>CM061488.1:62815118-65215118 GCA_030867185.1 Tagetes erecta
TGAGTTTACTCACCTCGTAAAACAAAGATAACTGAAAAAGTAACGCAACTATAACGAACCGAGAATTTCCCAAATATCGGTACCACCTAATTAATTGGGAAAAGTACTACTTAGAAACGAAACAATAGCAACAGAATCACAAATCCGAGATCTACGGTTTCGGATTTGGGATATAGAGTTTTAGATTATAAACTAATATTTTTGGTACGAATCGTAATCGTATTTTCGTATATATCTTATACGAAACCATTGTTAGTTTTTACAAGAATCTATTTTGGTATTTATATATATTATTGGTATACAATTTACTTAAAGCAATGAAACATTATTATTTGTATATTTGTGTAACAATATTAAATGTTTTTAAACATTTAGAAATATTTCCAATTCAAAATATAATATGTCATTAAAATGTATAAAGTAAAAGGAATAAAGAAACGGGTCAGAGAGGGGGCTCGAACCCGTGACCTCAGTGTAAACAACAAAGCTGCACAACCATTAGACCAGATTCATTTTTTGTTATTAAACCCGCTTTTTAATTGTCTTAACTTGTTATGACTATCAATACCCATTTCAAGATTCAAGCCCTAGATTTAGAACCATCAACTGATTCAATCTGTTAATCATCAGTCAAATTGATCATGGGGCTTTTAATCCCCATGATCTCACGAACGTTTTGAAATAAAGAACTTACGGATTGATGGCGATTTGATATGGGTTCGGGTTTGAGAAGGAGTCGACTGATCTGGGTCAAATTCGTGATTCTGGAATGAATGTGAGATGAAATAAATATGTTAGATAGATGCAGATGATTGGAAGGGTTGGAACGAAACCAAGATGTACCTGATATGGTGCCCGGAATGTTGAAAATGATCCCGTCGCCGGAATTGGGTTTAGATCGATCGTTTGTGACGATTGCCGAGGAATTGAAATGTTTTTGTGTTGGAGATATGATAGTCGAGTGGTATAGAGCGTGACTGTCGAAGGAAATGATGTAATTGCAAGTATTGGTGTTGTTTATGATTTCGTGATTTCGGTTTACAAAAATAGTCCAATCAACGCATTAAACAGCTATAATCGCGCAATTTAGCTTTGATACAGGTTCGAAATTAGTTACAAGCAAGTTTGGAATGTTTCAATTAGTTAAACATGGAAGGAATCGTGCGATTTAATGGACGCCGGAAACGCGAGAGGTGGCCGGAAGAACAGTGGCCGGAATTGCAGGGTCTCGCAGGGGGGGGTTTGGGTTATACAATTTTTCAGTTTTAGTCCCTAAGCTTTTGGGTGTTTGTTTATTTTAAGTTAATAGTTTTAATACAAGTTTCAAAACTTACACTTTTGGCCCAAAGTTAGTTTTCAAATTATATTAACTATCAAACTTAACTAGATTTAAACGTAGCAATTTTATAAGTAACGTCTTTATAGTTTTAGCTCGTTTATGACATTGAGAGACAATTTCGAGACTTAGAAGCGTTATTTGTTTGACGTTTTTAATAAATTTTCTTTTATAAAGCACTATATATATATTTTTGGATTTAGATAATATAAATAGTGATTATTTAGTATACTTTAAATATTTTGAGATATAAAACGATTGATTAAATACGACGAGAATAACGTAAAGATTCGATATATTTATTCATAATTATACTGAACGTTACATTTTTAAAGAAAATTAAATACAAGTACA
Organism: Tagetes erecta; assembly: GCA_030867185.1. Taxonomy (NCBI): domain Eukaryota; kingdom Viridiplantae; phylum Streptophyta; class Magnoliopsida; order Asterales; family Asteraceae; genus Tagetes; species Tagetes erecta. Next base: position 62,816,809 of record CM061488.1, read on the forward strand.
TTAAAGAAAGACATCTTTGGGTTCGAGTCGGGCATTCGGGTTCGGGTTCGGTGCAGATGTCACATAACTGTTATTTGAGATTAACTTTGAATGGTGTCCAACAGGTTCCACTGTATGGAAAATGTGAAAGAATAGCACAAACATCTCAGGTCAAAGGCAACACTTCATTTGATAGTATGATAAGTACACTTATATATAGGATGTACCAACGGCGTATCCACCATGGCCTTATCATACCTCATCTGTCGTATTGCCCTCAAACACATGATAAAATTTACTATGGTTTCCATGCACCAGCTTTCATAATTCCGTGTGTACCCGTAATTACTTTAGCTTTTGCATGAACCACATAGTTCACTCGATCACGTGCGGGTCAAGGGTACCTAATACTTCTAAATTAATATAGAATCTGATTTCATTTTTAACTGTTTCACGAAATCTAGTTCAAGATGATATATAAGTTTATGAAGAGTTGATTTCATTAGATCGTCCTTTTTTTGACTTTCTTATTCATAGGTATAGGTAATGAAAGTTTTAGAATAATATGGTTCATGGATCAAAAAAAAAATTTATTTTTTTTCACAAGTTAAGTGTGGAACCCATTGATAAGTCACGCTCATAAGCATTAGGTTATGCTATCGTGTATGTAAAAAAAAACCAAGTTTCTTGATATGTTTGAAAAATCAACTTCATAATTATTTACGGTTATGGATGATCCAATTAACATATCAATTACAAGGGTTACCAAATTCTCAATTGATTTAGTTTGGGACATTAGAGTTCATATGAAAACATATTTTGAGAAAATAAATGTAGAGATAATAGAGGTAATCAATGTTACATGGTAAGATGTTCTTTGTATATGATGAGGTTTTGAAATGGTAACAAATTTGAGAATTTTACTATTAACATAGGGTTGTTTTCTTGAAAATAATTAAGGTGATCATGTTTTGATCTTTTTATTTTAAGAAAATCCAAGTACTATTCTTGTTATAGCTCCTTAGACAGTGTTTTGAGAAAAATTATACGTATGACATCTGATTATTTGACAGCTATTCTTTTTTAATAATAATTAATTAAAAAAATTTCTAAAAAAAATCCTTGGTTGATAAAACATTATGTGATGAGAAAGTTTATAAACAACCGCAATGGGTTTGAATACGTTTATGAAAAACGAAGTGTGTTCAATTCGATTAGTGAATGTATGTATAAGTAGAACATAGTACGATGGGCTTCTGAAACGAGATCACATTGTAATTTAAATATCAATTGTATGTATAAATCAAATTTAGATTATTATTGTTATTATTATTATTATTTTATTTATTTATTATTATTATTATTTTTTTGTTAAACATACCGAAGTTGGTTAATGAGTTCATGATTTGATGATAAACTTTTGATACGATTATGAATCTGTAATTCATTATCAAGTTTATGTTATGATGAGGACTTTCTTGATTTGATAATAAGTTTATGATATGATTATGAGTTTATGATGAAATCATCTTGATGAAAAGTTTGAAAAACATTTGAGGTAATGAGATCGTGCAAAGATACTTTGAGCGTAAACGTTCGATTAGCAAATCAAACGGCTACCTTTGACTTATCAAAGTAGTAAGTCCGTTAACTTTTATGAAAACGTGACTACCTATAAGTGGACACTCACCTTTGAGGGTTCCCAGGTAAGTAACAGATCCAGCGGTAGGTTTGGATTTATACAAATACTTGCCTTAGCCAGAACATCTCAAAAGTACAAGTATCCACCCTTCCAGTATTGCACGTGTTCAGTTTTGGGACTTAGACTTTGACGAGAATTTAAAACCAAGCATAAATCTTTGACTTCGAATTTGATTATTCCATTGAGATTAGGCATTATGTCTTAAAAATTAAATTTAGATATTTGATTTTTCATTGAAGTATATGAGTATAAAAATCAAGAAGATAAAGTTAACATTTACGTAATCATGCAGCATTTTATGAAGTGCTAAAAGATATTGAATAATAACACGAGAGGACTCATGTTTATATTATGAAGTGCTTAAAAGATTAATGATAATATGAGAGGACTCATGTTTGTATTATGATGTGCTAACAGTTGATGAATACTAACATGAGAGGACTCGTGTTTATATTATGAAATGCTAAACGAGAATGAATAGTGACATGAGATGACTCATGTTTAGGATGCTTAGTTATAGACTAGGTCATCCATTTCTAATAACCTAATTCCCTATAACCATGGCTCTGATACCAATCTGTCACACCCCAACTGATGGCGAAATCATCGAGGCGAACGAAAGTGAATGATTGCTCATAGCTCATGGTACTAAAAATTGTTTCAATATTATTAAAATCCAATTTAATATATCCGAACAAAAGAAAACAAATAGTTCAAACAAGAAGATCTAAATAGCCTACTACATTTTATTAACTAGGTCCAAGTTCCTAGTCCCGAAGTTCCTAACTTGCTTTTCCTGAAATCATGTGAAAAATAACTGGTCAGCTAACGAATTAGCTGGTGAGTAAACATAGGTTTGAAATACATATAAATACACTGATTAAAAGTCAATTCATGTCGTTATGTCTAAACTTATAAATGCAAAACAGGTACATACAAGATAACAACGCATAATGAAACATTGAACAATGATAAAGGGGGGTCCACATGATAATAATACTCAGTTACAATCACCCAAGAATCAGGGGGTGGGTCCTTTCGACCAATAGACTACCATTAGTAACAGTCGGTTTCTACAAATTAATGATTACGCTTGCACAAAAAATTGCTATCAGGCTATGAACACATAATTTGCAAGTAAAGACATAAAATGAATTGTTTTAATGATCAACTGAAATCTGATAACTGAAATAACTGATAAACTGAAATCTGATAACTGGTTTAATAGGTCACATGATATCACCCCAAATTGAAAACCAGAAAAAGGGCTATGAATACTCACGTGATATCTCTTGATCAATTGAAAATGAATAAAACTTGAACACGTCACCCGGATATTCCTTAAGGATCACCTAAAGGATTTTATCCTATGTTAGAGTGATAATTGAAAACTAACTAGGAATCTGGGGTTCTTATTTGGAATCTGGGTTTAAGTAGTTAATTGTTATAATTTGAAAATATCTAATACGTAATATTAATAGACATATATTTAACTTTGATTTAAAATGAAATATTATGATTAAATTGTATGTGAATCATGTCCCTTTACGAAAAGGATTTAAATAGATGATCCGTTAAATGACACAACCGTATTTGATAAAAGTGACTAATTAACTTATAAAACTATAATTACCATAGTTTAAAATAAATAATCATGATTAAATAAATCTCAAGAGTGCTTTAGTGCAAAAAACCCGTAAGTAGACTTTTTATAAATATCCAAACGTATCATAGGTTTTAAACGTTTTAGACTCGAAACTCCGATAAAGAAATTTATAAACGTCCACCAATAAAAATAAATCTTACCTTTTATTTTGGAAAATATACATATTTTTCTTTACTTGTAAAACTTTTAATCCTTTTTATTAGTTATAACATAAGATAATTATAGAAGATTAATGTTAAAATGTAAGGGTTTAAGCCAAAAATAATAATTTAAAAGAGTGACAGAGGTCAGGTTTCGAACCCTGGATCTCTTGTTTCAGGACAACAACACCCAACCGCCCGACCAGATTTGTTTTTGTTTATAATGTTAGAAACAAATAGTTTTAACCATTTCCATCCTTAAACCCAATTCCTTATTCAAACCATAAACTCTAATCGCCTAATTTGATCCTGAAATTGAATATGTAAATGAAATCAATTGTAACTACGATGATCAGCGCACGATGACGAGTATAAGGATGCATCTAATTACCTAATTTGATTACGGATTGAAGAAAATGGAAGAAAGATTGAAGAACACATATTCGGATCAAATTGAAGCTGCAATTGTTGATGATAACGAAATAAAAAAACACAGGTTTACTAAATGATAGATGAGGAATAAAAGCCCTAAGAATTTAAAGCTTGAAACATACCTGAAGTAGGTCGTTGATTAGGAGCAGAGAGGACGAAGAGCAGGGGATTAATTCAACTGTTGTGTGTGTTTGGAGGTGGAATTAAAGTTGCAGAAAGATAATATGAAGTCGTATGAGTGTTTTGGACTGTATTTTAAGAACTGGAATAGGTTAAATCGATCAGTTCAAAGTCGAGTTGGTTTTCGGTTGTAGATAAGTTCAATTCAACGATTTCTTATGATACTAGCTAATTTAAACGCGCACAATTCATCTTAATCGGTTGTAGGAATGTTCTAGATCATGTTAATTTGATCGTTATCGTTTGACTCTGTTGAATTTGATTAGGATTTGGCCGGATTAAGTGGGTATTGATTTAGATTGATGATAAACGCGTTTAAACTGAAATTTGGGATGGATAGGGGTTCAAATCTTATAGATAAGTGATAAGAACGGGTTAGACGAGTCAAAATGATGCAGATTTGATCGAATTGGGTCTCTCCGGAGTCGCCGGTAACCAGCTGGGAAAACGGGGTGGGGGGTTGGTTTTAAAAATAATTACAGCTTCGCCCCCTGTACTTTGTGTTGGTATTTAGTTTTAGTTCAAAGGTTTAATTTGTGTTTTGTTAATTACACATCTAACCCCTTAACTTTAACTAACTACTAACAATTTAGATTTTTATAAAACTTAAACTCTTATATAACTAAACTTTTATTGTTAGCTTAAATAAATTTTATAAAAATCATTTTATCATATATTTAGTAGCTAAATGATTAATAAACGTAAACCTTTATTCATAATAAACCAAATGATTACAATATTATTCAATGTCTCGGGTTTACCCAGAAAACGAATCGGGTTCGGGTCATAATTGAGTCGGGGCAAATGTTACAAACATTATATTCCTCTTTTATCTTTTGATTGACATTATTTATAGTTTTACTTGTTGACACACACTTCGGGTTTATCTGCCGAATGGCTTGCAATATGTCATGTATCTCCATATTTTGAATGTACAATTCTGCCACCATATTATATTCTACGGGGGTAAGTCGTTTAGCGTACGCATGACCCTCTAAATGCTGAGCAGAATCATGGTTGTGCGAATCATCAACGACAATTAAAACTATCCACGAACACTTCTTTCATATTTACCTATTAATTGGAATGGACATTTTGTTTTTTTGGAGCCACTTTTTCTTTTGTCTAGACCCTCTGGTTTATATTTGCCCCAACAATCACATTTAAGGTGAACTTTTACCGTCTCACCCCATGCATTATTTTTAGAACGTTGGGTGACAATAACGTTCGGATATCTTGAGCCCACTTTATCAGTTCTTCACGTGATGTGAAAACCTTAAAAAAATTATTTTATTTTTAATATTTAAATTATGTTGTGCTACAAAACATTGATCATGTAAAACTTACCTGATTTGTTTCAAACAAACTACCGTCATTGTCACCGCCGCCGCCATTGTCACCGCCATAAAATTCGCCATCATAAGAATCACCACCATAATAATCACCGCCATAGGTACCGTCATATTGCTCGTTGTAATTACCCGAGTATTCAAAATAGTTATCACCCTCGTTTTGACCATTGAAAATATAGTTACTATCACAGAAAGACATTTTTAGAAGAAGACTTTGGAAAAAGCAGTATAATGTAACTGCGTTATAACGATTGCTTTTGAATTCGCTGTTCAATAATGAATTGAATCGGTCGATCGTCGATCTTTTATATTGAAATTTTAACAGAATATTACATCGTGCCAAATAATTATTACGTTTTTCAAAAATCTGTATGTTGTAATGATTTTTTTAAATTTAGCTAATACGACTCATATAAGGTTCATACGAGTCGTATGATATGAGCAAAACGAGTTGTATTAGACATTATATTAGTCGTATGGATACTCATGACGAGTCTTATTAATAGCGATACGAGTCGTATTGCTGTCCTATTTAACACACTTGAAACTTGCAGACTTTGTCTTCTGACAACTCAATAATACAACTCTTATTACCTTATACCAATCATAAGTCATATTTAGGATGTCTGACTAAACTTGTCTGGATAGGACAACCCTCAAAATTAAACATTAAATAGGCCTAGTGTCTACACCAAAACCAAGACCAAAACCCACCCACCAAAAACCCTTTTTTTTCTTGAAAAGTATCCGTCCTTTCCTGCTTTTCATGTCAACAGTCACCCCACCACTGTTTTCTTCAATCATCACCAGATACCCACCCCCACCCCAGTTTATCTTTATTGATTCTTGAGCATTTCACCAAATGGGTTTTTTACAATGATCATCTGATCGTCTTAAATTTGTTCTTTTAGGGATAACAAGAAAAGGGTTTCTTGAACTCACATTGCATTGCAGAGATGTCCAAGAAAGCGAAAAGGGTTCCCAAAAATGAAGATGATTGTGAAGAATGGTGTTTTGTTTGTAAAGATGGTGGTGATATGATCATCTGTGAACATAAGTGAGTATTTAAAGATTGTTTTTTTTAATGGGCTTTTGCTTCTTTGTGCTTGAATTTGAAGCTTGTTTCAATGCATGTTTTCTAGACTTAAAGGGTGTTTTGTTCTTTTAGTTTTGGTTAAAGATTTGAGAGCATCAAGCCCTAAATCAGTTTTTTATGCTACAATTTGAAGCTTGTTTGAATGCATGTTTTTAGATACCAATTTGGTTAAGGATTTGAGATCATTAAGCCCCAAATCAGTTGTTTGTATGCATGTTTTCTAGACTAAAGGGTATTTTAGTCTTTTAGTTTGGTTCAAGATTGGAGTTTATGAAGCTCCCAAATCAGTTGTTATGGAGGATGTTGATGATAAACAAACATTATTTAATTTACTAGAAGAAATTTACACTTTTAGCCTTTTATTTTGATGAATTGTTCATTGATCCAAGCCTTTTTACTTTTGTTGTTTATATATTTTATGAAAATGTGAACTTGTGCATTTATTTTTCAGGGATTGCTTGAAGTCATATCATCCTGAATGTGTCAAGTTTGATGAATCATCTGGGAAATCTAAAAGTCGGTTTACGTGTAGTAAGTGATTAAAATGATGAAACTTTTACATACCAACTTATCATAAAAAGTTGAATTAATATGATGAAACTTATTACCAGTTAGAATATTTTCTATGTTTAATCTGAATAACTTGATTGTTATTCTTGTTTTCAGCTTTGCATAAATGTGAAGTTTGTAAAAGAGCTTCTGATTTCCAGTGTTATTGCTGCCCGACGAGTGTTTGCGGACGTTGTATCAAATCTGCTGATTTTGTTCATGTTAGAGGGAAGAAAGGGTTCTGTGAATACTGCTTGAAGCTTACACTACTTGTGGAAGAAAAGAAAGATGTTGACTCTGATGGGGTATCACAATTTACCATTTAAACATTGTTTATGGTTTAGTCTTGAGTTAAACATTGTTTGATAATTATTTTTAGCTGATGTGAGTTATATTTGAAACCACAAGATTTCAAATGATACAAGTTAATATAAATTGAAACATTGAATAATCTTCACAATTGTAAGTTGAAAACCTTTTAAAACCTCATTTTGATCAAAATTTCAAGTTGAAAATTTTTAAATTTTCATTTTGGTCGAAACTGTAAGTTGGATATTTGTTTTAAATGAAGAAAAGATTGACACCTCAAATGATAATAGTGCATTAATTGGCTACCCCGTTCATTGTAGTCATTCTGAACACGTTAAATTACATATATGTTTTAGTCTTGAACAGAACATGATTCTTTGATAATTATTTTGAGTTTGTATAAATTATGTTTGAAACTACAAGATGTGAAATGGTACAAGTTATTATAAATTTGAACATTGATTAATCTTCAGAGTTATAAGTGAAAAGATTGATACCCCAAATGATAATTGTGCATAAGTTCGGTACCTTTTTGTGTAGTTTTTTCTATCATTTAGTATCTTTAGACTTTAACCATTGACTTCAACATGATAGTTTGGGAACATTGATTTTGGTTTTTGCAGGAAGCTGTAGACTTTAACAATCGGAACACGTATGAGACTCTTTATAAGGAATATTGGGAGATTATTAATGAAACTGAAAAGCTGACTCTTGATGAGCTTTTATCTTCGAAAGCGAAACTGAAATCCGGAAAGAATTATGATTCAGACAAATGTGATGACAGTGATGAGTACCAATGTTCAGACTCTGAAGAAGACGATGAAAAGAAACCACATGGTTCTGGAAAGAAATTGAAAAGATCAAAGCCTGAATCACTCGAAAAAAAAGTCAAAACGAAAGTCAAAAAGGAAGCCAAAGCAAAATCAAACAAGGAAGAATTCATGGGATGGGGATCAACGCGCGTCATTCATTTTCTTACACACATAGGGAAAGATACATCGATCAAGTTATCTCAACGTGAACTAGAAAATATTGTTAAGAGATATAGTATGGAAAATAATCTAATGGGAAAGAACAAGATAGTGGAGTGTGATGAATGGTTAAAGTCTATTTTTAAGAGAAAAACGATAAGGTTGAACAGAATTTACGACTCTTTGGAGACCCATCTGGTTGAAAATCAGGTGTCGTCAGAAGAAGATGAAGACGAAGATGATGAGTCAGGGTATGATTTTGAGGAAATTGATCATGAAGATAAGGCGTTGGTGGTCAATAAAAGGAAGAAAAAGAATAATGATGATAAAGCAGCAGAGGAAAAAGAGGATCTAATCGATGTTTCTCATTTTCATTTTGCAGCAATTGTGCCTAAAAACATTAAGCTTGTGTATTTGAAAAGGAGTTTAGTGCAGGAGTTTACAAAAGAACCTGAGACCTTTGAGAGTAAAGTAGTTGGAAGTTTTGTGAGATTTAAAGATGATGCAAATGGTTGCTTTTCAAGGGGTTCTTATCAGCTAATGCAAGTGACAGGTTTGTTCTTTTAAAATAAATATTTTCATTTTCATTGAATAGTTTGTAACTAATTTAAAATGTTACTAATTTTAAGGTTGTTTATTTTTATGCAGTTTCTTTATATATGTAAGATGATGTATTTGTTGTTAGTTTTTTCTTTCAGGTGTAAAGAAATGTTTGGTTGGTGAAAATGATCAAATGTTTATTCTGCAAGCATTAGAGACAGATATCTGCATTACTTCACTATCAGATGATGATTTCTCTGAGGTGAACTGCCATTAATGTTTAAAGATAATGCTAAATATGAACGTCATTTATCTTTTCATCTCTACACAAAGTGCAAAAGAAGATCGATCATTTTTGTATTAGGAAAAGCTCATTAACTTATATCTATTGGTCAATCTACTGTTGTTCATAGTCTGGTTTGGCTAGTCTTGACATAAGTTCCGGTTCAAACTTCAAACTGCATATTATAGTTATGGAAAACGACAAACCAAACAGGCTGGGTTGGTTGGATAGGCCGGTTTTAGCAATTTGGTGGTATGCCGTTTTGGCAGTTGATATTGATTTTAATTTTGTTTTTTCAAAATCATTAGCTTGTATTCAAACTTTTAAAATGGAAAAGATGGTTCATGAAAATATAATACTTGTACGTAATAGCATATTCTAAAAGGAAAAATAAAAATACATAACTAAAAGGCTAACCGACCAGTCTTAAGTTCCAAAGCATAGGATTGACCTGTAAACAGACAAATTATAAGCGCAAGTCGCAGTGCATAATACCCAAACCAGTCAACCTGTTTTGGTTTGAGCGTTTCCTAAACTTTTTCTATAGATCAAAGTGGTAGATTTTGCTTTAGATGTTGATGAATATGAATATTTCTATGATTTTTTCTTAATTCATTGACTGTTTTTAAACCTTGTTATTTTCAGGAAGAATGTCAAGACTTGAAAAAGAAAGTGAAATCTGGTTTACTTGAAAAGCTTGAATTGGTAAGCATAAAAGCCATTATGGTTTCCTTCTTTGGGATATATATATATATACGCACCTGTGTGTATATTATTCCAAGCGATTTGTACTCTACAAATGCATATTTAAATAAATACAAAACTGACCATGTTTACTTTCATTACAGACGGTTCTTGAAGAAAAGGCTAGGAGTCTGCACAGGGACATTATGACCCATGTACAGTCAAGCATTCATATTTTATGTTTCTTGACAAATTCGCTAAACTTTTTTTTTATTGCAAAACCTCTGGCAAGTATAGTTTTAGCTATGACTTATTTAATCATTTTGTTTGTCAATCAGTCGATTCCCCGAGAGCTGAGCTTATTGAAACACCGTATCGATCAAGCAAATGAAAAAGGATGGAGAAAAGAATATCCTTTCTTTAGTAATTGAATTGGCCAGCCCGCCAAAACGGTTCAGTTTGGACGGTTTGAACCGGTTAACTGCCAATTTTCGTTTATGCGGCTAGTTCCAAATAAAGTTTGAACTGGTGAACCAAACTGTATAAATCTTTTGCTAAACCAATTGGCTTATTTATTTCAGTTTGGGTGGTTCTGTCAGTTCTTTTAAGTTATGAACGCTTCTGGTTTAATAGCAAAAGCAATTACTGATATGATGTTCATGTGGTCCTTAATCTACTGTGTATCTTACGCTCTTTGAGTACTTGCAAAGAAGGGAATTATTACTCAATGAAACATACAAGCAAAAGTTACTAGAAAAGCTCCCAAGTGTGGTTCCGGATGTTGAAGATGACAGCAAAGATTCACCAAAATCTACTCTTATACATTCATCATCTGGTGCTTTCGGGATCAGTTCAGGTGTGGTAATTTTTTAGTTAATTTCAACTAACACATCCAAACTATGCTGTTTTAATTATCACTTACATTACACTATATCTGTGTAGAAGCGAGCAAACAAGAAGTGCCTGCATCTGAAACATATGAAATGGCGATGAAACTGGAGAATTTTTTCAGTTCCTTGGAGAGGCAACAGAAGTCAAGAAAACCATCTGTGGTCAAAACCTCAAGTCAATTGTTTGACTTTGGCAATGAAAAGTCACCCATTGATGATTTAAGCAAGTTGGATGTTGAAGACACTGAAAGCTCTCAGTGGTATGTTACAAACCTGAGCGGTGATAAGGTGGGACCCGTGTCATTGTCTGTGCTCAAGAACTGGAGCCAAGACCAGGCTGCATCAAAATCCAAGATTTATAAGATAACTGAAACCGAAGAACAGGCGATGCCGTTGACTGCTGTGCTTCATCTTGCTTTTAATAGAAAGTGATTATGTTTTCAAGGCTTCATTTGAAACTTGTGTTTTGACATTGCTAGAAGTCAAACTAGTATGTGCAGTTAATAAGTCTATTTTTAGTGGTGGTATTAAGGGACCAGAGGTTTTTGGAGGAACCATGTTTATAGTCAAGAACATGTATTACTGGTCTTCTTATGCTTCAACTCTTGCTTGTTTTAGTATTTTGTGGTTAAAACATGATGTTTTGTTCTTGGTTTTTTTGTTTCACTTTTGCTAATTGATGTTCTTTCTGCGGTTGCAGAAACTGAGCAAAACTAATTCCTGTTACTAACACGAAAATAATCTGGTTTAGATAGTCGTATCCACCCTATATCAGTCATCAGTGGATCATGTTAAATTTGACCCATTTAGCTTATTAAATCTTAATTTGCTTTAAACACATGTAACTAACCTAGTCGACCCATAAGCGTGTTTATGACCCATTTAACTCGATCAATCCTACATGCTTTTAAGTATGTATGGCTTAGGAAAGATGTCTTTAAAACAAATAAGTATATGCTTGTTGTTCATGTTTAAGAATTTAACTTGCTAAATGATAGTCACACCCAAAGCATACCTGTAAGGTTCTGTGAGTTGGAATGAGTTTTGAACTGTTTGTTTTTTTACATCAATATTTTAGAATTTAGATAAACTCATCTTATATTTTCAACATAAATATTTTAGAACACAAAGTTGTAAAGTCAATTATGGTACAAAGGTTCATAATCACTAGCAAGTTAAGACTACACAAACACAGTTCCAATGAACCAGAAACTAGTGAGAGACTTATTTATAAGACGCAGAAAATCATATGTAGGCTGTCTTGAATAATTGAGCACATATTCTTCGCTTTTAACTGCTACGATGAATTTGTTTGGTAGTTATGTGAATGATCTCATTTCAATGACAAAAAGTTTTATAGGTTCTTCACATGACATTTCCAGTTTCAGCTGCTGTTTCTTTCCTATACGCTTGCAGTCTCTCTTTCAGTTTCTTACTTTCTTCAAAATTTGCCTTCCTCTTTATCGCTTTCTGTCATTAAAACAGTACCATGTACCAAGATGAAAAAACTATAATCTCAGTTACCAAAATTTACTTTGTAATTCATGATTTCTCCATCTTGTATCTTTTTCGAATTCATATATTGTAGAAAGTTATAAATGAAAATATAATGGTTGTTGAAGAAGGCTTACTTCCTGACGGAAACACTTATCGAGCTTTATCTTGAGATCTGTGCACTCACCAAAGAATTTTCCATAAGGATGGTCATTATGGCACTTCTGAAACAGTTCAATTATCTACAACAAACACAAGACAAAATGTGTGTAACTCAGTTCAGAGGTTGAACATGAACACAGCTATACAAATAAGGTATTTTTCCAGGATTTGGTTTGGGCCACGTATAATGATTGTAATCTAGAAAATTTGGTGGAAAGTTAGTAATCAGTCTTTATACATCGTAACCTAAAATTCACATGTTGAACGACAAGTGACAACATGGGAAGTTCATCGTCAATATGGAGTGAGGACAATTCTTAAAGATGGGATTTGCAAGGTCAGAATCGAAACGCAAAAATATCTATAACCTGTGTTCATCTCCATATCCGACTTAGCACATACAGCAAGTATCCAAAACTTGTAACAATAAGAAAACACCAACATTTGATGTATATTGCAAGCTTGATTAAATCAGTCCCATATCCAAGACAGTTGTCTCCCAACACATCATAAACAAAAAAAAAACTAATGTATGATGTTTGTTGAGTGAACAGCAATTCACAAAACAAGGACATTGGATATATGTTGCGTGGTGTGTTGCAAACTTGACTAAATCAGTCCCATATCGGTACACTGGCTATGCGCAACATTAAGGGTAAAGAAAACCAAATCTAATTTTATATGTTTGTGTTCGAAATCCAACCCAACTACTCCAAACTCATGATCAAACAAAATCCAGACGTTACCTTGTGGCATAACATGTGAACAATCTCTATAGATGACACGCCACACAATTCAACCTGAAAGAGACCTTTAAGTTTTGCCTCAAAGTTATATGTGTGTCTACTATCTTTGAGGTCTACATGTGTACGTCGGTGAGAAAGAGAACTGTAAATATATAACCATCACTGCCTTCAATGTTTTTCAATAACATTATAAGGCAAAACTAGTTAACCCACTCATGTGTGCATTGTGGACCGAAAGACACCCACCAAAAACATGTACCACAACGGCAAACGATAGCAAAGCTCTCCCACCAAACTCATGAGACTTTTCCAATTGTTGCTCGACTTGCTATCAAGTCTCAAACATGAAATGGTCCTCAAGTCTCATTTCTACTAAAACTCTCATCACATTTCTTTATCTTCAAATGTAATTTTCATAATTTCTAAGGATCACTCTCACCCTTAAGAATTGATATTCATTACAGAAGATTGTTCCAATGCAATTGAACAACAACATTAACACTCTCTATCCCAAATATGATACATTAGCATAATCATTTCAAAGCTGTATAAGAGTTGATTATATAGGAAACGCGCAACTAAAGAGTGTTTAACTTACTTCAGCACACATTGGGTGTCTATGCAACGTCAAAGGAGGATGCATTTCCACCTCTTATAATCAAAATACACAAAACTGCACAACAAAATCACCAAAATAAAGAAATAGTTAATAATGCTTTAAGAAGATGTTAATATGAAACAAAAACCTAACTACATACACACATACATACATACATACATACATACTATAATTCAATCCACAAAATCAGTTAAAACAAAAGCAAATTAAAACTCTTGTGTGATTATTTATACTCCCAGTTATACCAATCAAACAAAAACCCTAGAAAAATTGAGTAACAAATTTGCTAAAAAACATTGACCTAAATCAAATGAAAGAAAAACTATTTGATCACAAAATAAATAGGAAGAGAATTAAAGAAAAAGAAATATTAAATGAAACCTCACGTGGTTGAACAGCGGTGCAGCTGCGACGGTCAGGTAGCGGCGGTTGTTTCTGGTACCGTCACCGGATTAGAAATGCAGCACTTGCAACTTGTAAGATATTTATTTTGGATCTTATTTCTTTCTTTGCACAAAACAGGCCCAATCAAACCGTTGTTTTTTTTTTTTTTTTTTTTTGGGGGGGGGGGGGGGGGGTTGGTACGGTTTGGACAACGATCAGGTTATAGTGCAACACCCCGTCATATAACGCAACCTCATTAGATATTGAGGACTGATGGGACAAGTAGGGGTGTTTACGGTCCGGTTTTAATGGTTTTTAGGTCAAACCGAGAGTCAAACTGTTCATAACGGTTTTTGGATAATGAAAACCGAAGCCGAATCGTTGAATTTTGAAGCCTAACCAAACCAAACCATTAGTAGCGATTTGGCTTCGGTTTGGTTTGATGGTTTGGGCTTCTCGGACCTATTTAGTCCTTTAGACTAGCAATTGAAAATAACACCTTGAAATATATAATAAAACTATGTAAGTTATTGAAACATAGAAGTGAAGCTGTCAAGTTGACAAAGATAAAAGTGACAAAATTACAAATGATTTGGAATACTTTCAATATCCGTAATACAAGCTTAACATAGTCCAATTAACATGGTCATAAAGTCTTAGCATTATATCAATAAGTAAGGATATACTATAAATGTAATTAATTTTATGTACATAAATGTATAAAATATAAAAAAAATGTATTGAAAACATGCGGTCCGGTTTGGTTTTATACAACCGGCTTTTGGTAAAAACCGCAAGCCAAACCGTTCATTACGGTTTGAAAATTTTGAAGCCGACTGCCCGAAGGTAAAGAAAAAAACCAACCACGAAGCCAAACCATTGACATGTTTGAGCTGTTTCACGGTTTCAAACCAAACCATGAACACCCCTAGGGACAAATATTAAGTTTATTAAAGATCTCATAGTTTGATAATGGGGTTTTCTAATATGTGCATTAAGGGCACATATAACAATCATTTATTATGGTAAGTATTCTTAATAATTACATTAATATTCTACTATTTACCAAACAAAAACTAAATATAACAACATGGCATAAAAATCAATAACATTGCATAAAAATCAATTATCCTTATCATATAATCATTTACTATATAAGTTGCATAAACGAAAAAAACATTTTCAATAAACCATGTCCGCGAAAGAAGGCAATAAACAAAGAAATTGACTACAACCATGTTTACCAACAGTGAAAATTAACACTTATACAAAGTTTAATAGTATAGCTTAAACCTTCTCATTCCTCTCTAATTAATCACATATGCAAATAAAATTTAAGGCCATGAATGTCTCATATGACTTAATAGTCATCATCATCATCGACTTAAAGTTAGCAAATCCCAAAACTAAATCACAATTTAAATACATTCTTGCAAGAGCAACGCTTAAATAAAAGTTATAAAACACGTTAGTCATTTTAATTTTAAATCCATAAAATTCAAGTGGGTTTGTTTGTTGATACTAAAAGTCAAAACAAAATGTTTTTTGAAAATGTTTTTTTATTAAAAATGATTTTTTGTTATGCAACTTATACTAGTTAATGATTATATGATAAGGATGATTGATTATTATGACATGTTATTGATTTTTATGTCATGTTGCTATATTTAATTTTTGTTGGTAACTATGTTAAATATTAGAATATTAATGTAATTAGTAAGAATATTGACCATAATAAATACTTGTTATATATGCCCTTAGGACACATATTAGAAACCCCTTTGATAATAAGAAGTTTAATTATGACATAAAATAGTATTTGTTATTTAAAGATAAATATATATCTCATACAAGTTTATTGAACACTTGTTTAAATATATAAGTGTCATTATTATGGTCAAATTTATATTTCTTCATCCCCATTATAAGTTTACTTATATACATCATGCCAAGAATAAAATATTAAAGTGTTATGCTAATTATGGTCAAAAGGTATTTCAAGGATTAATATATATGTTGTTGCTGTTAAAAAAAAGCTAGAAATATAAACTTAAAGAGAAAAATATAAATAATCCACTCTTTCTCATTTAAATCCAACATTTTATCTTTATTTTTTTTATCCAAAATAGAAAGAGATATTTAATGTCACCCAAAATATAAGCACCGTTTTGGAATTGTTGTTGAAAATTCTTTCATTCCAAGCTTTTTAAATACACCATAAAAAAGTGATAAGAATAGCATAAATAATCTTTTTGGATGCCAGTTGTAAAGCTCTCAACGCAGGTAAGTAGGTAACTTCAAAAGATCATTGATTCTAGATGCCGAGAAGATAGCAATTTGCACCAAGAGGATAATGCACCCAACAGGTTACTTGCCAAGCCACAATTTAAAAGAATATGATTAACCGATTCATTTATTACGCCCACTAGAGCACGATATAAAGACATGTAATAGATCAAAAGGCTACTTAAAACCGTCTTTACTAAGGTAAGACAACCACCAATTCATAAAGATCTTTCATTCCATAAATTTAGCCGTTTTGAGAGTTTATCCACAAGAGGTTTCCAACTTTTTATGAGACTCGTCGAGCATCCAACGAGGAGACCAACATATGAGAATACAGGAAGACCCAATAGATAGTTCAAAAGTCGAGCAAGATGTGATGAGACCGATGTATCAATGTCAACCCCCATAACGGATCTCCTTATCTAAGACCACACGACCCATTAAGCGATCCCTTAATGAGAATGGAAGTTCTCGCCGACGATAAGCAACTAGAATCTAGTTCCTCCAAAGAGAAGCAAAATCCATTTGCTGCATCACATCATCAAGAAACGACCAACTCACCGAATCAAAGGCTTTTTCAAAACCCACCTTAAAAAAGACATGCTTTCCCCTTGGAATGTTTAAGCTAAACTAAGATTTTGTTTATACTGAGTGGTTGATCAGAATCAAACGATCTTGGATGAAAGTAGATTGAGATTCATCTATTATTGCCGAACCAATAACAATTTTAAGAAGATTCATAAGTATTTTAGCAATGGATTTGTATATCACGACCCATTAAGTCGCTTGCTTTTAAAATATATACAGGTCGACACAAACAAAATTAAAGTCAATGGTCAAATTCAAAGTCAACGCAAAACGTCAACACGATATGTTCAAAAGATGGATTGATGTGTGATGATCAAGACATGAAAGACAATGATGGATGAGTTAGATAAATATATTTTGTTACATGTCATTTCATATTTTTATCATGTTTTAGTTCATGTTTAAATTTTATATCTACAACTTTAAAAGAAATAAAATCCAATTTGGTTAGACTTATGACTATGATAATTGTATTAGTGTTTGATGTGAACCAAACTCACTTACATGTGTAGTATGACTTTGTATATAAACGACAGTTATATTTGGTTTTGTTATATATAAAAGTCATACTACATATACAAAGTGATTTCAATTAATTTTAATTCAATATTTCGTTGCTGAAGCAAAAACCCATTGCAAAATTTGTGTACAATTTCTAATTGATCAATTTAAAGTGCTCTAAACATCAACATCTACAACATGTATATCCCACAACTCGGTACTTTCAAAATCCGAGTAGTGTCGAAGAGAGACGGAGTAACGCGCCTAACGCGTTCGGCTTAAACTTTCGAGCAAACAAGAAGCAGACGGAAGTTTTTTCTCCGTTATAAGAACAAGTGGTCCCGTTGTTTCTAATGTGTTGTATTAAGTTCTCTGTGATGTTTTCGCCCTGAAAACTTGCTGGATGTGGGCCCCCGAGTGACCAATCAACATAAGTTATCGTCCGATTAGCATTAAGAGCGCCGTGAAACATGTTCACGAATGTTGGTAGATAATGTTCGTCCGGGTAGCAAGAAGGTAAGCAGTACCATTTGAAGAGAGTATAGTACCTGGTATCAGAAATTTGTATTTTAGCTACATAATCACCTCTAATGTACACTGATTTGTATCTTTTGTTCTCTATATGTGGCAATTTCAGCCCATTGACCAATTCAGGTCAACCCGGATGATGTTTGACTTCTAACAGGTCAAGAAGTTCAAATTTAACGGGTTGAAAATCACTTAAACGTATTTTTAATATATAAGAGCATGTGTTATACCTAGCGAGTTGTGAGTTCTGCCACGTAGGAGCCACGTAACTCACTCGCTCAAACCTCAAAGGGTGTTATAACTAGTGAGCCGCGAGTTGTGAGTTGGAGTTAAAATAGTGGTAAAAGTTGTGTGTTTATAGTTATACAATATTGATTTCTATCTTTTTAAGGGGGCAACTGTGGACTCACGAGCGTGAGTAGACACATGGTCTCACAACTCACGGCACACTCATGCGAGGGCGACGGCCGCGACGTGGTGAGCCCATGAGTTTGTGTTGATGTGGCCACGAACGGTCAACACTCAGGGGTGCTATACCACATGCTCTAAGCCTTACTAAATCATTGTATTCAAATAGTTTATTTTGTATTGATATAAATCAGTTTGTGTAATCAAACTTTTAACTTTTGGGACACAATATTTAAAAAAGAAGTGTTTTAGGGCAACCCATCCTGAATCGTTTTCGAGGGGCAGGTAATAATAACCCCTGCAACCCAAACCCATTACCTAACCAAGATTTCGTCACCTCTACTTTTTTTCCATCAACAAATGAATTTTGTAGCGTTTAAAAGATTAGTACCTTGTATCAGAGACTATTTTGATGGCAAGAGTGCGTTGAATCTCGAACCATTGAGACCCTTTCCTCCAATCACGAAGCTTGATATCAGGTTTCATTCGACGACTGTAGCGGCCCCGCCCATAACGAGATGGGTCATCATACGAGTCAAGGAAGCTATATGTAGAGCCAATGAGATAATTATATATGGTTGGGAAGTTGTAGATGGGAATGCAGCTTTCTGATAGGAGAACGAATCGCTCGTTAGAAAAATCGAGCAAGGCATTGCCTAGAAGTCGTCTCTCAGCATCCACAAGCGTGACGGTTCCCCATCTTACATCCTAAATGATAAGAAGCATGTGTTAGAAAAGGAGAACATAACAAGAATTTTATCTCAAACAGGTCAAATACAAAAATTCCTATAAAAAGGAAATGCGTCAAATGGGTTTAAAGTCGACCCATGTTTATGTTTAACGCACACAAATATTTTAATAAAAAAAACTAAGATTTTTAAACACATAGTTTCCTAACCCGGACGTTTTGGCTCATACAACGATTGTCAAAAGTCTCAAACGAGTTCCTGCCAACCAAACGCCTCCTAAAACTTTACTTACTTGTCTACTATTATCTATACAACAGGACTGTTTGTTTCACCTCTTAATTGTTCAGTTCAGTGCTTAATCATTCAGATTCAGCATTCAGAGCGTTTGTTTCATAAAAAAAGAGCCTCTGAATGGTTCGGTTAAGTGCTGAATGGTTAAGAGATTAAAAAATGCTGAATGAAACTGAATGGAACATATACCAAACTTAACATCACCTGAAGTTCTACCCCAATATCCCTTCCATTTATAGAATCTTTTAATGGTTCAGACCTCTTAACCATTCAGCACTTAATGATTCAGATTTTGCCAAACAGCCAATAGCTGCAATCTAAATCAGTACTAAATCAAAGACACTTCATATACAATAATCACCAACACACAAAATCAAGTACTTAACAACATCATATGCAACTAAACAATGACATAAACACAAATCAAAGACATCATCAATCATTCAATCATAAGTTCATAACCCAATAAAGCATAAAACAACATCCAAACAAGACCAGATCCATCATACCTGACTAGGAATCTGCCGCTTGTAAAAAACCGACGAACTGGGAAAACTCACACTCACCCCAGGATTCGTATGCACATAAATCGAATACTTATTCACATCCTGACCACGAAAAAACCGCTCCCAGAGCTTCAAAAACGGAAGAGGCCCTCTTGTCAAAAACATAAATGCAACCTTAGGCACTCGTTCAAACGGATACTCAGGCTTATCAGGCACTAAAGAAGCTCTCCAAAACAACTCGTTATCCGTCATTTTATGCGTCAAATTCTTAGGCATTCTAAACCTATCCATACTCAAACAATCCTCATTGGTGCAAACAGTTAAACCACTACTACAATTATGATCATAACCGCTTGTTTTTGCAGTGCTAGTTGTGTAAGTTGGTGCAGGTGCAACAGATGCAGCATAATTCATGTAAAAGTTATTCGGTTGCGAAGCGAAATACCTATCGATATGTGAACTCGAAATCAAACCGATGATTATGCCTATAACAAACAGGATTAAAACAAACAAAAGCTTCATTAATCCAATTGATGTGTCTTTGAACATAAGTTCGTCTTTTTCAACTCTTCCCCTCATCTTAAAACTAAATGAAAACACACAAAACTATGATTTAATTAAACAAACAAATCAACTGATTAAATCAAGTGTGATCGAATGTACATTGTAGTGGTGAAATAGATCAGGGGAAGTGAATCGAGATCGGTGGTTGATTTGAAACTAGGGTTTAAGAAGATCGGAATTGAATGAAGAGTACGGAGGAACAGAACATGTTTATATATTTAAGTTTCGAAGATGATGATGATATCGAAGAGAGAGAGAGAGAATTTAGGATGATGGATGTGTTTGGTTTGTAAGAGTTGAGTTGATTAAGAGTCGTGCGGTTGTCATGTTTGGTTTCACGTTTTTCTCGGTTCTTCCACTTTGGGAGTTGAGTTGACATAGGATTAGATCTTATGTTAAGTGTTTTTTTCTTATATTCCGTGGGAGAGAATGGCGAGAGAAAAAGAAGACCAAGGGGTTCATCCGGCAACCCTAGAAGACCTCCGGCGGCGGAAGAAGGAAGAACGGCAGAAGATTCAAGAAAGGAAGACTATTTCAGCAAATGAATGGGCAAGAAGAGTCAGGGTCAAAAGGATCAGGGAGGAAGTTGAATACAAAGATAAGGTTTCATACTACATATCAAACCTTCCCCATGGGTGCACTACAGGTGCTTTATGGCATGTTTTTGGCTGCCATCCAAACCTGATGGACATCTGCATCCCCCCTAAAAAAGACTCCCGGGGAAGCACTTTCGGTTTCTTACGGTTTGTGGACGTGACGGAGCCTGAAAATTTTAAGAATGCTCTGGCCAAAACCATGGTCGACGGCCGGAAAATACGGATCTTCATATCGAGATATGGCAGGCCGAATTGGGAAGGTGTAAGGAAGGAGCAGCATAACCAAAGGTCCGGTAAGCATGCCGTCCCTGAAAAAGTTACCGAGGCGAGCGCCAACAGATCTGGCTATGGACAGGTCATTCACTCTCATGGTGAAAAGGGAAAAAAATCGTATCTAGAGGCGGCGAAAGTGCAGAAGCCTTCCAACCCTTTATCTCAGATTTCAGTAACAAACAATGACTCCTCCTCATTGCTGGCCTCATCTCTGGTGGGTACTACCCACAGCATGGCAATTATGGAAAATTTGGAGTTTTATCTTAACACCAGCAATGGGCCATGTGATTGCACTGCTAGATATCTGGGTGGCCTGCAGGTACTCCTATCCTTTGATGATGAAGAAGAAGCTGCAAAATATCTGGGTCGTACTGAAAAGGGATGGAAGTCAATCTTCTCATCCCTGGAAACATGGGAGAAAAGTAATACGAACTACCAAAGGATTGTTTGGACTAATATTTATGGTATACCACCCCACCTATTCAACGGAAAATTGTGTGAATCTATAGCAAAAGATTATGGTAAAATAGCGCAGGATTCAAAAGCATCCTTGTCTAGTGGCAACCTCAGTTATGGCCGGGTGGCCATCATCACGGACAGTTTGGAGAAAATTGATAAAATCATACGGGTAAATCACGCGGGGATTAACTTCTCGTGTCGGATTCAGGAAGATGCCACACCTTGGATACCAAAATTTCTAAGAAAAGATGACGGTCAGAAGAAAAGTTCGAGTACCGGGTCTGATTCCGGCATGACACCGGGATACAACCCCCCGGAAAATGCTCCGACGAAACCTTTGGCGACGATTTACGACACTGAATTCGAAGAGTCGATTGCGTCTAGGTCGGAGGAATTGGACCGTTTGGATTTTAATGCTGCAAGGGACATATTCTCTGTCTTCATGATTACACAATCTGATTGGGACTCACATTCTTGGGAACAGCATGTTGAAAACTCCCTCCATAATGAGGGTATTGAAAACCCTGTTGTGGGCCAAGACTCTTATGCCAAGTCAACTGAAGTCCACCTTCCTGTAGCAGGGAATCAAGGTTACCACCCGCCAGGCCCATCTAACCCCTTAATGGACTTAAATACCCACGTTGAATGCTTAAATGAGTCAGTGGGCTCTGACCCTTTCGGACTTGGGCCCATCATCGAACAGGTTATGGCCAATGGGCCGGACTCAAAAGATGCATCTGAAGACTCTGGGCTATCTGCTCGGAATCACCTGCCAACTAGGGACTCGACAAAGAGGGCTATGAGAAGAAAGAAAAATATTCTTAAAATTCCAGATCTCAACGAAGAGCTCTGCTGCTTCTCCAACTTAAAACTCAGCAGGCGCCTCATGTGCAGACAAAGAAACCAATTCAAAAAAAAGGGGAAAGTAGTAAAGTCTTTTTCGACGGGCATGGAGCCTGATGAAGGCTCTTGCTCGAATGCCCAGTCTTCTTCACAAATCCCCCTCAACTCTGGGCTACCTGATCTATGTCATAGCGCCAGCCCAGAACTGCAAAACCCTACTGCCGTGTCTTGTGAAGGAATGGGAGAATCTGAAACTATGGTTATAAGCAACGATTCTGGGGACCCCCATCCTCATGAAAACGCCTCAATGGAGGAGCAACAGCTTCGCATTAGGCAGGTTAATGAAGAAGTGAACAATACTATCCTCATCAATGCCATGGTTCAGATTAATTTGGAAGGGCATAGGGAGGAGTTGAAGAAGGCGATCATGAACGAAGGAGTTATTGACGGTAACCAATGAATTGTCTTTCTATAAACATAAGGGGGGCGGGTGACATTGATAAAGCTAAGTGGGTTAGGGGTCTTAAGGCCACCAATGGGGTTCAATTTATTGCCCTACAAGAGATTCAATTAGCGGATACATCCAGGATTAGTTATCATACCTTTTGGGGTAGATCGAGGTTTGAAGTTGAGTCTGTTGATGCTGTAGGCAGATCTGGCGGCCTGATCTCGATTTGGGACCCGACCATTCTGGTGCGACAATCCTCAATCAAAGCAAGGAACTACATCATTGTGGAAGGGTTGCTGCCGAGGGCTAATGTTCAATTATCGGTCATTAACATATATGCGCCCCAAGACATACAAGCTAAAAGGGAGTTATGGTCCAATTTACTTATTTATATAAATAACTGCTCTCGTTTTTTGATCCTTCTTGGTGACTTCAATGCAGTGAGGTCCCCTTCTGACCGGCTGAACTCGGAGTTTTGTCCAAACTCCGCTAGGGACTTCAATAATTTCATTGCTGATGCCGGGCTTTACGAGTATGCTATGGGTGGCCAACGCTTTACATATCTCTGGGGGCATGGCAACAAACTGAGCAAAATTGATAGAGTCCTGGTGTGTGAGGGCTTTATGAATAGATGGCCGGATGCGAAGCTGACTGCACTCCAAAGGGAGATATGGACGGATCACACTCCTCTTCTGCTGCAGACTAATAGAACCGACTTCGGGCCCTCCCCCTTTAAATTCTTTAACTCTTGGACCCTTATGCCAGGATTTGATGACCTTATTACTCGTCTTTGCAATTCTTTTGTGTTTGCAGGTCCTGCTGATAAGAGGCTGGCCGCTAAGCTAAAATGGTTAAAATCTGGTATCAAAATCTGGTTGGCTGCTGAAAAGTTGAAGGAGAATCAGTTAATCGATAGCCTCAAAGCCCAGCTTGTTTATCTGGATAATTTGGCCGAGGTTGGGGCTTTGAACGATGAGCTCATTCATATCAGAACCAAGACCATTGAAGAATGGAAGGGGATTAAAAACAAAAAAAGGGCTGATTTTATCCAAAAGTCTAGATCACGGTGGGCATTGGATGGAGATGAGAACTCAAAATACTTCCACGCCATGGTCAGTGCGAACATCTCCTCCAATATGATTCATGGCATGAGCATCAACGGGGAGTGGGTTATGGACCCTCCCAGACTTAAGAACTTCATTGCTGATTTCTTTGAGGAAAAATTTGACTATCATCTCGGCGATAAGCCGGATTTCGTGGTGCCTGGGTTAAGAAAGCTATCTAATTCTCAATCGTTGGGTCTAATTGCAATGTTCACAAGAGAGGAAGTAAAAAACGCCGTATGGGAGTGTGACGGTAACAAAGCGCCTGGACCAGATGGGTTTAATTTTTTCTTTATCAAGAAGTATTGGGCGCTCCTGGAAAAGGACTTCTACGATCTCCTTGTTCACTTTCATGAGACTGGCAACATCAATAAAGGTATCATGGCTTCATTCTTAGCGCTGATCCCTAAAAATAATGATCCGCAAACTCCAGATGATTCGAGGCCTGTTAGCCTTATTGGGGTTATGAACAAGTTTATCTCTAAAGTACTCCTCAACAGGCTTAAGGGGGTTATGGGATCCATAATTTCGGATGAACAAAGCGCATACATCGCCAACAGATCGATCCTTGAGGGCCCTCTTATCATTAATGAGTTAGTTTCTTGGCTCAAACGATCAAAAGGGAGAGGCGTAATTCTGAAGCTCGACATGGCAAAAGCCTTTGATTGCTTACATTGGGACTTTCTGGACAAAGTGCTTCTACAAATGAATTTCCCTGACAAATGGAGGCAATGGATCCAAGCCATCCTTGGGGCAAGTAGAGCTTCTGTTCTTGTTAATGGAAGCCCGACCAGAGACTTTGTATGCAAGAAAGGTCTAAAGCAGGGAGATCCGCTTTCTCCTTTTCTCTTCATCATAGCCATGGAAGTATGGTCATGCATCATTAAAAAAGCAGTGGATATGGGCATCGTTGAAGGAGTGAAATTGCCGAACAATGGGCCAGTCATCTCCCATTTCCTTTTTGCAGATGATGTTGTTTTGATTAGTAAAGGGAATGAGATGGGTGTTAGAAACATTGGCAGGCTCTTAAGGGGCTTCCATTTGATCTCCGGCCTACATGTTAACCTCGCTAAAAGTGCCATCTACGGGATCGGAATGGATCACGGCGATTTAAATGGGCTTGCCTCGGTCCTCAATTGTAGATTGGGAACCTTACCTTTTTCATACTTGGGCTTGAATGTTGGCGCTAATATGAGTCTTGTCAAAAACTGGAACCCGGTTTTAGACATCTTCAGAAAGCGCCTTTCTATATGGAAAGCAAAAACTCTCTCTATCGGGGGGAGGGTCACTCTTCTGAAAGCCGTGCTTGAGGCTCTGCCTGTCTACTTCTTCTCTCTGTACCGTGCCCCAATTCAAGTCCTTGACTCCTTGGAGAAAATTAGAAAGCAATTTCTGTGGGGCGGGAATGAGAATAAGCGGAAGATTCATTGGGTCCCTTGGAAGAAAGTCACATGTCCTAAAGAAAAAGGGGGTCTAGGCATCACTCCCTTAAGGGCTTCAAACATGGCATTATTGGCCAAATGGTGGTGGAGATTCAAGAAGGAAAAGCATACGCTTTGGTGGAATACTATATGGTCTCTCCATCATAACTCAAGAAGTTGGAGTCCATTACCCGTTAAATTATCCTGTACGGGGGTTTGGAGCAATATTGCAAAAATTGGAAAAGACTTCACAGCCATAAATTTAAATATTGCAGACTCAATAATTGGCATCCTGGGGAACGGGGAAGACATCAATTTTTGGGGGGACAGATGGATCGGAACTCAATCTCTGGCTACCCTCTACCCCTCTATTTTTTTGTTAGAACAGTCAAGACAAATCAAGGTAAGTCAGTGTTTTTTTGTGCAGGATAATCTGGTTATATGGAAGTGGAGGTGGCGTAGAGACCCCCTCACTGATCAAGAAAGGAAGGAGCTTGCTGAGTTGTCGCTGAAACTTGCTGAGGTAGTGCCGAATGATTCCGCTGATTCTTGGAACTGGGGTGAGCTTGGCAACCAAAGCTATTCGACGGGTTTTGCAAAAAAGATCATTCATAGCAACTCATACGAAGACGATGGATACAGTTTTCCGTGGAACGAATGGGCTCCCAAAAAAGTTAACATCTTTAATTGGCAGGCTGATCTGAATAGAATAGCTACTTGTGACTCCCTTGTCAAGCGTAACATAAACATCCAGTCCAGGTCTTGTTTGTTATGCGGCCTGGAGGAGGAGACAGTGGAGCACATGTTCACTTCGTGCATCTTTTCCGCTCAAATATGGATGAAGATAAGTAACTGGTGCAGAATTCAGCCTATATATGCTTTCTCTTTCAGAGATATCATGGAGATTCCATATAGTATTAGAGGAGATGACAACTGCAAGAAAGCCATCCACGTGCTCTTCATGGCCACCACTTGGAGTATTTGGAAACACCGCAACAAAGTCCT
Organism: Tagetes erecta; assembly: GCA_030867185.1. NCBI lineage: Eukaryota > Viridiplantae > Streptophyta > Magnoliopsida > Asterales > Asteraceae > Tagetes > Tagetes erecta. The sequence goes on from CM061488.1 coordinate 62,843,496, forward strand.
TTTCGAAAGAATTAATCCTTCGGTGAACAACGTCTTTTGTGAAGCCTTAGCTCTAGCCGTGCTTTGGGTTAAGACTAGGAGCAGAAATAAGGGGGACTCTTTTTTGCGTAACATCTCTTTTGACCCCGGATAAGTTGGTTACTCATGTTATTTGTTCATTGTTGTCTGTCTTTTGTTTTGTTCTCACTTGTACTTTTGGGGTTTTAGCTACTTGTTAGCCCCCTTTTTTTATTTGATTTTTTGCCGTTCAAAAAAAAAAGTGTTTTTTTCTTTTTTCTTTTTTCTTTTTTTAACTAAACAACAAATTAAGGATTTATTTTTAAGGTATATTGGTTTTTACTGGTTATAATTATAATTTTTTTATTTTTACCGGTTTTAATTATTGAATTAGCTGTCAACGGTTCTAATTTTTATCACGTTGGTAACCAATTAATGGTGTGTTGTTAAATTTTTTTTTCACGTCGTTAAGTTTTTTTCGAATTCAAGATGATCGGAAGGAGAACACGAGTCGATTGATGTAAAAGTTAACTTAAAAGGCGCTCCGAATGATAAAATTTTTACATCCGATTGAAGCACTGTTAGGTTTAAACACACGATTGAAGCACCGTTTCGTTGTTCCGAGTGCCGTTTCGAGATAACTTTTACATAAATATACTCATATTTTCCTTACACGATTGAAGCACCGTTTCAATATTCGGAGTGCCATTTCGAGGTACTTTTACATAAATAGACTCGTATTCTCCTTACACGATTGAAGCACCGTTTCGTTGTTCGGAGTGTCTTTTAGAGGTAACTTTTACATAAATAGACTCGTATTTTCCTTACGATCAAAAGACTTAAAACTCAATGTTGAATTCGAAAAGAATTTGACGACGTTAAAAAATTTTAACGACGGATCGGTGGTTGCTAAAGTGATAAAAGTTGAGATCGTTGACAACCAATTCAATAGTTGGGACCGATAGAAACCAAAATGTGATATTTGAAACCGGTAAAAACCAATATACCATCATTAAAAGGTTCAGTTTTATTTTAACAGTTTAGGTTCTTGTAATTTATATATCTAACAGAAATAGTCCCGAACACTAACTTCATGTAACTTTTAGCTAAATCTCCCCCACACGACGCCTTACGGAGAGGTGATATTGTCATTTCTCATACTCTTTTATCTATTGCAACATGTATGTTAACATTTTTATTCAGTTGCTTGTAAAAAAATTGGGGAAATAGAATTTTTACTTCGCACATGAGGGAGTCTTAGCGGAAAATTGGATGGAGTTATTAGTTAGTGTTCGGGACCAATTCTATTAGAAATTAAAATCACAAGGATATAAATTGTTAAAATGGGATTGAACTGGTTAATAATATCAAAACACGAGGTATCAAAACTGTATTTTACTCTTCGTTAAAAATTAAGCTTTTTTGTTTGTAACTGAAAAATAATTAAGGATTTAACTTCAATATTATAATGACAAAGAATTCATGTGTTATGGATAAATACAATTAGTCGTTCTCTCATATACCTCTTGTACTTATGTTTAAAATCTTTTTCCTCTTAAATTAATTAAAACACTTGATGAGTCAATGGTAAGATTATATATGGCATTGAACTTATTGTAAAGTTTGAAATGTACGTAAAGTAATAACAAGTTAATTGCGTATGTTGAATTTCAACAACTTTGCAATCAAAGCACAACTTTTGTGGATAAAAGAATGGTCAAATGGCAAGTTAATGTTTCAAACTTTTCAATTCGTTTGTGTTGTTGTCCAAAAGCTAATACTATACCTAATTCTATCTATCCCATGGGTAATAACTAACAAAACATCCTCGAGAATTAGATTTAGAATGTGGACACCACAATGTATTTGAAATAACCCCCTCTTAATAAGATCACTCAATGATAGTTTGTGGAGTAATAAGTGAATCAACCCATGTGTTGTGTTGTGTAGTTGTAAACCGCTTTCAATGTTCCAATCACACAATGACAACTAATACAAAACATTAGCAGGAACCTCAACTTTATAGGGGCAGAAAACATAAATAAACCTAGTTTGATAATAGAGTATCGCACTATTCGACTTTGCATCTCCCAGTTATCATCAATGAAATGAGTAGTAATCGCTATAAAACCCTTTTTGATTGCTTGATGACAACGTGTCGTCACTATATAGAGTAAACAATACTTATAGTAGTTAGTGGAAACACTTTTGACCAATACCGATATAGTATATATATACTAAGTTTAATATGCGTGTGTTACACATTGGTTAAATAATATATATATATATATATATATATATATATATATATATATATATATAGAGTGAGGTTCACCTACATAGTGTTATAAATCTAAGAAGGCTAAGAAGCAATAAAATATTGACATGTGGCATCTAGGAAAATTAGGAGAGGGGTATTTTAGTCATGCCCACTTTTTTAAATATTCTCTCTCCACATGCAAGTCACATGTCAATTCCCCCACTTTTTTAAAACGTTTATAACTTTTACATACGACATTATTTTTTTAAACAAATTACACCATAAAAACGAGAATTTTTTTCTCTTTAAAACGCGTATAATATTGATATATAAAAAACGAACTTTTTTTTTTCACAATTTTTCAGCTCATTGTGTCTAACGTCAGGTCATTGTGTCTTCCGTCAGGTCATTGTGTCTTTCATCAGGTCATTGTGTGATTGTGTCATCCGTAAGGTTGTTGTGTCATTCGTCGGGTCATTGTGTAATCTTATTTGACAAGTATTACACAATGATCTAATAATAATTACACAATAACACAAAAAGTATTTCAAAGATCTTGCTCTCACATCATCCTCCTTAAAAAATAAATAAACAAAACTTAAAAAAACTATTATTTTCTGATTGTGTCTTTTTTCATTGTGTCTAATTTAAAAAATAAAAAAAACGGTAATTTTTTTAATTTTTTTTAATTTTTCGTTTATTTATTTTCTGAAAGAGGAATACATGGGGAACAAGGTCTCCGAACCACTTTTTTCAAATTTGATTTATATTGTGAGTTATAATTTTTTTAAAAGTGTCATTGTGTCTTTGTTTACCATTGTGTCATTCTTACACTTTGTAACAAAAAATAACGTTGTCTTTGAACATTTCTCAAACACATATTAACAATTTGTGACACGGTGATAATTTCTAAACATATTATATGACACAACAAATACTTATAATAAGATGATATTATATAATGACTTAAGAATGAACCGATAAAAGTGATATTTCACTAGTTATAATAAAACACAATCACATGATATTACACAAGGACTAGACAAGTGCCGAATTTTTTTTTAATTTTTTATATATCAATATTATACGCGTTTTAAAGATAACAAAACGCTTGTTTTTTTGGTGTAATTTTTTTTAAAAAATAATATCGTATCCAAAAGTTATGAAAGTTTTAAAAAAAGTGGGGGAATTGGCATGTGCCTTGCATGTGGAGAGAGAAAGTCAACAAAAGTGGCTATGACTAATGTACCCTTCCACCAATTTCTTTTCCTACAAATTGATCTCAACCATTAAAAAAGAGATCTAAAGGTCATAAATCCTTCTTAGTCTTCTTAGATTTCCAACACTATGTATGATAACTCTCCTCTATATATATATATATATATATATATATATATATATATATATATATATATATATATATATATATAGGGGAGGGTTCAATGGGGAACCCCTTTTTACCGGGGAACTAGGGAACAATTCTTGACCCTTAGATCATCCAAGGGTGGGGAACACCTACACCCTCATAATCCTATACATTGCACTTCAAAAAATTTAAAAAACGCGTTCGTGAGGGGATTCGAACCAAAGACCGCAGCCGTAATCCAAACGCTTTTAACCAACAGCCCATGCTACTGTTTTGTTTACTCTATCGATTTTTCAATACTTGATCGATTAGTAGCGCAGTTTTTTTTTTTTTTTTTTTTTTGTGTTTTGCTTAGTTATTAGTTTATAAGTTTATATGTTATCTATTTTTATTTAACGTTAAAGATTAGTTTTTATATTAGATTTTTTCTAGATTGATAATTAATTTAATTTTTATTTAACTTTTTGTCATAACTTTTTTTTATTAATTTTGTTTTAATTTTATTTTTTATTTTTTATCTATTATTATTTAGCTTTAAGGGTTATTTTTTATTTAAATCTTACGATCTAGATTTTAACTAGTGGTGTAAATGAGTCAATTCGAGATTAACTCGGTAAAAACTCGTTCGAGTCGAGCCTTAACGAGCTTTTTGTTTATCTTTTTTATTTAGTTTTATAAATATATCTTCATAAATATAATAAAAAATATTTATAAAGTTATGATAAAAAGATTAAATAAAATGTATATGTTATATATAAGATGTGTTAGACTAAAACAAGCCGAACTCGAGCCTTAACGAGTTTAGGCTCGGCTTGTTTACAACCCAAATTTTAGCTTCTTTGGTGAGCAGCGGGTTGAGTGTGGGATTCGAACTCGTGACGCTAGATACGCAACTCACAAACAAAATGCTCAAGCCACTACGCTATAGCATTAAGTTGTAATTATTTTTGATTCATTAATATTATTACTATTAACTTCGCTGATTATTATTAGATGTTTTTTACTTGCTTATGTTTTATTAATTTTACGTTTTACCTTTTAGGGTTTAACTTTATTGTATAGTTTTTAGGTTTATTTTACAATTAAGTTTTTTGGTTTAGGTTTTACGGTTAAGTTGTTTACATTGTCATTGGTGTCATGGTTGATGTTGTGAATCAATAGCGAACCACTTTTTTTAGGGAACAAATGAACATATGTTGGCCATCCGTTTTATCTTTTTATGCATTTTTCATGTTCTTTAGTCATATGTATCTCATTTATATTATTTTAAAATCTAAAATCTCATTTGATAAATCTAAAATCACATGTGCTAAACACTAAAATCACATGTTCTATTAACTGGAATCACATGTGCTAAAACTAAGGGTGCAAACGAGCCAAGCCGAGCCCAAGCTCGTTTAGGCTCGAGCTCGGCTCGTTTCAGCTTTACTAGGCTCGAGCTCAAGCTCGAGCTCGGCTCGGGCTAGGCTCTTCTCGTTTGTAATATTTTACATTTAATTATTTTTATATTAAATTTTAATTATTTTTATTTAATTTTACATAAACTTTTAAATATATGTATGTTATATATAACAAAAAACATATCATATAATTTTAATCTTACTTTATATATATTTTAACTATTAATAATATATATATTTAAAAAATAAAAAAACAAATAAATAAAAAGCTCGAAAAGGCTCGCGAGCCGGCTCGAGCTCGATATGTAAAGCTCGAGCGCTACTCGAGATCGAATCGATAAAAAGCTTGAACGAGCCGAGCTTTTTCGAGCTCGAGGACGAGCCCGAGCTTAAAAAAAAGCTCATTATGTTATCAAGCCCGAGAATCACATGTGCTAAAACTAGAATCACATGTGCTAAATTTCATATCACATGTGCTAAAACTCAAATCACATGTGCTAAACCTAAAATCACATGTGCTAGAACTAGAATCACATGTGCTAAACCTAGAAGCACATGTGTTAAAACTCAAATCACATGTGCTAAACGCCTAAAACTAGAATCACAAATGGTAAACCTCAAATCACATGTGCTGAACTTCCAACCAAAGACAATTAAAAAGTTTACAAAACTTCAAATTAATGTGCTAAAAATTAAAAATCACATGTCCTAAACCTCAAATCACATGTGCTAAAACTAGAATCTCATGTGCTAAACCTTAAATCACATGTGTTGAAACTCAAATCACATGTGCTAAAACTAGAATCACATGTGCTAAACCTCAAATCGCATGTGCTAAAACTAGATTCACATGTGCTAAATCTCAAATCACATTTGCTAAAAGCCTAGAACTAGCATCACATGTACTAAAACTAGAATCACATATGTTAAACCTCAAATCACATGTGTTAAAACTAGAATCACATGTGATAAACCTAGAATCACATGTGATAAACCTAGAATCACATGTGATAAACCTAGAATCACATGTGCTAAACCTAAAATCACATGTGCTAGAACTAGAATCACATGTGCTAAACCTAGAAGCACATGTGCTAAACCTCAAATCACATGTGCTAAACGCCTAAAACTAGAATCCCATATGTTAAACCTCAAATCACATGTGCTAAAACTAGAATCACATATTTGAAACCTCAATCACATATGCTAAAACTTGAGTCACTTGTGCTAAACTTACAAAACAAAGACAATTAACAAGTTTACAAAACTTCAAATTTATGTGTTAAAATTCAAATTCATATATGCTAAACCTCAAATCACATGTGCTAAAACTAGAACCGCATATGCTAAAACTAGAATCACATATGTGCTAAAACTAGAATCACATGTGCTAAAACTAGAATCACATATGTTAAACCTCAAATCACATGTGCTAAACATAGAATCACATGTGCTAAACCTCAAATCACATGTGTGCTAAAAGCCTAGAACTAGATCACATGTGCTAAAACTAGAATCACATATGTTAAACCTCAAATCACATGTGTTAAAACTAGAATCACATGTGATAAACCTAGAATCACATGTGCTAAACCTAAATCACATGAGCTAAAACTAGAATCACATGTGCTAACCTCAAATCACATGTGCTAAAACTAGATTCACATGTTCTAAACCTCATATCACATGTGCTAAAACTCAAATCACATGTGCTAAAAATAAAATCACATGTGCTAGAACAAGAATCACATGTGGTAAGCCTAGAAGCACATGTGCTAAACCTCAAATCACATGTGCTAAAAATAAAATCACATGTGCTAGAACAAGAATCACATGTGGTAAGCCTAGAAGCACATGTGCTAAACCTCAAATCACATGTGCTAAACGCCTAAAACTAGAATCACATGGGCTAAAACTAGAATCACATATGTTAAACCTCAAATCACATGTGTTAAAACTAGAATCACATGTGCCAAAACAAGAATCACATGTGCTAAACCTCAAATCACATGTGTTAAAAGCGTAGAACTTGAATCACATGTGCTAAAACTAGAATCACATATGTTAAACCTCAAATCACATGTGCTAAACCTAGAATCACATGTGACAAACTAGAATCACATTTGCTAAACCTCAAATCACATGTGCTAAAAGCCTAGAACTAGAATCAAATGTACTAAAACTAGAATCACATGTGATTTTTGCTTTAGTACTTGTTATTTGAGATGTAGCACATGTGATTCTAGGTTTAGCACATGTGATTTGAGGTTTGACACATGCGATTCTAGTTTTTGCACATGTATTTGAGGATTATCACATGTGATTCTAGATTTATCACATGTGATTCTAGATTTATCACATGTGTTTCTAGTTTTAGCATATGTGATTTGAGGTTTAGCACATGTGGTTCTAGTTTTAGCACATGTGATTTGTGGTTTAGCACATATGTGATTTGTGGTTTAGCACATGTGATTTATGGTTTAACACATGTAATTTGAGGTTTAGCACATTTATTTGAGGTTTTGTAAACATATTAATTGTCTCTTGAAAGTTTAGCACATGTGATTTGGGTTAAGCACGCGTGATTCTAGTTTAAATACATGTGATTTTTAATTTATAGCACATTTATTTGAAGGTTTTGTAAACTCGTTAAATGTCTTTGGTTTGAAGTTTAACACATGTAATTTGAGGTTTAGCACATGTGATTCTAGTTTAGCACATGTGATTTGAGGTTTATCACATTCGATTATAGTTTTAGCACACATGTGATTTGAGGTTTAACACATGTGATTCTAGTTGTAGCACATGTGATTTGTGGTTAGAACATGTGATTTATGGTTATCACATGTGATTTTAGGTTTAGCACATTTATTTGAGGTTTTGTAAACTTGTTATATGTTTTTGGTTGGAAGTTTAGCACATGTGATTTGAAATTTAGCAAATGTGATTCTAGTTTTAGCACATATGACCTGTGGTTTAGCACAAGTGATTTATGGTGTAACACATGTGATTTGTGGTTTACCATATGTGATTTGAGGTTTGACACATTTATTTGAGGTTTTGTAAACATAATAATTCTTTCTTGAAAGTTTAGCACATGTGATTCTAGTTTTAGCACATGTGATTTGAGGTTCAGCACTAGTGATTCTAGTTTTAACACATGCGATTCTAATTTTAGCACATGTGATTTGAGGTTTAGCACATGTGATTTAAGGGTTAGCACATATGATTCTAGATTTAGTATATGTGATTCTAGTTTTAACACATGTGCTTTGAGTTGTAGCACATGTGATTTGAGGTTTAGCACATATGATTCTAGTTTTAGCACATGTGATTCTAGTTTTAGCACATAATTTTTTGCTTCGTTCTTAGTGTCGTTGTAAATTGTAATTACAACACTTCCAACACTTGTTTCTTCTCTAACGGCTATGGTGATGACCGTTTCTTCTCCGTGCGTGGTTATTGCGGAGAAATTGAGCAACCAAAGGCTAAAAATCATCAAAATGTGTCAATTACTTAACTAACTAACTTCAATTACTAGATTAAGTTTATTATTTAAGAAACATGTGATTCTCCATCCGCATAGCCCATACAGAAGACTAAAAAGAATTTGTATTTACCCTACCCCCTCCCCCTCGTGCCAAAGAAATAAAACTAAACCCACAACTCACAAATATGTGGTTTTATGTTTTAGCACATGTGATTCTAGTTTTTAGCACCTGTGAGTTTAGTGTTTAGCACGTGTGTGATTTTAGGTTTTATCACATGAGATTGTAAGTTTAGATATATGATTTTAGTCTTTAGCACACGATTCTAGTGTTTTGCATATGTGATTCTAGGTTAAGATGTATGATTGATGTTTTAGCACACGTTATTCATGTTTAAGAAAAAACTCACAACGTTTGTCTATGGTTGAACACATAAACAAGCGAATCTCACACGCCTCTGTGGGAGTAGCACCATGAGCCGTCGTCATTAATTTAATATTTCCATACATGTGATTTTAGTTTTAGCACATGTTATTTGATGTTTAACACATGTGATTTTAGTTTGAGCACATGTATTTGAGGTTTAGCACATATGATTATAGTTTTAACACATGTGATTTGAGCTTTAGTACATTTGATTCTAGTTTTAACATATGTGATTTGAGGTTTAACAAATGCGATTCTAGTTTGACTCATTATAGTTAACCTCTAAAAGGTAAAAAGTAAAAATAATAAAAAATCAAGCAAGTAAAAAACAATGAATAATAATCAGTGAAACTAATAGTAATAATATTAATGAATCGGAAATAATAACAAGTTAATACTATAGCGCGCAATGGTTTAAGCATTTTTTTTGTGAGTCGTGCACCCAGCATCACGAGTTCGAATCCACACTTAGCTCATTAAGGCTCGAGTTTGGCTCATTTTAGTTTAACAAAGCTCGAGCTAAAGCTCGGCTCATTTCGAACTTTGTTTTCAAAGCTCGAGCTTGGCTCGTCGAAATTTTTTAAAGCTCAGGCTCGGCTCGTTTAGTATTTAATTATTTTATATATGTTTTTTATATTTAAATTTATATATATTTATAATCATACATCTTATATATAACAAATACATAGTATTTAACCTTTTAAACATAATTATATAAATATTTTTAATTATATTTATGAATATATATTTATAATACTAAATAAAAAATATAAGCAAAATACTCTTTTAAAGCTCAACGAGGTTTGAATGCAAAACCCAAGCTCGATAACAAAAAAACATTTTAAAATATAAATTTTAAAATCTAAAATTTTATAAATATATTTTTACCGAGTCGATCTCAAGTAGCTTGTGCGCGAGCCTGCTTGAATTATTTACACTCGTAGATAAAATATAAATTTTAATATTTAAACCCAATACTAACACTTAAAGCTAAACAATAATAGGTAAAACAAAAAAGAATAAAATTAAAACAAAATCAATAAAAAAAGCTACGAAAAACACTTGACGTAACAAAAAATTTAATACCAATCTAGATAAAATCTAAGTCTTAAAATCAAATCATAAAACTCACCTTTAAAGTAAAATAATAATAGATAACTTATAAAATATAAACAAAAAAACTGCGAAAATCAAGCATAAGAAAATAATAATCGATTGTAATGACTAAAGATGAGAGCTAGTCCAACGGTAATTCACGTGTTCTCCAAGCGTGTGGTCATGGGTTCGAAACCGTCGGCGTGTTTTTTTTATTTTCTTTTTAAACATGCAATGTATAGGATTCTAGGGTGTAGGTGTTCCCCACCCAAAATTAATCAAGATGATCCAAGGGCCCAGAAGTGTTCCCTAGTTCCCCGGTAAAAAAGGGGTTCCCCATTGAACTTTTCCCTATATATATATATATATATATATAGGGATCCATTCAAATGAGAACACTTTTAACTTGAGAACAACTTAGGAAGCGCTTTAACTGTTGTATTTATTATAATATTAATTGATTAAAATGCTTATAATTAACCTAATTTTAACATCTATTTAAAAAATATATGATTTGTGAAGTCGTTTGTTAAAATGCATATATGCACCTAAATCACTTGTACACAAACACATATTGTGGGTGCATATATGCATTCTAACAAACGACATGACGAATCATATTTTTTTTAAATAGATGTTAAAATTAGTTGAATTATAAGCATTTTGGTCAATTTTTATTACAAAAAATTCAACAGTTTGACTCCATATATGATTCGTTAAAGTTGTACTTTTTGTACTCAAGTTAAGAGGTGTTCTCATTTGAGTGTGCCTCTCTATATATATATATATATATATATATATATATATATATATATATATATATATATATATATATATATATATAGATTGGGGATTTTCTAAAAAGGCTCAAAACTCTAAGAAGTGTAGGAAGCAATCAACAACAAGCACGTGTCCATGAGATAAAAAAAACACGGAGGGGCATCTTCGTCATTTATACGCGCGATGCTGATTTCGAAATCCTGGTATCACTCGCAATGTTCAGTTATGGTGTTTTTTTTTACGTTTATTAATTACGAACATCTGTTCAGGTATGGCGTGTTTTTGACGTTTTTCGTTTTTAATTTTGAATCCATAATCATTCATCTATGACGAATACTGAAAGCGATGATGTTTTTGTTTGTTTTTTACGTTTTCGTTTACTAATTACGAACGTCCGATCAATGTTCAGTTCTTCTGAATCATTGTGTTTTTAACATTCTGAATCATGGTGTTTTTAGTGATCAGTTCGAATGTTAAAAACACCATGATTCAGAAGACATACATCCATTTGATAGTGCTAAGAAACACCATGAGAAAAGTTAGAATGTGTGAGAAATAAAACACCAAAAAAGTCAATTGTTTTTACTGTGATCAGTTCAAACATAAAAAAACACCATGATTCAGAAGACATAGATCTAAGAAACACCATGGGAAAAGTTAGAATGTGTGAGAAATAAAACACCAAAAACGTCGACTATGTAAAAAACACCATGATTCAGAATACACAGATCTAAGAAACACCATGGCGTTTGAATTTTGTGTTAAAAACGCACGGATCTAAGAAACACCATGGCGTTTGAATTGTGGTGTTAAATACGCACAATGACAAATCTACCCTCAAATCCATCTCGCGCGTGACCAAAACATCAAAATAATTACAAAAATGCCACCGCGTCCATCTGGGCCGTAAAACACCATAATCCGACGTCCCAGATTACTTCTTAGGCTTTTTAGAGTTTTTTGCCTTTTTAGAAAATCCCTCCCCTATATATATATATATATATATATATAGGGTATGGTTCAAGAGAAAACTCATTTTAAGTTGAGAACTAGAGAACTAATTTTTAACCATAGATTTTGATGATCAAGGGCTGAGATTAGAAGATGAAGATTAAAAAAAAGGTGGAGATTTTAAAGAAAGGGGTATATTGGGAATACAAATTTCTTTCCTTCCCACGACAATTGCACCCGTTCAACTTCTCGTCATTTCAAATTCTCGGCAGACCAGTTAATCTTCATCACAAACTCAAGCATAATAACAATACCTAGGGTTTTAATTCCAGCAAAAATCGAGAGAAATGGAAGAAGAATCAGTTAAAACGATGGAAAACGATGCTGTTCAAACGATGATTGAAAGCGAAGCATGTAAAAAATCGTTGATAGAAGGTAAACAATCGTCTACAAATGCATGTGATTTGATACATATCATGCGCGATGATCTGTATTACACGTATCTAGTCTAAAAAATTGTTAGGTTTTGAAAACACATTGCTACGCTTTAAAATATAAATCTGAAAGTGTATATGTCTACTGCATATGTGTAGTATGTTAATAGATGCTGATGTTGATGTTGTTTAATCCAATAGTTTCATGTGCTTATGTGTACTACATATGTGTAGTATCTGAATAGTATGTTGTTCAATCCGTTAGTTTCATGTGTTTGTGTGTATTACTTATGTGTAGTATCTGAATAGATGCTAATGTTGATGTTGTTTGTTAAATTGTTTATGTGTACTGCATATGTGTAGTATCTGAATAGATGTTAATGTTGTTGTTGTTGTTAAAGTGTATATGTCTACTGCATATGTGTAGTATGTTAATAGATGCTGATGTTGATGTTGTTTAATCCAATAGTTTCAGGTGCTTATGTGTACTACATATGTGTAGTATCTGAATAGTATGTTGTTCAATCCGTTAGTTTCATGTGTTTGTGTGTATTACTTATGTGTAGTATCTGAATAGATGCTAATGTTGATGTTGTTTGTTAAAGTGTTTATGTGTACTGCATATGTGTAGTATCTGAATAGATGTTAATGTTGTTGTTGTTGTTAAAGTGTATATGTCTACTGCGTATGTGTAGTATGTTAATAGATGCTGATGTTGATGTTGTTTAATCCAATAGTTTCAGGTGCTTATGTGTACTACATATGTGTAGTATCTGAATAGTATGTTGTTCAATCCGTTAGTTTCATGTGTTTGTGTGTATTACTTATGTGTAGTATCTGAATAGATGCTAATGTTGATGTTGTTTGTTAAAGTGTTTATGTGTACTGCATATGTGTAGTATCTGAATAGATGTTAATGTTGTTGTTGTTGTTAAAGTGTATATGTCTACTGCATATGTGTAGTATTTTAATAGATACTGATGCTGATGTTGTTTAATCCAATAGTTTCAGGAAAGATGGAAATGTTGATAATTTATTCTTGTTTATGTGTTTATACATATTGCATATCTGTAGTATTATAAAACATGTTAATGTTAATGTGTTTTACAAGTGTTCACAATATACTGCATATTTGTAGGATCCGATGCTGAATTTATTGCTCAAAACAAAGAAAACACAGGTTTGAAAAAATTAAAAGTTGTTTTCTTCAATCAACAAGTGAAAGACAAACAAAAGTGTAGTAAAGAAAACAAGAAAATTACAGAAGCAAAAGAAGATGAAGAATTTGGTGAGTTATATTTCTCAATAGTGCTTTATGCTTCACATTAACTTAACCTCATTAACATTTATTCTGAAAACAGATATTGAGATGAAAAGGAAACTGGCAAAAAAAACAAAAAAAAAAAGAAAACAAAAAGAGGATGAAATACCAAAGCTGGATTCTGATACTAAAGGTATGTTCGATATATAAATGTATTTCTGATACTACATATATGTAGTAATGCTACTTCATATATGTATTGGTGTAATTATAAATTTTAACAGTAAATTGATCAACAAGATTCATAAATGACCTACTATTACAGATTCTGGACCTAAAAGGAAGTCTAGAAGACTTCAAAAACTAAAACAGAAAAAGGTGCAAGATTCTGATGATGAGACAGACAAAAATGAAGATTCTGATGATAGCCTTAAAGGTATTTAGTTTTTTATAAGTAAAATTATGTAGTAATGTTAGTGCACATGTAATACTAGCTAATATTTGACTATTTTGTTAGAATTAGTGCATGAAAAAAAGAAGAGGAAGAAAGGTGCAAGGGCAAAAAAGAAAGTCAACTGGTTTGGCTTAAGGCCACGTACAACACCTCGTCAACTTAATCTGGCACTTCAAACACTATCAAAGAAACAAAGGGATGCTGTTAGAAGCATGGGATTTGGAAAAATATTGTCAATGGCTGTAGATGGAATTCCAGCAAAACTTGGTCATTTTGTAGTTGATAGCTTTAAGCCTGATTTGATGGCCATAGACTTAGGAAGGGTTAAAATAAATGTGGATTGTGAATCATTGAATCAATTACTTGGAGTACCATATGGTGGAATAAACTTGGAATCGTTAGAATATAATACTAGTTTTGAAGGAATTGTGAAGCAATGAGGGGTTTGTATAGAAACAAATATGTGGGACCTTCTGAGATAGTGCATAGAATAGAAACAAATGCTGATGATGATAGTATTCTATTCAAGTTGGATTTCTTGGTACTTTTTATGAGCACAATGGTGGAGTGCCAAAAACATGGAAAATGCGCCCTTGATTTTCTACGATACTTTTCAAATGATACCAAAATTAAAGAGATAGACTGGTGCAGTTTTATTTTGAATAAACTTGAACAGTCTAAAGTTGGATGGGTTAGATGTAATTACGATTCTAAATTCACAGGCCCGTTGACAATACTTACGGTATGTGTTTAGTTTTATATATTTGTTGTAAATTAAAATATGATGATATTTATGGCTACATGGTTGCATATATGTAGCCTCTATGAATGTTGAAATGTTAATGATTATGCAACTGCTTCTGTATGATGCATATATGTAGTTAGGAATGTTGCATATATGTAGATAAGAATGATATATATATATATATATATATATATATATATATATGCAGTCATGAATGCTGCATATAGGTAGTCTGTTGATTAGAATAGTAAAAAACTATATTTGTATCTTTAACATATATACTAATAGATTGTAAAAAATGCAGCTTCTGTATGTCGACAGAATTATTTGCCCAACAATTAACGTAGCACGGAAAGTGAGCCCCCTAAAATTCTGGACAATGAAAAAATTGTCTATAAGAGAAAAATATGAGATAGAAAATGGAGGTTTTGGTCTAGGGGAATTAAGGGATTTGTACTTGGATTATGATCGTGACGAAAGTGAAGAAGAAGAAGAAGAAGAAGAAGGGAAGGAAGAAAAAAGAGATGCAAAAGACAAAAACATTTCTAGTAACATGCTTAAGCCAGAAAACTTGAAGGTATGTTATATATCTGAATTTGTTTTAATAATGCTGTTTTCCATCATGTACTTAGATATTATGCATATATGAAGTCTTTTAAAAATGTTAATGATGTTTTAAATATTAAGGTATGCTGCATATATGTAGTATAATGGTATGTAATTAAATTTTTGCAAATTTGTTAACAGGATCATGTTTCCAAAATGAATGATATGCTTGACTTAATCGTGAAAGATAAAAAGGCGGTTGAAAAAGAATTATGTGAAGCATTTTTACTTTACCCAAAAGATGAAGAGGTAAAAGAATTGGTGGAGAAATACAAGCAAGTATACACAGAAGTGATAAATGTTGAGGAAAGTGTGGCGGCTATGATTTGTGAGAAAGAGTTAGACGAAATTGAAAATCCAGAAATGGATAAGAAAGAAAGTGATAAGAAGACAGAAGTTGCTGATCACCAACTTCCAGATTTCAGCCTGGGTTTGACAGATAGTTCACAAGAAAAGGGAGAAGATGAGATGAAGAATGATACACTGAATGCAGAAAAACCTTGTGACGATCAACGAATTGGAAGGAAGGAAGAACGATTGAAGAATGTAAGTGACCAATTGAAATCGCCATGGTACTTACGAGCAGTTGATATAAGCAAACCATTGACTCAGGAAGAAAATGTTGTTTGGAATTACATAGTAAACACTTGGCAAGAAAATGAAAAGTAAGTTTCTTTTGCATTATTATTTAAATGTATATATGATTGTGTATATAGTTTAATTTATACCACTTCTAAAATCTCAACTCACAGGACATTAACAATTAGTAATCCTGAAAGTGAAGAGGCTGAAAAAAGGAAGTCGAGAACAGTTTTTCGTAAGTTATCCATATTTCATATATGTAGAGTTGTAAAAATTATTATACTACACATAGGTAGTCTTTTGTATTACTTGCAACTTAGTTATAATTAGGGGTGTTAATCGGGTCAACCCGATCGGGTTTCGGGTTAATCGGGTCGGGTTAGTCGGGTTTTTTAAAAATAAAATCTAACCCGCAACCCGACCCTATTAAGGTTCGGGTTTTTCGGGTTCGGGTTAATCGGGTTTCGGGTTAGTCGGGTCGGGTTAATTGGGTTACTTGGTAACTAGAGCACTTTCAAACCTAATTAAAGATCTCAGGTTCGAATTCACATCAAAATATCATTGTACTATCAATTTAGAGTACAGTAATTTGAAAAATGTTTGATCATCTCCTTTGTTGGTTTTTATTGTTAATTTACAAATGTATAGTAATTTTAATTATTTCAAAACGCGAGCAAGTAAACTTATAAAGCGTCAGTCTTTATATTTTTGTGAATAAGTTATCATTATGTCTCATTTTTCACGTTCAATTTATTTTAAATGATTAAATATTAAGTTTGTGAAAATTAGTGAGAACAAAGGACCGAGAACTAAAGGTTGTTTGTGAATGATCCAAACATATGCAAATATATGTAAATTGAATTGATAGGCATGGAACACTAATCGGGTTATTCGGGTTAACCCGTACCCGATATTTTTTTCCAAAACAAACCCGCAACCCGACCCTATTAACAATTCGGGTTATTCGGGTTAACCCGAATAACCCGATTAATACTTTTGACCCTATTTAACCCGACCCTAATTAGCTTATTCGGGTTTGGGTCGGGTCGGGTTAATCGGGTTTGGGTATTTTGAACACCCCTAGTTATAATACATGTATGTGACACCTAAATGATTTTTTTTGTGCAGGAATGATGTTTTCGGAACATCTTATGGTTTAGAAACAAAATTATTTATTTTGTGGACATTAATTCATGGGTTTGAGCTGTATGAAAATGTCGTTGACTGTTGGGCTGCAGTTTTGAATCATGATGAAAACTTAAAAAACATAGAATCACCAAGTTGTTTGTTTTGCTATACAACAACAATTGTAAGTATTGTATATAATACTAACGTAGAAATAGTTTTTATAAATAATGTTCACTTACATCTGTTATTTTTCTAACTTAATAGCTTGATTGGATGCTTAATAAAAGTTCAACAAATGCAAAACGATTGGAGGCTTTGGAAAGAAACATGATGTATGTTGTCGAAGGAAAAGAAGAAAAATTGGATCTCAGAAAATTTGAATTGGTCTTCTTTCCTATGCTAGAGAAGCGACATTTCTATTTGATCGTTTTTTATTTGAAAAATCCTTCTATTTCCGTAATAGACAACATGCATCAATCTACAAGCTTGGTTTCAATGAAAGACAATGCGAGATATATATCAAAGGGGACACCATATAAAGTGGTATGTTAAATCTTTATTTAAGTTCAAAAGTAATTCATTAGTTAAACAACATATATGCAGTAATTTACTGCACATATACAGTAAAACAACATATATGCAGTAGTTTACTGCATATATGCAGTAAAACAACATATATGCAGTAGTTTACTGCACATATACAGTAAAACAAAATATATATATATATATATGTTGATATATATATATTATTTATGCATATTGCATATATGCAGTTTGTTTAATAATGTTAAATATCTGAAATACTGATCATATGTAATCTATTACAAAATGAAATATTAATGTTTAGACATGTTTATTTATGTTATAATGTTTGTTTTCCTACAGAAACAAATGTTTTTTGATTATTTGATGAGTGTACAACACCCAAAAGCAATGGCTATCAAAGCTACAAAGCCATTAAGGATAAAGATTGATTGGGCCACAAAAGAAAATTTTACAGATTGTGGTGTCTATGCTATGAGGCATATGGAACTTTTCAAAGGAAAAGCAATGGAATTTGATTGTGGCTTTAGTGATATACAAAGCAAGAGAAGCAAGCAAATAAAACAACTTAGAATGAAATATGCCACCAAGATTCTATTGTCTAATGCAAATTGTTTTAAGAAGAAAATGTTGGATGAGGCAAAAGAATGGGATAAAGTCTTGAAAGAAACCGGTGAAGAACAAAATCTTTTTAAAGACCAAATGACTAAGGAAGTGGTGGTGAATGTGGAAAGCAAAAAAGAAGTGGTGAATGCGGAAAGGAAAAGTGAAGAGGTGATGAATGAAAAAATACCAAAGGAATGAATGATTAGAATGTGTAATTGTCTACAGGTTTGTTAAGTATGTGTAGACACGAATATTATGATGCTTTTATGGAGTTGCTTTTAGGATATGTCTTTGAATATTTGTAGACAAGAATATTATGATGGTTTTATCATGTTACTTTTTAAATATATGTATCCGGATAAATTTGTTAGTTAAAAAGAATCATATGTTAAGGATAACATACTGCATATATGTAACATGCAATACTGCATATATGTAACATGTCAAACTGCATATGTGTAACATGGCATATCTTGAAAAATTGGTGAATGAAGAAAACAAAGTAATGACATAAATGGGTAAAAAATACCAAGGAATAGATTTATGGTGTTGCTTTTAAATATGTGTTTGAATATGTGTATCTAAATTAATTGGTTAGTTAATAAGAACTATATGTAATTTGTCATACTAGATGTTTGTAACAAGTCATACTACATATGTGTAACATGTCACACTGTATATATGTAACTTGTCATAGTACATATAACATGTCATATGCTGAAAAGTTGGTGAATGAGAAAACAAGGGAAAGATATAACCGGGTAAAAAAAATACCAAAGGAATTGTTTTATGGTGTTGCTTTTTGAATCTATGTTTGAATATGTGTATCTGAATTAATTGGTTAGTTAATAAGAATCACATGAAACTTGTCATACTGCGTATGTGTAACATGTGATACTGCATATATGTAACTTATCATACTACATAAATGCACACAGAACATATGGATACTAATTTGAATTGAATACTCAGAAGTATATTATTATTGAAATGAAAGTACATATAACATCAGGAAACGATATTATATAATCAAATTGAAATGAGTACTTTGAAAGGATAGTCTAAACAAATGATATTAAAAGACATATATGAAATTCATGAATCATAAGACAGCCATAGGAACAACAGCCTAAGGACCAGCAATCGAAGGACCAGGATCAACACTATTAGAACCATCAGTCGAAGGACCATGATCAACAACATTAGCACCAGCAGCAAGACGTTTCATCTTCTCGCAGTTACGCGAATCATGATCCACATATTTCTTACATTTACCGCATAACCTTAAATTTCCCTTTCTCTTTTTAGCGTTCTCAATAGCCTTTTCACCTGGACCAATAAGCCTTGGTGCAGTCCCACATCCTTTATTCCTTATACCTTGAGGTGGAACATATGAAACATCCACAGATTGTGATTTTCCAAGCAAGTCACCTAGCAAAAATACACATGCAAAATTTATAAAACACTACAAATAATGAACACTGTAATGACATAAAAAACTGCAATACATATATGTAACACTGACGTAACTGTAAAAATTTGAAAAACAGTAACATACCTATAACAGCAGATGTACTGTTATAATCTGGATTGGCTGGGACTTCTACAAATATATCATTCTTAATTTTCCTAAGTTGCTCCGCAAATGCAGAAAGTCTGTTTGTGTCGCATCGTAAACGATCCGCACATGAAGAAACTAGTTCCATAATTTCATTCCTAAGTACTGAATTCTCACTGTTGTCAACACAATACCTATTTTCAAGACTATAAACATGATTTGGTAAGGCATCTCGTTTCCATCGTCTAGGCATGTATTGGTTTGGTATATGATCAATTTTATTGTATCTGAACACAGAAAAAACATGCCTACAAAGGTAGCCAATGCGCGTGAATCCCATGCATGAACATGACACTGAATTATCACCCAATTTAAGGGTGACCTACACATATTGAATAGAAAAAATATTAAAACAAATATAACATAAAAATACTAAATATATGTAATAAAAGTATATATTATATGCAGTGGAAATACTACATATGTGACACCCGATAATTTTAGGTTAACACCGTTAATTTATACTCTATTATTTTTAAAGCTTACACGCATTGCGTATAAAGATGATAAATTGAATGAATTTATTATCACACATGCTTCAATTATTAGTTACTAACAAAAATGATATTTGCGTTGAAGCTATAGTTCCCACACTATCGATCGTGTCACAGTTCGGATTTCAGTTAGTTTATTACTTAAAAATTTCAAGGACCTAAATGCGATTAAGTAAAAGTGGTTAATTAAGTTTAGAGCAAAATAAATAGTCTAATAAACCTAAGGGACTATATTGCAAATTAGTAAAAGTGAGTTATATAAAAAAAAAAAAAAAACCCAACCCGTCTCCTAATTAACGTCACAACCCTAAAATCGTTTTCGCCAAAACCGTCGCCGCTCCGAGCATACTTTGTCCATCACCACTCTCCGATGTCACCTGCAACATCCGACAACCACCAACAGCCCCGCAGACACCGACTCCACCGTCTCGCCATTTCCACCGAGATGTCCACCACCACTGTTGTCGCCGTCGAACGTTGCTACAGCCACCAGTGACCTCCCTAATCTTCGGCTAAACATTCCCTTGTCTCTCAAAAATCGTTCAGTATGTATTCGTCAACTCGTCTCGTGTTTTGTTTTGATTCGTTACGTTACGGTTACGGTTTCGGTTTCGGTTTCGGGCCACGGTTTGGTTTTGTTTTTGAACTCAGTTAGTATGCTGTACGTATATGAAGCTTGGATTACCATGAATGCGTGTGGTTACGTTATATGTATGCTTGATTTCGTATGATTGTGTGTGTCCGTGTATATATATATATATATATATATATATATATATATATATATATATATATATATATATATATATATATATATATATATATATATATATATATAGGCATGATATATATGTTCAAATTGAAGGAAAGTAATGGATGCATGTTGGTGTTTATTCGAATTGTATGTAGTCATTGTTTGTAGCTATGGGTTTGAAAGAGTCTAATTGCATGTATCATAGTAAAACGTATGTATGGGTTAGTAAGTTTGGGTTCTATCAAATTGTGATTTGGCATGAATTGGTAATGAAGATGAAGGATGTGTATAGTTAGGTAGTAATGTGTATGAATGAGTACATATATTTATATAT
Source organism: Tagetes erecta (assembly GCA_030867185.1). NCBI lineage: Eukaryota > Viridiplantae > Streptophyta > Magnoliopsida > Asterales > Asteraceae > Tagetes > Tagetes erecta. The sequence continues at coordinate 62,864,818 of CM061488.1, forward strand.
ACATGTGATTATGTGTGTTAAATTTCATCAGGTTGTGTTTGTGTGTGAGCATGAGATGATATGGTGATTTTCTTTATATGTATATAGTGATATCATATTGATATAGTTATGGTAGTATTTATCTATATGAGTCATGGGCATGATTTTTCTTGTGTGTATGTAAAGTAAATGAGCATGTTGTGTGTGTGTTTAGGTTTGCGTGGGTGTGTATTATATATTTATATATAATCAAGTGTGTGCATTTGTATCGAAATAATATATATGCTTAATAAGTAATGTTGTGTACGTGCACATGTGGAAGTGAAATATATGGGTATATATGACTTGAAGGTGAAGCATGTGTGTTATGTGAGATAATGTACATCTGTATGCATGTCGAGTTTCTATAATGTGATGTTTGACTTAAACGCGTTATTAAAATAAAAATCTAAACATTATAGTCGGGGTCACATGTCAAAACTCATTTTTATTACATGACAATGTTATTAGGGCATTGGGTATGAAACCGATTCGGAAATGAGAAACCGTACAAGTCTACTATAAAACTCAATTGTAACTAATTAGTGACCATAAACAACAGGTAGTGAGTCGACCTATGCTTTTACTTGCTAATTGTTATAGCTACGCAACTTAAGGTGAGTTCTTTGCCCGCTTTTAAATACTTTTTCGGGGAGAAAACATACAAATGTTTTTACAACGCCTTCGGGCAACTATTTTTCAGTGCCTTCGGGCGGACTGCATTTTTATGCCTTCGGGCAGGGCCTTCGGGCAAAACTTTATGCCTTCGGGCAGAGCCAACTAAGGCTACGTTTTACACCTTCGGGTGGGGCCTTCAGGCAAAACTTTATGCCTTTGGGCGGGGCCAACTACGGCTATGTTTTACACCTTCGGGTGGGGCCTTCGGGCAAAACTTTACATTGCCAACTTGGGCAATCTTTTGGGATAAATAATATTATTGTTAAGGGCTTATTTTACCGAGCATTATCATACTTATAAAGTCCTTTTCTTTAGTCGAGATTATTTATATGCCAACTTCGGCATAACGGGGAAATTTGAGTAGTACTACGGGTTTGGCAGACCCCACCACTAGCGGGGGCTAGTTGGTGCAAATTGTCCTTTAAACATTTGGTCATCCGTAGTGATGGCGACAAGGCAAGTCAAGTAACGTTCAGTTTAATCTCGACGTGCTCGTGTAGTAAGCAAGGAGGTCTTGCAAACCAGCAATATATATTGATTTATCAAGGAAACTTACTTTTTGTTTATGTTATTTAAATAAACTCATTGAACTCACCAACATTATTTGTTGACTCGTTTTAGTATGTTTTTCTCAGGGATCTAGGAAGGCGCACGAGTAGGACACTTGCATGCATTGGTCATCATTTATTATATTATTATTATTTAAACTATTGTTGGTTTTTGAAACGGTAGTTTGGTTGTGCTAACTTTATGCACATATTTTTATAACTTCGGTTGGTTTTTGAGTACGTGGTTGTTTTCGAATTGCTTCCGCTAAACATTGAAACTTTTTATTTTAAACTCTGAACTTTGGATTATTATCTTAACAAGGACTTTTGTTTAAAACGTTGAGTCAGTGTTTGCTGTAACTAATGGCTTGAGATCCTGGTGTGTCACACGCCTAATGGATACCCTGTTTGTGTAAAATTGAGGGTGTGACAACATATATGTAGTACGCATATTACATATATGTTTTACCTGAAATTCGTTGACAATGTTGCCGTGTCTGTCTGTGTGGGCAACCGTATAAGTTTTAGTCCCATCAACAACTCCAGAATTAACCATAAAACAATATAACATGCCTTTACGTATCTCCTTTTGTACCTCTAAAAATATTGTCCGGGAATATATTTCTGATGCATGCTTTTCTATAGGTAGAATAGTGAGCATCAATGGAGTTGTTGTTACACTTTCAAATTCCATTAGACGTTGATTGTATCGCTGCCCATCAATTGAATTGTCAAAGCATAACAAGAACTGAACCAATGTATTGGCTCCACTAGAATTGACTTTAAAAAGGGCATTAGAACTCTCACACCTTGATGTAGTCTTCATCAAACAACACATTTGTAATTCTCTAAAATAACAAGGAACCCACTGCTCCCTAATAGCATACATTTCACTCAACCAAGGATGATCATCCAAGTGGTATTCATCCATTAGCAATTGCCATTTTTCTTCAAAAACAGAGGGTGTGATAAATAAATTCCACACCAACTTATGAATACAAGCCCTCAAATTTGTATTCTCTAACAAATCACCAGAAATCTGAAAATATAAAAAATACCACTTAGAAAATGATACATAATAGAAAAAAAAAAGTAATAATACACATATAAGTAATACTCTTATAAAAGTGAATATACCTTGACAGGTAGCTTCCTCATAATGTGCCACATACAAAGTCGATGAATGGATTCGTTAAAAACAGTAGCAACAACTTGCTTCATTGCGGCATCTTGATCAGTTAACACTAACAAAGGCTGCTTCTTATGGGCATCAAGAAATCTGCTCAAGAGCCATTTGTAGGATTCAATAGTTTCATCATATAGTAGCCCAGCAGCAAATGTTACACACCTTTTATGATGATCAACCCCAGTAAAAGGGACGAATATCATTTTATACCTGAAAAGAAAAATATAAAACATAAACATAGAATTGAATAAGATATAACATATGTAATACTGTAGTCACAGTAGACATGTATAAAACAGTACTACATATGTGTAGTAAACAATAAAAGTGATAAAGCATATAAAATACAAACATAAAATTTGTTTGACATATAACAAGTGAAATATTATGGTCACAGTAAACATAGATTAAACAAAACTACATATGTGTAGTACAAAGAAACTTAGATGTTGGTGCCATATGTTGCATCAAAAGCTAAAACGTCTCCAAATGCTTCATAATTGCACTTCATAACATCATCAACCCAGAACAACGATCTCAATTCAGTACCAACTACAGTAAACTCAAAAGAGAAATTTTGCCTATTCAAGACGCGTTTTTCCAAACTATCCACAATCATTTGGGCATCCCTATCACCTATAAACAACCGTATATCCCTAACAAAGTTCTTATAATCTGTTTTGGTGCCCCGAACCTTGTGATGCCCTCCTTTCAGTGAAACTTGCAACCTATGTGCAACATTTGCCCCAATATTATTCAAACTCAGCTTATGGATAAACTCTTGGTCTGAAAAACCAAGCTTCCTTTGGTTTTTAGATAAATCCATGTTTGCCTTATCAATAAGTCGATGATTATGAGCTTCCACAAATTCATATAGAACATAATTTGTTGTTCCTGGAATCCCTTTCAACCTAATACGAGCCTTACAATTCGTAACCTTAAATTTGCTGCGACGAGAACGAGAAATGCTACTGCTAGCAGCGGAGTCAAAACTCTGAAAATTAGGTTTACCAGCTCTTGAACACAATATATACCTATGAGTGGTAAAGCCTTTAACTACCTTTAAAGTGCTCAAACGAGGAGAAAAACCAGATTGGACAGCATAAGACTGATACATATTGACAACATCATCCCATTTATCAAAAATCATTCCCAAAACAGGTATATACTCAGCACTCACATCAGGCTTCCAATAGGTTGTTCCATTTGTTGATAGGAAAACGTTACTTGAAATACATCCTTCATTAAAGAAAAATGACGTGGCATAATAAGAACAACCAATAAGCAGATGACAGATACTATCATTACACACATGTATAAAGATCATTAATATAAAACTATGACATCATCAAAGTTATACAGTTCCTTCAGTCATATTACATATAGGTAACATATATGTAGCATCCACAATAAGATTTTAGATTGGTCATTATACAATTCAATCATACTACACATTTGTAATAGTCTCAATTTCAGTTGTAATATACGCAATAAGATTTTACCTACTTCATTGTACATATCAGTCGTATTACATAATGTGATATTATCAATTTCAGTCATATTATATATCCAGATCTATATAACATATATGTAGCATAAACAATAAGAACTTACCTTCTCCATCAACACCAGCAAATTGCAAAGAAGGAACGCCGGATGATGAAGAAACATCACTAGATGAACTCGTTTCAATATTCTGATCCGCTGAACTTTGCTCTTTCAACTGATTTGGATCGAATTCTGTACTAGAAGGATCATCGCAGCTTTCATTAGCATTATTCGCACCAGCGTTAGTTATATAACTCTCAGAAGAAGCAATCTCTAAATCAATAGAACATCAATAAAGCATAAGTTAATTAGAAATCAATATGTACAATTTGTCGATTGAAGGACTGAAAAAACAAAAAAACCTTGAATTAACGTCATGACGGTTTGATTTTTCAGTTTTGTAGTTGTAATCGATGAACTGTGAGCGATAAAGAGATCGTAAATCAGAAATTCGATTGATGATAGAATTATCGTTTGATGAGGATGAATGATGAAGAATGGATTGATGAGGATGAACAAAGTTTGATGCAGAGATATATTTTGAGAAGATATTTTGAGGAGATATGATGATAATTTGATTTGTATGAGGAGAATTTGGTTTGAAAGGAATAGAGTGGTAAAATGACAAATATACCCTAGTTCTCTAGTTCTCAACTTAATATGGAGTTCTCTCTTGATCCCTCTCCTATATATATATATATATATATATATATATATATATATATATATATATATATATATATATATATATATATATATATATATATATATATGTATATATATATATATATATATAGTCTCAACTTAATATGGAGTTCTCTCTTGATCCCTCCCCTATATATATATATATATATATATAGGGTTAGGATCCTTACAGAATATATATATATATATATATATATATATATATATATATATATAAATTACTAGCATGGTACTCGTGCGATGCAGCGACGTTAATGCGGCATTAGTGACAATTTAGAACAAAGTGCTTGTTAATTCTATTGTATAGTACTTTTGTTAGCTTTCTTAACAAACACTTGAATAAAAACATGTTAGTCATAAACATAGTACTTTAAAAATATATCAAGAATTAAGTTCAACTATAAAGTCTAATTTTCTTAAAAAGTCTAAGAATGAATTTGGATCATTAGATCTAATATTAAATGAAGATTAATGACTCATAAACACAAGGTGGCATAATGGTAAATAGTTAAAATTTTAAATGATAGGCCAAGGGTATATTAGTCTTGTCTCACTTTCAAATTTCACCCTCTTTTTTAAACGTTCATAACTTTTACATACGACAATATTTTTTAATAAAAATTACACCAAAAAAACGAGCGTTTTTTTATCTTCAAAACGCATATAATATTGATATATAAAAAATGAAATTTTTTTTAAAGTTTCAGCTCATTGTGTTATATTCGTTAGGTCATTGTGTTATATTTTTCAGCTTATTGTGTTATATTAGTCAAGACATTGTGTTATATTTTTCAGATTGTGTTATATTTGTCAGGTCATTGTGTTATATTTTCATCAGGTCGTTGTGTTATATTTTCATCAGGTCGTTGTGTTATAATTTCATCAGGTCGTTGTGTTATATTTTCATCAGGTCGTTGTGTTATATTTTCATTAGGTCGTTGTGTTATAATTTCATCAGGTCGTTGTGTTATATTTTCATCAGGTCGTTGTGTTATATTTTCATCAGGTCGTTCTGTTATATTTTCATCAGGCCGTTGTGTTATATTTTCATCAGGTCATTGTGTTATATTTTCATCAGGTCATTGTGTTATTTCAGTTCATTGTGTTATTTCAGATCATTGTGTTATTTCATTAGGTTATTGTGTTATTTCAGATCATTGTGTTATTTTATTAGGTTAGTGTGTTATAACACAATGACTTGATAAATAACACAATGACTTGACAAATAACACAACAAGCGAAAAACGTGAAAAAATTTTGTTTTTTATATATGAATATTATACGCGTTTTAAAGATAAGAAAATGCTCGTTTTTATGGTGTAATTTTTTTTAAAAAATAGTATCGTATGTAAAAGTTATGAACGTTTAAAGAAATGGGGTGAAACTTAAAATATAGAGACATTACCATCTTTAACATTCCTTCTAATTTTAAGGGAGTGCCAAATGTCATCATCTCATGGCTTCTTAAACTTTCTAGAAAAATTGGACTTTGTACTATAACTCCACTCTGTATATCAAATCATTCGAATGAAAAAATAAAAGTATAGAAATAATAATATAAAAATAAATATCGGAATTTAAGGTAAAAAAATTATTAAATCTTGTTTGGGAAAAACTTAAATTTCAGGAAATTGTATAATAACTCAACAAGATTGGAAATTGTTGAATCTTGTTTAGGAAAACATGTTCATATTATACCAAGAATGGAAATTGTTGAAATTTTAAGGAATAGGTAAATTACTATCTTGTCCATCTAATATGTATATTAATGCAATATAGATAACCATTATGTTTAAATAATATATAGATGAAAATTTTGTACATGAGTATCGAACCGGTATCGGTAGTGTACTAGTACCCATTTTTGTATAAATTTGGTACCGATAACTTCGGTATCAATATCAGAAGTGTACCAGTACCTAGGGGTGTTCATTATTCGAATACGATTAGAATTATTCGAAATTCTATTCGAATCGAGTTCGATTAAGGCCATTTGAAATCGACTTTCGATCATTCGAATTTGATTCGCATTCGATTCGAATAATTTTGTCAAATGTGGATCGAATACGAATATGATTTTCAGTATTCGATTCGCCCAGTTCGAATAAGAAATATATATATATTTTTAAGGCAAATTGGCCTAAAATAATCTCAACTAACACCTATTGACTGAGAATAATCCCAACTGAGTTTATTCCCTCCAATAGTCCCAAAAGCAACTTCTTTTGCCTGTAGTGGTCCCCTGTTAGAATCCCCTAACGACGTTAGATTTTGGGTGACATGAATGCTGAGTTGGACGCTTTTAGCTGACATGTATTAAAAATGTTGGCAAATTGGCCAAAAATAATCTCACCTAACAGTTTTTCCCCCAATGGTCCCAAATCCAACTGAGTTGGGATTATTATCGGCTAATAGGTGTTAGTTAGGATTATTTTAGGCCAATTTGCCAACATTTTTAAAACATGTCAGCTAAATCGGCCAACTCAGCAGTCCACGTCACCCAAAATCTAACGCCGTTAGGGGATTTTAACGGGGGACCACTACAGGCAAAAGAAGTTGATTTTGGGGCCATTGGAGGGAATAAACTCAGTTGGGATTATTCTCGCTCAATGTGTGTTAGTTGAGATTATTTTAGGCCAATTTGCCTATTTTTAATATGTCTAATTAATTATCTATATATGAATATGACTTAATGGCCTAAAGTAAAGTTAAAAATACTTAAACCAAATCATTATCCACTCTTAATTGTTGTTTCTGCATATGGATTTGACTTTGTATTATGATAGCTGCTTATTGTTGTTTCTACAGGTTTTTAACCTGTTCAGAGTCTTTTTTTTGTTTAATTATGCAGTTATATACCTTTTTTAAACATATTTTAAACTTGTTGATGTGCTAATATTTTCCGTATTGTTTGTGTGATGTTTTGCACATTGGTAGAGTGATGTTTGAGGCTTATGTTATGTTGGTGTTAAATTTGTGTTGTTTGATGTGATTATTTATTATACTTTTTTAAAGCGAATACATTCGAATCTATTCGAATTCGATTCGAATTCAAATAACTTAATCGAATAGAGTACATAGATTTTTAGTCGAATGTGAATCGAATACGAATACAGTTTTTAAAAGTCTCAATTTGACCAATTCGATTCGCCCAATTCTTATTCGATTCGAATGAACACCCTTACCGGCAGTACCTTATATTTGGTAGCAAAGTACTCGTATCGATAGATTCACTACCAGTACTTATAGTACATGTATAGGTTGGACTCACCGGCATGTCGGCGTTACTTTTGATATTTTATGTATTTAGTTGTTTTTGTACTAGCGAACCTACGGGCAAATCTATAGATTCGCCCGGAAGTCTAGATTAGTATAGTCTATTAGATTTGATCAGTCGCCGGACGAATCTGTTTTGTGCCCGGCGAAGCTGATAGGTTTGCATGACAGATTCGTTGTCAGCGAATCTGTCAGCGAACCTAAAGTCTGCACTATATATTGTAATGTTTTCTCATTTGAATAAAAGTTTTTTTGACAAGTTTATCAAACCCTAATTGTGTGTGTGCGACGGCTGAGGTGCTAGGAGCTTATTATTATCATCTTTGTAGCTTATTTACCTCTGTTTGTGTTGATTTAATCTTTGATATTGTGTGTTAAGGGTATTTGGACAATATTTCATTGAATCTAAGTGTGTTTTGTTGTTTACTAATCATTATAGCACTGAAATCTCGATCTGATGGACCAACAAGTACCCACGTTTTTTATGAATTCGGTGCCAATTGTTTTGGTACCAGTATTTTCGGTACCAACACTATATCAAGATAGTGTTTACAATTTACTAGTTTCCCAACTGGTGAGCGCCTTACAATAAAATAAGGATAAGAAAAGTTTTTAGTGTTTTCTTCTTTTTGCTCTAACTTTTAAGCTTGTTTGATCTTGGATCTCTTCTTTAAATGATGATTACAGTGAGAGAGAATCAAGACACACTTAGTTTATGTTTGTGCATTTGTTACTGCAAAAAGGGTGAAGATAAAAGGTTGAGAGACGGTTCTGTTTATAGCCAAAATTCACCCAAGACAAAAAGTTTCTGACTGCTCGACGGTCGATGCCACGGTCGGTTGGATCGACCGTCATGCGAAATATCTCACTTTTCTCCCTTTTGAATTTGAACGCTATGAGAAGTCTAGTCCACTTTTTACCTTTTGTTATATGAGATTTTTATCACTTTCGTAAGTTTCTCATGATAAGATTGTTTCCATGCAGTTAATATTGAGTGTATATGGATAGGTTTTCTTCTTTTGATCACCTCTATTACCATCATTGGTCATCTAGTGTCTTTCATGCATGATTTGTATGGATCTTACCCTTTTTAGAATGATCCTTGCAAGACTTTAAAAGTTCAAACTAGTCGCAAAACATGCAACTATTTAGTCACATGCATTTTTTTGTTTGTCCCTAGAAAAAAAACTTCTTTCAACGACCTCTTAAGTTGGTTCTAAATTTCACCATTTATTTTAGTTCATTGTCTTCAAATTTATAGTCTATTGATTCGTTTTTTCTCACATTGATGTACTCTAAATATAAGGCGTTGAACACTTGTTTTGATGTAGTAAATTTGTGGTCTTGAACCCTTGTAGTGTGATGAGTCTTTTAGTAAGAAGTGACATGATTATTAATAATCAAGAGTTCTAGGATCATATAAATATAAATATAAATATTAATCTATAGAGTTAGGTTCAAATGAAAACAAACTTTATAATTAAAAACACTAAAAACCAAATAAACTAATTTAGTTTTTGTTTTTATTTTATAAAATAGAAAAGGGTATAATAGGAATATTTTTAAATTGATCCATGTATGTAACTAATCCCTAAAAACATTGAGTACGTGATTTTGAATACAAATAACACCAACCACTTTCTCCTCTATCAAAATCACAAGCGCAAACCATACTCAGGTGATCTTATACCGGCGAAGGCTTCGAGTCCGGTGTACATCAAATCGTAGTGTTCTTTTGTCAATCAAACATTCAGTTTTAATTTACAATCCACCCTTGAAATCCAAGGTAAACTTCTCATTTCATATCTAGTAATATAGTTCTTATTTCTCTTTAACACATATCAAAACCATCAAATCGGAAAAGACTAAAGTTCTATTTTTTGGTCAGTGTGTTTTTCAAATGAAAAAGATGAGAAATAAATATCTAACTTTAATCATACTATATTAGCAATTGATCATTGAGCATCGCCGCATTTTGTTGTACATAAAAAATAAGTACATATACAAAGTTTATACAATAGTGACGATAACTTTTTTTTTTGAAGTTGTTATTTTCATTAAATCCCATGATTGGTTATAGTAAATGAGGTTAAAGACAAAAATTGCTTGAAAACGAGTAGAAGATTGTTTAAATGCTTAACATTGTTGCTACGTATATGTAAATACAATATATACTGTTGATACGTATACGTAAAATATGTTGTTACCTATCCAAAATATTCGTGCTCCATGCTAAAACCTCCCTATTTAAACTATTACAAACATTTTCATTATTTATATGAACACCTATCGGATTGTTTACGTGAGTTGGGATTCAATTGTTTTAAGTTTGGGAGGTAAAATTTAGCTAAATTTTTCATCATGCAAGTTGATGGAGCCAACTCCTTAAATGTTATATATTTACAAATTGTTAAATATAATGGTTATAATTTCTTTATAAATATTACTATTTAACCCGTATATAACATACGGGTATTAAACCTAGTACTAAATATTACAAAACTGTCATTACTTTAGTTTTAAGTGTTTTTAATTATAATCTTGTTATATATATGCCATATAATAACTTAAAGAAACTTATTTATCACAACTTGGTATCTATGATTATTAAAATCATTCAACATGGGCCTCCATCAAAGTTCCTTATTTAGAATTGTAGATCTTGTTAAAAAATTTAATCCATAGATCCAAGAGATTTATGTCATTTTCATTTAACTAACATATTATTTAATAAAAACTTTGAAAGTGAAAGATCCAATTTTATGCTTTTGTATTTTTATAACGTGTACGCCATAAGTGTCACGTTCTAAATAATTGGGCACACGAAGTCACAAGATACAACCCCTCGCGTACAAGTTTCAAGTTCTAAACAATTGGGTTGGTATTTCTTATTTACGTTTTATGTTCCACGTCATCTGTGGCCACTCCTAATTTCATTTGGTATTTTTTTTGGTTTAACCACTTCAGTTCTTAAGATATGGTTTTGTAAAAAATTGTCAATTTCATTCATGGGGCCAACAACGTTAAAACTTTATGATTAAACTAAGTGAGATTTTAGTTCAATTAGGTTATTTATAATCTATTAATGCATAAAAAAGTTAATCTTTATGTACTTATATTTTCAATTCTTTGTAGTAACTATTACTGGTATTAATCTTTTTATGCATTAGACCATTGTATCATTGTATTAACAGATTATACGTACATAACCTAATTTGATTAAAATACCCCTTAGTTTAACCCAAAAGTTTAACGTCATTAGCCACAGGGACGAAACTGGCAAAATTGTTACAAAAGCAATCATAAAATTACATAGGGACTCGAGTAACTGAAACTATATAAATCCATACACGAAAATGGCATTTTACACAAATAAATACAAAAACTATTTAGAGTAATTTGTCAAAATAGTAATTGGGTTTGTATCAATTTGATCATATTGATCCTGGCCAATTTGGTCTTTTTCCCAACTTTCATTAACATTTTCCGTTAGTTTTATGTTAAAATCCAAAATACCTTTGTTTGTTAAATGACTATTTTGGTCATTTCACACCACCACCACCATCACACCCTGCATAAACAAGTGTCACCACATCCCACCTGCAACCGTTTAAACCCACAACTACTGTAACTTTTTTCAGTCGGGCCATCAACCAAGGGTCGGGTTGGGCTTGGGTATGAGTAATCCCAACCTTATACCCGATTATATAAGTGTGTCCCAGACTCGACCCAAAATTCGTCGGGTATGTAGCGGATATTTACCTGTTAGGTATCGGGCATACCCGCGAGTAATCTAATATACCCGTTAGTTTAGTTAGAAATACCTGTTGAGTATACTCATCAGGTTTTGTATCGAGTAAACTCTAGTACTTTTATAGAAGGGTAGAAGAATAAATGAATGAGAGATAAATAAAAGAGTTAACTACAATTTGCACATATGTGGTTTCCACTTTACAAACACTTTGCAACTCAGGTTAAAATATTAGACAATTTGCAACCCTATGTTTTCTAAGTTTGGTCATTTAACAACCTTTCATTAGTTTGACCGTCAATTGACCATTAATTAATGATGAAAATACTATTATACCTCTATCTTTATATTCTTTATAAAAACCAAGTGTTTTTGTCTCCATTCATTTACCGTTTGCACTTTCCTTTTGCAACTGATATGAATAGTAAACTTAAAATAAAAAATTCCTATAAGTTCGTCATTACAATAGTAAATTCAAATTCTGTTATGCTACTATAAAATTAAAGTTTAATTTAAATTTGAAGTACTATACGATTTCACACTAAGTATTTTATAATAAAAGGTACAATTTTTCCAGATACACAGAAATATAATTACATAAATAATCTTAATATATTTATATTTAATTCGTGTGATACACGGAATTATAACGTAGTTTTAATATACATACCGATAACTTTTAAGTTGTCCTCGTATTGAGTGAGAAATACTTTTATTTAATAAAATATTACATTTTATTTAGATCACATCCGAGAGAATAATATGTTTGACAAGTATATAAAATATATAATATACTAAAAAACAAACATTAAATATCAGTATCACGTTCTAAACAACAGGGCACACAATTAAGGAAAACCCTGGCTTACAAGTTTGAAGTTTCTAAGTTCCAACTTTTTATAAACAATTGCTATCTATTATTTATTGGTTTATCTATACACAGTTGTAACAGCATATATTAACTATTTGCATTTTATATTCCACGTCAGCTGTGCAACTCAGATCCAATTGTATCATCTCATATTTGCGAAGTGAAAAGTGAAATCTTTGCTTGAATAAAAAAATTTCTTAATTGTATTAAGAAGTACTTTTATGTTTGTTTAAAGTGTTTTAAATGTGAACAATTAGTTAATCTATTTAATAAATAAAATAAGATTATATGGGGTACTTTTTTGGGTGGAAAAATTTTGTTTTGTAATAAAAAGTTGTGGAAGTGAATGGAAAAATGAGTTGAAGGAGTCTAATTATTAAATATTAATAATACTTGGGAAAATGTTCTCTTATGTTACATAGGGGTTAAAAAAAATGAAGTTACCATTATATTTAAGAACTCGTAAATGTTTAATATTTAAGGATTTATAAATATTATTATAGAAATATCATTACTTTATGGGTTATTGGATTTTAATACTCCCAACTATGGGGTATTGGTCGTTGCCACTCCCAACTAAGACCCTCACTCTCACCACTCCAAACTTAACATTGAACTTGCTACATCACTCCCGTCATTAGAAAACACTAACATCGTTAGTGTTTGGGTTAAAAGTGTCACTTTGCTAAATTGAGGGGGAAAATTATGTTTTGTTAAAAACCTTGGTAAATTTACTAACATGGGATGTCAAAAGATAAACAACAGGGACTAAATTGTAACATTTTAAAATAATTATCCAATTCTCTACCCCTATTTTCCCAGCCATTGATTCCGGCCAACAAATTTTGATTCCGGCAAGACCAAAAAAACTACCAATCACACCAGTTCCTGTTATCACCACCACCTCGAGTTAGCGGTCACCACCACTACCAGCTCCGATCACCACCACCACATCCGGCATCGTTTTATTGCGGTGGTGATGAACATTGACAAAATAGAAAATCAAAAGGGGAGATTAAATTTGATCCAGCTTTACACTATGGATACATATGTGTATGTATGTAAGTATATACAAGTTTTAGTGTATGTATTGATGTAGAATTGAGCTTTTGTTTGTGATATGGAGTTTTCCGGCGACGGAGGACGGTGGTTAAAGGCGGATGAAAAGGGGGGTCGTTTTGTTTGGAGTAAACGTGAATAGGCGATCATGATAGGAGCTAGTGGTGGTGGTTTTTTGGTCTTGCCGGAATCAGTGCCGGCGTCAGCCGGAAATGATTGCCAGAAAAACGGGTCATCTGGGGATTGGAAATTACACTTTAATCCCTGTTGTTTCACCTTTTTATATATCATGTTAATATTTTTAGCAAGGGTTTTAATTAAACATAAGTTTTTACCCTCAATTTAGCAAAGTGACACTTTTAACCCAAACACTAATGATGTTAGAGTTTTCTAACGAAGGGGGTGATGTAGCAAGTGTAATGTTAAGTTTGGAGTGGTGGGAGTGAGGGTCTTAGTTGGGAGTGACAACGGCCAATACCCCATAATTGAGAGTATTAAAATCCAATAACCCTTACGTTATAAAGTTTTAACTTTATCAACTCTCCCGCTCAATTTTTCTCTTCCAAAGTTCTTTTTATTTCTTCCCCCAATTTCCCTATTTTTCCCTCTAAAAGAGGCATTGGTGACCCTCTAAAACCTTAATTTATTAGATAAACTAGGTTTAACATCCGTGTGTTACACACGGGTTAAATAATAATATTTATAAAGAAATTAGAATTATTATGTTTAAAAATTTGTAATTTGTAAATATTTAATATTTAAGGAGCTCCATCAACTCATTGCATGAAACTTAATATTTTCCTTTTTAAACTTCCTATTATAGATTAAAAAAATTTCCCTGTAAAAATTGCCCCTAAAAGTTTGATTTATTAGATAGATTTACAAACAAACATAATAGTTATAACTCTTTATATATATTATTATTTAACCCGTGTGTAACACACGGGTAATAAACCTAGTGTGACATTATTTCCTTCCCGTAAACTTAAACTATATGCATATATAAAAAAGGAGTGATAAAAGAGATCGAGAGATAAATAACCTAAATGCATATGTTTTATAATCCTATATATTACATGAAATATATCCAAGGTTCTAACTTCTAAGGTTCTATTTAAGGGTGTGAGTTTCTAACACGATATTAAAAAAAACTCAAACACAACATGAAAATTGTGAGTTTGGCTTCAATATAAACAGAGTTTCAGGCTCAGCGGTCAACCCATTATGATATTCGGTCCTGTTAAAGTAAATCTAGTGGGTTCGGGGTTGATACGTTCAACCTCTTTCTAATATGTTATTTTTTTAAATTTGTGTTATATCATAAACTAGTTTAGTGCCCGCGTTACGCTCGGGAACACAATTCAAGTGATGCTTTTAAGGATGTTCATGAATGTTCCATTCAGTTTTGAGACAAAACCGTGGTAAAACGGAACACATGATATATTTTTAAAAATTAGATTTTTAGTATAGCAATATTATACTCAAATTAAAGAGAATAAAGTGCTTAGTTTTATGGTGTAGTTTATTTATTTTTTTAAAATCATATAAAAATGTTATGTATATTTATAAAACACTAAGGTCTTTATTGGTATTTTATTATTAACTTTATCCATAAGTTTCATTTTAAACCCTATCAAATATAAACAGACTCACGTACACCCCTTGTAGTAAGGGTTAAAAATATAAATACTCTTAAATTTTTTAGAATTCTCCAAAATATTAGGGGACCAAAATTGTAATTAGTTTTATTATAATAAATATTATATACATATTTTAAATAAAAAATATTATTGTGAGATAATCTCTCAAATATTACCACATAAGCTAAACTATGAAAAGATGTCACATAAGTTTTTTTTGTTTTGCTATATTATATAAGGATAAATATAAATCGACCAATACACACCCTAGTAAAAAAAATGTTGAAAATGTAACTATTCTTAAGTTTTTCTAGTTTCTCCTAAATATTTATAATATATTATTATAGATTATGTATAAATATTTTAATTATAAAATTATTACATATTTTAATTATAAAATTATTATTATGAGAGAAACTCTCAAATAATGCCAAGTAAGCAAACCAACCCTAAATGGTTGACACATAAAGCAAAAATCATTTTCCTATATTATATAGAAGATTGATTTTCGAAACCTTTGATAACAGGTATATGCTAGATTATTAAATATAGTTGACATAAGATTAGATCATGGTGTTATTGATATTTTACACATTATATTCTAAAATATGTTCATAACATCTTTAGTATTTGATATTAGTTACCGGTTGGGTTAAATTTACAAAAATACTCATCATGTGCCTTGCACATGCTTTTTAAACATCAACTTTAACAGAGTTTAATGGTGCAAGGGTTCTATGACTCAAATTATTAAAAAAATAATACTATAAGTTCCATTTATTAAAGGTTTGAATTTAGGACTTAAATAGTTAGAAGCATTAAATTATAGGTACTCAAAAAGTAATTTACTCTTGAAAAAAACATATAGATATAGTTTTAAATTTTTTATTTCGTTTTATTTATTCCATCCTCATGATGTTGTTACTAGGTGTTAAGATTGAACTTGTTGTACAACTGGTCTTAAAATAGAATTTGGGTATGGTAAGAAATCAAGAATAGGAAATTTTAACTTTTATCTTTTACTAATGAAAATAGAGATACAACTTATAATAAGATCTCATCTCAGAAATTAAAAAAAGATTTTAAAAATTACTAACATATGATAATTTTAAAATCTACTTCTATCTACTCTTCTAATAAATTGCTAAGTCATTGCATCACACAGCGCCACTTGTCACAACCATAATGAGTCTTAGCAAAAATGTGGATCCTTCCCGGTTTACCCATTTGAGATGTGGACTGTTTGAATGAAACATTCTATCCTCATTTATTAAAGTTGGATCATATTTGAAAATTTATAAAAGTCTAAAATTTTTATTTCTCATTTCAATATAAATTATATAAATATTTATTTCCCGTTCAACCTGCGTGAACACGCGGGTATTAACCTAATTACTAATATACAACTAGGGTCGAAGTACACACCCCAAGTAACTCAATTACAATGGAAATTTATGAAATGAAAAAGGACACAATGGATGCCAAGCTAGGTCATCTAGTTTAGCTCTATTTTTCAAACATGAGAAAGTATTGAATTTAATTAGCTCCATCACCCTATCCGTAACTAACTTTTTGGATCCGAAGATGAACTCGTTTCGGGCTAACCCAATAAACCAAAACGTCGCCAAGAACACCGCGTACAAAGCATTCCTTAATTTCATAGACTCGTTAAGCTAAAGAATAGCACCAAGGCAAGATTTGATGGAATGGTCCATGGTAAACTTGTGACCACACCACCGGCGTACTTCATTCCAAAGCTGAGAGGCAAATGGACAATTCCTTAGTACCTGCAGCGGGGATTCTTCGTTGTCAAAACATATGGAGCATTCCGAAGACAAGACGTTTACTCCTCTCCTGATCAAAGATTGTTTAGACGCAATCCTCTCGAGCGATGCCCTTCATCCGAAGGACTGAATTTTAAGAAGAACCCAATAACGCCACGAGAAAGGAGATAAATCAATAGGTGCATAATTCGACTCAAGGATAAATCGGAATGACTTCACATGAAAGGTAACATAAAAATCCAAGATTTGCATAGACTTTTCTTTATGACATCGAAAGTTTGAATTTATTGATTGATTATTAAGATCATTGTATTAAATTTAGATTATTGTAGGGTTATATATGTTATAAGTTTTGAAATGATATGATACAATGATAGAGACAGGTAAATTAACACATGTGGAATAGTGGGGTGTGTATTATTTAACCGTCCCTCATGTCTAGCTACTTCCTATCCTCATTAACTCATTTCGCACTCAACGGCAATCAAGGTTGCTCACGAGGATTTGGATTTTTTTTTATTTCTTTACATTTTTAAATAAACCTAAAAACAATTCTATTATTATAACACCAACTTGTTAAATAGTTTAAGCTAGATTGAAATCGGGTGGTCTTTCGTATGGACTTCGCAAATACGTTGATAAAACAAAGTTTTATGTCTCGTATGTTACGGTGTAAAGTCACATATTAAAAGACGGACAAATATCCAAACTTACATGTCAAAGTTGGGAAGCAAATTCGTAAATATGTCAAACTAGAGTAACATGTCAACGTTGTGAATTGACTACATGTCAAAGTTTAAAATAAAAAAATAAGTCAAAGTCGGAGGGTCAAAACCATAAACATGTCAAAGTCAGGGGGTCAAAATCGTAAATATGTAAAAGTTTAAAATCAAAAAATACGTTGAAGAATATGTCGCTGACACGTGTCGGTGTCACCGATCTTCAATATTAGAGTTATATCTAAAAAAACTCAAATAGTTAGTCTAGTTACAACACCGATCAAATATTGAATTAAATAACACTAAAATCACGTGTCACCGACCTTCAATATTAGAGTTATATCTAATAAACTCAAATGATTAGTCTAGTTACAACATCGATCAAATATTGAAGTAATATTAAACTTCGTTTTGCCTCCTTAAGATTTGCCTAAAATAACAGTTTACATACAATAGTTTCAAAATTGTATTTTGCCTCCCTAAACTTACCAATTTATCATTGTTTGCTACATCCAAATTAATTACGTAAAAATCAAACGTTAGTTAGTCCTATGTGCCCCTCATGTGAGGGACACTTTAGTCATTTAAGCATTTTCCTAATCAATGGTATGGATATGTGGTAGAGATATGAGACCGACTAACGTTTGCTTTTGACATAAATAATTCGGATGTAGCAAACAGTGACAAGTTGATAAGTTTAGGGAGGCAAAACGCAATTTTGAAACTATTGTATGCAAACTTTTATTTAAAAAAACCTCAGAGAGGCAAAACGAAGTTTACTCTTGAATTAAATAACATTAAGGGGGTGTTTGGTAGCCTCTTAATGATCATTTAGTGGATTACCTCTTAATGGTTTAAAACCACTGAAACATTAAGTGATAACAAGATGCTGAATGGTTAAGAGATAACCCCTGAATGGTAAAACGTCATCCAATTCATCATAAATTACAAAATCTACCTTATAATGGATTTTTGAACCATTAAGAGGTAGATTCTTACTGGTCATTCAGAGGTTATTCAGATGCTACCAAACAGCCCGTAAAATGAAATAACATTAAAACACATCTCATGTGTGAAACCTAAGGTGCCACTGCATCCCCATGTATTAAAGGAATTTGGATGGAGTGGTAAAGTTGTTACTTAGTGTACCAAAAGGTCTCAAGTTCAACTCTCACAAGCCTCATTTTCCAGCGATACCAGTCAATGATCCAATTAATACAGGTGAGACAACACAGGTTTTACCCACGGGCGAGGGTTCGATCTTTGATAACGGTTGCTACGCCTGCCTCTGTGGGGTTTTCCCTGTGAGCGCTCTGCCAAGTTAGATGCACCATGCGGGCCCGGTTAAAACAACATATATGGTTGCCTGACTTAGTTTAGGGACCATACATATAACGGATAATTGCATTCATCACAATTCATGAAAATCATGGTTAAAGATACTACTTCCGCATGTGAACAAAATGAACAACAAAAGGACACGGGCATGATTTAAAAAACAAAGCATAAATGGATAAACCCATGAGACAT
Organism: Tagetes erecta; assembly: GCA_030867185.1. NCBI lineage: Eukaryota > Viridiplantae > Streptophyta > Magnoliopsida > Asterales > Asteraceae > Tagetes > Tagetes erecta. Next base: position 62,884,131 of record CM061488.1, read on the forward strand.
GATTACCTCGGCGTGAGAGTACTATTTACATTTTTTGGCCAAAGATCCTGCATGATTTTAAAAGAATACTTTTTTTAATTATTTTTACATACTCCATTAAATTCTTTATCATTGTCTCAAGTGTGTGACTAAAACTCAACATCTTTCAGATAAAGGTCACATACTTTTATCACTAAACAAACTAATGGTTGTTAATTGTTATAAAAATATAGAAATGTAAATCTAGTTTCCATTTGAGTGGCAACTTCTACACAACACGAAAATACAAGTTTTTGTTGACGCATCTAACTCGCCTAAAAAAAGGTTTTGTTCATGTTAACCCGTTTAATTAAATTAGTTGTATTCGACTTGATCTGTTGAACCCGTTTCATTAAACATGTTGGCCCCATCAAGACATCAGTGTGTTTAATGAAACAAGTTTACCCACTAATAAGTTTATGACTTGTTTACCCATTTTCTACAACGAACCTACAATCCGTTTGACACATTCAGATATAAGGATTAGACAGCTAACATTCAAGTTACATGGTTTATACTGTGTGCGTGTTAGAGTTAATATTTTTGCACATACAAATATGGGTCGCTTTGGGTTGAAAAATTAAATATGCAATCAGTAAACTTGTCAAACCAACACGATATATTGACTACAATGATGAATAACGGATCTAGAATAAAAATTCATGGGTATCCTAAAAAAATCGCTCAACATATTCTAATTTTTATTCAGGGTATTCTGATTCTTAAACAGTAAAAAAATTGTATTCTGATACTTAAACTGATGAAAAATGAACTTCACAACAAAAGTTTCACAGCGAAAGTTGAGAGGTATCTCGGGCTACCCCTAGACTCTTTATAGTTTCGCCCCTGATCAACTCCTAGTTACATTTATAAAAAGAAAACTAGGTCAACTTGGATATCTCAGGCTACTCCTGAGTTCTTTATTTCATCACGATGTTGAAGTAAAGCTTGGACCAACTTCCAAAAAGAATCATTATCTTTTATATATCAGAACAAATCTCGATCTAGCAAGATTCAAGTTTTTTTATGGTGCATAGTGATTTTCTGTTGTCAATTGTTTTGTGTCGTAGGATTTACTTAGTGAACACAACGAGATCATAATCAAACATCAAAAGTTTGAAAAGTGTCTTGTGCATGCTTGTTTTAATAATCTTATAATTTCAAGTATCATAAAACCGTTAGACAATGTGTACATGGGGTAACATCCTTGATAGCCAGGTTGGGGCAACCCCTGATAGGGGGGTTTAAGTGATAAAACCCCTAGATGTGGTTAAGGTGCCATATCAACATGTAGCTTTTTTTTATTTTGACATGTTTTATTGCAATAATCCATTCGTAATCAAAGTTATGTAAAAGTCATTTGAAAATGAAGTTCGGTGGTAACTTGTACATTAGTAGAAAGTTAAATTCATTAAAAACTATTACTTTTGTGATAACTTAAGTTTGGTAGAAATTTCATTATTCGAAGTAGTTACGTAGTGACTACTAAAGTTGTAACCGCTAAGTGTTTAACCACCAACAAAATAGCTATAATTGTTTTTAAATCAATACAACTTTGTGATCCTATATAAACAATGTTTTGAAAACCGAACCGGACACTAAACCGTTATTATAATTTTAATGGTTGGACCGGAGTTGGACCGGGGTAGGATAAATATATATTTATCAAAGTAATACCATAAAATTTTCAATTTAAACACAACATAAGTTCAATAATATTAAATTATACCATATAAGTAATAATACAAACAAATTTTAACGTCAAGAATCACCAAAAAATCATAATTTAAACAAGTGTTAATGCCAAAATAAAACGAGTTCATCATTTTCATCACTTAAAAAATCAACATATTGACTTTCATTATAGAAAGTACAAATATAAATAGATGTAACATAAAATCCAAGAAAATCAAAACATAAAAATATATATTTTATGACTGACCCAGTTCAATAGCGGTCCAGTTCCGGTCCAACCGGACCGGTTCGTATGGTTCGTACGGTTCGAAGCGGTTCAGAAACATCAATCAAACCGTGTCTAATTGAACCGGGATTATTAAAAAAGCAGTCCAACCGTGGTCGGACCAGCCAGTTTAATAACATTGTATATAAAGGATTACTTGTAGCCATGCACAAACCTGGTTTTTTTAAGAACCGGTTTCGGGTAGGAATCAGGTCTGGTTTTGGTCAAAAAAGTCAAAAAAACGGGTAGGGTCCGGTTCGGTTCCGAATATGATCGGGTATTTGACCGGTTTAACCGGGTTTTTTTCGGTTCTGGGTAGGGTCCAGTCCGGATTTTGACGGGGTTGAGGTGGAACCGGTTCCGGTGGTTCTGGTTCGGTTCCTAGTACAATTCCACTTTCTTGAAGGAACCGGTTTTTTTGTGCATAGCTAATTACTTGTTCAAAGGCATCTCTTTTTTCATGATATTTTTCATGCTTGTTCTTGACATCTTACGTCCTATTCAATTAAAGAGTTTGGACCACATTACTTAAATCCGCAACTAATATCACTCTTCAAAGATCTATTAAACTTCAAATCTATAGCCCAACCATCTCAAAGATCTCAAGGTCTACATTAGTCTATCGTCCATAGTGCGGCAATGCGCTGTAGTATGTCCCAAAATGTAGGTAGATGTGATGTAGTTGTGGGTCATGACTTAAATAGCCAAATAGGTGTTGAACTTTTTAAATTGTTGTTTTCCTGGATTGGGATCTTAAGCAAGTTAACTTAGCATGCCCAAAGTTGTTGCTCCGCGCATGTTCTTTCTATTACCTAATAAAAATTAGCATAAAGACTAGGCCTCACGATTCGGATGGTCGAGTCTGTTATATGTGGCTTCGTCGTACCGTTCATCGAAAAAGTTTGATGTCTCACATGTTACACTGTAAAGGCGTAACACATCATATACTAAGAGATGAAGATTTATTCAAACTTAGGGGACAAAATAAAAATTAAGTTAAAGTCGGGGTCAAAGTCGTAAGTATATCGAAGTTAGGTATGTGTGTTAAAGTTTTAAATTGTCTAAAGTTAAGGGGATAACAGACACTAACGAATTTTTAAGTGGTTGTGAGTGGAAGAAAAAAAAAATATAATGATAAAAGTACAAAAAATATTATTTAAATGAAAAAGAAAAAGAAAATAATAATGATTTTTAGTATAGTTGTGGAGTGGGGTTATATTAAAAAGTCCAAAGTTCTTAGAAACTCAAAGAAGCAATGAGATTATGAAATGTGTCACTCTCTTAAAATAAGAATGAATGATAAAATTGGTAATGTCTCTATATTTCAAGTTTCACTTCATTTTTTTAAACTTCCATAACTTTTACAAACTACATTATTTTTTAAAAAAATTGCATCATAAAAACGTGAATTTTCTTATCTTTAAAAAGCGTTTAATATTCATATATAAAATTTTTTTCATGTTTTTCTGCTTATTGTCTTATTTGTCCTGATGAAATAACATAATGACCTGACGAATAACACAATCAGCTGAACAAACAAGTTATAATATATTTAAGATGTTACAAAATAAAATAAGTAATGAATTTGAGATGTTATGTTATGCCATACGGCTATGTCAACAATGAAAAAAAGTTATAAGATTTGGCATATTGTGTAACAGACCAGAGAAATCGCAACCGATGTGGGATGTTACATTCCACCCCCTTAAGGAGCCCAACGTCCTCGATGGCACATCGGTCCAGTCCCTAGCTCTGATACCATCTGTAACAGCCTAGAGAAATCGCACCATGATATTGTCCGCTTTGGCAACAATACTCCCTCAGGAGTCTGTTCCTCACGGTTTTAAAACGCGTCATGGTAGGGAATGTTTCCACCCCTTATAAGGCAGACTTTGTTCTCATTCCCAATAGATGTGTGATGTTACATATTGTGTAATTATGTATGTTTTATTTGTATTAAAAAACAAATTATAATACTCTGTATAACATAATGACATATTATAACACAATGATCTGCCAAATAACATAATGAGCTGATTAAATAACACAATTATCTAACGAAATAATACAATGACTTGACGAATAACACATTGAGTTGAAACATGAAAAAAAAAAGTTATAATATATTTGATATGTTACGCAAATAAAACAAGAAATGGATTTGAGATGTTATGTTATGGCATATGGCTATGTCAACATTAAAAACAAGTTATAAGTTTTGGCATGTTGTGTTATTATATATGTTTTAGTTTGTATTCGAAAACAAGTTATAATATAACACAAAGACCTAATGAAATAACACAATGATCTGAAATAACACAATGAGCTAAAACATGAAAACAAGTTATAATATTGTGTTAGCTCATATTATAATTTGAGATTTCAAATCTCAAATCCATCACTTGTTTTATTTGTCAAATCTTTTACACGTTGCGTTATCGATTACATTTGAAAGACCGGCGTTATCTTCTGAATTATGGTGTTTTTAGCATTTGAACTAGTTACAGAAAACAACATGGTGTTTTATTTGTCACACTATTTTTTTGGCGTTTCTAACTTTTTCTGCACTGAATCATGGTGTTTCTTAGCACTATCAAATGAGATCTGCGTCTTCCGGATCATGGTGTTTTTTACATTTGAACTTATCACAAAAAACAACAATTAACGTTTTTGGTGTTTTATTTTTCACATATCCTTTCTTGACGTTTCTAACTTTTCTCATCACTGAATCATGGTATTTCTTAGTGATGATGTTTTTGTTTGTTTTTTACGTTTTCGTTTACTATTTACGAACGTCCCGATCAATGATTTTGACGTTTTCGTTTATTTAATTACGAACATCCGATCATGTATGGCGTGTTTTTGACGTATTAATCATTGTTATGACGTTTTCATTCGACTTCAGTGTTTACTCTATTGCAGATAAGTTATGATGTTTTTTATTAGTTAATTTTTTCATCAGAGTGGTGTTATTTTTAGAGCCAGTTTATGCATGGTGTTTTTTATATGCATGACGGTGAAAACGCACAATGACTAATATACCCCGGAACCAAAAATCGTGTCATTAAAAACATCATAATATTTACAAAACTGCCACCGCGTCCATTGGGGCCGTAAACACCATAATCCGACGCCCCAGATTCCTTCTTAGCCTTTTTAGAGTTTTGGTCCTTTGTAGAAAATCCCTCATCCAAATATGATTATCCTCATTATATGTTCTTGCATTTAACTCATGAAAATCTTAATCATCTTAAACTTTTAAGACAAAGTTGAACCTTAACTTCATCAATTAAAAGTTATGAAATAAGATATAAGAGATAAATATTCGGATATACATACAAAACTGGTAACACTTTTGGTTTGTTTCATGAATTTTTGTGAAAACCCTATGATTTTGCATCTTTTGATGTGTGCAATACTATATATAAAAACAGACATTAAAAAGCTTAAATTTATAAAACTAAGACGAACCAACTAACTCACACAGTCGTCATTGGACCTGTTGAATGCAATATAGCTAATGTAAGTCCGGGTGTCGACCCACAGACTCTATATATTACGTTACAATTAACTTTAAAGACTCTACTTACTAGACACGACACCTAAAATAAAAGATTGTTTAAATGGGGGTTGTTACTGAAAATATTAAATTGCATAAAATAACTAATAACACAAAAGATGACGATTGAAACAAATGAGAAGTGAACAAACCACCTAGACCCAACTTCCTAGTTACTTGAGTTATTAGTCTGTTAGAAACGTTTTGACATTGGACTGGGATCTTGAAATACTTGCTTGACCCAAACACCGATAAGATCCTCGATCCTTTTCGAGAAGACACCTACGGGTTTTTAATCAAGTTAATAATTAAACCAGTTTACTTGTTAGACTTCCTCACAGTCTTCTAAAATTCTATGACTTAGTACCTAGATCGTTTATCTACCTCACAGTACAATAAACTAAGGTAATTTATGTTATTTGATTGACACAAGTAAGCAATGCAATTAAACTAAACATAGACCACTCTTCACAAAAATGAACCTAGTTATTTAATCATATAGACTTATCAGTTAAACTATTAACTCACGGATACAAGTTTAGCTACACGTTTTTATTAGTTTGATCTAGTTAGTTATTCATATGGTTTTAGTGCACCTAAACCAACTAACACAGAATCCGCAACCTAATTTAATTCTATTATATGAAAGACATTCATCAAGAACTAAATGGAACAATTAACCAAATCAAACCAAACCAAATATGTAATTAAGCATCAATAAACCAAGAGAAACACTTTACTAAATCATAAACCGAACCAATATAAAAAACAATCCAACAAACATGCAAACAAAGTAACTAGTTCATCATTGGCCTATGTGATTCAACGAGTCTAGCCGACAATCATATTCAATAAGAAAAACACAAGTTTAATAGTAGCAAACATGATAAAAGGAAAGACGAGAATGAAGAAACTATAGAACCCGATGTATCCAAGAAACAATCCTCAATCCAACGAACTTCCAACGCTTTGTTTTCGTCTCTCTAGCCTCAAAAACACTTCCAATCTGCTATTTTTCGACTTCTATTTGTGAATGGAGGCTAGGTTAAAGTGGTGGTGAGTTTATATAGCAAACCGGGCCAAAAAAACGTCAAAACTTTCTACCAAAAACACCTAGTCGCGTCGCGCAACGAGGAGGAGCACTTGTGGCCGCGTGGGCTAATGTCAGCACGCCACCAGCATGGAGGGGCAATGCGCTGCGTGGCCAGGCCCCCCTTGGGTGGTCGCGTGGCGTGGTGATGGTCGTCGTGCCGTTTCGTGCTTCGGTTTCTTCGTTTTCGTGCCCCGTTTTCGCCTACGGTCTTGGTGTTTTTCGCAAGCTTTCCAATAATTCATCAACATGGGACCTACGAACAATAATATATTAGTATTAATTGTGACATCTGTCCCGAAACCCGAACCCGAATACCCGACTCAAACCCGAAGTTATCTATCTTTCATTGTATTCGTATTTATCTTTCTTTAAATGTAACGTTTCATTATTATTAATATGAATAAATTTGTCGGAATTCAATGTTATATCGTTTTCAATAAAACGACCGAATTATTATCTAAAGTTTACTAAATTAATTACTTAATACAAAATGTGTTTTTTTAAAAGAAATGCTATAAAGTTTGTTAACGATAAATACTACAAGTCTCCAAGTAACCATTTAACGTCAACGGCAATTTAAACATTAAAAAACGTCAACTATATAAATAATACGAGATAACATGGTTAAATTAGTTAGTTAAAATAAGTATTTAACTAACTTTGGATGAAAAGTGTAAACTTTAAAACTTTAATTAAAAGTTTTTAGCTCTAATAAATAACTAGAAATGTACCCGCGCGTTGCGCGGGGATTATTTTGAAACGCTTAAAATAATGGAAAAAAAAACAAAAACGTATAAGGCACTTGACAATAACGGAAACGGTATCGTAAAGAGCCAATATTAACGGTGACCGTCACACAACCAACAGGAACATAGAGATGTGACTATGAGGCTACAAATCTGCAATCATAAAAATATAACCAACAACAACCACACTAAAAACACCAATCCAAAAACCTAAAATCAATAACACATGAAACCCATCACATCCAATCCAAAAACCATATCATAACATAGCTACAACAACATAGCCAACAACCGCAACATGCACAACAAACTTAAACCACAGCAATAACCACCGTCGAACACCCAGTTGCAACGACAAAAAGCCATTGCGAACAACCGACAACAACGGTGGTGAACGGGTTGAGTCAGATCATTACAAATTTACAACAACACAACCAACAACCGCAACTTGTATAACTATCCAAAACCACAGTGGCTTCACCACAGTGGGAACCACCGCCACACAACCGGCGACGATGACAGAAACACTATCGCGCAACCGACGGCAACAATGGTGAAATGATAACACAAACCCCAGAAATTAGATCATAACAGATCTACAACAACAAACCAACAACTGATACATGCACAAGCTTTACCATAGCGGGAACGGTACACACAGATCTACAGATCCAGATCTAGTAAGGGTTTCAAAAGAGAGAGAGAGAGAGAGAGAGAGAGAGAGAGAGACAACGGAGGTGAACGGGTTGAGTCAGATCATTACAGATCTACAACAACACAACCAACAACCACAACTTGACAGCAATCCAAAATCACAGTGGCTTCACCACAGCGGGAACCACCGCACCACAGCCGGCGGCGATGGCAGAAACACCAGCGCGCAGTCGACGGCAACGATGGTGAAATAATAACACGAACCCCAAAAATTAGATCATAACAGATCTACAACAACACAACCAACAACCGATCGAAAAAAGCCAAATCTAGTAAGGGTTTCAAAAGAGAGAGAGAGAGATAGAGATATGAACCCTCAAATGAGATATGGTCACAAGTATGAGCCATAAAAGAGAAAGACACCTGGAGCGGTGATCTAGTTGCACCTCGATTGGATCTATGGATGCAAGGAGGTGGAGTACAAGTATATGTGGAAGAAAGCAATGAGCCCATGTTTGTGAAAAGAAAACGTGTCAAGATAAGACACATTGTTATACATTGTGTATAAAAAGATGTACACCACCAAAAGTAGTACCATATGCTTAAACAATAGTAGATCATGCTAAAAAATAGTAAGTATATGCATAAGAAGTGGTAAAACACTGCTATTCCCAATTGTAAATGTATATATATAAATAGTCAAAACATAAAGGACCAAATTGCAATTATTGAAAATATAATTTAACCTTCTTTTTTTTCCTGATTGTCCCGTGTTTCCGATCAAGGGATTCTGGGCACTTTGGCCGGAATTTGCGCAACTCCGACGAGGACTTTAAACTCATTTTTAACACTTTTAATCAAATCTAATCTATATAAAACGTCTATTAGCAAGTTTCAAACTCATTTCAATGTTCTAATCACTTTGTAATCGACCAAAACAATACCAAAATCGCTTTTTAAATCCGTAGCCATAAACCCATTAAACTCAATCGATTCAAAACGCCCAAATTCAATAAATTGGATTAACTACAACGATCATCTTAACGTTTAGAATATGTTTGCAACAATTAATCGAATTTTAATCATCAAATTAACACACAATTAAACCCAATTAACTCGTAATTAAGCTTGAACCCATTCGACAACCAAAAATCGATATACACAAATTAATCCAATTCATTCGACATACACAATCTCCTAACCTCGCTCTCACTCCCTGTAACTTCAAATTCTCGAATCCTCAACTAAAAATCCAAAAGTGATTTCGTTTTTGTCATTGTGTTCTTCATTCAATCATCTCCAAATCCTTAATATAATCCGAAATTGCATTAGGGCTTTTGTTTCATGCATCATAAGAAGTAAATCTGCAAGAGGAATTTCATTTTAATGATCTCTAAGTCCTTTGATGAATCCAAACCAGTCGTGTTCGTGTTCTTCGTTCACAATTGATCCAATTCATGGTCAATCAAGTAAGTGTTTTATGTTAAAATGATCCTTATCATGTCAAGATTTAAAGTCCTCAAACAATTCAGATTTCATTGATCCAATTCAAAGTAATTTAGGAATTAGGTTTTGTTCTTGATTGGAATTGGGGTTTTTATTTTGTAATTGTTAAAACCATTCTGTTTCGAAATCTTATCGCTAAATGGATCTAGAGCAGGTGGTTTGTTTGTGTTTTTGGAACAGGAGGTCCCTGGTTCGAAACCAGGGAGCCAAATGTTTTTATAATAATTGTTTTTTCTTATTTCTGTTTAATTTCCATAAACTAAAACTAATTTCTACAACATATATTTTTTAAAATACTAAAATCTTACAAATTATATCAAAACCATGATTTTATATAAACTAGTTTTAATAATTTATTTATGACAAATACATTTAATACTTTAAAAATACTATAACAAATTATTTTAATACTTATAAAAATATATACAAAGTTGTATAACTAATAGATTTTACAAATAAGATTTTTACATGGATTTTTATATACTTTAAAATTGTGTAAATGTTTTAAAGTATTCCTAATAAATATAACATATTTTTGACATAATATAATTGTTGTTAAAAATATATTATTAGAGTTTATAATATTGTTAATCAAGAATATTTATTATTACTATTGTTACCATTACGAATAAACAAGTATATATATTTTCTTAGACGTTTAACGAGAAACCCCAAATCTCAATTCGAAACCCTAGAATCCCAGTTTCCTTTTAATCCTATTGCTTCAATTCTAGTCTTCTATACAATATGTTTTATTAAGTTAGGATTGTCATGGTGATTCTAATATTTAGACGATCCTGGGTTGTATTTAGACTATTACTATTTATGTCGACCCTAGTTTCAAGGTGACTAAATTCACCTCCTTTTTACTTTTACATTTTGGGGCTAAAATATGTGTTCAAATACTATACAATGTTTTCAATTTTCTATTTGTTTTCCAAAAGAGATCACAAAATGTGTTAGTCTTGACTTGCGACAAGATGCAAACTTATGTGGTAGTTTAAAGTAGTATTGTTACTTGTTAATCCCACCGGTACAATGTTAGCGCTAATGGTCAGACAAACCCACTTACATGTGCAACAACGATAGGTGATTTAAACCCGGGCATTCAATTTCAATTTCAATGTTACAAGTTGTTATATGATGATACAAGTTGAGACAAAAACCAAAACTATATTTCTTTAAAAAATTTGTGATGTTTAAATATATAGCTTTTCAAATTTAAACTAAACTTTAGATTTAATAGAACATAAAAGTTTAAATTAACTATTAGAATAAAGATATTGTAGGAATTCTTCGTTTTAAATTACTATAATGATGACGAAATTGTATGAATTTTTCTTTAAAATAGGTAACAAAAATCATAGTTGCATTTTAATTTTAATTTTTTTATTTTATAAAGGAAAAAAAATTTAATAGATAGTTATGTAAAATTTATTAAATCAATAACACAGATTTTTTTTCTTTAATTGAACTGATTAATGTGGGAGTGACATAAATGATAAAGTAAGTTGCCAATGATATGTCATTCTTGAGAGAAATACATGTGATAAAGATTAATTCATTTATTAGTATACGGAGATATCTAAAATTTATGAGGTTTTGAGGTATTATAGTGAACATATTTAACTTTATAACGTACATTTTATATGTTTTCCGAAGACATTTTAAATAGTGAATGACCGACTAGCCATTTGATGATGAATATTTCTTTCTCGTATGAAACCTTGAAGAAATAAAGTATATAAATAATCCATTCTCGTTAGTCCATCCTAAACCTAAGACTATCCATAGAAGAAAATCTACATTGAAATAAAATATAAAAAGTAAAATTTGACCCAACATAAAAAATTTATGAGTTTGTAAACATAAACCCAAAGAACATTTTTAATATTTTAAAAATACCGACCCACACCTAAAAATAGGATATTATTATGCAACATCAACAACTCATGAAGTTGAGGATAAAACTTGAATATTTATAAGCATTGACCCTTGCAATAATAATAGCCATAGATATATATATAGGCCTAGATATATATACAATAGTTTGTAGTGATGTACACTAGTTGCTAACACGACCTTAAATCACCCAAAAAGCATCATATCATGAGTTTTAAGTTTAAGTTTAAATAGCAACAAGTTAGAAACGTGATAAACGGAGCATCTATCGTTCACGTCTCTAATCACAATCGAACATAAGATAATTTGGTTGCTAAATCACACATATAGCTTTCGAAGATCCAAGTTGCAGAGGAACAAGTTCGATTGACGGTTCAAGTTACTACTGTATCATGTAAGTTTGCTTGATTTTAAGTCGATTTGAACCGATGATCATGATTGAATTGTTGTTTGTGTGGAAATAGAGGTTGATTGATGATGGAGAGTAATGGTGATATCGAAAGCAGCGAAGCGGGAGAGAAGATGGAGAGAAATGGATCTGCTATTGGCGTTGATGATGATAGAGATATGATACGAGAACCATTGCTTTTGAAGAACAGAGTCAATACGACGTCGCAGATTGCTATTGTTGGTGCTAATATTTGTCCCATCGAGTCACTTGATTATGAGTAACTTATTCTAATTCATTCTTCACTTTAACTTTCAGTTTCAGTTTCGTATCTTGTTTATTCAGTCTGATTTATGGCTTTTGTTCTATCTAGGTTTTTGTATTTATTGGTTTCTATTTATAGGTTGTGTTTAATGTTGCTTATAGTTAGTTGATTTGTTTAATAGATGATGATCAAATCTATGAGTGAATATAGTAATATATCACCGAAAGGGAAATTAGCCTAAAGTGAACAAAGTATAGTTGCTTTTTGGGAATTTTAACTTTTTTCTCGTTATTGATTGGTTCGTGGACTTTGATTTCAGTAGCATGTTTCCTGGTTTGATGTTGAATAATACTGTTTTCTTATAAGGTCAATGAACATGATGATGAGGAGAATTATAAGTGCAGATGCCAAATCTTGTGAGCTTATACGAATCGTTAGATAATTTTGGTGCGGTTGTAGCTTTGATGGACATCTTGATCTGTATTGTTATGTTAATAAGATATTGAGAAAGTTTAACCATGGATTTAGATGCAAAAGAGTTGTTTATGTTAAACGTTGCTAACGTGTGGAAACATGGCAATCTGTCATGACTTTGATATTATTTGACCTAAACGATAAGGTAGTTACTGGTTCCTAACATGAAAGATGTGTTTTTTAGTAATGTTTGAAGTTCATTTTGCTAGATAAGGTCTGTGATGTTAATTTTTTACTTTTATTTCCTTTAACATTTGTCTTGATTGGAAATTTCTGCAGGATCGTAGAAAATGATCTTTTTAAACAGGATTGGAGGTCAAGGAAGAAGGTGCAGATATTTCAATATGTTGTCTTAAAGTGGGCACTAGTACTTCTTATAGGATTAGCTACAGGGCTTGTGGGGTTTTTCAATAACTTAGCAGTGGAAAATATTGCTGGTTTTAAGCTTCTTCTCACCGGAAATTTGATGCTTAAGCAAAGGTAAGCTTAAAATGCATACCCTTTTTCGTTTATATTTAATCTCATATGCCTTTCGTTGGAGAAAGAATTTAAGAAGGGGCTTTTAGACCTATGAAGTGACTAAAAATTCCTTGTTTCTGGAAATGCAGTTACTATCTGGCATTTGCTGCTTTGGCTGGCTGTAATGTGATTCTTGCAACTTGTGCTGCAGTTCTGTGTGCTTATATTGCCCCTTCAGCAGCTGGTTCTGGGATACCTGAGGTTAAAGCTTATCTGAATGGTGTAGATGCTTATTCTATTTTGGCTCCAAGCACTCTCTTTGTAAAGGTGTGTACCATCTGCATTATCATGTGTACTCTCTCTCCCAGATCTTTTTTGTTAATGATGTTATTTGATCAGATTTTTGGATCAATTTTTGGAGTTGCTGCTGGATTTGTTGTGGGAAAGGAAGGACCAATGGTTCACACCGGGGCTTGTATTGCTAACTTACTTGGACAGGGAGGGTCTAGAAAGTATCATTTGACATGGAAATGGCTTAGATATTTCAAAAATGATAGGGACAGAAGGGATTTGATCACATGTGGTGCTGCTGCTGGTGTAGCTGCTGCTTTTCGTGCCCCTGTTGGTGGAGTTCTCTTTGCTCTTGAAGAAGCAGCCTCATGGTCTCTCTCTCTCTTTTGCTCTCTCTCTCACACACACACGTATAATTAAGTATAAAGGGCATGCTTAATCACTAGAATGATCAACAAGGAGAGATATAAGATATTCATTTTAGATGTGGCAAAATGAGCAGGCTGAAACAGGTCGAGTCAGGTCGACTTGCCAACACTGAATGTGCTTTCCCTTTTCTTGATCTTATAAGATTTGAAACTGACATCCGACCCAATGAGTAAACCACTGGTGTCTTAATATATTATTATAAGCATACTCTAATATTTATGCGCAGACAATATAGAAGGTTTTATGCTTTGTGAATACACTTTTGAGTGACGTACACCTCCTATGACTCGTTCAATTGGCTTCCAGCATAGCTACATTTTTAAATTTTACCTATTTGAGATATTAGAGGGATCATAACTCAAATTGGTCCCTTTATCTACAAGGGTCAAAAGTGTCTCCTCTAATTTATTCATTGGCCCAAGTAGAATATCCTCAAAAATAGAAGCTAGTTTTTATTACTTAGTTTCTTGTTGGTTGGTGTACACAATGCTTTCCGTTAATACAAATTACCGAAAAGAACACATTTAACAATTATAACTTAACTTAGTCTTTAAGTAAATTTGTTGAGAATTTCAGTTTTAACAATATTGTTATATTTTTGAATGGCATGCGGATAAAGAGTAAAGGTCGTCGCCCAAATGAGAGCTTAACCAAAGTTGGTGACTTTTTACATGCAACTTGCAGATTTAATATTACCCTGCACTGACATCTATCGATTAACATAAACATACAACAATTCTGGTTTTTACTTTTCACCTCTGCATTACTAAACCTTATTGCCAATTTGCCATCATGTTTGTAGGTGGCGGAGCGCTCTTCTTTGGAGAACTTTTTTCACAACTGCTGTAGTGGCTGTGGTTTTGAAGTCTCTGATTGAATATTGTAAAAAAGAAACATGTGGGTTATTTGGGGAAGGAGGACTGATCATGTTCAACATCGACAATTCAGTGCCTTCTTATAACACTATAGATCTCCTTGCCGTTATACTACTTGGAGTTATTGGTGGAATTTTCGGAAGCCTTTACAATTATCTTGTTGATAAGGTCTTGCGGACTTACAGCATCATCAATGAGTAAGCACTTTCATATTTTTTAATCTTCCTTGATATAACATAAGTCAATGTGATCTTATTTAGAGGTTAAATAAGCAATTTCGTACAATCTGCAGCAAAAATGATTATGAACGGGTAAAATAGATTACGTAATTATTCTTTCTTTAAATGATTCAATATCGCATAAAGTCACTTTCTAACTGCACATCCAAGCATCCATAGGTTCTGCAAAGTACAACTAACTATATGCATGTTGTTTTACTGATTACTGAAATAATTTGCAGGAGAGGTCCTGGTTTTAGGGTGCTTTTGGTCATCATCATTTCAATCCTAACTTCTTGTTGTGCATTTGGTGTTCCGTGGCTTGCAAACTGCATCCCTTGCCCAGCTAATGCAAAGGAAGACTGCCCTACAAAAGGTCGTAGGGGAAGCTACAAAAGCTTTCAATGTCCCGATGGTCACTACAATGATCTTGCTTCACTTCTACTTACCACCAATGATGATGCCATTAAAAGCTTATTCAGCTCCCTCAATACAAACGAATTCCGCATTCCCAGCCTGGTGTTCTTCTTTTTTGCCATGTATTTCCTCGGGATCATAACATATGGAATCGCAATTCCTTCTGGGCTATTTATTCCTGTAATATTAGCTGGAGCATCATATGGGCGGCTTGTCGGGCGGCTCCTTAGTCCCATTGCTAATCTTGATTGTGGCCTTTTCGCTTTACTTGGTGCCGCTTCGTTCCTTGGCGGCACAATGAGAATGACGGTGTCACTATGCGTTATACTTCTTGAGCTCACTAATAATCTACTCATGCTTCCATTAATGATGCTCGTCCTTCTTATTTCAAAAACTGTGGCTGATTGTTTTAACAAAGGAGTCTATGACCAAATTGTGACAATGAAAGGTTTACCTTTCCTAGAAGCCCATGCCGAACCATACATGAGACATTTGGTTGCGGGTGATGTTGTTTCCGGACCTTTGATAACTTTTGCAGGCGTCGAGAAAGTTGGTAACATACTACATTCCTTAAGGATGACTTCACATAACGGTTTTCCGGTTATTGATGAGCCACCAATTACAGACGCCCCTGAATTATGTGGGCTTGTGTTAAGGTCTCATTTGCTTGTTTTGCTTAAAGGAAAGGTTTTCACTAGACACAGGCGTTTAAGTGGAACGGAAACGTTGAAAAGGTACCATGCATTTGATTTTGCAAAAGCGGGATCTGGAAAAGGGTTGAAACTCGAGGATTTGGACATTGATCCAGAGGAGATGGAAATGTATGTTGATCTGCATCCTATCACTAACACATCTCCATATACAGTGGTGGAAACCATGTCTTTGGCTAAGGCTGCAATTGCTTTTAGGGAACTTGGTCTTCGGCACTTGTGTGTTGTGCCAAAGACTCCTGGGGTAACCTTTCTTTTCTTTTCTTTTTTTCTCCTTATCTAAATTTATGTGGTTTGTTGGTCTTTCAACTAGAAATGCAAAATAGTAAGGTCGGACAGATCGGCTAACGGGTCAGTATGGGTACGGTCGGATTGACCCAATGCCTTTTTGTCTAAAGTTTTAAACGGCTAGTGTATCAATTGAAAATTTATCATTTCTACTCTTTATTCAAGTTTTTGGAATAAAATGATTTAGGAAGTTTTATAGCTGAAAAATATTCCTTAGGAGCTAAAGCATAACCTGAATTTCACTTATTGATAAGTAAACGGGCTGAAACGACCATCCGTAAGACCGCCTTTTTTTTTCTTCCTTTTTTTAATTTCTACATATAATTTTTTTTTGTAGAGGCCACCAATAGTCGGTATCTTGACACGGCATGATTTCATGCCAGAGCACATTTTGGGACTCTACCCGCACATCGACCCACACAAATAGATGAACATGGCATCATTCAAAAGTAAGGTGGTTTCGTGTGTCAAGATTCGGTTTCGATAATCATCGAATGCCAAAGTGGATCTTGGGATATTTTATTCTTTTGTGAAATTGATTTTGATGGAGGCAAAGGAGATGGGTACAGATGTTTTGCTTGTGTCGTTTATAGAGTGAAGATGGTTGTTGTTTTTTTCTTCTAAGAGCACAACATCAGTGTATGTTGATATGTTGTTACAGTCACTTGTAAACATTGTTAGTGTATTTCGATATTTAGAACTTTTTAAGTTATTGTTAAAATTGTATTTAAATAAATGCTTGTTAACCTTAAAACTTTTTATGCTTATAATATTATTATTATATTATTACAACTCTTGTTGACATTATTTGGATGAGACTAAAGATGGGTGTTTTTTTCTTATAAAAGCAGCAGAGCACAACTTGACTGTATGTTGATACGTTGTCACAATTGCTTCTAAATATTAGAAGTGTGCTGTAACATCAGACATTAATACCACATTTAATTACTTCGACCCACATTCAATTTATTTATTTTTACGGTACTAATATGTAAGGTCGGTGTTTACTCTAACCAACAGATGCTAGTGGACCAAATGATCACCTGCGTGTTTCTCTTAGTTGCATTATGTTATAAGCACACTTGGCTCTCTCAAACACAACAAAAATTATTTTCGGCACTACCCTTCTCCCACACTACTACGAATATAGGTAACGACAATAAATTATTTATAAAATACGTACTAAAGCGGGGTTGAATATTGATTTGGAATTTGGGGGATACTGGTTGGATTAGTTGTGGTTTGTTTTAAAAAAATATATGTGCATCTTCTTATGTCTGTGCCGCGCATACTCTTATGTTTGCGTCATGCATACCATGCGCAGACATTGTTATCAGCATTCGAAGATGTTTCATTAAAAAACGTTTGTGCGAGCTCTGCTTGGTGCAAACTTGGACCAACCAATTTTAAAAGATCTTTTGAGGTCTATAGAGGGTTAAACATCATCACCCAGTACCACCATCCCTCACCACCCCTCATCACCCATTGTCCCCCGCTGCCACCGTCCACCACCTACCATCACCGTCAGCCCCGTCGATTTGGTTTCGTCCACACCAATTTTGTTGGTTTGTTTCTTGCTGAGAAACCTTATGCTTGATACTAGAATCAAGAATTGAAACATATCATATGAGGCTACATTAATCAAGATACACAACAAACGAAATTGTTATATTTCCAAACTTTACCTTCAACAAGCATATATTTTTTAAATTTTATTACCCGATCATGATTCATATGTATTTCTCGCAAACCACCCTCATAGTGGTTGGGTTAAGACTTGGAATATTAAGGAGCCGGGTTCAAATCTCACTCTCTACTCATATGTTTCGCGACATGACAATGAAGCTCAAATTTGGGTAACATGGAAAGGTTATAGGTTAAAGGTAAAGGTAAAGCTTAAACTCATTTGTTTTGAGTTTGAGCCGAAGGACATTACATCGAAATGTTAAAGGTTCATGCCATGGTTTTCTCCTAGGAACAATTGGTTGACGAGTCTTTGACTCTAACCAACTTGATCCGGAGGGTTATATGTTAAAGGTAAAGGTAAAGCTTAAACTCATTTGTTTCGAGTTTGAGCCGAAGGACATTACATCCAAATGTTAAAGGTTCATGCCATGGTTTTCTCCTAAGAACAATTGGTTGACGAGTCTTTGACTCTAACCAACTTGACCCGAAGGGTTAGGGATTCACTACGATTGTAACTTCGGGGGAGTCCCACTAGACCGCTTGTAAGCACTCATTACAGGGGCATGTCTAGACTTTCGAACTCGGTAATTGCATTGTACCTCTTAAGTGCAACATCCTTACAGTTGTGCCAACCGTCGTTTTAAAAAAAGTTAATTTCCAGCCAAGAAGTTCTCAAATCCCAAGTCTAAGTCGGGACCCTTTTTTATTGTTGTTGTCCTTTTTTACGTGCTGACTTCTATCAAGATTCAATGAGCCAAAACTCTACTATGAACTCACAACCCAAGTCTTTAATTCTCAACTTAAAACAATTTTAAAAATAGGAACAAAAAATATTTTTATTGAAAACTAAAAAGATACATTTATGTTATTCACTACACGGGAAAGCTCAATCCACTTGTCTATCCACTTATGATCTTATCTTACCATATAAGATTTTTAACATGATTTTCCTCCTTTCTTTATTTATTCTAAAATCAGCCAATAAACTAAATTAAGATTATGAGCTATAGTCATATGTGTTTTATTCATGCTACTTTAAACATTATATTAAGTCCAAATGATTCAGATCATTTACTACTTTAACACTTTAATCATTAAAAAGTTAACAAACACCGTTACTCTCCGTATAAAATTTTGGTGTTAAGAAACTCAAAGTATAAAATTTTGGTGTTAAGAAACTCAAAACTAGGTGTGTATAGTTTGAATGAAATGTAACTCCAATAAAAGAGGGTAGATCGTGCCGTTTCTCTGTTCTCTTCAAATTGCATCTTCTTCTTCTCTCTCTCTCTCATCACTTTTCCACGCGCACAACCATTTCAAAGTTCAACATCTCTTCTTCTTCTTCTTCTTCTTTTTCCAAATCTCAATTGAAACCCTAGACCATTCATTTCGATCAAACATCTAGGGTTTCTTCTCACTCTTACACAAAATCAACCTCCTCCAGATTATTCTTTGTTGCAACATCTACTCGCTTACTGCTTTCGATCTCTTCCGTACTTTAGCTCCTTTCAATTTCTAGATCATAAATAAATATGGAAGCGATCGAGGAATTGGTTCAGATGTCCGATTCGATGCGCCAGGCGGCGGCTTTGCTTAACGACGAAGATGTTGATGAAAACTCATCGTCCTCGTCTTCCTCTAGGCGTGGCTCGACATTTTTAAACGTTGTTGCTCTTGGTAATACGGTGAGTTCAGTTATCGGGAGAATTGTGATTGAATCTGGTTAAAACGTAAGGTTTTTGTGGTTTGAACTATTCGGTGCTTGCTTAATTGTGTTGATTGTTATACAGTTTCGATCTGTGATATGATTTTGTCGAGATCTTTAATTCTGTTTAAGTTAGGTTAGTGTAGATTTGAATCCTGGCTTTTTGGTTTGTTTTTGCGTCTTGATCAGTAGTAGTTACGACAAGTTTACCTGCCGCCTAATTTGAGCTTTGAATAATTTGATTGATGTTTTGATCGTCTATCATCTCTCTTGCACATGCTGGTACCAATCGTAGTAGGTGTGTAATTTGGTCTATGCAAATCACTTGTTTTTACGAAATCAGGGGCATTAGAGGGGGAGGGTACGATTATGTTTACTACATATTCATAATGAGAAGGTGTGTGTTGGAGGCTGATGTCTGATCTCTTAAATTTAAATGCTTTGAGAAAATTTTGGAACTATAAAAGCTTGAAAATTTGGTTCCGCTGTTTCAAGAATTCGTAATATAGTTTTTGCTTATTGACGGGTCCATGTGATTCTGGAGCAGTTTTAAGGTTGCTTCCATGTGACATGTTGGTCACAAGTTTGAGTCGTGAAAACAGCCTCTTGCAGAAACGCAAGGTAAGGATGCATATATTACGCTCAAAGTGGCCCGGAAACCCTCGAACACCATGCATACAAGAGCTTCGTGCACCATGTTTGCCCTTGATGGGTCTTTGGTCTGCTAATGAACTGTTAAGGTCCTACATAGTTCTTGGCTGAACAATTTATTATAGCTTTCGTGATCTTGATGGTTATTTAGTTTGATACTTTACATATAAATTAAATTGGTAATTTTGGTTGAATAGTTGATTTGAGTTTGAATACTAGGTCGAAAACCAAATACAAGTAACTTGTACAAGGCATGTGGTCACAATGAATAGTCGATTGTTTGTAGTTTAGTTATGAAATTGAGTAATGGGCTGGATTAAAACTTGTAACTTTTAATTAGTTGAGGATTACTTTAACTGAAAGATTTGATTTTTAGATAAGAAATAGAACTTGTAAGAAAAGCAAAGCAAGCTTTGGGAAAATCTTGACATCATAAATGAAAATCATAATTACTAAAATATATTGCTTTTTTATTTAAAAATACATCATTTCTTACTTTTATACAATGTTATCTTCTCTTTTTTATCGGTTGTTTGACAACTTCTGAATAGGTAAGTGCTGAACCGGTAAGAGGTCTGAACCATTAAGTGTTGAACTAGTAAGAGGTATGAACCATTAAGAGCTAGTATATTGCTTACTTATTTAAAGGAAAATGTCTGACCAATTTAGATATGAGGTCTTAACCATTCAGAGGCAAATGTCTGAACCATTCAGACATCTGCCCGTGAAACAAACAGTTTAAACCATTAAGAGGCTGAAACAAATAGCCCCTATTAAAACTTTGACACTCGATCTCTTCTCTCTTCTTATATCCACCCACACTTAATTCCCCCTCTTGAATTTTTAATAATTGTTTTGAATTGATATAATCTATATTCGAAACTAGTAAATGTTAATGATACAAGTTGTTAAATTGAAACATTGACTAATCTTCACAATTTGAGCTGAGGTCGCATTAGGAGAAGCCTCTTTGTCTTCGAGGATAGAGGTAAGGTTTGCCATCATCTCACCCTCCCCAAATCCTACTTTTATGAGTGGGATTATACTAGTTATGTTTGTTTGTTATGGGCATGACTTATGCTTGCAACACAATTTGTCTTAGTTTGTGAACTAGGTTGAACCTAACATGGATTGTTGGATTACTATAAAGCCATCTTATGTCAAACTTGATACTTGGTTTTGAAAAGTGATCCTTTGGCGTGCCTTAGGCGTGATATGATTGAAGCACTAGGAAAAGCGCCTTTGAGGTGATGATATGAAGTGACCTAAAGCGGTAGAAACAGCTTTAGGTGACCACATTCGCCCGAAGCACTATGGAGATTACATCCTCATTTTTTTCAGTCAATAACAATAACCAAACTAAGATAAGAAGAGAGTAAGAGCAACAAGTAAGGGGGGGATTGAGTGTCTGGGTAGTAGTAAGGAGAGAGGGAGAAATTGTGAGTTGGAGCTTATTTAGACAAAAAAAAAAGAGAGAATGTCATTATGTAGAAGAAATAAATTGTTGTAGTTTCATATATTGAGTTGCCTTTTTAATCAAGAATTTAATTGACAACTTAATATTGTCCATTCTTGTAAATGGTCATAGGGAAAGCTGATGTCCCAAATGACTTAAGGGTTGTTTGGCAACATTTGAATGGATAAGTGCTGAACCAGTAAGAGGTTTAAATCATTAAGAGCTAGTATAATGCTTAACTATATAAAGACAAATGTCTGACCAATTCCGATTATAGCTGTTAACCATTTAGACTATGTGTAATGTTTAATCATTCAGAGGCAAATGTCTTAACCACTCAGACATCTACTCGCGAAACAAACAGTCTGAATCATTAAGTGCTGAACCATCCAGACCATTAAGACGCTGAAAGAAACAGCCCCTTAATGCCTGATTATACCTCCAAGTATCATGGATTACCAGCTGGACTTACCAAGTACTGTTATTATGTCAGTTCTTATTCTTAAAAGCTCATGGAATTTTGTTTGTTTGTGTATTTTGCTATAATTTATGTTTTCTTTTATTTAGCTGCTTAGTTATTAGAGCTTATTTTTACAGTCAGTTTAGCTAACCTAGTTTCTACATTGAACTAAAAATTGTTCAGGGTGCAGGTAAATCAGCAGTTTTGAACAGTTTGATTGGTCACCCTGCTTTGGTAAGAACTTCATTATGCTCTAATGTATTTTCTTTCTAATATTCACTCTTGGACATCTGTATATAGCATAGTAATAGTTGTTATTAGGACATAACTTATAACATGCCACAATCTAGAAATAAGGAATTGCTACATGTATGTGAGTACTTCTACGAGGGAAATGAAAATTCGGAAGCTTAGTTTTACTAGTTCTAATTTTTATCTGTACAGCCAACTGGTGAAGGTGGTGCCACTCGTGCGCCTATATGCATTGACTTAGACAGGGATGAAAACTTAAGCAACAAGACAATTGTGCTGCAGATTGATAGTAAATCCCAATCAGTGTCGGCAAGTAAGGCCTCTATCACACCCTCTTATTTTACTTAAAGGCTGTTGGATGTATAACAACGGAGTTTCACTATTTATTTATGAACTAGCAGTACTGACACTTCAAAATCCTTTCTTTTTATTCAATCATAGGTGCTCTTCGTCGTTCTTTACAGGATAGACTTAGTAAAATATCGAGCAAGAGTCACGATGAAATATATCTGAAGCTTAAAACAAGTACAGGTTAGTTTGGATATGTTCATATATTAAATAACCATGCTTTTAAAGACCATGTTTTCTCTGAAGCATACTATTATATCATTTATGCATTTGTTTGCTAGTCAGTGTTGTGAGTAGTTGTAAGAATATCTTTTTGATGTTCAATATCTAGTGGTGGTTCTGCAGTTTTAAGGCAGTTTTCTTTAGCTTAATTGTTGTCACATACTGTTTACTTTCTTGTTCTATATTTTATTTTCTCATATGTTTTGTTTCCCGGGCTAAATCATATTCAATTGTAGCTCCTCCTTTAAAGTTGATTGACCTACCTGGAGTTGAGAAAGGGAGTTCTGATGATTCATTGGTATGCTAATGTCTCATGTTGATATATTTCTAGTAGTTTACAATCATGTTACTTTCCCTGAAAAGAAATCTAACAACCCAGTATTTCTTGCAGAGTGAGTATGCTCAGCACAATGATGCTGTTCTGTTGGTTATAATACCTGCTGCTCAGGCACCGGAAGTTTCCTCTGCTAAGGCCCTCAGAGTTGCAAAGGAATATGATGGAGAATGTGCGCTAACTGTTGATTCATTTCTGATTCTTGGCTGCTATTTTCAGTTTCTATATACTAGTTCAAATTTTTGTAATGTTTCAGTGTGGATGTTTAAGATGTAAAAATGTTGTTTTTTGCTCTAGGTACAAGAACAATTGGTGTTATTAGCAAAGTTGACCAAGCATCTGCAGATCCTAAAGTTCTTGCTGCTTGCCAGGCACTTCTTCTGGGTCAAGGACCACGAAGTGCAGCTGATATTCCATGGGTTGCTCTAATTGGTCAATCCGTTTCTATTGCCTCAGCGCAATCAGGAAATGTGGGGTCTGATAACTCATTAGAAACCGCATGGCGGGCTGAAAGTGAAAGTTTGAAATCAATATTGACGGGAGCTCCACAAAGCAAGCTTGGTAGATTAGCTTTGGTTGAAACCCTAGCTCACCAAATCCGTAGCCGTATGAAAATCAGACTTCCTAGCCTATTATCAGGGTTAGATCTCTTCTTCTTCTTCTTCCATTGTGTTCTTCACTTATTGTATTTCAGCTTACTACACAATTAATAATGATTAATCATGATTAAATAAGACTAGTCTAGTCAGAGAAAAAGGTTTTAGATCTTTTTGAGATATAAAAAACAAAATAAACATTGACTAAAAATATAATAACATTGAACATTTACCTAGACTCCCTCTTTCATTTTGATTTTAAATTTGACTATTAGGATGTTTTCGAAATTTATGATGTTATGAAAGTTTTTGTGGAAGGTCATAAACATTATTATTATAAATTCAAGAATGTATACGTTCGAAATTATGTTTTTTTGTTGGTTAAATACGATATTATGCAAGTTTTGAGTGATATACAAAATGATCATTTTGTCTAAATCTTGTGCAGACTTCAGGGGAAATCTCAAATTGTGCAAGATGAGTTGGTAAGGCTGGGAGAATCAATGGTTAGTAGTTCCGAAGGTACAAGGGCTTTGGCTTTGGAACTTTGCCGTGAGTTTGAGGACAAGTTTCTTCAACACATTATGACCGGAGAGGTAATTATTCATAACAAATATACAAGTTAATTTAAATTGAGTTATCCAGACATGATATGAAATTCTTGAGAGGTTCTGAAGAGAACCTTACTTGAATACTTGTGTAATATTAATCACCACTTCTTTTCATCATAGGCATCTGTCATTGAAAATAATGCATATTCTTCTTGAATGATCAATGTTAATCTACAATGATTTTTTGTAGTATAGTCTATGTAATGATGTCAATATATAAATAGCATTTTCTGATATCTTAAGCTATTTTGTGCATATATTCAGGGAAGTGGGTGGAAAGTGGTGGCAAGTTTCGAGGGTAACTTTCCCAATAGGATCAAGCAGCTTCCTCTAGACAGACATTTTGACATAAATAATGTTAAGAGGGTATGGAAGTCCTCCTTTTCACTTTTAAATTTATTTATAACCTATTGCTCTATGATGAAACATGGAATTTGGTATCAGATTGTGCTAGAGGCAGATGGTTACCAACCTTATCTTATATCTCCAGAGAAAGGACTTCGTTCTTTAATCAAAATTGTATTAGAGCTTGCCAAAGAACCATCCCGTCTTTGTGTTGATGAGGTACTACTAAGCATCTGTGTTATATATTTACATGTATACCCATGTGTGTACACACCTTTGTGCCTGCGTTTAAGTTTAATTGTAATGCATCATCTTTTTGTCTTGTTTCTTATAACTAAATGTTTTCTGCCATGTGATTCCTTTCCATGGATCAGGTTCATCGTGTGCTTGTGGACATAGTTTCAGCATCAGCAAATGCAACACCCGGGCTGGGAAGATATCCTAATTTCAAGAGAGAGGTTATTATACATTTATACCTAGTTTCTGCGAAATGTTTTCTGATTATGTTTCCATTGCCACGGATGCCTTGGAGGGTTTTAAGAAGATATTCTAATTACATGTTTTTGCTTCTCAAAACTTTTTCCTGACACTTATGTTTTTATCTAGGTTGTTTCCATTGCCACGACTGCCTTGGAAGGTTTTAAGAATGATGCAAAGAAGATGGTGGTTGCTCTTGTTGACATGGAGCGGGTCTTTGTTCCACCACAACATTTCATCCGATTGGTCCAGAGGAGGTATCCCTAGTTTCAATTCTGGACCACAAATCTTAAGTTTTAGTAACTTAAATGAAACTGTATTATATATGTTGTATCGACAATATAAACATATTCTTTATATGCCCTTGTTTTAATATGGTTAAGTTCTACAATGTATTTAGTGAGTTCTTTTTGGCTCTTTGGATGTCTTCATTCTGACAAAGTGTTTGTACTTTTAATCCGACTTGAATGACCCTATTGGGTTTTCAAATTTCTAAGCTATCTTTACATCCTTCATTCCTTTGTCTTTTTTCGTCTTTATGGTTCCTTAGAAACTCATCTACAGGCTTCTTCCTTTCTTCTATATTGTTTATTTTCACAATTATCAAATATCTAACTTAAAGCATTTGTAAAATCTGTCTAATGTAATGTGCTTTTGTGTATAGCATTTGTTTTTATTCTCTATTACTTATTTTATGACTTCTACTTGAGTTAACGTCTTTTCCTTTCTTCTTTGAAGAAAACACTGATCTTAATTCTAAATGTCAGTACTAAAAATGGTTTCAGTCTTATATCTATAATATATAATTCTGAGCGTTAGCAATATGTGGTTAGGTGTTATAGATGCTCTATGGCTACTACTTGTCATTGATCTATTGCTTTTAGGAGTTATATTCAATGTTTTATGCTATGAATTGATAAGTTCCGAAGATGGGACAATAAACATGCTGGAATTGTTTGTTATGTATTTATGCCTTCTCTTGCTTTACTTGATATTAACTATGGGTGACAAGGAACATTTGCTAAGATTTTTTTTATTGGTAACTGCAATCTTTTTTCTCTTTTTTTGTTCTTAACAGAATGGATAGGCAGAGACGAGAGGAAGAGATCAAGAATAGATCCTCCAAAAAGGCTGTGGATGCAGAACAGTCCTTACTAAATAGGGTATGCTGTGTATTGGTTAATTGTAGCATTGATTGTCACAAAACACACCCTTTCTATAGTATACATTGGTTGTCTCACTTGTTAGCTTTTGTTATTTTTTGTGCATTTATAGTCAGCTAGTCCTCAAACAGGAGGGAACTCAAAATCAATGAAGGATAACAAAGACAAGGATGCACAAGAGGGACCTGTATTAAAAACAGCAGGAGCTGATGGGGAGATAACAGCAGGTTTTTTCTTCCACATACTTCTTATGAAATATATAATTCTGTATATATTTTTTGGCATTCTTTTCATGTCCTTGCTGGGTTAAATAGTGTTAAATAATTCTGAAATATTTCCTTGAATTTTTTAGCTTCCTAGGTGAAATTTTATACCAAACACATGCATAACTGCTATGTCTGTTGCCTGTGAGCAGGATACATGTCGAAGAAAAGCTCAAAGACTAATGGATGGAGTAAGAAGTGGTTCGTTTTAAATGAGAAAACTGGGAAGGTTAGTAAAAATAATTTTTATTATATATGCACGCTATTAATTCTTGCGTTTGTTTAATATGTTGCTAAGAGTTGGCACATGTAGAGAACAGCAGGTTTTTTCTTCCACATACTCCTATTAATTCTTGTGTAAATTCTGACGGATAAGTTTTTTTTTATACTGCAGCTTGGTTACACTAATAAACAAGAAGAGAGAAATTTCCGTGGCGTGATCAACTTGGAGGTATGATTTTTAGCATTCATATATTGGCAATTAATGCTCTTCAGTCGTTTATCATTTGAAAGATTGTTATCTTGCGATCAATTCTCAAGGTTCCATGAGGAGTAGATTAAGAATATGTTCCTACCTTATAGAAATGAATGATATTTCAGGAGTGCAATATTGAAGAAATTGAGGAGGAGGAACCCCCAGCCAAGAGTTCTAAGGATAAAAAGTCGAAGGCAGAAGAAAAAGCACCTAGTCTGACATTCAAGATAACAAGCAAGGTTGCATACAAGACTGTTTTAAAAGGTGATCTCATATAATTTCTTGGATATGACTTTTCCTTTATTCCATTTTGTTGCATTTTTCTGTTATTTTTTATATTTATTTTTTTCCATTTTGTTTGTTTGATAAAAAGTATTTCTTATTATTCATTTCAAACCTAACTTGACTTGTAAATGAATCCACAGCTCATAGCGCTGTTATATTAAAGGCTGAGAGTGTTGCAGAAAAAGTCGAGTGGTTAAAAAAATTGAGAACTGTTGTTAGTGCCAAAGGAGGTCAAGTCGTCACAAAGGAAAATAGTCTTCCCATGCGACATAGTCAATCAGAAGGGTCTCTTGTGAGTTACATTTGATTGTTGAGGTTTTAATGTTGTTGGTCTGTTTATTGACTCTATAGCTGTGAGTTTTTAGGATACAATGGTTAGAAAACCTGCCGACCCTGAGGAAGAACTTCGTTGGATGGCTCAGGAAGTGCGAGGCTATGTCGAGGCTGTTCTTAACAGCCTTGCAGCCAATGTTCCAAAGGTATCTCTTAATATTTATCTGTTAAACCGCTCCCGCTTCCATGTTTATGGCACCTTTTGTGTCTTACTGTTCCTGGTTTGGTTTGCAGGCAGTTGTTCTGTGTCAAGTGGAAAAATCTAAAGAAGATATGCTTAATAAGCTATACAGCTCTGTTAGGTAAGCTCTTTTTTATTTGTTTCCCCATGGCTAGAAGTGACTAAATGTACATGCTAGCCATGTCGGGCCAGCCTGGCCCTGGTTCAGTCTGGTTGAACTATATTTTTTCAAATATATTTAATAGTTGGTGATAAAACAATGTACTCATTTTGCATGAAAAAGTTTGTTGAACAACCTTAGGTATATTTAGGTCACTAAACTTGTTTAAAGGACATGTACATGTGGACAATTAACCTGGGTTACTAGTGCAATCATTATATATGTGGAACTTTTTGTTGACGACTTAGATAATGCAGACTCTTATGTTCGAACTTCGAACACTAAGTCATCAAGTTTTGACTTACGGTCGTATTTGGAAAAAAGAAAAAGAGAACCATGACAGCATTTTTCACATTGCTTCAGTAAATGTTCACTGGTTTAAGGGTTATATATCAAGTTTAGGGACTTAAATATCCCAAAATTGTGTTTGGAACTTTCTCACACAAAACAACTAAGTATGTTGGTTTTTATGGTAACGTTTACTAATATTTTATTTATAGTGATTTACGGGGTTGTATGCATTCAAATACACTTGGATCATAGTGATTTATGAGGCTGTATGCATTCAAATACACTTGGATCAATTTTAACTACTATTCCAAACCGTCTCTTATTTAATTTTGTTGGTAAATAGTTCACAGAGTACACCAAGAATTGAAGAGCTGCTTCAAGAGGATGGTAATGTTAAGCGCAAAAGAGAGAAAGTTCAGAAACAATCGGCGCTGCTTTCTAAACTCACCCGACAACTAAGCATTCATGACAATCGAGCAGCTGCAGCCACAGGAGCCATGTCAAATGGTACTAGTCCTGCAGGTAATAATTAATAATCAAACAAGCAAATATCATTCCGATAATATTCTAATTTAATATAACATTTGTTTTCTTGATTACCTGAACATAAATAGAGTCTCCAAGAAGTAGCGGACAGTCATCAGGTGATGACTGGAGAACTGCTTTTGATGGTGCTGCTAACGGACCAACAAGCCTCGGCTCTAGGATGGGGTCTAATGGTCATACCCGCAGGAACAGTGACCCGTCTGAGAACGGTGACGTGGGCTCAGGATCAAACTCTGGCAGCCGCCGCACTCCAAACCGATTACCGCCAGCACCACCTGGTTCGGGTTATAGATATTAGATTAATTATTTGTTTAAAAATGAAAAACATAATAAAAATGAATTTGGTCACTATTATTATGATGTTTATAGTATGTTTTTGTAGAGTTAGTAGATATGACACGGTATGGTTTTGTACTGTTGATTTTTGTAGTTTGCGGATTGAGGTGTGTTTTTTTTGTTTTTATAATGATTATTTTTTTATATATGCATAATATTTTTTATACAAACAAATTTCTAATTTATAAAAAATGATGAGATCCTATGTGAAAAGTATGTTATATTATTTGAATGATGTAAAGCTGTAGAATTAAACTTGACAACTGAGGTTTGTTAGTTGTTAACTTGTTACTCATATCATTGTATATTCTAGTCCAATATAGTCCGATTCAACTAGACCCATCCATTCAAAGGAAAACAACCTAAAAATGCTTGCATTTTGCGTATTTCTGTCAAACTTTGCGAGCTTGTTCCTAGGTGCATGTAAACTAGGTTAGAATCACAACTTGATGTATTTGAGACAAATTGATTTCTCATTTGAATGTATATAATATGATGTAAATTGAACTATTGAAGTGGGTATTCACTATCTTGGTTTTGTTACGTGTGTTACTTTTGGTTAGCTTCATGACCCAAGAAGTTGCTCATTTGTGTGTATTGTTTGCTCGGTGTAGACTGAAAAGCTCAATGACCCAAGAAGTTGCTCATTGGTGTGCATATTTTATTTGTTATTGTATGAACTATGCAACTAAAAATACGAGGCGAAAATGTTTGAGATCACTCAAAAGTGGTGAAGTAAGCCGCAGTGGCGGAGCCAGCCCGAAAATTCAGGGGTAGCCTGAAAAAAATAAATTCTCAGACGTTCATTCAGTACTAAAAATAACACCACAAAATTATAAAAACACCTAATAGATTTATCTCATTTGTTCTTTCATAGCTTAAAATCAAAGATTCAGGGGTATCCTTTTAATTGTTTAGGGGTATCCTTATACATAAAACCGGAGAATATATATATTTTTTACACTTCGTCACAAAATTTCAGCCGTAACCCGGGCTACCCCTGACCTACACATACGTCCGCCCCTGGTAAGCCGTTATAGTGAAGGTTGTGACGACAAAAAGCAAGTGATAGCATTCTGGTGTGGCACTTAAAGGTTACTTTAAATTTGAAAGGAGTATTGGATATTAACGGACCTAACTATTAGTTTTTGGCCGCTACCGGTCCCAACTTTTGAAATATGTGCTAGCGGTCCCAACTTTTATCATTTTGGCCACTAATGGACCCGCCGTTAAAAAAGTTAACGGTGTTAACTTTTTTTTGAATTTCAGGTCGACGTTTTATGGTTTTTGATCGGAAAAAAATACGAGTCGATTGACATAAAATTTACATCAAAACGGTGCTCCAAATGACGAAACGATGCTTTATCGGGGTGGTTAAACCTAACCGTTTGTTAACCGGATGTACAAATTTCGTCGTTTGGATCATCATTTCGATGTAATTTTTATATCAATAGACTCGTATTCTTATTCCGATCGAAACCATAAAACGTCGACCCGAAATTCAAAAAAAAAAATTAACGCCGTTAACTTTTTTAACGGTGGGTCCATTAGTGGCCAAAATGATAAAAGTTGGGACCGCCAGCACATATTTCAAAAGTTAGGACCGGTAACGGTCAAAAACTAATAGTTAGGTCCGTTAATGTCCAATACTCCAATTTGAAATAAGCATGTAAAGATTTATGACCAAATAGTGATGAAGAAATAGTGTATAATTACATATATATGAATGTTGTAATACTTTGTGTATAAACATATACTCAAATGACCAAATCATGAAATTAATTATTAGAAGACTTGAAAAACTTTACGATCAAGATGATTACTACACATTGCGAGAGGTGCCTCGAAACAAAGGTTCTCATCGTGTGGCCTGGTTTCAAAGGCGCTCTAAGCCGTTTATGGTCCACAAAGTCAAGATACGAGGTAAAGATGCTAGCAGTAAATGAGGGCCTGTTATTCATAAAACTAATATAAACTGATTCTGGATAACACTTTCTACATTGTTAACCATTATACACCAAAAAATAAGATAATATAATACTCCAAAAGTCAAAGATGTGTTTAACATAAGTCATGAAATGAACTAGAAATTTTAATGCAATCCGGGTAATGTCTCATTTAATGATGAAAGTATTATGTGGCACTATGCTGTAATAGAATTGGTACAATGTTAAAAAAAAAGGCAACCAGTTGATTTCCTAGCCAAATGAAGTAAAAAAAACCAGTATACAAGGGGCAAAGAACAACCAGCAGACAATAAAGCAGAGTTATTAGATCCGGGATTGGAAAATCGGGGCGCTTCCAATTCAAACAACTTAAGTTGGAATTGGATGAAATGAGATATCAAGATCCATACAAAATAACACAAGCAATTTAGAATGAGACTATGTTTAACTAAACTAGAAGGTTCGGGCCTTGAATGCTACAAAAACAAGCAATTTTTGGCTCTTTGATAAACAACTATGGATATTTATACATGAAAGAGATTAATACATTGATCAGATACTTATACCGAAAGAGATGAACCATTATCAGCCATAGTGAGATTTAGTATCATATCAGCAGCCTTGGGAGCCCTGTACACCGCAAGGTAAAGAAACAAATTAGAATATATGGTAACGCTGATTTCCAGAAGTCATCGCACCCTTTTAAATTAAACTTCAATTAATCTAAAATGGATTTTAAATCAGAGAAAAAATAATGTTTTACCATGTGTCAGGTGCCTGATACAGACTGGATGAAGAACCAAAGCATGATGCAAGCATGTCTGTGTTTATCACACCTGGATTAAGTGCAACAATTGCCATACCACTTGGTACCTCCTTTGCCACGGACTTGCTCAACCCTTCTACCGCCCATTTTGAGGCACAATACGGGGCCACCTGTTTCATTTTTACAAAATCATAACACATGAATGTAAATTGTTAAACTATTTGTTTTGTATTTTTAAAAATCTTTTACCTGTGCTGCAGCAGATCTTCCCCACCCAGATGACATATTAACAATAATCCCTTGTTTTTTCTCGATCATAAGGGGAATAAAATGGCGTAACATATTTGCTACTCCCTTTAAATTAGTATCTACGACGGAATTAAATTCCTCCTCTGGAACCTCCCATAATCTGTTGTTTTTGTTTATGGTACCTGCATTATTTACTGTACATGTATATTTTTATCAGAAAATTTTCTCCTGAAAGAAAACAAAATGCTACTAGTACCGTAAATAGTGCACCACAATGAACATACACCGGCTTGAAGCATATATATATATATATATATAGAAAAGATCATGAAATTAGCCATTTTTCGATATATTCATACGACATGAGCATGACAAAGAAGGTTTTTATCTCTTTAGCAATAAAATATGGGGACAAGTTCCGAGCATCTACTTCATTAACTTATGGTAAGCTTACCTTCAAAAGTACAATATTTGAGCGGTGACCCCACATTCAAGTATCTCCGCTATTTTGTGCATCTTTTTTTCTTAAAAAGTGGTTCGGTTTTGTACATTCCAAGACATGTCTAATGATATGTGCAATAAAGGGGATAAGGAAAATAACTTAGCATATACAAGGGTTATTGAGAAATAAACTTGTTTGACATGCTCATTGACGTATAAGGTTGTCGCTTTGTGACTTTGAGGTCATGGAGGTTCAAGCAGTGGGAAACTACCTCCTGTCCAAAGTGTATGGTAACCTTGCGTACATCAAATTGCAAAGCAATCCGAACCATCCACAGACAGTGCGCAAAGCGGAAACTAAACCGAGCACCAGGTACGCCCTATTGACGCATAAACAAACTAAAAAATAGCTACTTTGCAGTTTTATCTTAAACTTAACCTACAGGCTACAGGCTCCTTTCAATATCAGTCCATATCACATACAACCATATCTAAACACCAAGCATAAACATATAGTAAACTAGCATGAACAATATACATTACCAGACGGACAAATGTTACAAGATATAAACCCGTACGCACTTAAACAGACTCTAAGTTAGATGCTTTGGCTTACTTACGCTTTATACAAAACCATGAAATGAAAAATTGTGTCAGCTAGAGCTCTTGTGTTTACTCTCTATTGCATCACGTTTCAAAACTTGCCTTTTAAAACAAATAAACTACATCTATTCACGCAATCGTACACTTAAACTAGTAAACAGAACTCAAGCAGCAACCAAAATAAAAAGTATCTTAAAAACTCATTACCAATTATATCTGGAACACCCTTCTTCTCCATCACAGATCGCGCCAATTCTTGAACACTGCTATTTGAACACTGAAAAAACACATGAAACAAAATAATTCATCAACATCCAGCAAAGGATTGAATTGCACAAAATGTATCTCATTTCTGATAACAGCAAAAATCAGTTTTTTTTTTACTTTTTTAAAGTTCATAATCTTCATTTCTTTAATAAAACAAAAACATCTTAACACTCTCAATTTTCCTACATTAATATGTAACAAAATACAACAAACTGCGCCACTAACCCTTTTCTGCTTATCAAAGCCAAGTCTTATAAAAACTGCAGACATAAAACTTGCAACTTAAAAGAAGATTTGACATATAATAAGTAACTAACCACATCAACATTCAAGAAGAGGTGTTTCTCGTCGGAAGAAGAAGGTGCGGAAGAAAGTTCCGATTGGAGAGATTTGAGTTTATCTTGTGAACGAGAACAGCCGATGACTGAATGTCCTCTCTTCGCCATTTCTAGGGCTAAAGCTCTTCCAAGGCCTCTGCTAACACCTGTTATCAGCACTGTTTTTTGTACCGCCGCGCCGCCACCACCGTTCGCCACAGCGTTCAACGTCGCCGTCGTCATCTCCGATTTGCAACCACCACCGTTGATGTATGGTTGTTATTTAGAAGGTGAAAGATAAGGGGACAAAATGAAAATTGTCAAATATACACTTCTAATCCTCAAACCTTTTTAGGTTAACACAATCGCCCTTAAACTCTCTCCCCACTTCTAATCTTACACGGTTACAGTATTTCATTAACTAGCCGTGTGTTACATATGGGTTAAATAATAATATTTTTAAATAAATTAGAATCATTATGTTTAAGGATATGTAAATGTTTAACATTTAAGGATTTGACTCCATCAACTCATACATGGTGAAAATTTCATTCAATTTTGCTATTTTTTCCCCTAAAAAATTATCGTCCCCTAAAACATTGATTTATTAGATAGACTATATTAAATCTCATGTGTTACACATGTGGTAACATAAAAAAACACAGTTCTAAACTTTACGAAAAAATAATATTTGAAAATAAACAACACTTTACATAAATTCAACTTCTAATATATTAAACATCAAAGAATTTACAACAAATTGGCAAGTAAACGAGCAACAAGTTGTGCCGCCACCCCTTTTGAATAGCAAAACCTAGGCTACTGAAGACAAAACCTTAGCCCTTAGGTGTCGAAACATTTCTATGAATGACTCGTTGAACCCTGGTCAAAAAGTTCACTGCCTTAGTGGCTAGGAAGCCAAATGTATCAAACGCTAATGGAATAAAAACATGTTGATTATCCAGGCAGGTTTTCTCGTGTTTGACGATCTTGCTTGATTCCGCCTTTGACGCTGCCTGTCGTGCAACAAATCCATTGTCCCTGAGCGCAACCAAGGGGGACACTCCCGTAAGGTTCACACAAGCGTGTTTCCCCTCCGTCCAACCAAACACTAGAATATCAGCCGGCCTTAAAGTAGATCTCCCCTCTAGCGGATCTGTCAGAAAGTTCACAAGAGCCTCATTTTTAGCCGAAATTCCTGCTCGCTTAAGGATATCACATAGGACATCTAAAAGATGTATGAAAATAAAAACACAAATTGCATTCACACTTTAATTTGAGCCTTGAACAAAATTTTTTTTAACTACAGATACACGATTAATACAAAATTTGATATTGACG
Source organism: Tagetes erecta (assembly GCA_030867185.1). Lineage (NCBI taxonomy): Eukaryota > Viridiplantae > Streptophyta > Magnoliopsida > Asterales > Asteraceae > Tagetes > Tagetes erecta. The sequence continues at coordinate 62,919,489 of CM061488.1, forward strand.
CTTTTAAAATAGGTGACTTATAAATTCTACCAATTAATTTAAAAAAAATAAGAAAAACATATATATACAAATAATCAAGATGATAAATATCAAGCAAAATTTAAGGTGACACTCATGTACTGGTTCGATTGTACGGGTCGGTGTGCACGGGCCTAGGTCATAAATTGTGATGATTTATTTGTTTTCCGTTTTAACAGTGATTTCAAAGATGTAAATAAGGTAGATTGAAACTATGGAAGAGAAAAGTATGGGTGATTTAATGTTATTGATTTCTTTACATACATAGCTTAGAAGAGAAGATTGTTATTTTTGAGCGAGAAAAATGCTCCAACACCCACTCCAATGAATGACACATGTCCTCCAAAACTCTCTTTAGAAGGTATATATATATATATTTCACCCTTCAAACGATATTTATTGTGTCAGGTTAAAAATTAACATAAGTGCTAAATGATGGACTCTACAGTACATGAAGGAGGAGAAATCATCCGGCTAAAATCTTTTTTTATTAGGAAAAATGTCACAGAAACATAACCAACTTTTGATTTTATTTTAATTAGGTCACTAAAAGTTTGTTTTGTTCTAATTAGGTAACTTAAGTTTAGTTTATGTTCTAATCCTAAATAACTAACCTACTTAACAGGTAAACAATGACTTTTAATAAAAAAAAACATACGTGAACACGTATTACTTCTGGAAGTTCTTCCTAAACACTCCATGATCATATACTTGGACTATTTTACAAACCCTAATTCTTTTCAACCATGATTGTGAACTAAGTTCATCGACGATCTTCATGATTCATCTTTCTAAACTGTAATTATTTTTAACCAAGTTCCCAATTTAACTTCCCAAACCTTGCTCGATCATTGCAAACCCAATTTAACATCCTAAGCCCCTAAGATCAGATAAGTATGAAAAAAGTAACTTGATTTCGTTGTTGTTGTTGGAAGCTTCGTTTCCTTTTTTTTTGTAATAATAAGTTGATAACCATATCAAGATCTATAAAATGCACACTTCTACTAGATCTTAGTTCTGCAAATGAATGTGTATATATATATATATATATATATATATATATATATATATATATATATATATATATATATATATATAGTGTTGCCTTCTTTTGAGAACCATGATTTTGGAAAGAACTTAGAGAACCAACATGATTGGTTGATTAATTAAGCACATGGCAGTTTAAACCAAATAACAATATTGTAATTATTGGTTTTATTCTATGACAATAAACTTCCTGAGGGATAATAGTGTAAAAACACAATCAAATCTAAACTTCCATGCTTCCCACGTTTTCTTGTCCATGTTGATAAACCCCAAAATCTAGATTTCATTATAACTACAATCGCACCTCCCTGGTAGACGGATTTCATCGCCACCACCATCGGCCGTTGCCCTCTATCACCACAACCTCCAGACACCGCCGCATCTAAATGGTACTCCAACAAACAAAGTCTCCCTCTTCGCAGAAGCGCCATACATCGAAACACCTCTATGTTCTCAAAATCGTAAACCATAACAATCGATCACCAATTCCCCATTGGACATCATTGCAGCACCACCCTAATGTCGCTGCCTGCCGCATTTGGTCCCGATTTCATCCTAACCACCCACTTTCATATGGTTAAGTTAGGATGCATACTATTTTTTTAATGGCTCACTTTTTGTTACCGAATGGAATCTCATATCTTTGACTAATCTTGGACCATCATCGGAATGCAGCTTCGCACATAAAAGAAGAAAGCAAATGCCCCAACTTAGCCGATTACAGTGACCACTAGTGTCTACGTGTATTAGTGCATTAATGCATTAAATTATGTTGAGGAGGGTATCTAATTGAAGTAATTAACACATTAAGAGAGATACATCAATAGGATAACCACTACGTGGATTAGTGCAAACATGGTTATTGTTTATTAATGGAGTTATATTGTCGAGGTGCATGTGCATTGATGCATCTGATTTTGTTAATGTAGATCAACACACATAGTATGTGGTGTGGTAATGTATCTAACGTTTGTTATGCTTTAATGCATTTTATCCAAATATGCATTAATTGATCTTTAAATTAACACTTAGAAAAACTATACCCGTAGTTAATAGTTAATATTTCCATTAAACTGTTTATTAAATGTAACACTTAAAAAAAATATGAATGTTCATTAATGCATTAATCCGAATATAAAGAAACCAATTGAAAATATCTATAATTTTTATTTTGTTTTATACAATTGTGAAGATAACATATATTGGCTTATCTAATTTTGGATTTCGGAGTACTAGATAATTAAAATACAATTGTAATCATTTCTCATGTATTAAAAAAATGTAACATATAGAAACGGTTATTGCAAAACTCAGACAATAGGCCCACTAACATATAACCAATTGCTAAGTACAATTTTACCCCTTTAAAATTTCAGAAAAAAATATTAAAATAAAAAAAATGATTGGTTGAAAATGGTTCTCTAAGTTCTTTCCATTTTGTTGGTTCTTAAAAGAAGGCACCCCTATATATATATATATATATATATAGGAATGGGATAATATAAGAACATGGTTTAGTTTTAAGAACTTGAGAACCTTTTTAACCAATGAAAACCGGCCACGCATACAAGACTAATTTAAACAGAAAGGGTACTTTTGGTAATTCACCAAAACCCTTTCTCTCTCTCCTGTCAAGATCTGACACACGAATATAATCTCTTTTTTTTTCTTTCTCACTCTCGATTAAAAGAGATATATCTCATGTCTTAATATCTCGAGCAAAATTTCAAAATTTCCCTTGATCCAAACCACACAAACAAAGAACAAATCCATTCCTTGCCATTTCCGTCACCATTGTATGTCTTCCTCACCATCGATTGCTCTCCGGTTTCAGTCACCACAACATCACCATCGCGACGCCACGTTTCATCTAAAGTAGCTGCCCTGAGTTATCGCAACAAGACTGACGATGATGTGGTTTTTAGATCTGTGTAAATCGAAACCATTGCGTGTGGATTTGTTTTTTGGAATCGATTTCTAAACGGTTAGGTGTGGATTTGATTTTGATTTCGATGGCCATCGTTCAGGTATAATGGTTTTGTGTTTCTATTTGCAATTAATTTTGGGTTTTAATTTGGGCAACAGTGTTTGGTTGTTTTCATTGTTGTTTGAATTGAAATTCCAAAAAAATTAAGTTTTTGTTATTGTCACTTGTCTATCTTTGGTGTATAACAAAAGTTGGATGCTATATATATATTTAAACCAGTGATAATGTTTTGTATGAGGAAAGATATGGTGGAGTATTGTAAAACCCTTTTGAACTCTTTTACTTTTTTTCTTTCACTTATTTGTGTGACTAGTTATTTTAATATCTTGTATTTAGGTTTGAAAAGAAAATCGAATGGAACTTGTAAATCTGGGTTGACTAATTTTACAAGTTAAATATGGGTTCTAATATATTTACACATTTTTTAACGACAACATTTGAAGAATTTTACTATGTTAAAACTAGGTTCTCTTGATTTAGAGCTCAAATTCACGAAATTAGTGTTTAAAAACTACATTTCATAAGTAGGGAAGTAATTTTCATAGGCTTGCATTTCAATGATGAAGATGACGACATGTTCTCCTTTTTTGACCAATTTAGGTTAAAAAAAACTAGGTGTAAATGAGATTTCAGAACCAGGATATTATATTTTATATTTCTTTTTATGTTTTTTAAATATAATCTTTAAGTTGCTATACTTTTTGCTTAAAGATACATGTATGACTATTCCTTCTTATATTCATGTTCGTTCAACTTACATGTATGTTTTCTTTATTACATGTGTCTATTGACTGCTAGTTAGAGATGTTTGCAAAAATAGAGAACTTTAGGAATTATAACATGTGTACTCTTGACTAAGCATTACAAAATTTCTACTTTTTTCTTTGTAATTGTTATTTATGCATAAGTAAATAATGTATAAAAATGTCTTACATTTACACATAAGTAATTTTCACATATTTTCGTGTTTGTTACAACGTACATGCTTAATGGTATGTTCCATGTCCTTGTATAAAATATGTAATTCCATTTACATATATTTAGTTCAATATTATATACTTGTAATCTCATATTTAGATACATATGTTTCAAGTTTTTTTTTGATATTTATAGGTGCTTGTGTTGAGAAATGATGATCAAGAAATGAAGACCAAGTTGGATCTATTTTTTATAAATTTTTTTTTGAGTATATATCTATATTTGTAACAAGATTTGGTTCATTAAATATGTTATTATATTGTGTTTATTTTTAATATTTAAGTTTCTAAGATTTCTTTATTTAAAAATTATATGTATAATAAATAAAGTTACTTACACCTTATCAGATAGTACAAATAAATTAATTACATGTAAGTAATAAAATATGATGTTAAAATATATTACATATGTGTATTATCCCATATATGAAAAGTATCACTTCATGACATTTGTTTTAGTAAAAAATATATCAGTTATATATGAAAAAGATGATGAGATGTGACCAGATGAATTTTGAAAAAAGGTGGAGAGAATAAAGATTTATATACCCAAACTACCCTCTCATATAATAAAGCAAATAAAAGTACATATTACTTGCATTTTTTTAAATAAAAAATGGTTGTAATAATCACAACCACAAGATTGATGATGATCAAAGGCTATAATGCCTCCTCAAGTTTCTCAAATCTACACCATGTTCTCAAAATACCCTCTATATATATATATATATATATAGAGAGAGAGAGAGAAAGAGAGAGAGAGAGTAAGGTTCACCTACATAGTCAATTCCCCCACTTTTTTAAAACGTTTATAACTTTTACATACGACATTATTTTTTTAAACAAATTACACCATAAAAACGAGAATTTTTCTCTCTTTAAAACGCCTATAATATTAATATATAAAAAACGAACTTTTTTTTCACAATTTTTCAGCTCATTGTGTCTAACGTCAGGTCATTGTGTCTTCCGTCAGGTCATTGTGTCTTTCATCAGGTCATTGTGTGATTATGTCATCCGTAAGGTTGTTGTGTCATTCATCGGGTCATTGTGTAATCTTATTTAACAAGTATTACACAATGATCTAATAATAATTACACAATAACACAAAAAGTATTTCAAAGATCTTGCTCTCACATCATCCTCCTTAAAAAATAAATAAACAAAACTTAAAAAACTACTATTTTCTCATTGTGTCTTTTTTCATTGTGTCTAATTTAAAAAATAAAAAAACGGTAATTTTTTTAATTTTTTTTAATTTTTCGTTTATTTATTTTCTGAAAGAGGAATACATGGGGAACAAGGTCTCCGAACCACTTTTTTCAAATTTGATTTATATTGTGAGTTATAATTTTTTTTAAAGTGTCATTGTGTCTTTGTTTACCATTGTGTCATTCTCACACTTTGTAACAAAGAATGACGTTGTCTTTGAACATTTCTCAAACACATATTAACAATTTGTGACACGGCGATAATTTCTAAACACATAAAATGACACAACAAATATTTATAATAAGATGATATTATATAATGACTAAAGAATGAACCGATACAAGTGATATTTCACTAGTTATAATAAAACACAATCACATGATATTACACAAGGACTAGACAAGTGCCGAAATTTTTTTTTTATTTTTTATATATCAATATTATACGCGTTTTAAAGATAACAAAACGCTTGTTTTTTTGGTGTAATTTTTTTAAAAAAATAATATCGTATCCAAAAGTTATGAAAGTTTTAAAAAAAGTGGGGGAAATTGGCATGTGCCTTGCATGTGGAGAGAGAAAGTCAACAAAAGTGGCTATGACTAATGTACCCTTCCACCAATTTCTTTTCCTACAAATTGATCTCAACCATTAAAAAGAGATCTAAAGGTCATAAATCCTTCTTAGCCTTCTTAGATTTCCAACACTATGTAGGATAACTCTCCTATATATATATACTAGTTTAGTGCCCGCGCTACGCTCGGGACACAACATTCAAGTGATGCTTTTAAGGATATTCATGAACGTTCCAATAAGTTTTGAAACAAAACCGTGGTAAACCGGAACACGAAATATATTTTTAAAAATTAAATTTTAGTATAACAATATTATACTCAAATTAAAGAGAATAAAATAGTCAGTTTTATGGTGTAGTTTATTTTTTTATTAAAATCCATATAAAAAAGTTATGTATATTTATAAAACACTAAGGTCTTTAATTGTATATTATTATTAATTTTATCCATAAGTTTCATTTTCACACCCTATCAAATATAAAACGACTCACATACACCCCTTGCAGTAGAGGGTTAAAAATATAAATACTTTTAAATTTTTCAGAATTCTCCAAAATATTAGGGGACCAAAAATGTAATTAGCTTTATTATAATATATTTTATATACATATTTTAAATAAAAAATTTATTATTATGAGATAAACTCTCAAATGATGCCACATAAGCCAGAAGCTTTAAAATGGTGCCACATAAACTTTTTTGGTTTTGCTATATTATATAAAGATATATATATATATATATAGGGGATGTTTCAATGGGGAACCCCTTTTTTACCGGGGAACTAGGGAACACTTGTGAGCCCTTGGATCATCCAAGGGTGGGGAACACCTACACCCTCCAATCCTATGCATTGCGCTTCTAAAAAAAATATTAAAAACACGCTGGCGAGTAGAATCGAACCCAGGACCACACATATCAAAGCATGCGTTTTACCGCTAGGCTACGCTACTGCTATGTTTGACTTTTCGATTTTTTAAAACTTAACATTAGTTTCGCAGTTTTTTTTTGTGTTTTGTTTAATTATTAGTTTATATATCACCTCTATTATTATTGTGTAATTAGTTTTGATAATAGATTTTAAAATTTAGATTTTTTAAATTGATAATTAATTTACTTTTTACTTAATGTTTTGTCATAAATTTTTTTATTTTGTTTTAATTTTATTAATTTTGTTTTACCTATTATGGTTTTGTTTTAAGAGTTAGTGTTGGTTTAAATCTTAAGATTTAGATTTTAGTTAGTGGTGTAAAAGAGTCAAACCGACTTGCTAACAACTCAAGATCAACTTGGTAAAAAACTCGTTTGAGTCGAGCCATAACGAGCGTTTTGTTTATATTTTTTATTTAGTTTTTAAAATATGTCTTCATAAATATAATAAAAAAATATTTATAAAGTTATGATAGAAAAGATTAAATAATATGTATTTGTTATATATAAGATGTTTTTATAAATATGCATAAATTTAAACGAGGCAAGCTTGAGATTAAATAAATTTATATATAGAATAATATAATACTAAACGAGGCAAGCTTGAGCTTGAAAAATTTTTAACGAGCCGTGCTCAAGCTCTGTTAGACTAAAATAAGCCGAACTCGAGCCTTAACGAGCTCAGGCTCGGCCTGTTTAAAAACCCAAATTTTAGCTTCTTTATTGGTGAGCGACGGGTTAAGTGTGGGATTCGAACTCGTGACACTAGGTACGCAACTCACTAACAAAATGCTCAAACCATTGCGCTATAGAATTAACGTGTTATTATTTCCGACCCATTAATATTATTACCATTAGTTTCGTTTATTATTATTAATTGCTTTTTACTTGTTTATGTATTATTAATTTTACGTTTTACCTTTTTAGAGTTTAACTTTAAGGTATAGTTTTTTAGGCTTAACTAACTTGACACTATTAAAAACCATTGTATTATCAATATATTAGATAATAGGATAATTTTACGTTTTACCTTTTTTAAAGTTTAACTTTATGGTATTGTTTTTTGGTATAGTTTTTTAGGTTAGGTTTTTGGGTTTGGGTAGGGTGTAAACGAGACGAGTCGAACCCGATCTCGGCTTGTTTCAACTTAATAAGGCTCGAGCACGTCATAAACTTTTCAAGCTCGAGCTCGATCGGCTAGGGCTCGACCCGCTTGGTATTTTGTTATTTTATTTTTATTATTTTAATTTTACATAAATTTTTAATTATATATAACAGAATGCATATTATATATATATATATATATATATATTTTATCATAATATATATATATTTTAACAATTAATAAGAATTATATATTTATAAAATAAATAAATAACTATATAAAAGGCTCGTGAGCTGGCTCGAGCTCGATATGTAAATTCATTTACCCATTAAAATTTTATACCTTTACATTTTAAAAGCTAAGTATTTGTATATTTTACGTTTGCTATACTTGAATGTGATCTGAATAACGTGCTTTATTATAGTAAATTCAGTAAGTATATGGTTTATTATAACATTTTTTTAATTAAAACTAATATACTTAGTTGTCATACGTAAACCCACATATTAAGTATGTTATCTTTAACCGACTTACACAACAACCAACTTACAACCCTTAAATTATTTGATTCATTTTGATAAATGGGTTATATGAGTCACATCACACGTGCTAAGTTTCCACCCAAAGACAATTAATAAGTTTACTAACTTCAAATACACGTGCTAAAAATTAAAAATCACATGTTCTAAAAGTAGAATCACATGTGCTAAACCTCAAATCAAATGTGCTAAAGTTTCAACCAAAGACAATTAATACGTTTATAAAACCTCAAATAAGTGTGCTAAACTTCAAATTACATATGCTAAACGACAAATCACTTGTGCAACAACTTAAATCACATGTGATAAATTTCAAATCGCATGTGATAAATCTCAAATCACATGTGATAAATCTCAAATCACATGTGCTAAACTAGAATCACATGTGCTAAAACTAGAATCTCATTTGCTAAACCTCAAATCACACGTGCTAAACTTTCAACCAAAGACAATTAACAAGTTTACAAAACTTCAAATAAATGTGCTAAAAATAAAAAATAACATGTGCTAAAACTAGAATCGCATGTGCTAAACCTCAAATCAAATGTGCTAAAGTTTCAACCATAGACAATTAATACGTTTATAAAACCTCAAATAAGTGTGCTAAACTTCAAATTACAAATGCTAAATGACAAATCACTTGTGCTACAAATTAAATCACATGTGCTAAAACTAGAATCACACGTGATAAATCTCAAATCACATGTGAAAAATCTCAAATCACTTGTGCTACAAATTAAATCACATGTGATAAATCTCAAATCACATGTGCTAAACTAGAATCACATGTGCTAAAACTAGAATCTCATTTTCTAAACCTCAAATCGCACGTGCTAAAGTTTCAACCAAAGACAATTAACAAGTTTACAAAACTTCAAATAAATGTGCTAAAAATAAAAAATCACATGTGCTAAAACTAGAATCACATGTGCTAAACTTCCAACCAAATGCAATTAACACGTTTAGCACATGTGCTTCTAGTTTTAGCACATGTGATTCTAGTTTTAGCACATGAAATTTATGGTTTACCACATGTGATTTGAGGTTTAGCACTTGTGATTTTACTTTTAGCACATGTGATTCTAGTGTGACACCCCGCCCGGTGGCGGAAAACACCGGGCTGTCATAGAATTGGATATCCGTAGTAAACAAAGCACATGGTGTTACTTTTATTAAAGTCTAATAATTATTATCATAAGTTTGGCAAAACCCAAGTCTTAAATGCGAAACGACAAATTCATAATAGCAGTAAATGAAATAGTCATGTTTAGTATTATTTCTAGGTCCAAGTCCCTATGTCTTGAATAGCAAAGAAACAAGCCAAAATCACGCGCCACCTGAAATACGCGAAAATAAAGTTAGCTACACAAGCTAGTGAGTAAAACCCAAATTGAATAGTAATAGTATTGAAATCCAAGATCAACAAGATATGCTGCGCAATCCCATATGTATAGTAATTTTGTATTATTACTCGACCAGGACCCCTAGAATAGAATAGCACACCAACCACAATAGAAACCATAGTATCTCGTTTAGCCATTTGTCATGAGAACCACTCATGTAATAAATAATGATAACTTTTAATAACCGTCGTTTACCGTCTCGATATATAAGTCATCATTTAGCAATTTAGGGACATGGCATAGTATAGCATCATAGCATAGCAACATAGTATAGCAACATAGCATCTCGACATAGTAAACATGGAATTAGAAAGGCCGGGTTTAAATCACCTATCGATGTTGTACAAGCAGGTGGGTTTGTCAAACCATTAGCGCTAACATTGTACCGGTGGGATTACAAAGCAATAAAACTACTTTTAACTAACACATAAGATTGCATCCAGCGGCCAAACTAGATTAACATATTTGTATGATCTCTTTTAGAAAACGAATAGAAAACGCAATATAGTAAAAGACGTATTTCAGCCCCAAAATAGTAAAATGGAAAAAGGGGAGTGAGTTTACTCACCTGAACAATATAGATAATAGCAACGCAAGAAAGTAACTAAATAGAATCGAGGATCGCCCAGATATTAGAATCACCTAATTAACCGGGAAAACCTAATTTAGAAACGAGACAAATAATATAGTAACTAGAATCAAGACTTAGAAATTCTAGGGTTTTGGATTTGGGGTTTTAGGGTTTTAAATTATAAATTGAAAATTAGGGTTTCAAAATATAATTTGGGATTTAGGGTTTTGAAATACAATTTAGGATTTAGGGTTTTGAAATACAATTTGGGGATTTAGGGTTTTGAAATACAATTTGGGGATTTAGGGTTTTGAAATTATAAATTGAAAATTAGGGTTTCAAAATATAATTTGGGAATTTAGGGTTTCGAGAATCAATTTTTTGATAAACGACAACGTTTATTTTTTTAACGGATTTTTATAAAATGTCAAAATAGTTTCTTTTTTTATTGGAATAATATTTGTACAAAAGTAAATGGGTTAAAACATAAAAATTTAATAAAAGTGGTATGTGGGACTCGAACCCGGGTCACGCCTTTGAACACACACGTATCCAACCGCTGTACCAGGCGTGGTTTTTGTTACTGAAATTGGCTTTTTAATTGTTTTGTATTTTGTTTACCAAGAACAACCTTTTTCAATACAAGCCCTAGAACACGAATCATTCCAATTCGTTTAACCCAGTCGATTAAATCCAAAACCAGTAGAGGGCTTTTAATCTACACAAACACACGATCATTTTGATATATGATACTTACTTGATTGGTTACGAATTGATACGATTGAGACGATGAACAAAAGGCGACGGCCTTGAGGATCAACCTTGAGTTTGTGATGTTTTTGTTAGAAATTGAATGAACAGAGAGTGATAGCAGGTAACGAGGAGCGTGTAAGCAAATGGAATTGTGTTCTGGTGATTGGAAAGTAACCGATTGAGTTATGGGTTGGTTATGGATTTGTTTTGGTTAATTAGACGGTCAATTCGTTGAGATAATGTAAATTGATTGTCCCCATTGATTTCGAGACGCACGGTTGGTAAAATTTGTGATTTAATTCACCGTTTTGAGGTGTTATGGAACGATTGAGTTCGTGGGTGTTGTAACCGGCTCTAGATACGAATTATAGCAAGGAATTAGACAATTAAATGACGAATTAGACACAGTCTCGAGTTCGAATCATAGTCACGATCGATTCTGTGGTTTTCAATTTGGTTTTTAGTGTAGGAATTGAGTGAAATGCACTAGCCGGAATTTGGCATTTTCCGGCCAAAGTGGCCGGAGTTACACTTCGCCGAAAACACGGGGGGGGGGGGAGAAACTGGGTTTAAATATGTAAATTACATAACTGGTCCCTGTACTTTCAGGTTGTTTTAACTAGTTGTTATAAGTTTTTAATAATAGTTTGTAAATTGACAGTTTTGGCACAAAGTTAATTATTTATATATTTTAACTAACTAACTTAACTAAATGGAAACGTAACGTTTATATAAGTGACGTTTTTATAGTTTTAGTTCGTTTACGCCATTAAGAGACTATTTCGAGACGTTGAATCGTTTTTGCTTAACGATTTCCATAATTTTATTTTACGAGCTATATATATATTTACTTATATATATATCTTAAGTTTTATTGCCATGGATAATAATTATTAGATACGCGTGAATATTTCGCGATGTAAATACGGTTATTGAATTAAGACGGGAATAACGTAGAATTGAATGCGTTTATTCACAAAACGTTACATTTTGAAGAAAATTAAATACAATTCAATTTAAAGGATAACAACTTCGGGTCTGAGTCGGGCATTCGGGTTCGGGTTTGGGGCAGATGTCACATCTAGTTTTAACACTTGCGAGTTTGTGGTTTAGCACATGTGATTTTAGGTTTATGACATGTGATTCTAGTTTTAACATGTGTTATTTGTTGTTAAGCACGTGTGATTTCCAAGTTAACATCGTGGAAAGTATTTCAAGGAGTACGTGGAAAGTATTGTGACAACCCGTGATTTCCAAGTTAACATCGTTAGTCCATTCCGCTTTTTTCTGTTAAAATATCTGTTATAAACTGGGCTCGTTTGTTTGTAAATTAAGTTCTATGAAGTTTGGGGTTCGTGTCGTAATTTAATAAAATAGTTTTGTAACATTTAAAAACTAAATTGATAAACCGTCAAACATAGAGGGTGCAAAATGTAATAATGTAAATAATTAACCCAACCTAATTCCCACCCGTGTTCTTCACTTCTTCCCCTCGTCGGCTGCTTCAAGCAAAACACTCAACCTCCATCTCTCTCTCGTCGCTGCTCGCCGGAAAGAAGGAGCTCCGACCATTACCCTCGTCTCTAGTCACCTTCTCCATCCAACTCATCGATGAGTATTTCAACAATAATCAGTTAAGGTCTCGAGTTTTCGATTCGTGTTCGCAATAAATGCTTGCATCGATTATATGTGTGTTAATTATCTGGACATGAATTCATATAATTATGCGAATTAGAAGTGTCTTATGTTAAGTATGTAGAGATATAGATACAACAACAACTGTTTTCATGAGTGTTTGGATTGTTAATTGTCTGGACATGAGTGTCTTATGTTAGAATTGTTAATTGTGTCTCTGGTTGGCTATTGTAGGTTCACGAGCAGAGCTAGTAAAATAAATGGTAGTGGTAGACTTTTAGTTGGCCATTTGGTCTAATTTTCAACATTTGTTTGGATCAAATCATAAGTAAATGGTCATAATTTCCACCTCTAGAGTACTCATACACTTGGGCATGCGCACATATATGTTATAGAGCATAATATTACACTGTATGTATGATGGGAAATCTAAAATTCCATAAAATAAATTGAATTTTGTAAGATTTGAGATGTCCTAGATTTAGACTCAGGTTGTTTGGTAGTCTCTGAATAACTATTAATAATCTACCTCTTAATGGTTCAAAAATTCATTATAAGGTAAGTTTTAAATATATGATGAATGGAGTGAGATCTTACCATTCAGAGGCTACCTCTTAACCATTCAACATCTTTTTATCACTTAACGGTTCAGAGGTTTTGAACCATTAAGAGGTAAGCCTCTGAATAACCATTAAAAGACTACTAAACTAATTGCTATTTAGCTCCATCTGCATCAAACTATTTGCTATTTAGATATATGACAAGTATGTATAATTTGTGTTAATAGTATAACATGTGTTTTTATTGTTAGCGTACCAAATAATGTGACCTTATACCTATTTAATTTGTATATCTGCATCAAAGTAAATGATATTTAGATATATCATATATGAACTGTATGTATAATTTGCGTTAATAGGATAACCTGTATTTTTATAGTCAGCCTACCTATTAATGTGTCCTTATACTTATTTAAGTTGTATATGCAGATATAATTCAGAAACTCATAAATGAAGATATGATTATTAGTGCTAGAAAGTTTACCATTTAACTTCATAAAGCTGATGAATATCCAAAGCTGAAATTAAGGTTTATGAGGTTTATGGAGGAAATGCAGGAAAACGAACTATCTTGATGTTTGGGTAATTTCACATTCGAAAACTTGAATCTTTTATAGATCTCTTACCAAATGAATAGCGAAATTTTAAATTTTATATGTTGTTCGTTTAACCTGTATGTTGTTTATAATATTGTGTGTTAAAACTTATGGATTAATCCTATGAACGTTTAACATTAGGTAAGTCAATCGGAACCATTTTATGAAAGTTTTAGCACATGTGATTCTAGGTTTAGCACATGTGATTTGAGGTTTGACACATGCGATTATTGTTTTAGCACATGTATTTGAGGATTATCACATGTGATTCTAGATTTAACACATGTGATTTAAGGTATAGCATGTGGGATTGAAGTTTAGCATATGTGATTTAACTTTTAGCACATGCGATTTATAATTTTAGCACATTTATTTGGGGTTTTGTAAAATTGTTAGTTGTCTTTGATTGGAAGTTTATCACATGTGATTTTAGTTTTAGCACATGTGATTTAAGGTTTAACACATGCGATTCTAGTTTTTGCACATGTATTTAAGGTTTAGCACATGTGATTTTAGTTTTAGCACATGTGATTTGAGGTTTAGCACATGTGATTTGAAGTATTGCATATGTGTTTCATGTTCTAGGTTTAGCACATGTGATTTTAGGTTTAACACATGCGATTTTAGTTTTTGCACATGTATTTGAGGTTTTGCACATGTGATTCCAGTTTTAGCACATGTGATTTGACATTTAACATATTTGATTTATGTTTTAGCACATGTGATTTTTAATTTTAGCACATTTATTTGAGGTTTTGTAAAATTGTTAATTGTCTTTGGTTGAAAGTTTAGCACATGTGATTTTAGTTTTAGCACACGTGATTTGAGGTTTAGCAAATGTGATTTGAGGTTTTAGCATATGTGATTTGAGGTTTAACACATGTGATTCTAGCTTATCTTGCTCATCCGTTTTATCTTATTGTGCATCTTTCATGTTCCTTAATCATATGCATCTCATTTATATTATTTAAAAATCTAAAATCACTTGTGCTAAACACTTATATCACACGTACTAAACCGTAAAACTTATCACAAAAAACTTAACCGTAAAACTAAACTAAAAAACTATACCCTAAAGTTAAATTCTAAAAGTTAAAACGTAAAATTCATTAAAAAACAAGCAAGTAAAAAACAATTAATAACAAGTGGTTTAAGCATTTTTTTGTGAGTCGCGCACCCAGCGTCACGAGTTCGAATCCCATACTCAGCTCGTTAAGGCTCAAGTTTAGCTCATTTTAGTTTAAAAAAGCTCGAGCTAAAGCTTGGCTCATTTCGAACTTTATTTTCGAAGCTCAAGCTTGGCTCATCAGAATTTTTTCAAGCTCAAGCTCGGCTCGAGCTCGGCTCCTTTAGTATTTAATTATTTTATATATAATTTTTTATATTTAAATTTATATCGTATAATAAAAAATACATATTATTTAATCTTTTTATCATAATAAAAAATACATATTCTTAGCTTATAAATATATATTCATAAATATATTTAAAAATGGTTATAAAATTATGATAAAAAAGATTAATTAATATGTATTTGTTATATATAAGATGTATGATTATAAATATATATAATAATATATAAATCTAAATATAAAAATTATATATATTATAATTAAAAAATAAACGAGCCGAGGCCCGAGCCGAGCTCGAGCTTACTAATTTCTGACGAGCCAAGCTCGAGCTCAATTAAACTAAAGCGAGTCGAGCTCGAGCCTTAACGAGCTCGGGCTCGGCTCGTTTACACCCTTACCCGCCGCTCATCAAAGTAGCTAAAATCTAAATCTTAAAGTCTAAACCGAAAACTAACCCTTAAAGCTAAACAATAATAGTTAAAACAAAATAATAAAATTAAAATAAAATCAATATAAAAAATTACGAAAAAACATTAAGTAAAAAATAAATTAAATAATAATTTGGATAAAATATAAATTTTAAAATCTAATCATAAAATTAAAGTTAAATAATAATTGTTAAGTAATAAAATAAAAGAAAACAAAGAAAATAAAACTGCGGAAATAAGAGATTAAGTATAATAAAAAGCGAATTAGATAACATTAGCACAACGGTTAAGAATGTGACATTCAAGCGCGAGGTCAAGGTTTCGAATCTCATATCAGCGTTTTTTAAATTTTTTTAAGTGCAATGTATAGGATTGGAGGGTGTAGGTGTTCCCCACCCAAAATTGATTTTACATGATCCAAGGGCCAAGAATGGTTTCCTAGTTCCCCGGTAAAAAATGGGTTCCCCATTGAACTTTTCCCTATATATAGGGATGAGCTTTTGGTACCGAGTACCGGTACCGGTACCGGTACCGTCCCGCTAAATTCGGTACCGGTACCGGTACCCACTTTTCCTAAAACTCGGTACCGGTACCAGGCGGTACCGGTGGCGGTACCGGTACCGGTACTTTCCCGGTTAGTACCACGTTGGTACCACGTTGGTACCGGTTAAGAAAAACTAGTTTTTTTTAGTATATTTTATATAATTTGAGATGTTATGAATGCTGTGTATTACTTGCTTAATGTTATAAAGTGTTTTCTTTACGACTTTGAGTCATTTTATAATATTTTTTAGATTATTAACTTTTAAATTTAATGAAGTTGATATGATTTTTAATTAATTTATACCATATTTCATTTCTTTTTCTTATATTCAAGTATATTATAGTATAGTTATATAAAAAAGCGAATAAATTTTATAAAAATAAAATAAAATATGAAACTGGTACCAACGTGGTACCAGTACCGAAATACCGGTACCGGTACCGGTACCGTCCCGGTACCGTCCCGCTAAATTCGGTACCGGTACCCACTTTTCTTAAAACTCGGTACCGGTACTAGGCGGTACCGGTACCGGGCGGTACCGGTACCCGTCCCGATCTCATCCCTACCTATATATATATATATATATATATATATATATATATATATATAGGAGAGAGATTTTCTACAAAGGCTAAAAACTCTAAAAAGGCTAAGAAGAAATCTGGGGCGTTGGATTATGGTGTTTACGGCCTAGATGGACGCGGTGGCATTTTTGTAATTATTTTGATGTTTTGCTGACGCACGCAATGGAACCAGGGGCAGATTTGTCATTGCGTTTTTCAAACACCATGTATATAAAAAAAACACCATGCTTAAGACTGACTCTGTAAAAGTAACACCGCGCATATGAAAATATTAATTAATAAAAAACGCCATAACTTACCAGCTATAAAGTAACACCGGAATCGAATTGAAAACGTCATAACAATGATTAACGCGCCATACACAATGTATACAAAAAACACTATGGTTAAGACTGGCTCTGTAAAATAACACCACGCATACGAAAATATTTATTAATAAAAAACGCCAAACACCGGGATCAAATTGAAAACGTCATAAATGATTAACACTATCATCACTGTAGAATGGAAAAACGCCATAACTTATCTGCAACAAAGTAACACCGGAGTTGATATGAACGTCATAACAAGAATTAACAGATCGAATGATTATGGATAACAGATCGACGCCCCAGATTTCTTCTTAGCCGTTTTAGATCGAATCAATAATTAACAGATCGAATCAATGATCGACGCCCCAGTTCGAATGATGAATGATTATGGATAACAGATCGAGAGTGTCGAGATGTTCATAAAACAATCAACTTTCAAACGAAAACGTCAAAACCCAACAAAAACATCATCGCTTCCAAACCAACACCATACGTTAAAAGGACGAAGATGCCCCTCCGCCTGTTTTTACCCACAGGGACGCGTGTATGATGGTGATTGCTTCCTACACTTCTTAGAGTTTTAAGCCTTTTTAGAAAATCCCCAATCTATATATATATATATATATATATATATATATATATATAGATTGGGGATTTTCTAAAAAGGCTCAAAACTCTAAGAAGTGTAGGAAGCAATCAACAACAAGCACGTGGCAATGAGAGAAAAAAAACACGGAGGGGCATCTTCGTCATTTATACGCGCGATGCTGAGATGTTCAGTTATGGTGTTTTTTCACAGCGCGATGCTGAGATGTTCAGTTATGGTGTTTTTTCACAGCGCGATGCTGAGATGTTCAGTTATGGTGTTTTTTCACAGCGTGATGCTGAGATGTTCAGTTATGGTGTTTATTTGACGCGATGCTGAGATGTTCAGTTATGGTGTTTTTTCACAGCGCGATGCTGAGATGTTCAGTTATGGTGTTTTATCACAGCGCGATGCTGAGATGTTCAGTTATGGTGTTTTTTCACAGCGCGATGCTGAGATGTTCAGTTATGGTGTTTTTTATATGCATGTTGAAAACGCACAATGACTAATCTACCCCGGAACCTTATCGCGCGTCATTAAAAACATCATAATATTTACAATATTCCCACCGCGTTAATCTTGACCGTAAACACCCTAAATCTAACGTCCCAGATCGCTTCTTAGTCTTTTTAGAGTTTTAGCCATTTGTAGAAAATCCCTCCCCTATATATATATATATATATATATATATATATATATATATATATATATATATATATGGTTACAAGCTATATATGTCAAATATATAAGAATATGATTGAAACATAAAACTAAATTTAAGTTATCTAATTGGAACAAAACAAACTTTGAGTGTAAGTTCTCTAATTCCAACTTAAAAAGAAAAACAATGATTTTTTTTTTAAAAAATACGAACGTTGATTAAAAAAAATTGTTTTAAGATTGTAGGAACCGTTCGCATAAAAAATAAAAATTCTTGTATTGATTCAATTACAGTACAAAAATCAAATAAAGCTAGTAAATTACAATACGGCAACTAAACTAAAGAAAAATGACAAGTACAATAGAAGAAAAGTAATATGGTGGCTGAGACTTCATGTATTGACAAAAGTCATTTAAAACAAATTTCGAGTTTCTTAAAAGAACTCGAATGTTTTCCAAGATACAACAACCGAAGTTGTATGTACATATAGAAAATAATGTTTTAGAAGGGTGTTTAACAACTCCAAGTGAGTTGTGGTGTCTCTCAAATTACTAGGGAGCCTTAGTATTTATAATAAGGCAAGTAGTAACAACTACATGAAAAAATAAAGAACACAAACACCCAACTTTGAGCTTTAATATCTTATTCATCTTAACAAAATTTTAGACGTGGTTTGGTTCGTGACGAAGCTCTAACGTAATAGAACACAAACAAATAAATAAATTAAAATGTCACCCTCAATTAGATATTTATAAATCTTTTTTTGCAACTTAGTGAAAATTCACTTTTCTCCACTTGTGGCATAGTGGTAAAATGATTTGGGTTCTTCATAATAGACTCAAGTTCAATTCCCACTAGTGTCACTTTTGGTGGATATTGACAATGAAGCACGTCCCGGGCTACCACCCGGCTTCGTGTCTAAGCCTAAGGGTTTTACGTGGCATGTTAAAGGTTCCTGTCCGGTTTTTCTCTGGAATAGTTGGTTGACGAGTTTCGACTCCGATCAACTTGACCCATAAGGAGGGTTGTGGTGAGACTGTGTTGCGTACACAGTAACGGAGGAGCCCAATATGGACGAAAAACACCTATTGACGTTAAAAACATGGTTTCAAACTCGATCCTTAAACATATGAATGCTTCGGTCATATGACGTTACACTGGTCTTTCTTAAAAAAAAAAAAAAAAAATTCTATGACACGAGTTAGAAATAGACACCATTGATGCTTCACTTGTATAGTATAGTATATACCCTTCACTGCTATTGGCACCGGAGGAGATGGACGGTGTTAGCCGGAAGGAGAAACGGAAGGCGTTAAAGAAGGAGAGGAGGAAGCAAATCAGGAAGGAGTTAGCCGAAAAAGCTCGTGCCGAGGAAGAAGCTCGCCTCAATGATCCCGAGCTGCAACAACAGCTTCAGTTGCAGTATGAAAAGGAACAGCAGAGGTTAGAGAGAGAGAGAAAAGAGTTTGAGGACAGAGAAAGGATTTTTCTCGAAGAATTAGAGAGAAAACAAAAGGAACAAGAAGAAGAACTAGAACGGATTAAGGCTGACGAAAGAGAATCAAATCTACAATCGGTACGTTTCTTACCCTAACTAATTGCTGTTTGATCTAATTTAAGTCATGATTTTGACGATTTGATTTTGTATTGAATTTTGGATTCATGTGGTTGAAGTATTAGGGCTAGATGTGATAGTTTGTGTTTCATTATTCATTTTAGTTGGCCATGACTCATAAGTGTGTGATTCAGATTTCAGACTTTCGTTGAATTGTAAGATTTCATCCATACATGAAACATGAGTTGGTACAGCCTTTAAAGGAGCAATGCTTGTGTTGAAAAGTAGGCTAGTAACAAGTTTAAGGTGTTTTGATTATGCTTGATTTGAGGTCATTCCTTTACTGTTCTGATCTATAGTCATTACCCAAGCTCAATTTGGCTGATTATATCTATTACAAAGCAAGTTTAAGGTGTTTTGATTATGCTTGAGCTTGTATATCTTTGTCTGTGGAGTGTGGACCTGCAGCACTGTAATTTGTTAGTTGTTACAACTTACACATTGAGTTAACATGAGTTTTTAGTTTTTGCAAATGCTATTGAGGCATTATGAGTTATTCTACATGTCTTATGCATATGAGTTTGGGGTGTTTTCAAATGACATATGAAACTTTCTTAGCATAATATGTGACTGTTAGCGATCAAAACACGACCGATACTTTATTGTAATCGAAGATAACTAAACAAGATAGCGCCTACAATTTGAGAAGTAGATGATCTCTCAGTGTCAAAGACCCAAAACATGCATTGTATATTAGAGATTTCCTAGGTGGACCCTCATTACTTAACGTGATTACCCAGTTTACATAATGGCAAGTAATCTTGGCCTCTTGGGAAACAGGTAATGTAAGAAAGGAAATAAATTAAAGACAATTATAAATTAAAATAACTACCAAGCCCTCTGTAAAGTCGCTTAATGTTCTGGATCCAAAACCAGATAGACTATAATAGTCTGTTCGTATCAGTGTTAAGATGTCATATATTGTGTAGGCCCAATATAAGCTTGGTATTTTGTGTCCAGTGGAAGTTTGATTTGCTCATCACTGTTGTTTCCACAAATATCTCTAGAGGCATGCAATTCAATCTGCTAAGAATTTCATGTGCATGGCACGTTCTGATGTTTGGGTAATTATTCTCTTTTCTGCTACGTGCTTAATCAGATAGCAAGTTTGGATGTTGAATCTTCATGTGGTATTGTGGTTTAAGTTATCACGCATATTGTCATTGCAATAGTTAGCATTGTGTTGACTGCTTGTGGCATTCTTTGGTTAGCATTGT
The DNA here is from genome assembly GCA_030867185.1 of Tagetes erecta. Lineage (NCBI taxonomy): Eukaryota > Viridiplantae > Streptophyta > Magnoliopsida > Asterales > Asteraceae > Tagetes > Tagetes erecta. Next base: position 62,940,689 of record CM061488.1, read on the forward strand.
ATAGTAATATGCATACATATGAGAGAGCAAGTTGCTTTAGGTAGTGAATAAAGTTTTGTTTATTATGCAGGAAGGAGCTGAGGAAGATCCAAATGATGATGATGAATGGGAATATGTAGAAGAGGGGCCTCCTGAAATCATTTGGCAAGGAAACGAGATAATAGTCAAGAAGAACAAAGTCAAGGTGAAAAAGAAAGACACCAAGCAAGATATAAAAGAGGAGGTACAAAAGTCAATCCTTTATTGAATTATCTTTTTATCCCGCATTTGTTGAAGTGCATGAATGGGAGTTTAAGCCTTCTTTTTTCTTGCAGGATCCTAATAGACCTACATCAAATCCACTTCCTCCACAACATGAAGCATATGCTGCTTTTAAGAATGCACCCATGACATCAGCAGAATTGCTGGACACTGTTGCTCAGCAGGTCCCGAACTTTGGAACAGAACAGGTGGTCTTTGGTAGCCTCTCTCAGTTAATGTCATGTAATTGGTCAAAACTCGAAACAGTTAATGCTTGAAATGGGTATTAGTAGTACTGGTTTGTTTTAATTTTTCTAATCATTTATAAATTTTAGTACCAGATATAATTATGATAAAAATGTTATTACAATAATAATCCAAATAGCTAAATAAGACGATATAGGAGTTTGTATGCATTCAACAGACTTTGAACGAATTTCTACGTGCTTGACACATTTTTCTTTTAGCTAATTTTTATTTTACCTTTGAAACAAAACACAACACAACACAATAGACCAAACTGCCACTTCCACTATGTTCTGTATATTGTACTCAAACAGGTTGTGAGTATCTGTTACTTTGTTTTGCAGGATAAAGCTCATTGTCCATTTCACATAAAAACTGGAGCATGTAGATTTGGTTTGCATTGCAACAGAGTTCATTACTACCCTGATAAAGCTCACACATTGCTTATCAAGAATATGTACAATGGACCTGGCCTTGCTTGGGAACAAGATGAGGGACTTGAGGTCTGTTGTTGGATTCAGGCTGTGATTCTAGTATCCTAATCATAACTCTGATGAACATGTTAATATCTCTATTAGAGTGAATTTCTTACAACTAAGAGTGACTAATAAACTAACTTGAGGGGTCATGGTTATTCCAAACGATTACTATATCTTCAGAGCAATAGAGCATACACACATAAATCACGAGTTTCTGTATGCGTACAAAAATCTGCTGCAGTAATATTAAAAGAACGTTTTTATATCAAAATGTGAATTATCATTTTATATTAAGTTGACAGTTTCTTCTTTCTATTACTTGTCTTTTGTACATGCCTATATTAGTTGTTTCATCTATTATATGTGCCACTTGAAATTTCATGGAACTTTGATTATTTATTGCAAACTGTGATGTATTGTCACTTGCTCTTGTTGTTCTTGACTTTATGATATCAGAGTTTTCCCAAGATCCGCTGTGGAGGCTCGCAGTTTGAGGATCGGAGATGAACTTATTAGCAATTTGTATCCTACCATGTAACTTGATTATTTCGTTTATCTGTTTTCTGTGGTAATGTGCTGATCTTGATAACATTACCATGCAAGTAACTGCTTATATAAACTTCTGGTCATTTTTATACCTAGTGCATGCTTTTAAATTGTTTATGGATAAATGACATAGAGCTATCACACCATCGTTTGTCTGAAGGAATCATATTGTTCTATGTGCCATCCGTAATGTTGTTCTATTTTCTCCGCCTGTGGTTTTTGTTTGTATGGAATAATAAGCGGCTTGTATTTTGCTTCTTATATGTGTTTTCTCTTAAATTCAGTTATGTGATGGCATATCTTAGAAAGACAACTTATAATTGTTGTGATCCAGCATGGTTAAGCTCAACTGATCTTTGCTATATCATGTGTACATGGCTACTAGTTAGGGCCTACTCTTATAGAGTTATAGCTGGGGAAGATCTGTCACTTATATTTATGTTTGAATGTGCTTATTGCATATACACATTCCGCATCTTAGATAGGTAATATGCACACATGTATAGATATTATATAGGCATACACACACATGCATATATGTTATCATGCACACTAATATTCGTAGATGCACACATGCATGCTTAATTGCTTATATATATGTGTGTGTGGCTGGGTGTGTGTTAGAGCATCCAGCTTTCACATATTCAGCATCTAGATTTAATTCCCCATGCAAAGTAACTTTTCCACTCCATTAGGTCTAATTCTTACTGGGTTTTTGATAGAAATAGGAATTCGATTTATTGATTGAACAAGAACAAGATAGTTGGCCTGATTCTAGACAGGCAGATTTCCAATTACAAGGTACAAGAACCCTAATTTTGGTTAATAAAACCTTGACATATATAACAAAGCTAGAGGTCCCTGTTGCTAATCTAACAAAGCAGTTAATAAACTTCTACAAAACTTCCCACTAAGCCTACTAATCTGGATCCAACCTGTCAGGCTCCATTGAGCTATCTAACCAAAAATCCAACCCGTCATCCGTATTCTTATTCGTATTTATATCATCACATCACAGCTTAACTAGTCTTTATCTGACTTCATTTCTATGCTTGTATAGATGGTTTTATTCTGCGGTATGCACCCATGATTTATATCGTTTGGGGATGCATGTTAGTTGACAGCAGATATTATATATCTAATCAGAATTTCCTCTAACCTTGACATAATCTCAACTTTTCATGAAGATGATAAGTTGTTAGCACCTTAACTTAGGTAAATCTGTTCTTAAGCGTTCATATTAAAAGGTGACGTGAATTTCTATGTTGTCAGAAGTAAGATGTGATGTGATGTGATGATATAAATACAAATAAGAATATGGATTATCTTAACTTTTTATCTTTGGTGTTACCATCTTAATTAAATAAATATGAATTCCTTTCATGTGTTGAGTTCCTTACCCACATCCCTACAGAGTTATAATATTGGTTTTGTGGTGTTTTTGTTGTGTTCCTACTTTACAATAGTTGATTTACCAATCATATGAACATGTGTTTGTTTCTCCTCATTTATTTCTTAGAAGCAACTATCTTGAATTCTTGACTCCTTGGATTTTACCTCCACAGTATACTGAGGAGGAGGTGGAGCGCAGTTATGAAGACTTCTATGAAGATGTGCATACAGAGTTTTTGAAGTTTGGAGAAATTATAAATTTCAAGGTCTAAATGAATATTTCTCTTTTAGTACACACACCGAGTCGTTAATAATCTTCGATTTGTCTTTTTATTTATTTCTTTTTGCTGATACCAGTGTGATTACATAAAAAAAGTAGATTAACTGGAGTAATGCGGAGTTACAGTTAGCAAATTTGACCCATATACATATGAAAACGCAGTTCTGGTCATGTTTTGTCACTAGTGGGTTAAACAGGTAAAATTAGCTACGGAGGAAACGGGTAACCAACAGGTGAAATGGGTCAGATGGATTGAAGGTGCCCAAATAGTTTTAATGAATAAAGCACCCTCCTAAACTCTTTTATCAAAAGCATCAGATTATGGTTGAGATAGGGGAACTTCTGTAACCCAATCTGACTCTCAACAAGTTTTCACCCAAATTCATTTGACCTGTTAATCCACTTACCCACTGCCCGTTTCGCTACCTCTAAGTAGAGCTTTACCTGCTGCTGCTCCATGAATTGACATAGAACACTTCCAATGTTTCTGTGCTATTATGTGAGAAAATTTACTCAGTTGTAATAATCAAATTCAATCATGTTTGACAGCTCTGAATCAACTACAAAATCTTTGAATGAGACTTTAGGCGACAATATTTTGCAGTTTTTTTTGTTACTTGTTAGTTTGTCATGGTTGATGATGAAGCAATAAGGTATGTTTGCAGGTGTGCAGAAATGGTTCTTTCCATTTGAGAGGAAATGTATACGTCCACTATAAGTCGTTGGATTCAGCTGTGATGGCTTACAATTCTGTACATGGTCGTTATTTTGCTGGCAAACAGGTATGATGAGTTTTTCCCCCCTCAAATTTAAATTTTTTTCATTCTTTCATTTAAGTTTCGACCTATAAATGTAGGAAACTTTTACAGCTGGCAAATATTGGTGTTCAACTTCATTTTATTTTTCTCAAAGGGTCTAATTATAGAAGTTCAGGGTGAATGCCACTTTTCTGTCTTTGCCATTTTTTGCAACCCATTTCGTCTTTCCAACCCAAAGAAGGAACACACAAAAATGAATAAAAAATAAACGAGGTGACCTAATAGAATGTCCCCTCAAGTTGCATGAGAAACAAATATTGGGCTCTAACTATCATTTATCAGGTCCAAACTTGCATGCGTATTGCAGTTATTATCCAGTTCTTGTCTGTTGATGATTTGTATAATGAAGAAGATTCTTAAGTTAGTCTTCATTAGATTGTTAGTTATTGAAGTGTATAGAGTACATGGGTATGCTCATACCTTAGAGGAACCGAGACTGAACTTTTCTTGTATGAATTCATGAATTTAGATCTCAAGTTTTTTTTCTTTCTTTATATAGGTTATTATTGATCATATATCATATTATCATCTCAGGAGTCAGGAGTTTTTTGTGGAAATAAATTGAATATATAGGGATAATCATGGTTATGGTGTAGCCACTCACCTTTTCTGGTATTTGGGTGATTGATGAATATGCACTTTCATGCTCAATTAGTGCATCTCTGATAGCCTGTCAATGGGGGCGGGTTTTGTTACATGCAAAGGAAAAAAAATCATAAATGGGGAGGGGGTGTGTGGGGAAATGATATTAGTTAATAACATTAGTTTAGATTAGTTGGTTCATCGGCCAAATCAAGATCCAACATCTAACGGGTCAGATCCAGATTCCTTTAGTTGGATCATGGATTCATGGGCCATGTCAGTTCATATATCTGATCTGCCCCGTTGACAGGCCTAATCTATTGGTTCGGTTCATTGTTACATTCAAAGACAAGAATATCATATTATGATTTAGTTCTTATGCATGTGTTTCAGATGAAAGATATTCTTCTAAAAGCATAGGGAAGAAGTAGCATTTATTTGCTCAATTGTAGTTACTACAAAAGAACATTTCTTCCGTTTATCATCCGTAGTTTTAGTTTATTTCTGCTTGGAGAGTATGAGTTTAAGGGAATAGTATCACTGAATCAATGATGCGTTACTGGATATAACTTTGATACTTGACTTGAATTTCTATTGATAGGTTAAATGTGAGTTTGTTAGCCTAACAAGATGGAAGTTTGCTATATGTGGGGAGTATATGAAATCAAGGCTCAAGGTAACTCAATCTACAAACTGTCTTTTTTGATTATGTTGGTTAAAGGTGGCAATTTCGACCCATTTAGACATGTTGATTAAAGGTGGCAGTTTCGACCCAACATCTAATGGGTCAAACAGGAAGAACAAAAAACTGTAGCTAAAAAAGAAAAGGGTCAAATGGGTTGTAAATCCAAAGTGCATTTTTAGTGCAGGCAATCCGTGAAGTTGTTCTATTCAAATTATCTAGATTACCATTAATATTATTGATGTAATATAATTAGTATAATCATATTTTATTTATTACAAAGATGGAAGAATTTCGACAATAGTGCCCCCTCTCTCATTTTGTTCTATAATCAAGGAATTTTGTCTTGACTTTTGACCCAACACACCAATGATCTGAGCCACAATCTTTCACCTCTAATGTTGCTATATCTTTGGTTCACTTGTTATATATCCACAACTGAAAGCTTGTGATTGGTATTGATGTGTGATAACCTGAATCTCATTTCTCCATTTTCTTAATGTTTTGTGCCTATTACCAGACATGTTCCCGAGGGTCCGCTTGCAACTTTTTACACTGTTTCAGCAACCCAGGTGGAGATTATGAATGGGCTGATCTTGATAAACCGCCGCCTAGATATTGGGCCACGAAGATGATTGCTTTGTTTGGTTATTCAGATGAGATGGACCAACCAGGTCCAAAGGACCAGCAACACTCTTCCAGACTATTTACATCAGACAGAGACAGGTTTGCTTTTAAATTGCTTCACATAACCGTCGAAGCTCATTATTCTATTAAGATCTCTCTTGTTAGGGACAATTTTATATTTCCATGAAAACTTGCATAATATGATAATATTTACCTGATAAAAAAAAGTTAATATCAACTCTACCCCTTTGAAACACAATTAAAATTTTATGTTTATTCATTTCATTATATGCAACGTGTAATATGACCATTATTCCTTCTTTATATCCTTAAGGGATTTTTACATATATCCCCTTCCTAACCTTAATATGATATTTAAGGGCATACATGTCATAACTTTGAAAACGTTTTGTTTGACAAATATGATATTATAACAAGTTTTGAGGGGATATATGAAATTATCCTCTCATGTTAAAACATCAAGATTCTTCTCTTATGCACTTCACAAAACACGTTTCTTTCATAGTTTTGAAAGATTCACTTAATGAGAAAAACTAGTAAATGCAATTTGAGAAAAACTGAAAATTCTTTTAAAATATGATGAGAAAAACTATTTCAAAAGTAAATGATTTACGAGGTGTTATGCATTAAAATTAGAAATGCAATTTGGGCAACTTTTGGCCCATTGGGCTTACTTTTTAGATCATTTTTATTCTGTTCAGTCTGTTGAGAATGCAAAACATAAAGTGAACCCATCAATCCATAACTAGACGGGTCAAAATTTACATCCTCCAGTATTTCAGTAAGCCTTGCTCTTTTTCTATTGGAATTTCTAACAGAACTGAAGTTTGTTGGTTTTGGTTGACAGTTATCACTATAAAAGGCATCGGTCTCTTGATCCAAGCCAACACAATGGAAGTTCTAGTAGAAATCGCCGTGAAGAAAGCCATGCTCGAAAGAGGAGACATCATGAACGCCAAGAAGACAATAAAGTTTACGAAGATGAGATGGAATATAAAAATAATCACAAGGAAGCTGAATCTGATGAAGACCGGTTAGACAGGAAGAGACACCGTGGCCGTTCAGAAAACCACTCAGTACACATTAGGAGAGAGAGTAAATCGAGAGATAATCATAGGAGAACTCCCACCTCCCGTAGCAGTAGTCGTTCTGATGAAGATTTACACACACAGGATTACACAAAAAGAAAGTCACAACACATAAAGAACGTCTCAGAATTATCTAATGATGCAAAAAGCGAGCCTAGTGAAGGTGACTTATTAAGACATAAACAACAGAAAACCAAATCCACCCGTCGAAGATCAAGGCATAATGACCGTGATGAGGAGGACCGCCACGAATCTAAGAGAGTCGAGGGGCGTAGTCAGCGACGGCATCGGTCTGACAGGAGTAGGTCACATGATAGTTCTGACAAAAATGACACGAGTGACCGTTGGCAACCGCAGTGTGAACATGATGATTATAGTAGTAAGCTTGATGTTAGAGATTATGAGACATCTGACGACAGGAAACCAAAAGACGGGAGAATAGATCGTGAATCACGTTCAGGTAGTGTTTTGGAAGACTCGTCAAAAGAAATCCGTCATAGTCGTGATCGAGACGACAGAACAAGGGAGAAGAGGAAGAGAATTTGACAAAAGTCGATTATAAAACGATTAATGAAGCCCGACCAGACTAGAACCAGCTATGTTTCATTTGGTTTGCTGTTCTAGACTGACTGTTTTTTTTTTTGCTAGAGTTTGTGAATAGCTAGTCCTTTTGATCACAAAGCTACTTATTAGATTTGAAATGATTTTCTTTTATGTTTAAATTTGAACAATCTGAGTTCAGTTTTGACATTACATCATTAGCAATTTATATAATTTGTTATTAGTATAATATATTACAAATGTTCGAAACAATGCCATCTTAGTTTTGTAAAACCATCAAAAACCAAATTTTGTTTGGGCATCTCTAATGTGAAAACAGGGAAAGAAGCAGCGGAACAAATGAGCTCCGACGCTAACCACACATCCAACGGCACCAGCGGACCTCTCTGCTTTTCTCGAAGGCAGGATCGAGGCTCCATACACCGGATTCTCAACCATATACTGCTGATAAGAGCAACCGGTTTCCACATCACCAGATGCGGTTGCAGGTGACGGATTGTTGTCATGTTCTTGTGGATCGAATTGAGCTTCATATGAAACTGGCAATCCTGAGAATTCAGAGGATTTAACTTGTGATGTCAAGAGATGTTGATTGTAGGTCTGCTCTTCGTAGTCGAACCACGAGGGTAACGGTGGAGCTGAAGGCTGAAACGTGCGGGTGTCGTGGTGGTGGATGTGGCTGCAGCAGCAGCATGGTGGTGGAGAATGGTGGTGGTGGATGTTGCTGATTCTTTTATTCTTCTTCTTCTTCTTTTTGGACCAGAACTTAAGGGTTTTCATGATTTTCATGGTGGAGATGAATTGGAACAATGGAAGTGTATGGTTTTATTGATTGAAATTGTGGTATGAAGGCTGATTATAAATTCAAAAGTTGAATGAAAGTCATATAGCCGTTGCTAAAAGGGGTTTGATCAATGGTCTATCGGAGCTCCTTTCAAAATCACTTTATTATAAAAAGTGTAAAGTTATACAAAAGAGTAAACTGTGGTTTTAGTCCCTGTATTTTGATACCATTAACAGTTTGTCTCACTTTAATAGTTTTGGTTCCTGTGTTTTTATTTTCTAACAGAATTGGTCCGAACACTAACTTCATCCAATTTTCTGTTAAGTCTCTCACACGCGCCTCGCATTGAGGGGTAAAATGTCATTTCTCTCTCTTTTATCCAAGTCATCGTCTAGGTTAACATTTTTATTCAGTCACTTGTCAAAAAAAATGGGAGAAATAACATTTTTACTCCGCATGTGAGAGCGACTTAACGGAAAATTGGATGGAGTTAGTGTTTGGAACCATTTCTATTAGAAAAAAAACCACAGGGACCAAAACTGTCTAGGTTAACATTTTTATTCAGTCGATTGTCAAAAAGAGTGGGAAAAATAACATTTTTATTCCGCATGTGAGAGCGACTTAACAGAAAATTGGATGGAGTTAGTGTTTGGGACCATCTCTGTTAGAAAAAAAACCACAGGGACCAAAAATGTTAAGGTGAGACTGAAACTGTTAATGGTATATATCACAGGGACCAAAATTGCAGTTTAGTGTGAAGTTGTTAAAAAAAATTCATTAAACGGTTGAAAGAAGCTTCAATTAGGTTCATTCTAACGGTGTTGGAGCTGGCTCGTCACATCCTAAACACTAAACCATAAATCTTAAAAACCTGAATTTTAAATTTCAAGGAAAAGTTGGAAACACACAATGAGTTGGGAACGTAAATTCTAAAACCTAAAAGTTACACCTAAAATCTAAACCGTAAAGCTAAATTTTAATGCTAAATCCTAAAACTAAAACTCAAAGAACACTGACTAGGGATAAGCTTTTGGTACCGAGTACCGGTACCATCCCAACACCGAACTGACCGAACACAATCGGCTCGATACTTGATATTGTCAAAATTCGAGATCGGTACTAGGGGTACCCCACCCTATATTTTTTATGACCAAAAATATTTTTTTTAGTATCTATTGATATAAAGTTGGGATGTTATGAATGTTGTGTATTACATGTTTAATGTTATAAATGACATTATCTAAAACTTTGAGTCATTTTGTAATGTTTTTGAGATTTTCAACTTTTAAATAGAATATATTTGATATGATTTTTTTAATTAATTCATATAATCCTTCATGCATTTTTCTTATTTTCAAGTATATTATAGTAATCTATACGATCTTCAATATATAGTTATATTGATAAGTGTATAATTAAACCAAAGTTAACAATTTTATTTAAAAGAAAGATAAAAACACAAGAGCGGTACCAAGGTGGTGCTAGTACCAAAATCTTGATACTGAACAAATACATTCGGTACGGTACTCGATACCGAGACGATGCCGATTTCATCTCTAACAACGACAAGGTGAAAAGGACACAATATTGATAAAAATACACAATGTTGATAAAAAGACAAAATTAGGTGGAAACTTAAAATATAAAACCTAAAGGTTAAACTTGACAAGCTAAACACTAAAAACTAATGTCTAGAGCTATATCATTAAGCGGGTGAGGGATCATTACATAACACTCTTTTATCGCGAGAATAAAAAGAAAAATTTCTGGCTCTTATCAAGTTATTGACTATTCTAATATCACCAATTTACATATATGTAAATCAATTGTTCCTTAATTTACAGGTATGTGAATCAATAGCTTCTTAATTTACACGTATGTAAATTAATGGTTATGTAGTTATGTAATTAAGGTTGTTCTGTAAGGATCCTAACTCTATATACCCATCATTAAGCCAAATCATTAAGCTAAAGGACGCCAATGACAAGCAGAAAAGACACAATGACAACAAAAATACACATTGAGTTGGAACACAAAATTCTAAAATCAACTAAAAGTTAAACCACATAATCTGAAATCATTTGAGCGGTTTAATGAGTTAAAAAAAGTTCAATATTTTCTACCAAAATAAGACTTTTTATTTGAACCGAAACTAAAATTTGATGCAAACAATCTCTTAGTCTAGTGGCCAAGAAACATAATAACCATTCATTCCCATACTTATGTCTCACATAAATAATGTTTATGTTTAGTTTATTATCTTTCTAGTTTCCTAAATCTGTTACATTACTGACTCCTAAACAGCTCGGATACTTTGTTTAGGGCTATTACTTAACAATTGACTTCTAGACACACACTTGACCCATATCTAACATTGCTTAGCCAAATGTACATTATGAGCTAGCTAGTGGTGGTGGACGGTAGCGGTGGGGGACGATGGGTGGTGGGCGGTGAACGGTGGTGGTATTGAGTGATGGTGTTTAACCCTCTGCAGACCTTTTAGAAGTGGTTGGTCCAAGTCTGCATCGAGAAGAGTTCGCGCAAAGTTTTTTTAATGAAACATCTTCGAAAAAATAAACAGTCTGGGGATGATAATGTCTGCGCGACGCAGACCCTAAGAGCCCGCACATACCTTTTAAGAAAACAAACATCACCTAAATGTGTCTAACATCCCCTTCAAGTGAAACGGTGGTGGACCAATGTGAAAAGTTGATGAATGTACTCAAACTGATGGCGAGTGAGACTTTTTCGCGAAGATATCAACCACTTGTAGCTTGGTAGGAACAAGTTTGGTGTGAAGCTTTCCTAGGGATACGTGTTCTCTAATAAAATGATAGTCTAGTTAAATGTGTTTGTCAGAAAATGATTTCAGTTGCGGTGTTTAGCATTAAACTAAATTCGGATTCACAGCTAGAACATAATATTGCGTGGGTTGCTTCTTTACAGTTCAGGAAATGAGATTTGTGTTTCTTTACAGTCTAGGAAACAAGATTTCCTCTTAGAAAATTTGAGTAACCGTAGGTGGGTTTGCGAGTTTCCAGGCTTGCATAAGAATATCCAATAATAGTTGTGGATGCTGGTCGTAAAAAAGTGAGACAATAATCCATGGTACCTTTGACATACCGAAGTAATCGTTTGACACACTGAAAATATGAGACATACAAGGTGTGTAGGAACGGGTTAACTTGATTTACTGCATACGAAATGTTGGGTCATGTAATGGTTTGATACTAAAGATCACTGACTAAGGAGCGACAAAGAGTGGGGTTATTAAAAGGATCAAGTGTGGAAGTAAATGCCATATTTGAGGTGAGAGTATGCATCAGTTTGGATTCAAAGAGTTTTGCTCGTTCCAAGGTGTCATGAGTATACTTTGTTTGACTGAGGAATCATTCATCAATTGTATGTGTGACCTCAAGTCAGAGAAAGTAACTTAGTTTGCCGAAGTCTTTGATGACAAACTCTTGTGAAGTTTGGTTATGCAAGAGCCACGTTTGCAGATCAAGTAGACCTGGCAATTATAACCCATTTACTTCAAATTAGGTCAACTTAGGTTTTATTTTAAAAGGTTTGGGTTAGGATGAGGTGACTAGAATTCTCAGTGGGTTAAGATGAGTTTTTTAAAGCTGTCAAAAACAATCTAACAAGTTAGAATGGGTTGTAAGAAAATACCTAATGGGTCAAAACTAAACCTCTTCATTCTTTCTTCACTAAAATCTAACACCCACATAACCACATTAATCAAACATGACATTTTTTGAATACTAACTGAGCCATCGATTACTATTTACGTATTTCATAATAATGTCGTCTTACTAATACGGTAACACTAATTTCACACACTCCACTTCTGGTACGCGCGAAACGCCAAATCGGACTTGTAACCGAGCACCGATACGCTCGTAACACAAAATCGAACTCGTAACCGAGTGACCATACACGCGTAACGTGAAATAAGATTCGTAACTCGTAAGCGAGCGTCGGTAGCCAGTACACACGTAACGCGAAATCAGACTCGTAAGTGAGCGCCGGTAGTCACTTAACGCGAAAACGGACTCGTAACCGAGCGCCGATACACATGTAACATGGAATCAAACTCATAATCGAGCGATGGTATACACGTAGCACGGAATCGGACTCGTAATTGAGTGACAATACGCACGTAACACGGAATCAGACTCATGACCTAGTGGCATTACATGCGTATATACCTTTTGCGGCATTTTATATTTGTGATGAAATTGAGAATATTTGTGATGAAAATTTGAGGAATTTATAAAGCTATGGAGCATCGATCTTATTCCTAGACTAGGAATCCTAGTTATGTTTTGATGAACATTGTAATGAAATTTGTGAACATCCGTAAGGAAATGAAAAATAGTTCATTTAATAATTAAAAGTCAACTTTTTTAACCCAACCCATATTAATCCAAACTCATTTAAACTAAACTTATTGTAATTTTTTTTTTCAAATAATCCATCTTAAACTAAGTTCATCTTAATCCAAACTCATTTTAACCCAATCCAACCTATCCATTTTGCCACCTTTAAAATCAATCATCGAACATAAACAACAAGATAGATTATGCAAGAGTCACATTTAAAGACAAAGAGGGATGGGTTGGACCATAAGTAAAACCATTATCGACAAAGAATGTGTTTGAGGCAACAAAAAAAAAAAGAAAAAAAAACACGAAAAGGACGAAGTTGGCATACAATTAAAAAAAGGGACGAAAATATAAATATGCTAATTGCTGGTTGCAGCTTTGACATCCGATTGACGCCAGAAACATCGAGAAGAAACTAGACTGAACTGAAATAATCTCCCACACAACACCAACACCAACGCCATGGCTAGGGTTCCGACCAAGCACCACCGCGATCAGCCTATGGTATATCTTCTCTTCTCTTTTACTTCGCTCAGTTCAGACTTATTTTCCATTAGTCCCGGTGTGAGGTTTATCTCTAACGACGACGATTTTATAACCCTAGCACATACTTATAGCGAAAAAAACCTACTTTTGAATTTAAACTCAAACTAACCTCCATCTCTTGTTATTTACTTGATGTTGATCCTTAATGTTGTGGATTTTCGTGCTAAATTCCATCCTTACAATAAGTTTTCAGCTAAAATTTCATGTTTAAGGATATGCATTGGGTTGTGGGATAAATAGGGTTCGATTTGTTGCTGTTTGTGGACTTATCAGTGTTTTTTAAACAATTTTGTTAGCAAATTCAGCAATTGGTTGGTTCAAGTACTAACAAGTTTTGAATCTCATTATCAGTAGATCATTGTTAGGTTTTCTATAATGCGTTCTTCTCGCGATCTTTAGACATATAAGGTAATTTGCATGTATTGCTTGTGCTGCCAGGATTTCGAGGGGTTTTTGAGTAACTTGCAGGATTGGGAACTTTCACTTAAGGATAAAGACAAGAAGCTGAAATCACAGCCTGACGTGGAAAAAATGGTTACTCCGATAAACTTACGTATTATATCTTTGTTAATATGCATAGTTTTGTATATGCATTTCAACTTTTGAAGTATGTATGGAGTTTTTACTAATTTACCTGATATTGGCCTTATTCATATGATATTAATATATCGCAGGAAGTGGTCATCTAATACTGTTAGGTTCCATGATTCCACTTGCTCATCATTGGTAGATATTATTTCTGCTAGGACCTTCTTTGTCTTTGATTTTCCCATCATCTTGTCGTGGATTGTGGTAGTTCATCGTGTATTGCTAGAAACAATTAATCAATCACTTGCATCATTTGATGATTCTTTTGTTCATTTTGGTGTTTCTTAATAGCCTTAGTCGTTTATTCTGTCAGCATGATTTGTGGCTTGTTATTGCTATATTTTTAGGAACCTTCAAAGCTGAAAAATACTTTTAGTAATTCATCCACCCTTGGAGTTAACGGAAGATCACGTGAAACAAGAGAGCCTGGAAGTGGAAATTCACAGGTAAGTAGCTTGGGTAGTCACCGTGAAACCTATGTACAGCTAGTTTCTATGTCGTAAGAGTTATCAAAGCATTTTTTGAATATTGCAAAGGTCACTGACTTGATATACTTCTCAGAAGATTGGAGCAGTTGGTGTTGATAGAAGAAATATGGGTAAATCTACATCTGTAAATCACCCAAGTGTTTCTAGAGAAGACAATTACCTGAAAAAATATGATGCAGTTAGCCAGTTATCCAGTGGTTTCATGGCAGATGACAATTCTGTAGATGCTAATTCAGAGAAAGAGTTGGTAAGGATAGTTGCTGTGGAATATAATTTGTATATACTGTTTGATTCTGTCTTATGCCATGTTTGCCCTAGGCAAAAGTCATGTGCTACACACATTACTATCTAACAGAAGTTAATGAACATTTCAGGCTGGAATAAAGAGTAAATTTGATATTTTAACTATAAAGTGCAAAATGATAATCAAATGAGCGAATGACTAAAATTGCATCTACATCATAATCCATGGGCTCTATTTATTCTTGTTTTTTTTATTTTATCTCTGTATCATTGCACAGGGTAATGAGTTCTTCAAGCAGAGAAAATATAAAGAAGCAGTTGAGTGCTATTCCAGAAGTCTTGCTTTGTCACCAACTGCAGTAGCTTATGCAAACAGAGCAATGGCATATCTTAAACTCAAGAGGCATGCTTTCTCTTCCACTTATATTAATCATATATTATTTTCATTTGAAGTGTAGTGTTTGCTTGGAATTTAACAAATAGGTATGGTTGAAGCCTGGCAATCAATTATCTTATATTACAAAAATGGCTTTGCTAGTATATTTTTACTTTGGTTTTAAATTTACAGAGATTCAATGCTGTATTGTTTTCCCATATAGTCGACAAATGCCATTTGTATAGTAATGGCTAGCGGTGGCAAGATGGACCGGTTGGGTAAAGGGTCCACACTAGTCATTTTTTTTTAAAAATAAGGAGGGGGGGAGGGGCGTTGCCTATTTCTAATAAACAATCAATGCCCTAATAATGAATACGAAAGCATTATTGTTATGTGAATTTAAATATCTGTATAGAACAGTTTAGGAGGTTGTGTGTTATATGGATAATCCAAATTGACCTGTTTGTGGGTTTAAATTGCCATCTCTAGTAATGATGTTCATCCTTGCTTTCGAAGCAAGTTGTCACATTTTGCTGAGTTACTGGTAATTGTCATGAATGTATGATGGAATTATAACATGCTATTTAACTCCGAAAACAACAAATGCATGCATCAGATTTGCATATCGTCTGCATAACTGAAAACCTTCAAACGCTAGATTTGAATAACTCTTTATCCCTGCACTTCTATTTTTTGTTCCCTTATTTGCAACTCACTAGATTCCAGGAAGCTGAAGACGATTGCACGGAAGCCTTAAATCTTGATGATCGGTACATTAAAGCATACTCAAGACGTTCAACGGCTAGAAAAGAACTTGGTAAACTTAAAGATTCGAAGGAAGGTATTTTTCATACATAAATTGCCTTTGAGTGTGTGATTCCACAGAAAAGAATACACATTTAACTTTTCATAAGTCCTATTATATTGAATTTTAGCTAACTGCAGATGCAGATTTTGCTTTGAGGTTGGAGCCACACAACCAAGAGGTTAAAAAGCAATATGCCGAGGCAAAATCTTTGTATGACAAGGTATATGTTCTGGTTCTTTTGCTTCTTATATTAATGTCATGAACTTGTATGTTCTTTATTGTTTGCTTTCTGGTTCCACCTTTGTTAATTCATAAATAACATGTTCTAATTTCCAGGAACTTCTTAAGAAGGCATCTGCATCGTTGAAAGGCCCAACACATGGGGAACATAAAGATTTGAAGTTAGATAATAATATGAAATCTACACCCAAAATTTCTGAAACCACGTCCACAAGAGTCACTGCAAGTAAAACAGATAGCCCAGAGGTAACCTGATAGCACTTAACTTCATATCTATTTGCTTGCTGTATATGTTTGTGTGTGTATAACAAAGTTTTGGGAAAGTGACGAGGGACAATTGGTGAAATCCAAAGGTGCCATTTTTCTTTATCTGTATGTTCTTTCTTTCAGTTGATTGTAATAGGGAAGTCGAGCGTAATGGAACATACCACATTAAGCATAAAACAGAGCAAGCCACATAAGCTAAGAGTTCTGCAGGGTTAGTCATAATGCATAAGCATTTGCATAAGGATGTTGATAGGAATCAAACTGATTCTTTATCTAAATAAATTGAATACGCTATTGAATATTTAAAGATAAGCCTCCAAAGTCCAAACCTATCCTAACCGTGGTTATATGGACAATTATGATCAAGGCTAATTTACAACTGGACACTATAAATATTGAACAATTATATCATTTCTATCTTTAAAGTCTTATGAGATGTATACTGCAATTTATGCATAGGCATATTTTAACTGTTTTTTAAATATGTTGTACTTTCTTTGTGTGTGGGTGCATATTGTCATTCTACATAACATTACTTGTTCCATCCCATGTTAAATGTAACATTTGACGGGGAACACAACATCATATATAAGTAGAGTTGGAACTATTGGGTGGTTTGGTTAATGGGTTGTAATGTCATAGCCTCATAGGGTAATTTTAATAGGGGTTCTGTGTTTTTCAGGTTGCTTTGGGCTCACGTGCATCTTTTGTTTTTCTTTTATTTGGAATTCTTTAGATAATTACTGTATTAGATATGTCTACAAAACTATATTATTAAAGTACTAACCTTGTCTTCTAAATCTTGTCAGATTAATAAGAATGTTGGCAAGAAAGTTGCAAAAGAATCAGTTCAACAGCTTGCTGCTCGGGCAGCGTCTCTTGCCACTGCTGAAGCTGCAAAAAACATTGTCCCTCCAACTTCGGCTTATCAGTTTGAAGCTTCTTGGCGAGGATTCTCAGGTGATCCTACTCTACAAGCCCGTCTATTAAAGGTACAAGCTTGATTTTTTATATTTTGAATGATAGATATATAAAACTATGCGGTATCATGTTTGAAAAATCAAACTTTTCAGAAATACAGGTGTTATTCTAGTACCAAATTGAGAACATGCATTGAAGTTATTGTCAAAATCTTTCATTTAAGTATGGTAAAAGTATAGAATGTGCTTTATGTATATACTGGCAAGTTTCTTCCTTTATTACCTATAGTACTAAAAGAGAGTGTCCGGACACTTTTTTTAATCCTCATTCTTTAAGTTTTTTACACCTTTGACTCTTCTTTTAGTCCCTCAAGTTTGGTTATTTACACAGTTGACCCCTTAACTTTGACATATTTATGACTTTTATCTTCCTGAAATTAACCTAGTTATCATTTTGATCCCTAACTTCGGATAAATACACTTTTAGACTCCATTTTTTAGTGTATGGCACATTACGGCTTTTCAACGCAACGTGCGATACATGAAACTCTTTTATATCAACGTGTGTGACGAAATCACACACGCAAGACCCGACCGCCGCATCGCACGGCTCGGTCACGTATCTAGCTTCCAATCATTTCAAGTTTTGTTCTTTAATTCCAATGATTACGCCGGACGTCATTAAACTACAGGGTTTGTAACACATTACATTCTTTTTAACTGACATTAACTTTTCTGATAGTTTTTTCTATATAGTCCTACTTTACCCTTACGTTACCCGTTTAATTTAAAAATAAAATTAAGTTTAGTAGTATTATAAAACCCACTTTTGACCCTATCTGCCACACAGTCACACACTTCACCATGCTCCTTCCCTAGAAAAGCCCTTCAACAAAATTCTGCTACCTTCCCGTTCAACCTGACCATTCTTCTTCTACAACACCTCTCACTTGATCTACCTTCATCTTCTACATATTCCTCTGGTGCATCTGCTTCAATTTTTGAGCATCTAAGCGGAGTCCCGGTACCGTCCCGCTAAATTCGGTACCGGTACCCACTTTTCTTAAATCTCGGCACCGGTACTAGGCGGTACCGGTACCGGGCGGTACCGGTACCCGTCCCGATCTCATCTAATGGGCTGAAAGTCACCCGAAGGTCCTTTTAATGCATTATGCATATAACATGATATATCTATTTCATCAAAAAGTTTCATGAAAAGAATATATCATAGTTTTTTTAAAACATCAAGAATTGCCTTTGTTGACCTAACCCAACCCCATCCCATCTAAAGATGCTGTTTTGACATGTTACCCAGCCTGCCTTGCTCACCTGTTTTTCACCTATAGTCTCTTCCAATTATTATACTTTTTCTAGCTTGTTCATCATCCTTTTCCATTACATTTTTTTTACATATTTATTTTTTTCTTGTCCAACCAGGCAACAAATCCCGTTGCGTTACCGCAGATCTTTAAAAATGCTTTGTCAGCATCACTCTTAATTGATATCGTTAGGAGCGTTGCCACCTTTTTCAGGTAACAGTTTTGTTTAATTGTAAGCTCTTATTATAATTTCCAATATTTACGGAAGAAGTAAACCCTCTTTTTTGTGGTACTTGACAGAGATGAAACTGAACTGGCTGTTAACTATTTGGAAAACCTGCCCAAGGTGCCAAGATTCAATATGATCATCATGTGTCTTTCACCTGCAGATAAATCAGGTATGTCATCAGTTTTAGGAATTTATGATGATTCAACATGTAGGGGTGGCAATTTCTGGCGTGACTCATAACATGAAATGGGCCGTGTTCAGGTTAACCTTTTTTTTTTTTATCAAAGAAGTCGACCC
Source organism: Tagetes erecta (assembly GCA_030867185.1). Lineage (NCBI taxonomy): Eukaryota > Viridiplantae > Streptophyta > Magnoliopsida > Asterales > Asteraceae > Tagetes > Tagetes erecta. Next base: position 62,959,744 of record CM061488.1, read on the forward strand.
ACCAACCTCTTTTATCACAACCCATCAACCTGTTTAACATGTTTATAACCTGGTTAAAACTCATTTACAATCCGCCAGCTCGTTTGACTTTTTAGATAATTGGGTAATAGGGGATGTGGGTTATGTACAGAGTTAAAGATTTTACCCGTCAATTAGCTAACCCGTCACAATTGTAACTGCATTTGTTTATGTTCGATAGATCTCCGAAGAATCTGGGATGACGTGTTCTGTAACAAGGAAGTTGCTCCAGAGATTATTCAACAGCTACGCTCAAAATATTGTTGTTAGACCCTACTACTAAAATTTACCATAACATGTATTGTTGAGATACCATACGATGCATGCATGAGTTGCTTAAGTTTGGTTAATATGGTTGTATGGTTAATGCTCCCGTTGCATAAACGAGTTTAATGTTTTTTTTATTTTGGAAAAGTGAGTTTTTTCACAATTAGTTGTGATGTGATTCAACTACTATTAACTTTGTTTTCAATATTGATATGTGCCTGATTTAATTAAATGACAACCGAGATCGACTCCCTTGAGTTGGGAACAACATCAAGGAGGAAGCTCACTCACCCATCATGAGAAAACTCCCTGAGACCTTAATAGTGTATTGCGCTAAGCTCAACTAATCAATTTTTATAATAGTTGATCTCACGATTAATTAGGTAAACTAGTTTATTTATTTTTGTATAAAACTTTATGATTGTAATTTAGGAAACTTTCATTACTTTTTTTAAAACTAAATGGTTAATGGTTTCATTATATTACAATAAGGTCGGTAATAAAAAAAGACTGGGTCTCAGTTTTTCGGCATATAAATTACTGTATGAGACTGGAAAAGACTGTGGTCGACCAACCCGATCGGCCCTATGTGCTCCGCCCTTGAATATAACCAAAGAACTTCGGAAATGGTAGCAGTTAAAACTTAAAGCACAACAACTTGCGTCGTAACTCTTCTTTCGAATAGCAAAAACCTAGCTTATTAAAAAAAACCAATAGCTTTTAAGAGTCGAAAGGATGTCAAAAAGTTCGCCGCCTACCAAATTTTATAAAAATAAAAGTTTTGACTTAAATCTTAGATAAATTGAGGGACTTGCTTTGCTGCTTTTCTATGGAATAGACTAGCACTCGTCTTTTTGCCTTCCAAAAGATATATCTATCTAATAAGTTAGAGTTTTTAGAAGACAATTTTTTGGGGGGAAAAGATAATTTGTTTTATAAAAGGAAGGTTGAGAGGGAAAATTGAGTAAGAAAGTTAATAAAGATAAAATTTTGTGATTAATAATAATTTACAAAATTATTTATAAATTTATAAATATAATAATTATAATTATTTACAAATATTTTTATTCAACCCGTGTGTAACACACGGGTGTTAAACCTAGTATTTCAATGAATTAAATATTCAAATGGAATCATAACCGCCCTTGATTATAGAGAGTAAAAATCTCTTTTGAAAACTCAATAAAGTAGACACTTAGATTCTGCCTTTTCTATGTAATAGACTAGCACTCGTCTTTTTGCCTTTCTAAAGTCTTTGCGTTTCTAAAGATATATATTTCAGTCTAAATATATATAATTTTTTCGAACAGATAAACCTTGAAATTCGAAAAAAATAAAATAAAAGTTAACGACTGTTAAGTGCATTTAACGGCGGATCACTAGAGGCCAAAAAAGTTGGATTTGAGACCACTAGAGGGAATAAACTGAGTTGAGATTATTCCCGACCAATATGTGTTAGTTGGAATTATTTTTAGCCAATTTACCTATATTAATTAATGAATTTTAAGGAACATTTGTGTCACATTTTTTTTAAAACATTTTTATCACAAGTATAACACAATTGTTATTAATTATTATTAGTTACTAGGTCCCCTTAATTTTGGCATTAGACCCGCCAAGTAAACCAACTGTCTTCCTCAATCTAAGCATCGATCATAAGTTTCTTCCTTAATTCATTTTGATATATTAAACACATGCATGCTTGCATGCATCTTTGTTTTTGGTTGCTTCAACTAATTTTGTGCTCCTAAATCTACCATAAGGTTTGATCCACCTTGTTCTATTCAATCGGTAATATTTCACAACCCTCTTCAATCTTCATCATGATAATTTCAATCAATGTTTGTCTTAACATTTCAAACCAAAATCTTTTGTTTTGTGGCATTTCTTTGTTAATTTAGTGAAATTACTTACATCACATGGTTTTTATAGGTGATGATGAATATAAACGGTTCTTGAATATTATGGGATTGTAATTAGGGTGCTGAACCAGTAAGATGTCTGAACTATTAAGTGCTGAAACATGTTGTGTGCCACTTTATCACGTGTATTAAATTGTTATTTAACATTAGTTATTTAAATTTATGAGTCTATAGCCATGGTCAAATAGGTTAGTTATTTTCTCCTTTAAATTTGCAAGTCATGCATCAGTAGGTTTAGTGGGTAGTTACATGATCATCTTGTTTTATTATTTAAGTGATGAGTTTGTATGTTTTTAGGGATGAATGAATGAACCAAGTTTCTAAGTTTCTTTCTAACATTCTATCTCGTTTTCTCTCTATATTTCTTTTGGCCAACGAGTAACCGTTGGAACCACATCAAAACAATAGGAAATTTGAACCATTAAAAGTTAGTAAATTGGTTAACTATTTAAAGGCACAGGTGCGACAAATTAAGCTTTGAATTTAGGGGTAAGTGAGGAGTGTCAATTTTTGTCAACACATAAAAACTTGACATAGTCTATTAGTTTTGTTAGCTAACACTGACATGCAGTTCATTTTTATGATAAAATTTACAAAACAAAAGAGATTGGTTTAAGTTCTAAGAGGATATATAGCTTGGTGATAAAATAGTGAATTTCACAACTAATTGATCGCGAGTTCAAATCCTGCGAATAACATGTATGTATGTTAGTTATAACAGTTAAAATAAAAAAAATTATTTGACACTTTATTTGTATGTTTTTATTGTAAAGTTTTAGTTTTGAAGTATTATCATGCAAATAAGAAGATCAAATTAGTTGAGTTTGTGTCTTGTGGGTTTGGACAAAACCTCAAACATATCATATTTAAGTTGATTTTAGTTCCTAGCTATTTAAAGTTATAGTTGCAATATATATGTGCACACATACTTTGATATTTCTGATTGATCTTGATGCAATATACACATACATACAGTGACAAAAGCAAAATGGCTGGAGCTCCACCAGGGACTGCAAAGATGATTATCAAGGAAATAGCTATTGCGTCGGTGTTAGGATTCATTTGTGCCGGTGCATGGAAGTTGACTTACCATAACGACCTCACTAAACGAACTAAGTCGTTTTATAACATGCTTGATAAAGGTGAGATCAGCGTCGTCGTTTCAGAAGATTAAGTATTAATCAGTTTAGCCTGGCTAACACTTTTATGGTTTTATTTCAATAAGTATGATATAGACACTTGAATAAAAGCGCGACCTTAATTATGCTATCGAAGGGATTTCGTGTTTATAAGCTTAATGTTTTCTTGCTAATTTGGTTGGTTTGTTTCACATGATCATATATATATATAACCTGTTAAATGTTAGGTGTCACTAAAAGATTTCAAGTTTCCTAAAAAGCACAACATACCATGTTTTAGCCATTAGTTACAAATGATTTCCATGCTGTCCTGCATCATGTGTCCTGGTCCTAACAATCATCAAAATTTGCTGGCGTTGGGCGAATAAAATACTTGACCTTAAAGTCTAAAGCTAACAACTCGTAACACAATGATCATAATTGACGAAAACCTAAACCTACACACCCTCACCTCTTTAACCAAAAAACTAAACCCAAAAACCTAAACCCAAAAACCTAAAAGTTTACCAAAAAAGGCTAAAGAAAAAAACTAAACCCAAAAAATCAAACCAAAAACAAACTGAATAATCATACTCAAAAGTTAAGCCTAAAAACTAAGCTCTAAAACTAACCCTTAAATGCTAAATCCCATAAAGAAATTAAATATAAAAGTTAATTTAAAGAATAATAGAAAAAAAATTAAGGAATTGAAAAAATCCAGAGAAATACATGTTATGTTATGTATTTACCGAACTGAAATTAAACCCGAAGAATTGTAACTTAGATGGTTAGAGTGCCGAAAGTTAAACCAGAGGTCTTACGTTCAAAAACTCTACAAAGTTATTTTTTTCCATGTATATATATATTTTTAAAATTTCGGTTCCCCTGAGAGATTGAGCCTTGACAGTTGCTTGCCTTGCCCCTATAAGGGTCGTCCTAGTTTTTCTAGATTGTACAACCACAAGTAAATCTATACACTATAGTACCTTTTAGAGGATATTAATCCTAGTATTTGTGTTTAGCTACACGCCTACACCACATAGTATTAGGGACACCATTCTTGTATTGTTTCACATTTGTCTTCAATATATATGACTTATATGGTATTGTGTAGGGGTGTAAATGAATCAAGCCGGCTCGCAAGCTATTCGAGATCGACTCGGTAAAAAGTTCGTTCGAGTTAAGCCTTAACGAGCTCGAGCTCGATTTCGAGCCTAAAATAATGTTCGTTTTGTTATCGAGCTCGAGTTCGAGCTTTGCATTCAAAACTCGTCGAGCCTTATCGAGCCTTAACGAGCTTTTTGTTTATATGTTTATAAGTAGTTTTATAAATATTATTTAAATATATATTCATATAATATAACTAAAAATTATGATAAAAAAATATTAAATAATATGTATTTGTTATATATAAGATGTAAGATTATAACTATATATAAATTTAAATATAAAAAATTATATATAAAATAGTTAAATACTAAACGAGCCGAGCCCGAGCTTGAAAACTTTCTGACGAGCCGAGCTTGAGTTTTGGACTTAAAGCTCGAAACGAGTCAAGCTCGAGCTCGAGCTTTGTTAAAACTAAAACGAGTCGAGCTCGAGCTTTGTTACAACTAAAACGAGTCGAGCCCGAGCTCGAGTTTTGGACTTAAAGCTCGAAACGAGTCAAGCTCGAGCTTTGTTAAAACTAAAACGAGTCGAGCTCGAGCCTTAATGAACTCGGGCTCGACTCGGCTCGTTTACACCCCTACTCGGGCTCGACTCGACTCGGTTACCTCGAAACGAGTCAGATTTGACGGGTAGGCGACAAGATTTGACGAAATAACGACGAGCAAGTTAAAAAAAAAAAAACTCTCAATCGCTCCCTAAAAAAACAAATTTTAAAAACCATCACCGCACGGGCGTCGCATTGTGCCAAGGATTTCGAATCAAATTTGCACCCCCCCGCGCGCGGGTAGGTGCTAGAGTAAAACATGACAAAGGAACTTAACATGCTATGAATGCTTGAATATATAAACTAAGAATTTTTGTGCCTCCACTCCAATGTGGGACAAAATGAATGATACAAAATTTTTAGAAATTTCATTCAGATGTCCAACCAAACAGAATCTCTTAATCATTCAGCACTTAACCATTCAGACATCTTAACCATTCAGACCTCTTAATCATTCAGCACTTAACCATTCAGCTTTGCCAAACAGCCCCTAAGTTTTTAAACTTTGGGTGGTGGGCCATGCCTACCCAACACTAGTTTGACCAATCTAATATTTTTACCTTTTTAATTAATTATAAATAAACACACGTATCCTTATTTTTAATACACTATATCTAACTATTCAACAATCTTTCACCCTCACACTTCCAAACAACTACAAATAAGTTGAATCCTTTACTATCCGATGATCCAACCACGAGTTCATAGTCATTATCTTTCAATGAGTCGTCTAAAACACATGCTCATAGGTTTTCTTTTCTCGTATCGGTCGCAAATGTTGTGATGCCTTCTGATGTTCGCGACATTGCATTATTATCCAGAACTTACACTAGAAGAGACGATTGTCGTAAGTTGCATGGACATCTTTTTGATGATTATTATTGGAGACAGTAAAATTTAACAAGACGATGTTTAGAGACTGGTTTCGGATGAGAAGAGAACTATTTTTAAAAATAGTTGGAGATATGGAAAACGACCATAAATATTTTCAAACATGGTTCGATGTAAGATATAAGAAAGGCTTCTCGGGTTTGTAATGCACAACCGCAATTCGCTAACTAGGTTTGGAAGTTCTCCGACTCTTTAGATGAAACTACTTACGCTAATATAAAGGTAAATTTTCACAATTTACATTTTCTCAAGTATGACATATCATTGTCACATAGAATGCGTTTATGTGTCAATCCCACATTCAATTAATAGTTCTCTCAACTTCCATTTAAAATATTAACTCTTTATTACTAGAAAGGAAAATCACGCACCATTTGAGATTTAAACTTCCATATTAGATGAGCAAGTTTTAACAACCAGACATAAGCTCATTTTTATTAATTATTCAAAACAAATAATTCGTATTCATACATTTGATGTTTTTATTTATTTCCTTTTTGGTTATTTTAAAGTTTAGTTTTTTTTTCTTATATATAATATGTGTAATACCATGGCTATTAACATAGTACTTAAATATAGAACATCACATGAAAGTCTCCAACAACTTTGTGAACGTGTGATTAGATTACACAGGAAAAAATATTTGCGCACACCAACCGCGAATGACGTATAAAGTTTATACACTCATCATGCGGCTCGTTATGATTTTCCCGACATGTTAGGTATTTCAAAAACACTAATTCTACTAGTCTTTTGTAAATCTACGGGTGTAAATGAGTCAAGCCGGCTCGCAAGCTACTCGAGATCGACTCGGTAAAAAGCTTGTTCGAGTCGAGCCTTAACGAGCTCGAGCTCGATTTCGAGCCTAAAATAATCTTCGTTTTGTTATCGAGCTCCAGCTCGAGCTTTGCATTAAAAACTCGTCGAGCCTTAACGAGCTTTTTGTTTATATGTTTATATTTAGTTTTATAAATTATATTTAAATATATATTCATAAATATAACTAAAAATTATGATAAAAAAAGATTAAATAATATGTATTTGTTATATATAAGATGTATGATTATAATTATATATAAATTTAAATATAAAAAATTATATATTAAATAGTTAAATACTAAACGAGCCGAGCCCGAGTCGAGTTCGAGCTTGAAAACTTTCTGACGAGCCGAGCTCGAGCTTTGGAATTAAAGCTCGAAACGGGTCGAGCTCGAGCTCGAGCTTTGTTAAAACTAAAACGAGTCGAGCTCGAGCCTTAACGAGCTCGGGCTCGGCTCGTTTACGCCCCTATATTTTATTTTGTAAATCGTAGAAAATATATAACAATATTTGATATTTTATTATATAATATTTAGAAAATGTTGATTGTACACATTGAGCTTGGAGGAATTGTCTAATAACTTAACGTGGACAATTCATGAGAGGTCCTCACGTTTGCCTAACTCTCATGCTTGAAGCTACGGCGTTGTAAGATACAAGAATTTGACATGCATGCTTTGGTGTTGCCTGTTCAAACAACGATCTTAACGTGTTGAGTCAATCGTTATTATTCAACATTCTTGTTAATGGAACTTCACTGGTTATTCCATTTACAATAAATGAAACTGATTAACTTATGGATATTATTCCGTGGATGGGATTTACCCCAAATGGACGTTATTTGTGAAAAGTATTCATTATTCAACGAGTAATAAGCGAATACGGTTTAATAAGGCACAAGTGGTCACAAGGAAGGCTGTGGAACAAGAGTTCATGATCCTTAAATCTCGTTGAGGTATAATTCGTTTACCTCATGTATGAGAGGAAAGTAAACTTAGAAAAGTCATGTATGTTTGTATTATTTTGCACGATATGATTTTAAAAGGCTAACGGATAACATTGCGTTTCGATCATACTCCAGATCCTATGGTAGATGTATAACTTCAGGAGTACATAAAGACGTAGATCTTAAACAAAGAGCATGTCACGAATGATAACAACACCGTGTGGACAAAAGCGGAGTGACACTGCAAATGAACTGTTAAGTTGGGAGTTGTGATAGTGAAGATGTTAGTTGGGAGTATTAAAATCTAATAACCCTTTAATCTACACCTGATAATGAGTAGAATGGATGGTTTAATTACCTTGGATTTTTAATAAATGATAAAATTAAGAGGAGAATAAGAAAATGTTGTAGATCAAAGGTGGTATTGGGTTCGAAAGGGTTTAGAACCGGTTTATAGTGATTAAAATGGTTTAAAAGGGGTGTTTGGTTCTCGCCGGAGCATCGTCAGAATGTGGCCGGAGAAAGTACCAGAAAAACGGTATTCAAAAGGGAGACACGAGGGTTGGTTTGCAAGTTTTGGTCCTTTGGTTTACAAGTTTTGGTTATTTCTTGCCTTAACTCGTTAAGTTAAGTTTAGAAATTGACACCAATGGTCCTTTTAAGTTACTTTTGGTAATAAAACACTAACTGAACTAAACAATTTTTCTAAAACTTTATCTTTTGTAAATTTTGTATTTACCTTTATATTTATATTTTACAGTTTCTTTTGTAACAATCAACTATTTTATAAAATAATCCTGCAATTAAATTTATAAAAATTATTTTATAAGTTATTAATATCCCCATACTAATAAGGAAGTAAATAAGGCGTCACATGTCATTTAATTAGGTTGTCCACCTAATCACTAGAAATTATGAAAATAATTTATATGTATAATAAATCATAATAATAGAGTAAACTACAAAAAGCGTCCTTTATGTTTATAGTTACCTGCAAGTTGGGTCCTTTAGCGAAAATATCTACAAATAACGTCCTTATTTTCATGGTTTTTTACCAATCTCGTTATTTAAACTAACAGACGTTAGAAAAGTCAGTTAACTCCAATCATGTGCATCTTACATGAGGGTATAATAGTCTTTTTATACCTAAAGGACTATTTGTGTAAATCCAAAATACTCTTTTTATAACATCACCAACTTCATTTATATAATCCCCATTTCACAAACACACTCAACAACACAAACAAACTCAATGAATCTCCATGGTTACAATAAAATCCTTCAAATGTTACGAAAAAGTAGATCTCGTAGAAGAACAAGCATTTCGTTGCAAAACACGTAAACGTCTCATCATCCTTATCGTCTCCGTTGTCCTCCTCCTTGCTGTCATCATCGGCGCCGTCGCCGGAACTCTAATTCACAAAAGCAACAATAAGGACGACAAAAATTCCGTTCAAAACTCTACTCCGCAGCTCAATTGATCAAAGCCGTATGTAGCCAAACACTACACCATGTCTCAAAGCGTTTGCAGAGCAAAGAACCACTTCGTCTCGAGCACCCTCGGTTCAAATCTGAGTTTATTTCCATCAGATCTGAGTTTCTTTCCATCAATTTATAGGTGAGTGTGATTGGATTGAAGTGCACAGGTGAGTGAAGCCGAATTCATCGAAGGGGATGATGGGGCGTGGGTCGAATTGGATTTTGGTGAAGCGGATCTTGACGGTAGTTGTGTAGATGACGATGAGAAAGAGGATGAGGATGATGGTGGTTGTGGTGGAAGCCATTTATGGGTTTTAGAAGATAGGGGTGGGGGTGGGGTTTTAATAGTTGGTCATATACTTGCAAGATCAAACGTAAAAAGACAAAAATGCTCTCATGTGATGGGCACATGGGCAAAACTTAACGTTAAAGTTAACAGCCGCTCATATAAAGGAGGTAAATGGTAAAAAACCATGAAAATAAGGTCGTTATTTGTGGATATTTTCGCTAAAGGACCCAACTTGCAGATAACCATAAACATAAATGATGTTTTTTGTAGTTTACTCAATAATATATTTTTTTAGATTTCAACTAAATCATATACTAACTTTTTATACATACATAAAAACAATTAATTTATAACATGGTTTAAAAACTTTACTAATATTTAATTTCAATGCAAAATTTTTAAAAACATATCATTTAAATTTTAAAAAGAAATCGAATATAGTTAAAATATCACACTATTATAATTTTTTATTACATATCATATCAAGTTTAAAGCCCGTGTATGACACGAGTAACTAAATTAATTCACTAATAATTGTTTATATGACACAATGAATGATTTAATAGCAATAATTTAAATAGAGGGTGTCTAGTCCGACATCCTGAAAAGCTATCCAGACACCCAATCATTTTGTCAATACGACTCGTATTGACAAATACGAGTCGTATTGCTAAAAAGACAGTAATACGACTCGTATCAAATATATAACGACTCGTAACACAACATAAACGACTCGTATTAACAGTACATACGAGTCCTATGTAGGGTGTCCGGATAGCCTCGACAATTTCTGTCAAGATTCCTGACATACAGTAACACGACTCGTATTATAGTAATAACGACTCGTATTGTTTGCTTTATACGACTCGTATCTGTTTATACGAGTCGTATATGTATGTCAGGAATCTTGACAAATATCACATGTCTGCTTTGAAATGCGTGCCAATTTTATATAAATACCGACGATTGTTTCTTCCGATTTGTCAATCCCCATTCTCAATTCTATATCCCCCTTTCTCAATTTTAAAAAATGTCTACTAATAGAAGGCGTTCTACTACATCTTTACTCAACATTCCTTCCCCCGTTGACAATCATAATTTTCGTAATCACAACTGGTCTCGAAACGTTTTGCACTTTTACTATAACGGAGACCAACCGGAATGTAAGAATGGTTACATCGTTGACGAGCAGGTTCTTGACCGGACATGGTGGGGAACCCTTTTAGGTTTTGAGAGAAACGGGTTTATTTGTTCATACGTATGTTTTATATATTTTATGGCAGCCTTTATTTTTAGTTAAATTATAATATCCCGCTAATTTAGTTTTCTATTTTTTTCAGCATAATTTCGTTTGGGTCACTAGACTTATGGTTTGGCGCAAACAAGAAATTGAGAGAGCCGGTGAAAACCTGTTACGTTGGACGTGTCTCCCTTCTGAGTTTTATGATATGTTAATCGATCAGGACGAAGACACTTTGCAATACGGTGACGGGACACAACCACTATATCCTCCGTTTTGGGAGGTTGATATGGTAATAACTAATATCAAATACAATTTTTTCGTATTGTACAACCTTATTTCTTATTAAATTGTCACAGCTTTTGTCTGCTTATGAGACGTATTACATAAAATAATATAATTAAAATTTTTGTAGGTGTATTTACCGATAAACAATGACGACGTAAGATGGTATCTTTTTGAAATTAACCTAAGGACAATGGAAATTCATTGTTTTTTTCCATACGACTGTCTTCCAACTAGCTGTAGTGGTTTATCATGTATTCACGTTGGACTTTACCAAATCCATATTCAATTTGAAGATTTTTTGATATGGTTTTTAAGAAAAATAAATTACTGGCAACACACAGGTCAATATCTAAGTGAAGTTACTAAAATACATGCACCTAATGCTGGTCATATAGGTTCAGATGGTGGGATAGTAATCTGCATGTTATTGCGTAGGCTTGTACAAGATATGGGGCTGGACTGGCGAGAAGTGAATTTACAAGATGTCTGCCTCAGATTCAAACGGTTCATGGTGGATGAAATATACGTAGCCAGAACAGCCTAGCAAACCTTTACAAAGTAACATAACTTTTATATTTGCTACTTCGCATGGTATACCGTAATATCATAGCTCCGTTGTCATCCGTCTCCTAATACATGGATGACTGATGAAACTGGGGTTATGATTCGGGTTGCGGTATCCCATGTGAAGTAATAAATATAAAAGTTATGTTAGTTTGTAAAGGTTTTGCATGATTTTTATAATTATATCACCGGTGTTACAAATAATAGACGTCTTCTCTTTTTCAATATAAACCATAAATAGTGAAAAATAATATAATTTTGGAGTATGTTACAAATTATATGACCTAGTGAAATGTCTCCGGTTTCCATACTCGTTTAAGATAAAACTGAGTTATGAAACCGGAGACATATTAGTAGGTCATATAATTTGTAATCAACTGCAAAATTATATATTTATTCACGTTTTATGGTTTATAATATAAAAACAGAAGATGCCTGTTATATGTAACACCGGTGTTAAAGTTTAAAAATATTCATGCATTTGTTTCGAAACCGGAGACATTTCACCAGGTCAAATGATGAGCTTCTTTAATATAGTTAACCCTACCACAACAGCAAGTACATTGCTACTGGAAGTAAAGTTAACAAAAGGATGGCCACCATACGCCCAGCTAATGGGCAGTGATGTGCTAAACACCGAAAGATGTAGTCAAAGGTACTTGGAGATGTAGATCCGACATCTTTCATGCATTTATTAAACTGGAGAGATTTCACTAGGTCAATCTCTAAGTTTCAAGTCTAAAGATGAAGTGAAAGTTTCACTATGTCAAAATAATTTGTAATCATATTAAAAATCATGTATTTATCGACAATTTATATAGTGTGGTTGTGATATTGTATTATATATAATGATTATTTCGATTGTGTGGCTGTAACAAAATATTGAAGTGATTTTCTTGAATTTTTTCAAAACTTTTTTTTTTGATGAAACTTGTTGGTGGTGTGTTTATATAGGTAAATGAGGTCTTTTGGGGCGATTTTCTTGAATTTTTTCAAAACTTTTTTTTTGATGAAACTTGTTGGAGGTGTGTTTATATAGGTAAAATGAGGTGTTTTGAAGTGATTTTCTTGAATTTTTTCAAAACTTTTTTTTTGATGAAACTTGTTGGTGGTGTGTTTATATAGGTAAAATGAGGTGTTTTGAAGTGATTTTCTTGAATTTTTTCAAAACTTTTTTTTATGAAACTTGTTGGTGGTGTGTTTATATAGGTAAAATGAGGTGTTTTGAAGTGATTTTCTTGAATTTTTTCAAAACTTTTTTTTTATGAAACTTGTTGGTGGTGTGTTTATATAGGTAAAATGAGGTGTTTTCAAGTGATTTTCTTGAATTATTTCAAAACTTTTTTTTTATGAAACTTGTTGGTGGTGTGTTTATATAGGTAAAATGAGGTGTTTTGAAGTGATTTTCTTGAATTTTTTCAAAACTTTTTTTTTTGATGAAACTTGTTGGTGGTGTGTTTATAGGGATGTGCAAAAAACCGAATTAACCGAATCGAAACCGAACTAACCGATTAAACCGAACCGAAATAACCAAACCGAAAAGGTAACCGCATTTAACCGAACCGAAATTAACCGAAACCGACATTTGCGGTTGCGGTTTGGTTATTCCTTTTTCTAACCACCGAAATAACCGAACCGCACCGAACTATAATTAACTCTTTTAATTATAATATAGCTTTACCTAAGTACTTCGTTTTAATAAAAGTATAAATATGGCATGTAGATTGTGGATCTTATTTATTGAACTAAAGTGGTGTGGTTTTGTTTATATTTACAGGCAAAAGTGCAGTAGATCTTTCTAATGAAGACTACAAAACAATCTTTTGAACTTTACTGATTGTCTTTTTTTTTTACTTTAATGAACTTTGTTTCTTTATGAACGTAACACATCGTGGTTTACTATTGATGTAATGCATTTTATCTCAGTAATGAATTTATGTCGTATCTATCAATATACTTATTGCTTACTCTTTCAAACTTCGGTTAGTAAAACAAAATAAATAAATAAATAACCGCACCGCACCGTAACTGCACCAAAACCGCGAATAAACCGAAACCCACAAACCGAAAAAACCGATCACCGAACGGTTTATGAAAACCACTAACCGCATATTGCGGTTGTGGTTGCGGTTAAGGGTAAAAACTGAACCTAACCGCACCGCGCACACCCCTATGTGTTTATATAGGTAAAATGAGGTGTTTTGGAGTGATTTTTTTGAATTTTTTCAAAACTTTTTTTTTTGATGAAACTTGTTGGTGGTGTGTTTATATAGGTAAAATGAGGTGTTTTGAAGTGATTTTCTTGAATTTTTTCAAAACTTTTTTTTTGATGAAACTTGTTGGTGGTGTGTTTATATAGGTAAAATGAGGTGTTTTGAAGTGATTTTCTTGAATTTTTTCAAAACTTTTTTTTATGAAACTTGTTGGTGGTGTGTTTATATAGGTAAAATGAGGTGTTTTGAAGTGATTTTTTGAATTTTTAAAAAACTTTTTTTTTGATGAAACTTGTTGGTGGTGTGTTTATATAGGTAAAATGAGGTGTTTTGGAGTGATTCGAAACATTAAAAATATTATATATAAAACCAAAAGACATACAATATTGTTCAATACATATACAAAATAATAATAAAACTAAAAATATAAGTCTACGGAGGAGGAGGAGGAGGAGGAATAGGTTGCTGCTCGGACTAAAGAGATGGTAAAGTAGGCGGGTCTGGAAGTTGGACCCGAAGCTCACTCACAATCGCATGCACCGACGGAACCAACCATCGGATAACAGGAACCATCTCCTCTAACAACTGTAGTACCCTGAACCCCTCAGATGTGGAAGTCCTGAGAATAATACGGGGTCGGGGACCCTATATAGACATATATCATAAGTATACAATCCCATATAATATTAGAATATTATTATTATTAATAAAAATTAGTAATACCTGTGAAGATGGTGCACCATCATGTGGTGGTGGTTGTAGTGGCCGATGGTGAAGGGGTGGACCTGGTGGGGACCGTCGATCAAAATGCTGTGTATCATCTTCAGTTGGTGGGGTGTACACCCATTGCGTCCGGCCATCGATCGTCCACCACAACTGCCTGTCGGATATCTTCAGAAAGATACCCATGCCCCTGCAGGTGTTGGCATCCAAACGGACAAACTTCGTCATGTCCGTCTGGGTGCCCAACAAATCGTCCGTCAAAATGTCCAAACGACGGGCAATGGCAGTGACATACCCGCCACATGTGATCGCTCCCTTAGCCTGAAACAACATGATAATATTTAAGTTGTTTACCAACATATTACTAAATAAATAGCTTATACCTTTTTCCCCTATGCCCATCAAGATACTCAGCCAGACAGTAAGCAATATTGCAGGGACCGCCATCGATAATAGACCTCAGATAATAAAGGTCCTGGTGCGTGACTAGCTCCTAACTGTCCCCACGTCCAGCGATCGTCTATGCGATGACCCGATGAATATAACGGTGAAATGGGTCACGGATCTTGTTGGCGCGTAACACTGATGACCCCCAAGGATAATCGCTAATCTTGGCCCAAACCTCGTTGGGGAACCAATCATCCGGCACACCACGATGCAGCAAAAAATCAGGCGAGGTAATGACCGCTGGGTTATATATACCCAGTGTCACAGCCCAATCCCTAAAGCTCAGCTCCTTGGGAACCCCGCCTAAAGTGAACCGAACATGCACGGGAGGAGGTTGGTCCGTATCCTCAACATCTGACTCCTGCAAAAACGTTATAATTTATATAGAATAAAAAATAATGGAGGAAATATATACTTTCTTTTATGGTACTATACCTCTAACGAGGGTGGACTAAACCAAAAGGTGGAGAGAAACTCCAAAGTGAGCTCCCTATACGAGTCATCGGCCCCCCTCTCAAAAAAAGAGCCCACGGACCCTGTCGAGGCAATAAGGCATCCACCCGCGTCTCACCAATAATCTCCAGCATTTTCCAATCAATGGTGCGGGTGGACAGAAACTTCCGGCCAAGCAGTCTATAAAGTTTCCTCCGAGACTCAGTCCCGCGAGGAAACTGCAGATCCGGGTGAGGATCTAGAAACTGCGGCCCCTCTAGTGGTTCTTCTACGGGCCTCTTGCCCTTAGCAGAAGTAGCCTCATTATCTGCCTTTCGCTTTCTCGGAGCCATAATCTGTAAAAAAAAATTTAACGTTTCAGAACCTAATACGACTCATATTAAAGACTAATATGAGTCGTTTTAATGACTGATACGACTCATATTAGAGACTAATATGAGTCGTTTTAAAAAGTAAAACGACTCATATTAGTGACTAATATGAGTCGTTTTAATTTAGTAGTGATACGAATGATATTAAAGTATAATACGAGTCGTATTCAAATAAACAAAAATAAAAATCTCCAAACTTAAATACGACTAATATTATGTTTTAATATTGGTCGTATTACCTACGAATATTACTCGTATCAGTTTAATCTTAGTCGTGTTACGCATTAATACGACTCATATTCAAAGTCGATATGAGTCGTATTCAACGAAAAAGAAAAGCGTACCTAGTTTGCTTGAGAGGATACAAGTAGAATATGTACGGTGAAAATTGAAAAATGAGTCGTTTTACGTTTTTATATTTTTAGTTAATACGACTCGTTTTGTTTGTGTATACGAGTCGTATCCATATGGTTTTTTTTAAATGTTACATAAACAAAACAACAAAATGTTACAAAGCAAGTAAATTTTCTTCAATATAAATTAAAAAATGTTTCACTATAAGTTACAAAATGTTACAAAGCAAGAAAATTAACTCCTGTATAAATTACAAAAATGTTCATTCAAGCTCCACATGATCTATAGTTTTTTTGTTATTTGTTTTATTCATATAGTCTTGTATACGGTGTATGTATAATGCCTCCCAACGTCTTCCATCCTCATTACTTCCTTTGAAGTAACCGCCAGTAGGAGGAATGGAATATTTTCCTGACATTTCAACATGTATATAATGGTTGTTATAAACGTAACCCAAAATAACAAACCTATGAGGTTCTTGTTCCGGGGGGGGGGGCTACCCAAAATGGAAAATATGTAACCGACCCTTCATTTGTTAGCATAATGACTGGAACTTGAAACCTGTTGGCAATCAACACTCCGGTTTCAGGAATAATCAACCATTTTGGTTGTGGAGCAAAAGAAAGTTCGTAAAAAGGTAAACTTTCTTTTAAATTGAAATAAAAATAGCTGAAAATTGCTTCATATATCGCCTTACGTCCGGTTAACTCTTGGTACAATTCGCTTCTAATGAACTACCACTCATGTTCAGGAAGCCCTAAACCAACAGCAACCGAGCGGAAACCACAATTACCATCTCCTCTAACATCAACCGTGCTTGAAATGTACGGATGGAATACCTTAGGAATATAAGGAGCAAATCTGATAAAATTGTATCTCTCCTCATCCCCTGGCTCGTACGTACTCTGTCTTACAGGTTTCGGCGGTTCCACAAATGAATTCTGGGTAACATCTTGCGACATACCAAAAAAATCGTATTGTGGAGGAATTGAATTGAGGTTAAAAAACGAATTACGCCTTCCATGATCCATGGAACCATGTACACTATGTCTCCCATAATAAATGTGCACACTAGGAGTATGTAGTGGTTCGTTCATGTCCACAACCGAACTTTGTCTTCCAGGGATCACTGTAGACACACGATCTTTGTTCTCAAATGGGCTATATCTCGGAGGATCCATCGCCTTTTGTTTATCTTTTCTAGGGCGACCGCGATTATTTGTTTTTACAACAGGCTCCTTTTTCTTTGTTTTGCACGGCAGTATCGAACCCCAAATATCGTCAAATATATTTTTTTGTACGTGCTCTGGTTCGACAATTATCTGCTGCTTCATTCGTTCTAGCTCTCGGTTTACGTCAATTGTTGTGGTTTCCTCATTATACGTAGGTGATATATCTAGCCTTTTCCAAAACGGATCAATCGACTCTAGTGGGATGACAATTCTTACATATAACAATTAAAAAATGTTTATAAACATAAAAATGACATCACTATCTAAATAACTAATTTAAAATTTTAAATAAAAATACCTGCTTGTTTACATTTATTCAACCGACACGCGCACGGCAATCCACAACCGGTGTAAAGGCGACAACTACATGTCGCACTATTTTCTTTCATACTTTGAATTTTTCTGATCTCATCAACCAACAAATCAAGAGCTTTATGAGATACTTTACCTCTTAAGTCATCAAACAAAGTTAAATTATGCTTGCTCATTCTCTTGATCAAGCTTTTTTCAAAGCTTTCTTTTATCGCAATGTACTGTTGGTCAACAATTTTGTTAACATGCTTCACGAGTCTGTCCAAGGTACTATTTGTACCATGAAGATACTTTTTAAACAAAGCATGTTGCCCTTCAACCCGGTTGTTTGTGTGTTGATTGAAGTGTATTTGCCGGTTGGTCCACGCGGAGACAAATTTTTGTCTATACTCATTTAGCCAAGTATCGTTCAAATAATTAAGAGTTCCTGTAATTATTATTACTGCTAAAAGTTAAATATTTATAATATATTAAATAAAAATATATAAATAAATAAATTGTAGTTGAAACCTTACTTGGCTGATCAAACATAAGAGTTGCAGAAAACTTGTTGTATGCATTACTATACAAGTCAAATGTTGAGGAGTTAATTAATTTATACCAAAGACGCTCAAATTCTGTCCAACTTGTTTGATCAAAACTTTGTTTGCAGTGTTTGGCAATATTTTCTTGTATGTGCCACCTGCATATTAGTTTTGTAGCGTCTGGAAATACCGTATCACATGCATTCAATAAAGCCTTATCACAGTCAGCAACTATCACTCGTGGCTTCATGCATGTTGTTAGCGTACTGTCTAATTTTGTTAAAACCCAAAAAAAAAATTCTTCTTTTTTTCACTAATAAAGGTAAATGCTATACAAAAAGTTTTGTTAGTGGAAGTCAAACCTACTATCTGAACAAAAGGTAGTTTGTAAATATTAGTTTTGTATGTGGCGTCTATAAATATAACATGTGGAAATGCATGCCAAATTTGCATTGAAGTTTTATGAATAAAAAAAATTTCTTCAACTCTGTTAGTATGTGCGTTGGAACGACTAAAATTCACATACTGTTTTAACCGAAGCAAGGAGAAAAGAATCTGCATTGGAGTTTCACCAACATTAGATTCCCCCTTAATCTTTTGAATGACATTATTTATAGTTTTAGATGTTGCCACACACTTCAGGTTCATCTGCCGAATGGCTTGTAGTATGTCACGTGTCGCCATATTTTGACTGTACAATTCTTCCACCATTTTATATTCTGCAGGGGTCAGTCGTTTAGCATACGAATGACCCTCTAAATGTTGAGCAGGATCATGGTTGTGCGAATCATCAACGACAATTAATACCCAGCCACCAACACTTCTTTCATTTTTACCTATTAACTGGAATTGACAGTTTGTTTTTTTGGAGCCACTTTTTCTTTTGTCTACCCCCTCTGGTTTATAGTTACCCCCACGATCACATATAAGGTGAACTTTTACCGTCTCACCCCATGCATTTTTTAGAACGTTGGGTGACAATAACGAAACCATTGTCTCTCCCGATATCTTGAGCCCATTTCACCAGTTCTTCACGTGATGTGAAAACCTTAAAAAATAAATTTTATTTTAAATATTAACTTTATGTTGTGCTACAAAATGTTGATCATTAGTAAATATTTACCTGATTAGCTTCAAACAAACTACCGCCGACATTGTCACCTGCCCCACCATTGTCACCTACGCCAACATTGTCATCGCCATAAAATACGTCACTGTTGAAATCACCACCATAATAATTACCGCCATGTTGCTCGTTGTTATTATCCTGATATTCAAAATAATTATCACCCTCGAATTGGCCATCGAAAATATAGTTACTATCCCAGAAAGACATTTTAAGAAGAAGACTTAGAAAAAATCAGTGTAATGTAACGATTGTTTTTCAATACGTTGTTGTTTGATATTCAATTGAATGAATCGATCGATTGTTTATGCGTTTATATTGAAATTTTAACGGAATATTACATCGTGTCAAATAATTATATTTAATCGTACATTTGACAGTCTATAATTGGAAAATTTTAATACGACTCATATTGAAGTGATACGAGTCGTTTAAATGGAAAGATGCGACTCGTATTATTTGGAATACGAGTCGTTTCAGTAGTCAAAACGACTCGTATTAACATTAATATGAGTCGTATTACTGTGTCTTCTGACCCCATAAACATGCAGAATTTGTCATCTGACACTCCACCAATACGACTCTTATTACCTAATACGAATCGTATTTAGGGTGTCTAGCTAAGCAGTCAGGTGTCCGGATAGGAGCACCCTTTAAATAACACGTATTGATCGAATAAAATTTTTTATTTTATGATTATTGGAAAAATGTTACATGGACCCATCTCCTTTCATATCCTTTTTTATTTTAATGAGTTCTTTAAGAAGGTTACTTGTAAAAAGTCCGAATTTTAACTTGTAAACATAAATGATTAATACATTAACCAAAAGAAATTAAACAAAATTAACTTACATGTTGCCTCTTTTGTGAGTATACGATTCTAGATATTCATATACAAGAGTTTTGAAAACCGTTTTAACAATATATTTTGGCAATGATTAGACCCGATCCAAATTAATCCGAACCGGACCAATTAAATCCAAAAAGAAAATTATATAGTGGTATCTTAACGGTACCTAAATTTTTCCGGCCCCATGAAAAAAATTGTTGGATCCACCACTAATGCCAACTCACTTTCTCCATCAAATATGTTAAAAACAAAATTAATATTCTAGTCTCAATTTCAAAACTAAGATAGTGTTTGGTATACAGAAATAAAATGTAAAATAGAATTGACTAGTGCGAGAAAATGCAAAAGTGTGTGTTTGGTTGGTGAATTAAATGAGATGGATCATTACAAAGGAATGAAAATGACCTCATTTTCATTGTATTCACACCCCTATGTTTATTTTCATTCTTTTAGGGAGTAGAATAATTTTTTAATTTAGGATTAGAACCATGACTCGTGCCTCGAACCATGAGCCGGCCCATGACTCAATCGATGAACCAACTCATGACCCAATCCATAAAATGATTCATGACTTGACCAATGAACCCAACAATATGAACCGACCAATATCCTGACCCATTCCTCGAACCATGGCCCGATCTATTCCCGGTCCCTTGACCCGAACCAGGACCTGATCCTTAACCATAACAAGATATTTTTGTCATCTTTAGTGAATTGTATTTCATTCATTTGTCTTTTCAACCTATCAAACAAAATGACGCAATGATTCATTTAATTCTCATAGTGTAACCAAATAGGATAATAGAATATTATGATTTCCTTTCGTTTTTCATTTCATTTCCTCACCGATTCCATTACCACATAATAAACAAACCCTAAGTGATGAAGTAGGTCATATGACCACATGGTTGAGGAGCTAGAAGCCCGGTACGTAAACAGTAACGCTACAGTGTTTTGACCACAGCTACCACAACAAGCATTCTAAAACATATCATATAAAATCTCTTGAAGATCCATTCCCGGTCCCTTGACCCGAACCAGGACCCGATCCTTAACCATAACAAGATATTTTTGTCATTTTTAGTGAATTGTATTTCATTCATTTGTCTTTTCAACCTATCAAACAACATGACACAATGATTCATTTAATTCTCATAGTGTAACCAAACATGATAATAGAATATTATGATTTCCTTTCGTTTTTCATTTCATTTCCTCACCGATTCCATTACCACATATTAAACAAACCCTAAGTGATGAAGTAGGTCATATGACCACATGGTTGAGGAGCCAGTATGTGAACAGTAACGCTACAGTGTTCTAACCACGGCTTCCACAACAAGCATTCTAAAACATATCCCATAAAATCTCTTGAAGATATCATGAGAAATGTAAATTGAACAAAGTAAAGCAAAAGAAAAGGCCTTACACAAAAATAGCTAAAAACATATTTCACTATACAATACTGAGGTGCTGCAGACTGCCAAGAACGGTAGGTGCGCTGGCCGAGGGGCAGCCTCGAGCCAGGAGCTCCTGAACACTTCCAGACTTGCTTCAGATTTGAGTAGACATCACATCTATACCTTGTGTATATATGTTGCAACAAATCTCTAAAGACAAACACATTCATTCAACTATTTGGCTCTTGCATTCCACTCTTAAAACACATACACACACACATTCTCAATCCTCTCTTCTCTTAATATTTTCTAACCTTGAACATTTAGACTAATAACCGAACAATACTCAGGACTTAAAGATATCGTTACTATCATCCTTGTCATAAATTTTGTTGTAATAACACTAAGCATATTATAATGAGGTGTAAATTTGATTGAATCCCACGAAGCAACCACGCCTTGTAAGTAAAAGAGTTACTTTGTAAAGTGTGATGATATAAATGGTATGACATATATAATGCACTTGATAAAAAACAAAATATTGTGTTAACAATTGAAAAGTCATTAAACCTCCGGACAAAATTAAAATGTATGCGACGAACCGAGACCACGAAGTGTGTGAAAAGAAGATACTAGTGGATATCAACGCCATATTCTTTTTGAATAGTAACTTATAACAAATTAAATGAAAAAGTTGTTGATGTCTTTTTTCAAATAGAATGTCTACGAGATAAAAAGAAGCGACCCACTTTTGACGGACTTCTTTCCATTACATTTTTTTAGTTGAGTTGATTTTTATCCAGAATATATATTTTTCATAAATTATTAATATCACTCATTAAAAGTATTTATGAAGGCAGTTTCGTATGCAATTAAATTGTTCTTATTAATTAGTTAACCAAAGTTTCCAAATAATATTCAAGAAAATTAAATCAAAAACTCGTGAAAATATATATAGAATCCTCTTTTTATAATTTAAAAACACTGACTAACTAATAATATATTAAAAATAAACATAAATAAAACTCATAAATAAAAGGATTTAAATTTCCAATAAGTTTTGGATGCTCTACATCATACTCCTAGTTCTTGTAAAGACTCGACCACGAGTTTTGTCGTGTCCGTTGGAATCAAATGGAGCATCCAACTGGCTTTCTTTTACCGCTACTAAGACCCGCTTAATTATTTCACTTGGGTTGGTTAGGTTGTCGTTCTGTAAGGGCGGCCCTTAAGGGGGCAAGGCGGCCCTAGACCCAGTCTCTAGAGGGGCCTGAAATTAAAACATTATATAAATGAAAAAATTAAAAAATAACAATCAAAATATAGAGAATTAAACTCAAGACGTCTATGTTAATTTTCAACACTCTAATCATCTAAGCTATAACTTCTTTTGGTTAAAATTTAAGATTGGTATATGCTTTATTCAGTTTCATTCAGCATCTTTCAATCTTTTAACCATTCAGTACTTAACTGAACTATTCAGATGTCTTTTTTTATGAAACAAACGCTTTGAATACTGCATCTGAATGATTAAGCACTGAACTGAACCATTAAAAGATGAAACAAATAGCCCCTTAATAAAATATGTGTTTCTCCGTTTTGTTTCCTTTATTTTCTCTCTCGTTTTTCTTTTGCCTAATTTCTTTTACTTATTTTTGTTAGGATTTAGCACATACGGGTTAGATTTATGGCTTACTTTTTGGGCTTAGCTCTTGAGTATAGTATTCGATTTGGTTTTTTTGTGAGTTTTTTTATTTAGGTTTTTTGATTAAACTTTTAAATTTTTTAGTTTAGCTTTTAAGTTTAGTGGTGGCGGTTGGTAGGTTTATGTTTTTATTTTGGCGTGAATGTGTGAGTTTAGGTTATCAATATTGTGTAACGAGTTGTTAGCTTTAAACTTTAGGGCTTGGATACTTTACTCGTCCAACGTCCAATGAATTTAAGATTGATAGGACCGGCAGGCGACCCACATCATTCTCACTGACTTCTAAAAAAACCCATCCTCGATTTTTGTTACCAAATAAAAGCCATCTGGATCAAAAGGAAAGTCGGGTTGTCCTTAACCTCCTGTTATCATGATTTTCAAATTTTGGTCACGTGAAAGTTGCATGTAAAACTTGCAATGCATATTTTGATCTTATGACCCGTTGTTATATATCCCCACAAATCTAAATAAATTCAAATCCTTTGGACTAGCTTTTCCGATTCTCCTCCATTTGAATCATTAAAATAACTTTAATAATATCAAAACAATATTCCACATTCATAACCAAATCTGAATCATGTTCTCCATCACTCATCCTCCCAACATTTGCCAAACCTTAGGCTTTTGCGAAAAGTTCATTAAAAATTCTGGACGATTCACGGTTCATCGGTTTTCCTCTTAAACCTATTATTTTTCCCGTCTCACAACAATCCGACACATGATTAATTTTATAAAATGAATCAAAACCATATACTGGAAGATATTGTAGAAGACTTATGTTCTTCGAATCGTTCACCCACATGACGTTTTTCTTGTTTTGACTCCTGCCAAGTGCCAACAACATTCAATCTTTTTTTGTTTTTATTGAGGTCTACTGTCACCAAAATCTTTTAAAGTTATATCGGCTCATTTGGTTTTGATGTCATTTGCGTTAACCATACTAATTTGGACGTTACAAAATACATTTTTTTTCACAAACATAGTGGTCGTAATATAATATTGTTATCAAACGAAATTACCGATAAACTAAATCTTATTGTAGGAAAAACTTGAAAAAATATATTTTTGACAATATCGCGACAACTTTAACTACAAAATAGTGACAGCATTGGGACTTTTGACAATTCCTTTAGAAATTGAGAACTAATAAATTTTAATTTTCAACTTGAAGTGTTTTGATATCTTTAACAAGTTTAATTTTATCTAATAGTTTTGGTCTTTGTGATTCATATTCTTAACAGGAATAGACTTAAGCCATTTGTGTCAATGGAAACATAGACAGAGTTTGAGTTCATGACCATTTGTGTTAACTGTTAACAATAAAAACCGTAGAGACTAAAACTATTAGAATATGACTGAACATATAACGACATCAAAATACAAGGACCAAAACTACAATTACTCATAAAAATAAATAATTCGTTTTGTTTACTTTTAAGTGATTAATTAAATTATGTTGTTGATGAACTAATCCAAAAATTGACACTAAAAACAAGTGCTTTTATTCTTCAATTCTCGAGATCGTAAAAAACTGATACAAGTAACAAAGTTACAAATGCAAACACATATATTTTGCATAACACAACAATACCAATTGCATAAGAAATTATAAAGGGATCAATCTACTCATCCATTGCCAAATCCTCAATAATGTTCATTTGGTTGAGTGGATTGTTAAAAGTTTGTAACTCACAATACTTGCAACTAGTTGGCAAGATCGACCCAATTCCAACATTATGTTCATGATTCATAAGATCATCTTCCAACGGCAAAGGATCCTTACGAGCGATCACAACGGAGTTAATCACTTCATCACACGGGTGAAAGATGGACAAAACCTCAAAGCCTTGAAGATCATTTGGCTCGACAACCGGGTAGAGAAAAGCGCGTGCACCATGAGCACTCCTTAGCATCAAGATGGACCCGGGTGCCATGTACTTAGCCAGATGTTCAATCACTTTAACCTTATCATTGATGTCCATCCCCACGAGAGCCGCCAAGAAAACCACATCATACTCTTTCAACTCATCGGTCACGTCCATTATATCAACCGAATGGAACAACATCCTTTGTGACAAGTCGGGATCGGGTGAAACAAGGCGTGAAGCCATGGAATTTGCGGAATGGTCTATGTCATAGTTGTGAAATTCGGTGTTCTTTAAATGGTTCAAAGCCAAAACAATTGAAGTTAAAGGAAGTGGGCCCGAACCCACGAAGGCAACACGCTTTGGAACGCGATCTGGTTGGTCAGTCGGGTAGTGTCGGTTGAGGATGTCGAATTCGAGTTGGCTAAGTTTGAGGTAGTTGGAGTAATAAGGGAAGATATCAAGATGGTCAAGAGGGTTGGAAAAGGTGGCTAAAATAGTGGAGAAATGAGCCTCTAAATGGCCCTCGGCCTCGCCACAAAGTCTAATGAGCTTGGACCGCGTTTCTTGAATGTTTTCGGGGAGAGTGGCTATGTTGATCGAATATGGTGGGATGCATGCTTCAACGAGCTCGGTGAAGAGATGATTAACGTCTTTTGATGGTTTTAGGGTTTCGAGTTTGCTGATTTTGGTATAGATTTCGCACACTTTAGTGACGAGACCGGCTTCTTGGTGAAAGGAACCCATGTTGACACTATGAGGCAAGGTCAAGAACAAAAGACAAGATGTTGGTCTAAGTTGGCAAGGGTCAAGAGGCACAAGAAGAAAGGATTTGGGTTTTGTGGTGTACGTTAACAAGAGGAGTGTGGCCTATTTATGGACGATATTCGGCCCCACAATGATTTGGAGACAAGGGGTGAACCTTGCTTTCTTTTATTTAATTTAATATAAAGAGGAATTTTTTTTGTTGTTTTAATATATACCACTTAAACATAAAAGTGCATGGTAGATACATTTACAAAAAAACATTCGAACAATATTATTTGATACATTTGAAAATATATTTAATTATGACTAGAGTTATATCGAACCGGTTGTCTTACCAATCTATGACCGGCTCAAAAAATAATTCACGTAAACCATGAAAGTTTTTTATTATATATATATAGTTAAATTTATTAAATTTTAAACAAAATGCAAACTACTCTACATTATGATTTACAGTGACGGATCCCGAAGTCTTTTAGTACATGGCTGAAAATCACTTGGGACGAGCTCAATATATATATAATATATGTATTTTTTTTACACGAGGACGAGATCAATATATATATGTATATATAAATTTAAGGTATCTAGGTAAAACTCAGAACTTATGACAAGAAAAACACACAGGTACCAGCGCCCATCCTGACCTCTTGAAGGATCCACCCCTGATGGTTTAGATTTTATCAATTTAAAAAATTATAAGGACTTAAATAAATTGAATATCAAGCGTAGAACATAGTTAAATTAATAAATCAATGAGATCTTAAAAAAAAACCACGATTCATCCTTGAGCGAATCACTGTCTCAACCGGCCCTACTCGTAACCAATAGGTTTAACCGGCTCAGCCGGTTTCATTAAAAACCGTTCAAAAAGACTTAATCAATTGCGTAGTGTCTAATGGAGACGACACTGATCGATATAATTTTAAACGTAGGAAGTTTTAATTCAATATCAAGGTTTGTATGTTTAGTTAGTTATGATGAGTTGTAGAAAATGTTTTAAGAAAAATAAAAAATAAAAATATTATTTTTATGATGAACTAGGGTTTTAGTACATGAAAAATATTATTTATGATAAGCACACTCATTCCCCATGAAAATTTAAAGAGCATAATAAGCACTTCTTTCCCAACTTTTAAGTACCTTTAACTCCTATCCTCAAGAAGAACATTTAGTTCTCAACCCAAAATATGTTTCAAACATTTTTTAAAGTATCATGCACAAGTTGTTTAAGAAAAATCAAATATGTCCTCACTAAAATCTTGGATTAGAAAATAAAAAGAAAACGAATTACATGTGATGTGAAGCCATGATCAGTTAAAGTATATACTCGGTAGTCACACAAATTGAACTCATTCACCCGGTTTTAGCACGAGTTCACCAACACGAAAACATACCCTCAAGAACTGCCCTCAACGCCTAGGGTACTGGTGAGCAGTGGCGTACCAGAATTTTTTTTCACGAGGGTTGGAAATTTGATAGGAAACGTTTGAGTATCGCTATATAAAAATTTTTCCAACTAGGTTCGACTCGCGGTTCGGGTAAAACCTGGTCAGGTCAATTGCGAATACAAATTTTAACGCAAAACCGAGCAACTTATGTAGACTTATATATGTCGGAAAATGATTATATAAGTGTTTTATGGTTCATAGATTAAAGTACCCAAAACCATGAGCTTAAACATGATTTTTTTTTAATTTTTTTGTGATTATTTTTTCTTCTAAATACTTGAAACAGCCTCTAGTAGTTTATCGTATATTAATCAAGGTAAGTAAAGTTTTGTAAATCACCATTTTGAGGTTCGAGTTAGGATAATTATTCTTAAACCTTATAAAATGAATCCTTTATTTTGTTTCTTAAACATCATATGTCTCTAAATAAGAAGTGAATGAAACCAAACCATGTTTTTCAAACAAGATATGTTGGAGGATTTGTGTTATGGTATAAATATTTATAAAGTATTATAAATATTGTTCTACAACTAAACTTTCCACCATTTCTCGATCACTTCTCACTTGATTACTTAGCAAAAGTAGTTGGTTTATTTATGTAATTCTTTTCTTCCACTCATGACCATTCGAATCGTCAACTATGGTGATTGTTTTGTGAAAATGGTGAAACACTTGAGGTTATAATACTTTAATGTTTAACTATACATGACAATATAAATAAATATATATTACTATCTTGTAACCATAATATAACACAATCTATGGTTAAATATTGTATGTCTCCTATGGGCTATGTACTGAGCATCAAACTGAGTTTTCAAGATTGGACAAGAGGTCGGGGTTAAATTTTATGGAGTCGATCGAGAATTTTAATATATAAAAACTATAAATAAAATTTCGTAGGGAGAGCGGGCGCCTCTCACCCACATAAAGTGGGTACGCCCCTGGTGGTGAGGGTTACGAAGGTACACCAACCTCCATGGTTTTTTAACAATAATTTTTTTACCTTGTTTAAGAGGATGTGCGTTAATTTAATCGGGACTACTTATCATTTTGTCAATCGAAACCTCAGCCCAACCCTCACAAAATGAAACAAACCTTAGGAGATAAAATCACATAAGGAAAAATGTCATCATTTTTATAAAGTGTTAGGTATATCTCATCGTAATCACTTAGACTGAGAATCATTTTCTCAATCGTTGTTTATGGATTATGTATACATACGACACTTAATCTATCTAATAAAATGTTTTAGGAGGCTAATTTTAGGAGGAAATATTTTTTCTATAATTGGAAGTTTGGGTGAGAATTGAATGAAAAATTTTACCATGCATGAGTTGATATAGTCAAAATTTTTAAATATAAAATACTTATAAATGATTAAACATAATGACTATAATTTCTTTATAAATATTATTATTTAATCTGTATGAGTATTAAACCTAATTGATCTAATATTACCAAATTTTGAGTGTTGGCCATTAATTGGAATTTTTTTGTGCACATAATTAAGTAATTAAACATTAAAAAAACTAAGTAAAGAATCACATGATATTTGCATATATATACGTACCATATATATGATGAAATGAATCACAAACTCTCTCTTCCGAGTGTCACGTGCGTGCGCATGTGTTTTTCCCTTTGCTTAAACATTTAGATATTTGATATTATTGTAGGAAAAAAAAATATTAGGACAATATTACACAATACTCCGTAATAATAAAGTTTTAAAAGTTTTCCGTCTATACTTATGTTGAAAATCTATCAGTTGTGTATGTTCGCAAAATACAAAATTGTTACGTATGTGTAAATTGGAACCTCGTCGTTGCCTTGATCGATTTGAATTCACGAAAACATGATGTATGATTGGCTAGTTTGTTGTACAAATGCGTAAACTAGTATTTAATCAACGTCATGATCGATTTAAACTTGTGGACTATATCTTTCGTGTGTAGAACGCGTGTTAGATTTCTAAAGGTATACGTACGTATCCTTCGGTTAAAAAATATGCATCCTGGGATATTAACAAAAGTGGTGAAAAAAACATTCGTTCATGATGTAGATATGTATTATGATTTGAGATACGTGTCGACTAATTGATGTATTGTTCCTTGTTCATATTTAACATCTAAGAACACTTTTAAAAATATATAAATAAGATTCTAATTAAAAACTACAGGAATATTTGATTTATACACCCACGAAAGATAATAAAGGGCAGCACAATGCTACAACAAAATAATAAGAGTTTCACAACAAATAAGTTAGTAACCTGTCACCACCGTGCCTTTAAGGAGGATTAAGAGGAATATCTCAATTATTATATGAAAATATATGTACAAATATGCGGATTACGCAAAACCGTGCCTGAAATCACTGAATATCTGTTATCCTATTGCGTCGTGGCTAATAGGATTTGGCACTTCATCGGCTCATGGGTTGGCATTCCACCGATATATGTCTTCTCAATTAACGATCTATTCACCCTTCATCACCTGGATCCTATCTCTAAATGGGATCATTAAGAAAGCTTGTTGGTGCTTGTGACGGCTGGGAACGAGATGGTGTTTTTAAACATACCAATTAATGTCTAAAAAATTTGGAGAACATTAGATCAGAGCCAGTCTTGAGGATTTCAGTGTTCTAGAACAAACCGAAAAAACGGCTCCCTGAACCTTAATGAATTAAATTATATAAACTAAATTTTTATAAACGATATGTGCTTTTTATTGGTTTAATGTCACATGAGACATACGTTTGATAACAATGGATCCAAAAAAATTAATTGTTTTAAAGTCAATTGGGTTATCTATTTTTTGTACGTTTTACATATGAAGAGAGTTATATCACAGTCTTATATTCTCCAAGCTGTTTGCGGCATTTTGATCCGTTCTAAGTCAACCATTTAGTAATACACTAGCAAAGAAAACTTGTATTTCTTGAAAGCTTACAAGAGTACAAGTGAGTGTTGATTTATGCTAAGGTGATTACAACTGAGCTCCATATCACATATATCACCTATTTATAGGTATTTAGGTTGATGTAGATTGTTCATAATTTAGAGAATTCTACATGAAATATCTAGGATATTATCTAGCATAATATCAAGCAAATCTAGAAGGTTCATGATCATATTTTTGCTGAATTTTGAAGGTAACACTTGAGAGTTTTATGCTCATTTATAGCTGATTTTTACGGGCATGTTTGATCAGCCCTTAACCACGTTTTTCTAGCCCTTTATAGGGTTGTTCTAGACACTTCCAATATATTGTAGTTGCTGCAGAAAAGTGTGGGCTGTTCCAGAACCTTCCGAGAAACCTTTCTTGCTTTAGAATAGCCCCTAATAAATGAATATTAGGGTGTTGGGACTTGAAACTAGACGGTTCGTGACATTCTCCCCCACCTAGTGACCAACGAGATGTCCTAATGAGTTTGATGATAGAAATGATTTTGCCATGTTGCCTTGTATCCGGCTCCAAGGTAGTTGTCTGCACTCGGTCACATTTGATGATGTACATTGTGTTTAAGAATGTTACTAAATACTTTGGCTTTTTGAAAGAAATCTATACCCAGTACGATATCATAATCGTCTAAAGGAACGAATGAGAAGTGTAACTTGCCTCTCCAAGTACCAATCTTGAATTTTATGCCCCAAGAGGTTCCTTTAATTGGTTTTAAATCCCTTTTCATTGCCTTGATTGATCCTTCTTGCGTGTTAATCCTTAAGCTAGGCCTACTTGCCTCATAAGGTGTGATGAAGTTGTGAGTTACACCAGTTCCAACCAACGCTTTGGCAGTATGACCCTTTACATGTTCACCAGTCGTAGTCCTTATGAGTTGGTCTTTGAGAAGCCCGTGACTGATGTCAGGTTGTGTTGGTTTGACATTATCAAAGATTTGCCTTCAACTGTTGTTAACAAGTTCAGTATTTGAAGTTGCATTGCTCTTAAGCGAAACTCCTTACGTTCGATGGGTTCATCATCAGCCCTAACCTGAATTTCTTTTGGCAATCATGAACGTTGTGTGACCTATCGCAAAGAAAACATCCTTTGTTTTAGTAGTCTTTGCTTGATATCGATAGTTTCTGGGAATCCTCTTTTAGGAATTGGTTTCGATTTTGATTATTGTTGATGGGTCTCGATCCCTCACCTTTTTCCGCATTGGTCTCCATGGTCATGGATTTTTGTGATTGCCTTTCACTATAGTCGATTAAACCTTTAGCAACAACAATGTTCGTTGACAAGTCTTAGACATTCCCACGTTCAAATTTGGTTTTGGTTCAAGTTTTTAAGACATCGATGAAGTAAATGAGAGAGTTATTGGGCTATAGATTCGGAATTTCGAGCACAACGGCAGTGAAATATTTGACATAGTCATTGAGGCTTTTGTTTTAGATTATGAAGTCCAATCTTTTCTTCCTGTTCTACATTTTCCGGATAAAATATTTTTTTTATTTCTTTACGAAATCAGCCCAAGATTTTATGGTGCACATACCTTGTTTGATCTCCTTGTGCTTGCGTTGCCAACATAAAGTTGCAGTGTCTTTCAAGTAAAGAGTCACCGTTTTGATCCTCTTGGCGTCATCAACAATAACAAATGCCTCGAAGTATTATTTCATCTCCCAAAAGAAGTCTTCAACAACCCTTTCCTTTCACTTGCCAACAAACGATGATGGCTTAGGAATGTCGACCTGCGATGAGGTTTGGATGATATATATTGTCGCCGAGGGTCGCTAAGGCATGCTTGCGAATGTTTTGCTCTGTTTGCAAGTCCTTGAATCTCCTTCTTGTACTTATTGTGACACCCCACACGGTGGCGGAAACACCGAGTTGTCATAGGAATTGGATATCAATAGTAACAAAGCACATGCCATACTTTTTATTAAATTCTAATAATTATCTTAACATAAGTTTTGGAACATGAGGCTTAAACATAAACGACAAAAGTAATAAAACCAAAACAGTAAATGCAATTGTCATTATTATTTTAACTATGTCCAAGACAATCCTATGTCTTGGTAAAAGCATCGAAATAATATCAAGCACCACCTGAAATATGTGAAAATAAAGTTAGCTAATGAAAACTAGTGAGTAAACCACAATTGAATAATAATAGTATAGAAATCCGAGATCATCATAATATGCTGCGTAAGCTTATGTGTATAGTCATTTCGTAATATTACTCAACCATGACCATAGAAACATACATAGAAACATCAACCATAGACCCCGCAGGGTATCCTTTAGCAACAAGTCATGAGGAACCACTCATGTTACAGTTAGTGATAACAGTCATTTAACCGTCTCGATGTGTAAGTTATTAAAAACTGTTTTAGCATCGAAGGGACTTAGCAGCATAACAACAAACATCACAGTATAGCAACTAGTAACCATTGTATAGAATCAAACATATAGAATCACCGGGTTTAAATCACCTATCGATGTTGTAAAGTGTAGGTGGGTTTGTTAGACCATTAGCGCTAACATTGTACCAGTGAAAATTACATAGCAATAAACTACTTTAAACTACCACATAAGAATGCATCAAGCCGCGAACTAGATCAACATATTTTTATGATCTCTTTTACTAAGTTAGGATGATCATTTATAGGTAATTCTAATATTTGGACAATCCTCGGTTCTTTCTAGTTGCGATTCTAGTGTTACTATTATCTTTGTATTACAAGGTGAGTAAAGTCACTCTCCTTTTCACTTTACTTTTTGGGGTTGAAATATGTTTACTTTTACCTATAAATGATCATCCTAACATTGTACCGGTGAAAATTACATAGCAATAAACTACTTTAAACTACCACATAAGAATGCATCAAGCCGCGAACTAGATCAACATATTTGTATGATCTCTTTTGAAAAATAGTAACAAAATAGAAGACATGTTTGGTAATAGTACACATATTTCAACCCCAAAAAGTAAAGTAAAAAGGAGAGTGACTTTACTCACCTTGTAATACAAAGATAATAGTAACACTAGAATCGCAACTTGAGAGAACCGAGGATTGTCCAAATATTAGAATTACCTATAAATGATCATCCTAACTTAGTAAAACCTATTGTATAGTATACTAGAATTGAAACTATAGGAGTCTAAGGAAATTAAAATTCTAGGGTTTCGAATAGGGATTTGGGGGTTTCTATTTAAATGGTTAGAAATATATTAAATGTTTTAAGCATAGCGTCGAAAGGGAAATATAGTTTCAGGATAAACAATATCTGATGATTTAACGATTTCATAATCTACCACTTATTTAATTACTAACTATAACTAACTTGATAATAAAAGAAAATTAGTTAGTAATAAAATGATATTTGTTAATAAGTAAATTTTTAATCTAATCATATAAGAAGTTTAAAAAAAGGGTAATCTATTTTGGTCCCTGTGGTTCGGTCAAAATCACGATTTTAATTCAATAGTTCATTTTCTACTCTTTTAATCCACTAGTTTCATACATACTTGCTATTTCAGTCCATCTACTTAACTCTGTTAAAATTTACTGTTAAATTTGTTTGAATTGACAATCATACCCTTATCAATTTACTCTCTTAATAAATATAAAGCAAGACCCCCCAAACCCATACATATCTCTCTCTCTACCCAACCAAACTCTGATGATGTCGCCAGTCTTCTTTTAGACCACCTCCACCCAATCACCCATACCCCGCCGCCGATCTTTTTTCAGACCACGTAAACCCCGTCGACGATATTTCTTCAGATTACCACACCACTCGGCTTCAATTTCATCTTCAGTTTTGGTAGCGGCCAATGTAGATCTGAAAAAAAAGGTGTAAGTTACAGATCTGATAGTGGTGTATGGTGGTCGTCGACCTGAATAAGGAGCTAGTGGTCACCAGCGTCATTGTCTTTGTACATGAGAGTGGCAAGCATCATAGTAGGGTTTCTTTTGGCGGTGGTAGTTTTGAGGAGAAACTGATTAGGTGATCTAGGGTGACAGTTTGTGGTGGTGGTGGTGGTGGATGGGACAATGGTGGTTTGGTTGTGTTTGATGGTATTGGTGGTTGTGGTGGTAGGAGGTACCGATGTCGTAGTGGTTTGGTGACGTGATGAAGATGAAATGTGTGTTTGTGGAGCTCGACGTCAACAATATGGTGGTGAGTTGGTGACAGCCGGAGATGAACCATGGGTATGGTGGTGGAAGCGGCTTGAAGTTGGTGTGTTATGTTAGTTGTCGATGGTGTTGTTGAAATGTGTGAAAGATGTTTTTTTTATTTAGGTGATAATGATGATGATGTGTAACTGGATGGGATAGGGTCCTATGGATGACGATGACTTTATGGGTTAGATTCATGGTAGGTGGCTAAACAAATAATTTTGATAAAGATATAAGGCTAAAATTGTCATTTTACATAAATTTAACGGATAATTTTAACGATGTTAAACATGTGGACTGAAATAGTAAGTATGTGTTAAACTATTGGACTAAAAGAGTAGAAAATGAACTATTAGACTAAAATCGTGATTTTAACCAAACCACAGGGACCAAAATAGTAATTTACCCTTAAAAAAAGTGGAAATGTGTATAACGTTCTAAAATGATTTATATTTTATAAAGTTACATGTACAAATTATAAAGCTATTTATATAAGTTTTCCAACCCCTTTCCAAATCTTTGTAAAACAATTAAAGTCTTTGGAAATAAATTTTATAAATATTTTTTTAGGTTTGTAAAATTATTACGATTGATTTTAAATATATTTTGTGATATGAAATTAATAAAAAATGGCCTAAAAATAATGGTGGAGACCAGATTCGAACCCTGGTCTCCACCTTCATAACATTTAGAAAATACAAGCCGCGCTGATAGTGTATCTTGTTTAAAATCTGCTTTCAATTGCTTTTGTCTTATAATAATCAAACATCCCCAATTTCAACAAGAACACAAACCCTAAATCTCCAATTATATCCATTTGAATCAATGAAACATGAAATTGATTTCAGATTTTTTAATCTAGACATAATAATGAACGTTTCAACGTCTTTTACTTACTTGATTTGTGCACAAATCGAGAAATGAAGAAGAAGAGAAGAACGACGACTTTAAAGATGGATTTGAGGATTGTAGCTTTTAGAATGCAATTAAAACTCCAGAAACACTCTAGATGATGCGATTAGTCAATGCCCCAACACAATGGCAAATAATAGTAGCGATTTGATGCTCAATTGGAGTGATGCAGGTTTGCGTACAATAGGGATTCAATCGTAGGTTTTAGTTGTTATTTGATAAAATTGAAATGTCTGGGAGAGGATGCGAGTATAGCGGAGTGAGTAGGTCGATTGAATTGCATTAGATTAACCAGAGACTAGTCGAATGGTTTGGAGATTGGCTACGAGTTAAATGGGATTATTTGGATGTTAATTCCTTGATTAAAGCTCAATTAAGTGTCATCGCAACACTCTAATAAATGCGTGGGTCGTTTTGGATGATTTAATTTTTCTTAAAGTTCGCATTTTGATTGATTGGGTTTTATTGGTTTTGACTTGAAACCGACCACCTTAATTTTTTGATTAAATAGGCCGATGCGAGCTTTAAAATGTAATTGGAATAGATCATGGGTTCGATTTTAGTGTAATTAAGGAAGATTTTACCGGTTTTGATTCACGTAAAAAAATGATAAAAAGTGAGTTTGTATGCCTCACCGGAAATTTGAATATTCCGGCCAAAGTGGTCGGAAAAGGGTTAGCCGGATTCACGGGGAAGACGTGGGCTGAGGGCTGTGTTGTTTTAATTTTTTACATTACTGGCCCTTGAAGTTTGAGTTGTTAGTTAAATATGTTTTAAACTTTATTATAAGTTTCGAATTTGACAGTTTTTGCCCAAAGTTAGTTTATGAATTATATTAATTAACTAACTTAACCGAGTTTAGACGTAACGTTTATATAAGTGACGTTATTATATCTTTAGCTCGTTTATGACGTTAAATGTCTATTTCAAGGCTTGATAGTATTTTTCTTTAATAAACCTTGTAAGATTTCTTTTATAAATTACACTTTATACATATATATTTTGGAGATATATTTTACTTATAACTAGTAATTTTTTATTATATCTTAGATAATAACTTAGTCGATAGATATCAAAGATGAGAAATAACGTAATGCTCAACATATTTATATATAAATCTTTAATAACAAAGCGCTACATTTAAAGGAAAATAAATACGAATACATTTAAGATACATAACTTCGGGTTCGAGTCGGGCATTCGGGTTCGGCTTTGGGGCAGATGTCACACTTATCTTTGATGTGACATATCTCCTTCATGAATGCCTTTTCTATCTCCTTCTTCATGACAGAGAGAGTGAATTTTAGATCGTTCCTTAATTAAAGGAAGTCATAGCCTAACATATTCACTTATTATAATGAATCGTAGTGTGGGTTTTGAAGATGGCGATCTCAACCCTGAATTCTTCCGCTCCATTCTTAAATTCAGCCATCGA
Source organism: Tagetes erecta (assembly GCA_030867185.1). NCBI lineage: Eukaryota > Viridiplantae > Streptophyta > Magnoliopsida > Asterales > Asteraceae > Tagetes > Tagetes erecta. The sequence goes on from CM061488.1 coordinate 62,996,569, forward strand.
CGTCTCTACATCTTCAACTCGTTTGTCGATGCTTGCAACCAAGTCTCATCCCCGCCACGGTTCTCGTTTCCACTGACGCTTGTGACTACAAACTTTCTCGGTTCCAGTGCCTTCCCGATCAATCATCGATCTGATACGACTTGTCACAAACTTATCTTCCACGCCATGTGCGACACTTAGATCCATTCTAAGTCAGCCTTTTAGTCTAGATGAGATGGTAAAGCAGTGGTAGTTTTGAAAAAGGGAACGTAGATTAGTAGCACACAAGTAAAGAAAGCGTGTATTTCTTGAGAGCTTAGAAGAGTACAAATGAGTGTTAATGTATGCTATTGTGATTGCAAATGAGCTCCATATCACCTGTTTATTTAAAGATATTTGGGGTTAATCAAGATTGTTCCTAATCTAGATATTTCTACATGAAATATTTAAGATTTAATCTAGCAAAATATCAAGCTAATCTAGATGGTTCATGATGATATTTTGACTGAATTTTCAAGGTCATTCTAGAGAGTTCTATGACCATTTATGGCTGATTTTTGTGGGCATGTTTGATCCGCCCTTAACCACGTTTTTCTAGCCCTTTGTAGGTTATTCTAGATCCCTCTAGCATAGCGTAGTTGCTGTAGAAAAGTGTGGGTTGTTCCAGAACCTTCCAAGCAACCTTTTTTGCTTAAGAATAACCCTGAATCGATCGATATTAGTTACAACCTGTAATTTGGCGAGTCGTGACAACTCGGTATTAAAAGCTAATATTTTATTTAAAAAAAACTAAAACTAATAACCCTATTTTTCTTTAAAGTTTTGTATTACAACTAAAAGGTTAGTTTTGAAATATTAATTTCTTTATTTTCAAATCTATTTCCTTGAACTTAATTAGTTTTTGAAACTTCCTCAATACTCATTCTCTTTTAACTAGCCATCAAACAACCATCTCTATCTCTTTCATCGTCTAAGTCTCACCAAGAAAACCGTAAATCCCTAGATTATAAAATTATCTCAAATCTTAAGCAAAATCGACGAGTCATCTTTTCCGACTTTGGGTCTGATTTTAGAACATTAACTCCGGTCTTCTTCTCCGATTTTGTGCCCCTAAATGCAGGTGCCCTGGCGGTCACCTTTGCCTACTCTGTCCAGGGCCACACCTACATTCGGTCACTGAGATATTTGTTGATAAAAAATAAGTCTTTGTTTACAATAGAAAGACTGGTGTACATTCCACTTGTAATCTCTTTTTAGCTTGCTAGTTAAATTTCTATAAAAGTTATTGACAGTTAAAAATATTTATTGTGAAGTTATTGTATAAATTTTATTTTGCAAACAAACCATCACCACTCGATATGTGGTATGGGAAGATGGGCATTATTGGGGGAACGAAAAGAACTTATCATACCCTTACATCATCAAATGGTTCTAATTAATGGTGGCAGTTTTGTAAATACTTTAACTAATTGCTTCTAAATTTAACGTGTGTGGGGTTTTTTTTGGACTTTTGACGTGTATGCTACTTTATTATACTGGAACGGTTAGGTTGGACGGAATGGAGTCAGGGTTGGTGCGTCGCCGATGGGAACATTGCCCCACCCTCTTCGATCCGCCATTTTGGGAAGCAATTCTAGTTCCACTCACCGTACTAAAGGTGAGTTCACTAAACTTTTTCTACTTCTTTTACCCTTGTTGGGGAAGAAACACATAAAACTACTTTATACAGATTTAGAAATATCGTGTTGTCATATGTCTAGTTAGAGTTGCTATTTTTTATGAAAGTCCTCATGGATACGTTGTTGACTGTTATTATTTAAGGAAATAGCTGGGGAATTTTCAGTACTAATACTGGGTTTGACAAACCCCACCTAGGCTAGTCACGCTAGCATGTCAGTTGTATATGTCAAACGTCTGTTGAATTGGCCTAACATACTTTAACGTACTTCCTACTGGGATGTGGCGTAGGAAAACTATACACGTAATGTGTACTTACAAGTCAGTTTCAGCCAAATACACTTGACTCTAATATCAGGTACCATAGAGTACTAGCTACTTACACTGACAAACTTTATTGATATTTCTGCTTGAAAACATATTTGCTTGTTTTATACCTATTATATGAGCTCACCAATCTTTATGTTAACATTTATTAGTATATTCTTTTTCACAGGTCAATGAGGTACAATGCACATTAGGACTTGACATGGATGTATCGTTTTCATTCAAACATTTTTCCTTAAATTTTAAACTAAGTTTTTATTTAAAGATTATACTTCTAATTTTCGGCACATGCTTTTGTGCATGGTTTTTAGGCGCGTGTCTTTGTGTCTTTACGTTATTGCAGGTACATTACATTTAATATTATGACTTTTATTTTTTCGTTTATACTTCCGCAAAAATTTTAAACACTAACTCTGCATTGAATTTTCTCGTTTAACGAGACATGTGTGTTTTAAATGCATATAGTGTCGTTTGATGTAACTAATGACTTGGATTATGATTTGTCACACATTTAATGATAAAACCCCGTTAGTGGATTTTGAGGGTGTGACACCCAACAACTATGTCTGATCCATTCTGGGTTGACTGTAAGTAATGACGAACATCATAAAGTTCTTCTACCTCTAAGTTCTCTTTGAGTAATCAGCAATATTTAGACGCCAACTTCTTGCAAGAAGCCTGCCCCCTCACATACGACATATACCACATCCAAGAACATGTGTCTTAATAAGGAACTTGTATTTGTTCACAAAATATCCCTTACGCTACAAACCCAAATTAACAACTTGATTTGTGTGCTAAAGCGTTTAGTGGTTAAATAAGTTGACTAACCGATGATTGAGCTATAAATATAGAAAAGAAACATTGTAAATAAACGAATATGGATAGCATGTAATTTGTTTTGGGGTTGAACCTAACACTTACATAAAATTTAAGTTATCGATGTAAAAATTAATATCACTGACCAAAAAATGCACAGAAAAGCCCGAAAAGGAACCCCTCTCGCCCCCGGGACCCCTCAAAGGATGTGTGCCTGACCTTAAGTATGCTTAGTCGGCATTGATACGCGAACTAGTAAGAATAGCGGACGTAAAATGTGTTGGCACTCGATTAGGTTTAATTTCTATCCGTGAATCAAAATATAACAAGTAATGATAGATTGGATAGTTCATTTATTGATTATGAGTTATTGTTAAAGGTTGCTATCATGGTTTTCCTTGTTTGTCTGGTTAACGAGTCTTTGACTCCGATCAACTTGGTTTGGAAAGAAAGGTTAGGACGAGCCTCCATTATGAGGGAGTCCTGAAAGCGACGCTCACAAGCTCTCACTAAATGGGGCATGTCGGAGCTTCAAACCCGGTCATTGCACTTCGTCAAAGTACAACGATATTTTCATTGTGCGAACCGTCGTTCTAAAAAAAGTAAAGAAGTCATGCGGGTTTGACTTTCTTGCATTATATCTTTTTTAATTATGATTTTCGGCATTTTTTCCTTTTGTATTTGTTATATTGTTTTACCCTAAATCACATTTTCTAAAGTATTAACCCGCAACTTGCGGAACACAATATTGTAAAACCAATCCACCACAATATCATACGCTTCTCTTATGTTATCAATCACGTAACGTCACAGCCATACGCCAAGTGTAAGAATTTTTTACTCTAAAGTTTTAAATCCTATTAAAGTTCATGTCGTAACACTTGTGAGATCTGAAGTTTTAAATTACTTCTTTATTAATGTCCCTGTTACAAGGCGCAGTAGGTCTCAAAACTAGTTTATTTTTATAACTAACCAAATATGACTCTGTATTATTACAATTAAAAAAAGAAATGTTATACAAACACGACTCTATCTATATGTATATATACGAACTTCGGTGCTCTGTGCGAGCCAGAAAAAAACCCCTATATTGCAAAGCAGGTTTTAATCAACATTGATTTTATTTTTTTTTCCCTTCATCCCTTTTAGGCAAACAAAAATAGATCAATAGTCACTAAAATTTTTTAAAAATAGGTTTTTCGTTGTCAAAAAATAAGTAGTAAATTTAATTTTGTTTACTCCAAAAAGGACCCAAATAACTTTTAATAGTTATAAACTCAATTACGTTAACTATTTTTTAATATAAAAACTATATATAATATAATGTTTTAAAAAACTTGGTGCCCCAAAAACAAGTACCCAGTGCGGTCGCACCTACTACATACATCATGTTTAGGCGAGTCCAGTATAAGTAGAGAGTGATTATATAGCACATGGGGTGTTTTAACTTTAAAATCGAATAAACTATATATAGTTAATTACAACAAATTGTTGATTACCAAAAGAGCCAAAACACTACATGTAAGGTCAAGATGTTTATAATAATGTTCACTAGGTACAAACTAAGGTAGTGAATGACTAAAATGAAAGTGATATAACTTAACATGACCTCAAACATCCATATCGTTGAGTTTAGTTGAGTGTTTTCTTATAATTGGCATATTTTTCTGTTCACACTGAGATTCTAAAAGGATAATAATGTGGCGTTTTAATGCACATTTTGTGGTTCACAATAGTCCCTCTCAAAATTCATCCATTTGGTCTTTATTAGATAAGGAAGTACAAAAGTATAATTCAAGTTGTAAGAAAAAGACTATTTTTTTTCTTTTCTATATGTTATGTGATAAGTGTAAAATTCCCTCAAAACACTACTCCACATAATAAAAACTTTTAATTTAAAGGTGCACTTTTATGCTTATAATGATTTTGAGAGGCAGACATGATTGTCCTTTATTGGTTTGTGCGTTTTATGAATAAATTGGCCTATTTCATTATAACAAACATAAAGAAATAATAGTCCAATAACTCAACAATTCCTGGAATATTATTAACTCTTTCGCTTACAATTCGCCGGTTTCGATTCATAATATGTGTGATAAAAGGAAGGTGCATACGTTCTCGTGGCTTAAGCATAGAGACACGCTAGGAAAAATTTTGTGGTATAATCAGGTAAAGCCTTCAATTGACAGGGTGGTTAGCGATGTTTTGGTTACCTCTTCTGTGTGGTTGGCGGCTAGAAGTAGGGGCAAGGCCCCGGTTCTTTTTAGGAGCATCGCATTCAATCCTGGATGCCTTGCTTCTTGTTTTTGTCTTGTTTGGTGTTTTTCATGATTTGTACTTGCTATGAGGTTCTAGCTTCTTGTTAACATCGATTATTAATCTAATTTTGTTTTGTCGTTCAAAAAAAAAAATTAGTGTAATCTCTATTTTATAAAATTCTCAGTGTAAGTGTGTTATTTATATTTTATCGTGTTTGGCCTAGCTTTTTGCTAGTGCATTTTGTTTAATAAAATCTGTATATAACAATTCGCCGGTTTCGATTCATAATGTGTGTGATAAAATGAAGGTCGTGCATACGTTCTAGTAGTGGCTTAAGCATAGGGGCAAGATATGAGAACTTTAGTGGAATAAATGGTGTAAATTTTCTTTCTTAAAATTCCTAGTGTAACCGAGTTATTTGTACTGTTTTGTGTTTGGCCTAGCTTTTTGCTAGTGCCTTTTGTTTTATAAAATCTCAACCATGCATTAAAAAAAATAGTTAAGTAGTGTGCGGTATGCATGAATGCAAGATGAAATAAAATTGGTCATTTCACTTAAAAAACATGTTTGTTATCACATAGAATGACCATTCCATAAGGGTGACGGTAGTCCATTCCATCCTCTAACAATTCACCAATTACAAGCCAGCACATACCCTCCTATTTATCAACCATTTCATCCTCTAAAATTCCAACCAGTGATGACGGCACAACTCCATTTTTAAAATAAAAAAATTGAAAAAACACAAGAAAGTACAAGAATAGAGTAAATTTTATATTTTAAATTTTATATTTTGTGTGTAAAATGGTGTATTTTATAGGTAAATTTTATATAAAATCATTTTGTTTTTTTTGCCATTATAATGGAGGATTGATATAATAATATTTTTTAGAAAGTAGAGAGAATGAGAGAAGTGTGGTTATTTTGTGTTTAAAATAGGGTATTTTATAGGTAAATTTTGTTTTAAAAAAGAGTTTTTAATAAGAACCCAATCCATGGACCCCACCCAATAAATTCCTTCATATGGTACAAAAAGTCATCAAAAAGTGGTCTCTGGTGTTCATTGGTTCGGTTTGGGGATTACTTGGTTTCCTCGGTTCAGGTTATCAGGATTGAGTTTTTTTTTGGTAAAACCACAATTCGAACCAAATTCGTGTAATCCTACACCGAACCGAATAAAGCGAATCTAATTCGGTTTGATTCGGTTTTTTAATTTGAAACCCGATGATCAATTATTAGTTTTAGGTTTTTTAATTTGAGCTTTAAGAATTTAGAAAGTAGACTTACAAAATTAAAATGTATTGAAAACTTAAGCTTTTAAATATAATAAATATATGCTTAAAATTCTAATGTGACATATATAGGAATAATGCTAAAAAAGTGTGATCAAATGTTTCATGGAATTCTTTATATTAATTTTGTGACAAGTGTCCTTGGTGCACCTTTAGTCACATTAACTAACCATATTAAAAAAAGTGTGGCTAAACGTGACCAACAATCATTATATACTAGATTAGCACCCGTGTACTACAAGGATTTTAGTTTTATAGGTTTTAACTCAATTTACATATCAAATTTATTTTTAACATATCTCTTATTAAATCTATTTGGATATTTACAAATATATTTATATAAAAAATCATATGTTACGATAAAGGATATGATTTATAATAGTTGGTAAATTGTTATTGGAACATATCGGGTTAGGAGATAATTCATGATAATTGTTATTTTTTTTATTTGAACATATCGAGTTATGAGATAATTAATGATAATTGGTAAAACTTTAATTTGAACATATCGGGTTAGGTTAAATCATAACAATTGATAAGTTTTTTATTTGAACATATCAGGTTAGGAGATAATTCATGATACTTGGTACATATCGGGTTAAGATATAGATCATAATAATTGGTAAATTTTGTATTTGAACATATCGGGTTAAGAGATAATTGATGATAATTTGTGAATTTTTAATTTAAACATATCGGGTTATTTCGAATATGGAGCATACCATGACCCGTCTAAAAATTCTCCATCAAATTAATTTAGAACATGACACTTAAGCAAAATCCTATGTGGAGTAGTTAAAATGGTGACATGTGGATGTGTTACTCAATTATTAGAATAGGTAGATTTTTTTTATATGATGTTGCGCATATAGTATTTTATGTGACAAAATGTTAAACAAGAGTCACACCTACGGTTACAAATTAATTTTCATTTGGCTTTACATAAACATTCATCACACCATCTTTACTTTGTTTGTTAATATTAATTTATGTGTTCCGGAATAATACCAAATGCATGTGAAGAAAAATGTGTGACGAAAGAGTTAAACAATAGCCACCCTTCAAATTACAAACATTCATTTGGCTAAACACACTACAAAAAAGTTCAGATTTTTTTGTATTTTATTTTCACTCTTAGTGTCCATTTATGTGGGAAATGATGAATTGCTTTCAGTTGCTTGAATTGAGTATTGCATTGTGTTTGCACTTAATGATTTAATCTTGTATATATTCGTTAGAGGAAGATTGGTGTTTTTCTTTCAATATTAATAGTGTGTAGTAATGTTTGAGTGCAAAAGTTTTTGTCCAAAGCAAACAAGGGTATTTATAGGGCTTAATGAGTTGAGGAAGTTTAAACGTTAACAAAGAGCCATTATAGTCTATATTCATTTAAGTAATCGTTTGTTGGTTTCTATCGATCCCAACTATCACATCTTATCACATCTTATCACATCTTATCACATCTTGCACTAGTACAAAACTGGGCATAAGGTGCTGGTAAACTTGTTGTAAGGCGCGCATAAGATGCGTGGGTCATAAGGTGCAAGTCTCAACAGCATCTTATGTATCACCATCCTTTTATACAATATCATATAAACTGCAGGTCTCAATGGCACCTTATATTCACCACCATCTTTTTAAACAATGTGATTTATTTTTTTATAGCCCAACAATATTTAAAAATATTACCCAAATGATATCAAAACTTGTCATATATTCAATAATCAAAACATGTCATATAATACATCAAAACTTTATATACATCAATAATCCCCAAGTCACACATCAAACCTTTAAATAAAACGCACATGCTCTAATTAAACATCAAAAATCCACAAATAACATATAACTAAGTCTAACAACACATACCAACATTGAACCACAAAACATCACCCGTTCAACCGAGAGTCTTGTCAATCAATTCCAACATCAATTCTACATCTAAAGCTCAAGTTCTTCTACCGGAAAGATCCCACTATTGAATTGGTTTCTACCGGTCCAATTATTGAATTGGCTGTCAACAGTCCCAACTTTTATCACTTTGGCAACCAATGGTCCGTCGTTAAATTTTTTTTAACGTCGTTAAGTTTTTTTTCGAATTCAAGACTGATGTTTTAAGTATTATGATCGGAAGGAGAATATGAGTCGATTGATGTAAAAGTTACCTCGAAACGACTCTCTGAACAATAAAATTTTTACATCCGATTGAACCACACTATTAGGTTTAAACACACGATTGAAGCACCGTTTCATCGTTCGGAGCGCTGTTTCAAGGTAACTTTTACATAAATAGACTCGTATTCTCCTTCCGATCAAAAGACTTAAAAACTCAGTCTTGAATTCGAAAAAACTTAATGAGGTTAAAAAAATTAATGACGGACCGTTGGTTGCCAAAGTGATAAAAGTTGGGACCATTGATAGCCATTTTTCCAAACAAGACTATGTTGGGGGACTTGTGTTATGGTATAAAAATGGTGATGTTGAAAACCTTGGTTATACAACTAAATTTTCCACCATTCCTCACTTCTCACTTGTATTATTTATGTATTCCTTTCTTGTACTCATGACCATCCGAATTATCAACTATGTTGATGGTGTTGTACAATGTGAAACACTTGAAGTTATAATACCTCGATGTTTGACTATACATGACAATATAAATCTATCTAATATTTTAGAGTTTTTTGGGGGGCAAATTTGAAAGGGAAAATATTTTGAGCGGTTAAATTGGGCTCTAAAGCTTCATCGCTATTTACGGCAACTCCCACTCAATAATTTCCAATCAAATGTGTTTTATATTTTTGGTAATACGTTTGTGGTTTCAATCAATCCGATTGTTGAAGCTTTATCTATTGTTTTGTTTCTTATAAATAAACTCTAATTTAAAATTCAGTATGGTGTATAACCAGTATTCGATTTTGATAGCATGTTCAATCAATCCGGTTGTTGAAGCTTTATTTATTGTGTTATATATTTTCGATTCTTATCCTTTTTATTTATATATTTTAGATTTATTCTGTGTGTATACACGGGTTTTAAACCTAGTTTATCTAATAACTAAAGGTTTTAGAGGGCAATATTTTGGGGGGAAATTTTTTTGTTTTACAATACGAAACTTGGGAAGGAAATTAAGTGTAATTTTCACAACGCATGAGTTGATGAAGCTAAATCCTTAATTAAATATTAAATATTTATAAATCCTTAAACATAATAGTTATAATTTCTTTATAAATATTATGATTTATCCCGTGTGTTACACACGGGTATTTAGCCTAGTAATATATATTACTATCTTCTAACCATAATTTAACTCAATCCATTATTAAATATTATGTGTCTCCTATGATAGTGGACTAGGCATCTAACTGAGTTTTTTAAGACTAGACGGTAGGTTGACAAATTTTCAACTCTGACCAAAGAGAACCCAAAAGATGCTTCTGTTAAGCGCCCACTAAATGGGACAGGTTGGAGTTCGAATTCACTCATTACAATTCATCTAAATATGACGGTCTTTTGGTTATGTCAACCGATGTTTAAGAAAAAAACTAATAAAGGAGTTAATATTTTTTTACCATTTGTCAAAATTATACCCCCTTCATTTTTTGTATATATTTGTAAACTAGTTTAGTGCCCGCGCTATGCTCGGGAACACAATTCAAGTGATGCTTTTAAGGATGTTCATGAATGTTCCATTCAGTTTTGAGACAAAACCGTGGTAAAACGAAACACGTGATATATTTTTCAAAATTAGATTTTTATAGCAATATTATACTCAAATTAAAGAGAATAAAGTGCTTAGTTTTATGTTGTAGTTTATTTTAAAAAAGAAATCATATAAAAATAATATGTATATATATAAAACACCGAGGTCTTTAATTGTATGTTATTATTAACTTTATCCATAAGTTTAATTTTTAAACCCTATCAAATATAAACCGACTCACGTACACCCCTTGTAGTAAAGAGTTAAAAATATAAATACTCTTAAATTTTTCAGAATTTTCCAAAATATTAGGGGACCAAAAATTTAATTAGTTTTATTATAATAAATTTTATATACATATTTTAAATTAAAAAATGGTCTTTAATTATATATTATTATTAACTTTATCCATAAGTTTCATTTTTAAACCCTATCAAATATAAACCGACTCACGTACACCCCTTGTAGTAAAGGGTTAAAAATATAAATACTCTTAAATTTTTGAGGGACCAAAAATGTTATTAGTTTTATTATAATAAATTTTATATACATATTTTAAATAAATAATGGTCTTTAATTGTATGTTATTATTAACTTTATCCATAAGTTTCATTTTTAAACTCTATCAAATATAAACCGACTCACGTACACCCCTTGTAGTAAAGGGTTAAAAATATAAATACTCTTAAATTTTTCAGAATTCTTCAAAATATTAGGGGACCAAAAATGTAATTAGTTTTATTATAATAAATTTTATATACATATTTTATATAAAAAAATCATTATTGTGAGATAATCTCTCAAATAATGTCACATAAGCTAAAAGTTATAAAAAGATGTCACATAAGATTTTTTTTGTTTTGCTATATTATATAAGGATATTTCGGAACTATGTCCATGGATTTCTATCTTTTACTAAGTTTAATAATATTATCTTTTATTAAAATTTAACGAACATTCAATTTTATCTTACACAGATTAAACGCGCAATTTTATTATGTCCACAATTTTATGATAATAGTTATATTTTTGGTATATACAGTACTAGGTTAGTGCCCGCGCTACGCTCGGAGACATAACATTTATGTGACGATTTTAAGGATATTCATGGACATGAATGGTTCCAATTAGTTTGAGATAAAACTGTTGTAAATCTGAAAGACAAAATTTATTTAAAATCTTGTTGTTTGGTATAACAATATTATATTCAAATTAAAGAGAATTAGACGTTCGATTTTATGATGTAGTTTTTTGTTAAAACAATGTCGTATAAAAAATTGTGTATATTTAAAAAATAATTATGTATTTAATTGTATGTTATTAATAATTTTATCTCTAAGGTTTAGTTTTATACCCTAATAAATATATTTTGGCCCAAACACACCCTTCGTAGGAGAGGGTTGAAAATGTAAATAGTCTTAATTTTTTAAATATTGTACTAAATATTAGGGGATCAAATGAAAATTAATATTATTATAATAAATTATTATAGATAGATATTTACTTTTTAAATATAACAATATTATTAGTTTTGAGAGAATCTCTCAAATAATGCCAACTAAGCAAATTGATCTCAAATTATGCCAAGTAAGCAAATATGATTTTGCTATATTATATAGAAGATTTGTTAGATCTATTGGTTTTACCTTTTAGCTGAAGGTTTTTTCTTAATAAAAATTAAAAAATTAGGTTTTAAATTTTCAAAAAATCAGTACATTTTATATTTCTTTTTCAATTAAATAATAGTTTTATATCTATTTCTTTAGATTTTCTCTCACCTCGGTCCTCACTAACAAACACTTCTAAAACAAATAGTTATTTTCACAAATGGTCCTGAAGGTCTTGGCAACGTAATAGATTTTTGTATTAACTTTGAAAAATAATGTATTTAGGGCTCGTGCTTTTGATTTATAACAAGTTTAAGCATTCAGGCAAACTTTTGTTAAGTTTTCTGTTAAATTAGGATATAATGACTAAAGAGGGATCCCTCGAATAGGTCTCAACTCGGAACCAGACATGCTACATACCTAGTATTGGGTTAGCCATGGTACAACACAAAAAAGTTCTAAACAAGTCGAGCTAACATATAACAGACCCATATATACATACTGGCCCATAAATGAAGAGAGAAAGTCCAACAAAGAACACTAAATCTCCAACGGATTTTAAATCCTACTTAACAACTTAGTAAAGTCTTAGACTGTTAGGTAATGTCGCTATCAAGTAGGTATAGACTCGCTTTATTACCAGCCATGCTAATTATGACGACTTGTTACAATGCATTTAGTGCGACAAGTTTACAATAGGTCTCCAGAGTTAATGCATTAAGAGAGTTAATGCATTAACATCTGAACGCTCAACATAACCCTCGACCCAGAGGATCATTCCATCATCCTTTTGTCAATAGAAAAAACCAAGAGATAACTCTTTGATGAAGAGACCTACATTCGGTTGAGTCATGATGATCGAAGGAGCCATTCTGCAGGTATTTAAGAGAGACTTCCCTTATCAGTATCCCATCTATCATATCACAAACACACTACAAATACTTATCATCTCCAAGCTCGGTCAAAGATACACCCTCGGGGACCTCTTTGGGCAGTAGCAGTTGTTATTGTGTAGGAAAAATTGTTGGTGTCGTTCCAAAACGATCTGATGAGTTGTTATTCATTACCAAGGCTTAGTGAAGATTTTAAACTCAACAATGACAAAATACTCTTTTAGAAAAAGATGGGTCATTTATGTAATCAATTCTATTTTAATCCATACATAGTAATTGTAATATATTTAAGTTGAAGGATCATATGTGTAGATTACATTAACTTCCCCATCAAGAAGTAACTCAACCTCATTTATCTTAAGCACTACTCATTTTTTCCATCACTACTGGTCCATGTCATCGTTTGAAAATTTTGCCAACCATCAAAGGCTCTTTTCCCAAATATACCGATGAATAGTGGATTTCTCATATATGTTCTTTCTTTTGCACTTAGAATCATTTTTTATATTAAAAGAGCAACTAAAATTGAACACTAATATATATGTACTAACAATATCTTATGCAAGAAGAAGTAATTCAAGAATACGCTTATACATAAATGATTTTTCTCATACACACATTCTTCAAACATGTGATGGTCGGAGTGTTGTCGTACTGGTGCTAGGATAATCACCAAAGAAGTTTAGCCTCTTCATTTGTCGTTCTCTATTCCATAAAATATAAAAAGTCCACACAAACACATAAAAGAAAAAGTAAATTACATTTTTCGTTCTTTAAGTTTATACCAAATTTCAGATTTCGTCCTTACTGTAAAACAATAACAAAAATCATCCTTTTTGTTTATAACTTAGAAGAATAACTAGTTTAGTGTTGCACTATGCTCAGGAAAATAACACAAATGATGATTTTAGGGATATTTATGATGACACAAACTGTTTTAATTAGTTTTGAGTTAAAACCGTGGTAAAATGAGAATACAAGATTTATTTAGTAATTATTTTTTAGTAAAAAATAGAGAATTAAATACTTGATTTTTTATGGTATTTTTTTAAATATAATTTTGTACAAAAGGTTATATGATTAAAGTTTCAGTATTAGCGTTGAGTATTATCAACTTTATTCTAAAGTTTTAATTTTATACCTTATAAATATAAATCGACTCATGCACACCTTAGTAGAGAGAATTAAAAATATTACTACTCTTAAGTTTTTCAAAATTCTAATAATTATTAGAGGATCAAAATATAATTAGATTTATTAAAATATTTTATTATAAATATATTGAATAAATAATATTATTATAAAAGAATATCTCAAATGATGTTATAAAAACATTTTTTTTTTCTCAAACGATGTCACATAAGATTGTTTCATTTTCCTTTATTATATTAAAAAAATATTTATTTTTTGGCATTAAAGTTATAACAATTTTATAAAATTTTAAGGTCTAATTAATAAGTCGTGTAATAAACGATTTATTTATTTATTTATAATTTTTTGAATGGCAAATGTTGGACGTTGCTTTGGATAATAAACGTTATCTTAATCGGGCACATCTATCCGTGTCTCACCTGCAACTGCACGTCTGCACCCCAACCCTCAGGAGGAAACCCACACTTGGTGAAAAAACTTCTTGGCCCAACCTAGAACTCTATTTTTTTCAAGGTGAGACTTAAACTTAAAACCTCCTTATTTTAATAAGTACTAAGTACCTTACCTTAACTACTTGAGCTACAGATCATTGGTTATAAACGTGTTTAACATAATAACTACTAAAGATCATTGGCTGTAATAAACGCGTTTAACATAATAACTATACGGTAAACAATATAGTAATTATTGGTTACCTACTTCATGTAGGAAATTGTACTATTGTACTACGATTGTTAGAATATAAAAAAACTTATCAGGACACCCTATATTTGCGAATTTTCTTTAAACTTGTGGAGTTTAATTGGGATATAGGAATAACACGATGATATTTATATTATGCTATTCCATGCGTATAACTCGATTTTGGAATTTGTGGAAATAAAAAGTTTATATATTCATTTAGTTAGAGATTTTTTTAAAATGACTAGCTATTGGTAAAATGGATTTCCGTTGTATTCAGATGAAGTGAAATAATCGAGTTTGAAGTTCTGACCTAATTTCATATAGTGGATGTTTAAGAGAGGCGCTTTCGGGTTAAGGTTATTCTAAAAAAATCTCTTTATAAAAAAATTATAAAAAATGATGAACACAAAAGAAGAAGTTTGTGGCTGAGGCTTTGTGTATTGACACATGTTTATTAAAACAAATTCCAAGTCTTCAAAGTGTCAAACGAACTTGAATGTTTCTAAGAATACAACGGTCGAAGTTATATGCACAGCGATCAAAAAAACTCAAGCACCTGAAAATACACCTTTAAAAGAAGATAGCATAGACTTTTGATTACTAGAATGCTATATTCAGTGTGTGAACTCTAAATGAATTAGTGGGTTTTCTTGAGAACGCAATAGTAATTGAGGGCTTTTTGCCAAAATCTGAATCATTAAGGCTGAATGGTTAAGATGTCTGAATCATTAAGATGCTCTATCAATCAGATGGATGTTGAGGTAGAAATGTATATATAAGAGTAAAGTTGTTATATGCTCCATTCAGTTTCATTCAGCATCTCTCTGTCTCTTAACCATTCGGCACTTAACTGAACCATTCAGCACTTAACTGAACCATTCAGATGCTTTTTTTTTATGAAACAAGCGCTCCGAATGCTGAATCTGAATGATTAAGCACTGAACTGAACCATTAAGAGGTGAAACAAACAACCTCTAAGTGTCAAACAACTAAAGTTCCCTTATTCCCTTATTATTTTATATACTACTAATTTGGAAGGTCGGTGGCCTCACCACCGCCACCGACACGTGTCATAACGTCATTGGTCCGTTTCAAATTTTTGATTTTTTCCTTTTTTTTAAGTTTTCGACTTTTTTTGTGAATATATAAACTGTTTTCCAGCTTTTAAACAATAGCAGCAGCTAGAGCAGTTGGTTCCAAGCGCGCTCAAGAAATGTTGTTTAGCACAATGTCCAGAGTTCGAATCTTGCTACTAACATTAGTTTGATTTTTTACTTGCTTTTCTTATATTTTTTCTTAATAACGTTTTTCTTTGTTTTTGATTTTTTTAAGTACTCTAACAAATTTGTCGCTCAATAGTATGTCATGTTTACATCTTTATCTAAGAAATCTAATGTAACATACTAATGTAGCGCCTGTACTAATCACAAACCTAACGTTGCCGTCACAATGCACGGTAAGTACGAGACATGAAACTTTTTTTATCAACGTGTATAACGAGGTCACATACGTGAGACTCGGCCGCCGCATCACGCGGCCCGGACTATTATCTAGTTTATACTAAAACTAAGTTGTGACTTCAAAATTGAAAAATAATACTTTTTGATTCGTAACGTAACCATCAGGTAATAGAGCACAAACCCATAAAGGAATAAAAATATTAAGCTCATTTATATGTATATATCTGTCCAAAATTATAAAATTCATTTTACAACTTAAAGAAACTCAGTTTTCACCCCCCAAAAGTTCCAACACACAGTCACCTATCATACATATTTGATATTTCTAAATCTAACATGTATTCTTTTAACATACTAAGAAAAAAGAACAGTGGTTACATTACCACCGACCGACTTTCGCACTTTGATGGCTTTATGTCACGGAGTTATCTTCTTGACTCACGTGCGGCACTTAGAATCCTTCTAAGTTCAGCCTTTGACCCGACAATAGTAACGATTCTTGACAACACGAGCGGAAGTTGCAAGTAAACTATATATTGTATTGCTACAAGAGAAGATTACAAGTACAATGTACAACACTAGAGCTTGTTGTTATGTAGTGTTTGGAAATGTGTGTGCAAGTGTTGATACCTTACAAATGATCCTACCATGCCTATTTATACTACTTACAATGGATCTAGATCATTCTTGGTCTAGATCCTTCATTCAAAATATCCTACACATATGTTATCTAGATATTTCTAAGAGAAATATCTAGATCTTGGCTCTAGATCCTTCCACCCCTTATATCTTGATTATGGTTGATTTTTATGGTTGATTCAAGGTGTTTCTAGATGGTTCATGACCTGATTTTCGTGATCCATCCAAGCTCCCAACTTTCAGCCATGTTGCGGTTCCGTTCTTGCGCATTCTAGAACGTTCCGGGGCTGCACTTGATGTCCACATTGATGCAGCGTTTTCCAGCCCTTTCCGGCAGCTTCTAAGGCTCTTAGGGGCTGATTTAAGACCCCTTAAACATGCCTTGTCCATCCCGAAAGTTGTAGGCTGATCCGGAGTTTTCCGGGCAGCCCTTGATGCGCCTAGATGTGTTCGGAAACTTCCGGATTCCGAGAAAAATGATTTGTGTTTAGGCGGGTCGTGACATTCTCCCCCACCTAAACCCATGACGTCCTCGTCATGCTTGCCTAACCCTTGGCTTGTCCTCCTTAGTTGCATGACAGATAGTGTTCTGCCTCGATGCCTTGACTCCATCGGTGCAGAGTGTACTTCATCACCCTTGATGATGTACAATGTGTTAAGATATGTTACTGGAATGGCATTTGATCTCCGAAAGAACTCCATCCCGAGCACAACTTTGTAGTCGTCCAGAGGCACGACTGAGAAATCGATCTTTCCTTGCCATGTCCCAATCTTAGTCTTGACATTCCATGACATCCCCTCGATCGGTTTGGCATTACCGTTAGCGGCTTTCAGTTCCCCGTCCACCGTGCTAATCCTTAGGCCAAGCCGCTTGGCCTCGTCCCTGGTAATTAAATTGTGACTTGCTCCGGTGTCCACTAATGCCTTCGCAAGCCTCCCATTGATTTCTATGTTTACGAATCGAAGTCCCCGTGTCTCCGAGTTCGTAATGTTGCTCTTTACACTTGAGCATGATTTAGTCACTTTTAACGGCTTCCCCTTCTGCACCGTTAAAGCATTCAACACCTGAAGTTGCATTGCCCCTAGACGAGCCTCTTCGTCTTCTTGGGAGGCATCATCATTGCTTCGAGCCACCATGGCTTGAAGACTTTGTTTCTTAGGGCAATATCGAGCGTTGTGCGGTCCATCACAAATGAAACATCCCCGTGTAGCCCGATCATTATCATGTCTTGGGGGTTTCCTTGTTTCCACCTTTCGAACATGATTGGGCTTGTCTCCCCCACCAAACTCCTCATCACAGTCTTCGTTCATGGGCTTTAGTGGTCGTTTTTCCTTATGATCGATCAGGCTTTCAGCTATCGCAATGGCTGAAGCAAGATCTTGAACATTTCTTCTTTCCAACTCGATCTTAGCCCATGGTTGAAGACCATCCAGGAAGTAAAAGAGGGAGTCTTTATCCGATAAATCCGGGATCTCAAGGATAAGTGTAGTAAATTCTTTAACATATGCCTTGATGGTCCCGGTTTGCTTAAGTTTACGAAGCCTGCTCCTTGCTTCGTGTTCAGCGTTTACCGGATAAAATTGTCTTTTGAGCTCTTGAACAAATTCAGCCCAAGTTTTGATGGTGCACGTACCTCGCTCTATGTCCATGCTCCGACGCCTCCACCATAATGCAGCCGTGTCCTTCAGATACATCGTGGCTGTCTTCACCTTGGTAGCGTCATCAAGTACTTGGACTCCTGCCAAGTATTGCTCCATTTCCCAAATAAAGTCATCAACGGCTCGTGCTTCTCGTTTCCCCACGAACGGTGATGGTTTGGGAATTTCCACCCTTGGTCCAATGTTTACGACATTACCCCCGGTCGTAACAATAGCTTTGCTGCAATCGTTGACACGAGACTCCAACCCAAGCAAGCTACGATGCATGTCCCTAGACAGCTCGTCTATATCCCTTCGTAGCTTGGTGTCAGCATCCCTGATTGCATCCTTTATCGAGTCTGTGATCAACACCTTCATTTCTTCTCGTAGCAGTTCAACAGCAGCCTTCAACCCTATTCGAAGGTCTGTGAAATCTGCTTCCAAAGCATCCAACCGTTGGATACAAATGTCGACTTGTGTCCCCATGCCGACAAGTCCTGTTTCCAAATCACCAAGTCGCTTTTCCCAGGTTTTGTCCTTGGATAAATCACGTTCCTTCTTTGTTTTACGAGTGTCACCTCGTCCACGGTTCTCTTCGGTAGCACTTAGTTTGCTTGCATCGGTCGCCATCTTCTTGAATCGTTGGCTCTGATACCACTTGTCACGGAGTTATCTTCTTGACTCACGTGCGGCACTTAGAATCCTTCTAAGTTCAGCCTTTGACCCGACAATAGTAACGATTCTTGACAACACGAGCGGAAGTTGCAAGTAAACTATATATTGTATTGCTACAAGAGAAGATTACAAGTACAATGTACAACACTAGAGCTTGTTGTTATGTAGTGTTTGGAAATGTGTGTGCAAGTGTTGATACCTTACAAATGATCCTACCATGCCTATTTATACTACTTACAATGGATCTAGATCATTCTTGGTCTAGATCCTTCATTCAAAATATCCTACACATATGTTATCTAGATATTTCTAAGAGAAATATCTAGATCTTGGCTCTAGATCCTTCCACCCCTTATATCTTGATTATGGTTGATTTTTATGGTTGATTCAAGGTGTTTCTAGATGGTTCATGACCTGATTTTCGTGATCCATCCAAGCTCCCAACTTTCAGCCATGTTGCGGTTCCGTTCTTGCGCATTCTAGAACGTTCCGGGGCTGCACTTGATGTCCACATTGATGCAGCGTTTTCCAGCCCTTTCCGGCAGCTTCTAAGGCTCTTAGGGGCTGATTTAAGACCCCTTAAACATGCCTTGTCCATCCCGAAAGTTGTAGGCTGATCCGGAGTTTTCCGGGCAGCCCTTGATGCGCCTAGATGTGTTCGGAAACTTCCGGATTCCGAGAAAAATGATTTGTGTTTAGGCGGGTCGTGACATTTAGCCCCCACTCAACTTTGACATATCATTTACAACTTTAATCCAAAAACTTTGACCCCGGCCTGCTAAGGAAGAAGGGAAAAAGGCGCTATCATCTATCTTGACCACTTTTTCAGAGGTGTTGAAAATTCAGTCCGGCTTTAGCATTTTGATTTCCGATGAGTTATCAACTTACAACTTTGAACCCTACACTCACTGACAAGTTTTTCTTTTTAGAGACTTTAGCCCCTTACTCTACTTTGACATATTACGAATTTGACCACCAACTTTGACTTTTTTGAATTTTGACTCATGAACTTACAACTTCGACCCTTACTCACCGATGAGTTTGCCCTCATAGCGACTTTACCTCCCTTAGTTGGCTTGGACATATTTACGACTTTGACAGCCCCAAATTTGACTTTTTAGTATTTTGAATTTTGATAAGTTAGCTAACTTATAACTTTAACCATCTACTCTACCTTGACATATTTACGACTTTGACTCCTGAATGGGTAAGTGTTGAACCAGTAAGAGGTCTGAAATAATAAATGTTGAACCAGTAAGAGGTTTGAACCATTCAGACTCAGTATAATGTTTACCCATTCAGAGACAAATGTATGACTAATTAGGATATCTGATCACGAAATAAACAATCTAAATGAACTAATTCTAATTAAATCGGTGTGTAACTAAGTCACAAACGCATCTCGTTGCACGTAGACACTACGTGTTAATGTCACACACGTAACATGTATCACAAATACACCAATGTCACAAAGGTAACATACTAACATGTATCAGAAACGCACCTCAATGCATGTGTACGCTCTAATATCTAGAAAGCAACACCCCAAATAAAGTAAATCAAAATATGTTATTTTCTTTTGTTTTTTAATTGTTTTATAATTCCGTATTTTATGTTATAAATTCGTTTACGTGTCATTATAATCGTATGCAAAACATGCCATACTATAACGTGCAGGAAAACTTTTCTATAAAAGAGTTAATTCTTAGTTCCTTACCATTTATATTAAGATAAGTAGAAAACACTACTTTAACACCATATTGGCATATTGTCATCGCTAGCTAGTAGATTCCCTTTCCTATGTATTTGGTCCTAATACGAAAAATTGTTATGTTTTGGGAAAGAAAATAATCAAATATTCATTTAGTGGGGTTCTCCATTAAATTAAGATAACACTACGTTGAAAGTCAAAAGTCAAAGAATAATAATCAATTAGCATCAATATCTCTTCTTGACTTTAAAAGAAGCAATGTCATTCATCATAAGAAATGTCAACACAACCTCTATATGTAAAGATAACCATCCATTCCATACAAATCAACCCCTGAATGCTTGAAATATGAAATCACACATGATATTCTTTTACTAATTTTAGTTTTACTTATATTTTGTACTACTAGTTTCAAATGTTGCGTTATATGCGTAGAGTGAGTAATATCTATTGATAGTGATCTTTACATAGTTTAAAATCTTGTGTTATATGCGTAGAGTGAGTAAAATCTATGGACGATGATCTTTACATGCACATTTTAACCCCTTAACTTTTAGTCAATAACAAAAACCTCTTTTAAATTTCTCACTCGTGTTTATAAAGTTACGAGTTTACCTCTAACTAATATTTTATTTTCTATTAACTTCTTTAACATGTTTGTCATTTTATTGTTATGACAACGTCACATGAATGTGCGAGACATAATCCTATATGTAATATCCGCCTAACCACATCCATGTAACACGTGTAATAATGTCACAAATTACGTGCAACGTCACACACAAACACCACACGCTAATGTCACCAACTTAACATGTGTAACAAAGTTATAAATACGTTGTGTCGTGCATGGACTGGTAAAATATACTTATATCTTATGTTGTTATACATGTATGATGGTAATAAGCCAGTATTTTAAATTCACTTCAGTAACATCAGTGACAAACACTAATATTCCAACATCTATAACAAAATTTCTAGATTACAGTTTTGTTAAATAACTATGATATGGTGATGTGGATAAACTGGGATTTTTGAATTCAACGATGGAAATATGGGTTTCCTCATGGCGGATGTGGATAAGGGGGATTGTTTCGTCAGCTTGTTCTTATGTTTTGGTGAATGGATCCCCTACGTTCGAGTTTAGTATCATAGAGGATCGCGCCAAGAGGACCCGATCTTGCCCATCCTATTTCTTTTAGCTATTAAATCTTTTTCAATGATGCTTAATAATTCGTGTTCCAACGGGATTTTCAAGGAATTTATAGCTCCAAACAAGGGCCCAAAAGTGTCTCATATGCTCTTCATAGATGAAGCACTGATTATTGAGGAGTGGTCTAGGGAGAATGGGCATGCAATGTACTAAAATGGGCCTATAAAAATAAAACAAAAATACTTAACCTAAGACTCGAATTAGACACTCGAGTTAAACTCTAGGCAACTTTTACTAGACCACGAGACAGGCAAGTGTACCGAATGTAGACAAGCGTTGAGACGTCCGGATATCGAACCCTAGAGACACTATAAATACGAAAATGACTCAACTAGGACGAGAATAAAGTTGTTTAATTAAAGGGGGGGTTTCTATCAAAAATAACCTAAAGGAAACGAAACGGTTTCAAATTAAAATTAACTAAAGATATTAAAGATCACAACTTTAACAAGAAAACACATTCAATAGATCTTAAACATGCATTTAAGTAATACATAATTCATTAAACATTCAAAATAACCAAGTCAATTCACAATCCAACAATCGTTCATCACCTAAATGATACTAATAAGTTTAGCTACTCATAATTGCAGAAATCAACAAGAAAATTAGTGTTTCAAAGTTAACATCATTAACAAAGCATAAAACTCTAGAAAGTAAAGAACCAAAAACCTGGTTTGATGATCAAGAACGTTTCCACGAACCAAGTCTTGAACTTTTGCTCCTTAACCTTGCTTTCTCTTCAAATTCGCCTCCTTGTTGCTCTGGAAACGGCTGAAGTCGAATGAATATTAATTAGGGTTCTTCCCACGGTTTAAATACCAATTTTTTATTAAAAAAACCGGTAATTGCCTTCTACGCAATACGCGCATGAGGACTCTATGTCCTGCGCGTATCGCCTAGTTTATAAAAAAACCAACTCCACGTCATTCATGCTACGCGATACGCGCACGAGTGCATACATGCTGCGCGTATCGCCTAACACTCATCCATCCAGAAAGTTTGCTCTTTTCTTCATGAATTCATCACTTTTGTCTACTCTTTCATCCTCCAAGACTTCAACTTAGCTTGCACTTCATTTTCGAGCCGCTCCGCCTTTAACCGCTTCTAAATCACTGCAAAACATTACAAGAACTAAGATTCGACTCTAAAAGTAAAAAAATAACTAAAACTTAATAAAAAAGACTCGAAAACTACCTAAACTAACTACAAATACTAGAAAAAGATGATGTCTTTTACAATACATCAGCAGGCGATTGCAAGATTCTTAGACTACATGTAATGGGCGTTATCCGCCTTGAAAAACGCCCCATAACGCCTCGCACACCACTACGCAAGGGCGTTATGAGGGCATTATGGGCGTGAGCTTTTTCTTTATAACGCATGTTGTGACACCCGACAAAATTCCAGGTTAATATCCGTACTAGAACAAAAACTAAATTATATGTTACTGCATTATCAGTAGTAAACTGAAAAAAGTTATCATTTAAGTGTACACAAGTCCTGGTAATAAATGCTATTGCATTTATAAATAAAAAAAATATTGTGTGGAGTCACAGTGTAGTACTGGGACGAACGTTGTGATGACCCGGGAAAACATTAAAAATCCTATAATGGATTTTATGCTATATTAGCATGTGTAAAAGTATTACAAAGGAAAACAAAGGTAAAAATCTAAAAATATTAGTTTTCGATTTGTACTACTGACAAGCGCGTACATTTCAGATTTTGCCTGTTTTTAGAAAAATATCATTTTGAGTAGTTCATAATTTTAGTATGAACATGTGAGACTCATAAAAATAATTTGTAAATATTATGATTAATACTAAGGAGTACAACTTTTAAATCCACGGGATTTAGACAAAGAGTTACTATAAAAATGGATACTAGGTATCATACTAGTTAAAACTCATAAATATTACTTCCACTAGAAAAAGTTACTCATTAATTTTCTTAATGGTTAATACCACTACAAACTACAAAACTACACTCCAAATTTAATACCACTCAACCAAATAAATACCACACTACAATCCTAACACCCTACGTAACCAAAAATCACGACCAAACCATCACCATATACACAAATATCATTTGTGATATTACCCATTGGTACTTACAAAGATTTTTAATGGAATCCAACAAACACTACACATTAATATTATATCACCTTACTCAAATTAATACCCAATACCACAAAATAAAATTGAACCACATGAGTCATCATTATTACTACTTCTTCGAACGAGATATTAACGCCAAATAAGCTTTGTCCCCATGTAATTGTTACAAGTAACCTCATAAATTAACTCACATCACTCATTAGCTCACTCAATCTCTAAAATCAAGGCATCAACAACATCAACAAAACTCTCTATCATCATAAACACACCACATTTCATCTTAAATCCATCAAAAATCATACAACACACAAGATTATTCAAGCAAAATTGATGATATAGAAGTGAAATTGAAGGTGATTTGAACATGAACAAGTAAAAAAATCAAAGAATTATATACTTGCAAACTAGAGTTCATCAAGGTATAAACTCAAATATTGATTTCTTGTTTTAAATGAATGATTCATCCTTGAATCATAAAGTTGTTCATCAAATCAAACACTTCTAAAAATGAAAAGAA
This sequence comes from Tagetes erecta, assembly GCA_030867185.1. Lineage (NCBI taxonomy): Eukaryota > Viridiplantae > Streptophyta > Magnoliopsida > Asterales > Asteraceae > Tagetes > Tagetes erecta. Next base: position 63,020,937 of record CM061488.1, read on the forward strand.
TCAAAAGAGAAATGTGTGTATACATACATATATACGAACATGTATATGTATGTGGGTGTGTCAAAAATGTATTTGTCACACCCTCAATTTTCCACAAACGGGGTATCCGTTAGGCGTGTGACATACCAGGATCTCAAGCCATTAGTTACACAAACTTTGACTCAACGTTTATAAAAATATTTAACTTTGCAAATAACCAAAGGTTCATAGTTTAAATGTTAAAACCAACTTTTAGCGGAAGCATAAATAAATCCAGTACGCAAAATCCCGCGCACAATGTAATATAATAAAGTAAGCATTAAATGTAGTTTTTGAAACAGTTTAAAGGACGACCCAATGCATGCATGTCCTACTCGTGCTCGTGCTCCTTAATTACCTAAGAAAACATACTAAAAACGGTCAACACATAATGTTGGTGAGTTCAATGAGATTTATACATAAATAACAAGTATCGCTTATAACATAGATAAACCAATTTTATTTTATTAGGCGGTTTGCAAGACCGAATGCTTATTGCTTGTCAACACGTCGAGATGAAAGCTAAACGTTACTTTTGCCTTGTCGCCATCTAACCAGGATGACCCATAACCATTAAGGACAATCTGCACCACATGACTCCCAGTCAAGGGTGGGGTGCCGTCGCAACCCGGTAGTACTACTCAAATTTCCCCGCTATCATATATTAATCAACCTCGAACTTTTATAAGGACTTGAATGTGGTTCCAATTCGTGTAAAGCACTATAAGCCCTAATAAAATCCTGCCCGTAGGCATTTATACTTTTATCGAAACCTGCCCGTAGGCATTTATACTTTTACCGAAACCTACCCGTAGGCATTTATACTTTTACCGAAACCTGCCCGTAGGCACTACCCGAAGGTATAAAAAGTAGCCTTAGTTGGCCTCGCCCGAAGGCATAAAGTGTTGCCCGAAGGCCCTGCCCGAAGGCATAAAGTTTTGCCCGAAGGCCCTGCCCGAAGGCATAAAAAATGCAGTCCGCCCGAAGGCGCTGTAAAATAGTTTGCCCGAAGGCTCTGTAAAATCATTTGTATGTTTTCTCCCCGAAAAAGATTTAAAAGCGGGCAAAGAACTCACCTTTGAAGCGCACAGCAAAACACGAGATATGCAACAAAGATTTCCTAGATTGTCTTACGACCTGCTTAACAGTTAAATACTAATTATTAACTACGATCTTAAACTTATATACGAATATATATATATATATGCTACGATTGACATCCCATATAAATGTACACGTATTAAGCACGTAATGATTTCCCATTTACTATGATACAAGTATTCTTATTTACAACATGGCATCTTCATTTAATAATCTTCATAACTTAACAATCCTACCATCATCGCTAAGAACCACACAACATTAACATCATTAACACACCATAACCATTTTGATCAAGTAGTAGTCACAACCCTTCTACACTTATTATCGTATTCTTTACAGGATGTTTCACTTTTCCACCTATCCATAATCGTACCTTGTTACATTAAGTTACACATATGCAAAACACATTGTCATACAATCACATATTCCTATACATCCTCACTGTTGTTACATGAATAGATACACATACACACCTATGCAGACGTACATACTGTTTCACACATTTCATTACATTCATGCTATTTTACGCATATATACATGTTGATGCATACACCTACACATATACCCATAATCCATGCATATATTCGGCTGACACTTCGTATGAATACATACACACTTTTTGGTACACACAACCATTACATTCATGTTTACATGTTCATATACATTAGTGTTCATGTTTATTAATACACATACATACATACTGACGCACAGTTTCTGCAGCAATATATACATATTACTAACTCACATACATGCATCACATACTTTCATTCACTGTTTTGCTACAACAATTTTAACAAAACACACACATACATATACTACCATTGTTGCTTATACTGTGCACACACATGTCATAATCAATGCATCTTCATACTGAATTTTAAACATACATACAATTCTAAATACTTACACATTCTTATGGTGATCAAACCGTAAGCAAATCGAAACCCGAAACGACCGGAAATCGAAACCATAGCATGATAAATCGCAAAAGTAACACAATGGACACGTACCGATTGCCAAGTGGGGTGAGAGGAGGATACTGGCACAGTGACAGATGGGTGGTCGGAGGTGCGAGGGTGGTGGCTGCCGCTGCTGATCTCGCCGGAAAACAAGAGAACAACTCGTAACCCTAGCAGCCGCAACCTTTAACAGCCCATAACTTCTTCATCGCTGCGAGTTAGAAGTAACCATTACCACCGTTGGAACCGACTTGTCGATACGAAGATTTTGATATATAATAGGCCCCCTGGGGACGCCGGAGTTGGCCGGAAAATGGCCAGAAAGATCACAGAGAAATAAGTAAAAACTCTAGCCGCTGTAACTTGTTCTTCTGCCCATAACTTTCACATCGTTGCGAGTTAGAGCAAGCCATTACCACCGTTAGAAGCGTCTCGTCGAGACGAAGAATTTGATATGTAATACGCCTCCTGGGGACGTCGGAGCTGGCCGGAATCTGGCCGGAAAGTGGCTCTACAGTGGTGGTGGCGGCTGGATGAAGGATTGGAGGATTTTAAGGTTTTGAAAAAAATGAATGGAAGCTCTATAATAGGGTTTATACACTTAGGGTTCTCTAGTGGGCTTTTTAATTAACAAGTACGCACAACGCACCGCGTCTTATTTCGTTTCTCGAAACATTTCTCATCCCGAATGTTTATCAAGGCTAATATTACATACACGATTTCCCCAATCATTTCTAGTATTATTTTAGTTATTCGGAACTTAGTTTATATGAGCGTTTCCGAATAAATATGTGTTTCCTTCGGTCTTTGTATTTAACTACGTTTGTTTAATATAAAATCAAATACATTGACTTCTTATAAGTTTCTAACACATATTTAATATTAATACATCGAATGAACACTCACTATAATGTACTGGGTCTTTAATGGGTCTCATTTATCATGTTGGGCCTTTAGGCCCAATCACTTAACATTTATGATTTGGATAATATAGCTAACATAGTTGTGTTAACGGAATGTTCCTCAAAATGCCGGGTGTCACAGTATTTTTGATAAATAAAAGTTATGAGTTTGATGTTAAAATGACGTAAAAACATGAAATTAGTGATTTGACCATACATGAAAGATGTTATTTCATGATCATATGAGTGTGTGTTATACGCATGGATGATGATATGGATGTACATATGATAATATATATGTACGTATGATGAAGATGAATGTGTGATGATGAGTATGATAATGTTAAAATATGGGTTATGTAATATAGGAGTCTTGGTAAATTTAACTAATATGAGGATGATAATGGTAATACTTGATGATGATTTTATGAGTCAATATGTAGTAATCTACGATTGATTACTTGAAAATGGTAATTTTGACTTCAAAAAGTCAACATATGTATATACATATATGTGTATCTATACATGTATGTATATGAGTGGAAAAAGTGTTAAAAAATTCAAGCATCAATTATCATATGAGCATGAACCATGAAATTGTCATATGTGATCAAGTGTAGAAAAACGATACAAATTCATGCTCTAAAATGGTTAAGTTAAATTCTGGACATTTTGTGATATTAATCATGTTATGAGAGTGTAGAAAAATGTATATGTTCTATGTAAAAAGTAGAAGTAAGTTATGGAAAAATGGTATAATAGGAGTATTATTAGTAAAAATACGTTGTTTTTGTCTTGAAAATGGGTTTAAACTTAAGAATAATATTTCCATAGCTTTTAAATGTTCATTCATGTGAAAATATATGTATGATCATTACATGATTAAATTTGGTGTTTTAAGTATTGTTTAATAACAAACTGTGTACGAAATAACGGTAAAACCGACTATTTCGGGTTAAATTGTACACATGCGTAAAATAGTTTTGTAACCGCAACTTTTGATGTATAACAGTGTGTATGAGCATGATTATGTGTGTATAAATTGGCATGAATGAAAATGTTAGTTATATGAATAACTAGTTGCGAAAAATGCTTCGGTTATGACCGAAACTACATGTTTTATGTGAACTGTTTTGAGTCAAGTTGCAAGAGTTAAAAAGAGAACTTGAATCAGTTTTTTTTACTTTAAAATAAGTATGAAATGAGATACTTAAAATTATAAAAGCAAAACACCAAGAACGACTAAAAATAAAGTTAGTCTGTAGCTTAAAAATTTACATTTTCACTCAGTCTCGAAGTGAAAAAGAATAAAGTTTTTACTTCATAAGTTTTCATTCAAGATATTGGTTTTAAGAAAACTTAACACTTTGAGAATGATAATATTTATTGTATATAAATATTAAAAGTGTGAATTTTATAAAAAAATCAAAACCGAAAGTTATATATGAAAAATCATATATGTATATTTTTGTCAATGTTTGAAAATGGATAAAGATCAATGATTGTCTTTAAAATATATGTATGTAAAGAGATTACTTATATATAAATATTATTTGGAAACGAGTCATAAACGGAGTCACCATCGTGTCGTTAGATCGAAATGATAAATCAGTTCATAAAAAGTGTATAGAGTTGATGAACAACTTGGATAACCATTGTACGACTATTAACGAGAACCCTTGGATATATATAGGGTGTTAGTAGGTCGGGAACATATTAATTTTGGGCTCATAAGTGCTAGCAATAACTTTACGGATATCTAAGGTGAATTTCACGGCCCTATTTTCAATAAGTTTCGATTTCAAACTTGGGGGAAAAACATGTAAAATATATTGGATTATTATTTAAAGTAAGAGATGAAAAATATTTTGATTTATATGAAAAACCATAAGTTTACAACATGTTTCTCATTTTATTATTATGACAACTTCATATCAATGTGCGAGATATAATCCTATATTTTATATCCGCCTAACCACATCCATGTAACACGTGTAATAATGTTACAAATTACGTGCAACGCCACACACAAACACCACACGTTAATGTAACCAACTTAACGCGTGAAACAAAGTTATATATATGTTGCGTCGTGCATGGACAGGTAAAATTTACTTATATCTTATGTTGTTATACATGTATGATGGTAAGAAGCCAGTAATTTAAATTCACTTCAGTAACATCAGTGACAAACACTAATATTCCAGCATGTATAACGAAATTTCTAGATTACAGTTTTGTTAAATAACTATGATATGGTGATGTGGATAAACTGGGTTTTTTGAATTCAACGATGGAAATGTTGGTTTCCTTTTGGCGGATGTGGATAAGGGGGATTGTTTCGTCAGCTCGTTCTTATGTTTAGGTGAATGTATCCCCTACGTTCAATTTTAAGTATCATAGAGGATTGCGCTAAGGGGACCCGATCTAGCCCGTCCTATTTCTTTTAGCTATTAAAACTTTTTCGATGATGCTTAATAATTAGTGCTCCAACGGGCTTTTCAAGGAATTTATAGCTCCAAACAAGGTCCCAAAAGTGTCTCATATGCTCTTTGTAGATGAAGCACTGATTATTGGGGAGTGGTCTAGGAAGAATGGGCAGGCGATTGCGAGATTCTTAGACTACATGTAATGGGTGTTATACCCCTTGAAAAACGCCCCATAACGCCTCGCACACCACTACACAGGGGCGTTATGGGCGTGAGCGTTTTCTTTATAACGCATTCTCTCAATTCCAACTTCTCTCACACAATCTCTCCCATATCTTTTACAACGTTATTTATACTAAATGAAAGAAAAAGAAATTCTTGATTTAATGGTGATTTTTTAAAAAATAATATTAACGTATGCAAAGATAAAAATATTTAAAGATTTATATAGGGTAAAGTTCAAGAGGGAATGTAGTAGAGATATGTATGTATACATATATTCATAAAGTTTTATTGTATGATTACAAGATGGTGTATTTTTATTAGTTGTTATTTGTAAACAACTAGATTTAAGACCAGGCCGCGCGATGCCGCGACCGAGTTGCGCAGTCGGGTACGTGTAGCGTATGTGACTTCATCACATGCGTTGATAAAAAATTTACGTGTCTCATACATTATAGTGTAAAGCTGCAATGTGTCACATATTAAATAACAAAGATTTATCCAAACCTAGAGGTCAAATAGATAACTAAGAAAATTCCAGAGAGTTAAAGTCGTAAATATGTCAAAGTAGAGTAAAGGGGTCAAAATCGTGAACTGGTTAACGTATCAGGGGTCAAAATGATAATTAATTAAAGTTAGACATTAAATCGTATATATGTCAAAGTTTAAAAAAAACTGTTGAATTTGGTAATGAAAACAAAGTTGACAACCGACCGTAGTTGGTGCGTTTATTAATTCGATAGGTGTTGCAACTTGTGGCGGAACCGTGACGTCTGAGACTGTATTACACGCATTAATGTTGTGACATTAATGTGTGGTGCCCACGCGTTATGGCGATCACACTAATATGTGGTGTCGCACGACCCGCCATGGACGTTTGTGACTTCATTAAACGTGTTACGTTCTTTTTAATAACATTGATATATATACAAAAAATAGTATTACGTATGTGTTATGTGTGATGTAAAACCGAAAAAGTAATTTAAATATAATTATAAAACAAAAGTATTTAAATAAAGTAAAACAGACCCGTAGGGTCGAACGCATGACTTCAAGGTATATATTGCATTTAGTGGATTTCGTCTACAAGTCACACCAACAGAACTTTTGAAATATCATTGAAACTAAATTGTTTTTAACCTAAGGTAAGGTGGGATTTAATCACCGACCTTACCTTTTAGTAGCTTATAAAATTATTGATGATCTTTTGTATTTCATGTGTTCATAATGTTAGTTGGATTATTCCTAACTAGTATAATGTAATACTCCTAAGGCATAAAATAACTCGTACACGTATCCGGGTATTTACTACGACGGGTTTCGTCATGTTGATGCGTGTAATATATATATAAAATAATTAACTAAAAACACCTAGTTTTAAATTTATAAAACCAAGACAAACTACTAAATCACACACAACCGACAGTGGACCGGTCGAATGTAATATAGCGTGCGTAAGTCCGGGTGTCGACCCACAGACTCTATATACTACGTTAAATTAACTGACTAAAGACTCGACTAACTAAACACGACTTAAATAAAAGATTATTTGAAAAGGGGGGGTTTTTACTAAAAATAGAAACTTACTAAAAATAGAAACTTTCTAAATTAGGAAACTTACTAAAAATGGAAACTGAAAACTTGAAAGACGGATTTAAAGCAGATGAGAGAAAACAAACCACCTAGGCTAGAATCATCGTTAACTTCAGTTATCACTCACGTTGGATTCTTGGTTATGGAACCGGGATCTAAAATTATTCACTTAAAAGCTTTCCTAATTAAGACCCTCGACCCTTCTCGAGAAGAAACCTAAAGGATAACTATTAAGTTATTAGCACACCGGTTACGGGATTAAACTTCCTCACGGTTATCTAATCAAATTATGCCTAATTGACCCACGCTAAAGATCTATCTCACGATACGACCCTTAAAGCCATTTGAACCCAATCATTTAATTTAACAAAGCAAGATTAATAATTTATACTAAGTCGGAATTTTCACAAAAACCTAAACCTAGCAAATTGACTAACCAAGACTTGTTAACAACCTATCACCTCACGGATATCTAGGTTGGCTACACGTTATTTACCGATTTCATTAATATAATTAATCCTATGGCTATACTGCAGTTAAACCATAATAATCATAACTTACGTTAATGACTAAACGAGTCCTATTACGTGACATAGACGATCACCAAGAACACATGGATTAATAATATCAAATCTACCAATTCAAACATATATAATGCATTAAACAATTATAACGATTCAAACTTTAATTAAACATAATCCATAAACCAACAATCCAAACATGAGTTCAAACAAAGTTAACGAATCAACAAAACGCTTAGGTAGTTTTAAACGAGTTTAGCCTACCATAATCAAAGTAGAAACAAAAACTGAAACATAAACAGAGCTACCGTTCATCGAAAAAGAATAAAAATAATTCAGCAGCTTGTCTGCTAGCTTAAATTAATTCAGCAGCCTGCTAGCCTTGTTTAATTAATTCACGATCAAAAGTTGACTTCTTTGACGTGCATAGTTGCTTGCTTCACTTCCTTTTTCTCGTTCGTTCCTGCCTCTCCGTCTCTCCTTTCTTACTGCCGTTCGTAACCCTAATTATTGCCGTTCCTCCTATCAAATTTGATGCGATGTATTTTGATCCAAATTTCCTTAAGTGGGCCTTTTCAAAATAATTTACTTGTGGTGTACATGGACCCACACTTTGATACCCAAATATTAATCTTTGTGCTCTTTAACTTGAACGTGGGTTACCTCTGGATACACAAATAAATGAATTAAAACAAATGAATATATTTAAACATCATCATATTCAAATAACATCATTTGTTTTACATTACGTTATATGCATATATATTTTCTTCAAATTGATGTAGCATTAAAATTCTATTTATGATAATATGTATTTTAATATTTCACTCATCGATCTCATGTTTAAATATACATGTCATTTTAGCTCTCAGCTCCTAAAATAATCTAAATACAAATATGAACCAACTAGGAGTAAAAATCGACCAAAAGTAACTCAAAAGTGAAGGAAATATCTTCATAAAAATATATATTATTTGGACCACATCAAATATCCCCACACTTAATCTTTTTCGTCCCTGAAAAAGCATGCACATAGAATCACAACTAATTAAGGTTTCAACTTTCATTACAGTTTCTCAAACAAGAACCGAATTCTGATAAACAATGGTGCGTTTAATTAAACACCCTAACACTAGTCAATTAAGTTTCCCCTTATGTTTAATTTCAATTTAATTAGATCATTTGTCTACAAGGTCTCACACAGAGGAAAAATAAGTCAGCCCGATTATTGTTGCTTGATGAGGCACCGGATAAACCAAAAAGGTTTTCCTACCAAAATAACCTAAAGAACTTAACTAAGCTAAGAACTAGTGCCATATTAGGGTGGATTTTGATGGATGAATTTTGTGGGTATAGACTGTTTATTCTTTTTTTTTTTTTTCATAAAACAAGATCACCTCACCCAGGGGTGTCGTATCCAAGTCGCTATCCCGGAGGTAGAGCACATGAGGTCTTGGATCACTTGCCTTATTTTTTTCATTTTTTTTTTCTTTTGATTTGGCTACTTTGAGCTCTTTTATTTAGCAGCTACTTTGAGCGCTTTTCAGTACTATACCCGGTGGACATTTTATTTGCGGATGCGCCACTTCTTTCACAAGAAGTGTGTTATAAATCCTAAAATGGCACTACCCCTTAACCTATTTAAGTTCTAAAGCCTATAATGGTGCCTAATTGTTCTTTAGTTAAGGCCTTCCTATTCCTCCTAAGATGAACACCCACAAGATTCACGACAATTAACTTTCTATTATTACACTTAGGGAAACCATCTCAGCTAATTGGGTTACCAAATGTTTATCCAAATTCATCTTTGTTTTAAAAACCACAACTCATTTGAAAACCAAAATCAGTTTACTATCATTTTCTATTAAAGTGCACAACTTTAGCAAAGACATTTTTGAATTTTTTCAATTTTTTTTTTGGATTTTTAAGACTCTATAAGACTCAAAACAAACAAACAAGACTCAGAAATGACTATTTCCCATCCCCACACTTAAGTTCTACATTGTCCTCAATGTAGAGATAGAAAACAGCTAAAAATAAAAATAAAATGCAAAAATAAACAAATTAAAAAGGTGAATTGGAAAAGACTTAGCTGGTAATATGCCGAACGCGTATGCTCCAAGTCTTCATTCCAACTTCGGCTCCGATCGTATAGCATTTCGGTCGCGATCGAGCTTCACCGACACTCTCGAGATTCATCTTTGTCTTCACAAATACAAACTCACCCGAATGGAGATTGAGTACGGGTGAGAATGATTTTAAACCTGCAAAAACAAACAAAGAATACCCGAGCGTAAAACCGACTCGACAAAAATAAAATAAAAATAAAATAAAATAAAATAAAAACTGACTCGATAGAAGAAAATTAAACAAACGCTACAAACTAGTAAACCAATGAGAAACCTCCCCACACTTGAACTTAATCAGGAGGTTTCTCTTTGATCTGGACCCTATCTAACCCGTTCAATTCCACACGGTCCACAAACACATTTTGAAAATCAAAAGTAGAATTGAAAATAATTTTGAAAATAAATTTAAAAGCTTTAAACGGGTCAGACCACCAACATTTATACTTACCTGGGAAGAACCGGATGCATGGCAAGTATCGTGAAGACTGGTCATGCTTGCACTTTAAAGGTTTCTTCATCCTCGTAAACCATCTCCCGATTTGCAATAATTTGCGCCCCCTCGGTTCTTTCCTTGATTCAAACCGAGGTATTGAGGAATCTTCATCATGTACCTCTTCCTCAAGCTCACTCGGTAGTTGACTCATCCCCACACTTGGCGTTTGATTGTATACTAAGTCTTCGAAAATCTTGAAATCGCCAAGTGGGTCAAATTCTACCTCCTTACAAAAAGGCAGGTCCACCAGTTCATCAGCGAACTCATCCTCCCAGGATGGAACTGGTACCTCCTTCACATCTCCCTCATGTAGCTCTTGCATCTCATTAAACTCACAAAACAATTGTGAAATATCAAAAGAATCCAAAGATTCAAATATATCACATGATGAGTCAAATAGTTCAGGAATATCAGATGAAATTGAAATTTGGTCAGAACACTTACCTTTTTCGGAAAGATCATCTTCATCATCCAATTTTGTATCGGCATACTCCACTTTTTGCTTCTCGTCATCAGTGGAGATATCCGGTTCTTGATCGGCTTCGCATGTTGTCATCCTTAGATTAGCGAGTTCATCCGTGAGCCTCCCATTTTCTGATAAATAATGAAGTTTCTCCGCCGAACTTAGTGAGTGCCATCGAGTGTTCATGACCTCCTGCACCTTCATTTGTTCTTCTTTCAGGCTCAAGCACTTGTTCATTTCCACTTTCTCTTCCTGACAGACTGGAGGTGGGACTGAAGCGTCCATTTTCGTCTCCGGATGTACTTGGAATTCCTGCAAAACCTCATCCTCACAAGATAAGTGTAAAATATCTTGTGGTTCAGAAATAATATTACAAGATTCAAAAGAGAATGTAGACAATGAGTTATCATTACCTGATTTTTGCTGCAGCTGCTCATGTTGAAACTCCTCTTCTTCATTTGACCTCCTCATGATATCCTTCAGAGCCTTATTAGTATCTTCCATCATCTGGCTGCTCTGCAAGAGGCTATCATATCCTGCTAACGTTCTTTGAGTAGTTGCTTTCTTAGCAACTAACTGGGTTAGCAACTCCTCTATCCTACTCAAAGCACCATCACTACTCCCAACAGAGTTGCTATCAAAGACTTGACCAATATGATATGACTGTGGAAAATATGGGTCAACCGAACACACTTGTGATGAATATGACTGCACATGCCCAAAAGAGTTAGCAAAATGAGGTAGTGCAGAGGACCTCGTATATTGTGGACATAGACAAGTAAAGTGAGGTCCTCCGCAAATTTCACACATATTTAATAACAAGAAAGACTCGATGGGGAGGAAAAACAGAGCAAAATAAAACTAATCCTACGACTCAAATAAAACAAATAAGACAAAGCACGTATGTAGCAGTTAAGACTCAACAAAGTTAATTAACGCAATTACCAAGAGTCCCCGGCAACGGCGCCAAAAACTTGATGCGTGTAATATATATATAAAATAATTAACTAAAAACACCTAGTTTTAAATTTATAAAACCAAGACAAACTACTAAATCACACACAACCGGCAGTGGACCGGTCGAATGTAATATAGCGTGCGTAAGTCCGGGTGTCGACCCACAGACTCTATATACTACGTTAAATTAACTGACTAAAGACTCGACTAACTAAACACGACTTAAATAAAAGATTATTTGAAAAGGGGGGGTTTTTACTAAAAATAGAAACTTACTAAAAATAGAAACTTTCTAAATTAGGAAACTTACTAAAAATGGAAACTGAAAACTTGAAAGACGGATTTAAAGCAGATGAGAGAAAACAAACCACCTAGGCTAGAATCATCGTTAACTTCAGTTATCACTCACGTTGGATTCTTGGTTATGGAACCGGGATCTAAAATTATTCACTTAAAAGCTTTCCTAATTAAGACCCTCGACCCTTCTCGAGAAGAAACCTAAAGGATAACTATTAAGTTATTAGCACACCGGTTACGGGATTAAACTTCCTCACGGTTATCTAATCAAATTATGCCTAATTGACCCACGCTAAAGATCTATCTCACGATACGACCCTTAAAGCCATTTGAACCCAATCATTTAATTTAACAAAGCAAGATTAATAATTTATACTAAGTCGGAATTTTCACAAAAACCTAAACCTAGCAAATTGACTAACCAAGACTTGTTAACAACCTATCACCTCACGGATATCTAGGTTGGCTACACGTTATTTACCGATTTCATTAATATAATTAATCCTATGGCTATACTGCAGTTAAACCATAATAATCATAACTTACGTTAATGACTAAACGAGTCCTATTACGTGACATAGACGATCACCAAGAACACATGGATTAATAATATCAAATCTACCAATTCAAACATATATAATGCATTAAACAATTATAACGATTCAAACTTTAATTAAACATAATCCATAAACCAACAATCCAAACATGAGTTCAAACAAAGTTAACGAATCAACAAAACGCTTAGGTAGTTTTAAACGAGTTTAGCCTACCATAATCAAAGTAGAAACAAAAACTGAAACATAAACAGAGCTACCGTTCATCGAAAAAGAATAAAAATAATTCAGCAGCTTGTCTGCTAGCTTAAATTAATTCAGCAGCCTGCTAGCCTTGTTTAATTAATTCACGATCAAAAGTTGACTTCTTTGACGTGCATAGTTGCTTGCTTCACTTCCTTTTTCTCGTTCGTTCCTGCCTCTCCGTCTCTCCTTTCTTACTGCCGTTCGTAACCCTAATTATTGCCGTTCCTCCTATCAAATTTGATGCGATGTATTTTGATCCAAATTTCCTTAAGTGGGCCTTTTCAAAATAATTTACTTGTGGTGTACATGGACCCACACTTTGATACCCAAATATTAATCTTTGTGCTCTTTAACTTGAACGTGGGTTACCTCTGGATACACAAATAAATGAATTAAAACAAATGAATATATTTAAACATCATCATATTCAAATAACATCATTTGTTTTACATTACGTTATATGCATATATATTTTCTTCAAATTGATGTAGCATTAAAATTCTATTTATGATAATATGTATTTTAATATTTCACTCATCGATCTCATGTTTAAATATACATGTCATTTTAGCTCTCAGCTCCTAAAATAATCTAAATACAAATATGAACCAACTAGGAGTAAAAATCGACCAAAAGTAACTCAAAAGTGAAGGAAATATCTTCATAAAAATATATATTATTTGGACCACATCACACGTGCTCTTAACTTAATAAATGGGCCAAGGCCATAACTTTAGTTGGGTCGGATCCAGTAAGGAGTTGAGCCAAGCCCAATAGGTTTCTTAAAAAAAATCTAAATCCAAAAACCTGGGTTGTTACAAAAACTGTTGTTTAAACATTTTGTTGTCATAGTTTGGATTGGTACCAAAATAATCTGCTAAAAGGAACTCGTTTTCCTTTTCATGATTTCGGTTAATCTATACTCGTCTATGAATGTCAAAAATGTTTCCGCCTGCTGACGTGCATGAGTAGGCAGTTCGATCGAGCCTCCCACCGCGCAAACAAAGACACCATCATCATTGGACGAATTAGAAGAGGATGAAGAATCCCAACCATCTTTTTTTAGTTGTGTAGGTTTGTGATTAACGAAAGTGTTTGATTTTGTTCCGGAAAGAGGGTAGAATGAAATGGATTATTGAGAGAATTTATAAATACACACATATATATATATATATATATATATATATATATATATATATATATATATATATATAGCTTCTAATAAAAGAGGGTTTTGGAGGACACATGTCATCCATTGGAGAGGGTGTTAGAGTATTTTCCCGCTCAAAGCTATGTTTGGAAGGAAATCGATAAGATTAAATCACACATAATTTTCTCTTCCAAAGTTTCAATCTACCTTACTTACATCCCAGAAATCATGGTGGAAACGGGAAACAAACAACCTAAACAAATAACTAATCACAATTTATGACCTAGACACATGCATGCCGACCTGTACGCTCGACCCTGTACATATGAGTGGCGCCGTGAATTTTGTCGGATATTTATCATCTGGATTATTTGTATGTATGTTTTTCTTAATCTTTGTATAAATTATTTTGTAGGATTTATAAAGAATCCAACTAAAAAACGCCGATATCTAATTTAGTACTATGAGTGTATATGTTGTTTAAATCTATTTTTTTAAGGCTAAAATTAAAGTTTGAATGCAATTTGTGTTTCTATTTTCATATATCTTTCATGTAATGTGTAATTTATTTACAAATGTTACTTTTTACTTAAAGTTTTAGAACTATGTTTTTTATGTTTCCGCCCGTGTAACCCACGGGGTTTTAGTCTAGTATATATATATATAAATAAATAAAATAAAATTGATTTTTTATTTATAAAACTAGTCGTTCAACAACGACATTTTTAAAAAAAAAAAACCAAGTCAAACAATTGTTCAACGTGATGGTTAGCACAGGTATGGCTATCACGCCCCCATAAGGTGAAGGGGGCGGTGTAGCAAGCGTTATAGAAAAAAAAAACCTTCACGCCCCCAATATCAAACCATAACATATGGCGTAAGTAACAAATGTGATACCGAATCCACGGAATATCCAAATGGCTCAAACGTAATTGATAATTAAAGACCAAAACTGAACCAAAGGTTCCAAGAACAAAGTTCTTTATAATCAATAATCAACATAAACTTCCCTAAACAATAAACTATAGATCCACATTTATAATAGACTCAACAAATCTTAAGATAAACATGAATAAACTAAATAAATAAAAGATATGATAATTAAATAAAGACTCGATAATTAAGGAAATAAATATTATTCAAATATGTTGATCCATATCCCTATCATACTCCCCTTCTTTGAAAAACTCGTCCTCGAGTTTTAACTCTGGATCAATGCCTCCTGTCAAATGGTACATCGAGTCGTTTCTTCTCTACCATTATCATCATAACATGCCTAAACACTTCAACTTCATTGTTCGTCATGTTCGGCTCTTGACATGTCCCACCAGGATCAATCGGGTTGTACGGTCCCATTATTCTTGTCTCATTCTTCCCCTCTTTGAAAAAGACTCATCCTCAAGTCTTGAGAACATCAAAAAAATCATTGAAAACCCGAGATAAATGATCGCCTTTTCTATTTTTTTCACATGACATTCGTTTGATACAAAAGTTGTAAGCTTGAAACATCTTACCTATTATCTTCTTTTTGTGAAACCAATGTCGCCCTTGCCAAGATAATGGATATGAAATAAAGATTATTCAAATATGTTGATCCATATCCCTATCAAAATGTTTCCTTAAAAGTTACGGTTTTCTAAGTAATATCTTTTAATCAATTTTCGAATCCAAGTATGATATACTTTCGTATCGCGTCTCATTTTCATATTAGACTTATGCATCATCGTTTGTTGTTGCATTCGTTTAATGGCTTTTTCTCCACAAGTATTAAGAATTTATGTGCTAGCATCGAATACTTATTTTATATTGTACTAGTCGAGGTGACTCCTGGTTCTTGGAGTCGTAAGGTGAAAATGAAAATAAAAACCTTTTTACTTTATCGTTTTTGGTTCTTCGTTTTATGTCTTTTATCATTATTTGTTATTTGTATGTGTTGGGTCCAACTTAAGATGCCACTTTACAAAATAAGCAAACCTTGGTCAAGTTCAAGACGAGTGAAGATATCGAGCAATGACGCGAGCAAGCACAGATGAATACTTGGTTTAATAGTATTTGTCTTATAAGATTTGTGTAATCGTTATGTGCTCAGTTGCACTTGTTTAGGCTTACTGTAAGGTGAGAATGATATAGACTATAAATTATCACCTAGGTCATTTTAGGTAAGAGTTGCATACATTTCTATTCCATATCCATCTTGTAACTTTCCTTAGATCTAATACAATATCTTATTCATATTCTTCATGATCTTCACCATACCTTGCATTGATCTTCATGAACAATCATGCATCAGTACATGATTAGTGAGATTCCGTATCACTGATCATAAACAACGTTCATAACAAATCTCATATTTAGATCCAAGCTCATCTTTTAGTTGATGTATGTTTTTTCTGCAGGAAAATGTCTGCAGTCTGCGGACCACATCTGCAGAAGAAGAGGTGGACTAAACATCTGCAATCTGCAATAAGAAGATTGTTTGTTTTTTTAACTTATGCAGTCTGCTGGAATAAACTGGTGTTGGTAATGGTGGTGGGGGACCCTGATGGTGGTACTGGATGGTGATGGGTGGGGGACGGTGGTGAGCACTAGATGGTGGTGGTGGGGGACAGTGGTGGTGGTACTGGATGATGATGGGTGGGGGACGGTGTTGGACAGTGGGTGGTGGTGGGGACGGTGGGTGATGGTAGAAAATGATGGGTGGTGGTGGTGGTGGACAATGGTGGGTGGTGGTAGTGGTTGTGGTGGATGGTGGTGTGGTGAACAATGGTGGGTAGTGGAGGTGGACAAAGGTGGGTGGTGGTGGTGGTAGTGGATAGTGGGTGGTGGGGGGACGGTGGTGGTGGTACTGGATGGTGGTGGGTGGGGGACGGTGGTTGACAGTGGGTGGTGGTGGTGTGAGGGTAGGGGTGGGGATGGTGGGTGATGGTAGACAATAGTGGGTGGTGGTGAACGATGGTGGGTGGTGGTGGTTGTGGTGGACAATGGTGGGTGGTGGTGGTGTGAGGGTAGGGGTGGGGATGGTGGGTGATGGTAGACAATAGTGGGTGGTGGTGGACGATGGTGGGTGGTGATGGTTGTGGTGGACAATGGTGGGTGGTGGTGGTTGTGGTGGACAATGTGGTGGGTGATGGTGATTGTGGTGGACAATGATGGGTAGTGGTTGTGGTGGACAATGGTGGTTAGTGGTAGTGGTGGTGGACAATGGTGGTTAGTGGTGGTGGTGGACAATGGTGGGTAGTGATGATGGTGGTGGTGGTAGTGTGGTAGACGGTGATGGTGGTGATACTAAGTAAAGGTGTTTAACTCTGCTCTGCAGACCTTAGAAGATCTCAGAAGTGGTTGGTCCAAGTCTGCACCAGGAAGAAGTCGCGCACACCTTTTTTAATGAAACATCTTCGAAAAACAAACAGTCTGCAGATGACAATGTCTGCGCGTGGTTTGCGCGGCGCAACATAAGAGGTTGCGCAGACCTTTTCTGAAAAAACAAACAGCACCTTAGACTCATCAGTATGTATTTTAACATTGACCCATTTTTTAGATTTAATTAACGCCTCTTTTTTCTCCTTTATACGGTCCACTTCCTGCTTTCTAAATCGTTTTTTCCTTTCATCAAGTCTAAGTAAATCCCAATTCATAAATAAGTTGTTAAAACTAAAAGAATAAACTGCTGTTTTGGTTTCTTTGTTTTAATACCATTAACAGTTTCAGTCCAACCTTAACAGTTTTGGTCCCTGCGTTTTTTGTTTTCCAACAGAAATGGTCTCGAACATGAACATAAACTTCATCCAGTTTTTCGTTAAGTCTCTCAAACGCGCCCCACATTTTAGGGGTAAAAATTCCTCTTTTATCTAGGTCATCATGTAAGTTAACATTTATATTCAGTCGCATGTTAAAAAGAGATGGAGAAATGATATTTTTACTCTGTA
Organism: Tagetes erecta; assembly: GCA_030867185.1. Classification (NCBI taxonomy): domain Eukaryota; kingdom Viridiplantae; phylum Streptophyta; class Magnoliopsida; order Asterales; family Asteraceae; genus Tagetes; species Tagetes erecta. The sequence continues at coordinate 63,038,900 of CM061488.1, forward strand.
TGTGAGGGAGACCTAACGAAAAATTGGATGGAGTTAGTGTTTGAGACCATTGCTGTTAGAAAATAAAAACACATGGACCAAAACTGCTAAGTTGGGACTTTAACTATTAATGATATCAAGACACATGAACCAAAATTACAGTTTACTCAAACTAAAATTTTCAATTAATATAACTTTTCTTATTGGGCTTTAGGCTTTAGAATTTGATGGCCTGTTAGGATTTGGTGGCATAAAACATTAGCATGTTTTCTTTATACTATTATACTATTATCGATCAATAAACACATGGATTTTATAAATAATATCAAAAATCTTTCGATGTGAATAACAACATACAATTTATCAATTAAGCATTAGCATTTCTTTGTTAAACCTGGAAATTAAAATACGATTTACCAATAAAGGATAAGAAAAACTCCACAATATTTTGTACATGTTAATTCACTAGACCAATTCGAAACACAAAATGTATGGCATTCGCGACATCATAAGCCATATGTCCGATTTTTCCCCCGATCCAACTTCCCAATGTGCTTCCAACCAAATACCCAAATCTTCCAAACCTTTCCTCACCTAGGAACCCAACAACATATGTCCCACACAATGTCCCTGCACCCCTTAGAACGCCTTCGCTCACATACCCTTGGTGGTAAACGACTTCAAAAAGATCCCAACCAGATGACACGATAGGTCCTAAGATTCGATTGAGGTTCTTGTTAGCTATTTTGGCTGCTTTATCACCTGCTTTTTGGGCTTGTTTGGCTGCAACTTTGCTTTCAATGCCTTGTGAGAGTGCATCGGCTAGTGAAGATTCAACCGCTTTATTTCTTGCTAGCTCAACATGACTTGTTCTAATGTTGTTGGTGTATAACTTGACACCCTCTTTCACACCACATATTAGTGTTCCTGAACCACCATCGAAACAGTCGAAGATACTAAATTTCCCAGTTTGCGTAGATGTTGTTTTAACCATCTCTCTACATGATCCAGCTAAATGGAAAGAAGAAATAAATTTAATGAATATGAATATCAAAATTAATAGAAAGCTAAAAGATTAACTAGTTATAACCAAATCTAGGAACACATGCAAACAAACAATCCATGTGGTATACATGTCTAAGGGGCTGTTTGGCAAAATTTGAATCATTAAGTGCTAAACGGTCTGAATGCTGAATGCCCTGAATGCTGAATCTGAATGATTAAGCACTGAACTAAACCATTAAAATGTGAAACAAACAGCCCTTAATGTCCTTAGAAACCTTTCCTAAGCAATAGTTTCATCCCACGACCATGGGTTAAAGATTTCTAACAAACTTTGCAATCGTTTCTGATTAAATGGGAAGTCGACGATGCACTAAACCACGCCCATCGCTAAAGCCCCCCTAAGCAATTTATCGGTCGTCAATCGTCATGACAAATGACACATTTGTCTATGGCTGCCCATTATAGATCTTATATAATTAAAATAACAAAATTTCATGTATACATTTCTGGCATCAAGGATTTCATATTTGATAATGATTGTGTTAAAAACATCTACATGATTAAAAATCCATATTCATATCTATATAAAATAAGAATCTAAAAGACATGAAATAAAAAAAATGGGAGAGTTAATTAAATGTACCAATGAAACTAAGGAACATATATCCTACGACAAAGGCTAGAAACAGAAATCTTCTTTTCAGAAAATCCATAAATTGATGGAATTATGATGGTTTCTCAAACTGCTATCATTGATTTTTCTGGTGCCCATTGAGGAAATAGAAATAGGAGTTACAATTTCTGTTATTATACAATTACCTCTATAACATGATATAGAAAAGAGAAGTATTTGTTTTCTAAAATAGTTAATTTCCCTTTTATTTTAGTCGTTGTGGTTTGGGTGTTTTAACACTTTTACTCCAGAATAATGTTAGAATCTAATTGAGAAAATCTAACTTTGTGTTTATAACAATAAGGGTCATGACACAAACAAACACGGTTAGGTTTTTTAAGTTAGATTTTAACCACTAGTAAAAAAATAGTCATTTTTCAGGCACATTTGCGTCGCAAATGCGTAGTAAAATGCTCTTTGCAACGCATTTACTACAAAAGGTTTCTGTGGGAAAAACCTTGTAGGAAATAGTTTGCTACGCTTTCACTTCGCAATTTGTTACCCTTTTGTAACAAATATATGCTCTTTGCCCGACCCGCTTTATACCGGCCCGACCTGTAACCCAAACTTTATCAAAATTGAAGCCCGTTAACCGACCCAGTGTATAAAAACTGGGTATTAGGCTTAACCAAGTTTAATGTTTCCGGGCTTTTAGAAAACCCGAGACCAATATATCAACTATCAATTTCTTTTCACTAGTTCTCTAGCTCAATTGCTCATATGATTCCTCTTCCTCTTCTCTCTGCTGCATCAAGATCTAACATAGGTTTTAATTCTGAAGTTTTCAATTGGTGAGTTTGTTCTATTAAAGTTAATTTTTATTTCATATTCCTTCACGATCCAATGGTAAGTTAAGCTTTCAATTGAAGAAGAACTGGAAATTGGAAACATAGAAAACGTAGAAGAACAGGTCTGAATATACTGGTTAACTTAAAACGATATTAGATATGGTTGTATTTTAAAAAGATAAGTTTATGTTTCAAAAAGATATTTTTTTATTTTAGAAAATATATGTTTGAATTTAAAATAAATATTACAAACCTAATGCAAGTATGCAATCCAAATCCTAAAATATAATCTGGCATATGCTTTTGTAGTTTTGAATTGTCTTTATCCAATTATATGTTACAACATAACCCCCTAAGAAGATGTGTATCAATGAGCCATGTAGGTCTAATTCAGGCTTTTAAATTTTGTTATAGAACACTGGTAATGGGCCCGGGCCTAGCCCAAAACCCGTTTTTAGGTGAAACTAAAGACCGAAGCCCCTTCAAGAACAAAAATAACTATCCGCGTTTTCTACAAATCTTGGGTCGGGTGTTGGGTTATCGGGCCTAACCCGTTTTATGCCCAGTCCTAGTGGTAACCATTGTACGATAGTGGTAGCCGCATTCACACAATAAAAGTACCGTTATATCGGCTGCAACTTGCTAGAAAAAGATAGGTGTTCTCTCATCAATGGATTTACGACTTGTCTACTTGTCCTCCTTCAAAGGAAAAGACCATAACATTGTTTAAGAAAAAAATAAAGTGGAAAGAAATAGAACTTGATGTATTGGTTGCAAAAACTAAATCGATAAAATGGGATGGATAATGAAACTGTGATCAAACAAATACTGATCTATAAAGAAAGAGAACACATGCTCAACCTATTGAGGTTGTGCAGGATCCCAAATCACAACCACCTAAAAAGGAAAGGCTAGAGAAAAGGGTACCAGCCAATCCAAAAGTGTAAATCACACATCTTGTGAGCTCATGACAGAGGACTCCTCTTACCTTTGATGAGCAAACCCTAATTGATCTTATTGTCTCTCATCATGAGTCATAAGACTCTAATGGTAATACCAAAAATGGATACCCACATCATTGATGTATCTTTTAAAGAATGTGTCTTATTAGGAGCTAGCCAACATCCACGTCCATTAGACTATGAACTCTATCAAGAACCATTACACATGTCTATAACCCAGGATCAGGGTACAAATGTGATGTGTTGCAAAACACATCATCGTTTTCTAGTATTTTGTAGTTAGTTTAGGTAGTTATCGAGTCATTCTTTTGGAGCTTTATTTAGTTTTATTTTTAGATTCGAATCTTAGTTCTTGTAGTGTTTTGCAGTGATTTGGAGGTGGTTAGAGGCAGAACCGGCTCGAGAATGGGATGCGAGCTAAGTTGAAGTTTGAAGGAAGAAATATTGGAGAAAAGGGGTGAAACCATGAGAAAAGAGCCAACTTTCTGGATGAAGGGGTACTAGGCGATACGCGCAGCATGCATGCTCTCGTGCGCGTATCGCGTAGTGTGATTGTCGCGGATTGTTAATTTTTATGTGTTAGGCGATACGGGCAGAACAATGAGTCCACATGCGCGTGTCGCGTAGTAGACTGATATAGTGTAAATTATACATTTATCCCGTGTAGAGTTTGTTTACGTTTCAAGTCATTTTGTATCGTTTTCTTTGAATTTTATCTACTATTGATCCAAACATGTTTTGTAGGTCCCATGTTGATGAATAAATGAAAAGATCTCGAGAAATGAAGATCGTAGCAAGAAACGGGACGTAAAACGGAGTTACGAGCAAACCGTAGCGCGAAACAGAACAAACCCGAAAGCCGAAACTACATGGCGCACAGAAGTCGAGCATAAAGCGCATGAGAAGAATGTTGGGGCGCCGCGCGACCACCACAAGCATCCTCACTGCGTGATGCGGCGTGGAGGTTTGTTGGTGGCGTGGTGACGTGTACCACGCAGCCACACTTCGCTCGTCGCTGCGCGACGCGGCGACACGTTTTTAACAGAAAGTTTCGAGTTTTTTTGGCCATGCACACTATATATTGATTTGTTATGAAAACTAGCCTCCTAGACACTTTTGGCGATGGAAAAGAGGCGATTTACAGCAGATCGGAAGCGGTTTTGTGGTGAAGAAGGTGAAAACAAGACACCGGATGCTTGTGGGATCAAGGATCACTTCCTAGATTACTCAGGTTCTTTTGTTCTTTCGTTTTTCTTTCCTTTTATCATTTTCAATACATTAAAACTTGTTTTTATTGCTTTGATTATGGTATGCTAATCGTTTAGAACTACCTAGGCGTTGTGATGAATTGTTAACTTGGTTGGATTTCATGTTTGGTGACTTTTTGGTTATGGTTATTTATGATTAATTAAAGTTTCAATCTTTATTGCTAATTGATGTGTTTTGCATTCTAATATTGGTTTGATTAATGTTATTAGTCCACGTTCTCTTGGTGATTGTCTATGTCACGGAATAGGGGTCGTTTTAACCATTGACTTGTGTTGTGGTTTTTATGGTTAACCTGCAGTAAAACTAGATCGATAAAATGGGATGGATAATGAAACTGTGATCAAACAAATACTGATCTATAAAGAAAGAGAACACATGCTCAACCTATTGAGGTTGTGCAGGATCCCAAATCACAACCACCTAAAAAGGAAAGGCTAGAGAAAAGGGTATAGCCAATCCAAAAGTGTAAATCACACATCTTGTGAGCTCATGACAGAGGACTCCTCTTACCTCTGATGAGCAAACCCTAATTGATCTTATTGTCTCTCATCATGAGTCATAAGACTCTAATGGTAATACCAAAAATGGATACCCACATCATTGATGTATCTTTTAAAGAATGTGTCTTGTTAGGAGCTAGCCAACATCCACGTCCATTAGACTATGAACTCTATCAAGAACCATTACACATGTCTATAACCCAGGATCAGGGTACAAATGTGATGTGTTGCAAAACACATCATCGTTTTCTAGTATTTTGTAGTTAGTTTTGGTAGTTATCGAGTCATTTTTATGAAGCTTTATTTAGTTTTATTTTTAGATTCGAATCTTAGTTCTTGTAGTGTTTTGCAGTGATTTGGAGGTGGTTAGAGGCAGAATCGGCTCGAGAATGGAATGCGAGCTAAGTTGAAGTTTGAAGGAAGAAAGATTGGAGAAAAGGGGTGAAACCATGAGAAAAGAGCCAACTTTCTGGATGAAGGGGTACTAGGCGATACGCGCAGCATGCATGCTCTCGTGCGCGTATCGCGTAGTGTGATTGTCGCGGATTGTTAATTTTTATGTGTTAGGCGATACGGGCAGAACAATGAGTCCACATGCGCGTGTCGCGTAGTAGACTGATATAGTGTAAATTATACATTTATCCCGTGTAGAGTTTGTTTACGTTTCGAGTCATTTTGTATAGTTTTCTTTGAATTTTATCTACTATTGATCCAAACATATTTTGTAGGTCCCATGTTGATGAATAAATGAAAAGATCTCGAGAAATGAAGATCGTAGGAAGAAACGGGACGTAAAACGGAGTTACGAGCAAACCGTAGCGCGAAACAGAACAAAACCGAAAGCCGAAACTACATGGCGCACAGAAGTCGAGCATAAAGCGCATGAGAAAAATGTTGGGGCGCGCGCGACCACCACAAGCATCCTCACTGCGTGACGCGGCGTGGAGGTTTGTTGGTGGCGTGGTGACGTGTACCACCCGGCCACACTTCGCACGTCGCCGCGCGACGCGGCGACACGTTTTTAACAGAAAGTTTCGAGTTTTTTTTGGCCATGCACACTATATATTGATTTGTTATGAAACCTAACCTCCTAGACACTTTTGGCGATGGAAAAGGCGATTTACAGCAGATCGGATGCGGTTTTGTGGTGAAGAAGGTGAAAACAAGACACCGGATGCTTGTGGGATCAAGGATCACTTCCTAGATTACTCAGGTTCTTTTGTTCTTTCGTTTTTCTTTCCTTTTATCATTTTCAATACATTAAAACTTGTTTTTATTGCTTTGAATATGGTATGCTAATCGTTTAGAACTACCTAGGCGTTGTGATGAATTGTTAAGTTGGTTGGATTTCATGTTTGGTGACTTTTTGGTTATGGTTATTTATGATTAATTAAAGTTTCAATCTTTATTGCTAATTGATGTGTTTTGCATTCTAATATTGGTTTGATTAATGTTATTAGTCCACGTTCTCTTGGTGATTGTCTATGTCACAGAATAGGGTTCGTTTTAACCATTGACTTGTGTTGTGGTTTTTATGGTTAACCTGCAGTAAAACCATAGGATTAATATTATTAGTTGAATTGGTAAAAACGTGTAGCCAACTTAGAAACCCGTGAGGTGATAAGTTGTTAATTGGTAAGGTTGATTAAATTGCTAGGTTTAGGTCTTTGTGAGAAGTCTGGCTTAGTTTATATTAACAAACTTGCTTGTTAAATCAATTGGTTAGGTTGAAATGGCTTTAGAGTTCGTATCATGAGATAGGTCGTTAATCTAAGTCAACTAAGCATAATGAGATTAGGTAATGTTATATTACATCTGACCGGTCCACTGCCGGTTGTGTGTGATTTAGTCAGTTTTTCTAGGTTTTTATAAATTTAAACTAGGTGTTTTATTAGTTATTTTATATATATTATTGCACGCATCAAGTTTTTGGCGCCGTTGTCGGGGACTCTTGGTAATTGTGTTTATTAAAATTTTTGAGAACTTATCTGCTATACACGTGCTTTTTGTGTTTGTTTATTTGCTAGTTCATTTGTGTCATTTTATTTGGTTTGAGTCTTAGGATTAGTTTTATTTTTCTTTGTTTTTCTCCCCATAGAGTCTTTCGTGGTATTAATATGTGTGAAATTTATGGAGGACCTATTTTACCTATTTATGTCCAGATTATACGAGGTCCTCTACATCACCTTGTGTTACTAACTCCTTTATGCATGTGCAGCCATATTATTCACAAGAATATCAAACATCCCAAGATGGTGCAAAGTATATAGAAGAGAGGATGAAGAGAAACTAAGGAATCAGTTGGAGATGGTGCAGGATATGATATGTATCGATAGGATGAGTTTACTTATGATGAGAAACGAAAACTTCTGAAGGTTCACGGATTAATTTCAGAGGAGCTGGAGAAATATAAGAGAATTCAACCAGAAGAAACTATAGAGCCAGAAATCATGGAGAGATATGTGGTCAAAGGTAATGAGGATTTACCACTCGCCGGAATCTATGTTTTTTCCATCCAAGATGATTCTTCTAGTGATGATGAAGATGAATGGGACTTTAGTTGTGAAGATTTGCATCATGATCCTGAGCCAGGTAAGTGTTCTGAACTCCAATCTGACCATTCTGATTTTGATATTCCTACATCAGCTGACTTAATTGAGGATGAACTCGAGTCATCAGATTCATTTAATTTTTCATGTTTGTTTGTTGAGGATGATGGTGTGCAGGAATTAGAAGTTGAATCTGACCAAGAGGGAGATATGAAGGTGGTGTCAGTTCCATCTTGGGAAGATGAGTTTGCTGATGAACTGGTGGACCTGCCTTTTTGTGAGAAAGTGGAATTTGACCCACTTGACGATTTGAAGATTCTTGAAGACTTAGTATACAATCAAATGCCAAGTGTGGGGATAAAGTAAGAACCGAGTGAGCCTGAGGAAAAAGTACCTGATGGAGATTCCTCAAAACCGAGGTTTAAAACAAGGAAAGAACTGATGGAGCGCACACTGTTGTAGGTCGGAAGATGGTTTACAAGGATGAAGAAACCTTTAAAGTGCAAGCATGACCAGTCTTCACGATACATGCCATATATTCGGTTCTTTCCAAGTAAGTATAAATGTTGGTGGTCTGACGCGTTTAAAGGATTTAAACTCATTTTTAAAGTTTTTTTTAATTTCATTTGTAACTTTCTAAAAGTTTTTGTGGACCGGGTGGAATTGAACGGGTTAGATATGGTCCAGATCAAAGAGAAACCTCCTGATTAAGTTCAAGTCTGGGGAGGTTTCCTATTGGTTTGTAGTTTTATTTATATTTAGTTTTTATTTTTTTATTTTTAGTTGTGTCGAGTCAGTGTTATGCTCGGGTTCTTGTTTTTTTTTTTGCAGGTTTACACTATTCTCACTCGTACTCAATCTCCATTCGGGTGAGTTTGCACTTGTGGAAATGAGGAAGGAGCTCGGGAGTGTCTGTGTCAAGTTTTACCGCGACCGAAATGCTATAAGGTCATAACTTGAAGATTGGAATGAAGACTTGGATCTTAGGCGTTTCGCAATACCAGCTAAGTCTTTTCCAATTCACCTTCTATCTTTTTAATTTTTGCAATTTATTTTATTTTTAGATATTTTCCATTTCTACATTAGGGACGATGTAGAACTTAAGTGTGGGGATGTGAAATACTCTTTTGAGTCTTTTATTTAGTTTTTAGTTTTAATATTAGTCATATAGAGTCTAAAAAGAATCCAAAAAATTGAATTTTTTTTTTTTTGAAAAATGTCTTTGTTAAAGTTGTGCACTTTAAATAAAGATGATAGTAAATTGATTTTGGCTTTCAAAATTGGTTGTGGATTTTTAAACAAGGATGAATTTTGATAAACATTTGGTAACTCAATTAACTGAGATGGTTTCCGTAAGTGTTTTTAATTGAACTTTAATGATCTTCAATCTCGTGGTCATCATCTTAGGAGAAACAGGAAGGCCTTACACTAAATAAAAATAGGCACCAGTTTAGGCTTTAGAACTTAAATAGGTTAAGGGTTAGTGTCATTTTGGGATTTATAGCACGCTTCTTGTGAAAGAAGTGGTGCTTCCGCAAACAATGTCCACAGGGTGTAAACTGAAAGCGTTTAAAGTAGCTGCTAAAAATAAAAGAGCCCAATGTAGCCAAATAAAAAAAAAAAAAAAGAAAAAATAAGGCAAGTGATCCAAGACCTCATATGCTCTGCCTCTAGGATAACGACTTGGAGCCGACACCTCTGGGTGAGGTGCTCTTGTTTTATGAAAAAAAAATAAATAGTCTATACCCATAAATTTCATCCATCCAAAATCCACCCTAATATGACACTAGTTCTTTACTTAGTTAAGTTCTTTAGGTTATTCTGGTAGGAAAATCTTTGTGATTTTTCTTCTGCCTCGTCAAGCAACAATCTAATCGGGCTGACTTATTTTTCCTTTGTGTGAGACCTTGTAGATAAATGATCTATTTGAATTTAAATTAAACATAATAGGAAACTTAATTGGCTAGTGTTAGAGTGTTTAATTAAACGCACCACTGTTTATCTGATTCATTTCTTGTTTGTGATTCTGTAATAAAGTGTTCAAGCCTTAATTAGTTGTGACTCTATGTGCATGCTTTTTGAGGGACGAAAAAGGTTAAGTGTGGGGATGTTTGATATAGTGTAAATTATACATTTATCCCGTGTAGAGTTTGTTTACGTTTCGAGTCATTTTGTATAGTTTTCTTTGAATTTTATCTACTATTGGTCCAAACATGTTTTGTAAGTCCCATGTTGATGAATAAATGAAGAGATCTCGAGAAATGAAGATCATAGGAAGAAACGGGAGCAAAACGGAGTTACAAGCAAACGGTAGCGCAAAACAGAACAAAACCGAAAGCCAAAACTACATGGGTCACAGAAGTCGAGCATGAAGCGCATGAGAAGAATGTTGGGGCGCCGCGCGACCACCACAAGCATCCTCACCGCGTGACACGGCGTGGAGGTTTGTTGGTGGCGTGGTGACATGTACCACGCTGCCACACTTCGTTTCGTCGACGCGCCGACGCGTTTTTAAAAATAAAGTTTTCGAGTTTTTTTGGCCCTGCACACTATATATTGATATGTTATGAAACCTAGCCTCCTACACACTTTTGGGGACGGAAAAGAGGCGATTTACAGCAGATCGGAAGCGGTTTTGTGGTGAAGAAGGCGAAAACAAGACACCGGATGCTCGTGGGATCAAGGATCACTTCCTAGATTGCTCGGGTTCTTTTGTTCTTTCGTTTTTCTTTCCTTTTATCATGTTCAATACATTAAAACTTGTTTTTATTGCTAATCGTTTAGAAATACCTAGGCGTTGTGATGAATTGTTAACTTGGTTGGATTTCATGTTTGGTTACTTTTTGGTTATGGTTATTTATGATTAATTAAAGTTTCAATCTTTATTGTAAATTGATGTGTTTTGCATGCTAATATTGGTTTGATTAATGCTGTTAGTCCACGTTCTCTTGGTGATTGTCTATGTCACGGAATAGGGTTCGTTTTAGCCATTGACTTATGTTGTGGTTTTTATGGTTAACCTGCAGTAAAACCATAGGATTAATATTATTAGTTGAATTGGTAAAATCGTGTAGCCAACTTAGAAATCCATGAGGTGATAAGTTGTTAATTGGTAAGGTTGATTAACTTGCTAGGTTTAGGTCTTTGTGAGAAGTCTGGCTTAGTTTATATTAACAAACTTGCTTGTTAAATCAATTGGTTAGGTTGAAATGGCTTTAGAGTCCGTATCATGAGATAGGTCTTTAATCTAAGTCAATTAAGCATAATCAAATTAGGTAACTGTGAGGAAACTTAATCCTATAACTGGTGCGATAATAACTTAATAGTGCACTTTAGGTTTCTTCTCGCAAAGTGTCGATGGTCCTATTTAGTATTGCTTTTAAGTGACTATTTCCAAATCTCGGTTCCATAAACATTAGTCCAAACATTATTGATAACTGAAGTTGGCAACGATTCTAGCTTAGGTGGTTCGTCTTCATCTCTCTATTTTAAATCCGTCTTTTAGTTCGTCAGTTTCTATTTTTAGCCAGTTACTATTTAAGTAAGTTTCCATTTTTAGCAGTAAACTCCCCTTTAAATATATTTTCATTAAAAGTTCGTGTCTTGTTAGTCGAATCTTGATTAGTTAACTTATTGCAGTATATAGAGTCTGTGCGTCGTTATTATCGCACCAGTTATAGGATTAAGTTTCCTCACAGTTACCTAATTTGATTATGCTTAATTGACTTAGATTAAAGACCTATCTCATGATACGGACTCTAAAGCCATTTCAACCTAACCAATTGATTTAACAAGCAAGTTTGTTAATATAAACTAAGCCAGACTTCTCACAAAGACCTAAACCTAGCAAGTTAATCAACCTTACCAATTAACAACTTATCACCTCATGGATTTCTAAGTTGGCTACACGATTTTACCAATTCAACTAATAATATTAATCCTATGGTTTTACTGCAGGTTAACCATAAAAACCACAACATAAGTCAATGGCTAAAACGAACCCTATTCCGTGACATAGACAATCACCAAGAGAACGTGGACTAACAGCATTAATCAAACCAATATTAGCATGCAAAACACATCAATTTACAATAAAGATTGAAACTTTAATTAATCATAAATAACCATAACCAAAAAGTAACCAAACATGAAATCCAACCAAGTTAACAATTCATCACAACGCCTAGGTATTTCTAAACGATTAGCAATAAAAACAAGTTTTAATGTATTGAACATGATAAAAGGAAAGAAAAACGAAAGAACAAAAGAACCCGAGCAATCTAGGAAGTGATCCTTGATCCCACGAGCATCCGGTGTCTTGTTTTCGCCTTCTTCACCACAAAACCGCTTCCGATCTGCTGTAAATCGCCTCTTTTCCGTCCCCAAAAGTGTGTAGGAGGCTAGGTTTCATAACATATCAATATATAGTGTGCAGGGCCAAAAAAACTCGAAAACTTTATTTTTAAAAACGCGTCGGCGCGTCGACGAAACGAAGTGTGGCAGCGTGGTACATGTCACCACGCCACCAACAAACCTCCACGCCGTGTCACGCGGTGAGGATGCTTGTGGTGGTCGCGCGGCGCCCCAACATTCTTCTCATGCGCTTCATGCTCGACTTCTGTGACCCATGTAGTTTTGGCTTTCGGTTTTGTTCTGTTTTGCGCTACCGTTTGCTTGTAACTCCGTTTTGCTCCCGTTTCTTCCTATGATCTTCATTTCTCGAGATCTCTTCATTTATTCATCAACATGGGACTTACAAAACATGTTTGGACCAATAGTAGATAAAATTCAAAGAAAACTATACAAAATGACTCGAAACGTAAACAAACTCTACACGGGATAAATGTATAATTTACACTATATCAAACATCCCCACACTTAACCTTTTTCGTCCCTCAAAAAGCATGCACATAGAGTCACAACTAATTAAGGCTTGAACACTTTATTACAGAATCACAAACAAGAAATGAATCAGATAAACAGTGGTGCGTTTAATTAAGTGACTATTTCCAAATCTCGGTTCCATAAACATTAGTCCAAACATTATTGATAACTGAAGTTGGCAACGATTCTAGCTTAGGTGGTTCGTCTTCATCTCTCTATTTTAAATCCGTCTTTTAGTTCGTCAGTTTCTATTTTTAGCCAGTTACTATTTAAGTAAGTTTCCATTTTTAGCAGTAAACTCCCCTTTAAATATATTTTCATTAAAAGTTCGTGTCTTGTTAGTCGAATCTTGATTAGTTAACTTATTGCAGTATATAGAGTCTGTGCGTCGACACCCGGAATTACATACGCTATATTACATCTGACCGATCCACTGCCGGTTGTGTGTGATTTAGTCAGTTTTTCTAGGTTTTTATAAATTTAAAACTAGGTGCTTTTATTAGTTATTTTATATATAGTATTGCACGCATCATAGACAAATACGAGTTTTTTTTTTATAAAAACATGGTACTTAGACAGTGTCAAATACCCTAATCTTATTCATTCGACTCCAGCCGTTTCTAGAGCAAAAAGAAGGTGATTTTGAGGAGAAAGTAAGGTGAAGAAGCAAAAGATCAAGACATGGTTCGTGGAAACGTTTGTGATCATCAAACTAGGTTTTTGTTCTTTACGTCTTTGAGTTTGATACTTTGCTTGATGATGTTAACTTTGAAAACACTAACTTTTCTGTTAATTTATGCATTTATGAGTAGCTAAACTTATTAGTATCATTTAGATGATGAACTTTTGTTGAATTGTGGCTTGACTCAGTTATTTTGAATGGTAGATGAATTGTTTATTAGTTCAATGCATGGTTAAGGTTTATTGAATGTGTTTGCTTGTTAAAATTGTGATCTTTATTGTCTTTACCGTGTTTCTACTAGAATTGTGTGGTTGGTTGATCATAGGAATTTTGTATCCAAGTTATTTGATCTTAATTGGATGACTTGTGTAATGTGTTGCTAGACGTAGTGAACATTAGAATCGGTAAAGGACACGCTTAGAACTTTAATGATCTACTTAGCTTTTGAATGAAGAATATTAGCTAATTAATTAATCTCAATAGTTGAATAGTTAGGATTTTAACGGTCCGAAAGGAAGTTACCTAAGTACTTAACTATTTTGTTAAATAAGTTCAAGCGATCCGTAAATGTGTTGCCCCTTTGCATGATAATGTAATGAGTCTTTTAGATCGAGAGGTTAATAGACTTTCAGATGTGCTAATATAATCGCAGCGACCGAGAGGTAATTCAATCAACCGAAAATTAAACGCACTTTTTAAGAATCAACCTGGTCACACTTGGAGAATGATTCGAGATCCATTTGGTTGTTAGAATTCGTATCTTTAGGAATTCGGTTTCGTCTATATTACGAGTAATCGGGTCAAGTTCATAGTTCACTTACAGGATTCATCTAGGTGATACTTCTTCCCTTTCTTGATTTTTAATAAACTTTCCGTCTTTCTAGTTTTCAGAGTCGTTAGGATACATTAGTTAATTTTAATTTGAAATCATTTCATTCCTTCTAGTTTATTTTATAGAACCCCCCCCCCACAATTAAACAACTTTTTTTCCATCTTAGTTGAGTCGTTTTCGTATTCATAGTGTCTCTAGGGTTCGATATCCGGACTTCTCAACGCTTGTCTACATTCGATATGTACACTTGCCTGTCTCATGGTCTAGTTTAAGTTATCTAGAGTTTAACTCGAGTGTCTAAGTCGAGTCTTAGATTAAGTAAGGATGGTCCATCTCTCTACTACACTCACATTCAAGAGATGGTGATTGATCTTTATATGGATATACCTATCCTATATCCTACTATGTAAGAGGCTGATCTTAATGTTGAAAAGATAAATGCGAAAGGCACAGCTACTACTGCTGAACCATTAATGTTCAGCAATACAGTAGTAATATAAGTAAGACCATAACCATGGAAATTCCTTTTATAAAAGTATCCACAGATACTATCTTTAAAGAGAGGAATCAAAGGCGCCAAGAATCTACATCTGGCGGTAAGCCGGTGAGGGTGAAGTGGCAAGGCCTACAACCTTATCTGGACCTAAAGATTCCATGCATGTGGATGATTGCAGTATGAAACAAACACTTTTGGATTTGACGACAGTTAATTATAACTTGATCAGCTTAACAGTGGCTCTTGAAAATAACTTTGTTACAAAGGTGGAGATTGTGAAGTATATTGACACAAGTCACAATGTTTAGATCAATTATGTCATATCTGATTGTTTGCATAACTCAAGGTTGTTATTGTTTAGATAATAATACTTCAAGGTAGATTAGTTAAAATAGCAAGGCTGGAGAAAAGGGTACTAACCAAGCCAAAAGTGAAAATCACACATCTTGTGAGCTCAAGACAGATGAATCCTCGTTCCCCTGATGAGCAGACCGAAACCGATCCTATTGTCCCTCATCATGGGTCACAACACTCTTATGGGAATACCAAAAAGGATACCCACATCATGAGGTATCTTCTAAGGAAGATGTCTTAATAGGAGCTAGTCAAAATCCACGACCAATAGACTTTGAACTCCATCAAGAACCATTGCACATGACTATAACCTAGGATCAGGGAATTCTGTTGAAGGTCAGGATGATCCATCTCTCTCCCAAACTCACATTCAAGAGATGGTGACTTATCTTTATGTTGATATAGCTATCCCAGATCCTACTGCACATGAGGTTGATTTTAGTATTGAAAAGATCAATATGGAAGGGGCTGCCACTACTTAGACGTGCAAAAATCGGGTTTTTTTCGTACCCGGAACCGAGTAAGAACCGGGTACAAAGCCCAAAGAACCGATCGGGTCCGGTTCTACCTAGGAACCGGGTACAAACTGGGTACGGGTAGGGTAGGAGTAAAACAATACCCTGTGGAACCGGGTAGGGTCGGGTTTGGGTTCGGGTTCGGTTCCTACCCGAGTTGGGTACAAACAGGGTATTTAGTATAATATTTTTTAAACATTTTTTTGTGTTTTGTGTACAATATAAAGTCACTAAATAAATACGATTTATTAGAAATTAAAAGAGTTAACCAAATACAAGATATTGACGTTACGATGTAAAAAAACTACTATTTTTAAAAAATAAAGACAATATATATTTTTTTGAAATCTAATCTTCTTTATTTTTTTCTTCTTTTTTCATCTTCTTTGAGTTTTTCATAAGATATTAAGGGGGATAGTCCCTCCTCAACCTCTTCATCATGTATTTTTTACTCCAGTTCAATGTCGTCTTCTAAACTCATTAGGTATTGTATGCGATTGACCGCGTCCAAGTGATCTTTGAGACAAATGCACATCTCCACCGCCTCCGGAGAAAGTCGGGTCCTCCTTAAAGATATTATCCTGCCACACGTAGAAAACGCCGATTCTAAAGCTATCGTAGAAGCTTGGGAGCTTAGTAAATCACGAGCCGTAGTGGAAAGAACCGGAAATTCCACTTCCCTTCCTTTCCACCAAGCCAATATATCAAAACTATCAATGTCATCGGCTGACATAGTGGAAGTATAATCCGTTCCACTATATCTACCGAGCTCGCTACTCAGAGCGGCACCCTTATCTT
This sequence comes from Tagetes erecta, assembly GCA_030867185.1. NCBI lineage: Eukaryota > Viridiplantae > Streptophyta > Magnoliopsida > Asterales > Asteraceae > Tagetes > Tagetes erecta. The sequence goes on from CM061488.1 coordinate 63,055,186, forward strand.
TTTTGCCAGGATTCCCGAACGACATTCAAAAAGTTTTTGTTCGTGTCCTTCATCGGCTTACTTGAGCTAGCCTCCGATTGTGAAAATGTTATACCCGTTGTTGGCCCATGTCTTGAGTGATAAACATCAAAAAGTCTTTGAAAATCGTGATTAAATTTTGCTTTTGCTTCCATTGCGTGATTTTGGGTTATCCATGTGGATATGCAAATTGTCAAAAATTTCTTGAATTACACATTCGACTCCCGTAATATTAAAAAACGGATTTAAAGTTGCGACACAAGTAAAAACCGAGAGAAGTTCTAAAAAATACTTTTTAAATTTTCTTTCATCGTCGGTATCATTTCTTTATAAATTTTTTTAATTTCAAAAGTTTTAATATTTAGAGACATTAAATATAATTCTTAAAGCACTAAAAACTAGTTGGGTAATAAACCCCCGACAAGTTTTTAATTGAATTTTTAAAAACGCAAATTTTTTTATATGTTTCCAACACTCATCCTCAAACTTGTCGGCTAACCCGGCTGACATAAGACTACTATGAAAAACTTTTAAACCATCTGTTGTTTCAAAGCACTCTCGAACATGTCGCATGTCGAGTTCCAACGGTGAGGTGTATCCCAATTCGCACCCAAATATATCGAATCCGTATCTTTACAAAATTGTTTATAATCTTGACAAATACTTTTTTTAGCTTTAAAAACCAAATAAAGCATACATTTAAACTTATATATATATTCGAAATATAAATCGGACCCTAGCCCGTCTTTCATTACTGATAGTCACATGTATAGGTTGGACTCACCGGCTTGTCGGTGTTACTTTTGTATGTATTTGTATGACATTTGTTTGTAGTTGTTCTAGCGAACCTACGGGCGAATCTATAGATTCGCCCGCAGTTCAGGTTAGCTTTTGATTATGGTGTCGACTGGGCGAACCTGTATGTGCCCAGCGAACCTGTGTTGGTTCGCTAGATAGATTCGCTACAGCGAATCTATCAGCGAACCTAACACTGCTATATAATGTAACCTTATCTACAAGTGAATGCAACTTTTGCACATCTTTAACCAAAACTCTTATCTTCTGTTTGTGTTGTGTAATTGTTCACCTGAGGTGCTAGGAGCTTATTCTACTTATCATTGTAGCTTATATACCTCAGTTGTGTGGTGTAATCGTGTTATTGGGTTTGTTTGGTTATTATACACTTTGTTGTTCAAGTCGTGTGTGTGTTTTGCTGTTAAACAAGTCAATATAGCACTGAAATCACGATCTTTATGGACCAACAATATGGTATCAGAGCCTTAGTGCTCTTGATTGTTTGATTCAAGTGATTTTTGTGTTGATTTTGGGGTTTTTGTGTCAAAACATTATTTGATTCTGTTCAGGGCTTGTTTTGGTGTTTTGGAGTTGTATTTTGCTCAAGTATTGTTGTATTTAGTCATAGGAAGCTTTTAAAACAAACGGGTCTACAAATGGTCAAGTTTTGAAGCTGTTTGGGTTGTTTTCGTACTGTTACTGGTTTGTTCGTAACCCAGCGAACCTATCAGTTCTTCCAGCGAAACTAAGTGTTCATCCAGCGAACCTAATTCAAATTGTTGTACTGTTGGTTTGTGTTGTGACTAGCGAATCTGACATCTCACTGAACGAAAGTTCACTTGTTTGGCTCACTGAGCAAGCGAAACTGCTGCCAAAACCAGGCGAGCGAAACTGTGTTTGCTTGTTAGCGAATCTGTTTTGTTTGTCTAGCGAATCTGTCTTCAGCGAATCTACCAGCGAATCTGCTGTGTTCTTTGAGCGAATCTAGCCAGCGAATCTATTTGTCTTCAGCGAATCTACAATCTGTTCAAAATTATGGCTACATCAACACTGAATATGAATGATCTGGATAGTGTTCAACCTAACAGGCCACCGAGGCTTGTTAGTGGTGAAAATTTTGAAGACTGGAAAAGATGTTTGAAAGCCTTCTTCTACTACACTGACTATAACCAATGGGAATCCATAGTAAATGGTCCGCACGTGCCAAAGACGGTTGAAGGAACTGTCACTTCAATAAACACAGATCCAAGTACTTTTACTGAAGCAGATACCAAGTTACTTGATCGTGACAAAAAGGCACTTGGGGCATTGATACTTTGTTTGCATCAGGATATCTTCAACAGGTTTGCTGAACACACAACTGCAAAAAGCTTGTATGATGCATTGTGTGAGTTCTATGATGGAAATGAGGATTTGAAACTGGATAGAAAAGCTCAAGCTGAAAAAGAGTTTAACTCTTTCGTGGGGTATTCGCAAGAGAATCTGACTGATATTACAAATCGATTCCTATCTGTATCAAGTAATCTGAAGAAGTATGATGACAAGCTGGGCAATCATGAACAAGTCGCAAAACTGTTAGATTCTCTTCCTCCTCAGTGGAGTCTTCAAATCAAGCTGTTGAAACAAGAAAGAAACTTTCCTGACTACAAGCTGATGGATGTTATAAACAAGCTGAAGTCTTTCGACCTTGATGTGAAGAGAAGAGAATACAATCAGTCTATGATGGTTCCAAACATTCCTTCTCAGAATGCTGCACTTATTTCATCCGCTGCAAACTCTTATATCTACAGTGCTGCACCTGGAGGATCATCGAGTCATGTGTTTGCTAAATCTGTTGGTGCATCCACAATGCTGGTTGATGTGCGTGAAAGTATATATATTTTTATAAAGATTTTTCACACAAATTTAGTTTTAAAAGGGGTTTTCACCTAAAAATACTAAATCACACACAGAAAGGCAAGTGTACCTATCGGCTAGTAATATAGTAAAAACGGTAAGAACCGGATATCAATCCGTGGACACGGTAGCTCTCGATACTAAACGTTTGTTAATGTTTGTCCGAATAAAGAGCGAATTTTTGGGTTTTTCTTAAACTAGCATACAAGGAAAATATTAAACTAAGAGAATTTAAACTAGAGGAATAAGACTATGGAATTAAGGTATTATCTAGACTAAGAATCCACTTAACCTTGATGATGAAAACTATTAATGGTGAAGTCAATTTTTCTTATAGGAATAACTAGACTCCGATTAAGGAAATCTAACTAAAATGATTCTTTGGAAAACTAGAACGATAAACACATCCTAATCACCTAAAATCATACAATTAAGTCCAATTGATGTCTTTTATGTCAAGAACTAAAGGTAAACTAGTCATCCGCTAAAATGTCCTAGTTTCATAACTAAAGGAAAACTAGAACGATAACCACATCCTAATCACCAATAATTACGTAAAGTAGACAAAATCATGAAATATTCCAACATGTAATTCTCAAACTAAGTCATGCAAATCTAGATATTGTGGCCACAATTCCAAACCTACACATCTAACATGTCTAAGAAATTACAACATCACAATCATCTTTTCAAATATCTTGTGAAAGAAAGCACACTTGTCTAATTTCATGTCATCTAGCATTCCAATCATCATTTCTAATATCATGGCATAAATCCTACAAAATTCATTTATAAGATTTACAAACAAATATCAAGAAGATGGGTTTTTCAACATGTCAACTTCCTAACATTCATCAACATCATATGACAATAAAATTTGACAAGCATACAACATCATTGAAATATTACCATAACTTCATCATTGATCTTAACATAAAACATCACCAAAATATTCAAGTTTCATTCATCATCAAGGCATAAGTATCATCCTAATCTAGATAATATGAGTATTTAGCCCATAAGGCTTACAAAAACTACAAGAAACATGATTAAACTAGCTAAAAACATGATTAAACTAATTAAAACGTTCAAACCGAAAACAAGCAAGGAGAAGGAAAATGGTTGGTTGATGATTCTTGAGTCTTCTATGGCTTCCAATGGCTTCCAATGGCTTCCAAAACACTCAAAATCAGTGAAACTTAGTGTAATTTTGCTCCAAAAACTCAACAACCCGTAATGAATGAACACAAGGCTTTTTATAGCAAACAGCAGATGTGCACTACCTGGCGCACGGTCGTGCTCCAGGTCGTGCAGGTAGCTACAGTGTTTTCTTTTTCGCCCAGGCATTTCGCAGTTTCCATTTTCAGCAAAATCTCGATTCCCGTCTCGAGGTAGCAGGCGCACGACCGTGCTTAGACCAAGCACGGTCGTGCTCGAGTCAGGATCACGGGCACGACCATGAAATGTGCGGCACGAGCTGAAGACGATCTCGGAAATGATGTGAGCACGGGCGTGCTTGGCTGGCGCACGGGCGTGCTCGAGTCAAGATCACGAGCACGTCTTTGTGCACAGCCTGTGCACCCGAGTGGAGAACACGTGCACGACCGTGCTAGGTCTGAGCACGGTCGTGCTTTTGACCTGTTTTCTTCAATTTCTCTTGAAAATGCGTCTTTTCTCCGTTCTTTTCTTCGGTGGTTTGTCTTGGCTGTAAAATCACAAAAACCACAATTTAGTACTTAAACTAATGAAATTACAACCAATTAACAACCAAATTCGGGTTAAATGTAAAGAATAAATATGTATATTTATATACATATCAAACATCCCCACACTTGAACTTTGCTTGTCCTCAAGCAAACTTAAATGAACAAGATCTCCAATGGCAACAATAAACAAATTAACAACAAGCAAGATAGCTTCAAAAGGGGTGAAAACAAATAGTTGGCATCAAAGAAGCAAATGATCAAAAATGTAATGACAACTATTAAGACATGTTTCACCTCTTGAATCCCTAGCAAGCATTGCCTTACCCTCTCACAATGTTCACACACACTCGGATGATTTATGGACATACATGTAAGGAGTATGTTTAGAACACTCAACGCCAAGTCAATGAATCATACATTATCATAAGCTTGTGCAAAAATCAAATCTCCATCAACTAGTATAAAACAATTGCATAAATCAAGAGGACTTGGTTTGGGTTTTGGTTCGGTGGTGGTAGAGGTGTGGAATTTGGAATGAGAAAATGGGTAGAAGGCGTTAAAAACTCGGCGGTTAAATAACTAACTAATTCATACAAAACTAATAATAAAACCATTATGGTTTTTCCGGACGGAGAAGGGATTCCATCATAAAGTACTCAAAACTTCCTCTTCTTTTGCACAATTTCACCTTAATTGTGGTGAATGCCTCTTTTCGATTTTTCATTTTTTTTTTATTTTTTTTTATTTTTTTTTTATTTTTTTATTTTTTATTTTTATTTTTTTTTTTGACATCAACTAAACATATGATCATGTTTAGCAAAAATTGACTACTTGAATAGGCTAAATAAACGATAAGATAATATAAGAACCAACCGAGTTTAAACAAAAAGAATTTGAAATATAAGAGGTTTCGGGATGGTGAAGTGGGGGTTATCTAGTGGCTAGGTTTGGATGGATAACTACATGAAAATGGCGGTGAAGATGGGTGTCCTAATGCCTCAATCATTACGCAATGTCTTAAATTGTGATCTTGAAATGTATATATAACACAAGTTCTAAAATGTATAAAACATCCGGCACACTCAATTCCAACAAAAACAAGAGCAACAATGTGATATAAAGCTAGAAAGGCTAAAAAATTTACTCTCGCAAATGGAAGGGGTGGGGTGTGTAAGGCATGACATGTAGTTCATCATTTAGCTCACACGCTTAATGGTTGTCACAAAAAATTTAACTCATTTACTTCCCTTATCAACTATTTCTTTTGCAAAAACACCCTTTTTTATTATCTTGCTTCATTGGTTGATTTGTCAAAAAATGAGTTTTTTAATTGCCACAAAAATTAATGTTGGAGATTTTGCAAAAATAAATAAGCTAAGGACAAGAACAAGTTTCCATTCAAGCATATCCTCCACACACTTGAATTGCACATTGTCCCTAATGTGCAACAAAAAATGCAAAGCAAATTGATATCAATAAGAATGCATGGAGGTAAAGAAGAAAATGCTCCCCTGTCAGAATCGGAGCGCGCGTGTGCTTTGAACTTCACGAGTGCCATGTTCATCCACCTGCAACCAAAAATAAAACTACACCAAACGTTTACACTACTAAATCATCAACTCATCACCAATCATCCAACCAAATTAAAATAAAATAAAAGCTAGATTAAACAAAAATATTAAAATCTAAAAGTCTGTACGCATGGATCACAATAGTAACAATTCAGTCATGACATCAACAAACAAAAATACCAACAATCAAACAGAAAAAGTGCATCAGATCTTCAAACTGGAACATCAACTAATTATCTTGATTTGCCCCTGAACCGCTTGCTCCGTCTTGGCGTGACCGCTTCTGACCAGGATTTTGCCCAAAAGATGCGTACGTGAAAGGAGGGGCAGGCAGGTCGTAGTGATGGTAGGCAGCAGCAACCTGATGAGATGAGAACAGCCAGTCAAACCCTCTCCGTGTCTCATCTTGAATGGATTCGATCATGGAGCCTTGTCGCTCCTGCTCAAGGCTGAATGCATCCATTCGTTGCCGCTGCAACTCGATATCACTACGCATTTCGGTTTGGGCGGTCTCAAATTCTACGAAACGGTTCCACATCTGTGGAACTGTAGGGATCGCGGCAACATCAGCAGCATCGAGATTGTCCATAAAGCTCATAAAGTCATCATGCTGAGTCCCCCCAGCTGCAAACGTGGTGCCTCCTACATTCTCCGGCTCCCTATTGTCAGCATCATCCTCCTCTTCATCTTCAGGCTCCTCCTCAGCTGGGATAGGATCCCATATCCGTCCCTCCTTGTCTTTCAAACGCCAGCCAGCTGGAGTTTGAACGACAAGGGTCATGTAGCGAAGAGTCCGAAGGTCGAGGGCCGGTGTATCGTAAATAAGTGTCAGAGTAGCAACATTCTCTGGGGTTAACAGCCCCAAAGACTCTGCCATCTGAGTCACGTAAATCCCACCGCAAATCTGGCTGCTATGCAGTTTGCCAGAAGATGTGACCAAATAGTTTGCCAGGCAATGACCAAGATTAATATTCTCCCTGCGAATGAAGCAGAACATGAAGAATAGATCTCGGGTAGAGACGTTTCCTACGCTATCACCACGTAGGCAGATGGTTCCCACCAGGACTCGATGAATGAATCGATGCAACGGATCCCTCAATTTCGTAGCCTTAGCGGTTCTTGCCGCATAAGGACCCGATGCGACCTCTTCCCAAAACCCTGCCTTCTCAAAATCACTTCTGAAGTCATGCAACCCATCAAACAGCTCGGTCTGTAGCTCTGATTCGGTGTATAACCCCATTCTTTGTGAAAATTCGGCTACAGACATCTTTCGCCATACCCCCCCCCAGACGAAATCGTACTCCGTGACGTTTCCTGTAGATGTCCCGTGAAGGAAAACTAAATTGGAAAGTCGCAAAGAACTCTATGATCAATTCAGTATATTGTGGATGCTGAATTGAAAATAGTCTCGTCCAGGGAGGGGTCATCATGGGTTGCATACGGCCGCTTTGGTTCAGGCTCTCGACTAAGTCCCAGTCTAAGTAACGAGCGCACTCAATCTGATGTCGGCGCTCCCACAATGAGTGAAGAGGGGGCATGCATGGTCGGTCATGTTTGTCTCTAGAATCGAATTGTAGCCACTCGTGATCCATCTGTACAAACACAGCTAAAAAGTCAGAAAAAATGACGGGAAAATGAAGAAGAAAAACACAAAATTTGGGCAAACAGAAGAGACGCACGACCGTGCTTTGACCAGGCACGGTCGTGCTTAGGTCAAAGTTCTCGGGAACACAGGCAGTGCGCCAACCAGCACGACCTGTGCGTTCATCGGGAAGCACGGTCGTGCGCAGGTCGAGCACGGTCGTGCTTGAGCCAAGTTGCTCGGAAGCACAGGCAGTGCGCCAACAGCACTACCTCCATGACTAGAGCACGGTCGTGCGTCTGTGGAGCACGGTCGTGCTCTGTACCTGCTACAGTTATGACGAACAAAAATCCCAAAAAACTCAGAAAAATCACTACTATTTGCCACAAACATCAAATTCTAACAAAGGGGAAAGGATCTAGACGACAATAACAAGAAAAACAACCCTAAAAACTAAGATTTCAAGCAACAATCGGACAAGAATGGTGTTCATCTCCATTCAAGCCCTAGAAACCTAAGAACTATGAATTAAAACACAAAAAGAGTAGATGGATCGAAGTTACATACCAAGATTGAGAAGGAAATTGGAAGAAACGAGTGGAATGGAGTGGAATCGCGTTTTGGTACTGTAGATCGAGTAGGTGGCTGTAATGGAGGTTGGGGAAAAGTGAAAGTGAATTGTGGAGAAGAAGATAAATGTAAAAACCTGATTTTCCGTACAAACGCACGGTCGTGCGCCTATTGGCACGGTCGTGCCCCTACGGCCTCGCACGGTCGTGCTTTTCCAAGCACGGTCGTGCCCTTCATCAGTTTTTACATTTTTCGACATTTTTACTCATTTGGGCACCAAAACGTCAACTCCCTTCGATTATACACTCGCAAAAACAACTAAAACAAACCAAAGGATGTTTCGGATCTTCACATGTCACCCTCTCTCCTTCGAGATGCAAACAAAGATTTCAAAAACTCGTACAAAAACAACAATGACAATAAAAGAAAACAAATAACAATAAAAGAAAACAAATAACAAAGTAAATAAACACACGAACATCCGGGCTCCCTCCCGGCAGGGCTTAGTTTATGGAGTCCTTAGCTAGACTCATGATCCCCGAATTTATTTGTTCTTGGGGTGGAGTGCAAGAACCTCCAAAGCCATGTCAATCGGTCCTTCAACATAAACTTTCAATCTATGACCATTGACTTTAAAGACTCCTCCGTCATCATGTGAGATCTCAACGGTACCATATGGAAACACCTTCTTCACCGTGTATGGACCGGACCATCGAGATTTCAACTTACCTGGAAACAAACGCAACCTCGAATTGTATAGCAACACACGATCCCCCACTTGGAATTCTTTGTGGTCCTTCAAGCGGCGATCGTGTAAATTCTTGGTTCGTTCCTTGTAAATGGTGGAATTGGCATAGGCTTGATTTCTCAATTCCTCCAGCTCGTGAATCTGAAGAAATCGAGTGTCACCTGAGTTTGTCAGGTCCAGATTAACGGCTTTTAATGCCCAATAAGCCTTATGTTCCAATTCCACAGGAAGATGACACGCCTTTCCATAAATCAACCTAAAGGGAGTGGTGCCTATAGGTGTCTTGTATGCAGTTCGAAAGGCCCAAAGCGCATCATCTAGTTTCTCCGACCAATCCTTACGGTTTTGACTAACCGTTTTCTCAAGAATTCGTTTGATGCCCCTATTAGTGACCTCAACCTGTCCACTGGTTTGTGGATGATATGGCGTTGAAAATCTATGGTTCACTCCATAGCGTGACAACGCCCTTTCCAATTGGGAATTGCAGAAATGCATCCCACGGTCACTAATGAGTGCTTTGGGGGCACCAAAGCGAGAGAACAACTTCTTCAAAAACTTGACAACTACCCTGGCATCATTAGTGGGCAAGGCCTGAGCCTCCGCCCACTTGGAAACATAATCAACCGCCACCAGGATATATTTATTGCCATAAGAAGTTGGGAAAGGTCCCATAAAGTCAATACCCCAAACATCAAAAATCTCACAGACTTGGATACTGTTCTGGGGCATCTCATTTCTGGAAGAGATGTTGCTTGCCCTTTGGCAAGCATCACAAGCACGGATCATATCATGAGCATCACGGAAGATGGTGGGCCAGAAGAAACCAGCATCAAAAACCTTCTTCGCAGTGAGAGTCGCTCCATGATGTCCTCCTGTGGGTCCTTCATGACAGTGGTGTAGGATTTTAGAAGCCTCCTCTCCATACACACATCTGCGTACAATCTGATCTGCTCCAACTCTGAACAGATAAGGATCCTCCCACAGGTAGTGCTTCACGTCAGCAAAGAATTTCCTCTTTTGCTGGTGAGTCAAACCCTTCAACACAATACCACTTGCCAAATAATTGGCAAAGTCGGCGAACCAAGGATGCTCATCTTCATGCGTCTGTATGTGCATGAGGGACTCGTGGGGAAAATTGTCATTTATGTGTAACCCCACGTGTTCCTCTGAAGCTGGGCACTCAAGACGTGAAAGATGATCTGCTGCAACATTTTCAGCACCCTTTTTGTCACGGATCTCAATATCAAACTCTTGCAGCAACAAGATCCAGCGTATCAATCGGGGTTTAGCATCTTGTTTGCTGAAAAGATAACGAAGAGCAGCATGATCCGTAAACACAATGGTTTTGGAGAGGACAAGATAAGATCTGAATTTGTCGAATGCAAAGACCACAGCCAAGAGCTCTTTCTCAGTGGTGGTGTAATGCTCTTGTGCGTCATTCAGGGTCTTGCTCGCATAATAAATCGGATGGAAATGCTTATCTTTCCTTTGCCCCAAGATCGCCCCTACTGCAAAGTCACTCGCATCACACATCAACTCGAATGGTAAAGACCAATCGGGGGCTACCATGATAGGAGCATTGACGAGTTTTTCTTTCAGAAACTGAAATGCTTTTAAGCATTCATTGGAGAAGACAAAAGGGGCGTCTTTCTCAAGGAGCTGTGTCATAGGCCTGGCGATTTTAGAAAAATCCTTGATGAATCGCCTGTAGAAACCAGCATGGCCTAAAAAGCTCCGAATGGCTTTCACTGAGGTAGGAGGGGGTAGCCTAGAAATGGTATCAATTTTGGCTCGGTCAACCTCAAGACCCTCCTGTGAGATCTTGTGCCCTAAAACAATGCCCTCCTTCACCATGAAGTGACATTTTTCCCAATTAAGCACAAGATTGGTTTCCTCACACCTCGTCAACATTTTCTTCAGATTTGTGAGACAATGATCAAAGGAGCTCCCATATACAGAAAAATCATCCATGAAAACCTCCATGGAGTCCTCGATCATGTCATGGAAAATGGCTACCATGCAGCGTTGGAAGGTAGCTGGGGCATTGCACAGTCCAAAGGGCATCCGTCGGTAGGCGAATGTGCCATAGGGACATGTGAATGTCGTCTTCTCCTGATCAGGAGGAGCAATGGGGATTTGAAAATACCCCGAAAAACCATCAAGAAAACAATAGAACATCCTCCCAGATAAGCGTTCAAGCATCTGATCAATGAAAGGGAGGGGGAAATGATCTTTTCTCGTAGCATCGTTGAGTTTGCGATAATCAATGCAAACTCTCCAACCAGTGACGGTGCAAGTAGGAATCAACTCATTCCTCTCGTTAGTGACCACCGTCATCCCTCCTTTCTTCGGGACAACCTGTACCGGACTCACCCATGCAGAATCAGAAATCGGGTAAATCAACCCAGCATCAAGTAGTTTAATCACCTATTTCTTTACGACCTCTTGCATATTAGGATTGAGGCGTCTCTGATGCTGTACAACAGGTTTGAAGTCCTCCTCCATCAAGATTTTATGGGTACAAAAGGATGGATTGATCCCTTTTATATCCATAATCTTCCACGCGATTGCCTTTTTATGCAGTTTCAAAACCTCAAGTAATCTCGCCTTCTCGTCACTCGTTAAATCAGAAGAAATGATGACAGGTAAACCGGACTCACCATCCAAGAAAGCATACTCTAAATGGCTAGGTAGCTCTTTAAGTTCAACTGGTGGTGGGTCCTCGACAGAAGGTCGTGACTTGGGTTCAGCATTGCAATCAATAACCTCAAAGACCTCTGGACATGAGAAAGAGTCATGGTCAACAAGAAATATCGTCTCCTCAACGGAGGTGTCATGGTGAACTGAATCCCATGTTTGATTAGGAATTAACTGTGTGTCCAGGGCCTTTTCATCAAATGTGTCATGTAACTGATTACTCACACATGTGTCAATAGTGTCAATGAAATACAGTGAGTCATCCTGACTTTGTGGATGCTACATAGATCTCCCAATATCAAAAGTCACCTCTTCGTCATCAACCCGAAGAGTAAGTCTGCCCGTGCAAACATCAATCAAAGCTCTAGCCGTGGCTAGGAATGGGCGACCTAAGATAAGGGGTACATTCTTATCCTCATCCATATCGAGAATAACAAAGTCGACTGGGAATACAAATCTGTCAATTTTCACCAGCATATTCTCAACTATACCCCGCGGGTATTTCACTGATCGGTCAGCAAGCTGGATACTCATACGTGTTGGCTTTGGTTCTCCTAGGTCGAGCTTAGCAAAAACCGCGTATGGCATTAGGTTTATGCTAGCACCTAGGTCAACCAAAGCATTGCTGACAGACAAACTACCAATCAAACAAGGGATAGTGAAACTCCCAGGATCATTCATCTTCTTTGGTAGTTTGTTTTGGAGAATAGCTGAACACTCCTCATTCAAAGTAACATGAGACAGCTCCTCGAGCTTCTTTTTGTTTGTGAGGAGGTCTTTCAAGAATTTCGCATACTTGGGCATTTGAGCAAGGGCTTCAACAAATGGTAAATTGATGTGAAGTTGCTTAAAAAGCTCGAGGAATTTTCCATAATGTTCCTCCATTTTCTGCTTTTTAAGTCTGCCCGGATATGGAACGGGAGGATTGTATGGTTTGACTGGCTCCTTGGACCGTGCTGTACTTGCTGGGCTTCGCCTCAGTTGCACCTCATTCGGAGACTCAGTCTCTTCTTCTTCAACAACCGGCTGTGAAGAAGGTGATGGAACAGGCTCAGTGGTCTTGCCACTTCTTGTCGTGATGGCTTTGACATGACCTTTTGGATTCGTCTCAGTGTTGCCTGGAAGGCCACCCTGAGGTCTCTCAGAAAGAAGTTTGGCAATTTGCCCGACCTGGTTTTCAATGTTTTGCAAAGAAGCTTTCTGATTTCTCAGTTCAGTTTCATTTTTCAGGAATCGATCTTCAGTATATCGATTTTGTTTCTCAGAATTGGCTAACAGTCTAGCCATCATGTCCTCCATAGTAGCTTTCCCTTCTTGTGAGGGTTGTGAGCTACTACTGGGTCCCTGATTATGGAGTGAAGCTTGTGGAGGACGGGACTGGAAGGATTGAGTTTGAGTTTGCTGAAATGGGGGACGCTAATTGAATCCGGGTGGTTGCTGGTTTAGGGAACCAGACCTCCAACCGAAATTTGGGTGATTCCTCCACCCAGGATTATAAGTATTGCTGTAGGGATTGTTCTGGGGACGAGTCTGGTTACCCATGAAATCAACCTGCTCGTGCATCATTTCCCCCATCTGACAATCACTACCTGGATGCGGCCCCCCGCATAACTCACAGCAGGTATGAACACGATTGACCTGCATTTGATCGACTTTTGTGGAGAGAGCCTCCAACTGAGCAGTTAAAGCAGTGTAGGAGTCAACTTGGTGAACTCCATGACGAGATGTCCTATATCGCGGCGCGTGACTAGAATAGCTCTTCGCGGCTACCCTTTCGAGCATATCGTATGCTTCTTGCGGTCTCTTTTTGCCGAAGTCCCCGTTCGCGTGCATGTCGAGAAGCTGCTGACTCTGCGGTTCTAAAGCATTGTAAAACGTGTCACAAAATTTCCATAATTCTAAACCGTGGTGTGGGACCTTTCGAGCAAGGTCCTTGAATCGTTCCCATGCATCGTGGATGGACTCGCCATCATCCTGCTCAAACGCGTGAAGTCTAGCCCTAAGCTTTGAGGTTTTCTCAGCAGGAAAATACTTCTCCAGAAATTTCTCGGCCATCTGAGTCCAAGAAGTAATGGATCCGGAGGGAAGTGAAACCAACCAGGCTTTGGCTCGGTCCCGTAAGGAAAACGGAAACAGCCTAAGCCGGATAGCATCATCAGAAGCGCCATTGATTTTGAAAGTAGCGCAAATTTCAAGAAAGCTATTGAGATGGGCGTTAGGATCCTCGTGATCCTTACCGTCGAACTGACACATGTTCTGGACCATTTGAATGGTACTGGATTTGATTTCAAAATTGTTCGCTTCGACAGTAGGCCTCTCGATACTCCAGGCCAGATCATTGAGTGATGGTTTGCCGAAATCGGCGATTGTTCTTTGATCGTCGGGTTCCGCCATTTGTTCTTCCTCCTCACCGGATGTGTTGTCTTCTAACGTGTCGCCCTCGATTGCAGCAGCTACGAGGCGGGACCGCACTCGCAGCCTTCGATGTAAATTTCGCTCCGGTTCTGAAGATGGTTCGACGATATCGGTGACCGGAGTTGTGGACATACACGATTGACAATAAAAGAAAAGACGATGACGAAACTATTCCTAAAAATTAAAATAAAATAAAAATCAAGTCGAGAGAAAAATTACACACAAGGTATCAACAATGGTCAAATCACTAACTCGAATCGTTCTCGAAATCACCGTGTCCCCGGCAACGGCGCCAAAAACTTGATGTGCGTGAAAGTATATATATTTTTATAAAGATTTTTCACACAAATTTAGTTTTAAAAGGGGTTTTCACCTAAAAATACTAAATCACACACAGAAAGGCAAGTGTACCTATCGGCTAGTAATATAGTAAAAACGGTAAGAACCGGATATCAATCCGTGGACACGGTAGCTCTCGATACTAAACGTTTGTTAATGTTTGTCCGAATAAAGAGCGAATTTTTGGGTTTTTCTTAAACTAGCATACAAGGAAAATATTAAACTAAGAGAATTTAAACTAGAGGAATAAGACTATGGAATTAAGGTATTATCTAGACTAAGAATCCACTTAACCTTGATGATGAAAACTATTAATGGTGAAGTCAATTTTTCTTATAGGAATAACTAGACTCCGATTAAGGAAATCTAACTAAAATGATTCTTTGGAAAACTAGAACGATAAACACATCCTAATCACCTAAAATCATACAATTAAGTCCAATTGATGTCTTTTATGTCAAGAACTAAAGGTAAACTAGTCATCCGCTAAAATGTCCTAGTTTCATAACTAAAGGAAAACTAGAACGATAACCAAATCCTAATCACCAATAATTACGTAAAGTAGACAAAATCATGAAATATTCCAACATGTAATTCTCAAACTAAGTCATGCAAATCTAGATATTGTGGCCACAATTCCAAACCTACACATCTAACATGTCTAAGAAATTACAACATCACAATCATCTTTTCAAATATCTTGTGAAAGAAAGCACACTTGTCTAATTTCATGTCATCTAACATTCCAATCATCATTTCTAATATCATGGCATAAATCCTACAAAATTCATTTATAAGATTTACAAACAAATATCAAGAAGATGGGTTTTTCAACATGTCAACTTCCTAACATTCATCAACATCATATGACAATAAAATTTGACAAGCATACAACATCATTGAAATATTACCATAACTTCATCATTGATCTTAACATAAAACATCACCAAAATATTCAAGTTTCATTCATCATCAAGGCATAAGTATCATCCTAATCTAGATAATATGAGTATTTAGCCCATAAGGCTTACAAAAACTACAAGAAACATGATTAAACTAGCTAAAAACATGATTAAACTAATTAAAACGTTCAAACCGAAAACAAGCAAGGAGAAGGAAAATGGTTGGTTGATGATTCTTGAGTCTTCTATGGCTTCCAATGGCTTCCAATGGCTTCCAAAACACTCAAAATCAGTGAAACTTAGTGTAATTTTGCTCCAAAAACTCAACAACCCGTAATGAATGAACACAAGGCTTTTTATAGCAAACAGCAGATGTGCACTACCTGGCGCACGGTCGTGCTCCAGGTCGTGCAGGTAGCTACAGTGTTTTCTTTTTCGCCTAGGCATTTTGCAGTTTCCATTTTCAGCAAAATCTCGATTCCCGTCTCGAGGTAGCAGGCGCACGACCGTGCTTAGACCAAGCACGGTCGTGCTCGAGTTAGGATCACGGGCACGACCATGAAATGTGCGGCACGAGCTGAAGACGATCTCGGAAATGATGTGAGCACGGGCGTGCTTGGCTGGCGCACGGGCGTGCTCGAGTCAAGATCACGAGCACGTCCTTGTGCACAGCCTGTGCACCCGAGTGGAGAACACGGGCACGACCGTGCTAAGTCTGAGCACGGTCGTGCTTTTGACCTGTTTTCTTCAATTTCTCTTGAAAATGCGTCTTTTCTCCGTTCTTTTCTTCGGTGGTTTGTCTTGGCTGTAAAATCACAAAAACCACAATTTAGTACTTAAACTAATGAAATTACAACCAATTAACAACCAAATTCGGGTTAAATGTAAAGAATAAATATGTATATTTCTATACATATCACTGGTTCAAGCTCAAATGCATCTGTCACCACTCAGATTCCATCTGACACTATGGCTTTATTTGGAATGTTTGTTCATAGCTATGAAGCTCTTGTTGCTGGTGAGTTGAAGGGAAAGGGGATGACCGTAGAAGATATGTATCAGGTGGATCCTGATGATCTGGAAGAAACCGACATCCAATGGCAAATGGCCATGCTTACTCTTCGTGCCAGACGATTTATGGAAAGAACTGGTAGAAGAAACTTTGGGAATCAGGGACAAAACAGCAAGCTGGGGTATGACAAGGGAAAGCTGAGGTGCTACAACTGCAAACAATTGGGTCACTTCAAAAGGGAATGTCCTTTACCAATTGTTACTGAACCAGTAAACTCTGCAAGTCAAAGATCTGTTCAAAATCAAGAAAGGGTTGAGGAAGCAAAGTCAAAGAATTGAACTGCACTGCTCACCAACTTTGATTGGAGTGCAGAAATTGAAGAAACCAAGGAGGAGATTAATCATGCCCTTGTTGCTGAGGTTGTTGAGATTGATGACAACGATATAAATTGCTTTGATCCTTTCAAAGAATTTTATGGTAAAGATGAGGAAGAGAAAGTGGAGAATGTTGATAAAGATCAATCAGATGCTATTGTTCAAGGGCATCTGAATCACTCAGGATTGGTTTGTGAAGCTGTTGTTAATGAAGTGAAGAATGAGAAGGAGTCAAAGCTCAACTTGGAAGAGATGATTGAGAAGGCAAGGATTGATGCTGTTGATGAATTCAAAAGGAGCACTCCCTACTGCCAGTGTGATCGTGCTCTTGCTGCCGAAAAACTGGTAATTGGTCTTCCTTATGATGTTATTGAAGATATGTGTTCATCTGCTTGCAAAATTCGTTTAATTGGCATATACAAAGCTAATAAATTGTTAATGTCAAAGAAAACGAATTAAAAAGAACCAACAAAGAGCTTAAATTAAGTGAATCAAAATATTTTGTCAAATTAAGAGAAGCTTTAAAAGAAAATGAACACTTAAAAAGAACTCTTTTGGAAAAGAACTGTGAGATAAACTACTTGACTGAGCAAGTTACACTTGCTGAATTTGAAGCAAGAAAACTTAAAAACAAATTGCAGCAGTGGACAATATCTAGTATGAAAAGGGAGGAACTCTGCAAGAAACAAAGGGGAGCCAGAGTTAAGACAGGTTTGGGTCATAACAACAATGAAACATATGCATATCCCCCACCTAGTACCTTCTGTTACTCTCCAACACCTATTCCTCATCCCTCAAATGAGTTAATTCAAGAGATTATACAGAATGATACTGACAGTTCCATTGCAGGTTTAAGTGAAGTAAATCTTAAAGAGGTTAGAGAGGATTACGCCTATGGTGGGAGTGTTGGGCTCGGTTGTTCTAGCAGTAGTGATTGCTCTAGTTCTGATTCCAAGAAGTCTTTTGAAGACATTAGTTTAATTAATTCTGTTTGTAGTAATGTGTTATATTCAGACAATTCTATGTTTAATGGTAACTTAGGGTGCACTACTTCAAACCCTAATGTGTTGAATGATGTTTGATTGAAAAAGCATGTGAGAATGACAAAGACAAACTTTCAGGTCACGTCTCTGAAAGTCAAACCAAAACAAACTGTTTTCAAAAGTTCTTCACTCATCAAATTCCATCTTTCACACCAGTGAGAATTTCAAAACCAAAAGACAAGGAATCAACTTTTTCATACATTCTCAAACCTAAATCTGAATCTAATAAGGTAAAAGTCACAATTAAGTCAAAACAACCTTATGACTCTTACAGTGACTGCAACTCTCAACTGTCTGAATGTGATGAGGAAATTGAAATGGATAAAATTCTAGTTAACAAAGTTTCCAAAACTGGTTTGAAGTCTCATTGCTTTAAGTGTGGAAATACTGGTCATACTGCTAAACAATGCTCTGAGTCAATAAAAAACAGCTCAAAGCAAAAATCTTTCGGAAAAAGATTAAACACATTTGTAAATAATTTCTTTTGTAATTCTTCTTCTGCTCCACCACCCAAGTACACAAAGGTTTGGGTGCCAATTTCAAAGGTCTAACTTTTTATTCTTTTAATAAATGTCAGGAACATTCTAATGCCGTTGTAAATAGTCATTGGCATATTGACAGCGGATGTTCCAGACATATGACAGGGTTGAAGGACCTTCTGACTAACTATAGGATCATAAATGGCGGATATGTTGCCTTTGCGGGAGACAAGAAAGGTGGCAAGATGATTGGTCAAGGAGAAGTCTCAAATGGTTCACTTACTCTGGAAGACGTCAACTATGTTCCTGAACTGGCATTCAATCATCTCAGTGTATCACAAATCTGTGATAAGAATATTCCAGTGATGTTTCTTCCAAATGAATGCTTGCTTCTGAAGCCAAAGTTTACTATTCCTGAAGAAATGGTGATCATGCGAGCTCCGAGACGAAATGATACCTATATGCTGAATATGGGTTCAAAGGAATCAAACTCCACCGTGACGTGTCTCCTGTCTAAAGCTTCATCTTTTAAATCGTTTCAGTGGCATAGACGTTTAGGGCACATTAATTTTAAAATTCTGAATAAATTGGTTAAGAACAATTTGGTTAAGAACAATTTGGTTAGGGGTTTACCACTCAAAGATTTTTCAGTGGTTGAGAAATGCATGGCTTATGCTAAAGGAAAACAGCACAAAAAGCCACATAAACTTAAAATTACAAATACCATCTCAGAACCCCTCGAATTGTTACATACTGATTTATTTGGTCCAATAAGTGTCAAATCTATTGCTAAAAAGTCTTATTGCTTGGTTGTCACAGATGATTACTCTAGGTACACATGGGTGAGATTCATGGCATACAAGAGTGAGACTGCTGAAGAGTTGATGAAGCTGATCCCTCTGATCGAGGTTCTTGGAAAGAGAAAGGTTCAAGCCAGAAGCGATAACGGAACTGAATTCAGAAACCACATCTTCAACTCTTTCTGTGAACAAAGGGGTATTCTCAGACAGTTTAGCGCCGCACGAACACCACAACAAAATGGTGTTGCTGAAAGGAAGAATCGAACGCTTGTGGAGGCTGCTAGAACTATGCTGATTGAGTCAAAGCTTCCAATTATTTTCTGGGCGGAGGCAGTTAATTGTGCAGCTTATGTTCTGAACAGGGTACTGATTGTCAAAGAAAAGATGAAGACTTCATACCAGCTGTTTCGAGGGATTAAGCCGCTGATTGATTTTCTGCGTCCCTTTGGATGTTCTTGTACTCTTTTGAATACTCAAGATCAGATAACGAAGTTTGGTGCTGTTTCTGATGAATGCTTCTTTGTAGGATACTCGAACACACAAAAGGCGTATCGTGTTTACAACAAGCGAACGCGGATTGTGCAAGAGTCCTACTATGTTGACTGGCAAGAGTCAAACACCACCAGTATTGGCAGTGAACCGGCATGGTTTTATGATTCCACCACTATTTTCAAATCTTTTAATCTTCCTGACTCTGACGATGATGACATCATTCCACACACATCAGTTTCTATCTTTAACCATCCACCTACACAATCACAACCACAACCCTCAACTACACAATTACCTCCTACTACATTTGACATTCCACCACCACCACCACCTCAAACTGTCCCAACTTCTCCATCAGATATCCCATCCTCATCCACTACCATTCAATCATCTGCCACTAATACAATTCCAATTCCACCAACATCACCTACACCTTCACAACCATCTAATCAAACACCCTCAACCGAAACCAATCCCCTGCTCCTTCACACAGATTTCAAAACCTTAAAGAATCATCCTCATGATTACATCATAGGATCCATTACTGATGGTGTGCGAACTCGGAGTCAGAGTGGTTTGATTAATGAATGTCTCTATGCTGCCTTTCTGTCTCAAGTTGTTCCAAAGAATTATAAACAAGCACTTGAAGATCCTAGTTGGGTGGATGCCATGCAAATGGAACTGCAGCAATTTAGGAAGCTTAAAGTTTGGGAACTGGTTGATCTTCCTCCTAATAAGTGTCCAATCGGCACTAAGTGGGTCTTCCGAAACAAGCCAGATGATCGCGGTGTTGTTATCAGAAACAAGGCGAGATTGGTTGTTCAAGGATTTGCTCAAGAGGAGGGAATTGACTACACCGAAGTTTTTGCTCCAGTCGCTCGCCTTGAAGCCATCAGAATCTTTCTTGCTCATGCTGCGAACAAAAACTTTAAAGTTTATCAGATGGATGTGAAATGTGCATTTCTATATGGAGATATCGATGAGGAGATCTACGTATGTCAACCACCGGGTTTCGAGGATCCAGACTTCCCGTCAAAGGTTTACAAGCTTGATAAATCCTTGTATGGGCTGCATCAAGCTCCACGTATCTGGTATGAAACTCTGACACAGTATCTTCTCAGTAAAGGTTTCTCTCGTGGGACTATAGATATGACATTGTTCAAGAAAGAGGTGAATGGTGAGCTGCTGATCGTTCAAGTGTATGTTGATGATATAATTTTCGGTTCGACCAATGAGGGGCTGTGTAGAGAATTTGAAAAAGTGATGATGGATCGCTTTGAAATGACGATAATGGGGGAGATGTGTTTCTTCTTGGGGCTGCAAGTGGAACAAAAGCCTGATGGAATTCTTATCCACCAAGAGAAATATATCAAAGAGATCCTCACGAAGTTTGGCATGGATGATTCCTCTCCTGAGTTGATTCCTTTTACTGCTCAAACATGCCTCACTTCCGATGATAATGGGAATCATGTGGATGCTCATCGGTACCGCTCGATGATCGGATCTCTCATGTATCTGACTGCAAGCCGACCAGATATTACATTTGCTGTGTGTTACTGTGCTCGTTTCCAAGCCAATCCAAAAGAATCACATGAGAAAGCCGTTAAACGCATTTTTCGTTACCTTAAGGGTTCCTCTCGTTTGGGACTTTGGTACCCAAAAGGTGGGAACTTTGATTTACATGCTTTTTCTGATAGTGATCATGCTGGTTGCAGGATTAACAGAAAATCAGTCACTGGCGGATGTCAATACCTTGGAGAATGTCTTGTTTCCTGGCAAAGCAAGAAGCAAACAACCGTCTCTCTGTCCACAGGAGAAGCAGAATACATAGCTGCGTCAAGTTGCTGTTGCCAAGTGCTCTGGATTCAACATCAGATGATGGATTATGTCATCAACTTTCTTCATACACCACTCTTTTGTGATAATGAAGCTGCTGTTGGAATTGCCAAGAATCCTATTCATCACACTCGCACCAAGCACATTGAAACAAGAATTCATGCAATCAGGGATGCACAGGAAAAGGGGTTTATTGATATTATTCCTATTGAAACTAGAAAGCAAAAAGCTGATCTTTTCACAAAAACTTTTGACAAACCACGTTTTTATGAACTGATCTCTATGCTGGGACTTATATCTTTTTGAATACGTTTTTCTGTGAGAATCCATTTGTAAATATGTAAATAACTTTTCCTTTTCTTCTTTGCAAATTCCGTGGGTCAATCGCTTCATCGCTCCGTCACTTTATTTTATCTTTATCTTCTTTTATTTCTTTCTATCTTTCCTTTATTATGAATATATATATATTAAGAAAATCTGAAAAACAAAAATTTCTTATTAAACGGCTATAATATAGAAATTTTGGGGGAGATATAAAAGATTAACTATTTATAGTTTTTCAAATTTTGCTATTTCAGGATCTCCGTTTTGATTGATGTTGAAGAGACGTTGAAGGAGGTCAGAAGCATTGCGTTTGGGATATGTCAGATAGGCTCAGCCCGAAAACAAAGTAAACAATGATTGTGCAGCCAAACATAACGTTCAAGATCTCGACAACAAGGATTATCTCCTTGACATGATTGGATTGCACAAAGATAAGGGTTCTGTCAAAAATGGGTTGAGAGCGTCAAATCTTTGCATTGATTTCCCTAAACATCCCAAATCACCCTCGCCCTATCCCCGAATCGAGTTTCTAGTATGCAAAACAAATAAAATAAAAAGCTGCTAGTGATGCTCTTCGGAAAAACCTCTGAGTGAGTTACTTGTTAACTTCCCAGAACGTATTGAGTCAAGTGCTTAACTCCTCTGCTATACGGAAGTATTGACCTGGAGTTGGTGAATCTTCTCTGCTATACGGAAGTATTGACCTGAAGATTCACCGAGCATGCTCAAATGTTTATCTCCTCTGTTATACGTCAGTATAGACCTGGAGCTCTAGACTATTTTAGTTTCCCAAATAATAAGTCGCATTGTGTTCAAATGAATCAATTGCTGACAAGCTCCACTCACAAAGAAAAGATGCAAAAATTGCACAAGTGTCAAAGAAGCAAATGCATCGATCAACATTCAAAAGTTGATCATTGAAATTCAAGCAAAGTCAATCGTATCGCTCAGATATACCCTGATGACAGAACTTGTTCTTTTTACCTAGATGTCTGTGGGGACCGAGTTGTCTGAGCTTCTTCAATCAAACCAAAAACATGATAAAAGAAGCTGCTGATCTCTTGTTGAAAGGAATAAGGCATGGGTTTAAATGGACAAACATATCTGCAATCCCGCCAATCGATGATTCTCCGGATTCTGCTCAAAACATCATGAAAAATATATATATCCTTCTTTAGCATTCAATATTCGTATCTTTCTCTTTCATTTTATTTTATTCTATTTTTCTAAACTCTATATTGTTATTTTTTTATTATTATTTTTTATTTATTTATTTTTAGGATTATATGTTTATTTTTGGAGCGTTGAAATCGTGGGACGGTTTTGTGGATTTACAAAGAATTTAAAAAAAAAAATTGAGAAAATCCAAAAATATCTTTAAGTTTTGAGTGCTAGCGAACCTACTAGCGAACCTACAGGTTCGCCAGAACCTCAAGTTCGCCCGGAATCTCTTTGATTCGCCGCCGTGTTTCACTTGTCTTTTGGTCTTCTGGCGAATCTAAAGTTCGCTGGTCTGTCTGCCAGCGAACCTGTGCTTGTATATATATACAGTGACAGCGAAGTATCTCACACTTTCGCTGTCAACTGTACTGTAGCACGCTTTTCAAAAACCCACTCACAAACGTTCGATTCTCACTTTCAACCGGCTTTTTCACACATTAAACATCACTATATTGTCTGGTATGTGATCGTCTTCATCTTAATCTCTGTTTAAACCCTTAATCGCACTCTAAACCTGTTTAATCTGTCGATCTGTGATTGTGTGTAAATCAATGACTGTTTTGGTGTGTTTTAGTTAGGCTTTTACTTCATAACAGTCTCGTTTGATGTATATGTTACCTGTTTGTTGCTTTGTATGCTTGATAATGGTGTATTGATTGTGATTCTGGCCGTTTTTCAAAAACTAGGGTTTCCAGCGAACCTATGTGTTCGTCTGGCGAATCTGAACGAAAGTTCAAAACTTCGAGCGAACCTATGTCGTTATGCTGCCCGCGCAACAACATAGATTCGCCCGGCTGTTTCTAGCGAACCTATACATTCGCTCGACCAAAATGACTGATTTTTCATGTCAGCGAATCTATAGGTTCTGGTGCCAAAATCTCAGGTTCGCTCTTTCAGCGAACCTAATTTCCAGCGAATCTATTAACTGTCTTTCAAATCTTCATTTCTGATCAATCTCCGTTTATTTTTCAGCACAATGTCGACGTTATTCTTCGAAAGAAAGCACAACATGTGTGCTTTACTTGACGAGAATCATGAAAAGGCAGGCGGCTATAGAGACTGTATCAAGTGGATGAAGTCCTCTCACATACATTATGCCATTTCTCACTCACCTACCATATACGAGCTGCATGTTCGAGACTTTTGGAGAACTGCAGTGATGAATGTGTCTACACAGCCATCGCGTATATGTGCCAAATTCGGTGGCTATGATTTGGAGTTTACTGAAGCCGATCTGGCTAGAATCTTGAGGTTGGAAGAGGATGTGGGTGAGGAGGTCCGTATGACTGCTGAAGAAGTGTATGGGGCATTTCGAACTGCGGGTTATGAGGGACCGATGCCCGGTGAAAAGAAGATGGAGTTTGTGAAGTCCTATCTGATCCAGGAATGGAGGTACATTGCACACGTATTTATTATGTGCCTGGATCATAGGAAAGGGGGAACAGACGGACTGAATTTGGACTGGGCTCGAGCTATGATGCTGTTCTGCCGAGGGCAGAAGGCAAATCTTGCGAAGCTTATCTACAACTATATGCTCGAGAACATCCATGCTACTAAGGCGGGTAAATGGTTGATGTATCCCATGTTCATCCAGATGATTCTAAATGACAAGTTGCCCAATCTGCCAGTTGTTGGTGATGAACTAAAGATATGGGAAATGCATTCGAGGATATTCAGAGACTGTAAGGCAGTGAGATCTGATTGTGTCGGTAGGACCTCATTTCTGTGGGAGAACATGTATCCGGCTGATAGATGGGTACAAATCCAGAGGTTGATAGAGACTGAGAGAAAACGGGGTGGTGAGAACGTAGAGGTAATTGAGAAGAAGGTGAGGAAAAGAAAGCCGTATGCGAAAGAAAAGGACTATTCATTTGAACGAGAGGTTGATGAGATTCAGGCAGAGATAGATGCAGGTAGGGAAAACCGAACGAAGAGAAAGTCTGATGCTCAAACTGAAACATCAAAGAAGGCGAAGCATGATACCGGGGGTACATCTGCTGAGTCTGGAAATGAATTGAAGGGTGAGATTGAAAGATTAAAGGCAGAACTGGTAGAACTGAAAGGCAAATATGAAGAGTTGGAGACACAGGATGCTGAAAAATCGACAGTCATTTATGAAATGGGTAAAATGATGAAAGATCAGCACTGTTTGATGGTCAGAATCTTCAAAGAACTGAACAGTTTGAAGAAAAAGGAGGGGACTGAACCTGCTATGACTGAAGCTGAACTGAACTCCTTAACGGATGCTGCAAGGTATCCGTTAATGGACGTCGTATTTGGAGATCAGAATAAAGGAAAGGGTAAAGCTGCTGAGGAGACATTCGATGAAGAGATGGGTATTGACTTGGATGCATTTGAAGGAGAAGAAGTGGTTGGAGGATCTAGTATGGATTACACTTTGGTAGATGAACCGGAGGTTGATATAGATGCAGATAGTGAGGAGGATCTGGATTATGAACCCGAAACATATAAGGTTGAAGAAAAGGGGGTGAGTTATCAGTTCGAGCACGTAGACTTAGACAAATCAGAGTGGTTTAGGAAGGAAGAAGAAGTGGTTCCCGAAGTGCCGATATTTCAACACCTGGATGAACCCAACACCAAACAACTGGATAGGCAGGTGATAGCGTGGAAGTATAATAGTTTGGTGGATGCTTATATGGTTAAAAGAAGGGGCGGTGACATTACGTATATCAAGAACAGGAAGCACTTCGCCACCTTACCAAGATGGGATTTGCGTAGGCTGGCAGAGCTACCGTTGTTGGGTAAAGAAGAAAGTGGCAGGGCCTGTGCGTTCGAGGTAACAATCAGGGAGGCTGCAAAGACTAATTTTGTTGATTTTGGATACCAAAAGCCGAGAAGAATGAGGCAGAAAAGGGATAGGCATTGGATCTCGTGGAAAGGAAAGATTGTTCTGAAGATTGCCGCCCCAAAGGTTATGACAAGGGTCAGAGTTCCAGACACACAGCCACCAAGACTGAATGATTTCCTTAAGTGGTTTTACGATAACAGTACGGGTGAAGTTGTTATCAGATTGAAAGGAGATGACCGTCCAGAAATCCGTTTATTTGATCCAATGGAGGTTTTCTCTTTTTGTGACGAGGATCTGAAGGTGTTGTGTGAAAATAGGATAAAGCACGGGGCTGGAGATGATACGAGGATCGAAGCGAACCTGTTTGTGAAGGTCGCAAATAAAGCCCGTGGAATCCGTGCTGAGTTGAGATCTGTGAATGAGAGACTGAGGAAGTCTGATGATCAGCGAATGGACATGGACGATCTATCTAGACAGCTGGATCAATCTATTGACAGGAGGTTCGAGAAACCAACTGAGGTTATAGATTTGGATGTTATTGGCGAGGAGGATACTGCAGAGATTCAGGCGGAAACAATTGTTCAACAAATGCCTGATACTGATATCACTGATGCTGAGTTCGTGGAGTCAATGCTGAACTTTAGTGAAGATGAGGCCGGATCTGAAGACGTTACCAATCCGTTGGCCGGAATTGAAGACAGGGCAGGAGCATTCATTGAGAATCTTTGAAGCCAAGACAAAGACGGAGCTTAATCAGAAGACTTCCCCAGGTGAGGTCCAACCTAGGGGGAGTATTGATAGTCACATGTATAGGTTGGACTCACCGGCTTGTCGGTGTTACTTTTGTATGTATTTGTATGACATTTGTTTGTAGTTGTTCTAGCGAACCTACGGGCGAATCTATAGATTCGCCCGCAGTTCAGGTTAGCTTTTGATTATGGTGTCGACTGGGCGAACCTGTATGTGCCCAGCGAACCTGTGTTGGTTCGCTAGATAGATTCGCTACAGCGAATCTATCAGCGAACCTAACACTGCTATATAATGTAACCTTATCTACAAGTGAATGCAACTTTTGCACATCTTTAACCAAAACTCTTATCTTCTGTTTGTGTTGTGTAATTGTTCACCTGAGGTGCTAGGAGCTTATTCTACTTATCATTGTAGCTTATATACCTCAGTTGTGTGGTGTAATCGTGTTATTGGGTTTGTTTGGTTATTATACACTTTGTTGTTCAAGTCGTGTGTGTGTTTTGCTGTTAAACAAGTCAATATAGCACTGAAATCACGATCTTTATGGACCAACAATTACCAAATTAATAATATGTGCGACACATCGACTATGAAAAAAATCACCGTTGCAAATCGGTTTATATTTTACCATAAGTTTATCAACCGCACTAGTATTATTTGAAGCGTTGTCAAAAGCCATTGAAAATATTTGGTTTTGTAAACCATAAGTTTGTATTACGTTATCTATAAGCTATAAGTTCAAACATATCATCTCCGGAATGTGGAATCGGAAAAAGTTCAAAAGCAATGGTACGTTTCATCATCTCCAATGTTGCCAAATTCTTTGGCTTCGGGTATGTTGAAGAACTTGAACAACATTGGGAGCTTGAGAAGAACCGGCTGCGGATTGTGATGCCATATCGAGAGTAACGAAATGAAAGAGATGAAAAAGAGTGTTTTTGGCGTTTTTTTGCTTACATTTTCGAGTGGTGTAATCAACCCAAACATCAAACATATATTTATACTCATCAAGTGGGTGTTAGAAGACAATAAAACACAAAAAAACAGGCAAAAAGGACCAAATAACGGCCATAAAGCCGTTGCCAACGGCTACATTTGAAGCAGGGGAAAAACAAAAAAACAATAGGAACCGGGTACGAACTGGTTCCAACCGGGTCCGGTTCTTGGCGGGTCCAAACCGGTTCCAGGTTGGAACCGGTTCTTGAGCCAAATACGCGAACCGGTTGCGGATTGTGATGCCATATCGAGAGTAACGAAATGAAAGAGATGAAAAAGAGTGCTTTTTGCGTTTTTTTGCTTGCATTTTTTCGTTTCGAGTGGTGTAATCAACCCAAACATCAAATGTTCAACAAGACAGTGATAGCATAACTAGGACCACAAGCACAACAACTCCCTTCATAAAAGTATCTATGGATACTATCTTTGAAGAGAAGAATCCAAGACGCCAAAATAATACATCTGGCATTGAGGGTTAAGAGGCAAGGCCTACAACCTCATATGGACCTAAATATTTTACTTGATGATGGCAGTATGCAACAAACACTTTTGGATTTGCTGACAGAAAATTACAACTTGATCAGTTCAATAGTGACTCTTGAAAATGACTTTGTTACAAATGTGGAGATTGTGAAGTATATTGTCACAGGTCACAATGATTAGGGACCAATTATGTCATGACTGATTGTTAGTATAACTCAAGGTTGTTAATGTTTAGTTAATGATACTTGATGGGTATAAAATGTAAAGAATTAGTTTGTAAGTAACGAACTAATGTCTATTAAAGGTAGGTTAGTTATTAACAAGTTAGGCAAGCACTTTTTCATTTATATTTTTCCTTCTTATTGTAATCGTCGTCTCAAGATCTAACCAGTTTTGGGAAGATCTTCGTTTGTAACCGACTTATCCAGTAAACCATCCCGGTAGTAAAAAGTGATGAAGAAAACAATCTTCTGTCGATCTTTATTCAATTTTACAACAATCACGTAGAGATGTAATATAGAAATAATATATTAACGTAGAGTAGAACCTCAAAAGTCTATAATCACACGTTATCTTTATACTCTAGCCCAAAGATTCTGATTCAACCCCTATAATAACATTGTTAAAAAAAGTCATTAAAGAAAAAAAAAGATTTGTTGAATATGCCTTCATTAGGTTCTTCTACCATGCATCACATATCACTCACTTTTATGAGTATGATTGCTTCAATGCGGTTCTACGTACCTAAATACATAACTTTGAGAACCGTCGTTTTATGATATTTTCCGCCAAAGAACAAGACCCGACCCGAACCGTAAAAAACATTATATAACTATAGCCAAACAACCCTTAAAAATGTTCACCGCTAAAAAAAAAAGATGTCAGAATCCAACACTAACCGCGAGTCCCCAACACTAAAGGTAAAGGTAGATTGTTAGAAATGAGAATAACAAATACTAAAGGTAAAGGTAGATTGTGAGAAATGAGAATCTATATAATAAATCAAATTTTTAGGGGGCAATTTTTGGAGGGATTTTTTTTATAATAGGAAGTTTGGGAGGTAAAATTTAGCTAATTTTTCACCATGCAAGTTGATGGAGTCAACTCCTTAAATGTTATATATTTACAAACTAGGTTTAACACCCGTGTATTACACACGGGTTGAATAAAAATATTTTTAAAAAATTATAATTATTATATTTAAAAATTTATAAATAATTTTATAAATTATTATTAATCACAAAATTTTGTATTTATTAACTCTACTACTTAATTTTCCCTCTCAACCTTCCTTTTATAAGATAAATTATGTTTCCCCCAAAAAGTTGCCCCCTAAAAACTCTAATTTATTAGATAGATTGTTAAATATAATGATTATAATTTCTTTATAAATATTACTATTTAACCCGTGTGTAACACACGGGTATTAAACCTAGTCTATCTAATAAATCGAACTTTTAGGGGGCAATTTTTGGAGGTTTTTTTTTTTTCTATAATAGGAAGTTTGAGAGGTAAAATTTAGCTAAATTTTTCACCATGCAAGTTGATGGAGCCAACTCCTTAAATGTTATATATTTACAAATTGTTAAATATAATGGTTATAATTTCTTTATAAATATTACTATTTAACCCGTATGTAACACACAGGTATTAAACCTAGTAACAAATAGATCGGGTCAAATAATTACAATTTGGCCGGGAATTTGTTTAGGGTCAACTACGCGTAGAACGCGGTCACTTGAGTTGCAACCGGACAATGTTCCTCGAAATTTCCTTCAATTCCCTTTCATTTTCATTTATAAAAACCAAAACCCTCTCCGAATAACATCCGACGTTCAACAACACCAATGAAACAAGTTCCGACCACAATTCATCTTCTTGCTGAGGTAGGTACGTACATCGCCACCCACATCTTCTTTTACTTAATTATCATATATCTATTAGTATTAATTATATTGATTTGGCTGATCTGGATCAAACTCATAATTTATTGCCTATGAGATGATCGGAGGTTATGGGTATTGTTTCTAAATTCTAATAATTTAGTATTTTAGTTGGTTCATTTTTTTTACTTTTATCTTTCAGTAAACTATAATTTAGGTCTTTATGTTTTAATACTATTAACAGTTTTAGTTTTACTTTAACAGTTTTGGTCCCTGTATTTTTATTTTCTAACAGAAATGGTCCAAAACACTAACTCCATACATTTTTTCGTTAAGTCTCTCTCACATGCGGAGTAAATATGTTATTTCTCATACTCTTTTTGACAAACGACTGAATAGAAATGTTAACCTACATGATGACTTAGATAAAAGAAAGGGAGAAATAACATTTTTATCCCTTAGATGTGGGACGCGTATGAGAGACTTAACGAAAATTTGATGGAGTTAGTGTTTGGGACCAACTCTATTAGAAAATATAAACACAGGGACCAAAACTGTTAAGATGAGACAAAAATTGTTAATAGTATCAAAACACAAGTACCAAAACTACAGTTTACTCTTTATCTTTTGATTTAACCCCACATTTGACATTTTGACTTCACGATCTTGGATTGTTTGAGTGATCAGATCGTGCACCAAGATCATATTATCATAACAAAATGAGTTTATATTTTCTTTTTCTCCACCTAGCAAT
This sequence comes from Tagetes erecta, assembly GCA_030867185.1. NCBI lineage: Eukaryota > Viridiplantae > Streptophyta > Magnoliopsida > Asterales > Asteraceae > Tagetes > Tagetes erecta. Next base: position 63,085,681 of record CM061488.1, read on the forward strand.
CCATAGGCCCAATCGATCATGGATAGGGCCGTTTAGAGGTGCATAAATCGGTTAATTTCGGTTAACCGGTTATTTAATACCCTAACCTATTATTTTTGGTTATTGAGAAAATCGTTTATTTGCTTTAACAAGTTCAGTTAATAATCATTTTTTTTCAAAATTTTCGGTTATTTTACTTTAACCGGTTCGACTAATAATCGGTTATTTTCGATTAATTAACCGTTTTTTTCTAATATTTTATTATTTTTCGGGTTTATCTCCGGTTAACCAGTGGACCAGTTAAAATTCGATTTTAAAAAACCGGTTAGTAACCAGTTATTCATAAAAAAATCCCTAGTGGGTTACGAACCTATGGTTAAAAAAATACTCTAACCAGTTATTCCTCAATCGGTTAATAACCGGTTACAATTACGGTTAATAATCGGTTTCGGTCATTGAATCGGTTATTTTGTGCACCTCTGGCCGATGATCTTAGAATTCAATTATCAAGAAAATCCGACAATGTAAGAAAAAATTTCTTAATACATCACTAAATAAGCATATTTTTAAATCTTATAAAATATCAAAATTTTAAGGCAGTGTTACTCAACTGTTTTTATAGATACCATATGCGAAAGAAATGAAAACAGTCCATTATTTAACTATATTGAAAGACAAACCTTATAAATAGTGTTTTGTTTGTTGTGTATATTGCTATTGGTTGATGGTTTGAGGTGTTGTGTTGCTATTGGTTGATATAATGAAATAATGTTTTTTGTGTGGGGCTTGCGGTATTATGTTGCTATTGGCTGATGGTTTGAAGTGTTGTGTTGTTATTAGATGATGTCATGTGTATATTTCTTTGCTTTTGGTTTTTTTGTTATTTTTATGTTTTGTTTTTGTATTTGATTTCTTGTTGTGTTGTGTAACATAGGGATGAGATGGGGAATGTCCCAGTACCGTTACCGAGTTTTACGAAAAGTGGTTACCGTTACCGGTACTGAACTTAGTGGGACGTTACCGATATCGGACCGGTTTTCCGGTACTAGTACCACGTTGGTACCGGTTTCGTGTTTAAACTTTGAAATATACAACATTCATACATCCTAAATTATTTGAAATATATTAAAAAATCACTATTTTTTATGTAACCGGTACCAACGTGATACTAAACGGTAAAGTACCGGTACCTAATTTCAAAAAAAGTGGGTATCAGTACCGGTCGATTTTGTTCAGTCGATACAGTACCGGTATCGGTACCAAATGTCTATCCCTAGTGTTACAGTTTGTTTATGGGTTATTGATAGAGTTTGTAAAACAATAACTCGTTTAACAACTGTCGCACGACAGCATGAATATACCTGGTATTGTAAAAAACAAAAACACAATTTTAAAGTAATTTATTATTATGTGTGAGTAATGGGTTCAAGAATCAAAACAAGCACCAAGTGTAGCTATCATTCAACCCTAAATTAAAACATCAAAATGACTTTTTTTTTGTAACTCATATATCTTGATGCTTAATTATTGGTATGAATTGCGTAATGATGATCATGTGATAGAATAACATCTCAACTTATGTGTTTAATTGCATGAGTATGCTCTTAAGTAAACGATCATATAATCACTTGGATTAAAATCATGAAATACATAACACCTATAACTAAATAATAACTAGCTTAGGTGTCTAACCAACAACTGAACAAACAAATTACTAGTTAATCAGGCCAAACAAATTACTAGTTAATCAGGCCAGGGCAAAGTCATGATTTGAAGGTTACGGGGGTCAAATTTTAAAACACTTTATTTCAGGGGACTAAGCCTTAAAACGTTTTGTTTTAGGGGGGCCGAACCCAATGTATATAAAAAATTAATTACCGACCAACAAACCAATACTTGGGACGGAAAAAAATAGGGGGGCGTGACCCTCCCCCGTCTCCATAATGCTTCGCCCCTGAATCAAGCTAAATTTAATTTAATTCTTTGTACTTAAAATGATAAAATTCATAAGAACCAATTTATATAATGCACGTGAACTTAAAAATAACTGAGATTTTTACATATTTTCTCTTTATAAGTCCATCAATTACACAAAATAATTAATCATATGTGTATATATCCCATATTCTATTTCTATTGGTTCATGAACACAATCGACTAGAAAAAATCTATATTTTTCATTAGAAAAAATTAAAAAGAATCCAAAAAAAAATAAGTAATTAACATAATTATCATAAATATATAATTAACAAAAGTTAATAAGTTTCTTAAATTGTAACAAAAACTTATATTTAAATGATCAAATGTGAGATGCTTAAAACTAGGGTTTCAAATTAAAAAAAAAAACGAAACAAATAAAAAATATAATAAAATAATGTCTTTTAACCGGACCGGTTCCAGGTCCAACCGACCGGTCTGATCTAGTTCTGAAAACACTAGCTCTTTTCCTTACATGTTAGGTTCCTACAACATAAAATAAGTTGGGTGATACTATATAACTTTTAAATAATTACACTTTTTTTGCTAACTTTTTTATTTGACTTATCACCCCATTAATAAATTAAAATAAGATCTTTTAAGTTAATCAATAGGTAAACAAACAAATGTAAAGTGATAGAGGTATAAATGAATCAAGCTGGCTCATGAGTCGCTTGAGACTGGCTAGAAAAATGCTTAAATCATGCTAAGTTTAACATGCCCGAGCATGAGCTCAAGCTTGTATTATAACTCACTTATCATCTGAGCCGAGTTGTAGCCCAAGCTTCACATACCAAGATCGAGCTAAATCTCGAGTTTAAATGAACCTTTTTAAATCATATATGTTATATTTAACCTATTAGAATTTCTTATAGTTGTTTTTTATAACAATATTATATATTTCAAACGAGCATTTCATTAAGTGTACAAATTTAGCTATGATATACTTCCTCAGTCCCATTATAAGTGTCCATATTTCCTTTTTTAATTGTCTCATTCAAAGTGTCTACTTTTAAAATTTATTGGTAAATTTTCAAATTTGCCCTTATAACATAAAACAAACAATGTGATGGACCCATAATAATATTTATTGTCAAGGGTATTATTGTCAAATGACAAGCAAAAATAACAATCATTTAATGTGTCTAAAACTTTGTGTTTTTCAAACTAAGACACTTCTAATGGGACGGGGGGAGTATTTTTCTTTATTTTAAAAGTTGTTCTTTATTTATTGTCAAACTAGGTTTAATACCCGTGTGTTACACACGGGTTAAATAGTAATATTTATAAAGAAATTATAACCATTATATTTAACAATTTGTAAATATATAACATTTAAGGAGTTGGCTCCATCAACTTGTATGGTGAAAAATTTAGCTAAATTTTACCTCCCAAACTTCCTATTATAGAAAAAAAATCCCTCCAAAAATTACCCCCTAAAAGTTTGATTTATTAGATAGATGATGACAAGCAAAAATAACAATCATTTAATGTGTCTAAAACTTTGTGTTTTTCAAACTAAGACACTTCTAATGGGACGAAGGGAGTATTTTTCTGTATTTTAAAAGTTGTTCTTATATTTATGAAAAATATTTTTATCTTTTTTACCCTATGATTTTTAAAGGTTTTTTTTTTCAAAACCTTTTTCATTTGTTTTTATAAAACAATTTTTAATGAGAATGGATCATTTTTCATCGAATTTTTTTTTCTGAATTAGAAAAAAAAAAGTTTTATGGTTATTTTAAGTAAAATATGACAAGTTATGAAACTATTTTTAAGGGGATATGATAAGTAAAAAATAGGGTATGTATAGACTATAGACTAACCCAATAAGTTATGACAATATTTTTCATTCTAGAAATTGAAGTTTCAACCATGATAGTTATGGCCATTTACGTTAAAGATATATTATAATCTATTGACCATTAGTTTATTGCTATAGAAAACCATGGATTTGTGAATTGAAAATGACTTACATTCATATAATCATATTACATGACTTCATTGACCAAATGCATATCCACTATAGTTTATTTTGTCCTTGATTCACTTTTAACTCTAGGGATAAGATGACAATTTCATAAAACTAACTTAACAAACAATCATGCATCCATTTTTCTTCATTGAACTCAATTCAAATGTTTATCTGATCCAAACAGGTTGAGGATCTTTCAAGTCATCAATGGCCGAAGCCGTCATCGTAGGGGCTGTTGTCGGAGACGCAGTGTCTAAATCTACAACTCTCATCATAGATGTGATCAATAAAACATGGTATTTCAAATCCCAACTCAAGGACATGAAAGAAAACATAGACAGAATGAGTCCAATAGCCGCGGAAATGGAGAAACTAAATAAGGCGTTGGATCGATCAGACGAAATCAAGACGTTCACTAGTCTGCTCGAACAAGCAGATAACCTTGTTATGAAATGCCAGCATATCAAGTTAAACTTGTGGAAGAAGTATCGTCATGCTTTGAAGTTGGACGCTTTGAACAAATCGTTGAGGGATTTTGTAACGTTTCACCTTACGGCTCTGGATGCTCGGAATGGTATGGAAACATTGGTGGAGGTGAAACGTTTCAAAAATGAAAAACAGCGGTCAGGTGGTTGGTCATCTGCTGTTCCACCAGAAAAGTGCGTTGTTATCGGATTTGAAAACCAAATTAGGGATGTGAAGGCGATGCTGCTTAAGGATACTCTCGATGGTGATTGCTCGGTTGTAGTTGTTTCGGCTGCAGGAGGGTGTGGAAAAACAACTTTGGTCACAAAGCTCTGCCATGATCCTCAGATCACAGGTTACTTACATCTTGTTTTGTCGATAGGACGAGACTAATAGACTATACACACCAGTATGCTAACACATCATACGTTGAATGAAGTGTTATGCCATATTCAACATATATATAACCGACTAACACACCACCGACAAGTTCATACAGAACATATAACCTTTATTGATATTTTTTGCTTATAGTAATTTTTTGCGCAGGAAGATTTCGTGGAAACATATATTTTGTTACAGTCTCACAAAGCTACGACCCAAAAGTCATCGTCACAAAATTACTCGGCGACCTTCCGAGTAATAGTAGCAACGAAGCTGCAATTCAGCAATGGGGGAGCTTTTTGGGTCAAAATGAATCTGAAATACTTTTAGTACTTGATGATGTATGGTCTGAATCGGTTATCACGGACTTTAAGTTCAAGTCACCTAAATATAAGGTTCTTGTTGCATCTAGGATGATTTTCACACAGTTCCAAACGTACGAGCTGCAAGTTTTGAGCAATCAAGACGCCACCCATCTGTTTCGTAGATCGGCATTTTCTGAACATGGAAATGATCCTAGTAATATACCAAATGACCTTATTGACGAGGTATTGAAACCTTTTTTTTCTGTTTTTAGTCTTCGTTTTGTTTTGGTTTTATAACGTTATAATGAATGGATTTGTGTAGTTGGTAACGTGTTGCAAGAACCAACCACTAGCCCTTAGTGTGATCGGTGGTTCCCTTAAGGATGCACATGTGGTAGACTGGGAATATATGTTGAAAGAGCTATCTAAAGAGAAGAAATCGCTTTCGGATTTGAACGAGGCTGTACATCATTGCCTTGAAAAAAATTTGTACTTTTTGGATAAAGAACCAAAAATGAAGCAATGCTACCTGGACTTGGGATTATTTCCCGAAGATCAGAAGATAGCGGCGACAGCTCTTTTGGACATGTGGGCACATTTGTACAACCATGATGACGGGGGATTGGAAAGCTTTAAAACTCTTAACGACATTTCGTCTAGAAACCTTGCATCCGTGTTGCCGATAAAGTACTTGCTCAACTTTTCGGCTTGAAATTATGTTTAAATCCACCCTAAATGTTGTATTTGAATGCAGGAAACGTATACCGGTTATTGCCAACTATTGTGAGGAAGAATTTGTTACGCAGCATGATATGTTAAGGGATTTGGCTATTCGATTAAGCAGTCAAGAGGCAATAGCAGACAGAGATACGCTGATTATAAATCCGTATGGACAAGAAAATGGCCAGTTACCACGTACTGTCAATGCCCGAATATTGTCAATTTCCACAGGTTTGTTTTGTAACTTTGATTCATTTCCTGGCTGTTTTTAAAAGTTGACATGTTATTAAAAACGTACGCTTGTGTTCTGTTTGTTCTGTTATGACAGACGAACGATTTGCTTTAACATGGAATGGGATATTTCAAGCCCCTAAAGTGGAAGTTTTTGTATTGAATTTCATGTCAGAGATGCATCCTTTGCCGCAGTTTATGCAGACGATGGAAATGTTAAAAGTTTTAATCATCACAAACTACGGATATGACTTTGCAGATATTCAAAGCTTCCCTGCGCCACAATATTTATCTGGTCTAACACGAATTAGGCTGGATCATGTTTCAATAACCTCAATTAGTTCAACGATACTAATGTTGCAGAACTTGCAGAAGTTATCATTGATCATGTCCAAAATAGGCAACAGTTTTGATGATGGAATCGCCAACAAGTTGACCAACCTTTTGGAGATTGATATCGACTCGTGTGGCGATTTTGTGACATTTCCTGCAGTGTTTTGCAACTCACGTCGCCTTAAAAAACTCAGTATCACTAACTGCCACGAGCTGACTTCATTTGCCAAAGACTTTGGAAAATTATCAAATTTGGAAGTTTTACGAATTGCATCATGCTCGAAACTCTCATCGTTACCTGAATCAATGAGATGTTTCAAGAAACTAAGAATTGTTGACTTATCCAACTGTTTAAGTCTACGCGAGTTGCCACTGCATATAGGTGAGTTATATAATCTACAAACAATTGATGCATCAGGCTGCACTAATCTGCATGAACTGCCAAGATCAGTTAAGGATATTGATAATGTGAAAGTTTTTTGTGATGAAGAAACGTTTCACCTGTGGAGTGGTTTCAAGAATTTGGACGTAAAAGTGGTAGAAGATGATAAACTTGATACCTTATTCAAGATCATTCAAGGACATTCAAAGAGGACACTATAGTTTTCTTGCACATTTGCTGAACTTTTAAGTTACATTTAATTACTGCATTGCGTGTTACATTCGATTGAACTTGATTGTACGCGTCATTGGTTTATTTTTTTTGTATAATGTGTGTTCATAGATTGGATTTTTCACACTATGTTGACTGAATTACAACTCTTGACAGAAATACAAACTTGCTTATTTTTGCTAAAGATACATTTATGGCTAAACACATTGTATGGATTTAGTTGACCATGATATGGTATATGTAAATGACTTGATACCATATGATGAGTGAACTTGGATACAAAGGTGGGTTACCTGATGTTTAAAATATCATGATAGTTTCAAATTAAGTCAATAAAAAGTTGGAGCAATTGCATATATCTCCTCTCAGGACAGATTGACGTGTTAGTGCTAAAAGCCAGGGGCGGATGTACGTTGAAGTGAGGGGTAGCCCGGGCTACGGCTCAAATTTTGTTGCGTAGTGCAATTTTTTTTTACTTTTTCCTTCGTTTTATATATATGATACCCCTAACTAGTTATAAGGATACCCCTAAACAATATTTTATAAAAAAAGAAGAAAAAGTGCTCGTCGGAGATTTTTTCCGACGATCGTTGCAGGGTAGGGAGAAGAAGGATGAAGATGATTACTAGATCTAGGGGTGTTTTAGTGAACTTATTATAAATTAAAAAGCTCACATTTCAAGGCATGTATACGGCTGTAATTAATTTCCACTTAATAATTTGATTTATGTTTCCAAAACTAAAATGTCAAATACTACTAATAACAACAAAATAGTTTAAGTTTTTTTTTTTTCTAGTACCTTATTTTAGTTTATTTTTTTGCTGAGACTATAAGTTATTAAATCTAAATTCTTTGCTTTTGGGTTTATTATTTTTAGCTTAATTTTTTTATAATGGTATAGTAAATATAACCCTATATAGGGTGGGGATCATTATAAAACATACTTTTAATATGAGAACAAAAAAAAATAATTTATGGCCCTTGATAAAGTTATTAATTATTTTAATATCACTAATTTACATATTTACATGGATGTAAATCAATAGTTTCTTAATTTACATGTATGTAATAGTTTTCGGTTCCACCACAAAATAAATTAAATTTTGAATATTGATAATGATATGCAATAAAATTATGATAAATGTTCGGATATTATATACAAAAAAAAATGATGATTATATGGTAAACAAACAACGTTTTGATAAAATTGTTTGACGAATGTACGTGGTTAAAGTAAAAGTAGACAAAAAAAGTTATTAATGTATGTCAAAAAAATCTTTATTATTGTATAAATGTATGGCGGATTTTTATTTTTTTTAGGATACCCCTGAGTTTTTGTCTGGTTCCGCCACTGCTAAAAGCAAACAAAAAAGGCGTCCCTTTTCAAGCAAGGGCGATTCGTTAATGGTATTAACGGATTCAATAGTCTGATGTTGGTTAGTTGACCCATCGTTGCTCGCTTGTTAGTTTCATCGAGAAAGACTTTTTGATGGGCAGTTCATAAAAAAAATAGGGTTGCAAATGATTGGTTATTTCTTTTTATTATGTAACTATTCTATTTTACCCTTACAATTAACGGTTAATTAATTATCGTTTATTGTAAATGAGGCACTTTAAAAAGTATAGTATTTAAAAATATCTCAAATATTCAAATTATAGTCGAATTTTGAGTTCCATGTCATCTAACATATTTTTATAGTTTTTCCAAAACCTTTTATCATTATAGGAAGTCGACTAGAAATGAACATGCTAATCCACGTGCCGCATTCATGCAACTTGACAAATATATATATTCCGGCTAGGGCCTAGCAATTCTTTATGTAACCCACGTGCATGTCCAAGTCGGCAATATATTTTGATGTCAAGTATCATTAATACAAGACTAGATGGCTATTAAAAAAACCATGCTAGATGATTATAGCATGCGGGTTAATTTTAGAATCTCAAATTTAAACTTATACTCACATAAATATGTATTTTTTCAAGTTTAGAGAGTTATATATGCTGAGGAAAGATCAAATACAAAATTGATTTTGTCTAAAAAGTGTAAGAAGTGATTTAAATTACATCAAAACTGGGTCAAACGAACTCCATTTGAGCTCATTCAAGCGGCGCTGGAACCGTCTCGTCGAGTTTTATCATCTTAGCTTCTAGGGTTTAACTTTTAGAGTTTAGCTTTAAAATTTAGTTTTTACCTTAAGGTTTAGCCTTGAAATTTAGCTTTTAAGGTTTAGTTTTTAGATTTTAGGCTTTTATATGGATGGGGTGAGGGGTTTAGGTTTTTAGGGGGTGGGTGGGTGGGGTTTAGGTTTTTGGGGGGTAGGGGTGGGGGGTTTTAGGTTTTTTGGGTGGTGGGTGGGTGGTTTTTAGGTTTTTAGAAGGTGCGGGTCGGGTGATTTAGGTTTTTGGGGGGTGGGGGTGGGGGGTTTTAGGTTTTTCGGGTGGTGGGGGGTGGGGTTTAGGTTTTTAGATGGTGAGGGTAGGGTGATTTAGGTTTTTTGGCGGTGGGGGTGGGGGGTTTTAGGTTTTTTAGGTGGTGGGTGGGTGGTGTTTAGGTTTTTAGAAGGTGAGGGTCGGGTGATTTAGGTTTTTGGGGGGTGGGGGGTTTTAGGTTTTTTGGTGATGGGGGCGGGGGTTTGACGACACGGTTCTAATGCCGCAAGAATGAGTTCAATCGGAGTTCGTTTGACCCGGTTTTGATGTCTAAATATCACTTCTCACGCTTCTTAGGCAAAATCCATTTTGTACGGGAACCTTCCCCTATATATGCTACTAAAATATATTATTTGTATTAGAGGATATATTTATATTCAATCAATATTATATTTGTATTATTGTCATTATTATTTTTTAGAAGCAACGATTGATGTAACGATCTATAACCGATGCATCTTTTGATATAATCAATTCTGACTTTGTGGGCGTCAGCCATTGCAAGTAAAACTGGTTACAAGTATTATATGATGTTAATTGACAATTTTTTTCATTTGTACGCTAGGGATGCTTAACGCCACTTCGCCAACTGGTGTTACCTGTGTTTTCGTGTCTCTCGTTAGGGGTGAATTTGATAACAATGATTTTAAACAATTCGTCCACACTTATGGGTTATTGTTTCGGTGTTCGTGTCCATAAACCTCCCAACAAAAGGTGGTTTCAAACGTCTAATTCGATGTTTGAATGGCATCATTCTTACCATATACTAACCCACGCACACTTTCCACCTACCTTATGGGTGGAAGCACTCCATACCACCATCTACCTACACAACATACTACCCACAAAACGCCTCCACTTCTCCACTCTCCCTTATGCCCTTTGGTGGTAATCTCTTTTGTAAAATAGCAAAAACATTTTCACTTACCTTTATCGCTTCATTACCTTCAAGCTTCTTCTTTGATGTGCCAAGTTCCTTCAAGAATTTAACATGTCGTGGAACTTGTTTGCTGGCATCAAGGAGTGGAATACTAACCACTAGCTTCCGGAAAGTCTCTATGATTTCTTGTTCCTCCCTTTGTTTTTGTGTTTTTCGAAACCTTGAGGGAAATGAAGGGGGTGTACTTTACCTTGACTTCATCCTACCTTGAGACTCTATCATACTAGCATAATTGACAAGTTGAGTCATTTGTTGCTCTAAGTTCTTGATGCTAACTATTGTTTCTTGTTAGAATCTGTGTGTGCTAGTTGCTAAGCTTTTGACAGATCTTTCGATGGTATTCCCGAGGTACTTTCTTGTTGTTGTGCAGGTGGGTGTTGGTTGTGGTAAGGCTAAAAAGTTTGTTGATAACCTTGCACCTGAAATGGAGGTCTTTGTTGATAACTCATGTTGGAAGGTTGTCTCAAGTTTTATTGCCTCTGGGTTGTTCATATGATCTTGAACTTGGACCCGGATAACCAAGTATTGCTTTTGTTTGCTCTACGTCATCTTGAAGTATGAGGGGTGTTCACTACTTTGACTTTTGTGGTATGTTTTCATACCATCCATCATCTCTTGAGGAGTGTTTTGCATCTTCTGCTATGGAGGTGATTAATGCCCTGATTTGAGTTGTAGTTTTGTCTAGTAAGGCTCCTCAACTATAGGCATTTATCAAGTGCCTCTTAAGTGGGTTAAATTCTTCACAGAATTACTGAAGCGGTTGATGATGAGATATGCCATGTTGTGGGCATCGAGCACATAACTTCTTGAACTTTTCCCAATAAGTGTGTAACCCCCCCCCCCCCCCTTTTGCTTGTTTATCCCGATGATTTCTTTGCGTAGAATGGATGCTTTAACTTCTAGGAAAAACTTGTCTCCAAACAATCTAACAAGATCATTCCATGTGTTTACTGACCCTGGTGATATATAATATAACCATTCTTTAGCCAAATAATTCACAACAAAGGGGAATGCCCTTAGCTTGATTTGATATTTGGTAACATTGTGCGGCTTCATTCCGGAACACAAAAAATGAAACTCTTTGAGAAACTTGTAAGGTTTTTCGTTCTCTAGGCCCGAAAGACAGGAGATAAAGTGATTATTGGGTGACATCCTGAGTTGTCATTCTTTAAGGATTTCATGGTTGTGATAAAATGGTGTGCATGTACTAAAAGATCTAGGCACAAAAATATTAGAATCGTCGTATTCCCTACAATTTGATGGGTTTCCAATTCAACAAATAAAATATATGAACCTACCGTACACACACACCAAGAATAGTACTAGTAGAAATAGGATTCGTGTCCTGAGAGATACGGTTTAATGGTTTTAATACCAAAAATGATTTAGCAGAACTTTTGTTGTTCGGAAGTAAAGAAAGTGAGGGCTTTGTTTAGAAACTAAAACTAGAAAAAGTTTTAAAAAGGTGAAAACTTTAAAGCACGCTGACACGGCCGTACTAAAACTGCAAAGGAAATCTAACGTGTTTGTGCTAAGGTTCTGTCCAAAATTTAAAGTTTTGGTTTTTACTAAGAAAGCATTAAACAATAATAATTTGTGAAAGAAAATCAAAGTTTGTAAAATAGTTTTAACACGAGGGCTATTTATTGGTCCGATTCGGCTTATGATCAATAACGATTGTTGTGTAATAATCTTTTTATTTAATGACTCGTACCTATACTAGACACCACGCCGTTCGGATGTCCTATTCATCTAATGTCTAACCAAACTCCGTAACCAAACACCGTTTGTTGATTAAAGCCTACTCGTTACCCTAAGCTCACATCATTTGGATCCTAACATGCGAGTTGCAATGATGAAAGTAACAATTATAATTAAGCACTCACGTCGTTTGGAATGTTTAATCACATTGAATAAATTCCATAACCAATTTGAATTTATAAACAAACACAAATAGTTAATTGTTCCTTGTATTAAACATTATAACTTGATTAGGGTTTTAACAATTAAAGAACTTTATTAAAAAAAATTAACGGGGTGATCAATGAAACCCATAGGAAATGAATAGTACTAATGTCACACCGATGTCATGCTAACATCGGAAATTTTTTAGTTTTGTAGTTTATTTTCAAACTTTACTTTTATAGTTTCTGACGAGTCGGACCGATAACGGTCAATGTAAGTTTACTACTTTGAATTTATAAACAAACACAAATAGTTAATTGTTCCTTGTATTAAACATTATAACTTGATTAGGGTTTTAACAATTAAAGAACTTTATTAAAAAAAATTAACGGGGTGATCAATTTTATTAAAAATCTAGTTTGACACCGGATTAAACTCCGGTTTGAAGATGAAGAAGTTAGTCAAACCAAATCATTCAATAAGCAAATCGAATGAACTGCCAAAACTAATGAAAATAATAAAGGTTTCTAGCCGAATATGACGGAAAGATCAAACGAACCGAACTAAATAATAAAGCATCAAAATCTACCTATTCTAATAATTGAGTAACACATCCACATGTCATCATTTTAACTACTCCACATAGGATTTTGCTTAGGTGTCATGTTCTAATTAATTTGATGGAGAATTTTTAGACGTGTCATGATATGCTCCATATTCGAAATAACCCGATATGTTTAAATTAAAAATTTACAAATTATCATCAATTATTCCTAACCGATATGTTCAAATACAAAATTACCAATTATCATGATGTATATATTAACCCGATATGTACCAAGTATCATTAATTATCTCCTAACCTGATATGTTCAAATAAAAAACTTATCAATTATTATGATTTATCCTAACCCGATATGTTCAAATTAAAGTTTTACCAATTATCATTAATTATCTCATAACTCGATATGATCAAATAAAAAAATTTACAATTATCATGAATTATCTCTTAACCCGATATGTTCCAATAAAAATTTACCAACTATTATAAATCATATCCTTTATTGTAACATATGATTTTTTATATGAATATATTTGTAAATATCCAAATCGATTTAATAAGAGATATGTTAAAAATAAATTTGATATGTAAACTGAGTTAAAACCTATAAAACTAAAATCCGTGTAATACACGGGTACTAATCTAGTAAATAAATAAATTACTAACCAAAAGACTAATCTATATTTCCAAATAAATCATGCAAAGCAAAAAACTAACTTTTTTTTATTCTTGAACTTGGGCTTAGCCGACCGCCAGTTGTACCCGTACCCGGTTTTGGGTAGTACCCGATTGGACTCGTACCTGGTGGATACCCGTAGTGTATGCCGGTTACATATTTCATAACTATACCCGAACCCAAACCGGAACCGAAACCGTCTAAGTGTCCAACCCCTTTTCTTTAATTCCTTTTCTTCCTTCTTCTGGGCTCATGGCATGGGCTTTATTTGGGTTCTTTAACAAGTTAAATGGGCCATGTGACATATAATCATATATGGTAACTTAATGACCAAAACTTCGAACATGACATGATGACAATAAACTCATGTTGTCAAATGTCTTCATTTAGTTTTTGCAACAAGTTGATTTTCAGATCTATCTCTGCTGATGTTATGTTGATAAGGCTTGACCTTATTGATCACATCATTGTTGAACTTGTTTAACTCGTGTTCTTCTTAACAATCATTCATCCAAAAGCTCCCAGCACCCACACGCACTCCGCACCTACAAAACAATTAAAATAACCAAAGTAGACTACATCCCATCACAACATGAAATGCAAAAAAGATAATGCTAAAACATAATAAAATATGTACAAAAATTGAACATAACACGTACATTACTTGGGATTAAAGATCTCGGAGGTCAATATCAGAATTAAGAGGGAAAATGAAGAGTTAACCCTAATTTGTGTGCTACTGACTTTGAAGATAAATATTATTATTAGTTTAATAATTGTTTAGTTAAGTTTGTATTAGACTAGTATTAAGTTTGTTTGTTTGGTTATTAAATAGTCTTTTAAGTCAACTTAGGATTAATATAAGTATAGTATAAGGGTGGTGAGGGCACTCTATTTTGAACCATTTAAACCCACCACCCTACACAATCAATTGATGTCACATCATTTGAACCCAAAATGAAATGAAGGGTGTGCATTTTTTAACTCATTTAAAACCTCTCAAATACACACTAACACTATAATGGCATTAGGGATCCGCGAGATCAAAAAGCTAAGGTCAAGTGGGTTCAAAAAATAGCCTAGCATCCAAAAACCCGGACCCGCTTGGATTGTGGCGATGCACCCACGCACCGAACTCTTTGAACCTGTTAGCCGAACCTGATGGTGCCCCCGTCACTCTAAATAGTGGGTTTAGGGTCTTTGTTTGTTTGATCATATTATTAAGGGTTATTGGATTTTAATAATCCGAACTTTAATGAATTGGCCGATATTAATCCCAACTTTAAAAATTCCCTCTGACAGTCCTAACTTGTAATTTATTTTCCTCCATCGAGCCTTTTATAACGGATACTCAAAAAACCTACCAGACCATTTTTGTGTCTCATTAAAACCTTACCCGACCATTTTTGTGTCACACTTATAAAAGGTTTGATGGAGGAAAATAATTTTCAAGTTGGAACTGCCACAGGGAATTTTTAAAGTTAGGATTAATATCGGCCAATTCATTAAAGTTCGGATTATTAAAATCCAATAACCCTATTATTAATTATCAAAAGAGCCTTGAGAAGTTTATCACAAGATATTAGTATTTTTTTCATGTTTGATATCGATTTTGAGCCAGCATAGTTTGGTATCAACGAATGTAACATCCATGCAACTTACCTCTCGGCAACTTGTTTAATGAAAAGGATGCATTAATCAATTGATGGATCATATGTCACTAAATATATATAATTTATTAAAAGTATTTAAGTATTTTAATATAAACCTACCAAGGGAATTTGCATGCCGACTCTTTGGTGAGTCAAGTAGCTAGTTTGAGATGAAATGGTAGAATAGTTTTAGTCATAAACTACTTAAAGAAAAGATGCATTGGTGTAAAGTTTTCATATTAACTTAATTATTACTTACTGTGAATTGTGTTAGTGACTCATTGATAATATACTTATATTATATATTAGCATTAGATTAGTGGTTCTAGTCATGTTATCAGACAGATTGTGATTTATTTATACTTGAAAATCAAGATGTTGTTAGAAAAACTTACTTATTATATTGCTATATTAATAGTAATCTTATCATTAAAACATACCAATTAAAGATGATCATATTTATGTTTCAAGATGCTTCGGTCCATACAATATTACTTTTTTTAACAGCAACATTTATGTTGGAAATTAGTTACACGTCTCAATTAGATCTCAAGACTTTCAAAAGAGGGAAATCCTCTCTCTTATAACCATTAGCCTAAAAAATTAATGGTAACTAATTACTATTTACAAAATATTTAAATTGTGATTAACTTAAAAAGATTATTAGATCATTAAAGTTTTACAAAAAAAATATCACAAAAGTTTTAGTCATAAACTAGTTAAAGAAAAAAAAAGGAAGGGCCTACTAAGATCTCGATACATCATCATCTTGGGCTCGTATATTTATATGCAATTTGACATGTGTTTCTATTACTAATATTTTATATTATATTTTTGTTTATCATTTCACATATTTTGAAACGATCTACTCGTCGACCTTTATATGTACCCACCAACTTTATATCACTAACATCTAAATTTTTAAAAGACATATCACAACAAATTATAGAACTCTAAATTTTTAAAAATATTTCATGCGTTAATCAAATTCTATATGACTAGTAACAATAACTATGATTTTAAAGCTACATACTTTTGGAGTTATTTACATTTACAGAAAATAGTACCAAACGTCTTGACCGAGCTTGAACTTTTGCTTAATCGAGAGTTGTTATGCATTGATCCTGTATACTAATTGTGATCATTTACTAGAAAAGTGACGTGCTACGTAAAAAATGTTGTAATGTGATCCGTGTAATCTTAATTAAGGTGCACTTGGATCCTTATTAAGCTAGTTGAACCCCCTTAGAATCTTTAATATTAATATTTAATTTCGTTAACATGTTCAATCTCACTTTAGTAATTTTGGTTCTTGTAATGAAATTATTACTATTGATATTAGTAAGTTAACAACAGTTGTTATGAAAATAATAGTAATAATAATAATAATATAATAATGATCGTTAAATTAGATGCAATAATAGTAATAATAATAATAATGATAATAATCATCATTAAATTAGATGCAAAACTAAATAACATATAAAAAATCACATTGATCTTCTAGAAAAAACAAGATTTAAGCACAAAACAAAAAACAACGGTAGTTTATAAATTACTTACATCAAATATGTTAATGTTTGAACTAGAATCAAACCTTTCAAGAAAAACAAAATTTCTCAAATTTCTTTTAACTATTAGACTAAAATAAGCTAATATGTTTTGCGAAATGAGTGTGAACTATTCTTATTAAAGATAACAAAAGATAAATGAAACACAAGGAAGTATAAAAAGAAGACGTACGTTTGATACAATTTAACATAAATCGATATTCATACGTGGGGAATTTTTATTTATTTTTGCATATGTTTGAGTTGGATAATATTGTTTAATAATAATGCGTCAAAAGAAAATGGATTTTTGAGGTGATGTTGTGGACTTCAAATTCTCTGAAATCTCACATGCCAATGATGACTAAGAATTCCAACTAGACTTATGACATGACCTCACTTCATGGATAGACTTTACCCCAACATCTATCACGCCATCACCCTTATTTTTTCTTTTTTTTTGTTTCTTATCTCCACCGGTTATGATATTCCCACACATTCTATTATTTCACACGATCATCAGTCGTTGTGCTATGTCCACAGCACCGCGTATAGCCTTCTGGTCATCGCTTATATATCGTGTTATGTATATAGCTCTGCGCTAAGCTCATTAGTTTTTATTTAAAAAAAACGTGTATTTTTATAAATAAATAAATAAAAACATGTGTTGTTTGGGTTGTTTTGTGTTAACGTTAGAGTTGCTTTTATTAAACATTTTTATAAAAGAACTCATGTGTTTTTGGTTTTTCATTAAGCATTCATATTAAAAGTTTTTTACATAGAAATAGAAGGTAAACGAGCAACAAGCTGCGTCGCTAATCCTTTCTGGATAGCAAAACCTAGTCGTTTAAACACTACATTCATAGACCTCGGGGTCATAACAAAGCTATGCATAACCCGTTGGACTCGATTTAGTACCTCCACGACCTCAGGTGCAAGAAAACCAAAGGTATCAAATGCAAATGGAACGAATACATGTTGGTTGTCAATAATGCATGCTTTCTTGTGTTTAGCCACTTTGCAAGCAGCAGCTTTTAAAACAGCTTAACCCACCCTGAAAACACCATTTCCCAAGCCCACTAGTGGGGAAACATATGTTAAATCCACACATGCATGTTTACCTCCTGTCCATCCAAATATCAAAATATCTGCCAGTCTAAGTGTAGATCTACCTTGCGTCGGGTCAGTCAAGAAATTCACGGGTGCCTCTTTCTTAACTGAAACCCCGGCTCGCCTAAATATGTAAAAAAGAACGTCCCTGACTAAATCATGTCGGTACTTAAACCCTGGAAGCTCTCTAAAATGAACAGAATGCTCCCCAAACGAGTCCAAACACGCCTTGCGACAAATAGGACATATCTCATCATTTGGAAAAATGGGAACCATCAGGCGATACTTAAGAATAGTTCGATACTCAATTGACGACATATGTTGGCCTAGCCCATCTATTGGGATAACAAGAAGAAAATCTTGAGCATGTGGTGCTTGTAGAAACTCAAAAACGGCTTTTTGTCTAACGGTCATGTCAAAGTGTAGTTCCATGTCTTGTACAATCTTACTAAAAAAAGCACTCGCCAATTTGGTTGTTTTTGTTAAAAAGTTATAGTTTTTAATAATAAAAAGCGTTAACTATTTAATATTAAAAGTGTTAAATGTTAACACACGTTTGTTTCGAATGTTTGTTTCACAACATAGTTAACGTTTTTATATTGAATAGTTAAACTTTAACTACTCAACATAAAACGTGTTAAGACATGCTTGTTTCGAATGTTTGTTTCATAACATAGTTAACGTTTATATATTGAATAGTTAACTTTTTTTAGTTAAAACTACAACTTTTTAACACAAACAACACAAAAAACATGTGTATTCATATAAAAATGTTTAAAAAACAACTCAAACACAATTTTTTTAATAAAAATTAACGTTATTTACAAAAAAAAGTAAAAAAATTAATGGGCATAGCGCGGCACCTAGCATGTGTGAGAATAGATATGGTGGTGTGGTAATAGATAATGTCTTTTTATTTATTTATATTTATCACATTCATTAATTATAAATTAATTATAAAGTAAATGAATTAACAAATGAGTAAATAATCCGTCATTTATCAGTCAATTAGGTTATCCACATAAATGTTATAAATTATGAAAAGTATTTATGTACATAATAAATCACAGTAATATTTCTTTTAGATTTCAAGTAAATAATAAAATTGAATTAGACATTTATATATTTTTTTCTTTTTAAATAATTGAAATTATATTCTAATTTATTTTCATATTAACTTCTTATATAAATATTAAAAAAATTAGAGTTAAGTGCAATTTGCAACCCTGTGGTTTACATTAAAAAGCACTTTGCAACCCCGTTTAAAAACTTAGACCATTTGCAACCCTATGCTTTCTAAAGTGGGTCATTTGCATCCCTCCATTAATTTGACCGTTAGTTGACCGTTATTTAGAAGGGTAAAAAAGACATTTCGCATTTAAAAAACTTATAACGTATGTTTGCATCCCTAAGCTTTCATTCACATCCCTACGGCCCTCATGAACCTTTATTCACATATTTGAATTTCAATCTATTGTCATTCGATCTTCATATGTTTTGAGTGTTTGGTCAAACTTGAAATACAAACAAATTGAAAGTTGGAACCACCTTTTCTTATTTATTCTCTTCCGATGTAAACTAGGGCAAACAAACAACACTTTCTTCTCTAATGGATTCACACACAAACAAACATAACCTGATTCTTCTTTTCTTGAGAAGCATCAGAACGTCTATCGGTTACCGGAATCTAAGATCAAATCTGGGTGAAATTAATCAAACATTGTAAATCGGAACTCTAATCCAAGAACAAAGATGAAAGATGGAGTAATTGTAACACTGTAAATGGGTGATTAATCTTTGTTTTCATGTCCTATTTGCCAGAGAATTATGATTTTTGTGATAAACTTGTTCTTGTATTAGATATAGATTGACTATTGATGACGTTTAACTAAGTTACTGTAACATGTTTATGAATCTTCTTCTGAACACAGTGAACATTTTCATCATCCATATAGTTTACCTTTTTTATTATTTTAAGTTATAAATTAGTTTGTTTAGAGGAAGGGTATAATGGTAATTTACTCTTTAATATAACAGTCAACTAACCGTTAACTTAACGGAGGGATGCAAATGACCCACTTTAGAAAGCATAGGGTTGCAAATGGTCTAAGTTTTTAAACAGGGTTGCAAAGTGCTTTTTGATGTAAACCACAGGGGTGCAAATTGCACTTAACTCAAAAAATTATTTTATAGTATGATTTAAAAAACATTATTAATCTTTAATTTCAATGCAAAATTAATCAAAATTTAAATAAAATCAAATAAAGTCAAAATATCAAATTATACTTTTTTATTACATCACATGTCAGTTTTATACCCATATATAATACACACTTAATAACCTAGTGAGTTAATATATATTTAGATTTAAGAGTGTTGAATTTTTAAGTAATAGTTTATGGATTATGTTTCAATACAAAAACTAACACATTTAAAATGCATAATAAGCATTTAAGGAATACTAAGGATTTGACACTTTCTTAAAATTAGAAAGAAGAATAATATTATTAATATTTTTATATTTGATTTTCATTAGTCTTTCTTAAGTAAACATTTTTTTAAAAGAATAGCATAATCAAACGAGCATTTTTATCCTTGAAGCGTGTATAATGTTTATATAAAACATAATTTTTAAACGTTTTTAGGTCATTGTGTAATTGTTTTAGGTCATTGTGTAATCTAAGGGTGTTCATGGTTCGGTTTATAACCATAAAACCATCAAAACCGGCTACCGGTTTGGCTTCATGGTCCGTTTTATATTTTGCTTTTGGTCGGTCGGCTTCAAAAATTTTAAATCGTAATGAATGGTTTGGCTTATGTTTTTTTTTTACCAAAACCGGTCGAATAAAACGGGACCGTAGGATTTAAGTATTTAATATTTTATATTTTTTATGTTAGATATCTATCTAATAAATCAAACTTTTAGGGTGCAATTTTTGGAGGGATTTTTTTTTATAATAGGAAGTTTGGGAGGTAAAATTTAGCTAAATTTTTCACCATGCAAGTTGATGGAGCCAACTCCTTAAATGTTATATATTTACAAATTGTTAAATATAATGGTTATAATTTCTTTATAAATATTACTATTTAACCCGTGTGTAACACACGGGTATTAAACCTAGTATAATTATATATAAGCTATTCTAATGTTGTATTGGAATAATTTTGTACTTATTATGTGTTTATTTGATGTGTATGTTTTTTAACATCTTAATTAGGTGCTGATTTTTTTAACATCTTATATTAGCATAACTATGAATATGTATACAAGCCCAATATAGGTTCAAACCGTGATGCCAAACCAGAGCCAAACCGTTAGTAACAATATGGTTTGATTTTTATTATAAATGGTTAGGCTTTGGTTTTCAATATGAAAAAACCGTACTAACGGTTTGGCTTACAGTTTGATCTAAAAACCGTCGAAACCAATCCGTGAACACCCCTAGGCTTTAATCTTCTATACTAATGAGGATTACACAATGGACTAGAAAACGTAAAAAAAGTTTCATTTTTCAACATTTTGATAAGGAGTATTGGATATTAACGGACCTAACTATTAGTTTTGGTCGCTACCGGTCCCAACTTTTGAAATATGTGCTAGCGGTCCCAACTTTTATCATTTTGGCCATTATGGACCGTCGTTAAAAAAGTTAACAGCCGTTAACTTTTTTTTTAATTTCAGGTCGGCGTTTTATGGTTATTGATCAGAATAAGAATATGAGTCGATTGATATAAAAGTTACATTGAAACGGTGCTCCAAATGACAAAATGTCGCTTCATCGGGTTGTTTAAACCTAACGGTTCTTTAACCGGATGTACACATTTAATCGTTTGGATCATCGTTTTGATGTAATTTTTATATCAATCGACTCGTATTCTTATTCCGATAAAAAACCATAAAAAGTCGACCTGAAATTAAAAAAAAAAATTTAATGCGGTAAACTTTTTTAACCGCGGTCCATTAATGGCCAAAATGATAAAAGTTGGGACCGCCAACACATATTTCAGAAGTTGGGACCGGTAGTGACCAAAAACTAACAATTAGATTCGTTAATATCCAATACACCTTTTGATAATCAAAAATCATTATTGTAGAAACATCACGACGAATAGCATTAGGCACAATGATCACGTTATACACAATGTATAACACAATGATTAGCATTATATTTAATAATCAACATTAAACACAACAAGAAACTTGAAGAAGATAATACGATGATCAGATAAGGACTACACCATGAACTAGAAACGTAAAAAAATTACGTATTCAACATTGTGTTATTTAAAAATAATCATTTTAGAAAAACACAATAGAGAACATGATGATTAGCATTAAACAGGACGATTTGATAAATATTTCACAATGATCTACAAAAAAAACATGAAAAATGTTGTTTCTTATATATCAACACTACAACGATGTAAAGATATGTTCAATTGTATGTTTACCCTTGTAACACCCGTAAATTGCATATTTTCTCATCTAAAATAAAAAATCTAATAAAATAACAAAGACCTACATAGTTTCAGCTTCACGTAATCAGTTTTCCTCCTCCCTTCACTAGCGACCTTCCGACTTCACCACCTCCCTCTCAATCGCAAATTAAAGTGCAAGCAACGGTTTGAAGAAATTTTTTTTCCACGTGACAAGGTATTTTGTTAGATTTTTTATTAATTCCTTAATCGAAATGTTGGTACACCTAATTACTACTTTGTTTATTTGTAGACTAATACTTAAATTTCATAATGAAGTTTTATGTTCTAATTTAATAAGTTTAAGTATGAGGAAACTTAATCATGCTATTGATTGCGAGTAAGGTTGATTGGAAGAATATGATTGAATTATGAAATAACCAGGCTACAAGAAAGGTTAATGTTTTGAACCGGAGAGCTCAACTGAACATAATTGCTACATGTGACTCGTTGTCTAGGTGAAACATTGATCTTCCTTCTACTAGTTGCAGATTTTGCAGCTCTGAGTATGAAACCGTGATGCATTTGCTTATCGGTTGTAGTTTCTCGGAGCACGTTTGAGTTGTTGTTCGTCTTGGTGTAACATTAGACCGATTTTTTCTTTCACTTTTAAAGACCTTATGGAGGCTCCATATTAGCTAAGAGGTGATAATGAGTTCAAGAAAGGAGTGCATCTTTTGTTTATGACTACCACTTGGAAGCTTTAGAAACGCGAGAATGCTATCGTTTTCAACCATGCTTTTCCTTCAATCGCTACGGTTCTCGGAGATATCAAAATTGTTGTTGTGTTATGGCTTAAGTTTAGGGCCAAAGTGAAAGTTTCCTCCCTCTTGCCCAATTTTCCTTTTAATCCTGGTTAAGGGGTTTGGTTGTATGTTTCTTCCTTGTTTGTTGTTTCCATTTGTATTTTAGGGGTTTTTAGCTTCTTATTAGCTCTCACCCTTTATTTTATATTATGCTTTTGCCGTAAAGAACATGGTTATTTGAAGGTAAAAAATTTATAAAAAAATAAATCTTCTATGTACTATAGCAAAATCATGTTGCTTAGATGACATCATTTGAGATCAATATTGTTTACTTGATATTATTTGAGAGTTTTTCTTAAAATAATATTTTTATAATTAAAAAATGTTTACATAGCTATAATAATATATTATAATAACATTAACTTTATTTTGTTCCCCTGTTATTTAGAGTCTTTAAAAATTTAAGAGTACTTTTAACTTTTTTCAACTAGGGGTGTGCATGAGTCCGTTTATAAATGATAGAGTATAAAAATGAAAATTAAGAATAAAATTGGTAATAACCTACAATTAAATACCTCGCTATTTTTTAAACACACATAACTTTTTTATAAGACATTGTTTTTTTAAAAAAAACTACACCATAAAACTGAACATTTAATTCTCTTTAAATTGAGTATAATATTGTTATACTAAAAACAATTCTTTTAATAAATTTAATGTTCCGGTTTTTACAACGATTTTGTCTCAAAACTGATTGGAATCATCCTTTTCCCGTGAATATTTTTAAAATCACCACCCTAGTGTTATATTTTCTAACATAATGCGGACACTAACTAGTTAATAAAAAATGGGAAATGTCATAGAAAGATAACTAAGTTTCAATCTACCTATTCTAATAATTGAGTAACACATCCACATGTCACCATTTTAACTACTCCACATAGGATTTTGCTTAGGTGTCATGTTCTAAATTAATTTGATGGGGATTTTTAGATGAGTCATGGTATGCTCCATATTCGAAATAACCCGATATGTTTAAATTAAAAATTCACAAATTATCATCAATTATCTCCTAACCCGATATGTTCAAATACAAAATTTACCAATTATCATGATCTATATCTTAACCCGATATGTACCAAGTATCATGAATTATCTCCTAACCTGATATGTTCAAATAAAAAACTTATCAATTATTATGATTTATCCTAACCCGATATGTTCAAATTAAAGTTTTACCAATTACCATTAATTATCTCATAACTCGATATGTTCAAATAAAAAAATTAACAATTATCATGAATTATCTCCTAACCCAATATGTTCCAATAATAAAAAATTTTAACTATTATAAATCATATCCTTTATTGTAACATATGATTTTATATATGTATATCTTTGTAATATCCAAATCGATTTAATAAGAAATATGTTAAAAATAAATTTGATATGTAAATTGAGTTAAAACCTATAAACTAAAATCCTGTAGTACACGGGTACTAATATAGTTTTGTTATAATTAGGTCACTCAAGCATACTTTGCTTGAATTTGATGACTGAACCTCCAAATCGAGCAATTGTTGGATTTTGTTTGTGTCAAGAAATGATTGAGGATAGAATGTGGGGGTTGGAATATTTAATATATTTAATTATATTAAACAAAATTTAAAAATATGTTAATTATAATAAAAAAGTAAAAAATAAACCTAGAATTCATATCACCGCTTCACATTAGCATAAAAATGTAAATAATTCATAACTGAAACGTGAAGAAAAACAAGTGAAAACAATATGTTAAAACCTCTAATTTGAATAAAATATGAATGTGAGTGATCTAATTGAAACAATTTTAAAACTTAAATGAATCTACCTATTCTAATAATTGAGTAACAAATACACATGGCATGATTCTAGCATGTCCACCTAGGATTTTTCCTATGTGTCAAACTCACATTTTTCCTATATATTATTTTATGCGGATCTTCAACTGGGTTTCTGGGTTTGAATTTAACCCGATAATTAACATATATCTTATTAATATATTTTATTATTTTTTGAAAACAAATGAAAAAAAAACTTGTATCATTAATCTCTATCTATATCTTATAACTACTTTTTAGTAGGATTTTGATAATTTTTTAATTTGAATAATCGTTATGAAAATACTAAATTTATTTATTTTGGATTTTAAATATATTCATTTGATATAATCGTAATTTTAATAATATTACTTATTTTAATAGTAATTATACATCTTTAATAGAATAATTAAGTTATATAAAATTAAAATAATTATTTATATTTATTTGATTTAGCTTTCTAATAACAAATCTTCTATATTAATAAAAAAATATCGTATTTATCATTTAACCCGTGTATTACACGGGAAAAAAACCTAGTTAATTAGAATAAAACTAAATTTGCTTATGTTTTTACAAAATTACCCGCATAAAAAAATTATAATATAACTATTGATACCTTTTGGCTTGCCTAACCACTCAATATTTTGTGTGCCCATCGTATCCACTAAAAGTGATAAGGTCATCAAACTTTTAACTTTATTTCACGCTAACTAACTAAGTTCTCTAGATATATTTATCTCCGTTTCATAACATTTTGATTTTATACAAATTTAATTTAATTATGTTACAAATGTTTGTTAGAAATGTATGCTTTAATAAAAAAAGTCAAACGAATATATGTGAACTGTATTTAATCTTATTGATACAAAGTGCCGGCAATCCCATACATCAAAAACACAATCCGAACATGACATGAAAAAAAACATTTTAGGTCAACTGACTGCATAATTCGTTTTATTAAACATGTTAATTGAATACGGCAATCTTAATAAATAGAACAATGACATAGCATCTACATCTACATCTACATATTCTAATAATTGAATAACACATCCACATGTCATCATTTTAAATACTCCACATATGATTTTGCTTAGGTGTCATGTTCTAAATTAATTTGATGGAGAATTTTTAGACGGGTCATGGTATGCTCCATATTCGAAATAACCCGATATGTTTAAATTAAAAATTCACAAATTATCATCAATTATCTCCTAACCCGATATGTTCAAATACAAAATTTACCAATTATCATGATCTATATCTTAACCCGATATGTATCAAGTATCATGAATTATCTCCTAACATGATATGTTCAAATAAAAAACTTATCAATTATTATGATTTATCCTAACCCGATATGTTCAAATTAAAGTTTTACCAATTATCATTAATTATCTCATAACTCGATATGTTCAAATAAAAAATTAACAATTATCATGAATTATCTCCTAACCTGATATGTTCCAATAAAAATTTACCAACTATTATAAATTATATCCTTTATTGTAACATATGATTTTTTATATGAATATATTTTTAAATATCCAATTCGATTTAATAAGAGATATGTTAAAAATAAATTTGATATGTAAATTGAGTTAAAACCTATAAAACTAAAATCCGTGTAGTACACGGGTACTAATCTAGTGTTTAATAAATGGGTAGCTTGTTAACTTGTTTAAGGCTTTCTAAAAGAGTTAATATATCTGTTTTTAGACTTATTGGTGACGGCCTCGTAAGACCCTTTCAATCCACACATGGCTAAGCTCTATAGGACGGTGGCTTATCGAAGCACTACTTGATAAGCTTTTGAACTCTTTCTCGATCCTTTAGTTAAAATTTTTTATTATATTAGTTCTAGCTATCCATTCTACGATTGAAAGGGAGGGTTTTTTAGAGGAACACGTAAATAATAGCCTACAATCATTAACTTTTTAAAAGGCAAATTGGCCTAAAATAATCCAAACTAACACATATTGGCCAAAAATAATCTCAACTCAGTTTATTCCCTCCAGTGGTCCCAAATCCAACTTTTTTGGCCTACAGTGGTCCGCCGTTAAGTGCACTTAACGGCCGTTAACTTTTTTTCTATTTTTTTCGAATTTCAAACCGATATTTTAGGGATTTTGATCGAGAGGAGAATACGAGTTAGTTGATGTAAACCTTACTTCCAATTGTTGCTCCAAATGGTTTAATTTTGATATCCGGTTAAAGCACCGTTAGGTTTTAAACACCGTTTTGTCGTTTGGAACACGAGTTCGAAGTGAGGTTTACATCAATTGAATCGTATACTCCTCCCGATCAATATCCATAAAACCTTGTTTTGAAATTCGAAAAAAATCAAAAAATATTTAACGGCCGTTAAGTGCACTTAACGGCGGACCACTGGATGCCAAAAAAGTTGGATTTGGGACCACTGGAGGGAATAAACTGATTTGGGATTATTCTCAGCCAATAGATGTTAGTTGGGATTATTTTTAACCAATTTGCCTTTTTAAAATACCCTCGTGCTTTTTAAACATACATAAAACCAAGTTTTAGAAAAGCTCTACGCAGGCTCTTATGTCTGCATCATGCAGACCACGCGCAGACATTGACATCTGCAGACTATTTGTTTTCTCGAAGACATTTCATTAAACAATATCTGCGCGAGCTCTTCTTATTGCAAACTTGGACCAACCACTTCTAAGATCTTCTAAAGTCTGCAGAGGGTTAAACACCATCACCAAGTACCACCACCCACTGTCCACCACCACCCACCATTGTCCACCACCCACCGGTGACCACCATCACCCATCGTCCACAACCACACATATTGTCCACCACCATCCACCCACACCCATCGCCCCCCACTGTCCACCACCACCCATTGTCCACCACCGTCTACCACCATCGTCCACTACCACCGTCCCCCACCCATCACTACCATTGTCCACCACAATCACTGTCCCCTACCCACCACCACATTGTCCACCCCCCACCACCATCAGTTTATTTCAACAGACTGTAGAAATTTTAAAAAATAAACAATTTTCTTCTTGCAAACTGTAGATGTTTGATCCACCTCTTCTTTTGTAGATTTCTACAGATGTGGTCCGTAGACTGCGGACATTCTCTTGCAGAAAAACACAAACAACAGTTGAAACAAAAACAATTTGAAAGAATACCGATTTCAAAAGTTTCATTTGGGTTGATATAAGTGTTTGTTTAAATCGTGACTAGGTGTTACCAAGTATGATTCAGAAAAATACTGAGTTGACCTAACACACGAATCAAACAAGATACAATTTTAATTAGATTTGACATGATACGAAACAAATAAGTATATGGGCCGGGTTAGGGCTAGCCAACCTACCAACCTAACAAGATCGAAACCTCATGATTAGGGGTGTAAACGAGTCGAGCCGAGCCCGAGCCTGACCCTAATCGAGCTTGGCTCGTTAAAATATCCTAAAGCTCGAGCTCGAGCTCGAGCTCGGTTCTAGCTATGATTTTGAGATCGAGCTCGGCTCGTTAAAGTAATAAAAAGCTCGATAAAAGCTCGACAAGGCTCGATTTTGTATAACAAAAACAAGAAATTGAGCAATCAAATGTTGTATTGCCTTCGATGGACGTTCAGTTTTTAAACAATACAACGAGAACAAAAACTTTTAAATAATTAAAACCAATTTATTAAGGAGATAAATGCATATATGAAGTATGAAACTAAAAAGTTACAAACAAAGCCGAATCAATTAGTGAATAATGAGTTGATGACGGAAAGGACGGCAATCGAATGACCATATGGCATGTTGAAATTTGACGGCTGCGACAAACATGGTTGAAGGGAATTGGATTTAATATGAATCTTGAAAGTGGACATTTTGAAAAGAGGATAAACATGAACGGGATAGTTTGGGGAGTTAGGGATGACATGAAAATATATTAATTGTTAAATATATGAAAAATAAAGTAAAATATTAGTGGGCTCGATAAGGCTCGTTAAGGCTCGCGAGCTTTGGTTCAAAGGCTCGAGCTCGATTATTAAACGAGTCATATTTCAGGCTCGAGCTCGTTTAGGCTCGGCTCGTTCGAGCTTTTTAACGAGTCGATCTCGAGTAGCTTGCGAGCCGACTTGAATCATTTACACCCCTAATCATGATGGTTGCAAGAAGACCTTATTATGGTTAAGTACTTTATATTTATGTGTAACGAAGCGACAATGTCGCCGTAACAACACACAATACAAGTTAAAATTTTAATATTATCATTATAACACGTGCAACAAAGTAAATAAACGCAAGACACAACCGACACATCACGCGGCTGAGACACAATTCCTTTCTAGTTACAATCAAAAGATAAGTAATTAAAATTTTGTACGATTGAGGTTGCATTCTAATAACCCTACAAATCAACGATTCATTGTTTAAATGTAATAATAAATTCGAATCTCTCTTATAATAAATTGCTAACCCAACTCCTCACATTAAGCCACTTGTCACCACCACAATCATCCTCATTTTTGGAAACATGTAAATTTTTGGAAACATGTAGTTCAACATTTTTAATGTAATTATACTTTTAATATATTTTCATCATTGTTAATTTTTTCATGTTAATATATTTTTATAAATTTTTTTTATTCCTATATTATACGTCCAATGATGTAATTTTTTATTATATTTTATATATTAAAACATATAAATAAATTATATCGTTAAACCTCGTGGGTACCCACGGGTTCTAACCTAGTTAGAACTATAAAACAAAAAAAAAAGTCATATTTTTATGTGTGCAAGATTTATGGTTGCAAATGATCATAAAATAAGTCATGATTGTGAAAATGCTTTTTATAGATCAAGATAATATCTCATTTTCTTTATCCGCAATAAAACAAACGAATGATTGGTTGCAAGTGAAAGCGTGAAGTGACAATAGTTCATTAGTTTGGGTCTTCGCAAGATTCATAAGTTATTGATTAATCGGAAATAAAATATAAAAAAAAGTAAATTTTCGTTTTGGTCTTTGGTTTATTTTTATTTTTTTCAAATAAGACCCATGGTTTATAATTAATAACTATTTTGATCCCTGGTTCTAACAATGTTAAAAAATCACTCGTTAAGTTGATGCATGTGCTCCTCACATGAGGAGCAATTGATCCATCGTACACTAAAACCATGGTAACATTTGATCCAAAAGTGAAGAACGATTTTTGAATAAAAAGGTTGAAAAATCGACCAAGCATAGTCTTAACAAGTTGGTATTTTCCATAAAGTTCTGTGCATATAAATGACCATTTTCTGCACCAACATTAATAAACTCATAAGTTTATACTTATTTGGCTAGATCTTGATATGATGTTAGATGTAAACATTTTGATGTTGGATTTGAGGATGATCTTGATATTTGGCTAGATCTTATATGACTACTTAGGCATTATGGATGATTGATGATGATTTGATGACTTCTGTTGATTTTAATATATTGGATAGATGTTTTAAGTGAGAAAATTGGTTTCTTCGTGATTATGTATGCAATATGTGTATTGGTTTTATGATCTTTGATGATCTTGTCTTGATTATGGTTGTTGTTGCATGAATTTGATAACTTTGTGACAAAGATCATCTTTTTAGTGTTAAAATCACTAAATTGAGACATTAGTTGGATAGGTCTACGAATAGATATCTATAAGATAAGATTGATTTGTTGATTTGAGCCGATGTGCTAGTCAGACTCGTTACCGAGAGGTAGGAGTTTGTAGATTTGATCTTTTTGTTAGTTGGTTTGAGTTAAAACACTACGGGAGTGAGTTTACTTAATAAAAATTAACAACTTGTGTTATCTACTCTTACTTTATAACATGCCGATTGATCGGTTATTTTAGTTTATTGATTGAGTCAGTTTCTAGGATAAATTGACTAGTAAGCCGAGAGGTGAGCTAGTTTAGGATCCCTTAAACATCCGAGATTAACTTTTAAACATTCCTCACGTGCCTTGTGAGCTTCACATAAGTATTTTAGAACTTTATAGCATACACGATACCTTAGTAGTTTGTACTGATGCGTTATATTGTTTTGAGTAGATATATCCTCATATTAAGTGACGACATATATATAAAGCAAGAGTTGTCAGATTATCAGCAAGATTCATGCCTAAGTATGGATCATTTCACCCATAGTTCTCTTTTAACTTAGGTTTTTCCATTTTTACGACCGTTACACTTGACGATTGTGTGAACTTGTTAGGTTTTTCCATTTTTATAATTAAAACTTGATTTTCTGATCAATACGTCATTTTCATATACCACATGGTTCGCATCACGCTTTTGGCGCTGTTGCAGGGGATCAGAGCATTTTTGGCAACTTTAAGAAATATTTGAGTGTGGTGTCTAACCCACCTTATTGGTCCATTTTTGGCAACTTTAAGCTTTTCGTTTCCGTAAACGTGGAAAGTTGAATCCACGATTTATTGGTCCGTTTAAAATAATTGCTCGTGTGGGGAAGGTGGCATATCGTTTAGAATTACCAGAAGAATTAAACGGTATCCATAACACATTTCACGTGTCATATTTACGAAAATGCTTGG
Organism: Tagetes erecta; assembly: GCA_030867185.1. Classification (NCBI taxonomy): domain Eukaryota; kingdom Viridiplantae; phylum Streptophyta; class Magnoliopsida; order Asterales; family Asteraceae; genus Tagetes; species Tagetes erecta. The sequence continues at coordinate 63,117,145 of CM061488.1, forward strand.
CTGATGAAACAGCATGTGTGCCGTTGAATGATATTGAGATAGATGAAAAGCTTAACTATGTGGAAAAGCCGGTGGAAATTCTGGATCGCAAAGTTAAGCAACTTCGAAATAAAATAATAAATCAAGTGAAAGTACAGTGGAAACATCGACGTGGTTCTGATACCACATGGGAAGCCGAAGATGAGATGATAAAATATTACCCAGAGTTGTTTAATGTGTAATTAGGTTTCGGGGACGAAACCTAAATAAGAAGGGGAGAGTTGTAACATCCTGTTTTCTAGTTAATATAAATATTTAGAGTATATGTTACGAATATTGTTAAATGATTTAGTTTCGGATCAAACTAGTATTTAACTACTAACGTAGCATTAAAAACATTATTTAAAGTAAAACATTAATAATGACTTTACTTATTAATTATAAATGTATGCATGTTAACGTCTATATATATGATATTTGTATATAAAATAAATATTTATTAAAATGAATGGATAAAATTGACTAGAATTTGTAAAATAAATTATTATATGTGCAAAATATGTGAATGTTGTGGTTGAAGGCAGCTGGAGCATAGGGTGCAAGAAATGTTATGGTCACATGCCACGTTTACCATTATGAAAAAATGTGTATACATATTAAATTAAAGGGCGGTTATGTTGAGCTATATATACTTATGTTAATTGACATTATATATATTGATATTACAAGAGACTTAAAAGTGTGTGGGTGAGCAAGAAACAAGTGATTCAAGTAGACGAGTTTTTATAGAACAGTTGACGTGTTATTCTATTACGATCAAGTTGTCAATTTCAAGAAGTAAAGTACACAAACTCTTAAAAGTATACATGATTATTTGTTATGTTTCATATATATTAGTTTGGAAAATATATAGACCGGTGGGTCTTAAATATTTATGTGATTATTGTTGTTGAAAATCAGAGTAGTATATATTACTACTTGTTGAAATATATGACAAATAAATAGAGACGGTGGTCTCAATAAATAGAGACGGTGGTCTCGGCGAATAATTAGAGACGGTGGTCTCAATAAATAGAGACGGTGGTCTCGGTGAATAATTAGAGACGGTGATCTCAATAAATAGAGACGGTGGTCTCAGTGAACAATTAGAGACGGTGGTCTCAGTAATTAGAGACGGTGGTCTCAGTAATTAGAGACGGTGGTCTCAGTAATTAGAGACGGTGGTCTCAGTAATTAGAGACGGTGGTCTCAGTAAATAGAGACGGTGGTCTCGGTGAACAATTAGAGACGGTGGTCTCGGTGAATAAAAATAGAGACGGTGATCACAAAAATAAATTAGAGACATGTGGTCTCAGAAATTAAAGTGGCGACGTGTAGTGTGTACTTACTTAGCTATGGCTAATGTGTTATTCATGTATACTTTCAGGGAAGAAAGTGGAGGGGGACTAAAGACCGAACTCGGATCGACCAGTGGAAATTATCTTTGTTTAAATAAAAGTTGTGTAATATTCGTTGTAATGACTCTTTTGTAAAACTATATATTATAGTGAAAATAGTCACACGAGTGACAAATTTTGGACGTATACTTGGGACCTACTCTGATATGAATTATGAGACTGTTATTTAAAAAAAAAAAAAAAAAAAACTAAAAAACTGGGTGTTTCAAGTTGGTATCAGAGCACTGGTTTGAGGGATTTAAGTATTCGGTATGGATACTTAAACTCAAACTGCGAGTGCTCTGGATAAACATAGGTGAACTTCGATCCGAAGACGGTCTAAAGCCTATCCAAGTAAGTACACTGACCCGTGATTAAATCATGTTGGTTATATGTTATACGTGTTGTGTATTATCAATTAGTATGATTGTGTGGAAAATGATTTGTGGATTACGGGTCTGTACTCATAAGTTGGAAGGTTGTGAAAACTATGATAGACTGAAACTTGTTATTTGAATTACGATATGATAATTGTAAGAAAACATGAGTATAATATGTATAAGATTACATCTGGCCAATGTAATGTTATATATATGGTACTAGTGTGTTCTTGGAATGTTCATGTTGTATTTGAAAATAACAAGGAGTAGGAGGAATGTGTAAAATATGCACTGACCTATATGTGTATATATAGGAATAAGAATGCATATAAGTGTACATATGATACAAATATAAACTTGGGAATGTCTTAGGGTAAAACGTACACTAATTAGTACCAATATTTCAGTACGAATTATGACAAACCATGAAGAGCAAAGTCGTCACTCTGGTGATGAAAAGTTTGATATTAACGAGGAGAGAACGGTGGACTCTCCAAGACGAGAACGTGACGAAAATCCTTTATCCGAAAGGATAAGGAATCAAATATCAACAGAAGTGGGAAAGGCTTTTCAAGCAAATATTCCATTCCTTCTTGCAGAAGTGCAAAGTTCTGTGAGAAACTTAATTCATGACGAGCTATCAAAGTTTAAGAGTCCCCACGAGCAGTTAACCCCTGATAAAGTGAATAATCAGGAGGAATCAAATAAAGAAAAGGAGAAAAGCCGGTGTGCTTATAAAGACTTTATGGCGTGTAAGCCTTTAGAATTCAAAGGCGAGATTGACCCCCTGATAAGTCATAGATGGATTACTGAGATGGAAAGTATTTTTGATAGAAGTCATTGTGATAAAAGTGATGAGGTAATCTTTGCCACGAGCCAACTACGTGAGAGGGCAAAGGACTGGTGGGATATGATCAAAGTGGAAAAAGGTAAAGAAGTCACACGAAAAATGACATGGAGTGAATTCAAAGTAATATATTTAGAACATTTTAGTCCACAAGCGGCTGTGGATAGAATTGCTGAAGAATTCCTCCATATGCGTCAAACGCATCAATCTGTAGATGAAATCACGGCAGAATTTTTCGATAAAGCTAAGTTTTGTCCTTCATTGGTAGCAACAGAACGTATGTGGTTAAATCGCTACCATTTGATTTTAAAGGCAGAAATAAGGGAATTTGTGTCCCCTTCAAAGTGTGAGAAGTTGTCAGAGCTTATTAACTGGGCTCGTGAAAGAGAAATGGAGATAAAAAGGCAGATTGAGAACGGTGAGAAAAGAAAGGCTGAAATCCCAGTAGTTGCCACACCTTCAAAGAAGCTGAAAACGTCAGGAAACTTTACGAAGATGAGGTCAAAGAATGAACAACGTAATTGTTACATATGTGGTAGAGGACATTCAGGGGAATGTCTTTACAAAAATTTAAGTTGTTATAGATGTGGAAAAATTGGGCATACAGCATCCCGATGCACTAGTCCGGTCAATCTATGCTTCAATTGTTACAAGCCGGGCCATATGAGGGGCGATTGCCCAGAACTTAAAACAAGGGATGGCAAGGTTGCTGAAGGATCCAAGACGGCGGGAAATGTCAAGAGATTTGAAGTTCCAAAACCACGAGGCAAGGCGTTTCAAATTACTGCAGAAGAAGCAAAAGTTATACCTGATGTCGTCACAGGTACCTTTCTAATCAATTCTGTCCCTGCGTATGTTTTGTTTGATTCTGGAGCAAGTAGATCCTTCATATCCATTAATTTTGCTTGTCATAAGTCCTTTGTTAGAAGTAAGCTAGTAAATGCCTTAGAAGTCGAGGTTGCTAGTAATAAGAGTTTTGTCGTATCCGAAGTATGTTAAAACTGTAAACTAATTATTCAAGAAGAAGAATATTCCATCGACTTAATTCCTATTGAACTTCGGGAGTTTGACGTAATTATTGGGATGGACTGGCTATCCCAACATCATGCGTCAATAGTTTGCAATCAAAAGATCGTCCAATTTATGTCACCAATTGGAGAACAAGTGTGTATTTATGGAGAAAGAAAGAGCAACATTACTGTGTGCTCAATGGCAAAGGCTAGGAATTATTTAAAGCATGGTCATCAAGCATTTTTGGCCTATGTGACGGATAAGGAAACAAAAGGAAAGGAACTTGATCAAATCCACGTAGTTAACGAATTCTATGACGTCTTCCCCGATGAGTTATCAGGCGTTCCACCGGAAAGAGAAATTGAATTCAAAATTGATCTAGTTCCCGGAGCTAATCCTGTAGCTAAATCGCCTTACCGACTGGCACCAAGTGAAATGAAGGAATTGATGTCACAACTCCAAGATCTATTGGATAAAGGTTTTATTCGTCCAAGTGTTTCACCTTGGGGTGCGCCGATTTTGTTTGTTAAAAAGAAAGATGGTAGCATGCGGATGTGCATTGATTATCGTGAACTAAATAAACTGACCATTAAGAATAGGTATCCTTTACCTAGAATTGATGATCTTTTTGATCAATTGCAAGGTGCTAGCTGGTTCTCTAAGATTGATCTAAGGTCAGGATATCATCAAGTAAAGGTAAGAGAAGAAGATGTACCAAAGACGACTTTTCGTACTCGTTATGGGCATTATGAATTCGTTGTGATGCCATTTGGTTTAACAAATGCCCCGGCAGTTTTCATGGATCTCATGAATCGAGTATGTAAACCTATGCTTGATCGTTTTGTTATCGTTTTTATCGATGATATCCTTATCTATTCTCGAACAGAAAAAGATCATGCTCAACATCTTAGGGAAGTTCTCACTACACTAAGAAACGAGAGGCTATACGCAAAGTTTTCAAAGTGTGAATTTTGGCTTCGAGAAGTTCAGTTCTTGGGCCATGTGGTAAATGCAGAGGGTATTTTGGTAGATTCCGCTAAGATAGAGACTATTACGAAATGGTCTCCTCCAAAGACCCCAACTGAAGTTAGAAGTTTTCTGGGTTTAGCGGGTTATTATCGACGTTTCATTCAGGATTTCTCAAAAATAGCTACCCCGTTGACAAAGCTAACTCGAAAGAACTCCAAATTCGAATGGAAGCCAGAACAAGAGGAAGCATTTCAACTTTTGAAAGAAAAGTTAACTAAAGCTCCCGTTCTAGCTTTACCTGAAGGGACAGAAGATTTTGTTGTTTATTCTGATGCCTCGCATGTTGGACTGGGTTGTGTTCTTATGCAAAGAGGAAAAGTAATAGCATATGCGTCGCGAAAATTGAAGCCAACGGAAGCGGGTTATCCAACCCATGATCTTGAATTGGCGGCAGTAGTATTTGCACTAAAGATTTGGAGACATTATTTGTATGGTACAAAGTGCACAATCTATACCGATCATAAAAGTTTGAAATATTTCTTTGATCAAAAGGAAATGAGACAACGACGATGGTTAGAGTTGGTCAAGGATTATGATTGTGAAATACTTTATCATCCGGGTAAAGCCAACGTTGTGGCTGATGCCCTTAGTCGAAAGGAGACTATTGCTCCAATTAAAGTAAAATCATATAAACTGATTGTGAGTTCAGATTTGTTTGATCAAATTAAAGCTGCACAAATGGAGGCTCTGAAAAAGGAGAATTTGAAACGCGAAAGAATTATCGGTCAAGTCAATCAACTTGAAGAAAATGATAAAGGCATTAAAGTTCGTTGTGGACGAATTTGGATTCCTTGGACTTGTAAAGTTAAAACAATAATTTTGGATGAGGCACATAAGTCAAAATACTTAATTCACCCAGGTGCGACCAAGATGTACAATGATTTAAAGAGGGAATATTGGTGGCCTGGTATGAAAAGAGACATTGTTAAATATGTGGAGAGGTGTTTGACTTGTTTACAAGTCAAAGCTGAACACCAAAAGCCATATGGGAAGATGCAACCACTTGAGATTCCATTATGGAAATGAGAGCATATTACAATGGATCTAGTGACGAAGCTGCCTAAAACGGCCAAAGGTTATGATGCAATATGGGTAGTTGTCGATCGTTTGACAAAAAGTGCTCACTTTATACCCATTCGTGAAAGTTATTCGTCAGAACGAATGGCGGAAGTGTATGTTAGTGAGATAGTGTCAAGTCATGGAGTGCCGGTATCTATTGTATCTGACAGAGACACTCGTTTTACCTCAAGAATTTGGAGAAAGTTTCAGGAAGAAATGGGTACTAAATTATTAATTAGTACGGCATATCACCCACAGACAGATGGGCAAAGCGAGAGAACGATTCAAACTCTTGAAGATATGTTGCGAGCTTGTATTATTGATTTTGGTGGCAGTTGGGACAAGTATTTGCCCCTTGTAGAGTTCTCCTTTAATAATAGTTACCATTCGAGCATTAAGAGGGCCCCATTTGAAATGCTTTATGGTAGAAAATGTCGCACTCATGTGTGTTGGGGAGAGATCGGAGAAAGAGAACTTGAAAATAAAGAAGTGATAAATATAACAAATGAAAAGATCGATCAAATTAGGGAGCATTTGAAAGCAGCACAAGATCGACAGAAGTCGTATGCTGATAAGCGGAGACGTCCGATTGAATTTCAAGTGGGGGACTTTGTGATGTTAAAAGTTTCCCCATGGAAAGGTGTGATTCGTTTCCGTAAACGTGGAAAGTTGAATCCACGATTTATTGGTCCGTTTAAAATAATTGCTCGTGTGGGGAAGGTGGCATATCGTTTAGAATTACCAGAAGAATTAAACGGTATCCATAACACATTTCACGTGTCATATTTACGAAAATGCTTGGCTGATGAAACAGCATGTGTGCCGTTGAATGATATTGAGATAGATGAAAAGCTTAACTATGTGGAAAAGCCGGTGGAAATTCTGGATCGCAAAGTTAAGCAACTTCGAAATAAAATAATAAATCAAGTGAAAGTACAGTGGAAACATCGACGTGGTTCTGATACCACATGGGAAGCCGAAGATGAGATGATAAAATATTACCCAGAGTTGTTTAATGTGTAATTAGGTTTCGGGGACGAAACCTAAATAAGAAGGGGAGAGTTGTAACATCCTGTTTTCTAGTTAATATAAATATTTAGAGTATATGTTATGAATATTGTTAAATGATTTAGTTTCAGATCAAACTAGTATTTAACTACTAACGTAGCATTAAAAACATTATTTAAAGTAAAACATTAATAATGACTTTACTTATTAATTATAAATGTATGCATGTTAACGTCTATATATATGATATTTGTATATAAAATAAATATTTATTAAAATGAATGGATAAAGATGACTAGAATTTGTAAAATAAATTATTATATGTGCAAAATATGTAAATGTTGTGGTTGAAGGCAGCTGGAGCATAGGGTGCAAGAAATGTTATGGTCACATGCCACGTTTACCATTATGAAAAAATGTGTATACATATTAAATTAAAGGGCGGTTATGTTGAGCTATATATACTTATGTTAGATTGACATTATATATATTGATATTACAAGAGACTTAAAAGTGTGTGGGTGAGCAAGAAACAAGTGATTCAAGTAGACGAGTTTTTATAGAACAGTTGACGTGTTATTCTATTACGATCAAGTTGTCAATTTCAAGAAGTAAGTACACAAACTCTTAAAAGTATACATGATTATTTGTTATGTTTCATATATATTAGTTTGGAAAATATATAGACCGGTGGGTCTTAAATATTTATGTGATTATTGTTGTTGAAAATCAGAGTAGTATATATTACTACTTGTTGAAATATATGACAAATAAATAGAGACGGTGGTCTCAATAAATAGAGACGGTGGTCTCGGCGAATAATTAGAGACGGTGGTCTCAATAAATAGAGACGGTGGTCTCGGCGAATAATTAGAGACGGTGGTCTCAATAAATAGAGACGGTGGTCTCGGTGAATAATTAGAGACGGTGATCTCAATAAATAGAGACGGTGGTCTCAGTGAACAATTAGAGACGGTGGTCTCAATAATTAGAGACGGTGGTCTCAGTAATTAGAGACGGTGGTCTCAGTAATTAGAGACGGTGGTCTCAGTAATTAGAGACGGTGGTCTCAGTAATTAGAGACGGTGGTCTCAATAAATAGAGACGGTGGTCTCGGTGAACAATTAGAGACGGTGGTCTCGGTGAATAAATAGAGACGGTGGTCTCGGTGAATAAAAATAGAGACGGTGATCACAAAAATAAATTAGAGACATGTGGTCTCAGAAATTAAAGTGGCGACGTGTAGTGTGTACTTACTTAGCTATGGCTAATGTGTTATTCATGTATACTTTCAGGGAAGAAAGTGGGGGGGACTAAAGACCGAACTCGGATCGACCAGTGAAAGTTATCTTTGTTTAAATAAAAGTTGTGTAATATTCGTTGTAATGACTCTTTTGTAAAACTATATATTATAGTGAAAATAGTCACAAGAGTGACAAATTTTGGACGTATACTTGGGACCTACTTTGATATGAATTATGAGACTGTTATTAAAAAAAAAAAAAAAAAAAAAAAAAAAAAAAAAAAAAAAACTGGTTGTTTCATTATTGCTTAGTATCGTATCACGAAGACAAGCCAAAGAACAAACTAATCCGAACCCATACCATATGTACCATTGTCATGTAAAATGTGGTTTAGTAGCACCCAATATTGGGCACTCGTGGCCATAGAAGCAGAGGATTAAGCTCCTGCTATTGAATATAACCCTAAGCCCAATCCTAATAGGTAAGGAAACAAGTTGCCATTGAAAGTCACCAAAGAAAGGGCCTCTAAAAACCACTATGTCCTCAATCGCCACGCATAACCCTTTATAAAACAACAACGCTTCCTCCATCATGTGTGCGAGTTGGCATGTCCTCAAACCAAAAACAAATTATCAATACCCATACAAGATCAAAGCAAGAATAGTTCACTCCGTCAGTTGAAGAAGAAGACTCATCAATTCAACAACAATAGGTCTCTTCTTTGCCAACCCACTAATAAATAGTGCATTTGTACTAAATGTTTCCCCGGGAAGTTTCACCCCAACAATGGCCTCCCGATGTCAACAGGGAAAACACTCGCCGGAAGCTTCTGACCAACACAAGATGGCCAAAATAACTTTGTGTTATGATACTCAATTCAAGATCCACTGCTGGCCCATAACCCGAATGATGCCTAGTACTCCAACCACTTCATTTGTATCTTTAATTACAGTCCCATCATCAAGATACCAAGCATGAATTTCCTCTAATTTGATGCACATGGGGTGAAAAGAAGTAGTCTTAATGGATCTTCTTGTTGAACCCTAGTGGTGGACAAAATAAGTTTATCTCCAAGGTATAGTCTTGTTGGTAACCTATATAAAAACTCTACTAAAAAAGAAATACAAGGGCATCTCATCTTGACCTCATGAAGTAAAGGAGATCTATCCACCATATTAAACGCATTAGAAAAATCCACTATAAACATTGCAAGAGACTCATCAGTGTGACGCTCACTCAATACTCTATTCACGATGTGTAATATGGCCTCTGCGCCACTGGACACATCGAACCCAAACTGAAAGTCATTAAGGTAATTAGTCATTTCCTTATGAACGCCCTTCATAGCAACTTTGGAAACTAAACGCCTATATATAGTTTCCATTGCAATAGGTCGGATCCAATTGATTTAGGAAAAAGAAAACTTTCAATAATCTAAATTCGGGTTATCTAGACTTTATCATGTTACAAATGGGTTTCCCTTTGATTTGGAGGAATTGGATTAGAAGTTGTTTTTTCCAATAACGTTAACTTCAATTCTAATATTAGTTCGTCCTCAAAACAATGTGGTTATGAATTCCAATTGATTTAGGAAAAAGAAAACTTTCAATAATCTAAATTCGGGTTATCTAGACTTTATCATGTTACAAATGGGTTTCCCTTTGATTTGAAGGAATTGGATTAGAAGCTGTTTTTTCAATAACGTTAACTTCAATTCTAATATTAGTTCGTCCTCAAAACAATGTGGTTATGAATAGGGGTTCATCAAGGTGATCATTGGTCCCCTTTCTTGTTTATTTTGGCTATAATAGGCTTTAATGTATCATTACAAGTGACATGTGAACTTGGTTCTTTTTATGGGAGTAAGACAAGTGAGGATGGTCAATGCTCTCTCCCTTGTTATATGTGGATGTCGTTATTTTTTTAGACAAATGGTTCACTTTAAATGCTTTGAATATGGCTCGTGTTCATAGATGCTTCTTCGGTTCTTCCTGACATTGGATCTCAAAGTGAATCTTTCCATAAGCAGGATTTATTAAATTGGTATGGATCAAAACAACCTAAACATGTTAGCAACTCTACTTAATTGTAAAGTTGGTTCTTTTCATTTCTCTTATCTTGAATTCAAAAGTCACGGGAGAGTTAAATCCTTGAACATCAAACAAAACAAATAGTTTTATGAAGGTGACTTGCCGGATCATATCAAAGCATAGTGAGACAACCAAATATTCACCTTGGATTCGTTTAGATTTGACTTAGAACAGTCTATTTTCACATAAAAATTTGAAAAAATTTGAAGTTTTTTGTTTGTTGTGCAAGTATAGATAGATATATGATTCCTTCAAAAGAGGATCTAGCAAAAAAATTCTAATAATTTGTTCATATCATGTCAATCGGCTAAAGACATATGGAATAAAGTTGGAAGAGGGTGCAAATGCCCCTCTTTAAATGGGAACATTGTGTGAGAGTTATTAGACTATATATATATATATATATTTTCACCGTATAAATTCTAACAAAAAGTTAGTCATCCAATTGTATTGGTTTCTCTCTAGGCCATTTGAAAGCAAAGAAAAGATATGGATATAACTTTGGAGGAGATTTAATCAACTTCTTTAGTTTTTTGTGAATGTGTTTTAATACATTTAACACGTTTAGTCTCACTTTAACAGTTTAAATTCTTGTGATTTTTATTTTTAACAAAAATAGTCCTGACATTAACTTCATCCAGCTTTCCGTTAATTCTACCTTAGGCGCCCCCACACACGAGGGGTAAAAATATCATTTCTTCCACCATTTTATTTAGGTCAACATGTAGGTTAACATCTTATTCAGTAGCATACAAAAAAGTAGGAGAAATGACATTTTTATCTCTCACGTATAGAATACTTAACGGAAATCGGAAGTTAGTGTTCGGGAACATTTATGTTATAAATAAAATCAGAAGGACTTCAACTTATTAAGGTGGGTATGAACATGTTAATGATATATAAAAACACGGATCAAAAAATCAGAAGGACATAAACTGTTAAAATAAGACTGAACCTGTTAATAGTATCAAAACACATAAACCAAAACTAGTTATTTTTTTAACTTATAAAGGAGGAAAATTATTAAATCTAGATTGGAAATATGATGTAATTTTCATTTTTTTCACTTTTTCTTTGTTATATTTGCTCTATGCACTCTAGCTCCTTGTTACCAACAAGTTGTTAGTGTGTGCTTTTAGTTATAAATTGTGACTTTGTTGATGAATGATATCATCTTTCTTGGCGGTTGATAAGATAAATTGATGGCTAATATGAGTTGGTGATGTGTGTAATGAGAAAGTGCAAATTGACTTTATAAAGCTTTTTTTACATGTTTGGAAACCATTATCAGCCGCCCCCTCCACCCTCCTACTAATTAATTAGATTTTGTGCCCCACATCTCTTTCTCTTTTATAACTTCTTTTTCTTTTAATTACTTGAGAAAATATCACCACACGTGATACAAGATGATTGGTAAGTACAATGAATGGATAATTTGTGTCATAATACATTGGTGAAAATAAAAATAAAGGCTATCATTGTAAACATTGTTCTAGTGGGTCTATCTATAAACCATTTCACTTATTATTGTTTTTGTAATACTTGCTTCTTTTATACAAATTCAAAAATATTTGTTCTATTTAATAGTGTTATTAATCCATTTCCATTAATCTTTCAGTTTTGTTAATCAATTATTTATCCTTCTAGTTAAAATAATTTTATATTCAAATTATAGTTTATAACCAAGTTAGTTTCATTTATCTTGCATTAACAAAAAACTAAAAATCATATAGTTTTCCTAAATACCAGATAACGATGCATACATCAGCCTCAAGTTGCCTGACAACCCTCGAATTAACCCTATACATGTATCGGGATTGCTCTTCTTTTTTGTTACTTTATTATACACTGATGTTGTAGCAATTTATAATACTAAAGCATCCGTATCTTCAACGTAACAAAGTGTGTACAAAATATGTGTATGTTCTTTTAATTAATAGGTTTTTAAGTTTAAATCTCAATTTTTTATTCAAAACGGAACATGTGAATTTTGAAGTGAGATTAATAAGTGAGTTACCTATTTAAAAACAAAAACTAAAACAAAATCAATTCATAATTATAATTAAAAAAAAATAGTGTAAAGGAGAATGTGAAATGGACCCACAAACTGGTTTAAATCCCCCTCCCTTTCCACTCCATTTCTTCCACCACAATCCTCCTTCCCACATCATACACACACACTCTCTTTTGCACAATGAGGAATATTGATCATGTTCAAAACACCTACACCAACTTAGAACACAATGCCCAATTTTACGACAACGACTCGCTTTATAATAACAACAACCATCATTATCATCCGCTTGACGAATCTTTGATCACATTTGATGGAAGTAGCACCAATGACGGGATTATTTCAGGTTATGATCAAATTTCCACTCCGGCTCTACATCTCCATCCACAGGTTCTTTTTCTTTCTAGTTTAGATATTGTTGTTTTTCATGCACCTAAGACTGTGGAGATTTTTAGTCAAATCAAACAGTTCATGTATAGTAATGTTATGACTATGCAGGGAGCGAGTCCGATTGGGTTGACTTTAAGAAAGTCAGAGTCGTTGATAAACTTGGTTGAGATGACGTTATCACATGAAAGGGAACAAAAGAAAGTTGAATCTCCTGAGAAATTAAAAGCTTCTAATTTCCCTGCTCTTCTTTTACAAATAGGCACTTGGAAGGTATTTATTTTCTCTTTTCTTTTTTACAATATTTTTTCTCAATTTATATTAAAGGTACTTTATTTAAAATAATTATTATCATTAAAATGTCTCTTCTAAAATATTGAAAATGAATAGTTACCAACAAATACTTTTGTTGCTTTAGGTAATTATCGGAAGTTGCTAATTACAACTAAAGTTTTATAAAATAAATTTATAAGTATTAATCCAGTAATTATAATCTTTTATAGCAATTAGTTAGGGACAAAATAACCGTTAGTTTTTTTTAGTCAGCAACCATCAAAAGTAGGTGGTTACACTATAGTTTTTTGAATTTTCGGTACTAATCTATTAATTATAATAGTTACCTAAAAAGTAGATAGGGACAAACAATATCATATTTTTGCCGGTAAGAGTGACGTGGCACTTCATTTTCATTTTTTCTCTTAGATGACAAAAAACTGAACCTTATGAACCCAAAATGAAAGGGGCAGTTGATCTTAAACACATTAACCCACTCCCAAACCAATCATTTAAATACAACTTCTCGGTTAAAAGGTTCGTCGGGTTCATCACCATTTCGAACCCAGGCATTGGTGGTAGTGTACCACGCTGAACCCACCCAACCCACATCTTTGAGCCCGCAATGCCCCCATAGGCCAACACCGTAACTATTACAACTTGGTATTTTGCAGATGGAAAATATTAGAGTAAAATACATTTTGAGTACCTGTGGTTTTAGGTTTTAACTCTGAGTCATAAATCTAAACCTTTTAACAAATGGAACCAAATGGTATTCCTTTTTTAAACAATTTGAGTCACAAACCCTTTTTCCCGTAATATTTGTTAAATTTGCCGTTAAAACCAAGCATGTGCAAGACACATGATGGATATTTTTGTAAATTTAACCCAACTCATTAATAAACTAAAAAACCATATAAACTCATTACCTTCTCACAATCTTACACATTGGGTTTACGCTCAAACTACCATGTAAAAATATCTACCTACACTATTCGTCCATTTGCTTTCATATATATGGTTATAAATCTACCATACTATATAGTTATATTTGGTTTCATAATTAGCTATATATATGGATGCAAGACAACAATCTACTGTTTTATGGACGTAAGACATAAATCTACCACTTCTTCAAAATAACCAAGATTACTAAGCCCACAAAGAAACGGATTCTTTTACCTGGATGTATCAATCCTTTATGCAAGCAACTTTTTGATACGGTAGTATGAGCGGATACTGAATGAGATTGTAAGAAGAATATGAGTTTATAGGTTTTTTGGATTTGATAATGGGTTGGATGAAATTTATAAAAGTACTCATCATGTGCCATGTACATGTTTGATTTTAACAGCAGAACTAACATATAATAACAGCGTAAGAGTCTTGTGACAAATTATTAAAAAAGTAATACCATGAGGTTCCATTTGTTAAAGATTTAAATTTATTAGACTCATAAAGTTAAAACCTTCAAACCCACGTACTCAAAAAGTAATTTACTCAAAATGTTAATCTAAAAGGTAAAACGTCCATAATAAAATAGTTTCAAATTATGTGTTAACTTTTAAATCATGGTTTACTTTTTCACACATTAATAAGTTGCTATTTTATATGAACAGAGTTTCTGAGCCCAACCCAAATATTTACCCTAAAAGCCCAAGTCTTACTAGGCCTAAACAGACCCAAAAAACCCCCATAGTGTATGGTTTATAGGTTTATGACTTTTATGTATGTATTGTTAACAATATTTCAAATAAAAATTTAAAATTAAAATATTTATTGACTGTTGTTTAAAAATATGAGCAGAGGATTTCAAGAAACGAAGGAGATTTAGTAGCCAAAATCTATTACGCAAAGAAGAAGCTTGTTTGGGAATTTCTAGATGGACCTCTCAAGAAAAAGGTTGAAATACAATGGTCCGAGATTTCGGCCATTAGATCGTTCGAATATGAAGGCGAGAATCGTCGCTTAGAAATCGAGGTTATTCTCGTCTCCTTCCTTTTGTTAAAATGTTTGTTTAATTTCGCATATTGTTTTATAACATAACTGACTTATGCAGTTAAGCCAACCACCGTTATTCTGTCGAGAGATTAATCCCCAACCTCGAAAGCATACACAATGGGCACAAACTGCAGATTTTACAGGAGGTCAAGCATCTATCTGCAGGTAATTAACGTATAATTACAAAAGTTATATTACTAATAATGTATTTGAACTTTTGTGAAATAAGTAAAGATATTTACGAATTTAATAAAAAAAGATTGCAAGTTGGAAGACCTTAGATGGATTTGATTAATATTCAAAAAGCTTGTTACTATTTAACTTTTTAAAACAAGAAATATTATGATGTTGTATGGTAAAAGATTGCAAATTTGATGACTTTTGATGCATATTTTAGGGTGACACATTTCTTTTTAGGTGACTTATTCTTATATTCTTATATGTATAACGTTATATGTAAATTTTTTATTTTTTTTACAGACGACACTCGGTTATATTCGCACCAGGAGTCCTTGATAGGCAATATCAAAAGCTTCTTCAGTGTGACAATCGACTATATAATTTGAGCCAACAACCTTTTCCAGTTAATAACTACCCATTTTTCTACAATAACCCTGATCATTACTTGGATAACTCCTACATGAATGTTCATCAACGACCACCCACTCACTTTCATGGCGATCCTGATTCTAATTTGCTAATGTCAGGTAGAACTCCGATACTTTGTTGGGTTTTTTGTTGCGAGTTTGAACACGTCAAGTCGACACTTGTCATTCAAATTCTTGAACTTATGAATAATGTTTTATAAAACTATATGCTTGCAATAATAATATCAATAAGACATCATAAAACCTTTTTACACAAAACATAAACACTAGTTGATTTTTAATCCATTATACATTGGGAATTTTAGTACCTAACACAATGTGATTAATCTATTGTTTCTTTATAATAGGAAACAATCATTTTGAAGGGATTTATGCATCTCCTAGTGGTCTACAAGATCAACAATTACAAAGGGAAATGCAACATGAAGATATGAATTTTATAGGATACACAAATACAAGCATTGGTGATTTACATGTCAACTCTAGAATGGGTATCCAAGAATGTAACTCATGGATAGGTGTTTATGAGCTTCCATGGGAGTCAAGAATGGAGGGTTTTGGAGACCCATATAATAGAAACTATCAATATAACCCTAATAATATTTAACTTTTTATAACAAAATCATGTGTGTGTTTGTAGTTAATGAAGTGATAATGCATGACTAGCATGTTTTATACATATTGATATCTAAATTCCCCCCACTAAAAATATGTGTTGGGTTCAAGTCATGTGAGTTATTTTTTATTTTAATTTTTTTTTTGAGTATTTTTCTTTAGTGATGTAAGAAAAATCAGGTTTTTTTTAATTCAAAATAAAATAATGATATTGATTTTAATTTTAATTTGTTATATTCATCTACTAGATTATAAACCCGTGTGATACACTAATAAAAAAGAAAAAAAGTTTAATTTAACAATTTGACATAATTGTTAGATATAAAAATGCATAATAATAAAGTGTAAATATACTTTCAAAATCTTAAATACTTGTTTGTATACAAATTTCCATTGACTTTTTTGTAAGTAAAAAGTGCTGAGAACATGCACACCTTCTTAGTATATTCATAGGAAGGATATTTGTTCTTTGTTAAAATCAAGATCCACTAAAACCATTTGTTTGAAAAATTGACAACAACCCAATCATTGGATCCAAAATTATGAAGATAAGATTATAACGGGTTCCACTCAAAAGGAGAAAAGTTACGACTCATGATTGTGAATAGCAAATAAAGAGGTGTAAATCGGGTGAAGTTAAAAAGAGTTAAACCTCATCAATCACAAAAAGAGAAGTACACATGCATAGTGAGTCCACAAGACTAACATATTCCCTCATGTTACGTCTAGCATTCTCATATAAGTACTAAAAAATATGTTGTATTCTCACTATCAGTTTCACATACTCAAATTGACCAATCGAAAACTAGTACTCACGTTGGAGTGTTATTACAAGGAACACCCCCTTCCGTTCCTTATAATACCTTAGCGTGTTGTTGTTTATGCAACCAGTCGAAGATGTAATATCCCAAAAATATGGACATATGTTGTTATAAATAAAATGGGTTTTACATAGTGAGTTATTTAAAAATGAAAATTAAGAAAGATTATGGACAAAGGACGTCCATGGCCAAATATATAGGGTTTTAAGGCCCATAATCAACCACTAGTTAAGAGCACCATAATCAACTTCAACTTTCTTATTTTCATCCAAAAATTTCAAAAATTATAGAGAGAGAAAGTGGAGAAAACTTGAAGATTTGAAGATAAGTATTTATGATCTAGGTGTTTGTGGTTCAAAACATCAAAAGGAGCAAGATTTCAAGTTGTGTAATGTGTTCACGGTATAAATTTCTTAGACTTGAAGTGATATATGGTAACCATGTGAGTTCTAGATCCCCTTATTTACTTGTTTATAATTTTTTTTGGGCGACATGCATACTACATAACCAGATTTGAGACAAAGCTTTTTATACAAACCTTATACGAGAAAATGGATTTTCTGATAGACTTTCCTTTATATCATTACATCTAAATAAAATATCTTCTCATTGACCTGACAGCTCAATCCCGGCTAGGGGTGTTTCCCCTTGTACCATGCTATGTTAGACTTTCCAGACATTTATGACATTAATATTGGTATCTATCTAATAAATTACGATTTTAGGGGGCAATTTTTTGGGAGAAAACATAATTTGTTTTATAATAGGAGGTTTGAGAGGGAATCATTGAGTAGGAGAGTTGATGTACACAAAATTTTGTGATTAATGGTAATTTACAAAAATATTTAAAACTTTTTAAATATAATGGTAATAGTTTTTTTTAAATATTTTTATTCAACCCGTGTGTAGTACATGAGTGTTAACCTAGTTCTAGCAATATTTACATGTAGTCAAAAAGTTATTGGATCGTTTGTGGATGTGATTAGTTACATGTTGTTCTTTATAATATGATGTGTTATATCATGCATTACCTAATGATGGTAGTGAAATTATGGCCTCTTGTACATGTACTATGATTATGATAGATATGATCCCTTGTACGGGTACTATGAGAGAAATGACCCCTTTGTATGGGTTTTATGATAGATATGACCCTTGTATGGGTACCATGATAGATATTACCCCTTGTATGGGTACTATGGTAGTTATGAACCCTTGTACGGTTACGATGGTAGTTATGACCCTTTATACGGGTATAATAGTAGTTGCGTTAATGATCAATGTGGTGATTGAATGTGCGTTATGGAAGAATAAATGAATATAGATACTTGTATGGACATCTCCTTCTATGGACGATCATGAATTTAAGATGAAGAATAAATGTGTAAACGTATTACAATAAGTCAAGTTTTACTAAAATAAAACTAGAACTCACTCAACGAAGCTTTTTATACAAACCCTCTTTTATATGTTTTATGTTCGGGGATGCAACTGAACTATTAATCATGTTTTATGAATGAAAGAGTTTTATGTATATGTATGATGTTTAATAAATTTATTTTTAGTGATAGACATGCTATAGTCCACGTTTTTCCGGCCATGGTTGTGCTAATCAACAGTCGGTTCACGAATAACCAGCCCATGAGGGGCAAGTCCACGAGGGACATATGTTACACAACAAGACAAATCATTAAGGTAATGGTCTACGAGGAACAATGATGTTTACCTCGGGATGAATATGTGCTTAGTTGGATTCATCTAAGTAGAGAGTCTCACTAGTCAGGCATGACACATGAGTTGGGTCACGAGGACCTATTAGACAATGAGGATCATTATATTAGCTACAAGGGTTATTTTATGTTGGGAGCGAGTCCCAATGCCTTATTATACCTTTAGTGACATATATGTTAACATACACCGCTACTGCAATTGTGATAGTGAAGAGTTGACTTGTATTCTGATTAATTTATTTTATACACATAAATATCATCTATGTAATTGATGTTAAATGTCTTATGTCACTATTTATGACTCACCAACAACATTGTTGATGATGTCTTTTAGCTCATGATACAGGTGTAGGTAGCTCAAGAATAAGATAAATAATCTCCTTATAGGAGCTAAAGATCAAATCGGACACCTGCGAGCAATGTCCGTAGTTATACTATACTTTTTATGACACCACTCATGTCGGGTGTTTTTCTTTATGTAAAAACTCTTAAGTTCGAATTCGGTTTGTATTATATAAAGACTTCCTTTGTATATATATTTCTTTTAATATTATAAATTCCTAATTATGATTCAACACATCATACCCTAGGAGTGGGCTATTGTGACACCCAAGAATTTCGGATTAACTCCGTTAACTAAATCACGTTAATTCCATTAATGCAACTATACTCTACATTTAATTAGCTGAATTAAATGTGCTATTTGTTACGCAAACAGTTACACGTAACAGTAATTTAGAGAATTACAAAATCACACGAGTTAATACCTGGACGTTGCCGAATTGATAAAATAATAATCCCAAAAAACTAACTAAATATAAATTTAGTAAATTTATATGTTATGTGACTTACGTGTTAAATTTCGTAAACTTTCGTGAAATCGTGTGTTTTACGTATTTTAACATTTTAATTAAGATTGATAAAATTTATAAAATAAAGGTTGATATATAATAGAGGAGGGATATTTCTTGTTATTTTGCAAACTCCAACTAAAAATAGATCCATGGATCATCTAGGCGATCCATGGGTGATCCAAAACCCACTTTTTTACCCATGTTAATTTTATTAAAATAAAAATCAACTCCCTAAACCTGATTAACATGTTCTCACATTCCCTCTAACCCTAGACAATGGCAACCATCACCACACAAACACAACTCGTGATTTTTGACATTTTTGTGAAATTGGTGATCAATCTTGGTGTTATTTGAAGTTCTAAAGCATATTACAAGTGAGTAATTTGATTAATCCATTATAGATTTTCGTTTTGATCATGTTACATAAACCCTAGTTCATCCAAATTATTCAATTGGTATTTTGTATGTGAAATTGGGTATTGATTGTTGGTTTATATGAAGATTTATTATTTTAATCATTGGAACTAGGGTATGTTATAAAAGTTCATGATTATGTTTTTGGAGAAACTAGTGTGATATGGGTTTGCAAGAACATGAAATTTTTATGTTTGGATCGTTATTGTGTTCTACATATGCTAAGAAACCATTTAGATTTCATTTTTGACAAAAACCATTGATGACAGAATATTAACAGATTCATAACCTGATTTTCCATGGACTCTAAAGTGATGAAAACAAACCCAAAGTGGTTAGTTCTTGAGCCTATATTTTAGCTTAAGGAGTCTAGTTTCCAGAAAGCTAAACCAATAAATTTTTAGAGAAGAATAAGTTAAACTTTTTGATATTACAAAAACATATGTCAAATCTAAAAATCTGGGCATAAAATGGGTCAACTTCAAAAGGTCATAACTTTATAATTACAACGTATTCTTTGATGATTCTTACACTAAATTAAACCTTAATGTCTTAGCTTTCTATATAGGTAAGTTTTGTATTTTTATTCCACTGTATGGTTGTCCAACTTTTATAAAACTTTATATTCTGCAATCAGGTGTTTTTTCTGACCATTTTTTAAAGATGTATTTTTAATAAATAGTTGATTTGGGTTTCAAGTAAAGTTTATAAAATAATAAATGAACTTAAGACAGTATGGCAACTGTATTTGAAATTTGGGATTTTTATATATTAGTTTAGGTTGGTTTCTGTACAACATAAAAACGGTTAACAAAGCTGAAAAATCCGAAAAATGGTCTTGCAATGTGTTTCACCTATATCATGTGTGCAACTTGTAAATTGGTGGTCATGATGAATTGAGAGTAATACTAACATGCTTGTTTATATGTATTGTGATGATTGTTGACTTGAATCATGATTATTAGGACTCAGGTTGGCTGGTTACTATCAATACTAACTTTTGTACATGGGAAATTGCTAGACATATGTTTTAAACATGATCATGGTTAATTACATGAGGTTGCAAGTATGTTATATAGTTGCTATGATGATAAATTCATGGTTCAAAACTGAGATGCATGCTCGTTATATCTAATAACTAATAATAATAACCTTAAAGATACAAATATTAGTAAAATGCACACGGGTGGTTATAGACGAATTAATGTATGTGTTCTAAACGAGTGGTTGGGTTGTAGAATGTGGATTAAAGGTGTTGTATTGTTAGTGATTATATTGTTTGTATCTATTTCCATAAGAGGAAGCCTTATTGAAGTTGGAAATATGAAAATGTTCTACCCAACTAGGATGCCTTGGAATAATGTCTTTATGCTCTTGGTGTTGCAGTAACAAGTAACATGTTTGAAATGATGTTTACTTTGAAATTTCCATGTATGTATGTTATATCAAAGTGGAACTTTATGTACCAATATGTGTCCATACTAAGATTTAGATATGTAAGGTGTGATACTTGAGCATGAAATGTGTATAGCTGAACAATTAAACCTACTAAGAAAGTTAGTATGATGAAAACATGTCTTAGAACACATATTTATATTTTTACATTTACAAATGGTGTAAACAGTATTTTACTGTTGTTATTGCGCAAGGTACTACTTTTGTTGCGTATAGTACTGTTTTTTTTTGCGTGCCATACTCATTCTAATGCACCATATATTATTATATATATGATTTTGTCTCTCTCTACCTTACAACCGTTTCCATTTCTGTCTCTATACCTTATCACCGTTTTCTCTCTTCTCTCTATGATATTGCCGTTTATGGTGGCTTCCGACGTCTTTAGTTGTCTCCGGTTGTTGTTCGATGCCTCTCGCTGACTCACTTTCTTGATTTCTCCATTTGTTAGATGAGAAACGACAGAGAGATGGAAGAGCCTGGTTACCCTGTCACTATCGTTGCCGTCGGCTGTGTGATGGCGTCTCCGCCGTTGCCGCCGGCTGTGTGACGGTGGTTCCCGCTGTGGTGAAAGTATTTGTGGGTCTGGAATTGCGGCTGTTGATTGGGTTGTTGCAGATCTATAATGATCTGGTTTTTATTTGGGGTTTATGTAACCCTTTTACCACCGTTATGTGTTATACCCTTTCACCATCGTTGCCGTCGGCTGTGCGATGACGTTTCCGCCGTCGCCGCCGGCCGTGTGACGTTGGTTCCCGCTGTGGTGAGGCGGTTGTGGGTCTGGATTGTTGTGCATGTTGAGGCTGTTGGTTTTGTTGTTGTAGATCTGTGATGATCTGATATTTTTTTGTGGTTTATGTTACCCTTTTACCACCGTTTTATGTTACCCTTTCACCATCGTTGCCATCGGCTGTGCGATGGCGTTTCCACCGTTGTCGTCGGCTGTGTGACGATGGTCTCCGCTGTGGTGAGGCGGTTATGGGTCCGGATTGTTGTGCATGTTGCATTTGCTGCTTATGTTGTTGTAGATCTGTAATGATCTGCTTTTTGATTTGGAGTTTATGTTGACCGTTCGTGAAGACGCCGATTACCACTCTGGTGATGCGGCTGTGGGGTTGGATTGTTGTGCAAGGTTGCCGTTGTTGGTTGTTATGATTTAATTGATTTGGTTAATGGAGTTGGGCTTGACTATTGATGTCGGTTAACAGTGTTACTGCGATCATTACGAGTGGTACCGCATTTGTTGCGTGTGGTACTCAATTTTATGCGGATCTGTTGATGGTTTTAGTTTTGGACTGTGATGAGGTGGTACAATCTACATAATGGCATTGTAGATGGTGTGGCGGGTGTAGATGGCGGGTTTATCCTTGCAACTCACCTAGCAACCAAGATATATTTATTGCTCTGAGCCTAAAAAAATTTAATCCAACTAATTTATTTCCTGTTTGATTATAACGATTGTTATGGTTTTTGTTTGTTTTTTCTAATTTTTTAAGGTTTTCTTTACTTTATATTTTTAAAATGATCGTTGAGCGTATCGTTGTTTGGGTTCATAAGTAAGCAATACGGCCCCGCCGCGAAGCACGGGGACCGTAACTAGTTTCATATAATGGAAACTTTAATAAAAACGGAAGTTGGTTTCGTTGCATACGTGCCTTGTAATGTGATCTGTCAGCTTAAGGTGAGAAAGTGAACCTAACTGAACATATTTACACTTAAAAAGTCACCAACGGGTCGTGGGGTCAACTAGGGTCAACAAAAGTAAACTTTAGTCAAATTTGGTCAAAAGTCAAACATATCTAAATTCACTTAAAACATTGAGAATGTTTGGATGTTTAGGGTTTGACATGCGTACATGAACACACACTTACAGAACTATCATGTAGTAGGGATGCTGTGTTTGCTTTTACCTTGCTGATATTTATAGTTGTGCACCCGAAGGTGAGTTCACTGAACCTTTTTCTATTGCTCTTATCCTTTATGGGGAAGAAATGCGTACAACTACTTTTTACAGATTTGGAAAGATTGTATGTCACATGTCTAGTTAGAGTGCTTTTCTTGTTCATGAAAGTCCTCATGGATACCTAGTTGACCGTTAATATTTGGGGAAATAGCTGGGGAATTTTGAGTAGCACTACTGGATTTGACAAATCGCACCCGGGCTAGACGCGCTAGCACGACATATGGACTTATCGAACAGGTGTTAAATTAGCCTAACAGACTTACATGTGCATCCTGTTGGGATGTAGCGTAGGCAAACTATACACGTAATGTGTACACACGTCCGTTTCGGTCAGATACATTTGACTCTAAGGAGATGCAATGAAGACTAGCTACCTACACCGACATATTTTATTGATATTTCTGCATGAAAACATATATGCTGGTTTATTAAACCATTATGTAAACTCACTAACCGTTATGTTGACACTTTTTAGTATATCTTTTCTCCGGTTTATATGGAACACATCACGCTAGGGCATGGCATGGCATGGCATGGTTGCATGATTTTGATATCATAACATTTCATTCTTTTTAAAATATCTCATTAACGCTTGGGCGCGCGTTTGCGCATTTAGTCTCATTTTAATATTTTGACATTACATTTCGATTACGCTTCCGCAAACTTTTAAACGTTAACTCTGTATTAAATTTTCTCTCATTTAATGAGACACGTATGTTTTAAATTCATATAGTGTCATTTGATTTAACTAATGACTTAGATCCTGGTTTGTCACACACTTAACGGTAAAACTCCGTTAGTGGATTTTGAGGGTGTGACAGGTATGACAGGTGCAATGGTATGAATGACCCCTAAGTATAGGTACAATGGTATTAATAATCCCTAAGTATGGGTATAATTGTATGAATGGCCCATATGCATGAGTACGATGATATGAATGACCCCTATCTATGGGCATGACGCTATGAATGACCTATACGAATGGGTACGATGGAATGGTATGAATGACCCTAAGTATGGGTACAGTGGTATGAACGACCCCTAAGTATGGTTCGAAGGGTTTGAAAGACCCCCAAGTATGGGTACAAGGGTATGAAAGACTCCTATGTGTGGGTACGATGGTATGAATGACCCTTATGTATGGGTACGATGGTATAAATACTGTATGAGTACAAGAGTATGAACGCACTTTAAGTATGGGTATGATGGTATGAATGACCCCTAAGTGATATCCAGAGACTTAAGATCTTTAACAATTGCGAACAGAAACTAGAGTAACTATCAACGAACTCTCCGGGATGCAGAAAACACCACCCGATTTGTTCGATGGGCAACCCGATTAAACTCCGATACAGATACATTACGGAAACTCAACTGGGACTCACAAACACCACTCAATCGGCCAAGACTAGGTTAGAAGTGAACTTGTAATTCTCAGTGAGAACAACAAAGAAAATTGATGATAAAAGTTCTGCCATTTTCATTCATTCTACGATTTTTAAAAGGAATAAAGAACATGGTTTTAACCATGGGTCCACCACTACTACATTTTAGGGAATTAAATAACTGAATAGAAATAAACAAAAATAATTAAGAAGAAAATTACAACATATGAATTAAAAAAACATGGGTAGCTGGTGGTGTGAACTCTATAGATCATGGTTCCACTCATTGGATCAAGTTTACCCACATACCCGACCCATCAGGACCTATATTAATCCCAACGGCTACTCCATTTAATTCTCCCACTATGTGGCCATCACTAAGTACGGGTCTGATGGTATATGTGACCATAAGTATGGGTATCATGGTATAAATTTAAGTACGGGTATGATGGTAGGATTGACCCCTAAGTATGGGTACAATGGTATGAATGACCCCTAAGTATGGATACAAGGGTGTGAATGACCCTTATGGCCTCTGTATGGGTACAGTGTTATGATTGATCCCTATGTATGGGTACAATGGTATAAACGACCCCTAAGTATAGGTACTATAGTATGAACTACCCCTAAGTATGGGTAAGATGATATGCATGACCACTAAGTATGGGTACTACGATATTAATGACCCCTAAGTATTGGTACAATGTTATGAATGACCCCTATGTATGGGTACAATGGTATGAACAACCCATAAGTATGGGTACAACGTATGAATGACCCATAAGTATGGATGCAATGGTATGAATGACCCCTATATATCAGTACAATAATATGTGTGACTCTTATGATTAAGGTACGAAGTTATGTATGACCCCTTGAAGGGGTACAACAGTAGAACGAGATCGATATTATCAATAATCTCTTGAATGAGTTACATAATATGGTGATTTCCATGATAGATATAATGGTTTGCTACGGTAGTATCAGATGTTGTTGAATAAAGGTATGAAGCTTTTCATAATGGATGATAATACACCTTGAAAGCATTGAGATAGACAAACAGTTGAAAGTACATTGAGCAACGTATTGCAATCCTAGTCAAAGAATGAAAAGCAACTGAGAAATAAATTAATTAAGCAAGAAAAGAAGGATCGGATACCACTTGGGAATCCAAGATAAGACAACATTACCCTGATATGTTCAATGACTAACAAGTTTTCAAGATGGAAGCTAAATTAGGGGGAGAGACTTGTAACATCCCAAAAATATGGACATGCGTCTTTAAAAATAAAATGAGTTTATATAGTGGGTTATTTAGAAATTAAAAGTAAAACAATGATTATGGATTAAGGAGGTCGATGGACCCAAAATTTAGAATTTTAAGGCCTATAACCAGCCATTAAGACAGCCATAATCAGCTTCATCTTCCTCACTTTTATCTAAAAATTCAAGAAATATTAGAGAGAGAGAGAGAGAGAGGGAGAAAGTAGTGTGAAACTGAAGAAAACTTACAGATTTGAAGATTTTGGTTTCAAGGATTCAAGATCTGGTTGTTTGTTGATCAAAACATCAAGGAAAGAGTAAGATTTCAAGTTATCTAGTGTCCTCCTAGTCTAACTTGCTTAAGACTTGATTACTTGAAGTAAATTGTCCTAACCATGTGAGTTCTAAATCCTCTTGTTTACTTGTTTATATTGTTTTAGGGTGATATGCATACTAAATAACCATATTTGAGACAAAGATTTTTATACAAACCTTACACGAGACATGAGATTTTTTGGGGCGATATGCATACTAAATAACCATATCCCAGCCAGGGGTGTTGCCCATTGAACCCCGCTATGTTAGACTTTTAAGACATTTATGACATTGATATTGGTGTTCTGACAATATTTACATGTAGTCAAAAAGTTATTGGATCATTTGTAGATGTGATTAGTTACATGTACAGGTAGTATGATATATATGACCCCTTAAACGGGTAGTATGATAGATATGACCCCTTGTAAGGGTTCTATGATAGATATGACCCCTTGTATGGGTACTATGATAGATATGGCCCCTTATATGGGAAATGGTAGTTATGGCCTGTTGTACGGGTATTATGGTAGGTATGATCTTTTATATCGGTACAATAGTAGTTATGTTAATGATCAGTGTGGTGATTGAATGTGTTATGGAAGAATAAATGAATGTCGATAGTTGTGTGGACAGATTATTCTATGGACGATTACAAATTTAAGATGAAGAGTAAATGTGTAAATGTATTACAATAAGACAAGTTTTATCAAAATAAAACTGGAACTAACTCAACGAAGCTTACTTTGTATGCATATTAGTTTGATAGACAAGTTGTTAGATTGGTGAATCATTAAAGTTATAGTTGAACTTAATGACAATGGAAATGAAGATCTAAGTCTCCCCTAACCAATCTAGTTAACCTTCTTGTGTAGACCGAACCATGATGCTACATTGGTGACATCTAGTTATATGGAACAAGCTAGATGAACACTTTTTTTCATATTACGTTTTGTTTTATCATTTATGGATTCTCCTTCGTCTTCTTCATAACTTATTGCTTCTAATCTCGGGTCCATTTCAATCACTAACATTCTCATGTCTCTCTAATAACAAGAACCTTCATAGTTAACACCACTTTTTCTATTTCTCAAAATCCTCGTACCTACGATCTTTTTAGTAACGTGCATATCATAGGCCTTGGAAACTCCTAGCGGGTATTCCCCACCATGCACTACATCCATCGTTTCTTTACTTCAAATATACATTCAATGTGTTTTTGCCCACCGTCAACTTATTCAATTCTAGTTCAGCCGTTACTTCTTGAATCATTGCAGACCCATTCATTTCTTATTCTACAACAATATCTAGATCTGATGAGGTAACCCCATGATGGCCGGACTAAATGGCCAAGTAAATAGGCCCACCTTAAATGCGTACAACTACAAGAAGCCCAATAGGTAGACATGGCCCAATAGCGTTAAGGCCCACAAAGTCTTCTATAAATAAGACTCTCTCCTTCACAAACCACCAGGTGGTATTCTCTAACCTTAAACAACCTCTCTTGTGTTTACACACTTGTATGCACGGAGGGATCACAATGAAGGGGTGATGTCACTATTTCTTAGCCGGAGGCGTTCCCTCCCTTAACATCACTACACCATGTATATATTTCCATACATCTTAGCAGGAACATGGTCTTTACTACATCAAAAAGGGCTCTCAAATGACTAAATCTAGTCCATAAAGAAGAGAGTAAACAGTCTCATGACCTCAAGATTGACCTGAACCGGGTCTTTCTCCTCCTTACACTTCTACTCGAGTCCATAAACCTCTCGGGGAATTTTGGTAGCAACAAGTGGCGCCATCCATGGACCACGAACAGATTGTGTTTTCGTGCTCCTCATACAAGAGTTAGATCTATACTTCACATACGAAGTTCAGATCTACATACATGTTTCTTGGTTACAGGTACTAAATCTATTCTTTAAGCTTGCTAAAGGCATGTTACTATGTGCCATCAATGGATCTAAAATGTGACTGTTAAAATACAAAGCCCTTAGCTCTTATATGCCTTTAATATATATATATATATATATATATATAGAGTGAGGTTCACCTACATAGTGTTATAAATCTAAGAAGGCTAAGAAGCAATAAGAGATTGACATGTGGCATCTAGGAAAATTAAGAGAGGGGGTAATTTAGTCATGCCCACTTTTTTAAATATTCTCTCTCCACATGCAAGTCACATGTCAATTCCCCCACTTTTTTAAAACGTTTATAACTTTTACATACGACATTATTTTTTTAAACAAATTACACCATAAAAACGAGAATTTTTTTCTCTTTAAAACGCGTATAATATTGATATATAAAAAACGAACTTTTTTTTCACAATTTTTCAGCTCATTGTGTCTAACATCAGGTCATTGTGTCTTCCATCAGGTCATTGTGTCTTTCATCAGGTCATTGTGTGATTGTGTCATCCGTAAGGTTGTTGTGTCATTCATCGGGTCATTGTGTAATCTTATTTGACAAGTATTACACAATGATCTAATAATAATTACACAATAACACAAAAAGTATTTCAAAGATCTTGCTCTCACATCATCCTCCTTAAAAAATAAATAAACAAAACTTAAAAAAACTACTATTTCTCATTGTGTCTTTTTTCATTGTGTCTAATTTAAAAAATAAAAAAACGGTAATTTTTTTAATTTTTTTTAACTTTTCGTTTATTTATTTTCTGAAAGAGGAATACATGGGGAACAAGGTCTCCGAACCACTTTTTTCAAATTTGATTTATATTGTGAGTTATAATTTCTTTAAAAGTATCATTGTGTCTTTGTTTACCATTGTCTCTTTGTTTACCATTGTGTCATTCTCACACTTTGTAACAAAAAATGACGTTGTCTTTGAATATTTCTCAAACACATATTAACAATTTGTGACACGGTGATAATTTCTAAACACATAATATGACACAACAAATATTTATAATAAGATGATATTATATAATGACTTAAGAATGAACCGATAAAAGTGATATTTCACTAGTTATAATATAACACAATCACATGATATTACACAAGAACTAGACAAGTGCCGAATTTTTTTTTTATTTTTTATATATCAATATTATACGCGTTTTAAAGATAACAAAACGCTTGTTTTTTTGGTGTAATTTTTTTAAAAAAATAATATCGTATCCAAAAGTTATGAAAGTTTTAAAAAAAGTGGGGGAATTGGCATGTGCCTTGCATGTGGAGAGAGAAAGTCAACAAAAGTGGCTATGACTAATGTACCCTTCCACCAATTTCTTTTCTTACAAATTGATCTCAACCATTAAAAAAGAGATCTAAAGGTCATAAATCCTTCTTAGCCTTCTTAGATTTCCAACACTATGTAGGATAACTCTCCTCTATATATATATATATATATATATAGTGTTATCTTGAAATGAGAACCAAATATTTGGAAAGAACTAGTGAGAACCATATAAGCCATGTACTTTTTGCTTCAAGAACAATGGTAAAGTAAAAATGTATTGTTTTATTACCATTGTTCATTATTTCTTGAATTTTGACACCTCTCTCCTCGGTTTTTTTTAGAAACTAAAACGTGTGCATATTTGCATATATAATGTGGGTGCATATATGCATTATAAGAAAAAACGATGCAAATCATTTTTTTATAAATACATCTTATAATTGGTAAGTTTACAAGCATTTTTGTCAATTTAGATAATAAAAAATATAACAATTAAATTGGTTCTCACTCAGTTCTTTCCTAAAAATAAGTTCTCAAATGAAGGTGCCCCTATATATATATATATATATATATATATATATATATATATATATATATATATATATATATATATATATATATATATATATATATATATATCTTTATATTATATAGCAAAACAAAAAAAACTTATGTAGCATCTTTTCGTAGCTTTTAGCTTATGTGACATTATTTGAGAGATTATCTCACAATAATGATTTTTTATTTAAAATATGTATAAAAAATTTATTATAATAAAACTAAATACCTTTTTGGTCCCCTAATATTTTGGAGAATTCTGAAAAATTTAAGAGCATTTATATTTTTAACCCTTTACTACAAAGGGTGTACGTGAGTCGGTTTATATTTGATAGGGTTTAAAATGAAACTTATGAATAAAGTTAATAATAAAATACAATTAAAGACCTCAGTGTTTTACAAATATACATAACATTTTTATATGATTTAAAAAAAATAAACTACACCATAAAACTAATCACTTTATTCTCTTTAATTTGAGTATAATATTGCTATACTAATAATCTAATTTTTAAAAATATATCATGTGTTCCGTTTTACCACGGTTTTGTCTTAAAACTAAATGAAACATTCATGAACATCCTTAAAACCATTACTTGAATTGTGTTCCCGAGCGTAGCGCGGGCACTAAACTAGTATAAAATATATTATAATAAAACTAATTACATTTTTAGTCCTATAATATTTTGAAGAATTGTGAAAATTTTAAGAGTATTTATATTTTTGACCCTACACTACAAGGGGTGTATATGAGTCGGTTTATATTTGATAGGTTTAAAAATAAAACTTATGGATAAAGTTAATAATAACATACAATTAAAGACCTTAGTGTTTTATAAATATACATAACATTTTTATACGATTAAAAAAAATAAACTACACCATAAAACTGAGTACTTTATTCTCTTTAATTTGAGTATAATATTACTATACTAAAAATCTAATTTATAAAAATATATCATGTGTTTCGGTTTAACACGGTTTTGTCTTAAAACTAATTGGAAAATTCACGAATATCTTTAAAAGTATCACTTAAATGTTATGTTCCCAAGTATAGCGCGGGCACTAAACTAGTTAGATTATATGCAAGGAAAAAAGTAAGAAAACATAACAAGAAGGAAGTGTATTAGCCTTTATGTAAAACAACCGAAAGATTAAATAACCATATTCTAAACTGGCCATCGATAATACCACTAACATGCATGCATAATGTCTCTGTGATTAGTAAAAGTTTGACAAAATCGTGTCTTTTCCGTTTTGATTATGATTGTGTGATTGGATCGAGCTCTAATGTCCATGTGGTTGTGTTTGTATCTTGTATTTTTCTTGGGTGTTTTGGAACTTATGTAATAGTTTTAATTTTGAAAAATGTTACAGAAATATAATCAAGTTTCAATTTTGTTTCAATTAAGTCACTTAAACTTTGTTTTGTTCTAATTACATAACTTAACTTTAAAATATGTTTTTATCTTAGAAAATTAACTTATATAATAGGTAAAGGTTAATTTTATTTTTAATAATCAATTTAAATAAAAAATTCTATTAAATGACTATGTGCCCTATGTAACTTTAAAGTTTAATCAAGGAGTATTAGATATTAACGGACCTAACTATTAGTTTTTAGCCGTTAACGTTCTCAACTTTTGAAATATGTGCTGGCGGTCTTAACTTTTATAATTTTTGCCATTAATGTACCGCCGTTAAAAAAGTTTACGGCGTTAACTTTTTTTATTTCAGGTCGACGTTTTATGGTTTTTGATCGGAATAAGAATACAAGTCGATTGATATAAAAATTAAATCAAAACGGTGCCCCAAATGACAAAACGACGCTTTATCGGGTTGTTTAAACCTAACGGTTCTTTAACCGGATGTACAAATTTTGTCATTCGGATCATCGTTTCGATGTAATTTTTATATCAATCGACTTGTATTCTTATTCAAATCAAAAACCATAAAACATCAACCTGAAATTTTTTTAAAAAAAAGTTAAAGCCGTTAACTTTTTTTTATGACGGTCCATTAATTGCTAAAATGATAAAAATTGGGACTGCTAGCACATATTTCAGAAGTAGGGACCGATAGCGTTTAAAAACTAATAGTTAGGATTGTTAAAGTCCAATACTCCTTTAATCAATGATATAGATATAATCATTTGTGGTTAAAATCACTATAACATGTATGCTTTATAATTATTGTTTTTACATATAACTAGCCAATTCTTATTATGTAGTTAATCATCTACTAATTCTTAAATTAACAAGTTTAATAAAGAGTAATGACCCAAAAAACCCGACCCAATTACATCATACAATAAAAGAATAAAAGTTAGTTACATCACATGGACACATGGCACAATGTGATAAGCCAAAAGATATATGAGAAAAGCATGTCATATAAAAGGGGTCCCACAATGACACATTTCCCAAGGATATCACATCACAACATTCCCCTATAAATACCCACATAATTCCCCTGACTAAAGGTAAGTATACTGTACCCCTTTTACCTGCAACACACACACTCGTTTTCTACTCTGAATATACACTGATTCTCACGCCGGAGGGTTAATACAAGGAACACCCCCTTTTGTTCCTTGTGTTGCCTTAACGGTGTTGTTTCCTGTGCAGAGTCGAATTAAGAACTGAAGAAATATTGTTGATTCCAAGAGAGACGATCTGATAATCTTCTACAGCTTCACTTAATCCACACCAATCCTCGGATCACGAAGCAACATTGGCGCCATCCGTGGGACCGTTTTCTCTTCTTACATCAGATCTGTTTTCTTCTTTCAACGATCATTTCTCCGATCTTTCTTATACTTCATAATGGCATCTTCATCGACACCTATAACGACGAACATCGAAACACACCCTGAAAATATCACATCCATTTCTTCCAATATCAACTCACCCATTTTAATCACCACAAGCCAGCCGATACTAGTGTCTTTACCAGAGTTTAGTACTCCGTTTGTTTCGTTGCGGCCGCCACTTTATTCAATAGCAGATCCATTCCCTTGTCAATACTTTCACCCCGCCACAATGCCTCCGGCTATCCCCGCGAGTTACACACTGGACCCAATAATCTCTGGACAACTCACGACTCCCCTACCCTCCGCCACAGTTGCAGCTCCCGCATTGAGCTATCCCTTGTTCTCCACGCCTTTACCATCGGCGGGAATCTCACAACCACTTATTGGTAGCCCTTACGCCCTTCAGTCCTTTGGATATTACCTTGTCCCGCCGTTCCCTAATATGCAACAATCATCTAACCAAACCTTCACCCCGGCCGACTTCTGGGCCTGGCAACAACAACAACAATTCCTCATGTATGAATAGGCGCGACGCGAGGCTCATCTCGCAAGTCTCCGCACTCGTTTATCCTACGAAGACACACTCCACACATCGCCTGTCACATCCGCTCCACAAATAATCATCCCAAATCAGGCAACAATCCTAGCCCAACCGTCAGTACAAACTACTACTCCCACCCCGGACTCTACACTCAGCAGTGACATGACAAAACCATATAGACCCGCTGCACTAATCGCTCAATCCAAATTTACACACTGAATCGCGCAGGCGGAATTCCCAACAAAACTCAAAATGCCATCAATCGTCACCAAGTATGATGGTTTATCCGATCCGGACGATCACTTTAACACTTTCGTCACCGCGGGAAGCGTGGAAAGTTGGTCCATACCTGTCTGGTGTCACATGTTTATCCAGACACTCATCGGGGCAGCAAGAGTTTGGTTTGACAGCCTACCTGTGGGAAGCATTGACAGTTTTGAAGATCTAGCAAAAAAATTCTATCAACAATTCAGCCAACAGAAACGCCATACCAAGGATATAACCGAAATACTTCACATTCGCAGGCGCGACGGAGAATCGGTGGCGGATTTCATCACACGCTATAACGCAGAAAGCTTGCAAATCGGAGGGGCAACCGAGGACTTGATGGTCGCGGGATTTGTAAATGGAGTACGCGACGACCACCTGATCAGAAAACTGCATGGCCCGGCGGGGATGCCAAGGGATATGGAAACCTTAATGCATGTGGCGAAAGTTTATGTTCAAGCAGAAAAATCGGTAGCTTTGAGTAGAGCGTACGAAAAGGGAAGAGACCAATGGAGAGGCCCCGATGGCAGACACCAGAAAGAATCATTCAAAAAACAGCGCTTCAGTTCAAGTCAGCATCGTTCACCACCGCCCTCCGGACATTCCTCCAGCGGATATTATGATAGCCACCGCTCGTATCACAGTAATCAGCGGCGGGAGGTCTCCATGGTCGCTCAGAAATCAAAGTTTCCGCCTTTTGTCTATCCCGCATTGACAAAAACCCCCAGTGCTATCCTCGCGTCTGAAAGAGTTAAGTTCGAAGCCCCAAGACCAATGCGGGAAGGCGCCAAACGCGATACGTCCCGATTCTGCGATTTTCATAAAGCTGCAGGACACACCACAGACAATTGTTGGCAACTGAAACGACAGATTGAGTTACATGTAACTAATGGGCGGCTACAACACCTGAAGAAGGACAAAGGAAAAGAATCAACTGAAAAAAGGGAAGAAAAGCAGAAGGTAGACGAGGAAGTTCTAACAGATCTTTTTATGGTTAATCCCACCATGCCGACTGATGAGAAAAAAAGAAAACGTGTCGGGGAAACATTGGAATTATGGATGCAACAACCTATGATGGTCCCGCCAAATACCGGGACGCGCAACAAAGGGCCCCTCATTATAACGGCACAAGTGGGTACGTATCGGATCCGGCGCATATTTGTTGACACTGGAAGTCACGCGGACATCATGTATGAAAAATGTTTCCAATCCCTGACATGGGAGGACCAACAGCGCCTAAAAGAAGTAAACACAACCATCACGGGGTTCTCTGGAGAGACCGTAATCCCTTTGGGAAGCTTGTCTTTTCCCGTTACCATGGGAGACGGAATACATGAGCGAACCGTTGTTCTGAATTTTCTTGTAGTTCCTGCACCATCAGTCTACAACATTATCTTGGGAAGGTCAGGCATCGACGCACTTGATGCAGTAATTTATACGTCACAAAACCTGATGATGTTCCGAACGCCGAAGGGAGTCGCAATGATCAGCCCGGAAATCGCCTGCTCCTCAATTGAAAATCCCAAAACACCACCCCTGCCGGAAGCAATTGGTAAACCAGAGCTATGGTCCATAAACCCAAAATACCCAGACCAGCGGGTAACCTTGGGCGGTACTTTGTCACCTTTTATCAGAAATCACCTCAAGCAGCTACTCACATCTTTCATGGATGTCTTCGCATTCCAACACTCTGACATGAAAGGTGTACCGCGAAACATCGCGGAACACAAACTGTTAATCGCTGAAGATGCAAGACCAGTAGTACAAAAAAGGCGGATAATGGGTTCCGAACGCCAACAAGCTTGCACACAGGAGGTACGTAACCTGGTTAAGACGGGAATACTGCGGGAAGTCACCAAAGAATCATGGATCGCCAATCCAGTAATGGTTAAAAAACAGGATGGTTCATGGCGATTATGTGTCGACTACACGGACCTCAACAAGGCATGCACCAAAGACTCTTATAGGCTACCAGATATTGATGCAAAAATCGACTCCTTGGCTCCTTTCAAATACAAGTGTTTTCTGGACGCGTATAAAGGGTACCACCAAGTGCAGATGGCGTGAGCCGACGAAGAAAAAACAGCTTTTCACACGGATATCGGCATCTTTTGTTATACAAAAATGCCATTCGGATTAAAAAATGCAGGCGCGTCTTACCAGAAACTCATGGACAAGATTTTTTCACAACAAATCGGGAAAAATTTGGAGGTCTACGTAGACGACGTGGTTATAAAGAGCAAAACAGAGAAAGTTATGTTGTCCGACATTGCAGAAACATTGATCAATCTCAGAAAAAACCACATCAAGCTCAACCCTTGCAAATGTTCGTTTGACATGGAAGAAGGAAAATTCTTTGGGGTAATAGTCACCACAAATGGAATCAAGGTAAACTCAAAAAAGGTGGCCGCAATCCTCGAAATGCCTTCCCCTTCATCCATCAAGGATATTCAGGTTTTAAATGGAAAATTGGTGGCATTAAGCCGTTGCCTGGCAAAGCAGGCAGAAAAAGCATTACCATTCCTCAGCGTACTGAAACAATGCCTACCAAGGAACAAATTCGTTTGGACTGAGGAAGCAGAGCAGGCTTTTCAAGCGCTAAAAACCCACTTGACAGAGTTACCAACTCTGGCGGTACCTAACCCAAAGGAAGTTCTTCATCTATATTTGGCCGCCGCACCTCAGGCGGTCAGTTCAGTCTTAATGGTCGACCGGGCAGGAGACCAAACTCCAATATACTACGTAAGCCGCGTTTTAAGTGGGGCAGAAATCAATTATACGATCGCAGAAAAACTGGCGCTATCTCTAGTATACAGTTCTCGCCGCCTTAAACGTTATTTTCAGGATCACACGATTGAGGTACTTACAAATTTTCCTCTTCAACAAATCCTAAGGAAGCCTGACACCTCGCGCCGGATGGCCAAATGGGCGGTAGAATTAAGCGCGCTTAATCTGAAGTACAAACCAAGGACCGCGATAAAAGGACAGGTGTTGGCCGATTTTTTAGCCGAGGTCCCCGCGGAGACCACGGCGGATACATCTATCCAGACCTATGATTTCGAAACAGCGGATGATTATTGGTCATCATACACAGATGGAGCGGCATGCAATGACGGGGCAGGCGTGGGTATTTTGTTAACAAGCCCGGAAGGAATTGAGCTGGCACATGCGATGAAGTTATCTTTCAAAGCATCAAACAATGAGTCAGAATATGAAGCATTAATTGCGGGCCTGCGCCTGGCAATACGTCTAGGAGCGAAACGCTTACGCGCTCACGTGGACTCATTGTTAGTCGCAAACCAGATAAATAACCTCTATGAAACAAAAGAAGAGTCCATGCATGCCTACTGGTTGCTTTGCAGATCATTAATGTTAAATTTTTTAAACGTGGAAGTCTTACATGTATCGCGCTCACTCAACAAGAAGGCAGACGCACTAAGCAAATTGGCGTCTTGTTTCACAAACCCAAACGTGCGGGTCGAAGAACTGAAAGCTCCCGCAACACAGAACATATCCGCCGGCGTATACATGACAGAATCACAAGAAAACTGGATGAGTCCAATCCGCAAATATCTAGAGCAGGGTACGCTACCCAAAGAAAAGGATAAAGCACAAGCTTTAGTCAGCAAAGCACAACACTATCAACTTGACCAAGGAATTCTTTACAGAAATTCTTATTTGGGTCCGCTCTTACGATGCGTGGACAAAGAGGAGGCAAATTACCTTTTCCGGGAGGTACATATGGGAGTTTGTGGAATCCATGCGGGCCCAGGGCCATCGTGGCAAAATTAACTAATCTTGGATACTATTGTCCTGGAATGCACGCCATGGCGGAAGAAGAGCTTCGAAGATGCATAAGTTGCCAGAAACACGCCCCAATGATATGGCGACCAAAAAATGAGCTGGTTCCAGTATACGCGGCATGGCCTTTCCAAAAATGGGCAATTGACATTGTCGGCCCATTTCCTGAAGCACCAGGCCGCGTCAAATTCCTGATAGTCGCAATCGACTATTTTACAAAATGGATTGAAGCCAAAACCTTAGCTACTATAACTACGTCCAATGTAAAAGAGTTCCTATGGGACCAAATACTTTGTCGTTTTGGGGTTCCGCTGTACATTGTCAGCGACAACGGATCGCAATTTATAGATAAAAGATTGGAAGAATGGTGCAAGGAATACAACATCCAACAGATCCTTACTTCGGTCGCTCACCCGCAGGCAAATGGACAAGTTGAGCGGGCGAACCGTAGTCTCCTAGACGGGATCAAAAGGCGCCTCGATTATGAGGGATCATCCTGGGTGGACGCGGTACCCAACGTCCTTTGGGCACACAGAACTATGGAAAAGACCGCCACAGGAGAAACACCATTTAGCCTCACCTATGGGACATAGGCCATGATCCCCGTCGAAATCGGAATCCCCACGGCTAGGACATTTATCACAAATGAAAACAAGAATGAGGTCGCCCTAAGGAAAAATTTAGACCTGTTGGAGGAAAGAAGAGACATGGCGGCTATCAAAGAAACACGGTACAAAAAAGTCATGGAACAAGAGTATAACAGGAAAGTAAGAATGGTCTCGTTTAAAGTTGGGGATTATGTGTTGCGCAGCAATCAGGCAAGCCGAGCACAGCCTACAGGCAAGTTAGGCCCAAACTGGGAAGGCCCATATACAATTACCGCGGTATTGGGAAAAGGCGCCTACAAGCTCGCCCAGTTAAATGGGCGCATACTTCCCCGGACATGGAATGCAGCACAGCTAAGAAGATGTTACATGTAGAAAAATTTTAGTGAAGCAATGGTCTACAATACCATTCAGAATCTTTTGTTTTACAAAGAACTTATGTACTTACACAACGGTCTACACGTCGTCTTTTGTTTACAAAACATGAGTTGAATTTTCAAGTATTCCATACATTATCTTGACTACATAAAATTGCTAAAATTATTAACAGATTTGCACGACAAATGACCTACAAAGTCATCAAACAAAGAAAACATAACACATATCATTCACAACCACAAACAAGCATTTTTACAACATCTGCCGGCAGGAACTTACCCAATAAGGGGTAGTTCAAAACAAGTACCATAACAAGCGCGCAATACAAAAACATCAAAAATAGAAAGTATGATCATAGCAACCACAAAAAATTACATGAAAGCAAGAACGCTTACACAACGTATAGACAAACAACCAAACAGTCTAAACACACTATTCTCCATCTACCTCTCTCTCACTAGGACTTGCACTGCTCGTCCCCTCCCCCCCGCGTAAAAAGGATTTCAGACGAGAAGCATCTTCATCCCGCGCATAGCTTGCAATATCAGATAAGACAGAAGGTTCCACATCACTCAAAGCTTGGTAGGCGTCAACAAGTTTTTCTTCCGCATCAGGAGCATACATAGCATGATCTTCTATCTCACCTCCAGCTCGTGCTATGGCCATCCCAACCTTCATACCATCCTGTACACCTACCACATCCCCCGCGGCCGCCAATTCTTCCAATTTATTTCTGTACTCAACACTTGAATGAAACATCTCGAACGCTCGACCCAAACCCCTGCATAAAATCCACTCTTTATCATCCCGAAGGTCCGCGATGGTCTCCTCTGAGCGTTTGCACCTCGCCTCTACCTCTTTCACAACCTTCTTCAAACTCTCGATCTCTTCACGAGCATCCACCAATTTTTTCCCACAATCAGATAACTCATCATCCTTTTTCTCCAAATCCACCTTCAACTGCTTTATCTGCGCTACCTTGTTGTCAATCACATTTTGTTTTTTCGTCACATCTACCAGACGCGCCTCACTCTCCCGGATCAAACTATCCTTCACCTTCGCCAACTCACTTCTCATTTTAGCTTTATCAGACACCTCTGCAGCAAACCGCACGACCATCTCATCATACTTACTTCTCAAACCATCCCTTTCTTGCTGCAGATCCATCGACGTTTCCACCTCAGCTTTCAAAATCACATTCTCTTTCTTCAAACTCTCATTTTCCAAAAGAACAGCTTCAAATTTCCTCCCATAGTGAGCCTCGCGCCGGCATATCTCAGGAACATTCATCACCAGCGTCGTAAGAGCCGTCGAAATATTATCATGGAGTATACCGGACTCAGTATGTTGAACGCTGAAAATATCCGCGGGAGGCGGAGCATTCACTAACCAATTTTTACAAACTTCAGGATAAACAAGCCTGGACCCCCTCCTTAAGTCCCATTCAGGAATAAACATTTCATCATCCCTTGATGGGTCCGCGTCAACGCGGGGCAATACAAACCCAGATATAATTGGGTCCTCTTGAGAACCGCCCGTCGCGGCCTCACCATCCAAATTCGACCCTTTCATCTTTCCTTTCTCCAAACTATCTATCCCCTTACTCGGGCGCTCTTCACTCCGCGCGGGAGATCTCTCTGAAGGTTTCCCCCCCCCCCCCCCGGGGCAACATTCGTCGAATCCTCACCAGTGTTGACACCCGGTTTCTCTTGAATGATAGGTAACTCAGAAATAAAGGTTTATCACCACCCGCCTCTTAGGCTGGGGTTCAGTAGACGTCTTTTCTGCAATTACATCAGGGCTGCCAACTGGAAGCAAAAAACGGGTAAGTCCCTACATACGCATAAAATGAACAAAATGAACGTCAGGACACTTACACTTCCTTTTAGATAAAAAGCCTTTCCTAAACTCCCCAAGATCCGCTTTCCCCCCTGAATACTTTTTAAAACCAACACTCTTTTTTCTCTGAGTTTTCTCCACTTCTTCATCAATTACAACTACTTCCGGCCTCGACACACCCGTCGTGATCTTACCCTTCATCTTCAGGTCCACCAACTTAGAACTTTGAGCAGGCCCCGAAAATTCCATTGATTTTGTGCCTACATCAAACACGGGAATTTTAGGCTCGATCACCTCTGCCTTCTGAGAATCCACCTGACAAAACAAATAGCACAGTAAATAAACATACATATACACCCGCCACATACAAAGCTAAAAAGCGTACCGTAAGCTCATGAACCGCGGTCGAATCAAATGAACCGTCCAACACAGGAAACACAAAGTTATCCTTCGTCTTTGCCAAAATACCCGGTTCATCTCGCGCCACGATCAAGTCACACGGTCTCAAATCCTTCTTTTTCTCTTCTAACAACAAGTCATAAAGACAAAATTTTTCTGCAGGAAAAAGCCGCGGGTTACATACATTTAAACAAAAAGATAATAAATCACAAACACGCACCGTTTCTCAAATGGCGAAACCCCGGGCGGAACCCCATCTTAAACCAAAGCCGGCTCATACCTACCGCCACCAACGCCCCTTCCGAAATAACTTGGATATCCGTTGGATTCTCCTTCAAAAAGCGATACTCCGCTGACATTTTCACCGCGGCTGCCCCTGCATCATCTAGTAACTCCTCCCCATTTTTTCTATATACCATCCGCCCCGGAATAACACCCGCGTCTACAAAGAAAAACTTACTCTTCCACTCCTTATCCTTTGAACTCTAAGGAAGCGCGCCAATCATATTGGACGACGTATTGCGCTTGTCAAAAGAGTACCATCCCCCAACTTTCCGGGTCACACGGAAAAACGACCGAAACAAATCCAACCTTGGAACCTTATTTAAACTCCTCATAACGAACTCATAATGCATAAGCTTCACCAAACCAAGAGGATGTAACTGAGAAATGTGTAACTGAAGAGATTCCAAAACATGCAAACAAAAGCAAGTCGCCGGTAACCGGAAATGACAAAATCGAAAGAAATCAACATATAGCGATATCTTTCCAGGAGGAGGGAGAACAGCACGTTCATCTTCTCCAGGGACTACCGGATGCCAGGAAGGTGAAATACAGTACTCAGACACAATAGAATCAAGATCCGACTGCTTCAGAGTAGAAGGAATCTCAAAAATCGTGGGACCGGGAGTTTTCAGCCCTTTTCTTGATTTAATCTTCTTTACTGCAGCATCAGAAGAAGACGCCATCGAAAACGATTAGAGAAGAAAGAGGAAGAAACGAGAGAAAATATATTTGGTAAAAAAGTATTTGAAGAGTCAAAACTTACACGTACACATATATATATGTAACGGCTACGCAAAGCCCAATAAAGACTGGTACGGCCCAAGATTTCAAAAAAAAATTCAAAACTTTCCCACCAAAAAGTAGGTCACACTTATCCACAAAGCGATTTAAAAGTAATTAATTAAACTATCTTTTATTTTTATAAACTTTTTTTTTAAGTCTTTTGTTATTAAAAAGAATCTTTTCTTTAAATAATTAAAGACTTGTGGGACTTAAAGAGTAATGACCCAAAAAACCCGACCCAATTACATCATACAATAAAAGAATAAAAGTTAGTTACATCACATGGACACATGGCACAATGTGATAAGCCAAAAGATATATGAGAAAAGCATGTCATATAAAAGGGGTCCCACAAT
The DNA here is from genome assembly GCA_030867185.1 of Tagetes erecta. Lineage (NCBI taxonomy): Eukaryota > Viridiplantae > Streptophyta > Magnoliopsida > Asterales > Asteraceae > Tagetes > Tagetes erecta. Next base: position 63,159,166 of record CM061488.1, read on the forward strand.
GACACCTTTCCCAAGGATATCACATCACAACATTCCCCTATAAATACCCACATAATTCCCCTGACTAAAGGTAACTATATTGTACCCCTTTTACCTGCAACACACACACACTCGTTTTCTACTCTGAATATACACTGATTCTCACGCCGGAGGGTTAATACAAGGAACAACCCCCTTTTGTTTCTTGTGTTGCCTTAACGGTGTTGTTTCCTGTGCAGAGTCGAATTAAGAACTGAAGAAATATTGTTGATTCCAAGAGAGACGATCTGATAATCTTCGACAGCTTCACTTAATCCACACCAATCCTCGGATCACGAAGCAACATTTAATGCTTGCTTACATTTTAGTAAATTTTCAATCCAGGTATTATGAAACCTTCTTAGCCTTACATGCAACCTTCTCTTTCATTTCATATGCAGATTAGATCCTTTGCAGCTTCTTTACTTTCGAACTTTTTTACGGGTGATAATATGCAGCTAAAGCACTGTCACAGACTATTTAATCCTCAAAAAGTATAATATGACTAAAAGAACTTCGTATAGCTATTCTTACTTGGACAATATGAGCGCCTCAATCAGGTAAAAGAACTTTGTATAGCCATTTCATGGCCTAATTTTATAAATACAATTAAAAACCTCAGTGTTTTATAAATATACATAACATTTTTATATGATTTAAAAAATATAAACTACATCATAAAACTAAGCATTTTATTATCTTTAATTTGTATATAATATTGCTCTATTAAAAATCTAATTTTTAAAAATACATCATGTTTTCCGTTTTACCACGGTTTTGTCTCAAAACTGAATGGAACATTCATGAACATCTTTAAAAACATCACTTGAATTGTGTTCCCGAGCGTAGCGCGGGCACTAAACTAGTATATATATATATATTGTGGATCCATGCAACATATACTTGTATGAATTTACTAGTCCACTTAAAATCTAAAATAAGCAAATAAAAGCCAACACCATCTTTTCATATGAGAATATTTATAAAAATAAGTAATAAAAAAATCATCATAAAAGTGTAGCATGATATCAGCTATGAAGCCTGTTTGAGATTAAACATGATATTAGTGTGTTTTTAGACACATGGATTTGAACCTAAACCCCGAATCATGATACTTTTTAATGTTTAATGTTTGCATTTTGTTCACTGGTTAATAAAGAATAGAAAAATGTATATAATATTTATGAAGATCTTTCCTTCAAAAAATTTGTGAGGCCGTGCCTTGCTCTGGCTCTTGTGAAATGTCCAAAATGTTAGACTTAATATTTCGAAAAAGTTGATAGCATTTATTGACTAACAACATTTTTTAGTAAGCGTACGGAGATATCAAATGTTTACTTTCTAGTAAAATAAAAACTTTCCATATCTTTTATTCATATTTTTGAAAAAATAAAAAAATTAAAAAGAAGGAAAAGTAATAGATAATTACCAAAGCCTAGGTGTAAGCATGTTTTCTTCTAAAAAATTATTGTTGTCATAACACTTTAACAAACACATGGGGATGTCAGAGACTTTGATAATGACCACACTTGAAAACTATGTCAAAATTCAAGACCTATTCTATAGACATAAAAGGGATGTTCTCTATAATCCAAGAGAAAAGTCAAGGCCTACAAAAGGAAGAAAAAAACAAACTGACGGTACAACAATACTTTTGGATATAAGAAGGTTTCTCAAGCTCTCATCACTTTTGGAAAATGAATATTCGTTATATCAAGTAGTCCTTCTCCCAGCTGATTATTGGAATGTCTCAATGTGATGCTTCCAAAGCCCGACGAAGTTTAGCACTAGCATGTCCGAGTGCGACGTTTCTAAACTCGGAGAAAATATGAACAATAAAGACGTACCAGTCTCATTTTCGGGATCTTAAGGTCCGGCCAATCCCCATTAAGGAGGATTAAAGCCCAGATTTCATGGGACGTTTGATTTTAACATGTTAAGCAACGCGACTAGTCTTATTCTTGCCCGACGGGACCCATTAATGCCCAACTATCTCCTTCAGGCCATGGCCGGTCTCGACTTGCCATCTCCTCTTGTGTTGTTCAGATCACGGAGCTCGGATCCCGGATCCTCCATCCTTTGCAGTTTCATCCATACATTAACGGCAAAATCATGAAATTCTAAGACACCCCGACATGTTGTCTCCCAGCCCCAGTTAACCTATAAAACTTGTAGATCGGAACTAGTGTATAGTCTTATCCCGGCAAGCTAGGGTCCGGCTCACGCTCTCACCCCACTAGCCAAAACTCAATAATGCATGTGGTCGGGCATATACAGCATCTCTAACCCCGCAATGACATTCCATGGTTAAACATCATGATCCTCCTTTTTAGGCAATCACTTTGGTCGAGTAGACTTAGCTTTAATTGAAGCCTATTTTTAGCTAAAACAGCGATCACATGAACCTTTACCCTAAAAAGCTACTTAACTAGAAGACTGACCCGGGCTCTAATCTCATGCCACGACAAAGTCATTACCCTATACTGGTTAATCATCACCCGAAATCTTAAACACCCTCCTCACCTCGATGGAGCTACAAGCTTAAGGGCAGGTTCCTGAAAACAAATTTTCACCGCCATAAAGTAGCGAAGTTCAAAGACAAGGCTCGACTACCAACTTTTTCGAGAGGGAACTTGGCTACGCCCCGAAATAGTTCATGGTAACACTGTTTCTGAGTCGGATGTGTTCCCTCCCTTAACATCACTACACCATGAATATATTACCATGCATCTGAGCAGGAACATGGTCTTTACTACATTAAAAAGGGCTCTCAAGTGACTAAATCTAGTCCATGAAGAAGAGAGTAAACGGTATCACGACCTCAAGATGGACCTGAGCCGGTCTCTCTCCTCCTTGCACTGCGACCCGATTCCATAAAACTCTCGGGGGATTTTGGTGGCAACAAGATCCATGATCACGAGTGTTGAAACAACAAAATACGAGAAGGGTTTAACGCTCCGGGGGTGTTGATCTTCTTACTTTGTAACCTTCTTCCCTCGTTCCTACAAAGACAAAAGAACTCGTTAGAAGGGGCCAGAGGCCGGGGTCTCTGGACCACCCTCCAACGCTCAACATTAGTAATCTATCCCATGAGAGTATATATATATATATATATATATATATATATATATATATATATATATATATATATAAATAAGAGATAAAGAGTTTAAGAGGAAGAGGTGGTAGAAACCCAGCGGTTAGCTGCAGGCAGCTCGTGTGGTGTAGTAGCATGAAGATGCTTTGTTCAATCAGTATATGAGACCTTCTTATGATATCATGACAACCATATGTGGTTGTATGATGTTTCAGCAACTAGAGAGTTGTATGATACTTCAGCAACTTGAGAGTTAAAGTATTTTGACCCACATACCTTGGTAAATATACGGTAAATTCCTAGAGGATGCTTCAAGTATTTTGACCCACATACATACGATGAACCATACCCACCCTATCAAAACTAATCGTACCGTAACCCAACCCATCATATATTCCTAACATGGATAAAAACGGAACCTTATGATGACTAATCGCAATTTAGGAAGAAGAATATGATGAGGAAGACGAGGTGTAACAACCCTGGTTTTTAGGCCCGAATTTTTTATTTATTTAGAAACCTATTGGGCTTGGCCCAACCCCTTATTGGGTATGACCTAACGATGTATATGGGCTTGGCCCATTTAATTAAGTTAAGCTATGAACCATACCCACCCTATCAAAACTAATCGTACTGTAACCCAACCCATCATATATTCCTAACATGGATAAAAACGGAACCTTATGATGACTAATCGCAATTTAGGAAGAAGAATATGATGAGGAAGACGAGGTGTAACAACCCTGGTTTTTAGGCCCGAATTTTTTATTTATTTAGAAACCTATTGGGCTTGGCCCAACCCCTTATTGGGTATGACCTAACGATGTATATGGGCTTGGCCCATTTAATTAAGTTAAGCTCATGTGACGAAACCCGTCGTAGTAATACCGGATACGCGTAAGAATTATTTTATGTCTTAGGAGTATTACATTAGATTAGTTAGGACTTATCCCACTAACACTTTAACCCCACCAATTACAAAGTATATAAATAAAAGAACACCAAAAATTAATTGCGAATAACAAAATAATAAAAATACATCATTTTATAAACATACATTATTTATACATCTATACATATACGAAACCATGCATACATGCATATATGTATGTACGTATATATATATATATATATATATATATATATATATAATATTTATCTACCATAAATAATAAAAGCAACAAATGTGTAAGAATAATACTTGCACATGGATAATTAAATCTTTTAAACAAATAACTAGTGATAAAAACCTACACCAACATTACATAAAAATCAACCCACACACACATGCATACGTGCACATGCAAATATACATGAATATATTTATAACTCACATTCATACATGTACATATGTATATTTACGAAAATCCACAAACATGCATACAAGTAGCATACAATAATTACCACCATACATCCATACACATTATTATTTTATAAACCATAATTATACATACACACATATCATATGTGCATACATGTACAATATATAAAACCCACAGGTCTATAATTTATAAAATAAATCAACATCTTATAAAAATCACATATACAAAAATGATACTTACACCTACATACATACAAGATACATGCATTATCCATTGGATTCCACCTACACACTACTTACACCTATTTGTCCCCTCCTACCCAACACCACCTCCATAACCAACCAACCCCCATTTTTACACACAATCAAATAAAATATTCTTTTCTTGCAAATCTACACAAAGTTTACAAAGACCAACACAATTTTGCAAGAACCAAGAAGTGTGAGACCCACTTCCCCCTACCCTCTCCTCTTCTTAGGTCCAACACTGGTACCTCCCACACATTTCACTTTTTGATCCTCTCCTTACGCATAAACACTCTAGAATACACTCTCAAATTCTCTCAACACTCAAACACTTCAACACACTAAACACTTAAACCCAGGAGACTCCAGCCCTTGAAGCCCCTAAACCGCCCATCAAAGTTCATCTCTAATTAACACCACTCCATCGTCCAAAAACAAAGTAACGAACACCTACACAAACCCACATCCTGTTGTTTCGCAAATCTGGTCATTCCATCATCCAAGAGCCCATCACAACAAAATTAGTTCCCAGCAGCTCATAACCACCATTTTGGATCCCTTAAGCCATCATAAGATCATCCATGTCAAGTCTACACATTAAGGTAACGAACACATAACCGAAATCACATTAAACACGCACTACACTTACATTTTTACACACAACGAATACCATGTCTCCTCATCCAGTATGAACATTCAAAAACATTTATTTTTTTAGTAACAAAAGTGTTAAAAAATGATAGAAACCATTTTCTAAAGAAAACACACGAGTTTGACTAAAACTAGTCAAACCGAACAACTACTTTTGGTCAGAACAACAACACTCAACCAACAACATTGAAAACATGATTTTATATTTTATGGAACTTCTTTATGGTAAAATATGATTACAAATTAAAATTCATGATCTTTGGAGTTGTTCATTATTTAATATGAAGTTTTTAATATTAAAAATGTGCATTTACTCTCTTTTTTATAAAAACGTATGAGAAGTACAAAAACTTAAAAATATGTTATGTTAGCGTTATATATGTTCATATTGGCACATATAGTTGAATAACTTTGATTTTTGACGGGTGACCTAAGAATCGAACAATAACCAACACTAAACGTACAAAACAACGAAAAGACCAAAACTATAAAAATATCAATATTTTATAATGTCAGTAGCTTATACATAATATATTTATGTTGGAAAATAAATTTCATATTGTTATGGACAACAAAATAATTTCTACAAATTTTCTAATATTTAATTGGTTCAAAATACGAAAAATTATAGAAAATAGTTAGAGACTCCTATGACTAAATTTACAAAATCCAAACTCATATATGGACATAAGATACCTAATTTTGGACCCTAAACATTACCAAACACTCTCTATGCTTAAAACGTAATCTTAATCGAACCGAACGCGTTAAAAGCATGAAACCGGGAATCACAAGTAAAGCAGGTATTTTTCATCTCCAGGAGCTTTAATACATATAGATAGAGTATTTCCACAAGTTTCATAATTTTTATAAACGTAATCAACTTAGTATGGATTTTTGAATATACGAACTTAGTATTTTCACAAAAAGCATAAAAATTGGAGAAATACATTTTTGTCAAGAAAAATTCTTTTTATACAGTAATATGAGACCCAAGGAAGTTTTTCAAAGTATAAAATGCATTAAAAGAGTATTTTATAAGCAAATCGTTTATTCATTGGTTTCAGGCGCGTTAAAGTACGAAAACAACCGAAGGACTATAAAACTAGAATACCAAGTTTGTAACTATTTAGTTACTATATAAATAGGTTGAAAAGGAAGTTTCACTATTTATTGGGTCACGAGTTATTTTATACAAATTATTGACGTTTAAACTACATTAACTGACTAATTTCGTAAATAAAATATAGTAATTTTTAGAAATATCTAAAAATTATAGACAATACATTTTTACAGTAAAATATGACCTCTTAACATATGGGTACAATTATATTAAAGTATTTTGACTTAAACCTAAAATGTAACTTAATGCGCGGTAACGCACCGTACTCGGTAGTCCGTTCATGAATCTAATACTTAGATATTTTTATCAGTAGATATATACCTAAAATGCTATACATACCATAAATATAATGTATAATACTTATTAATATCAACCCATAGTTAAAAACCCAACTTTAGTACGAATGTGACTATTTAACAAAGTCTAGGGACTAAAAATGACAAGTACCAAACTTTACTGATTTAACATCAAAGTACACTTAATACCAATCTATTTAACCTGTAATAACATAAGTATATACATACTTAGACGTATAAGTCAACGCAAACAACTAAAACCATGATAATACACGAATGTAACCAAAACCGTACGCACACGACACCGACACAACGAAACACATAGACTTATGTATTTTGGGGTCTAACATTACTAAACTAAACATAGGAACCCTACTTGAAGGTAGAACTCCCACGTTGAATGTACAATATCTTTAGAAATCTTGAGCAGGCCGGACACCAGGTGAGTTCATGAACCCTTTTTTAACTTAACACTTTGGGGTGGATACATACCTACTAAACTTTACTTTTATAAATTGTTAATGGTGTAATACATATGCTACTCTTGTCCCCGAACCCTATTATATACTCTCGGTGGCCATTAACTTCTTGTATGAGCCATTTGAAATGTGAATAGTACTATTTGGGAATCTCCCGCGTACAGTGGCATACCCCCCCCCCACTGAGGTTGAAAACCGTTACGCCACATATTCAATGATACGTTGATGCTTAGCAGAGCACGTTAGACCATTGTGAGTTAGGATATTGTTATTTGGGTGTTCGGGTTGGGTATAATCCGAACAGGTTTGGCTACATATTTTGTTGACCGTACACCAAAAACGTACTTATTTAATGTCCAGTATTTTATGGATCAAACGCTTTAAGACATTGTCTGTTTTGTTAAACCATGAGCTCACAAACTTTATGTTGACGTATTTTTTGGTATGTATTTCAGGTATTTAGACGATTTAGCTATTAAAGTATACAGTTAGACTTTATAAACATTGGATGCGCATTTAGACACACAGTTGATAGCCGTAGAAGACTCTGACTAGAAGAAACACACAAGGATTATAGACAAAGTATAGAATGAGACGACTTTGGAATAGCATACCAAATGGTTTCACTGCTTTTGTTAGAGATTACTTTCGTATCATTTGATTTATACTTTGAACACAATGATATATCCTGTAAACCTATGGCCCATTATTTAATGCATACATAGTTTCCGCTGTGTTTAGTTGGATATTCAATCGTCACGACCAACCCCCTTGGTCGGGGTGTGACACGAGGTTCCAGTTGAAAGTTAGGAAATGGGTGACATAATGATAAACTGTTAAATATATTAACTTGTTCATTTCATTAGGTTTTTCTTTACCAAATATCTTGTTTTTTAAGTTTAATTTCTTTTTAAAAAATTAGGTAGAACCAGATATGTTTGTTATCATCCGAAATCTTTTATTGGGTATTAAAGATGCGTGAGTAAATAAATACAAACACTAACTTGAACCTGGGCCAGGAAATGAAAGGCCAATATCGTAAGTTCATCGTTACAGAAATCCATACGTCTTGCATGGCCAGTTTATCATACCACCAAATCACTGTAAACCACGTTGCACCACCACATTCAAATCTGACATGTCCAAACATAATTCCTCCACGCCACCATCTTCTCCAGCCAGGGGTGGACCCACTAAGGTGGGTTGGCGGCGCCCGCTCCCCCTACGAATTTTTTTTTTATTTTTATACGTTAAATATTCGATTGACCCCTGTAAATTTTAAGTCTCGACCCTCGTCCAGTCTTGAAAACTCAGTAACTGATGCCCAGACCACAGCCAATTTGAGAAACATAATATTTAACCATGTATTGGGTTAAATTATGGTTAGAAGAATAGTAATATATGTTTATTTATATTGTCATGTATACTCAAGCATTAAGGTATTATAACCTCAAGTGTTTCACCATTGCACAAAACCATCAACATAGTTGATGATTCGGGTGGTCATAACTACAAGAAAGAAAATACATAAATAAATTAGCTACTTTAACTAAGTAATCAAGTGAGAAGTGAGAAATTGTGGAAAATTAAGTCGTCCTCGAAGGGACTTCCCGAATGACCGTACCGAGGAATTCTACCACAACTCTCTCTAAGGAACTCGTTATTTTCGGTATGCGGCAGACCCAACACGACTGACGGATAAGCCGACGTTGTAAACCAAGGTTCTCGACATCACCATTTTTATACCATAACACAAGTCCTCCAACATAGTCTTGTTTGGAAACATGATTTGGTTTCATTTACTTCTTATTTGTATATTAACTAATGACATAAGAAAGATGTAGAACGTAGACATATGAGGTTTAAGAAACAAAATAAAAAATTCATTTTATAAGGTTTAAGAAAAATAATCTTAACTCGAACCTCAAATTGGTGGTTTACCAAACTTTATTTACCTTGGTAAATATATGGTAAATTTCTAAAGGATGTTTCAAGTATTTAGAAAGAAAAATAATGTCAAAAAATGAATGAAAAAAGAAAAAGATGAAAGAAAGAAAAAAAAACTTACAAGATTGTATTTAAAACTTGTTGCAAAAATATGTAGTTTTTAGATAGATTGAAAGACTTTGAGAAAAGAGTTTAGAGTGATAAAGATGATTAGAGAGAGTTTGAGAAAGACTGTATAGTGATAAAGATTATTAGAAAGATTTTGGTTAGTATTTATAGATAAAAATTAGGGTTTGACATTAAAGAAGTTACTTAAGTGGAGGGAAATTAAAATTTTTCAATTTTAAATACAAGTGGAGGAAAATGAAAAAAATTCAATTTCAACCCCTCAAATTTAGTGTTTTGTCATTTTTTACTTTAACCTGACCCTGTTTAACCCGAACTGAATCGAACCGGATTGAAAAAATGTTATATATCAATAGATTCCTACCAAAATTTTGACCCCCATGAAAAAAATTTCAGGGTACGCCACAGTCTCCAGCGCGGAGCATTTGCCCATTTAATAACGCGCACTAAAATCCAAGTTAATATTCAAAAGACCAACTACGTTATAAACCATACAGTCTATTTACTAGTTGCGCGATCTCACTCACTTTCTTTTATGACCTCCTCTAGTCATTGTTCTACTGCTTCTCATTTTGGTAGTTTCGGCTGAAGTGTTTTTTGAGGAACGTTTTGATGGTTCTTTTTTCGTGTTTACATGCAATTGTTTATTTGACCTTATTTATGAGTTTTCCGTTTCGGTAAATGTCTATTGATTTATTTTTTTTCTTATAAATTACCTAGTTTTTTATTTCCGATTTGTTAGATTTTAGCGAAATTGATGACCCTAGCTAATACGTTAAACGAGTAAATTATATTTTTAGGCCTTTATAATAAGTGAAATTACGGATCGTGACCTTTATTTTAGATTTTTGCACTGGTTGGCCTTTATATAAATTTTTGTCACGTTTTTTGGCCTCTTTGGTAACGGCCGTTAACTTTTCCAATTAACTCCCCTCATGTGCATTACACTTAAAGGACTATTATTGTAAAATTAAAATTGTTATTATTATTATTATATACATTCTCCATTGAGCACGATGACCTCACGGGTTGTTGTAATACCATCGGAAATCCACCTTCAGCCACCATTATCACATCATTAACCATTTGTGCTTCATGGGTTCACAGATCTCAGCAAATTCAATAACCATTGTTGAATCCTCTGTTTCAATTTCTGTAACTTCAACTTCTTCGTGAGCTTCAACATTTTCTTCAATTTCATAATCTTGGTTTACAATGTCTTCAAATAATGATGCAAGATTGAAACTTTCTTCTGCAACTACTTCTTTTGCTCATCTTCTTTATCTTCACCCACTTTATATTGTTCTTGATGTTCTTGATATGGACCCACATCACATTTTTGCTCATTATCAAGCTACTGATTTTTACCCTCTTCATATTGTTGCACATTATCAAGTTCTTGATCTTTACCCACTTCATATGTTTGCACATTATCATTTTCTTGATCTGGACCCATGACTTGCAGCTGTTGGTTTAAATCTTTTTCTATGTGACTTTCACAGTCAACAAATTCTTCATTTTCTTCCTCATTTGTTGCAACAACTGGTTCCTAGGATCTATTAGTGGCGATGGAGGTGGTGTTGTTGAAACCCTCTTTGTCTCTCGTCGAAGCAACCACAACCAACTCCACCACCCTCATCTTCGATTGTTCTCTCTTACTTTCTCTCTCTCCCTCCGAATGAGGCTTGCAGCAGCTGGGAATGTATATATATATGGATTGTGTATGTAGGGGAAGGTTCATGCGAGAATAGTAAATATTGCGAGAAGTGTAAGAAATTACTAAATTCTTCATTTTTTCAATAAAAAAACTTTTTTAACATGTAAAAAATGATTAAATTGCAATTTTTATTCATCAAATTTGATATTCAAAAAATAAAATTTGATAAATTTCGTTTATTTGTTGAACTTGCACATGTTGAAGTCATATGTAGCTTTTGTTACTTACACATAACTTACACGTGTGTAGGTAAACTTAAAAAGCTAAAAATAACATACGAAAAAAAAATTATGCTTTTTTTTAGTTTATACCTTACTCATTTGTGTGTAGGAAAGGGATTTAAAAAAAATTAAATCATTACCAAGTTTTTTTAGTGAATTAGATTTCTTCTTTTTCTTCTTGCAATATATGAGTCTTCTCAAATGAACTTAATCTTGTGTATGTATTGTATGTATATATAATAATAATAATAATAATAATAATAATAATAATAATAATAATAATAATAATAATAATAATAATAACAATAATAATAACAATAATAATAATAATGTTACAACAATGGTCCTTTAGGAGGAGTAAAATTACCAAAATGCCCTCGTGTGCATTGCACATGAGGGGACTTAACGGAAAAACTTAATTGTCGTTAAGTTAAAGGCCCAAAAGTGTGACAAAAATTTATATAAAGACCAACCAGTGCAAAAATTTAAAATAAAGACCACGATCCGTAATTTGACTTAATATAAAGACCCAAAAATATAATTTACTCTAAAATTAACTGATTTTTCGTATATTTAAGACAAAGATATACTAGTGATGCATTTCAGGCTTAAAAGCTTTTAACTTGTTGCTTGAGCAAACTTTTTTAATGTTACTTTTACTTTTATATTGGCATGTTCCATTTGTGCATTATTATTCTATCGATCGGTTTCTTTTCTATATCAACGAAAAGTTAATTCTTTTCATTTTTGAAATATGTTTTTATAAGAAATATGTTGGAAATAAGTTCACTTTTATTAAAATAATCAACTAAATATTATAACGATACTCTCGTTATACATGAGAAATTTACAACTACAATACCGTGTACAATAAAGAACAGTTTAAACAATGATATAATCCGTTGTGGTTAGTAAATCTTCAATGAGATAACAACGTACATGACAATAACAACAACGAGATTGATGATCTTGCAAAACAGATATTAGAAAGAAAGATCTGGGCTTGTGTTTGACACAATTCCCTTAAACATGTTCTTCGTCTGTTCCCAGGGTACACCAGATGAAACAGCGTACTGTCAAACGTTGAACACTTGCCTGAAAAGAAACCGGAGGAGACGATGTAGATGAGAAGAAGATTGTTTGTGTGTTGCTGTGTTTCACTGTGTGTTGTTGCACTATGTGTTGTTGCTACATTTTGGGTGTTGGCTCGAACTCAACTTGTTGCTGCGTTTTTTGTTGTTATCATTGTAGATAAAAAGATTGCATTGCAATTCATGACAATTGAATTGTCATAAAACCCAGCAACCCAAAGGTTGGAAATTCAAATAGTCTCTTCTATATGACACAAAAACGGGTCAGGTTATAGCAACGCTAGCCTCGAGTTTTTGGACATGCATTCGGTTTACTAACCGACTACTTGAGAGTTGACCTCTCATTTACACAAAATATCAAACATAATCATGTAATCTTGGATGAAATTTTGAGTTAAAGTAATGGAATTAATCAACCCAGTTGAACCACCCGATGTAATTGGTTGAATTTTTCAGAGTTGGACGCTATAAAGTTTAAAAGCGATTTTAAAACATTGTTAAAATCCAATTTGAGAATTTTAAAACACTAAAAATATTTATAAACCTTTAGAAATTAAATTTATTTTTGTTAAAAAAAACCTAAATTTTGTGACTTTAGACAAATAAGAGTATTAGGGACTATTTGGTAAAATCTAAATTATTAAGGAGCTTTTTTGGTAAGCTCTTAATGGTATTAAGATGCTACTTCTTAATGGTTAATAGCCTCTTAATAACTAAAAGATATCCCTAAGTTTGAATAATTATGAGGTAACATTAAGAGGTAGTCTCTTAACCATCCAGACTTATGGATATCTATTAACAATTAAGAGATATGAACCATAAAGAGACTTACGAAACAACCCCTAAGTGCTGAATGGTTAACAGGTGTGAAACATTAAGAAGCTCTATCAATTGAAGAGATATTGAGGTAGAACTTCAGATGAAGGTAAGTTTGGTATATGCTTTATTCAGTTCTATTTAGCATCTCTCTGTTTCTTAACCATTCGACACTTAACTAAAAATTTCAGAGACTTTTTTTTAAACAAATGCTCCGAATGCTGAATGATTAAGGATTGTACTAAACCATTAAAATGTGAAACAAACAACCCCTTACTTGTTAATATTCAACGACATAAATGATTTATTCAGTGCATTTAATATTAATTAGAGTAAACTGTAGTTTTGGTTCCTGTGTTTTGATACCATTAACAGTTTTAGTCTCATCTTAAAAGTTTGGTCCCTGTGTTTTTATATTTTTTAAGAGAAATGGTCCCGAACACTAGCTTCATCAAATTTTCCATTAAGTCTCTCATACGCGCTCCGTATTTTATGGGTAAAAATGTCCTTTCTCCTCCTTTTTATCTAGGTTATCATGTAGATTAACATTTTTATTCAATCGCATGTCAAAAAAAGTGGGAGAAATGACATTTTTACTCTACAAATGAAGGAGACTTAACTGAAAATTTAATGATGTTAGTTTTTAAAATCATTTTTATTAAAAAATAAAAATACATTGACAAAAATATTAAAATGACACTGGGACCAAAATACAATTACTCTATTACTTATGACGAAAATGGCAAATCTCGTAAATACCTATTTCGAAATCCCCAAAACCCATGTACTTAACTCTACTTCAGTGGTAGCCGGCTCGTAATAATATCCAATCAACACCCACCACGTTGCATCCATGACACAAAACCCTGACATGGCAATCTATTATTCGTCCACGTCATCCTAGGCTCCACCGTGGACTTGATCCCCTAAAAAACTCAACGCTGATCTAAACGTGATAACCAAAGACAAAATCGCATATATAAACCCCTACTCTATACCTCGTGATCTCACAGTGTGTGTAACAATGGCGGATCGGATGTTAAACCCTAGCTCACTCGCATTTCTCGCTCTACTGCTACTCTTCTCGATTGCATCTGCTAAAGTGTTCTTCGAAGAACGATTTGACGGTAATTGATTTCGTTAATTTGTTCATTTCTGCCGATAAATGTAGATGTTAGTTTGATATGATGATGTTTCATTTTGTATTTTTGTTATGTTGAATTGGTGTGCTCATGTGTTTTTTTGTGTTATTTGCTTTCGATGATCGGATCTATTTCTTGTAGGTCAGATGGTTTATCGATATGTAGATTTGTAGTTGATATGTTAGGTTTATTGATAGTGCTATCCAGATCATTAGAACAAAGTGGTTTACAAACTGTCTGATGCGATATAACCTGAATTTGAGGTGTTTAGAGAGAGATTTGTGTTGTTTACAATCGTCATTGTTGTTGTTCGTACTAGAATTATCATTCGAGTTAGATGTCCTCAAATGGATCTGTGCTTATTTATTTATTTATTATGATAGATAGATAGATAGATCTGCAGTTAATAGTCAGATCCTTTGATAGTGAAATTGAAAATGCAGCAGCAGTCAGTCAGCATTTTTATAAAAATACACGAACTTTTGTTCTAATGATATATTCGTTTGATTCGTTGTTTTTCGTTAGATGGATGGGAAAACCGGTGGGTTAAATCCGAGTGGAAGAAAGATGAGAACATGGCTGGGGAGTGGAATTATACATCTGGTAAATGGAATGGAGATGCCAATGATAAAGGTAACTCTTTTGCTTAATTGGTTTTGAAAAATGTTTGTGTAAATTTATAAGTTGCTGTTGCTGACAAACATTTTTCTTTTCCTTGAACAATAGGTATACAGACCAGCGAAGACTATCGGTTTTACGCCATATCTGCTGAGTATCCTGAGTTCAGCAACAAAGATAATACACTTGTGTTCCAGTTTACTGTGAAACATGAGCAGAAGCTTGATTGTGGTGGTGGCTACATGAAATTACTAAGTGGCGATGTCGATCAAAAGAAATTCGGCGGCGATACGCCATACAGGTTATTATTTACATTACATACACAACTCCTGCCTTTGAAGTTTCATTTCCTTTTTTGTGTTATTAATGCTTATAGTTCCATGCTAATATTGACTACAGTATCATGTTTGGACCTGATATCTGTGGGTATGCTACAAAGAAAGTCCATGCAATTCTTACATACAATGGGGAGAATAAATTGATCAAGAAAGATGTTCCTTGCGAGACGGATCAGCTTTCACATGTTTATACTTTCATTCTCCGCCCCGATGCTACCTACGCTATCTTGATTGATAATGTAGAGAAGCAAACAGGAAGCTTGTACTCAGACTGGGATCTTCTCCCACCAAAGCAGATAAAGGACCCTGAGGCTAAAAAGGTAGATTTAGACAAATACACATGGGCAATGTTTCTGCAGATTATAAGAGTGTCACCATATTTTTTTTTGTTCAATGTTGACTCATACATTTCTATTAATTTTGATAGCCTGAAGACTGGGATGAGAAGGAGTTTATTCCGGATCCTGAAGATAAGAAACCTGAGGTAATAAAACATTATGAATTTATGATCTAATCTCCCCTTTTGATCCAAGTGGGATCTAACATTGGTTTTAATACTAGGGTTACGATGACATCCCCAAGGAAATCCCTGATCCAGAAGCCAAAAAGGTATTCATTTTTCTTTCGAACGTTCTATTTCGCCTGATACACTGCATTGAGCTATTACTGAGTAAATGAGCCAACATTTCAGCCTGAAGATTGGGATGATGAGGAGGATGGTGAGTGGACGGTCCCAACTATTCCAAATCCTGAGTACAAGGGTCCATGGAAAGCAAAGGTTTGATGTATAATACTGTCAATCGTTGAATTTTACGCTAGTCAGAAGCATATATTTATAAAAAAAAATTCTGCTTGACAGAAAATCAAGAACCCGAACTACAAAGGGAAGTGGAAGGCACCCATGATTGACAACCCAGGTACTAGTCCTTGAAAATTTGCAACCATTGCAACTATCATCTCTAATCCTAAGTTTCATTCACACCCAATTTCTCTCTGAATTTTAGATTTTAAGGATGACCCTGATATCTACGTTTTCCCTAAGCTGAAGTATGTTGGCATTGAGTTGTGGCAGGTTGATTTCGTTCTTTGCAACTTGTTTGCATTGTTGCATCATTGATACAGACTGAATGCTTAAGTCTATGTTGTACTTGTTTTGCAGGTGAAATCCGGTACTCTGTTTGACAATGTGCTGATATGTGATGATCCCGAATACGCAAAACAAGTGGCGGAAGAAACATGGGGCAAACAAAAAGATGTATGCTTTGCCTTTTAATATCTATAAACTTACCAACTCATATTACCATTTTCTCCTCATCGTCGTTTCCTTTCTTTTAGGCTGAGAAGGCAGCATTTGAAGAGCTTGAGAAGAAACGGGAAGAAGAGGTATAATATTCATTGCATTTTGTTTTTTGTGATATACTTACAGCTTTCGTGTTACGTTGGAATGCCATGTTATTTAATATGTTAATGTTTTTAGACACGTAAAAAATAGTGTTGGGTTAAAAGGTGTTGACCTAACTAAACTGTTTGATTTGTTTGCCCCTCAGGAATCGAAGGCTGATCCGGTTGATTCTGATGTAAGTATATCACACACTGTTTTTATAATGATAGATGGAAGAACGAAATTTGAAATCGTGACTGAGATAAAATTGTGATTGTTCAGGTTGATGAGGATGAGGACCATGAGAGTGATGATGCAGGGCATGATGATGATGAGGAAGAAGCAGCAGAGGAAACTGATATCAAGGTAAAATCAAATTAAATTTTAATTTTAATAATTTTGATTTTTTTTTAGTTTTAACTAATTTCGTTTTATATCTGCAGGATGAGCTATAAGGTGGTGCCCAATGTATTTGAGGCTGGGATATTTTTTGTTTTATAGGTTGTGTTGTTAGGGCTTTGTTTTCAGTTGCCATTGGAAGAGTGTTAGAAAGAAATATGAGAACATCAAACATGTGTGTTTTTCAATTAAAGACCCAACTGACATTGACATTGATATCTATCTCTTTCAATTTGCCTTTTAAGACCATATTTTCCAAGTCAAATCCCCTACTTAAAGCAACCAAATATAAACGCAATGGTGATTTGGTGCATTGGACTATTGCAGCCGCAGGTGCTCTTAGCTTAGCTCTATTTATTCCAAAATTAAAATTACGCTCTTTTGATTGTGACTTATATAGTTTAAATTAAATGGATTTATCATAACAAGTATTACTAAACGTCTTTTGATTAAGTGGTCTACTTTAGTTGATGCGAGGATGTTTAGAGGTTTGTGTCATTAGTAGTAAACAAAACATTTATGATAATTTTTCCCAACTGTGCTTTAACTTATTTGATGTCTAGCGTAATTTTTTTATATTTACAAGTATGACGCTAGACAGATCACTATTCACTACCGGAGACTTAATGTCTTAATGTTATGTTAATTTTTTCTACTATTGTACAAAATTTTGATTTTTTCAAATGAAAGACTTGACTAAAAAAAAGGACAAAGAACATATTGACTAAATGGTGTTCTAAAATATTAATCTGTATAAAAAGGAAAAATTGATAGAGCCAAGCGAGCTCCTCTTTTTACCTTTGACTTAAGCCATAACGAAGCAACCAACACAGTTTTACTTATCACTTTAGTCGTCAATGGCCTGATATGATAAAAAAAAAAATCGTGTTCCTATGAATCCTATGCTTCCATAAGCTTCATGTCATTTTATGAAATGAAAGATATAACAATAAAATTTAAATTATATATTATTTATATTTATAATGACGGTTGCAGTAATAGTAAAATCTTTACACTCAAGAAATGAAGTGGATGCTCACTTTAACCCTCATTTCTGACCAAGTTAGTCAATTTTTTTTTCATAAATACATATTCAAAAATAACATATAAGCAATTGGAAAGTACATTTTGCAAATTGGGGATGAGAAGGAACTTATCAGATTATGGAGTGGAGACCGTATAATAGAAATTTAACACCCCGTGGGGGTTCGCTCAGTTCAAACCTATGTGGACTGGATAAAAACATATGTTAAGGCAAAAACGTATACCGATGTCAATAGGGGTTGCAGGACTCGCGGATTGTCAGAGAAAAGATCCCTTGTTGAGGCATTGAATAGTTCGATACGTTCAGATGATGGAACTTGGTACGATTTAAGCAATGATGAACTGTGTAAGAATTGCCGCGTCCTATCTGAAAGGAAAAAAATAAAAAAAGTGAGAGCTTCCAGGTCTAAACCCATCAACTAACGCAACATGATCAGACAACACGTGGTGGAGGAAATGAAATCGTTTAAATTGATAACAAAAGAGATTAGATTTGAAGAAAAACAAAGAAATAACGGAAGACTTCAAATTACTCTCCATCGACATCTCTCATGTTCAAGGACTGCACCGTGTGTTTTTTGAGGCCCAACAAATAGGCCTGCAAATGAATCGAACGAACACTAACATAAATGTGTTCGTATTAGTTCATTTAACTTTAATCAAACATGACCATAAACACTCAATAAAACACGAACATGAGCACTTACTCCCTAAGATGATCATGCTGAACCCGACCAAGTCTGAAAACAAATAAAATGAAAAACAAGAGCAAAACACCCGATAGATTTTCTGTTTCTCTAGTCGGTCTTGGACCGGTTGGGGTCTGTTACATTGTTTTTATGGGTCGCCCTTGGAGATGTTCCCTTCTATCTATGAAGACGGCATAAATAACTGTTAAAACAAGTAAAATATGTGATGTGTCTTTCTTTTATATCTTAATATGTTTTTTTTCTCTCATGTCATACCTATAATCAAATCAAATCTATTACTAATAAATTTATAGGGTCTTGATTCATACACCATTGATTAATGATATACATTCAACACCGTTGACCATTGCATTAAGTAGTCTACAATTTACAAATTGCTAAACTATAATTTAGCTTGAGGTTTGATACATGTGTTTTTGAGGTTTGATGATAATGTTTCTAAGTTCGTAAGCTCGTGTTTTGTGTCGGACGACAATATAGTAGAGTTGGATGGTTGTATTTTGGAGTCAAATGCCATTGCTTTTTAGTACATGTGTTAGGCCGTTGGCGTTCGTGTCGGTATTTAAGGACGATCGTCGATCGCCCATGTTAAAAGGACATATTAAAGAATGAAAAAGTCAACTGAACTAATAATCCGTCAGATTTTATTTAAAAAAAATACACCCTTTTATGATATAATGCTCAAAGGAAAGTTTAATGACGCAATTGCAGTATTTTCTTCTATAAAGTTTAATGAATGTAATTGCTGTATTTTCTTCAAAGTATTGATTTCGAACTATTAGCATCAGAAAACAGTGGCAAAACTTAAATACACGAGGACCAAATTGAAAGAATGAGATATTATAAAGGGTACAACATGCAAATATTTCTAACAATCAATCTAACGGCTCATATTCACTCGATGACACAATAATTTCACATCTCTCAATTCCTATTGGTTAAACACCCTCACTATACACGATCAGGTGGCTTTAGTTGGCAGATCCAACGGCTGACAATTCACCACCCAAAACGCCCAAATATGCACCAACATATTCAATTTCTGTGATACTTTTCTTGCTCTAGGGTTTACTATATATAATCACATCAATCAGATTTTTTTTATTAATCGATCAATTCGATCATTGTTTACAGTTTTTGGTTCAAAATCGAGGTTAATAATCATGTTTTTGGTGGATTGGTTTTATGGAGTTTTGGCGTCGTTAGGTTTATGGCAAAAGGAGGCTAAGATCTTGTTTTTAGGGCTTGATAACGCCGGTAAAACGACGTTGCTTCATATGTTGAAAGATGAGGTTAGTTAGTTTTGATCATTATTTGTTATGTTTGAAATATATAGTTAGTGAAGGTGAAATTTGATTTGTGTTGGTTTGGTTTGGTTTGTGAAGAGATTGGTTCAGCATCAGCCAACGCAGTATCCGACATCTGAAGAACTGAGTATTGGAAAAATCAAGTTTAAAGCTTTTGATTTGGGAGGTCATCAGATCGCTCGTAGGGTTTGGAAAGATTATTATGCCAAGGTATAATTTGATTTTAGTTTTTTGATGCATATGAGTTGTTGCTGGTGTATGTATGTGTATGTGTATGTGTATGTGTATGTGTATGTGTATGTGTATGTGTATGTGTATGTGTATGTGTTCAAATTTAAAGTTTAAATTATGTTTAGTGTTGATAAACGTGCTTTAAGAAACTTAAATTAGAATTGAAGGTATTAATATTGAGCTTAAGAAGGTGAAAATGTACCTCCCTTTATGTTATTTTTTTCTCATTTTATTTTTAGGATGTTTAGGATACATGTGGGCAATTAAAAAAATACCCCGAACAATCAGAACATATTTTTATTGGCACATATTGGTTAAATGGTCTATATATTGTTAATGATTTTCAAGAAAATAATTATTAGACTTTGGATATTGATAATGATAGGCAAGAAAATGATGTTTTCTATGAGTGTATGCAAAAAGAAAATTTTAGGGAAATCTTTTTTTTAGGATACCTCTAACATTTTGGGTTGCATATTTGGTAGTAAAAGGCGTGATTTGGCGTAGAAAATTATTAGTTTTCTACTATTCTGCAAATAAAGAACCCAATATATGAACATGGTAACAGTTCAATTTTAGAAGTATGCACATTCAAAGCAATGCTTAGTTGATATAACACTAAATTTAGGGATAATGCCACATTAGTTAATTGCACTTTTTTTTTAACTTATTATCGCCTTTAGGGCTTTTTGTCAAGTACTTGCAGAAGATGATTGTTTTCAAGTCTATAAGCTTTTGGCCTTGGGCATTTAGTTGTTTTGCCAAAACAATGTTGGTGTTAAACATGTGTGTTTTTCTTTTACGAAACTTATACTTGGGGACCGGTTATGTAATAGCCAAATAATTGAAATGGTTGCTTTGCCACTTAATTTCTATCTTTATGCGATTGTTTGATACTTTATCTTCTACAAGTACTATAGCCCCTCTTCCCAATTTTAGATCTTTTACATTAAATTTCAAGGCTTTCAGTTATCCTTTTTAAGCATTCATATCATAAGTTCTTCACATTTTTACTACGTTCTTGTCATGACTAAAATCTTTAGTTAAGCGATCGTATTTAAGTCATGATGTCTCAAATTTAATGTACAGAATTTAGGTCTAAGTCATATACTGAACTAATGATATTATGCATACACGCCAACACATATACATAGAAACACATTGTAGATGTATATTTGTACACTCATAATAGATTTAGTCTGGATGTTCCTTTTGTTGTTTAATACTTGATGCACTTTCAAATGCTGCATACTTTGCATTGATATCAAATAGACATTTAAGGAGCTTAACTATCCTTGTACAGTTGATCATAACACTTGACCACTCGTGTATGTGTTTTTTTAAAGGTGGATGCCGTTGTTTACCTAGTGGACGCATTCGACAAAGAACGATTTGCAGAGTCAAAGAAAGAATTAGACGCCTTGCTGTCAGATGAGTCATTGGCTAGTGTACCCTTCTTGATCTTAGGCAACAAGATTGACATCACGTATGCAGCCTCGGAAGACGAATTGCGTTATAGCATGGGACTCACGGGCCTTACAACGGGCAAAGGCAAGGTCAATCTTGAAAACACAGGTGTTAGGCCTCTTGAAGTGTTCATGTGTAGCATTGTGAGGAAAATGGGTTATGGTGATGGGTTTAAGTGGGTTTCTCAGTACATCAAGTAGGAAATGAAACAAAAACATTGTAAGGGATTTGGTTTTTTAGTTATATGTTCTCTGTTTACTTGGTGGTATGGTATGTCATATATTGTGTTTTGTATGTGGGTCATCAACTATTTGGAGAAGAAATTGATGCTGGTTTTGGTTTGGTTTGGTTTGGTTGATGCTGTGTACTTTTTTGGGTAGCAAGTGATTGTGGGTTGTAAGTGGGGAGTAATAAATGTGATTTAGATAGAAGAACTTAGGTCATGAATTATAGCAAAATATTGTCTATGTTCCAATCTTTATTTCTTTAGAGTGTAACTTGCTCAAAGGGTCCTTTATTTTGTACTTCCATTTGCAGCCTTATTGTCGCCAGTCGCCACCAACGGCATTTCCTCTCAACTTTTAGATCTCATCAAGGCTACTGAAAACCTTGTCAAAATTGGTCATCAAACCGAAACCATTGCCATTGAAAACCTTGTCAAGATATAACTACAAGTACATTGCTTTCAAAGCCATCTACACGGTCTAAAGTCCCTGCAAATGTCGTTCACAAAAGCCTCACCATAAGCCGAACTGAAACCACATACGATTATGAAGTCTAATCTGTTAAAAGGATCTTATCATTGCGCGTCTACAATGTAAGCTATAGACATATACATTTAAACAATAAAATCTGATTATGATTTGGTTTAAAATTATAATGTAAAAGTGTAGATAAAGTAGATAGGTTATTGCTAAATGTGAGACCTAACTTGTTCATCTGAATATGTTTGTAAATTCAACCTTAGCTATAAAACTCGTTTGGACTAAACCCTGAGCCTTCGAAAATCATATTAAACTAGATATCAGACTCGAGCTGCGCGATACGACGGCCGAGTCTCTCATATGTGATTTCGTCTCACGGGTACAAAAAGTTGCACGCGTCGCATGTTACAGAGTAAAGACTTAATACATCACTTATTAAAAGTAAAAAACTAAGTCAAAGTCGAAAAATATGGGTTTAATAGTAGAAGAGGGTAAACATGTCAAAGTTAAGTTGGGGCACAAGTGGTCAAAGTTAAGTAGAGGTCAAAGTCGTAAACATGACAAAATTGAGTTAGAGTAACACGTGTAAAAATTGCAAAAAAAACAAAGAGAAGAAAACTCAAAGAAAAGAATAAGATACAAACAATTAAAAAAAAGAAAAAAATCCTGTTGCAGTTGGGAGTCAAACCCAAGCCACCGTTTAAACTCAAACACGCCCAAACCAACTCCGCTAGTTGATGATTTGGTATTTATGTTGGAATAGGATGTATATATGTCGATAAAACAACGAATTTTGTAAAATAAAAAATAAAAAAACTTGAATTAGCCATTAGGATCACGCCATGTGACATGTCATTGTTAGTCAGTGAAAACCACCGACCTTCCATTATAGTAGTAATATAATATAATAATATAATATAAAATAATATAATTCATTCTGCATAACAGAAACATGCACATATCTATATCTATAGGTTTTAGGACATTAAACATGTCACAAAAGTGATAAAAATGACTTCTATAATTAAACCATAAACAAATCTCTTGTATAACTACTAACTCAATAATACATAAATACTACAATATAAATGCATAAAAACGGGGATGTAGCTCAGATGGTAGAGCGCTCGCTTAGCATGCGAGAGGTACGGGGATCGATACCCCGCATCTCCACAAAATTTCATCTTTTTTATAAACTCACTTAAACAATATGCTTGTATCAATTTGTCTATGTTAAATTAAGTCTAAAATGTGATTTTTGTTTGAAAAACTGATCCATAACAATGTGTTAATTTGATCAGAAATGACTAAAGGTCAAATCCAAACAAAAATCGATAACTGCTTCAATCACTTTGGTTATTCGATGGTCCGGTTCAATCAATTCAATTCTAGTAAAAACGCTTACTTAATCGTCGCCTTGTTGTGCCTCATGCGTTTTAGCACAAAAACCATATGGACAATGTAGTCTTAAATTAACTTTTGATATAACAAGTACAAGTACATTGCTTTCAAAATAGTCACCTAATCATGCTCTGCCCTGCTGCCTTATTTATATTACTTTTCATCATTAACAATCTAATCTTCTCAACTTCATCCCATTTCCCCTTTTCTGCATATATATTTGACAACACCACATAATTACCAGAATTACATGGTTCCAAAACTATAACCTCTTTAACCGCCACTTCCGCAAGTTCCATATCGCCATGTTTATAACAAGAGCTAAGTAATGCACCCCACAATGCAGCATTTGGTTTCATGGGCATTGTTTTTATCAACTCATAAGCCTCTTTTACACAACCACCACGCCCAAGAAGATCAACCATGCACCCGTAATGCTCGAGCCTTGGCTCAATTTTATGGGTTGACACCATTGAAGAAAACAAGTCTCGTCCTCTTTGAATTAACCCTGAATGTACACACATTGTTAACACACCAACATACGTAGACTCGTTTGGATTCATCCCTTTGGTTATCATCTTGTCAAACAAAGCTAAACCCTTTTCGGCTTCCCCATTGAAAGCCAAACCTGAAATCATGGCGTTCCAAGAAACCACATTTTTCAACGGCATGTCGTTGAAAACCATGAACGCGTTTTCAAGAAGCCCACGCTTGCAGTAGAAATCGACAAGTGCGTTTCCTACTGACACGTGTTTTTCATAAAGTTTACTTGATTTAACATACGTATGAATCCATTCTCCAATACCATCTTCACCCAAACGAGCACAAACCGGAAGCATAGTGACCACAGTCGCCTCATCCGGTTCAAAACCATCATCACACATATCTTGAAAAACCTTCAAAGCTTCACACTCTCTCCCACTTTTAGCCAAACAAGATAACATTGTGTTCCATGTAACTATACTCCTCTCATTCATCCCCTTAAACAATTTATAACCCATCTCCACATTTCCACCTTTACAAAACCCAAGAATCATTAAGTTCCAAACAACAACATTTCTTTCAGGCATTTCATCAAACACCTTCTGAGCATCATCAATTTCCCCACAATTCACGTACAATTCAACAATTCCAATCCTAACAGAACCAAAACAACGAAACCCAAGTGAAACAACTTGCCCATGAACCGTTTGCCCGGATCTAACATCGCAAAGATTGGAACAAGACTTAAGCAAAGGAGCAAAAGTGAACTCATCAGGCCATATGCCACGTTTCTTCATGGCGGAAAACAGATTGAGAGAGATTTGAAAAGGGGGTGATAATGAGTAGCCTTTGATCATTGAATTGTAGAGGAGGATGTTGGGGTGATGGGTTTGGAGGAAGAGAAGATGAGCGTAGGGCATTTTGCGGAGCGAGGAGCAAACAGAGACGAAGTGAGCGAGGATGTGATTGGATTGGTGGAGGTTATGGCGGAGGAAGTGAGCGTGGATTTGGGTAAGTTGGGTCCGGCTACGGTGGCCGTGGAGGTGGCGGAGGATACGTCGTTCGATCTCTCTCACGGTGCTGCTGCTGCTGCATCTGCTCATTTTTTATGGACAAATGGTCATAAGAGTTGCTATAAAAGTTGTAATAGCTACGTTTTTTTTATCGTTTAACCCGTGTAATTCACATGTTTTAATATAGTAATGTATAAAAATACTAAGGGTGGTGGGAGTGGGTTAATCCTTACTTCCACTACCCTCACAACCCACCAATCAAAACACTCCACCTCATAACTACCCTCACACTACCCTCACTCCATATATTAGGTGGGTGTCAACTACCCTCATACCCTCACTATTTTAAAAATTTTTAAATTAAATTACATTTATATAACACTAGTTTTTTAATTTTATATATTTGTAGTAAATGTATATTGTTTATCACACCACACCTGCAACTATCCATCTTCATCACCATCTTCCCATCTTCAACTTTCCAAAACCACCTGCAACTTTCCAAAACACCATCTTCCCATCTTCCTTCATCATCTTCCTTTATCACACCACACTTGCAACTATCCATCTTCATCATCTTCATTTCTCCATTTTCTTGTTTTTTTTGTTTCAAAAACATGAATGAAGCTGCTGGCCCACTTTATAGCATTTCAACGTTCGAAAAAAGAGAGAAACTTGCGGCGGGTTCACGTACCCGTGATCCACTACCCGCAACACTACCCGCAACACCGGCGGCGGTGTTACCGTGCGGGTAGAGTGCTACCCGTGGTCTTACCCGCTTCCACACCCACCACCCTAAGTTTAATTTCTATCTGTTATCTAAATTACTTTGTCCGTATAATTCACATGTTTTAACCCGTGTAATTCACATGTTTTAACCCGTCCGTCCGTAAACACCACTTTAGAAGAGGCAATGAGGGGAGACTTGTGGTAACACAAGTTTGATCTCTAAGCCAAACGGGTTTTACCACTAGCTTGTCGTCGTACCTACGGGCGGACGGGTTAGTGAGTTTCCCCGAATTGGAGTTGGGTTAATAGATGGGTTTCGGCTACCCAGCGTTGTCTGTGTTCGCAGAGGGTTTGAGGTTGCCTTTCGACATTGGGTTACCCCGGATAGCGGGGCTTTATTCGTTTCGCTATAAAAAAAATCTAAATTATTTTGTTTTTAAAATGTTTGCCTCTCAAAATCTTTCCACTAATTTTTCCTGTTCAAGTTTATCTCTTAAAAACCTGATTTATTAGGTAGCTGTTATTTAGTATGTTTTAGATTTGCTTATTTAAGGACTTTTGTTAAAAAAGGACATACTAGCTTATGTTTTTGAATAAAGGAGGTTTCTAAAAAAGTGTTTAGGTTATTTTATAAGCGAATAAGTGTTTTTTTTTAAAGTGTTTAGTTTATCTTATTTAAGTAAAATATTAAAAAGAATGACTATTTAAAAACCCCATCTTGAAAATAATACATTAAATAAAGATTAAACTACTATTTTGGTCCTAAGGTTTGTTTAAATTCACTGTTTTAGTCCAATAGTTTGTTTTCTACTCTTTTAGTCCATTAGTTTTATACAAACTTGCTGTTTTAGTCCACGTCACTAACGACCATCCAGTTTTCTAAGTTTGTGTGAAAAGACATTAATACCCTTGGACCAAAATAGTAATTTTGATCAAACTACAAGGACCAAAATAATAAGTTACCCTTATTATTATTATTATTATTATTATTATTATTATTATTATTATTATTATTATTATTATTATTTATGTATACCTTTTAGTTTTGAAGGTCCGTGATCAGTGCTGGTTGTTTACGTATCACCACTCGACTGACCCACCAATAATTGTTTGATTTAATTATCATTTTAACTTCTAAGTTAGATAAATTTATGCAATTTATGAATTTAGCCTCCGACTTTGACTTAATTGTAATTTTTACGTGCTATATCGTGTTGATCTTCTTTGGCATATTTACATTTTTTTACCGCCATTTGATATATATATATATATATATATATATATATATATATATATATATATATATATATATATATAGGAGAGTTATCCTACATAGTGTTGGAAATCTAAGAAGGCTAAGAAGGATTTATGACCTTTAGATCTCTTTTTTAATGGTTGAGATCAATTTGTAGGAAAAGAAATTGGTGGAAGGGTACATTAGTCATAGTCACTTTTGTTGACTTTCTCTCTCCACATGCAAGGCATATGCCAATTCCCCCACTTTTTTTAAAACTTTCATAACTTTTGGATACGATATTATTTTTTTAAAAAAATTACACCAAAAAAACAAGCGTTTTGTTATCTTTAAAACTCGTATAATATTGATATATAAAAAATAAAAAAAAAATTTCGGCACTTGTCTAGTCCTTGTGTAATATCATGTGATTGTGTTATATTATAACTAGTGAAATATCACTTTTATCGATTCATTCTTAAGTCATTATATAATATCATCTTATTATAAATATTTGTTGTGTCATATTATGTGTTTAGAAATTATCACCGTGTCACAAATTGTTAATATGTGTTTGAGAAATGTTCAAAGACAACGTCATTTTTTGTTACAAAGTGTGAGAATGACACAATGGTAAACAAAGAGACAATGGTAAACAAAGACACAATGACACTTTTAAAAAAATTATAACTCACAATATAAATCAAATTTGAAAAAAGTGGTTCGGAGACCTTGTTCCCCATGTATTCCTCTTTTAGAAAATAAATAAACTAAAAATTAAAAAAATTAAAAAAATTACCGTTTTTTTATTTTTTAAATTAGACACAATGAAAAAAGACACAATGAGAAAATAGTAGTTTTTTTAAGTTTTGTTTATTTATTTTTTAAGGAGGATGATGTGAGAGCAAGATCTTTGAAATACTTTTTGTGTTATTGTGTAATTATTATTAGATCATTGTGTAATACTTGTTAAATAAGATTACACAATGACCCGATGAATGACACAACAATCTTACGGATGACACAATCACACAATGACCTGATGAAAGACACAATGACCTGACGGAAGACACAATGACCTGACGTTAGACACAATGAGCTGAAAAATTGTGAAAAAAAAGTTCTTTTTATATATCAATATTATACGCGTTTTAAAGAGAAAAAAATTCTCGTTTTTATGGTGTAATTTTTTTAAAAAAATAATGTCGTATGTAAAAGTTATAAACGTTTTAAAAAAGTGGGGGAATTGACATGTGACTTGCATGTGGAGAGAGAATATTTAAAAAAGTGGGCATGACAAAAATACCCCCTATCTTAATTTTCCTAGATGCCACATGTCAATCTATTATTGCTTCTTAGCTTTCTTAGATTTATAACACTATGTAGGTGAACCTCACTCTCTATATATATATATACCTTTAACCTCCATCCGTTTATCGTTGTAATGCAACGCACATGTCGAAGTCAAAAACATTGTTAATGCGTGTAAGGAAGTGAAAAAACTATGTCACCGCAACACACAACACATGTCAGATTAACTCACCGACCATGTTGAATTTGAAAATGTGTCACCGCAAAGCGTATATAACGTGAAAAATCTTGATGTCACCATTTTAACATGTGTGGTGAGGTCACAAACACGAAACCCAACCGTTACATTGTGCAACCCAAACATAAATCTAGTTATTATTAATACACACAACACAAACACATTTTCATCTTCTTCACCATACTACCACCACCACGTGAAGTAGTATTATGTCTAACAAAAAAACCTTAGTACCTAAACTTATTACTTTGGATAAACCACAAGCACCATTTGTGTAATTAACTCTAATAATTAAGCTAATAGAAAAATATTATTATTATTATTATTATTATGATGGCTATTTATATTAAAATATTAATATAAAATACTAATAATATATATAAATAAGAATAACAATAATAATAACAATATTAATAACAATAATAATAATAATAATAATAATAATAATAATAATAATAATTATTATTATTATTATTATTATTATTATTATTACTCTATTATTAATAGAGAAACTGAATGAACAGTGACAGGGCTACTTGAGTAATTTTGCAAGTTGTGTTACAACAGATTTAAGCATCATGTATAGTTTATTATTGCACAGCTCATACTCACTGCATTGTCATATGACATAGAAAGACACGTGTTGAATTTTGAACTTCATCATCATCGGTGTTCCTCTTCATTACATCTGAGAGACAGAGGCGCTTACCCTCCACCGAGGTTGAACTATGCGTAGCCCATGCACTGCTGACAGTAGCCTCCTCACGGTGGATCGTGACGAAAACAAAGTCGGAGACCAGTGATAAACGCCGTTTGGCCCTGTCATCGCCCGTAGACGCGATT
This sequence comes from Tagetes erecta, assembly GCA_030867185.1. NCBI lineage: Eukaryota > Viridiplantae > Streptophyta > Magnoliopsida > Asterales > Asteraceae > Tagetes > Tagetes erecta. Next base: position 63,188,908 of record CM061488.1, read on the forward strand.
TCTAGCCTCAAATTAAGGGGGATAGGGTTTAACGGTAAGATTTTAGACCATGTTGTTTTGATTTTTCATTCACTTGAAAATCTAATAAGGTTATATGTAAAGATAGGGTTTAAGGAAGTTGTTGATTGTCACCAGGTTGGATACGGTTGGTCTGTTGAGAGAGGAATGCTACAACCAAGGTTACAAACTTGATTTTTTTAAAGTTAATACTAATTGATATGGGTTTGATGATATGTTAGTTCAAGCTAACAATATACTTGATTAGCCGTTTAGATGAGCATACTAGCACATATCTATTTTTAATTGTTTGGTTATTTGTTTCAAATCTTTATTGACATTTTTTACTACAGAAATGGTTTTTAGGGAACCAATTTTCTGGTTCCAAATCTCGGTAATACCTTCAACTCCTGCAAAAAACCAATACTCCTTCATCGTTTCGCTTGGACCAATAGTGGCTTTAACTTGGAGGAGGGACAAAACCAATATTCATTGTCTATGACTGTTGTCTTCGTCTCTGTGCACTAAAATGTGACACATGGTTTGACTCGCTTAACTCATTTGACCTGTTTGAGGTATATTGCAGTTCCTGAAGAAGAAGGTCAAAACACAAAACTGAAGATGTTTATAATTCACTGGTATTGGAGAGGTAACTTCAAGATGCGATAATAGCTAAATATCATGACCTTATACATAAATAACTTATTTCCTTTTAATATTATGACTTGCAAGCAGGCTATTCAATTAAACCTACAAACATATATGTTGAAATTGACATTTGTTTCCATAAAAGTATATATTTTTCTCTACTAAAATGTGACGCTATGGTACTCATACGCTTCTAAACAAACGTAAATTCAGAAGCAAAATTGGTCACTTATCTATCTGCTTAGTCATAAATTTCGAATTACTAAAACTCTTCAATGATTTGCATCATATCAGGGTACGAATTTCCAAATTTGTAGATTTTTTGACCCAAAAGTCGAGAGAGCTTGATGTTGTTCACTTTGGTTGTTTCTCCTGTGTATAGTGAAATGCGTTTGTAATGAGCAGGTATTTGGCTACGAGTGAGGTTGATACTTACGTTAGAGAAAAAGAAGAAATTAACACCATATCTAATACAGGTTAATTCTTACCTTGGGTATATAAATCGCAAAAGAATGTGCTTCAAGCAGATCAACTTACACTCATTGAATTAGTAACGATGGTGCTCTAGGTAAAGAACTTCAAGCTGTTGTTACACTGCTTTATGTGCAGGCTCTGGTCTGGGTCTATGCCCGGGTCAGGTACCCATATGTTCGTATGTCCGTTGAAGGTGATGCCGTCTAAAATATAGTTAGCGAACATTATATATAACCAAAGGCAAGACTTGAACCATTTCTTATCAATTATGTTAAAAGGGGTCATGAAATATTATAATCATTAGATTTAACCTTTAAAATTGTAGGATCGATAGTATGACCACAGAGGAGTGCTTTGCAAGAGAATGATGCAAGAAGGGGTTTTTTAATGAATGTACACCTGCATATGATCCTGCTCAAAAGGTAACTTATTTGTTTTGTTCTTTATAGATATTGTAAAGTTGGTGGGTCGTGTTCATTATGGTAAGGGTTGTCGAAGTAACAGTTATTTTGTTATGAAGAAGATTACTATTTATAAAAACCAGAATGTGAATATTATTCTGGTGATCTTAACCAAATATGACTTATGTATATGTTCTTTGTAAAGACTGTAAAATGGGTGTGTTGGGCATGTTTGTTACGGTAACACATTGACTGGACTTACAGCTTTACAGGTTTGTATTATGTTCCAATTACCTTAGATAGCAACTTTGAATTAGGTTAGGCATCAGTTTGAATAAACATATAGATTGAAAGTTAAAATGCGTTATGAGTTGCATTTTTCACTTTTAAAGAAAACATGATTTAATTAGAAGGATTTGATTCTAAGTGTATCCGAAATGATCTATTTATACAAAAGCTTATAAACCTATGAGATTGGTAAGTTTGATTCTAAGTGCATCCATAATGAATTATTTATGTTTAAAAATTCTGCTAAAGATCATCACTAAAGTTGTTTTTCGTTTGATAACTTTTTAGCTGCTCTTATAACTTAAAAGTTTTATCGGTGGTCAAGCTCAAAGGAATGATAGAATAGGAGGAACTCAATGTACAATTGACCGAATCACCATCATTGTTGATGACAATACAACAAAAATCGATGCGTCATCTACTTGATTACCCTGTAACTGTCATCAAAAGGATAACACCAAATGCAACCATCCAAAGAACATCAAATCAAATTTACAAAAGGTAAAATCCAGCTTTAAACCTTAACTATACATACATATCATTTAACATACCTATACCTATATAGAATATAAAGCCGTTATAATCATCTTTTATAAGGTGCTATAATCATATTTTGTATAGCCATTAAGTAATCAATCTGTGTAGAATGTTGCTCATAAAGCCTCTGTTGTATAAGCCAGTAAACAATCATCCTTTATAGATTAATTTTGCTCATCCTTTGTATAGAATATCATGATAAATATTTGTTACTCTTGCTCTGTTGTCTGTATATTGTTTTGACAATCAAATGGAGCTGCTAAACATTATGCATTTATGTACAAAACCAGCAAACAATAGGCTCGCGCAAAGCGCGAGCCATGGCATATACCTAGTTATTATTATATTAAAGGCAACTTACCATTTTGGTCCTTGTAGTTTGATCAAAATTACTATTTTGGTCCAAGGGTATTAATGTCTTTTCATACAAACTTAATTGGAAAATTGGATGGTCGTTAGTGATGTGGACTAAAACAGCAAGTTTGTATGAAACTAATGGACTAAAAGAGTAGAAAACAAACTATTGGACTAAAATCGTGAATTTAAGCAAACCTCAGGGACCAAAAGAGTAGTTTACTCTTAAATAAAAATGTAACTCAAGACGAATTACCTCTTATTTAATTTTGGGTTATTGGATTTTAATACTCCTAACTATGTGGTATTAGCCACTGTGACTTCCAACTAAGATCTTAACTCTCGCCATTAAAAAACATTAACATCGTTACTGTTTGGGCCAAAAGTTTCACTTTACTAACTTAAGAGGACAAAGTTTATGTTTTGTTTAAAATATATATCCACCACCACCGCCCATCAAAACCACCAATTCGGTCACCGCCACTCACTCCAGCAACTCTAGTCACCACCGACTCCGGTCACCACCACCAGGACCACCACAACGGCATCGAAACACCACCATACCAAATCTACCACTGACTTGTTTCATATTCATCAACATCACCACCACTTTTCCAATCCACCAGCCATTAATCTTTATTACAAGTGCAAGCTTTTTGCAAGCATGCTTGAGCTATAACTTTTTTCGAACCTCAAAACTTATTAAAAATCAATGCTTTTATTCCATTTCCATCCATTTTTCAAAACCTAGATACATAAAGTACAAAAAAAATTGTTTTGTCTTGACAAAAGAAGAATAAAAACCCAAATCTTGAAATGGGCTTTTGTTGAAATAAGTTTGTTTAAATGGGTCTTTTCTTGGAGTATTTTAATGGTGGAATGCATTTTTTAATGAGAAATATATGTGATGTGGTATGATTTGATTTCGTTAGAGTTATAAAGAGTTGTATACGACGACATAATCCGCAAGAGCATAGTCGAGAATAAAAGTATGAAAAATATGTTTGTTTATTTAGTTGTGGTAATAGGTGGCGACCAGAATCGATGGTTGTGATGGGCGGTGGTGGTGAATGTATATTTTAAACAAAACTTAAATTTTGTTCCTTTAAGTTAGTAAAGTGAAATTTTTGACCCAACTACTAACGATGTTAGCGTTTTGTTTAACAATGGGAGTGATACAGCAAATACATTGTTAAGTTGGGAGTGATGAGAGTGAGGGTCTTAAGTTAGTTTTTTCGAATAAATTCACTTCCTACATATAAATGTGTACGGTATAAACTAAAAAAATCATTAAAATATTTTTTACGTATGTATTTTTAGCGTTTTAAATTTACATGCACATGTGTAGGTTATGTGTAAGTAACATAACCTTCACATGACTTCAACATGTGTAGGTTTGACAAATAAACAAAATTTGTTCAATTTTATTTTTTGAATATCAAAGTTAATGAATAAATGTTGTATTTTTATCATTTTTTTATGTTAAAAACGTTTTTGGTTGAAAAAATAAAGAATTTAGCTATTTCTTTTTTCTTTTCGCAATATCTGTTTTTTTCAAATGAACTCTCCATATATATATATATATATATGTATGTATATATATATCCATTTAATTGAGAACACAAATTTACTTGAGAACAAAAAGTTCACATTCTCAACCAATTATACTATTTTTTTTCTTTTTGAATTTTTAAAAATAATGTATTTATATTTAAAATGACATTAAACAAGTAGATAGCACATTACTCTCAAATTCATAAAGTATTCAGTCAGTCTTTCAAAAAGACGAGTTCGAAATGTGAGACAATGCATTGTGCATCTCTACATATGTGTAAAAAACCTATGTGCATATATATGCATCAAAAGAAAAAAAACATGTATAACCACTCGGTAACCGCCTAGTAACCGCATGTTATATTAAAATGATAATTAAATAAAACTCTATAAAAAATCGTATTGGTTAAATTTGTACTTTTTGTTCTCAAGTAATATTAAGTTCTCATTTGAGAGTTCCTATATATATATATGAATTTCAACTCATATATTATGAGAAAAAAAATAAAGACCTAAATCACAAAAAAAAACTTTTTAATGGTTTATTTTTTAAAAATAATTCACTTGGTATAGACAAAAAAATCAATAATTTTTTACTTATTTATTATTAACGTTTTAAATTTACCTATATACACCTACATATGTGTAGTTTGTATGTAAGACTCTGTGTAATGATTAATGCTCATAAGGGGCATTTTCTGCCATGTGGACGATGACTAGGAAATGAGCATTATACGAAAAAGTTGCGTAATGGGATAATGCCCCGTAATCATTATTAAGAGAGAGAAGTGGGAGAGAGAGTGTGAGGAAGTGGGAGAGAGATACAAGGGGCATCGACGTTATATATAAAATGCCCAAATCAATTTTTGCCCCATAACGCCCATGCGTAATGGTGTAGGGGCGTTATAAGGGGCGTTATGGGGCTTTATCACGCCCACTACGTGCAGTCTAAGTAATATACCCTACACATGACTTCCACATGTGTAGGTTTAACAAATAAACTAGATTTATTCAAATTTATTTTTTGAATTTCAAAGTAGATGAATAAATATATATTTCAATCATTTTTTATATGATAAAAAAGTTTTTGGTAGATAAAATGAAGAATTTAGTTACTTTTTTTTTTGTTTTTACAATATTTAGAGGGTTGTTAGTTTTATCATCTTAATGGTTCAGATGTCTGAATGGTTTAGTACTTAATGATTCAGACTGTTTGTTTCACGAACAGATATCTGCATGGTTTAGACATTCACATTTGAATAGCTAAGCATTATATTGATGCTGAATAATTAAGACCTCTTATCTGAATTGATCAGACATTTGAATCTAATCAATAGTTAACCAATATATTAGCTTTTGATCGTTTAGACCTTTTAATAACTCAACACTTAATAGTTTAAACCTGTTATCGGCTGGTTTAGCACTTAATTATTCAGAAGCTGTCAAATAACTCCTTAATCTTCTTACATGAACTCTACCACAAATATATACACATATATAAAAGGGGGACAAAGAAGTTAATTGCTTGTACAATATTAGTTTAACATTTTTCCTCAACATATTAAAAACATGAGTTTACTTCAAAAAGTTTCATTACATGTGTCAACTTTAATCTAAAATCATAATAAGTTGTTTTAATCTTAGTCTACAAAAATAGAAAAGAAATTTTTTAAACTAAAACAAATAATAGAAATTTTGTATTGAAGTTGATATGTGTAGACTTAAAGAAATAGTTATTTTTGTCAAACTTCATTAATATCATATTGATCTTTATTATTATTCTTTAAGGAAATTCATATGCTATATATTTGATTTTAGGGATATTCCCATTATGTTATGTGGTTTTCCTTGTAGCCTACCCCATCTAGTCACTATATGTTGGCGTCAATTTCAAATAATTTCCCTAAAACAAATCTGATTCACTTGAACATGATATTATTTTGCTTAAGAAAATTAAAAGATGATAATTCAAAACTTTTGTTTTTTATTTATTATTCCTTTAACTTAGCTCTCAGGTGTCTCCTGAATGTTTGACATATGGACTTTCAGATGTTAATTATGGCCAGCCTATTGATGTTGATAGAGATATTCATATTTATATACCTTATTTTTTAGGTTAAGTGGTGACACTGGTTAAACATGTCAAAATTTATTAGGGATGGTTAATTATCGTCGTTCACGTGTCACTATCTAACTGGTCCATCACTAGTTTTTTATTTGGGTTATTGGATTTAATACTTTCTAATTATGAGGAATTGGACACTGTCACTCTCAACTAATACATTCACTGTCATCACCTGGAACTTAACATTTCACTCTCCGTTTTTATGCCACATAAGCATGTCAGGTAGGATAATAACGTCACGTGGACAAAAACAGCGCGACACTGCAAGTGAAATGTTAAGTTAGGAGTGGTGACGGTGAAAGTGTTAGTTGGGAGTGGCAGGAGCCAATACTCATATCTGAGAGTATTAAAATTCAATAACTCTTTTTATTTTCTAGGTATATTTACGAATTCGATCTCCGACTTTGACTCAACTATTATTTTGACCTCAAAGATAATTGGCATTGCATATTAGTCCCCCAACATTGGGTAATTTATGACTTTGACTTAATTGAAACTATGACAATCTTTTTGACATAATTACATTTGATCTCATCTTTGAATATGTACACTTTTAGCCTATATATGTCTATTGTTGCAATGCATCATACAAGTCGAAATCGAAAATGTTGTTAACGAGTGTAACTGTGACACCCCGCCCGGCGGCGGAAAACACCGGGCGCGTCAAGTGAATCGGATATCAAGAGTACAAAGCACATGACACACTAAATGCATATTTTAATATTAATTAAGCAATAATGTCGTGACATAACAAAGTGTTCAATAGTCTTAAAGGCCATAACAGAAACCGACAAATAAATATTGTTTATTGTCTTTTTATTCTAGGTCCGAAGCATCCTACGTGTCTTGAACCAAAACCGAATCAAACACCACCTGAAAAACGTGTAAAATAAGTTAGCTAAAGAATTAGCTAGTGAGTAAAAACACAGTTAATAGTGCATAATATAAAATCCGAGATCATTATAGATTATGTTTCGCAATCTCATGTGCATAGCAATTTCATTATATATCTCAACCATGACCATAGAAACACATAGAAACAAGTATCATAGACCCCGCAGGGTTACCTTTAGCAACAAGTCATGAGGAACCAACTCATGTTACATTTATTGATAACCATCGTTTAACCGTCATTTAACCGTCTCTTAACCGTCTCGATATGCAAGTTATCAAAAATGTTTAAGCATCTAAGGGACATAGCAACGTAGCAACAAGCATCACATGTACTAACTAGTAACATAGAATCAACCAAATAATCGTCGGGTTAAAATCACCTATCAGGCCATTAGTGTAGGTGGGCTTGTCAAGCCATTAGCGCTAACATCGTACCGGTGGAAATTACAAGATAATATAACTAATATTGAATATCACACAATTTTGCATCATGCGGCCAAACACGATTAACACATCTAATGATCTCATTTTTGAAAATAGAAACATCAAAAGAAACCGTTGTATTATATAAACACGTATTTTAGCCCCAAAAACGTAAACAGTAAAAAGGGGAGTGAGTTTACTCACCTCGAAATGCAAATATATTCGAACAGTTAGAAACACAGCTATAACGAACCCAGGTTTGCCCAAATATTAGTACCACCTAATTAATTGGGAAAAACCCTAACTTAGAAGCGAAACAATAGTAACAAAAATCGAAATCTGAAATCTAGGGTTTCGGATTTGGGATTTAGGGTGTTAAATCCCAAATTGGAAATTAGGGTTCAAAATACAAATTTGGATTTAGAGTTTTGAAATATAATTTAGTAATTAGGGTTTTGAGTTACCAATTGGGATTTTAGTACGAACGTAATTATATTTTTGTATTATATACATTTTATATAAATCCAATGTTTTTAAGCTAATAAAAATAGTTTCATCTTAAATATATTATTAGGTTAATAGAAAAGTATAATTAAATGATTTAAAAGTGAAAAAATATGGAGATTAAAGAAATGGGGCCAGTGGGGTTCGAACCCGTGACCCTTGGATACAAACTAACAATACCAGACCGCTAGACCAGAAAGCCTTTTTGTTAATGAATCTTGTTTTTAATTTTTTTAACATTTTTTCACCAACAAAACCCATTTCCAAATAAACCCTAGAATGAAGATCGATCCAATTGATCCAAACCTGATAATCTCAACCAAATTAACCATAGGGCTTTTAATCTACGTTGAATCGTGATCATTTTGACATAAAATACTTACTTACTTTCGAACGAATTGAGACGAAGAACGGAAGAGAGCAGAGGCGGCTGGATGTGAGGTCAAAATGGTGTGTAGAGGTTGTTATAGTTCAATTACTCTTGCAGAAACACTCCTCGAGATGCAAAGATTGAAAGCCTTAAAACAATTTCGAGTTAATTTGATGTTTAGTTGATGATTAAAGATGAAACAGAGTCAAGAAAAGTTTGGATTACTTACAGACCTTCAATGGATTTTTCTCGGAATTGAGATTGCAAGAAGCTATTTCGGGTTATGGAGAGAATGTGGTTTGATGGAATTTAGTTTTGGTGAGCAGAAAGAAGAGGAACAGTTACGGGTTTTGGTTTCGGGTTTAGAGGATTAATTGGTGATTGATTTCTTGATTAAAGTTCAATTCATTGGCATTGACTCACTCCATTCATTGCAGGGATCGTTTCGGATGCTTTAGGTAGTGTTTTCATATCGTTCAGTTTAATAGTGTTTGATATTTAAAATTTTTTAATAGCGTTAGATTTTGTACCTTTCGTCTTTTTAAATGTCTTTTTTTAATATCGATTGGTTTATAATTTTTTTAGTATTTTTCAATTTAATACCGTTGGGTCTTTAAACATTTTTTAATAGCGTTTCACCGTCCTTATTTTAAACAAGTTTTCTGAATATCGTTATGTATATCATTGTTCCTTCATTTAAACATTTGTTTATATCACTAGGTTTAATATCTTCTGCTCTTTTAAACGAATTTTTTAATATCGTTCAGTTTATTACCATTTAATTTTTAAATGTCAGCAGGTCTCTGTTTTTTTTAAATGTCTTTTGAATATCGTTCGGTTTATTACAATTTATTTTTTTAAACTATCTTTCTAATAATGTTCGGAAAATAAATATCATTTATAATACGGTTCATTTTTTATTCATTTTTTTACATGTTTTTCTATCTTTTAGTATAAATATATGCATGCATGATAAAAAAAAAACGAATGCGATTTAAAATATACTTATTTACCCAACAATATTAAAAAGAAGTTCAAAAAGCGAACCTTATAAAGCGAATGATACTAAAAAATGTATATAAAAATATTAAGAAAACACGTTTAAAATGAGGATGGTGAAACGATATTGAAAAAACGTTTAAAGACCGAACGACATTAAATCGAACAATACTACAAAAATTTAAAAAGCAAACGATATTAAGCGAAAGGTACAAATACTAATGATATTAAAAAAACGACTAAATATTAGCACTATTAAACCGAACGATAAAAAAAGTCTAAAAAACGTACGATATTATACCAAAACCATATTAGAAAAATAATTTTAGAGAAACGATAAATTTAAAAATAAAAAATTATTTTATATTTTAAATATTTTTTTGACATATATACATACACACATAAACACATATATAATCATTATTTAAATATAAACATTTTATAATATTAAATTTAGTACTAAGGGTATTTTAGTCTTTTCATAAAAACTTAACAAAAAAGTAAACTTTGTTAGTTAAATGTACTAAAATGGAGATGAATTTTAAACTCAGGGCAATAATAGACAAAAAATAAAATTTGGTACTGAAATAGATAAAATATGTAAACCTTAGGTACCAAACTAAAAATTTACTCAAAAGTATCATATAATTATATTATGATTTATATATATATATATTCAATATTATATTGATATGAACAAATATCAGGATAGATTAAAAACACAACTTTTATTCGTTGTGATTAGGGCTGAGAATTTCTGACCCAACCTGAAAACACGACCTGAACCTAACCTGAAAATCGTGGGTTTGGGTTTACATTGAATGAGTGTGGGTCAGTTTCGGGTTGAACCCACTGACCTGATTTCAAAAACAGGTCAGGTTCGGGTCAACCCATCGGGTTCACGGGTTGACCTGATTTTTTATATAAATATAAAATTTAGGTATATTTTGTCAATATACATGTAGTTTAGGGTGTTTTACGTTAAAACTATAATAATATCGAATGTCTTATATGGTTGTGCGTACATTTTCATGCCAATTCCCGATTTTCTATAAGCTCGCTGTTGTTTAAAGAATGCATTTCTTGGTAATTTTGAATTTTTAACTCTTTGAGAATGTATTTTGTGATACTTCAGGTCAAATGGGTTGGGTTCGGGTCAACCTGCTAAAAATCAGGTCGGGTTCGGGTTTAAGTAATGTCTAAATTTTCAGGTACGGATCAGGTTTAGGTTTATATAAATTTTTCAGGTTCGGGTCAGGTTCAACCCACTAACCCAATAACCTCATCCATTAAGCATCCCTAGTTGTGATTGCTCTAAGAAAAGTAGCTAGGAAGCAAATAAACGTAGGAAGCAAGGAGACAAAAAGAACTACATGAGTGATTTTAATGTGTGAGATATTGATACGTGTGTATGTATAAATGAAAGATATCGATCTTTTACTTGTTATTTATTTATTTATTTTATTTTATTTTATATTTATTGTTTAATAAGTAATGAGTAGTTTACTCATGTTTTTTATTTTCTTTTTATTCTCTAACTCAACATGTAACTATATAAGTCTATTTAGACCATATGTTTTTGTTATTTTTAAGCCTTGTCTATTCACACACTTAAAAATTCTATTCACACATCTATTTTAAAACCAGACGTCACAGATAGGTAGAGGTGGGCAAAAAAACCGGTTTGAAAAAAAAAACCCTGAAATAACCCAAACCGGTTTATAAAAAAAACCGGTTTGAAAATAACCGATTAGGTTAAAATCGAACTGACAGTTCAAGATAGGTTTGAAGTTTGGAGCAAGAAAACCGGTTAAAAACCGGTTTTATTTAAAAAAACCCGGTTAAACCGGGTAAAAAACCGGTTTTTTTGAAAAAAACTGGTTAAAAACCGACCCGAATCAATATGATAGGGTTGAGTTTTCACTTGAAAAAACCGGTTAAAAACCGACCCGGTTTTAACAAAAACCAGTTTATTTGGTTTGAAAAAAAACCGGTTTAGAAAAAAACCGGTTCGGTTTTTTTTAAAAACCCGATTTGCCCACCTCTACAGATAGGCCTTGATGCGACGTCTGAGTCACTTTTCTGTCAACGTCAACCGAGGAATGTCGTAAACGAGGTGGAATACGGTCAAACCTGGACATATGCGTTGCATATATGACCTAGGCGCCGATGATGTTGTTGGCCGCATATATGACCCAGGCGCCGCGCCGAGGGCCATGCGCGGCGCATAAGGGCGTTGACGCGTGATTGACTACGTTCGGGGATGTGCCTGGGATAAGAAGTGACCCAGGCGCAGCGCCGAGGTCTATGTGCGGCGCCTGGGGGGTGTGGGAAATAAAAGCATGGGGTGTGTGAATAGGATGACCCTATTTTTAATATGAATGGAAATATTTAGAAACTTAATTCAAGTTTATCTATCTTTTCTATAATTTTTTAAAGTTTTTGCTTACTACAAAAGACTACTAAGATTTTAATAACATTATAAGGGCAGTTTTCTTCATCTTGCTTTCAGCTTTATCTATTATGAATTCATTGAAACTGTTATGAATAAGTAGGTTAAGGTATTAATTTTTTTTTTGAAGTTTTGGCTTAGTGTTGCACTTATAATATAATTAAGAGTGTTGCTTAATATGCCACGTCTAATTAGAGCAGATTTACACGCAATTTGTCCCATAATTGCCTTCCAGACAAAAATGTTCACTTTGTCCGAAACCCATTTAGACCAACTGAAGCATGGAGCATTAACCAGAAGCAAAACGTCTTTGATGGCCTTTCTCACAATCTTTGCTTAAAAAATCGTCACGCATCAATCCAAATTAGCAGTCGAAATACTCAATCAAAAATATGATGTTGGTTACTTGGTTAACTGACCACACATAATCAATGCAACTTATAACTAATATATAACTAATTCAAAGATCAAATTTTGTAGCATACTTAGTTGCCACTTGACCCATTTGTTCCATTTCTACCAACATGCAATATAAGAACAGTAACATTCTGACCCATACTCTCGTTAAACTGTAATGTTTGACAAAATTTCGCTACATATACATTCATCACTTCAGAATATAACAAACTCTAAGGTATCGTAAATTACCTTAGCATTCTACGACAAATCAACGACAAACAATAAAAGCGAGGAGACGTTTTGTTAACCTATAATGGAAACCAGATACATGCACTAGCAAACAGTATGCTAAGAAAATGTGAGAAATTACATGTTTCAAGACTAACAAAAACAGTATCAAACAAACATAATTGCTAAGGGTTGTTTGTTTCACATGGTTCAGTTTAGTGCTTAATCATTCGGCATTCAGCATTCAAAGCGTTTATTTAATAAAATAGATCATCTGAATGGTTCACATAATGAAAAGTAACCTAAAGTTGTTGTCTACAGGGTTCCATTGCTTGAAATATATCTAAAACATCATCAAGTGAGATTTTCCTAAGCAAATACTTTTCAACGAAATGAATACAACTATCGCTTAAGTTTTCATCACCCATCCGATTACGCAAATCTGATTTCAAGTACTTCATTGCCAAGAAACATCTTTCAACGGTTGCGGTTTCAACGGGCAATACTAGAGCTAGCTTCAATATCAATATACCAGCAAATCCTTTTCAACGAAACGAATACAACTATCGCTTAAGTATTCATCACCCAACCGATTACGCAAATCTTATTTCAAGTACTTCATTGCCAAGAAACATCTTTCAACGGTTGCGGTTTCAACGGGCAATACTAGAGCTAGCTTCAATATCAATATACCAATGTAAATGAAAGATTTTTCTTTGTTGCAACCATCACTCTTACAAAAGTTGATAAACCATTTAACTTGGCAAACCGTGTATCCGCTTTTATATTATCGATATATGCCGCTACAACCCAAAGTCTTCTTTTATCATTTTCATCAAAATCATAAACGTGAGGGTTGTGAGCCGGGTAAAAACTAAAGTGAGTTGGGCTGAACTACACTAAATCTATATAGAAATTTTTTCAAGGCTGGACAAAGGCACATCGGTTAATTGTACAGGAATCGATCAAAATTTAACATATATATACTAAAAAAATTTATAAGGGACGCCCCATCCCTCCATAAAATGAGTACACCCCTGCGTGTACCGGGTACATAATTACACGTACCATCTTACAAAATTGTAAAAATAATTGTAATACTATACTCATATTAAACACTATTAAACTATCTATTCTTTTTTTCCATTCAAGCCTGGTTTACGTAATTGTCAAGATCCATCTTAAGATTTAGGGTCCACGATCAATACCATTAAATTGTTTTGATCGATAGCTTCAAAATTAAAACACGTACCGGCCAGTTGCATAAAATTTGTATATGGATTTTATCATCTACCTATGAATATACACACGCACACAAATTAAACTTTGTTTCCCATTTTATGTACACAATGAGCACTTATAGAAAAGGTAGTAATGACGATAACCCAATTTGCATCATGCAATAAATATATTTTGGATGATCTAACTTTTTCGTATAAAATTCCACTTCCAGTCGACACTAGCACATGCACTTCACTTCTACCAACCGAATATTATTATTGTTTTGAATAAATATAAATTATATATATCCACACATGTGCGTACCCCCCCCCCCCCCCCCCCTCAATATCCCCCGCCCTCACCCCACCCCACACACACACACACACACACATATATATATATATATATTTCGGGTACCTTCATTTGAGAACTCATTTTTTAGAAAGAACTAAGTGAGAACCGTTTTAACTATTATATTTTTTATTATCTAAATTAACAAAAATCCTTGTAAACTTACTATTTAAGATTTATTTATAAAGAATATGATTTGTAAAGTTTTTTTTATGGAAATATATAAATGCACCCAGATTATATCTGCAAATATGCACACGTTTAGTTTTTAATAAAAACCGAGGAGATAGGTGATAAAATTCAAGAAACAATGATACAATAGTAATAAATCATCTTCTTTTTACCTTGCCATTGTTATTGAAGTGATATGTGCACATCTTATATGGTTCTCCCAGGTTCTTTCCAAATACATGGTTCTCATTTGAAGGTAACACTATCTCTCTCTCTCTCTATATATATATATATATATATTACCTTCAAATAAAAATTAAATATTTGGAATAACTAGTGAGAACCTTATAAATCATGTACCTATCAATTCAATAAAAATGATAAAGTAAAAAGAAGATAATTTATTACTATTGTATCATTATTCTTTGAATTTTTTCACCCCTCTCATCGGTTTTTATTAAAAACTAAAACGTGTGCATATTTGCACATATAATGTGATGTGATGTAATGTAAACTATACGTATTTTCCATGTGTATTCGTTTTCGAGCTTTTTTTTATAGTTTTCTTTGAGTTTTGTTTACTACTGAATATATGATATTTCATAGGTCCTGAGTTTATAAAATGATTAAAATATATCACGTTAAAAGAAGATCGTAGGTGAAACGGGACGTGAAACGGAGTTACGAGCGAACCAGGACGCTAAACCGAAGCACGAAACGCACCCGTAGACTTCGCCACGCCACGCCACCAACATGGTCAAGTAGGCCGTGTAGCGCGGCGCCTCTATGGGGCTGGTGGTGTTTGTTGCACGCAGCATAGCACGACCAGAACCCAAAACCTCGTCGCGCGACGCGACGTGGTGTTTTTAACAGAAAGTTACGCGATTTTTGGCCAGTTTTGCTACTTAAACACATCATAATATAAACCCTACAATGAGAGACGTACGGGAGAAGAATTTTGGGCATAAAATAGAGTTTTGAAGCTAAAAGTGAAGCTTGAAAGACCAAATAAAGGCACGCGATCAAGATTCAATTTCTTGCGTAATCGGGTTCTCCTATTCGTTTGCAACATAGGCGCATCCTTATATGGACAAACGGGCCGGCACCGGCCCCTGCGCGTTTGTTGTCCCGAAGTACCGTTTTTTACCTCGATACCTTAAACTTATATATATTTTTTGATTTCGCCCCCGTGAAAAAAACTTACATGTGTTATATATATACTGAGCTCGCGGCTCGCCCCGTACGGAAATTGTTCAGGATCCGCCACTGGTTTGCAATTCTTTCTTTTTGCCATGTTTTCATACTTTGAACTTGTTTTTAATTTGGTTAATATGGTAGTTGGCTAGACTTTCTAGACTACCTAGACAATTGATGAACCAATGTTTATATTTGAACGTGTTTATTGGTTATGTTTTTTACTATGGATTTATGATTTAAGTAAATGTTGGATTTTTTTTCGTTTGATGTTTGATTGTATGATGGAATTAGGTTATTTATCATTATCGTTTCACTAGATTCTTGTTGAATGTCTTTCATAGAATATGACTTAGTTTAGTTCATTGACTGTGTGTTGAACAATTATGGTTGATTTGTATTAAAACCATAGGAATGATAATGTTGGTTAACCTAATAAAAATGTGCAGCTTTTATAAGTAATCGTGAGGGAATTAGATCTATTGGTAACTCTTTTTTGGTTAATTGGCTAGGTTAAGATATTCGTGAGAAGTCTGTATAGAATTAATCACCAATTTTGTTTATCAAATCAAACGAATGCTTCTAAACTGACTTTAGATTTTATACTGTGAGGTAAGAATTCAGTTAGAGTCACTTAATCATAATTAGGTTAAACAATTGTGAGGGCGTTTAACTAATTTAGTTGGTTTTCGTAGTAGCTTAATAGAAACCCATATGTTTCTTCTCAAAAAGGGTCAAGGGTCCTATCTAGTGGTGTCTTTAAGTTAACATTATAAGGAACCATTGATTTACAAACATGTAAATTAAGGAACGATTGGTTTACATATATGAAAATTAATGATATTAAAATAGTCAATAACTTTATTAAGGGCCGGAAATTATTCTTTTTGTTCTCGCGATAAAAAGGTGTTCTGTAGTGATCCTCACTGATGCGTGCAAATATATATATATATATATATATAGAATAATAAACGAAAAGCTTTAAATTTATAAAACTAAGACTAGAAGACTATTTCACACACAACCGGCAGTGGACCGGTCGAATGTAATATAGTGAACGTAAGTCCGGGTGTCGACCTACAGACTTTATATACTACGTTTAATTAAATAATAAAGACTCGCCTGACTAGACATGACTTAAATGAAAAGATTGTTTAAAAGGGGGGATTTGTTTAAAATGACTAATCCATAAAAATAAAAGACAAACGAAATAAAAGACGGATTTAAAAACAAAAGAGGAGAAACAAACCACCTAGGCAAGAATCTTTGTTAACTTCAATTATCACTCACATTAGACTAATGGTTATAGAACTGAGATCTAAACTTATTAACTTAAAAGCACCACTAATTAACACTTTCGGCCCTTTTCGAGAAGAAACCTAAAGGGATTAAGTTTCCTCACAGTCACCTAATCTAATTATGCTTAATTGACCTAAGTTAAAAACCTATCTCACGATACGCACCTTAAAGTCATTTGAACACAAGTTTAATAGTAGCAAACATGATAAAAAAGAAAGGAAAACAATAGAGTGAAAGAACCCGAAACGTCTAGATGCAAATCTTCAATCCTGTGCTCTCCCGTAGCTTTGTTTGCCCAACTCTAGCCTCCAAAACACCTTTTTTTTCGTCCAAATCCGTCTCCAATTCGTAAGTTGAGGCTAGGGTTTGAGTTAAAGTTGTTTAAATAGCAAAATAGGCCAAAACGCGTAAACTTTCTGCCAAAAACACGTCGTCACGTCGCGTGGCGACGAAACCAACTTGTGGTCGCATGGTACAGCACAACACGACACCGGCAACACCCTGACACGCCATGTCACACGGCCAGGGGTGCTTTTGTGCTCGCGTGGCGTGGTGATGATTCCCGGGTGCTCGGTCGCTTCCGTTTTGTTCGTTTTCGCGTTACGGTTCGCTCGTAACTCTGTTTCGCGTCTCGTTTTCGGCTACGGATTCAATTTTTCGCAAGCTTTATATTTCTTCATCAACATGGGGCCTACGAAACAATAAAATTTCAGTAGTAAACAAAACCTTATAAAAATCGACTCAAACGACTCAAAAACGGAATTAAACTTAACACGGGAATAATGTATATTTAACACTCTATCACTCACCCTATATATAAATATATATTTAGAGGATGGTTCCCTTACATTTTGCCTAAAAGTGTGATAAGTGATTTTTCACCACACCTAAAAGCTTAACAGTAGAAGCTAAGATGGCAAAGTTTGATGAGATGGTTTTAAAGCCGCTTGAATGACAAGACGGTTTCAACGCCGCTTTAATGAGCTCAATCGGAGTTCATTTGACCAGGTTTTGGTGTGATTTAAGGCGTTTCTCACACTTTTTAGGCAAAATCTTTTTCTTATTTGATCTTTACTCTATTTGATGAATCTATTTCTCACACATTGGCAGGCTTAATGAGAGCATTCACATCTCGTTTTCTATATTGTATGTGAGTAGGTTTTTTAAAATTGAAGGAATGGTTGTGATTGGCTATGAGTGATTGAGAAAGAAAATGTTTAATGAGTCTATTGTTCATCTATATACTTGAGTAATCTACTCTCTATATTAATAATTTTATAATATTTTTTAAAGTGGTTATGAGTAAATGAGAGTAAAAGATAATGATAAATTTATAACAAAACATTATTTAAGTGAAAATGCAAGGAAAATATAATGATTTTTAGTGTAACTATAAAAGGATAATGAACGAGATGTGAATGCTTTCTATTCACTTTAAGTTGAAAACAAGCTCTGATAGAATTCATTCTAGCGGATGTCGGAATCGGCTTGTCGAACTATACAATCTTAGATTTTATGGTTTGGCTTTTAAGTTTTTAACATGTAAATTTTCTATTTTTTTGTGTTTCCACTATATATGTAACACCCTAGGAAAGTCCACATTGTCCGTGAACTTGAGAGAACTTGGTATATAAGTAATGTCATGCATCAAATACCAATAACGTGTTTTAGGCTTCATGCTATTGGAGAGAGGAAAACTCTACGGTTAAACGTGCTTGGGTGAGAGCAATCTCAGATGGGTGACCACTTGGAAAGTTATCACCCAAGCAACCAAAAGCAAGTTTATGAGGTCTAAGGTGGAAAAATGAACAATATGTGTGGGTACCCGGATGTTACAAATTGTGTTTTTTCTTGCTTGTTATTGTGTCTTTCATGTATGTTATTATGTTTTTATTGTTTATCATTGTGTCTTAATTGTTCTTCATTGTGTCTTATCGCTTATAATTACTCTTTATCGTGTTTTTTTTGTGCACCATTATATTTTTTTTGACGCGACATTGTGACTTTTCATCCTTTTTTTAATATCACTTTTTTTAATATAACCTTAGCGTATGTTAAATATGATAACTAATATTTATAAAAAAAACACGTGAATATTAATATAAATTAAAAGGATAAATATTCAAATACTAAAGTAGTTCGAAATTTAATATTCATTCTTTAATACAGGCATTGTGTCATTTAATTTACGTCTAGAAAAGGTATCCCCAAAAAAATAGCAAAAGTTTAACAAGAATAGGTGAAAACCAACGAATATTGATGGAAAACAACAAAATCGGTGAAAACAGTGAAAATCCAACTAAACCGCGAGTTGGAACACCTGGAACGAGTAAGACCACGTACACCTGCGTAGGACCAAGTTTGACCAAGTCCAGGGTGTGAGAATATCAGTTTGTTGGCTACTTAGTTTGCATTGGTCCAAGTAGGCACCATGTATTTAGCCGCTTATGTTAAGTTCTACAACTATGTGAGTGTATGGAACAAAGAAAAAAAGGAAATAAAAAACATGTTATCATCCACACATTTAAAACGGAAAAAGGTTAAACACACAAATATATTTGTTGGGACTCGAATGCAAGACCTTCTCTGTGACATGTCGAGCTCTGTTTACTAGGTTGCACTGTCATTGTTACAAGACACTTCAATTTACTTAAAATATTCCTTTTTGTTCATTGTTTTTTATTTCTTTTTTTTTAACTTTCATGGTTTAAGTTTTATAATTCAGTTTTTAAGGGTTTACCGTTCCACTCTTAAGGTTTAGCTTCTAGGTTTTAGCAATTAGCAATTAGCTTTTAGCATTTAGCAATTTGCTTTTAGCATTTAGCAATTTGCTTTGTCGTTTAGCTTTAAGGTTTAGATTTTAACATTTAGCATTCAGAAGGTGAATCGTTAACATTCTTTCTTAGTTTTATTAATAAAAACATTTTTTTTATTTTAATGTATCCATAAATTTGTGTGTGTATTAGGTTGGAAGAGACTTCGTGCGGCTTGTGTGAAGCCACTTGAATACACCGCCTCCACAACAACATCTTCCATGTTAGGCTTCAATGTTCAGCTATCAATGCAAAAGTCGCTGAAATCTTCCTCAACTATTAGGCTTTGTGAGCAGGGGCGGACCCACTTAGGTGGGCTGGGGAGCGTCCGCTCCCCCTACGAAAATTTTTTTTTTTAGTTTTTATATGTTAAATTCTCGATCGACCCCCATAAAATTTAACCCTCGACCCCCTATCAAGTCTTGAAAACTCAGTTTAATGCCCAGTCCACAGCCCATTTGAGACACATAATATTTAACCATGTATTGGGTTAAATTATGGTTAGAAGAATAATAATATATATTTATTTATATTGTCATGTATAGTCAAGCATTGAGGTATTATAACCTCAAGTGTTTCACCATTGCACAAAATCATCAACATAGTTGATGATTCGGATGGTCATAAGTACAAGAAAGGAAATACATAAATAAATTAACTATATTAACTAAGTAATCAAGTGAGAAGTGAGAAATAGTGAAAATTTTAGTTGTAAACCAAGGTTCTCATCATCACCAAGTTTATACCATAACACAAGTCCTCCAACATAGTCTTGTTTGAAAACATGGTTTGGTTTCATTCACTTCTTATTTGTATATTAACTAATGACTTAAGAAAGATGTAGAATTTAAACATATGAGGTTTAAACAAAATAAAAAATTCATTTATAAGGTTTAAGAAAAACAATCTTAACTTGAACCTCAAATTGGTGATTTACCAAACTTTATTTACCTTAGTAAATATATGGTAAAATCCTAGAGGATGTTTCAAGTATTTCAAGTATTTATGAAGAAAAATAATGTCAAAAAGTGAATGAAAAAAGAAAAGGATGAAAGAAAGAAAAAAAACTTACAAGTTTGTAAAGAAAATTTGTTGCAAAAATATAAAGTTTTTAGATAGATTGAAAGAGTTTGAGAAAAGAGTTTAGAATGATAAAGGTGATTAGAGAAAGTTTGAGAAATACTTTAGAGTGATAAAGATGATTAGAAAGATTTTGGTTAGTATTTATAGATAAAAATTAGGGTTTGACATTAAATAAGTTAGTTAAGTGGAGGGAAATTAAAATTTTCAATTTTAAATATAAGTGGAGGGAAATGAAAAAAAACTCAATTTTAACCCCTCAAATTTAGTTTTTTTGTCATTTTTTCGTTCACCCGACCCGGTTTAACCCGAACCGAGTCGAACCGGATTGAAAAAATATTATATATCGATATTCAAATGAGTTCTACCAAATTTTCGACCCCCATGAAAAAATTTTCTAGGTACGCCACTGTTTGTGAGGGTAGTGAGGCTATATGAAACCTCCATCCTTAACATTTAGGTTTTGTGAGGCTAGTCGTGAGTTGTTCAATTGTCATGATTGATAGCGAGAACAATAACGCTATCCGAAACTTCTATCCCCTCCACCTTATAAATTATTCTAAATTATTATGCAATCACGTTTTAAGTTGTTAACATCACTTCTACATGACATGACCATACCATCAAGTGTTGATGCAAATGCAATGTGTGGGGTTCTTGACACTTATAACCATTTAATTATGACACCCCACCGCCCGTATCAATAATGTTATTTGTTTGGATACAAACACTTCATCAATTTGTTTGTTTTTATATTAAAAGAGTATAACTTTTCATTTTGATATTGATTTTGTTTTGGCTACCCGTTACTATGAATATACTTCTATTAATTTTGATTGAGATAAATAGTATTTTGACTTTAGAGTGCTTCAACTCTAAATTTTTTTTAAGAACGAGAATGAGTCTTTTTGAATCTTAGCTCATGCTGCTACGGGCACATATCAGCTACCCAATAACTAATGAGCAAAGAGCTGTATGACGAGACCAATTAACCCCAGTTGATTTCACCAATCCCTAGAGGAAAACCCACATAGTGAGAAAACCCCATAACAAGATTAGCACTTGACACCTTGTGAAAATATTCAAATGCATCAAGCTAGCTAAGCTGCCCATCAACCTCTAATATTATGATATTATTATAAGGAATTCAAGTTTTTAGTATATATTAATGTTTTTCTTTCACAAAATATAACGCTTAATTTCTTTCACATTTTAACACTAAAGATCAGTATCAAAAGAATTTAAGTGGAGTTTTTAGGCTGTTTTATCAAAGGTCTCAAGTTCAACTCCCATAAGACTTATTTTTCAGTGATATCAGTTAATGATCCAGTTAATGCTAGTAAGAGAAACAAATTTACCCACAAACGGAAGTATGATCCTTGTTAGCGGTTGTTACACTGACCTTCAAGTGACGGGTAGCGGCCCTGGCGAAGCCAGCAATTTTATATAAGGGGGGCTGGACTTACGAGACCAATAAATTTTTCTCCTAATGTTATGTTTCGGGTTATATATTTAGGTCGGCGATTCGGTCTGGGTCGGGCCAAATAGTAAACCTTTTTTACACAAATATAAAACTAAGTAACTTAACAAAAAAAACTTAAAATATTTATAATAATGTAAAAAAATACAAGTACAGAGTACCTGGAAGAAGAATTACAACTCAATCAGAAAACTGAATATCTAAAGTTGAAAGAAATAAAACCCTAATTGAACTAAAAACCTACTTGGCGGTGGAGGCAAGATTGGATACAATTTGGTGGTATGGACAGAGCGAATGTGCGGTGGTCTTATGGAAGGCAACAAATTCAGAGTGAGCAGAAGTAAAATACCAGATTGAATTTTTGATTGGATTGTGGGAAGCCTTGACCGGCTAAATTGAAAAATAAACTCAAGTTGTGGACTTTTACATGAGTTTAGTCTTGTTGTTTATTACAATAATTAAACAAAAAAAAAA
The DNA here is from genome assembly GCA_030867185.1 of Tagetes erecta. Lineage (NCBI taxonomy): Eukaryota > Viridiplantae > Streptophyta > Magnoliopsida > Asterales > Asteraceae > Tagetes > Tagetes erecta. Next base: position 63,211,638 of record CM061488.1, read on the forward strand.
CCATTAAATTTAAGTTGGAAATTTTAACAATCAAGGGGGCCAAACTTAGTATATATAATATTTTTAAGGGAGGCCAAATCTTATATATATAACAAAAATTAACTACCGACCAAAAAATTAACGCTTGTGACGGAAAAAAATGGGAGGGCCTTGACCCCCTTTGGTCTCCATATGCCTTCGCCCATGGCGGCCCAAAGCGAAACAAAAGACGAGGCCTCTTTTGAGGTCAGTTATTCATTTGTTAGTTCTTTTTGTTTTATAACCTAAATCAAGCTTTTCAGTTGACATTATATATTTTAAATTAAGAATTTAGGGTAACTAAAGCGATTTAGAATTAATCAACATTAAACTATAACTGAGCTGCTAGAATAATAATGTTAATACAATACAATACCACATCTATTATTAAGCCTTTAAATGAACCAAAAATTCACGGATATTCGTAAACAGTTCAGTGGAAAATTCATTATGTTCGTTCGTTTAAATAAATAAACGAATATGAACAAAAAAAATTATGTTTGTTTAGTTAAATTAACACCATGAAGACATGAACACATGTTATGTTCATCCATTTATGGTCATGAACGTTCGTTCATTTATGTGTGTTTGTGTTCATTTATGTTTATCGTTTAATTTAAAGTTTCCTATGCATATATTTAATTTAGCTTTATGACTTTTCGATGAATCGTATGGATTTTTTATAGAACTAAAATTTTGGATGAATTATACATATTTGAATCACTACATTACATGTACTTTTGAAAGAAATATGACGTATTACATTGTCTGTGTGTTCATTAATTATCATTTAGGTAGTTTATGTTTCTTAACATTTTCATAGTTATGTTCATTTATTTTTGGTAACTTGTGTTTATAAATGGACCAAACGGTTTGTTTAGCTATCTATGAACGAACATAAAGAATAAGAATTTTTAGTTTTTTTAATGAGCGAACATGAACACAAAAATCGTGTTTGATTATGTGTTTGTGTTTGTATTTTTGTTCGGTTAAAGTTAAACAAGCATGCTAACGTTTGGCATTTTCGTGTTTGTTGCGTTTGTTTACATGTCTACCTGTTTTTTTAAATGAAATTACTAAAGATATATTGACTTTTTCTAGAAAGAGAAATACACTCTTTATTCATATTTATCTTTTTATATCATTTTTTTGTATTTTTATGTGCGATCGCTTTTTATTTTCTCGTTTTCGTTGTAGGTGAAAGTTTGAAGCTCTCCATTCCCTATTTTTCAACGCATTCTTATGTTTTCTGATTTTTTAAATTATAAGTATAACAAATGTATGTGAATACATATCTATATCTTTTATATAATATATGAAAATGAATTTTACTTATGTGTCAACTATTTAGAGTTATTTTGCTTACATGGTACTATTTGAAAGTTTTTCTCATAATAATAATTTTATAATTAAAATATGTGTACATAATCTATATAATTATTATAATAAAACAAATTATATTTTAAACCCCTAATATTTAGGAGAAACCAGAAAAACTTAAGAATAGTTACATTTTCAACTCTTTTTACTAGAGTGTGAACGGGTCGGTTTATATTTAATAAGGTATATAAATGAAACTTAAGAATAAATTAGTAATATGCTATAATTAAATATCTTAGTATCTTTTAACCATCCATAACTTTTTATACAATATTATTTTTTTTAAATTACATCATAAACTAAGCATTTAATTCCCTTTAATTTGAGTATAATATTGCTATATTAAAAAAACAGTTTTTAAATATATCTTCTGTTTCGGTTTTATAACGGTTTTGTCTAAAAATTGATTGGAACCTTACATGCCCCATGAATATCGTTAAAATCATCTGGATATTATTTTCCCGAGCATAGCGCGGACACTAAACTAGTCTTTTAATAAAAAAAGTTTTGGATGTCACATGTCGTTCAATGAAGCTATTGCTAGCATTCAATTCCCGTCAAAAAAATGTATTATCTCATATTTACGTCTACATTCATCCATTCCTTCATTCATATTAATTTTTTCAAGGATTTATAAAATATAGTTTTTATGCAAGCGCTCTAATAAATAAGGAATTTCCAAATTTACTTCCTAACTAATTAATTATAAAATTTCCAAATCTTTTACATAATTCACGGATAAATACACTTACTACACTTGCGAGCTTCACTCTAATAAATAACTTTTAATTAAAACTAGGTTGTGGCAACAAAGTATCTATTAACTTCTTTTTTATTTTCAAAGTCATGTGTCAAAGAAATGTAACCAAGTTACTTACCATTTTAATTAAGTACCTTTAATCTTTTTTTGTCTCTAAAGTTACTAATTAGTTTTTTTAAGTGTTCCAATCATATGTAATAGGTTTACGAATGTTACGAATTTTTTAAACTTGAGTCGGACAAATAAACATGTATCAATTACGATTACTAAAAAGTGAAATCTTTTTTCTAGTTATTTTAAATCGGGAACTAATAGTGAAGAAAAAGAATTTACAACTTAATATCATGGTTCTAAAATAAGTAAAATTGTTAAGTTAAGTCAAACTGAATAAAAATAATTACTAAATAGTAACCAAAGTTTATAGATGTTTCATTTGCCAAACACAATTTTAAAAATTCAAATATTCGTAAAATTATTACATATGATTGAAGCACTTAATGAAACTTTAGTGGCAGTCTTTGTTGGTTTTAGATAACATACCCAAGATAGTAATGATTTATGATTTTTTTTTTGTTTACTATACTCGATAATTAAATAATTTTAGTTATTCAACTCGTGTAGCACACAGAGTATAATCTAGTAAATATAATAAAAGAAGGTTTTCGACAACACTTGTTTTTTAAGAACCGGTTTCAGTTCTTGTTGGTGGTAAAAGAACCGGTTTTTGATGAAAAAACTAGAACCTATGTAACCGGTTCCGGTTCCTATAGAACCAGTTCCGGTTCTTAAAAAAACTTGTTTTTTCTATGAAATGGGCCGGAACGCTATGCTACCTCAAATCTTCAGCCTCCATTGGGGCTTTCATTTAGAGTTTATGGTCATAAATTTCTTATATTATTTCAGACTAAATAAGTAGTAACATTAAAAACGTCAAATATTACAAGATATATAGCTATTAAAATATTAAATAAGTAACAACACTAAAACATACCGGTTTTTTCAAGAACCGATTTTTCCAAGAACTGGATTTTTTACGAAACGGTTCTGGTTCTTTTGAAACCTACAACTTGAAAAGGTAGTAGAACCTATTCAGAACCTACGGTTTGGTTCGGTTCTTGTAGAACCGGTTCTTCTAAGAACTGGTTTTCGGTTATTGAATATGTTCCGTTTTTTTTGCACCTCTAACTAGAGCACATTAATACATTTTTCCCGCTTCAAATTTTTATAGAAACATTAATTTAATATTACTACCTAAGGTAAATAGATCTTATTTATATCGTATTTTTATTTATATATACTATAAAATGATTTTATAATTGATAATTCAAAAAAGATTTTGATGATTCTTGTCATTCATTGAAGCACCCTTATACATTTTTTCCCAATTAAAAATTTATAAAAACATTGATTTAATATTTATTCTAAAGTAAATAGATCTTATTTATACTATATTTTTATTTGTATATATACTACAAACTGGTTTTAAAATTGATAATTCAAAACTTTTCATAAAAACATGGCAAATTGGCTAAAAATAATCTCAACTAACACCTATTGGCCGAGAATAATCCCAACTCAGTTTATTCCCTCCAGTGGTCCCAAATCCAACTTTTTTGGCCTCCAGTGGTCCGCCGTTAAGTGCACATAACAGCCGTTAACTTTTTTTTGATTTTTTTCGAATTTCAAAACAAGGTTTTATGGAAATTGATCGGGAGGAGTATACGATTCAATTGATCTAAACCTTACCTCGAACTGGTGTTCCAAACGACAAAACGGTCTTCAATCGGGTGTTTAAAACCTAACGGTGCTTTAACCGGATATCAAAATTAAACCATTTGGAGCAACAATTGGAAGTAAGGTTTACAGCAACAGATTCGTATTCTCCTCCCGATCAAAATCCCTAAAATATCGGTTTGAAATTCGAAAAAAATAGAAAAAAAGTTAACGGCCGTTAAGTGCACTTAACGGCGGACCACTGTAGGCCAAAAAGTTGGATTTGAGACCACTGGAGGGAATAAACTGAGTTGGGATTATTTTCGGCCAATGGATGTTAGTTGGAATTATTTTAGGCCAATTTGCCTAAAAACATTGATTAATATTTATTTCTAATTAAATAGATTTCATTTATACCATATGTTTATTCATTTAATACAAACTGATTTGGTAATTGGTAATCAATACATATTTTCTTATAAAAGCATTCCACCAAACGAAAATGAATAACTTCTATTTCATGTTGTGTCTAATCTATGACATATCATATATATGATGATATCTAATATATAATTTGTTTTTTTAACATATTTCGACCTTTTTGGCAAATTTTTGAAACAAGTGGATTTATAAATTTCATTTGGTGAAATATTATCTTTGTTATTAGAATATTTTTAAGTGAAATATGTAATAATGTTCATAGAACTCATGAACGTATTTGAAAATTTATAAAGTCATAAGAACTTACTGTTGTAATTATTTTAGCTTTGTAAAAGTTAAGATTATATAAATTTTTGCGTTATTACCGTTCAATCCGTGTGACACACAGGAAATAACATACTTAAAGTATATCTACAACTACCATATTCTTCATATCTTACAACAAGGAGTTTCATTAAAAATAATACAATATAGTTCACATAATACTACATGTGTGTTTTCTTTATACATTGACTTTATTTAAATTTGACTATTTATATTTTAGGAGGTCATAGCAAAATAAAAACTGTATGAGATTTAATATGATGTAGTTTTAACTTGCCATGTCACTCCGTTTTTATCCACATGACGATATTATCCTATGTGACATGCTTATGTGGCATAAAAACGGAGTGACACGGCAAGTGAAATGTTAAGTTGTAAGTGGTGATAGTGAATGTGCTAGTTGATAGTGACAACGATCAATACCCCATAGTTGGAAGTATTAAAATCCAATAACCCTTTTATAAATATTACTCCGACCAACTTAACATGAAAATAGGGTGAGGGTGAACCTCTGCTATGATTACAACTTTAGATAAGTCTCACTAAAACACTTGTAAACGCCATTACAAGAGGCTTTCGGGACTTTGAACTCAATCATTATACTCCATCTCTTGAGTGCTACACTGCTACATTCTTACCGTTGTAGCGATTATAATTTGTGATGATTGGGTCATAATGACAATAAAATAGATTTGCCATAATTAGATAAAAAAGAATATCTAAAAAAATAGAACACCAACAAACTCCTCCGCTCTTCACAAGCGCAACCAAAACCACAACCCTTGATCATGCCCCCGCCTACACAGCAGGGGATGACGCCGCATCAAACAACCATAACAAACGGTTCGTTTCTAAATCGTGTCTTTCTTAGATGAAAATACTCAAATTTTACAATATAAACACATGCAAATTCTAGTTACCAAAGGATCCACATACTCTCTTGACGTGCCTCTAGTTCCACCCACGGATATGACAAACGTTTTAATGGGGGGCTTTATGGACGTGGGCCTAAGTTACAATAAATACATTTTTCACAATCTAAACTTACAAATTTAAAATTATCTGATACATCACTTAACTATCATGATGATGTCCTGTTAAAAACCAAAGCCGGAGTGACAAGTCGTTTTCGTTTATTTAACTTTTTTATCATTTGAACTCAAGTTAAAAAAAAGAGCTCAAAAAGTAAGTAATTATTGAAATAATTATAGCCCACAAATTTGATGTTATAACTTATAAAAGGCATAACTCTTACATAAATTGTAATGAATTGAGGAAACAAAGAAATATTGTTATTTGAAGAAAAGCCTGCTTTAGTTTTAGAAACATGAAAACCAGCAAATATATTAAGTGTTTTGTCACAACTTTTGTAGGACAAGAGGAACCACAATGTTACAGTACAAGTATACATGCATCAAGGTACAAGTAACTACAGCAGCCCACTGAGTTTTTTATTAGTAATTGTAGCACAAAGATGATGCCATATGCAATCATAACAGAAATTGAGTTGTCACTATCATCAAGTTATTATTATTATTAAAAAGATAAACAAACAACCACCACTTCATAAAATGTTCAATTTGAGTTATCAAATGTTCATTAACTAAAACAGAAATTAAACAGGATTGAAATATATAGATGCATTCATTAATTAATTAACATCAAAACATACCAAATCAAACAGATATTTTAGCTAATTTTTTTATACAATCACAAGCTTGTAGAATAAATTGATGATAAACTTACTTACCTGGATGAAACAGGATTTAAAGCTCTTGCAAATCCATTCATGGCGCCATAACTCTTTGAGCTAAACCCTAAACATCCCAATAGACCTTGCTTGTACGGTAAATATGTTTTCCTCCTCAACTCTTCAGCCTGTGCTCGATTCGTTGTGTAATGCAACTCGTGTGCTGAACGCGCCACCCGCCGTTTACCGGTTATCCCTACGCCGTTCATTGCTTTTCTAACACCTGGTTTAACCGTCTCTGCGGTGGCGCTTCCGTCGGTTGATGATTTGTTCTTCACGGCGTTTGTTTCTGATGATTTTTTACTTGAAGAAGGGGAAAACGATAATGATGTCCAGAACTTGTGGTTACCGTTGCTGCCTGTACTGCTTCTTCCTTCACTTTTGCTTCTGTATAAAAACTCCTTCAAAAACTCCCAACGTTTTGAGCTCCGGCCGACGGAGGATGACCGGGAAGAAGCACACGACGGCGGAGCTTCTTCGTCGGCTTTTACGTTCTCCTTAGGTTCTAATTTCTCCGTCGACGATTCTCTTCCGTCGTCAATCTCCTCCAGCCATTGAAACGCGTTGTTAGATCTCATCGGTGACATAGATCTAGCTCTTCGTCTTAACGACTTAGATCTATCACCTAGCTTCGAATCTCTACCTCTACCGACCTTATTTTCACCGTCACTTCCATCTTCAATCTCTTCCTCATCAACATCAAGCAATGGAGATAGTACCTGCGGCCGTTGAAGATGAGACGAGAGCTTCATCGGCCGGATCTGTCCGTTTAAGAAAAGTTCATCTGCTGAACTCATAGATCCAGCAGGAGCTTTTCCTTCCTTAGCTTCCTTAGCACTAAACTCAAACTCAAAACCACCTCCACCTCCTATTCCTCCACATCCTTCAACAGAAGTGACCGAATTCGATGAGTCGAGATACGAAGAAGATGAAGAGTGCATAAAGTGAATAGGACTCGCCGGAGCGCTGTAGAAGAAACCTCCGGCGTAATGAGGTCCACGGCCAGGGCTGGACGGAGCACTGACGAAAGGAGTGGAGCAAGCGCTGTCGAAGTCGTCGGTGAACGGGAGGAGATCGGCGTCATTGGTTGCCGGAGTTGCAGGTTCTTCTTCCATTGACTTGAGTGAGTGAGAGAGAGAGTGATGTGAAAGCCTGGAGCAGAGAGGTGGTGTTAATAAGGAAGCAAAAGCATGTGTGATGTGTATGTGTGTATGTATGGATTTATTTATTTATTTATTTACTCTAAAAGTGAAGCACTGTTTATTTTCTGTTTGTTCGAGGTAATTGTCATTGACACTCTTTCTTAATTCCTCGAATATATTCCACCACTCTTTGTTCATTTTAACACTACAAACTTTTTATTTTACTTGGGAACAAAACTAAATTTTGATAATTTTTTTTATTACTTACCGAAAAATGTTCATATATAAAGTAAAATTTTGGTAAAAAGTTTGAGATGGCATTTTTACTTAGGTCATTACGTATGTTAATATTTTTATTTAGTCGCATGTTAAAAAAATGAGAAAAATGACATTTTTACTTCGTATGTGAGGGAGACTTAACGGAAAATTGAATTGAGTTAGTATTCGGGACCATTTCTGTTAGAAAATGAAAACACATGGACCAAAACTGTTAAGGTTGGACTGAAATTGTTAATGGTATCAAAATCAGGGACTAAATTGCAGTTTACTCTTTTTTTTTTGTTTTTTATGATGGAAGACGACGTGTGTAACAAGGTCTCTGAAACATTTTTTTAAAATTCGATTTAACTTGTGAGTTATGATTTTTTTTAATCATCCATTGTGTCTTTTATGAACCATCGTGTTCTTTTCACACTTTGTATCATTTTTACACTTTGTAGCATACTTCACCATTACTTATTATATAACGATGGTATATTTTAAACTATTAACAAATAAATGAATATTACATTATTAGGTCAAGCGTTGTCATTAAGCTCTAAAGGTTTGACAAAGAGCTAGACCATCACATGTTATGTATGTAGGACGAGTGAGAGTGAATATCATGTGTTAAGGAATGTGTCAAGGTTTGATCACAAAACGAGCGGGTGGAAAAGGAAAAATGATAGTTTCGGTTGAAATAGAAAATAAAAATTAGAAAAAATATATTTCTCTCTTGTTTAAATAGTTGTGACATGGTCACATGAGATGGGTCCTGTCTAGATTATATCGGGTGTGTTACTATTGAAGGGGTTTGAGAGAGCATGTCGTTATCGTTATAAATGTTAACCTTCATTTTAAACTTCTATGGTTCAAATTTTAGGTTTGGGTATTAATTTACTGTTCAAATTTATTGTCCATGTGACGTGTGACTGGATTTTGATATGCGTATGTGTAACAAGATGTGTTTAAATTAGAATGTTTGTATGCATGATGTGTAACATTCAAACACTACATAAAGTTTTACGTTAACTACTTCAAAAGTAATTGCATAATGGTATATACAAATGTCTTCATACCCTTGGAGGAGCATATTATTTGGAAAAATATTTGAGTCGTTGATATTGGATTTTGATAATATGAGGTTTGATCTTTCAGGGGTACGCTATTAGATATAACTTTTAATTACAGGGGTTAGGATCAGGGTTGGCTAATGGATGAGATGAATGTTAACATGATGTGACTTACTTGTCGGTCTAAAAAAATATAAATGATTATTTATTGATGATTTAGTCACAGATAGAATGATTAGGGATACCGACTGAGGAAACTAAAACCCAAAGTTTATTGAGATATACATAGAGATTGATGTCGTAGAGGTGTAAATGAGCTAAACGAAGCTGGAACTTGAACTCAGCTCCTTGATAATTTCTTAAGCTCGAGTTCAACTCAGGCTTGTCTTGTTTATCAATAATTAGATTATTTATTTAAATTTGCAATTTGTTATGTATATATATTTTATTTATAATTTGTATATAAAAGAGAGGGAGGGTTAATATGAGAACTCACTAAATGTGTGATAACTCTGAAAACTAATCTCAACCACATATTTTACATTACAATAAAACCCACAAAAAATAAACAAATAAAAAATCGTAAGCCGAAAAATAATAAAAAAAATGAAAAAATTAATTTACACATGTGTAAAACTTTCATAAAAAAGTAAATTTAACGATGTGTAAAACTTAATTTACACATGTGTTATAACTAAATTTACATATTAGCTATGTGGTGGGGATGATCTCACTATTAAAAAAGCGAGATACCTTATTGAGGTAACCATGTTTGATAAATGTGGAGTTACATATTCTATGGTCGAAGCTTGTCCCCCCTTCCCCTTAAAGTTAAATTTCATTGCTTGGTGCGTGGGTCTAGATAGAATTGCATCAAAGACAAACTTGGCCAAGTTGCCCACTTCTGTGATGTGTGTGGGATTCGTGATGAATCGGTGAATCACTTGCTTATTCAATGTTAGTGGCGGATTTAGTTTGGAAAAAAGTGTTTGGTTGATGTAAAGCCTCAAGAGATATATTTTTAACGGTGCAAGATGTTCTTGATATCATGAATCGTGGCCTTGTGGGGACGGAACAGAGATTACATTTGCATGTCATCTTTCTTAACTTGTTTTAGTACATTTGAAAAACAAGAAACGAGCTGGGTTTTTAGATAAAAAAAAAATAAGTTATATTCCTTTCTATTGATAAAAATTTAGGGAAAATGTTTCTTTAAATTGGGCCAAATGGTGTAATTTTCAATTTTATTTTGCTTGTAATGTTCACAAAAACACTAAATTTACACATGTGTAAACTAGTGTGGACGGATTTTTTTTAAAAAAATATCAATATGGTACGCGTTGGATATATAAAAAAAAGACGAGTTTTGTGGTGATTTAAAAAAACAATGATGTGAAAAAGATATAAACGTTATAAAAAATGGTGGAAATATCATGTGACATGCATGTGATCTTCATAGGTTGATATATACTCTTTTGCCATTGAAACTTGTGTTTGATATTAGTTTTCAGAGTTCTCACGTATTTAGTGAGTTCTCATTTGATCTTGCCCCAAAGAGAATACATACTATTTAGTTATGTTATCATATTTTTATTGACATGTGAAGCTCATGCTTAAACTCGTCTACTGCAAGCTACTTTCTACGATCCAACACATTTAAGCTCAAATCTTTGGTGTGGGGGAGCAAAAACGCAAGAAATAGGAACCAAAACAGACAATAAGTGAGAAAAAATGAAGAAAACAGAAATGGTCGTGCCCAAGATCAAGGACTTCAATATTTAAAGAACATTCTAGAAGGAAGAAAAACCAAATTCAATACAAGCACGACCGAACTTGTACCTAAGCATGCCCATGCATAAGAGATTCCATCAGACACCTTCTAGAAAGATTCATCATTTTTTGAAAAAAACACTAAGCATGAATGTACGAGTACCCATGCACGACCGTGCTTATCCCAGACTTGTATAAAAATAGCAACTTCCTCCCCCTTCATTTTGATGTGCCTTTGGAGCCCTTTAATTTCTAGCTTTATGCTAAAAATTACTGTCCCTAACAGGTGTAAAACATTACTTCACCCTCAAATCACCTAAAATAAATGGCACTAATAACCTAGTTAGTCTACTATCTAGTCTTTATACACATATTGACTTGGGTTTGGAGCATCCTATATGGCTGAGACATACTTGAGCCAAATGTTGTTATATTCAACAATTTTACCTATTTAGTATCTTCTTTCTGGACCTGTGAAACCTTATTATAATGCGTTCATCTTTTTGTTCTCAGATTTGTTGCATCATTTGTTATGGGAGAACATAAGTTAAACTAACTTGACGTAAGAAGTGAATTGATAGTTTTATGGTATTTCGTCAAATCTGGTGTGAGAGCTTCCAGTCATATTCAAACTCAAGCTACAAGTTTCTGGTCTTGATCCTGACCGATCTAATATTTCTAGTCTTTTTCTAGATCCTTGGGAGGTTTTTGGTAATACACCAGATCCATGAAATGTATGTTATGGGGTTAAGTAATTTGTCACACCCTCAAATTTCACTAAGGGTGTGACACCCGACATTTTTCAGGTTAACACCGTTAACTCAATTATCCTAAATTCTGTTAATTATGCTAATTAAATAATATACATGCAAACGTGTTACACCTAATTGAAAACTATTAAATATGTATTAGTTAATATACAGTGATAATGTCACACCCAGACCAATTAAATAAATAAAAGGCGGATAATCGTCGAGACGTGAGTGTTAGAGATTGCTCACAGCCACATGACGCTACAAATTAGATTTTTAAATGAGCATACATCACCAAATTAAATATTACAATTTGTCCACAAGTTTAGCAAATTACAAATGACATAGCTATTAATATTTCATTGATTTAGAATTTAGCTAGGTCCAAAAGCCTATGGTGATCATGATCCAAAGCTAGCATTAAACATTGGTATTCCCTGAAATATGTTAGAAAATAATGTCAACATAAAAATGTTAGTGAGTTCACATAGTTAAATACATAGATAATAGTTTATAGATCACAATGATAAGCAATTCCATGTCCACAATGGTTAGTGCAAATATGTAACAACACGTACGGCCTCAAATGTACAATCAAGCCTCAACAATTCGGAATATAGTATATGATCAGCTAAGTGAAATTTGGTTCCTTCAATGAACTAGAATACGTCATTGAAGAGCCGGACTTAACATCGGCTTTAGCACCAAAAAGGCTTGTCAGACCCTTAAATCTAAGACGTCGTTGGGCTAGCAATAGTTAATGATTGTATCGATCATAAAATAGAACACCACACGTATACATAAAGCACAACCAAGACAAAAATGGAATCACATAGTTGATAAATAGATTTAGTGCATGTAATGTATTTGAATAATATAACATGTTTCACCCCAAAAGTGTATAAATATAAAAAGGGGTATGTAAACTCACATTAATCGGCTCTAAAATCTACTCAAGAAAATATATGGTGGAAGCCGGAAATAACTCTCGGTAGCTTATCCTATTAATCGAACATAATGATTTTAGTCCATATATGGTTTCGAGATCGTACGAGTCAAATTCTTATTTTTAGTTGTTTTCGAAATAGTTATGAATGTTTGTATATTTATAAGTTTTCATAAAAATATGTTAAAATATTATTTATTTGTAAATAACCTACCTTTAAAGATTTGTTGCCATTACAAGTCGTTTACTTGATTTTTTTACAAATACGGTATGACGTTTAAGTGGATTTTTAGTTTTTAAATAGTGGACGAAACAAGTTTATGTGCCTAACTTTATATAAATGATACTTAGAAGGGTTAAAAAAATGAGTATTTTTGGTTAAGTGTACATTCACAAGATTTTTATATAAATATATATATATATACATGTTTCGTTACTTGGTTTTATAAAGTTTTTTTTTAGAGTTAATATTTGTTTATGAAAACTTTTGGGTTTTTAAGACATATAAATGATAAAAATATAATTTTTACATGTTTAGTGGGTAGTTTAAATACTTAAAAATGTGAATTAGAGGTCAAAATACAAAATAAACAAGAAAAACGGGTTGTAAGAATCGAACCCGTGACCTCCTGCAGCTTAACATATGCACCCAGCCACTTGGGCTGGGTGACTAACCCAACACAAACCCGGAACTTAAATGTTTTATCATTTGGTTGTTTTGAAAATATAAAGCATAAACATGGTTTTTAAATAAAAAGGTGGGGTGATGCTTTGGCCGTGACTCGAACCCGTGACCTTCATGAAGTTTTGTAATGCACCCAACCACTTGAGCTGGGTGACTAACCCGTAAATCCATTCCCATTTAATTCTTTTTACACCTCTTTAGCAGATTCGGAAATTTTCCCATAAACCCCATACGAGCCCTAGATCTATCACCCCCAAATTGGATTCGTTTTCATGGTTTTTGATAAAATTAACGTTAGGGCTTTTAATCCACTCCTAAAAACGAGTTCAATGATATAAGAAACTTACAAAATGGTGTGGGCTAGGTACGTGTTCGAGTGACGACTTAGTTCGACCATTTGAGCCCTTTGTACGGGATTTCTACTTCGTTTCTGTGATTTCTGAGTATAGGGGTTTATTTGCGGTGTGTTAGTGAGTGTGTGTGTGTGTGTGTGTGTTTAATTGAAAAATGGTGAGGTCTAGATATGGTGTAGGTTATGGATTTTGATTTCGGCCGATTACAAGAAAAATGAAGGTTTCAGGCCAATTCTTGGTTCAATTGCACACGAAATTACCTGTTTGATGATAGCTAGGGATAGATTAAACACGTTATTGCTTGGAATAGGTCTGATTTTCGACTGAATCTTGGTTGACGATTTCAAGCAATGATGAAGAAATGAGTACTGTTCTTGTTGCGTGAAAAGAGAGGAAGGAGAAAAGGATTTTTGGCTTCTGACACAACTGGTCCCCCATCTTTGCATATATTTGTTTTTTTTTCTTGTTCTATTTTGGTTTGTTAACAAGTAATGGTATTATTTCCTTGATAAATTTTTGTTTTTGTTATTGCTATTATTATTATTGTTAGTGTTTTTTTTTACTTGCTAAATTATTTATAAAATAAGTCTTATAAACTTTATAAACTTTAAGTATTCGATATTATAACTAAAAGCAAATTTTGCAAATGTTACAGTCTCCCCAACTTTTAGGAATTTCGTTCCGAAATTTAAAGAACTAGATAAACAAGTAAGGAAAATCTCTCTTCATACGGTCTTCGCACTCCCAAGTGAATTCAGGTTCGCGCTTGTTTTCCCAACGAATTTTGATAATTGGAGTAGTACCATGTCTTGTCTTTTTGACCTCTCTGTCCATGACTTCGACTGGTCTTTCGACAAAACGTAATGTCTCATCGATTTGAATGTCATCCAAGGGAACATGAAGGTCTCCGTCAGTTAAACACTTTCGTAAGTTTGAGACATGGAAGGTTGGATGAACATTGCTGAGCTCGGGAGGTAAATCAAGTTTGTAAGCCACCTTACCAACTCTTTTTAGAATTTTGAATGGACCAACAAATCTCGGAGCTAGTTTTCCTTTCTTTCCGAAACGGACCACACCTTTCCAAGGGGATACCTTGAGAAGAACCATGTCACCAACTTTGAATTCCAAGGGGCGTCGTCGTTTATCAGCAAAGCTCTTTTGACGACTACGCGCCACTCGGAGGTTTTCAGGGATTTGGAAAATTTTATCGGTTGCTTCTTGAATTAATTCGGGTCCGGTGATGAGATGCTCACCGGCCTTAGTCCAACATATGGGTGAGCGACATTTACGGCCATAAAGTGCTTCGAATGGGGCCATATATTTTGATACTCGAGTGATAGCTGTTATTGTAAGAGAATTCAACCAATGGCAAGTGAGTATCCCAATTACCCCCGAAATCTAGAATGCATAACCGAAGCAAGTCTTCAAGAGTTTGAATGGTACGTTCAGTATGACCATCAGTTTGGGGATGATACGCTGTGCTTAGATCAAGTTGCGTACCCAAAATTTCTTGAAAAGAGGTCCAAGAGTGGGAAGTGAATCAACCATCTCGATCAGAAATGATATGCATTGGTACACCATGACGACTCACAATTTCTTTTATATAGATCTCGGCAAGCTTAGAAGCATTGTATGTGTTTCGAATCGGAACAAAATGAGCGCTCTTGGTCAATCGATCAATAATAACCCAAATGCTATCAAAACCACGGGGTGTACGAGGTAGCTTGGTGATGAAATCCATGGACACGTGTTCCCATTTCCACATGGGGATTTCAGGTTGTTCAAGAAGACCGCCGGATCGTTTGTGCTCGGCTTTAACTCTTGCACAAGTAAGGCACTTAGCCACGTAAAGAGCAATGTCTTTCTTCATACCCGGCCACCAATACTGTGACCGAAGGTCCTTGTACATTTTGTCAGAACCGGGATGAATAGAATAGCGGGATTTGTGAGCTTCATCCAACAGGAGCTCACGAAGATGGTTACGGTTCGGGATCCATAAAAGGTTCGTGTAATAATAGAGACCATCGGGCTTAGTCTCGAGTTGAAGATCGGCTCCACCTAACATTTCGTCGTGTAGTTTGCCCTCATCTACAACGGCTTGTTGAGCTTTAAGAATCAAGGACTTAAGACTTCCTTCAACTTGAATACTTCGAAGTGAAACGTTTGACGCATTTCGTTCTACCCGAATTTCCACACCGAAATCACTTAAGGTGTCAACTAGTTGTCGATGGGCTCGGATTTCTTGAAGTAAAATAACTTTACTATGAACCTTACGACTTAAAGCATCGGCTACGACATTCGCCTTCCCCGGATGATAGCGAATCTCACAGTCATAGTCGTTAATTAGTTCAATCCATCGACGTTGTCTCATATTTAGATCTTCTTGGTCAAAGACATGTTGGAGACTCTTGTGATCGGTGAATATCACACATTTGGTACCATAGAGATAGTGTCTCCAAATCTTTAGAGCAAATACCACCGCTCCAAGCTCGAGATCATGAGTTGTGTAATTAACCTCATGTATCCGTAACTGACGTGAGGCATAGGCAATGACTTTTCCCCGTTGCATAACGACACAACCGAGACCTTGTATGGAGGCATCACAATAGACCACAAAGACGTCATTGCCTTCAGGGAGTAATAAAATTGGAGCATTGCAAAGTTTGTCTTTGAGTGTTTCAAAAGCTTCTTTCTGCTCCTCTCCCCATTCAAAGGGTCGGTTCTTTTGTGTCAAAATAGTGAGAGGTTTGGCAATTTTTGAGAAGTTGGAAATGAATCGACGGTAATAACCTGCCAAACCGAGGAATGAACGGACTTCGGTTGGCGTCTTTGGAGCAACCCAAGTTTTCACGGCTTCGATTTTTGTTGGGTCTACATGGATTCCCTTTCTGTTCACAACATGGCCTAGGAATTGCACTTCCCCAAGCCAGAATTCACACTTTGAAAATATTGCGTAAAGTTTTTCCTTCTTTAAGAGTTCTAGGATCAAACAAAGATGTTGTTCATGGTCGGTTTTGGATTTGGAATAGATCAGGATATCATCAATAAACACAATTACAAATTTATCCAAGTAGGGCTTGCACACTCGGTTCATCAAGTCCATGAATACCGTGGGTGCATTCGTTAAGCCAAAAGGCATGACCAGAAACTCGTAATGCCCGTACCGGGTACGAAAAGCAGTTTTTGGAATATCAGCATCATTGACTCTTAACTGGTGATAACCGGAACGTAAATCAATTTTTGAAAAGTACGAAGCACCCTAAAGTTGATCAAACAAATCATCGATTCTCGGAAGGGGGTAACGGTTTTTTATGGTGAGTTTGTTAAGCTCTCGATAATCAATACACATTCGAAATGACCCATCTTTCTTTTTCACAAATAGTACCGGAGCGCCACAAGGTGAAGTACTTGGGCGTATGAGGCCCTTGTCCGAGAGTTCTTGGAGTTGACTCGAAAGTTCTTGGAGTTCGGAAGGTGCGAGTCGGTATGGAGCCTTTGCTACCGGAGTCGCACCAGGAATGAGATCGATCTTGAATTCGACCTCACGAATAGGAGGTAAACCGTTAAGATCCTCAGGAAACACTTCAGGAAAGTCTCGGACGATTGGAATATCTTGCAATTCTTTGCCCTTGACTTTGGTGTCGATCACATGGGCTAGGAAGACCATACATTTCTTATTTAGGCATTTTCGGGCCTCGATGCAAGACATGAGCTTAAGCCCTTTGGATGGTTTCTCACCGAATACATTCAATGTGTCACCAGAAGGAAGCGGAATTCGGATACATTTATCGTAACAGATGATTTCAGCACGATTTTCAGCTAACCAGTCCATACCGATAATAACATCAAAGCTTCCAAGTTTCATGGGTATAAGTTGGATGGAAAAGTTGTGTTGGTTTAAGTTTAGTTTGCAATTAGTGATGATAGTGTCGACTGTGATAGATTGGCCATCGGCGATTTCAACCGTGAAAGGTTTCTCTAACTTAGTACGGTTCAAGTCAAGTAAAGGTTCAAAGTCTAGTGAAACGAAACTTTGATCGGCACCCGAATCAAATAAAACAGAAGCATAATGATGGTTGATTAGAAATGTACCGTTCACCACGTCATTGTTTGTTTGAGCTTGATTGACGTTGATGTTAAAGGCTCGACCACGAGCAGGAGGAGTTGGATTGGCAAGTCTTGGGCACTGGGGACGCATGTGATTTGGATCACCACATTGAAAGCATGCCCGACCTTGATTAGGGGCTGGAACATTGACTTGAGCTCGGTTCGGGTTACCCGACGCAAAACGACATGTGACATTCAGATGCCCCATTTTTCCACAGACTGTGCATTGACGACACGGGATATTAGCCGGATGATGGTAGTTGCAAGTGTTACATTTTGGGTGAGGGCCATTGTAGGGAACTTTTGGGATAGGTTGAGCCATGGGTGCATGTGCTTTTGTTTGTGGAGTAGGGGTAGTAATGGCAAAGTTGTGGGCTTGATTGTTAAACTTTCGCTTTTTATTGAAGGATGACTCGGGTTTGTTTGGTTTAGTAGGTGCGGGGGTAGGTTTCTCAACAGATTTCTTAGTGTTTTTCAAGGTTAGGGTACCGGCTTTGACATGGTTTTCAGAAAGTTTAGCAGTGATGGTGATGGCTTCTTCAAGAGTTGCGGGTTTACTACCGATCACAACATCCTAGATCTGGGGAGGTACACCCTTGATAAATTTCTCAATGTTTCTCCAAAGTGGTGTGACCATGTGGGGAACAAGCATGCTCAACTCATGGTGTCTAGTCGAGTAGGCCAAATGATCACCACTTTCTTGCTTGAGGTTCCAGAATTCCTCCTCAAGCTTTTGGAGTTTAGTTTGGGGACAAAATTTCTTGATCATGAGTTGTTTGACCTCATCCCAAGTCATGGCTAAGATGTTGGCCTCACCTTTGTCCCTTTTTATACCATTCCACCAAGTAAGAGCCCTGTCTTGGAGAACACTAGTACCATACCGAACCTTAAGTGCTTCCGGGCACTCGCTATAAGTGAAGGTGTTTTCGATGCTCTCAAACCATTGGAGCAAAGCAGTAGCCCCTTCAGAACCAGTGAATTTGACAGGGTTGCAAGAGTTGAAGTGTTTGAAAGTGCAAGGATGACGGGTTTCACTATTATGATCAATCTCCCCGTTGTTTTGGCTACCACGGTTGCTAAGAGTTTGGTTAATTTCCGCCACTAGGTTAAGGATGACGGAAGCCATTTCACGGGATACAAGAGCAGCAACCTTACGACTTGACATACGACTTCCCCCACGGCGAGGGACTCTACCACAACGAGGCATTCTGTTAAAGAGAACAAAAGATAAATGTGTGAGTACGAATTTATAATAAAGAGGAGGTCAATAAAATCATAGATTTGCCAAAAAGTGAAGAACGTGCGTTGAATGAGTGTCTTAAGTTTATCACGTTAATATTTTTGCATATATTGCGGCTTTATTAAGGTTCGTTTTGAGATAGACGGGCTAAGGATTGAAGGGATTGTCGTTTTTGGAAGATAATTGGGTCCACGTAAGATTTGGATAAGATAGTTTTGATAACAACCAAGGATATTTTTGATGGTGAACAATAAATTTTTTGAAAATTTGTACTTTTCATTAGAGCATACCAGGTCCGTATATTGACAAGTCAAGGTAAATCGAACTTTCTAACGTTAGACAGATGTGTTTGCATCTATAGTAAATCACTCATCCCGAAAATTCTCAGGTAAGCGTACCAGGTCCGTACATTGGATTTATACGGTACGCTAACCTTGGATAGAACTTTCTATCGTTTTGCCAGAAAATTCAGGATACAGGTGTTTACTGTCTAGATACACATCGTCTTGTTCGTTATACTGATTCGAAACCTTGATGAGAATGGATTAGGCATTTGCCTAAGAGTTTCACTAAGCATATGATATCCACATGGAGTCGAGAAATAGATCAAGAAATGTTACTTAGATAATTAGAGTTATAGTAAACGATGATAAGGTTTAAGATGGATAGCTTGGATAAGGGAAGAAGAAGAAAGGTTAAGGGTTTAGTCTTAGCTATTTGTTCTTGCTTATGTTGAATTCATTTGTTAAAGTTCTGTTTAAGTTGTAGAATTTCATAGTGTGTGCAAAGGCCATGGCATTAAATCATAAATAGCATGTATCATGTAACACATAGCATGTAGCATCATGTAGCACATAAGCAAGTATGAGATAATTCATATAGGGTCCCTAAGCATACTGTAGTCTAGGTCACCGTTTCTAATAACCTAAATCCCTACAGTCATGGGCTCTGATACCAATCTGTCACACCCCAACCAATTAAATAAATAAAAGGCGGATAATCGTCGAGACGTGAGTGTTAGAGATTGCTCATAGCCACATGATGCTACAAATTAGATTTTTAAATGAGCATACATCACCAAATTAAATATTACAATTTGTCCACAAGTTTAGCAAATTACAAATGACATAGCTATTAATAGTTCATTGATTTAGAATTTAGCAAGGTCCAAAAGCCTATGGTGATCATGATCCAAAGCTAGCATTAAACATTGGTATTCCCTGAAACATGTTAGAAAATAATGTCAACATAAAAATGTTGGTGAGTTCACATAGTTAAATACATAGATAATAGTTTATAGATCACAATGATAAGCGATTCCATGTCCACAATGGTTAGTGCAAATATGTAACAACACGTACGGCCTCAAATGTACAATCAAGCCTCAACAATTCAGAATATAGTATATGATCAGCTAAGTGAAATTTGGTTCCTTCAATGAACTAGAATGCGTCATTGAAGAGCCGGACTTAGCATCGGCTTTAGCACCAAAAAGGCTTGTCAGACCCTTAGATCTAAAACGTCGCTGGGCTAGCAATAGTTAATGATTGTATCGATCATAAAATAGAACACCACACGTATACATAAAGCACAACCAAGACATAAATGGAATCACATAGTTGATAAATAGATTTAGTGCATGTAATGTATTTGAATAATATAACATGTTTCACCCCAAAAGTGTATAAATATAAAACGGGGTATGTAAACTCACATTAATCGGCTCCAAAATCTACTCAAGAAAATATACGGTGGAAGCCGGAAACAACTCTCGGTAGCTTATCCTATTAATCGAACATAATGATTTTAGTCCATATGTGGTTTCGAGATCGTACGAGTCAAATTCTTATTTTTAGTTGTTTTGCGAAATAGTTATGAATGTTTGTATATTTATAAGTTTTGATAAAAATATGTTAAAATATTATTTATTTATAAATAACCTACCTTTAAAGATTTGTTGCCATTACAAGTCGTTTACTTGATTTTTTTACAAATACGGTATGACGTTTAAGTGGATTTTTAGTTTTTAAATAGTGGACGAAACAAGTTTATGTGCCTAACTTTATATAAATGATACTTAGAAGGGTTAAAAAAATGAGTATTTTTGGTTAAGTGTACATTCTCAAGATTTTTATATAAAAAATATATATATATATATATACATGTTTCGTTACTTGGTTTTATAAAGTTTTTTTTTAGAGTTAATATTTGTTTATGAAAACTTTTGGGTTTTTAAGACATATAAATGATAAAAAAAAATATAATTTTTACAGGTTTAGTGGGTAGTTTAAATACTTAAAAATGTGAATTAGAGGTCAAAATACAAAATAAACAAGAAAAACGGGTTGTAAGAATCGAACCCGTGACCTCCTGCAGCTTAACATATGCACCCAGCCACTTGGGTTGGGTGACTAACCCAACACAAACCCGGAACTTAAATGTTTTATCATTTGGTTGTTTTGAAAATATAAAGCATAAACATGGTTTTTAAATAAAAAGGTGGGGTGATGCTTTGGCCGTGACTCGAACCCGTGACCTTCATGAAGTTTTGTAATGCACCCAGCCACTTGAGCTGGGTGACTAACCCGTAAATCCATTCCCATTTAATTCTTTTTACACCTCTTTAGCAGATTCGGAAATTTTCCCATAAACCCCATACGAGCCCTAGATCTATCACCCCCAAATTGGATTCATTTTCATGGTTTTTGATAAAATTAACGTTAGGGCTTTTAATCCACTCCCAAAAACGAGTTCAATGATATAAGAAACTTACAAAATGGTGTGGGCTAGGTACGTGTTCGAGTGACGACTTAGTTCGACCCTTTGAGCCCTTTGTACGAGATTTCTACTTCGTTTCTGTGATTTCTTAGTATAGGGGTTTATTTGCGGTGTGTTAGTGAGTGTGTGTGTGTGTGTGTGTTTAATTGAAAAATGGTGAGGTCTAGATATGGTTTTGGTTATGGATTTTGATTTCGGCCGATTACAAGAAAAAGGAAGGTTTCAGGCCAATTCTTGGTTCAATTGCACACGAAATTACCTGTTTGATGATAGCTAGGGATAGATTAAACACGTTATTGCTTGGAATAGGTCTGATTTTCGACGGAATCTTGGTTAGTGATTTCAAGCAATGATGAAGAAAGGAGTACTGTTCTTGTTGCGTGAAAAGAGAGGAAGGAGAAAATGATTTTTGGCTTCTGACACAACTAGTCCCCCATCTTTGCATATATTTGTTTTTTTTTCTTGTTCTATTTTGGTTTGTTAACAAGTAATGGTATTATTTCCTTGATAAATTTTTGTTTTTGTTATTGCTATTATTATTGTTAGTGTTTTTTTTACTTGCTAAATTATTTATAAAATATGTCTTATAAACTTTAAGTATTCGATATTATAACTAAAAGCAAATTTTGCAAATGTTACAGTTAATTCAAGGAAAGTGATCCTTAGAAACATTATCCTGAATCCGTATTATCACTTAATGATACTCTATTCACAGTTCTTCAAGATAAACAATACTTAAGTTGTTTCTGGCTAAAAAGTTTAAGGATATCTCTGACGGTCGATGTTATTCTGTCATTAATAACAAACCAACGAACCATACATGTAGTAAACAATTTTTCGTCGGGGCGAATCACGTGATGTCCTAGTTAACATTCCGACAAATGTTAACTTATATACCTTATTAACATTCTCATTGTTGGAAGACACACTTTGATTTGACATTCTCTATGTTCGGGCTCGAAATTTAGCTAACAAGGATGCAATATCCTCATTACGCTGAAACCAGTATCCTTGGCGTTTGAAGGATTGAGGATCCTTAATGCTTATAATTATTGAATAACTAACTATTGTCTTTCGCGTTTTTTAGATGTTTTCAATGCAGGTAACGTTATCAAGACTCAGTCTACCGCTGAATTCGCTCAATACAGTTGTGGGGTAAGTTAGGAACATGGTCAACCTCTTCAACGGCTTATTAGCTAGTTTTTAGGAGCTTAATTCGAGTTCTTTTGAATTATAAATAATGAGGTTATGGCTGATGACACACACACGAAACTCTCTTTGATTTCTCTACTCTTTCTTCTACAATCTGCACTCTACACATTTTTCTGTAATCACAGCCATAATTCTCGAGTTGTATTTCTTATTATCCTTAATATAATCGGTGATAAACGATTGTCATCACCCGAGGTTTTATGTCGGCGATCCTATAAAAGATCAATGGTTTTTCCTCGTATAAATCATCGTGTTCATCTTACTTTTCTGCTTAATTTTCATTAAAACGCACAACCTCACTTTACTAATTTGGTTTGTCGATTTTTGACCGAAACACTCTAGTTCCCTAAGAAAATTCATTACTATTATCTTCACTCATCACATTTATGTATATATTCTGACTCTTCTACCAGATTACTCGTGTAACAATAGCCTTGTTTAAGCTTGTCGATATCTCGAGTTAACAATCTATCACATTCGAGCCTTATTGAATCTGAATTCATCAGTAACGCAGCAATCGTGATACCTTAGTCGAAAATTTATCGCCATTCCTTTGAATGGCTTAGTAAAGAAAGCACGGAATTTAGTAGGTGAGTTGTATCCCTTCAAGGTGTCTGTGGTGTGGTAGGTTAGTTGCGGTACACCCTATACATAAACACTGACGGTGCGTTGGATGGGGGACCCGAAACTAAACCAAAAACTAACATGGGAAACTCTAGTATATCATTCTCATACTTTTTACGAACCCGCAGTTCTTAGGAATGCTATTCAACCTATTATTTATAGGGTAAATTGTTGTATACTTAGACATTTATAACCTATATACATCACTTATTCATAGTGATAACAAAAACCAAATGATTTGGAAACCAAGTCACATATATAGGCCTTTCTCTATAGTACATTCCACAATTCTAAGGATTCGCATGATGAATACTATCGTCAAGAATGAACTGTCAATACTAACTAATGTTCTGAGTGAGTTTTATCCATTATGCTCCAGAATAACAGCTTCCCATTTCGTTTTCATCCCGATACATCTTTGTATTTGCTAAGAAATACAATAATAATCAATGACCCCATTGTCACTTGATACTCTAGACGTGCAACATCTTTTCTTAGAAGCTTCCTTTTATTCAAGAAACCCTATCTTAGACATAATTAGTTTCCTTGGTCAAATTGTTTAAGTCGCCATGTAAGCAACAGTCACCTAATCTTTCTAACATAAAAATCCTAATAGAAGAAACTGCATACTTGATGAAAGTATTGTAGTCACACGACACAAGTACTAAAATAATTCGACATCCTAATCTGACCCATTAAAAAACTTAGAACTCTAGACCTTAACTAGACTATTACCGCTCATCATCTTTTAAACACCCTAATGACGAATCAAAACACTACCACTTGAAGAATCTTGATATAAAAATCCTTGAAAATCTTATTGTTTTGAACGTGAAACCCTTATCCAATCTGTTAGATAACTAAACTTACATGGCTACATACATATCTTAAACTAGACTATAACTATATATATCACTATAAAGAAAAAGTATATAACTTAATCAAATAAAGAAAATAAATAAATGTAATAAAATAAATATAAAAGATTGTACTTTTATAAAATAAAACGATGTATAAAGTTACCATTATACATTTGAAGTCTATAATCATTTAAAATGTTAAATCTAATTAGCTCGCTTCAAAGCTAGTTTTTATAATTATAACTTTATGACTCATTATTGGTAGTAGAATATAGTGCAAACTTCTATTATTTATGGAATATACAGATCTAATTGTAATTTACTTCTTGTAGGGATGTCGCTCCTCATTTTTAGGAATCAAAAGAAGTGCTATGGCCCCAATTTCAATATTTATATTACTTTACTTTTTTTCCTTTAACAAAATGTACTATCAACTTATAAGAATTTGTGTTAAAAGTTAAAATTTAAAAGGAAAAATGCATTTGGTTTGTTAACATTTATTTTTTTAAGAATATAGTTTCAGTTTTGTCGCCTTTGGTTCGAAAAATTTTGGACAGATTATAAAATGAACTTTTATGTTTGATAAAACTGTATTTTTAGTCTTTTATGTTTATAAGACTTGTATTTTCGATCCTTTATGTACAAACTCATAATTAACTTTGTCTTTAAATTTGATGCATTAGTAGTTGTTTAACACTAGCGGTGTTAATGTTTTAACTTAAGTCATTGCAATTTAGTCTGTTTACCCTCGAAGGACTATTTGAGTAATTTTAGTTAAACTTAAATGTCGTCTTTTGTATATTTAATATCTTTTAGTTAAAAACATAGTTTATTTACATATTTTTAAAACACTTATTCATATTATCAATTGTAGCCAACTTTTACAAATACATAAAATGCATTTATTATCATTAAATGTTAGTCGCCGACCTTCCTAGTTAGTAATATATAATTTTAGAATTAGAAGTATTGATAATAATAATAATAATAATAATAATAATAATAATAATAATAATAATAATAATAATAATAAAATAATAATAATAATAATAATAATAATAATAATAATAAAAATAAAAATAATAGTAATAATAATAATAGTAGTAGTACTAACAACAACAATAATCTGATGTACTTAATGGTGTGTACCAAGCCTAATTTAGCTTATTCAGTAAGGGGTTGTTTGGCAAAATCTGAATAATTAATTGTTGAATGGTTAAGAGGTCTGAACTATTAAGAGGTTCCATCAATAAGAGAGATGTTGGGGTAGAATTTCAGATGAGTATAAAGTTAGTATATGCTCTATTCAGTTTCAATCAGCATCTCTCAGTCTCTTAACCATTCAGCACTTAACTGAACCATTCAGATGCTTTTTTTTAAACAAATGCTCTGAATGCTGAATGGTTAAGTACTGAACTGAACCATTAAGAGATAAACAAACAGCCCCTTAGTCTGGTTAGCAGGTATTTATCTAACTACGGTAAGATTCATTGGGAAGCAGTAAAGTGGATCCTAAAGTATCTAAAGGGTACTCAAGATTATGGTCTACAATTTGGTGCAAATGTTGAACCAAGTTCAAAAGATCCAGACACTAGCAGATCAGTAACTGATTATGTATTGAAAATGCTTGGAAGTTTAGTGGGTTGGAAGGCTCAGTTCCAGCCTGCTGTTGCTCTTCCAACAACTGAATATGAGTATCTTGCATTATATGAAGTAGTAAAAGAGAGTTTGTGGCTAAAAGGTATCTTGACAGAATTGAGCTTAAATGTTGATAAATCTTGAATTGATTGTGATAATTAAGGGGTTGTATAACTATCAAGGAACTCAATATTTCATGATAGCACAAAGCATATTCGAACCAATTGGTATTTTATGGCATTTTATAAGGGAAGTCATAAATTCTCAAAAAACTAGATTTAAGACCAGGCTGCGCGCTGCGCGGTCGGGTCACGCAATCGGGTCTTACGTATGTCACTTCGTCACATGCGTTGATAAAAAAAGCTCATGTCTCGCATGTCACGGTGCAAAACCATAAAGTGTCACAGAATAAAAAATGACGAAATATCAAATGTTAGAGGTCAAAACGATAACAATATTGAATTCGTACTATATGTCAAAGTAGAGTAAGAGGTAAAAGTCGAAAAGTCAGGGGCTAAAATGACAATTAGTAAAAGTCAGGGATTAAAGCTATAAATACATCAAAAGTCGGGGATTATAAATGTAAATATGTTAAAGTAAAAAAAATAAGACGTCACGTAGCGCAACACGTAAAAGTCAGAGGCTAAATTGACAATTAGTAAAAGTCGGGGATTAAAACCGTAAATACGTCAAAAGTCAAGGATTAAAACCGTAAATACGTCAAAAGTCATAAATTAAACCGTAAATACGTTAAAGTAAAATTTTTAAAACGCCACGCGTCGCAAACAAAAGGCCGGTGCAAAGCACCGACATTGCAAAATAGTAGGTATATTAGTAAAAGTCAAGGATTAAAATCATGAATAAGTGAAAAACCAGGGATTAAAACCATAAATACGTCAAAAGTCGGGAACTAAACCGTAAATATGTTAAAGTAAAAAGTTTAAAACACGACGCAACGCAACATGCAAGGCTGGTGCAAATCACCAACCTTGCAAAATAATAGGTATAGAAATATCACATTATCAAAACACTAAATAGCAAAAGTTCCATAAAGAAAATATAAAATTTATTTGGAGAATGAAAAATAATCTGGACTTCTAACATGCCCATGTACCCAAACCTTTGTGTGACATTTTACAACTACACCTGACCCCTTCAAAATGATTATAGGGTACTATATGCATTGAAACTTGTACCTAGGAAGCAAACATATCCATCAACCATTCAAAAAGTAGGGCTCATATCAAAGTGGACATTTCCCAAATTTGTAGTTGATGTCATAGGACAAAAGATCAGGTGAATATGTAATATAATGTTTAATGATTAGCATTTAGCAACAAAGTAGCGGTCTCGAGGAACTGTCGGTAATAAATAAAAACATAACGTTTTAGCAAGACAATATATCATCTACCATTTCATCAATCAACACAGTTAAGATGTCGGTTTCAATCACCACGCCTTCTTCTAAAGCTTCCTCTTTAAAATCCAACCATTTCCCATTTCCGCTACTCATGTCCTTCTCAACCACCTCATCCACCATCAAATCTTCCATGCTCGTCCATCCGTGTATTTCTTTCTGTATTTCAGCTGCTAACAACGCCTTCTTTTGGGAAAACGTTGACCATTTTTCCCATTCTTCATAGCTTCCACTCAAGGCATGTGCACGCCTAACTTCCATACATACAGACACGCAGTCAAACAATGCCTTACGTTGTGGTTTTAAAAACGGGTTGATGTTCTTGTTCTGATTCTCCAGCAGGTCAAATAGATTGTCGGTTATGACCGTTTGGGTCGGTCCAAACGCAAATTCCTCCAATGCCAACTCTGCATGGTTAAGTATTTCTCTGATGTATTTCAGCTCCCGTTGTGATGACCATTTTGCCATCGATGTGAATTCAAATATGGTGCTGGGAAAAGATGTCGCAGAATCTTGCAATTCTATCTCCTCTGCCAATAGTTCCATGTTTATTGCAGACATAAACTGCTTGTTCCCTGGAAAAAGGCACTCGAAACATTAATAAATTGTCTATTACTATGACAATATGCACACTGTTGCTAATACAATCATACAGATGCTTAAAACTTTACTCCATGCTGGATTTAGTAACAATATAAAAAACAAAAATTCTTTGCATTCAGCAATCTCCTAATGTGATAGTCATATTTTGTCATTACAGGTGGCAATTCACCCCATTGACCTATAAATAGGTTGATTTGGATAATTTTAATTGTAACCACGTAACGGGGTTATAATAAAGGATGCAACTAAAATCGAAACACGTCAAACAAGCCAGAATGCTAGTAGAATTGCATTCATTTGCAAGATGTTGCAACATGTTACACTTTTTTTGACCCACGCTAAAGAACAACTAGTTCTGCACAAACCCGTCTGACGTGTGCTACTACAAGTGTTCATGTGCACAAATAACCAGACCTGAAGAAAAGGTAAGTGAGGATGGTTACCATTACTGGTTAAGGTGGTTGTGCTGTTCGATGTTATGCAACTATCATCCGTTAAAGACTGTTCACGACTTGGACTTGTGCAAGGATATTTAATCCCACTTTCATCATTTTCACTGTTACTGTCACATTCTGCCACTTCAACTTCCTGAAAACAGAATAAGGCCTAACTATATATTATAGTGTTTACATAAAGGGTTTACATATTATAGTGTTTACATAAAGGGTTTACAGAATTTTAGCCAATTGAATCATATATAACTCGAATGAAAGCGTGAGCTGTGAAGATATAAAGCATTAAGCTGTAACTTATTTCTGAAAACTGGCAGTATATATGTCTCGATCATAGTAAACTACTAGATATTTATCCCACTGAATTGAGACAGTATAAGTTATAATTAATGTGAAAGAATTATCTCACGCATAAAACACGACAATCATTAATGTTACTGAAGTTAATATCTTGTGTATTGTGTATACTATGAAGTTGAGAGTAATACCTGCCACTCCGGTTTTGCTTTTACTTGTATCGGATCAGCTGAGAAATCAGAATCATGTGAAATGACACAATTGTCCTTGTGCATATCAGAACCTCCTTTAGCAATGTCACACTGGGATGTCTCAACTAAAGAAGATAATTCTTTCATTTTTTGTTCTAACAAAACACTCAAAGCATCACTATCAATCACAGGTGTCCCAAAAGATGGGAGCTCTGAAGCTCCCATACTAAGTTGATCATCAAACTTAAGACACATGCCTCGAGGTTTCTCTCCTGACTGACCGGTCAACTCATATTCAGACACCGGTTTCTTAATAGGCGAGGTAAATGTAAACGATACAACATCCATACCATTTTTCCTATCGACAGACTCCCAATTTGATGATCCATCTATAGTTATATTACATTTTACAGACCTTTCTTTTTCCTTGATCAGTACACTGTTAGTAGTCGTTCCATCATATACAATATCCCCGTCAGTTGGTCTTTTCTTCCCAGAAGAAATCTTTGTTGTCAAAAACGATTCCTTTCTTCTGGCCCCAACTGCTGAGCTTTCAACCGTCTTCTTTAAGGTCTTAATTTCCTTAGAGGAACCATTTGTGGAAGTTGTTTTTCTGTAATGTTGGTAGGGAACTCTAGGTTTCAAATTTGTGCGGTCTCTATGAGAAGCGCAGTTTTGTTTCTCATTGTTCGGTGTGAGCACATCATGGGTTTTACCGGTTGTTGATCTATTCTGCACCCCTTTTGGTTTTATTCTTTGTTTTTTATCCAACTGGACAGGCTTAACACAATCTTCTTTTTGTTTCATGCTACTCTTATTTCTTGAAGTGGATCCCTCTGATCTCTGAATATTTGTTTTTGCCGGAGTAGAAGGGGAAACAGATTTATTCTTGTTCTTTAAAACCACAGCTTCAGACAGACATTGGCGTTTGTCACGAGAGTGTGATTTTGAGGAATTGACGGGTGTACACATTCTTGGTCTTTGTGAAGTTTCATTGATTCGGGATGTTTTTTGTTCAGCTTCCATTTTTTCTTTCAGATCACGAATTCTAAGAGGGATTGAAGAAGACCTGAAAGATGGCAATCTTCCGTTGTGAGTAGACTGTGGACTCTGGTCAACAAACTTAGAAGCCGCTTCCATAATATAAGCTGCATTTCTTGAAAGAATGAACCCTGGACTCTTAATAGGAGATAACATTTTGTGGTGAGTGATAGGTACAGATTTAGCAGATCTTGGAGGTAAGACCTCGGTCTGAAATCTATCAATTGGTCGGTTTTGCAACTTCTGAAATCTATCTTCAACAGGGTTCCTTGTAAAGCCATCAAGCTTATTTCGCATACCATAATCCATATAATGATGCTCAGATTCAAGAACAGAATGTCTAAAAGAATGAGTGTCAACAAAAGGAGTAAAACAAGGATCAGACGCATCTAAAGTTGGTAACGACTCTAGTCCCATAAGTCTAGCAACCACTCCAGGGGCTTTGCTTCCACTTCCTTCATCACTAATAACGGATGAAGCCCAATCATTTCCACGTGGACGATGCATACTATCATCAAACTTCAGCTACATATACCCAAATCACAAGCATTTCAAATATATATTATTTCTTTCAAGATCACAAATTTCAGTTAACAGATAAAGATACTATACCTGCTGAAGCCTCGACATAGTCAAATTGTCTACATTCTCTTTTCCTTGTTTAGAACTTTCTGTGTCACACCATCAATTAACACTTTAAGCATCAAAAAACCAACAAGCAACATATTCAGCATTTTTATAGTCACAAACAGGGAGAAAAAGAACCGTACCAGGTAAATCAGGTTTATTCGAGAAAAGTTTCTTCCGAGATTTCGCATTCCAGTCAAACAACTGAAGAAACCCTCCCTTCGAGCTTCGCTTCTCAACTTCCATTTTCTCATATACGACCGAAATATAATTTCTCCAAAAACAAACAGATTTCAATAGCAACAACCGACCTGTGTAGTAACCATAGCAGTCAAGACACTACCATACAACGAAAATGCAAATCAACAACCAAAAGCTTAATCAAATAACAGCTTCAAACTCACACACCCTATCAAAACCCTAATTAGTCTTAACCAAAAACACTCACCTAAACCTAAATGCTCTGAACTGTTCTAAATCTCAAATATCGCAAGTATAAATCCAAATCTACAGTAAAAAGTCAACCTAATTTCAAAACCTAGATTCGCTCACATAACAACATAAGTATGATCTACAAAATGAACATGATAATGTAGACATGTAGCTACTGTATTTGCTAAAAACAACACAGATTTAGCATATTCGAAAACCCTAGGGGTTAATAACGATAAATCAAAGATGAAACGAGCTGCAAATTCACAGTTGAGTATCAATATCAAAGTTAAAATAGAGAGAAGGTTTGAACATACAAATGAGTGGTGCGCGAATCGAGATCACAACTTGTGTTGGTGCTTTTGAGATGAAATGAGGAAACGTGAGATTTGAGTGTAGGGTTTTGATTTAGGAAGAAATGAAGCGGTTGTGTTGAATCACGAGATGTGTGTTTTGAAAAAATGAATGTGAGGGAATTGGGAATGGTGTGGAGACGACATGCTCGTCTTTTTTGCCGTTGAGAATTTAATCCTTCAACTTGTTAATGTCTGCAATTATCTTATCTTATGTTTGTTTTTGTTAAGGGTTATTGGATTTAAATAATCCAAACTTTCATAAATTGGCCGATATTAATTCGAACTTTAAAAATTCCCTCTGTCAGTCCCAACTTGTTAACTATTTTCCGTTATCGATCCTTTTCTAACTGAGACTAACGAGGTTAGTTTTTTGCTGACGTGGGCGCTGAGTTGGATGCTGATGTGTCAATTTTTTTTACAAAACTCTTAATTGGCAGCTTATGTGTATATTATTAAAACATTTTTTGAATCTTATTAAATCCACAGGCCCTAAATCCACATATATAATAATGATTCATCCTTTCTTCAATCTCAAACAAAACGAGCCCTAGTTCTTCATCCTTTCTTCACGAACAACAGCATTTCCCCCAATTTCCATAATTCTGAATTGAATGGGTGACTACATCAATATTCATATATGGTATGGTGGTACATTTGAAGTTGCTGCTTCCAGATTAAGGTACGTTGGTGGTGATAAGAGATTGTTAAGGTTAGATATCGATCATCTTTCATTCTTTGAATTAGTTGATTATGCCATGGAATTTGGTTCATATGAGTCAAAAGATTTCCATCTGTTCTACTATTTGCCTGGTAATAAAGGGCTGAAACAGTTAGTAGGTGATATGGATGTGATTGAGATGGGAAATAACTTTGGTTTCAACTCAGGTGAGATTCTTAATGTATATGTTCAACAAGGACCTGTCAGTAAACCACAAGCCCAACCCAGTAAACTTCAAGCCCAACCCAGTAAACTTCAAGCCCAACCCAGCCCACCATCAAGCCAACTAAACTCAACTGCTAGCCCTACTAGGTACACTAAGTCTACTGCTAGAAGGGTTGAAGCTTCCTTAAGCCCTAGTTTAGTTGTGAAGAGGTGCACTAAGGATAATGTTGGAAGTTTGGAAGTTGATTCATTTGTAGATTTAGATTCTTCTGAAGATCAAACATATAACTATAGTGGGTCAGAATCCTCTGATGACAGTGAGGATGATTCATTTTTCGATGAGGATGAAGCTGAGGCAGTTAGTTATGGGTCAGATGGAGATGATGCTGAGTGGAGACAATCAATTGTTACCATTCAAAAGGTGAGGAAAGAAGATAATGAAAATAAAGAGAAATTGTTGCAATTATGTTTAGAAAAAAGTAATGATGATGGTGGTGTAGAGGAAAATAACCAGATTTTGGAAGCACATAGTAGCTATGAGGACTCAGAAGGTGATGTTAGGACACCTGGTGAGAGTGAGGATGATGATATCTTAGGGAAGAAGTATAGTGCAAATGTTCCAGTTGTAAGTGAGCATACCGATTGGAACAAATTTATATGGGTTGTTGGAACAAGGTTCCCAACTAGGGATGCCTTTAAAGATGCTGTGAAGAAGTATGCTGTTACTAATGGTAAGAATCTTTTCATATTTGTAAGTGATAAGAATAGACAAGGGCGTGTAGGTATAAGGTGTGTTGAAGGGTGTCCTTTCAATATTTATTGTTCTTTTCAAAATCCACATCAGCTGCCAATTAAGATTCGTGACGAAAGGATGGGGAATCTGGTGTTAAGTTTGGATCTTTATTATGTGTGAGTTTGTTATATATATATGGATTTAATTAATAAGATTCAAAAAATGTTTTAATAATATACACATCAGCTGCCAATTAAGAGTTTTGTAAAAAAAATTGACACATCAGCATCCAACTCAGCGCCCACGTCAGCAAAAAACTAACCTCGTTAGTCTCAGTTAGAAAAAGATCGATAACGGAAAATAGTTAACAAGTTGGGACTGATAGAGGGAATTTTTAAAGTTCGGATTAATATCGGCCAATTTATGAAAGTTTGGATTATTTAAATCCAATAACCCTTTTGTTAAACTTGATTAATATTCAATTCCAATTTATATTTATATTTATATTTATATTTATATTTATATTTATTTATATACTTACTAAGTTACAAGGTCGGTGGTTGGCCGCCCTACCACCACCGGCCACGTGTCATTTTATAATTGGTTGATTTTAATTTTAGTTATTTTTTTCTTTAAAAAATTCGGATTTTTTTCGTTGATATATACGCGTTCTTTTGAAAGTTTACATCAAACAAGCTGGTAGATCAGCGGCTTTGTACGCGTTTGAAGAACAAGATGCCTTGGGTTCGAATCCCTTTGGCAACTTTTGTTTCAGTTTTTTTAATTGTGTCTTTATCTTTGTTTTTCAGGTATTTTCACTTTTGGTCCCCAACTAAACTTTAATATGTTTACCACTTTGGCCCTCCTACTATATTTTGACATAGTTCCGACATTGAACTTCCGGTTTTGACTACGTTTTTATTTTGAAATTTACGTTTGGTATATCTCAGTCTTTTTACATGTCCGACATTTTTTACTTTGTACCGTAACACTTGAGACGAGAAACTTTGTTTTATTAACACGTGTGACGATACTATATCTACGAGACCTGGCCGCCGCATCGCGCGGCCCCGGCCTGATATCTAGTTTAATAAACTAAACATTACAAAACAAAGCGGTAGAATCTGAACATTAAGGATCCTCAATGTTAGTTAATCGACAGTTATAAGCATTGATGACAGTTTAGTGATCGTGTTGTGTTTGGAAACATAACACTCAGATGGTGATTTTAAGAATATTCATGAGACAATAAAGGTTTGAATAATTTTTTAGACAAAACCGTGATAAAACCGGAACACAAGATTTATTAAAAAAACTATTTTTTAGTATAAATGTATCAAATCTAGATCCAAGCTCAAGCTCATGTTATTAAGAATCATCAAAACGGAAATTATGGAACTTGAAGTTCGTTGATGTCCTAGATCATTGAATCCCGCAACTGATGAATCTAGAATGTATGAACTGATTATTTCATTGAAGACCGAATTAAATAGTCGTTTTCGTTTTTGAATTGGGGGTTATGGGTAAAAATGTACAAGTAACTTTTGCAAGAATAAGGATATGATGAGAAGATTTTTCATAGCAATCAAGGGTTAAAGCAGAGAATCCTTCAACTCCTATATTAAAAAAAGTAACAATTTATAATGCATACTGATCACGTATGCTTTGTAAAGTATATATAGATCTACACGTACGGATAAAATTTTAATTACATATTTCCTCTTCATAAAAAGAAATATGTAACTAATTTTAGGATTTGGATAAAAATGTAATTAACACTCTTAGTAAGGGGATATATGTAAAAATTACTTTAAAAGAGTTAAAAGAGATATATAGTAAAAATGTAATTAACACTCTTATTAAGGGGATATATGAACATAAGTGTTCTGATCAAAAGAGACCATCTAGCGTCAAAATCAACTTACATCTTAATTGATTCATAAATATAAGATCCATTTTGTTCTCTTCCCACGTTCCTAGATGATAAATCATTTACTATGTCTATGACAGATTCATGTGAATATATGTGATAGAAAACTACTTGTATGATAGAATACGCACTTATTATTTTAGGGTGCAAGTGTAAAGTTGTCACACCCAGCAATGAGTGCGGAATCCACGGTGTTGACACTAGTAACGTAGCCGAGGTGTAATTTATTTCTAAGCTTTAAACTTTGGTGTAGAAGTAGAGTGTTGTTTAGGATTAGGTGATGCAGACGTTTCATGTTTTCATGAGGATTGTTGTTCTTGTTCTTCATTTGGTACTTAATCTCCTTTTTCATCTTTTTTTTTGTTCATCCTTTGACATGTGAGATTTAACAATTCCATCAGGTATAAATCTATCATAAAGATACGATTTCTTTTTGTCTTCAGGCTTTGCTTAAATGTTCACTTGTGGTCTTCAAATAAATCTCTAGAGATGTTTCAGGGGATGTTGTCTAAAAGGAATTCAAATATATAATCATAGCATGTAGTTGTTGATTAGATAACTTATCAAGTTCTACTTGAGTAGCTACAAGTTCATACTTTGTTTTCTTTAATTCCTCAGATAGATTCTTTTGAGACTCTTTGAGTTTCTCAAGTTCATCTTCAACCATTGCAAGTTTACACTTGGTTTTGTTCAAATCCTCGTTTAGATTCTTTTTAGACATTTTGAACTCTTCATGTTTAACTTCAATCACTACAAATTTAGACTTTGTTTTGGTTAACCCTCCAACTTGATTCACCAATTCAACGTTCATGTTATGTTTTTCTTCAAGCAATGTGCCAATTTTTTTCAAAATTTAGGTGATTTCATCTTCATGAGCTTTGAACTCCTTTTGTAAATCTTCATTCTTTATCATCTCTGGGACACCCTCAAAATCCACAAACGAAGTTTTACCATTAAGTGTGTGACAAACTAGGATCTCAGTCATTAGTTACACCAAACGACACTATATGAATTTAAAACATGCGTGCCTCATTAAATGAGAAAATTTAATACAAAGTTAACGTTAAAAGTTTTCGGAAGCGTAATCGAAATGTAATGTCAAAAATATTAAATGGAAACTAAATGCGCAAACACGCGCCCAAACGTTAATGACATATTTTAAAAAGAATGAAATGCTATGATATCAAAATCATGCAACCATGCAATGACAATATGACATGCCCTAGCGTGATGTGTACCATATAAACCTGAGAAAAAGATATACCAACAAGTGTCAACACGACGGTTGGTGAGTTTACATAATAGTTTAATTAACTAGCATATATGTTTTCATGCAGAATTATCAATAAAGTATGTCGGTGTAGATAGCTAGTCTATAGTGCATGTCCTTAGAGTCAAATGTATCTGACCGAAGCTGACGTTAAGAGTGTTCATTATTCGAATATCATTCGAATTATTCAAAATTCGATTCGAATCGAATTCGATTAAGGCAATTCGAAATCGACTTTCAGTCATTCGAATTCGATTCGAATAAGTTTGTCGAATGTAAATCGAATACGAATATGATTTTCTGTATTCGGATTCGATTCGCCCAATTCGAATAAGAAATTTATATATTATTTAATATATATTTTTAATATATCTAATTAATTATCTATATATGAATATGATTTAATGGCCTTGAAGTAAAGTTAAAAATACCCAAACCCAGTCCATTACCCAATCTTAATTGTTGTTTCTGCATATGAACATGATTTGGTGCTGTGACAGCTGCTTAATTGTTGTTTCTACGGGTTTTAAACTTGTTTATAGTCTTTTTTGTGTTTGATTATGCAGTTTTAGACTTTTTGTTAACATGTTTTAGACTTGTTGATGTGCTAGTATTTTACACATTGTTTGGGTGATATTGTAGACTTATGTTATGTTGGTGCTACATTTGTATTGTTACTTGATGTGTTTGTTTATTTATATTTTTTTAAAGCGAATGCATTCGAATTCGAATAACTTAATCGAATCGAATACATAGATTTTATTCGAATGTGGATCGAATACGAATACAGTTTTTAAAAGTCCTAATTCGACCAATTCGATTCGCCTAATTCGCCCCAATTCGCATTTGATTCGAATGAACACCCCTAGTTGACGTGTGTACACATTACATGTATAGTTGGTCTACGCTACATCCCAGCAGGATGCACATGTAAGTTTGTTAGGCCAATTCAAAACTCGTTCCACAAGTTCATTTGTCGTGCTAGCGCGACTAGCCCGAGTGAGGTTTGTCAAACCCAGTAGTACTACTCAAAATTCCCCAGCTATTTCCCCAAACATTAACGGTCAACTAGGTATCATGAATAAGAAAAATAACTCTAACTAGTAACTAGACATGTGACATACGATATTTCCAAATCTGTAAAAAGTAGTTGTATGCATTTCTCTCCCATAAAGGGTAAGAGCAATAGATTAAGGTTCAGTGAACTCACCTTCGAGTGCACAACTACAAGAATCAGCAAGGTAAAAGCAAACACGGCATTAATCCTACTATATGATAAGTCTATAAGTTTGTGTTTGTACATGTATGTAAAACCCTAAGCATCCAAACAATTCAATTGTTTACTTGTGAGTTGAAAAGTTTGACTTTTGACCAACTTTGACCCAAGTTGACCTTTGTTCCCAACAACCCGTGGGTGAGTTTTTAATTGTATTCATGTTTGTTTATGTTCATTTAGAAAATGAGAGCAATCAAAGTCTAACATATAACACATATGTTGAAGAATCAAACTTTGTTTTTAGTAAAGTTACTATTTCTAGGAAGTCACATCCAAGAGTACATTTTAAGTAAATTCAACTCTACTATAAGTAGCCATATAAACATCACATAACTCACATATAGTATCTATCATGCTCCTAATGCAAGTTCTCAACACTCGTTTCAATAATGCTACGAACTTTAACAAGTTTAGGTGATCACAATGAAAATCATCAAGTTGTCCATCTATGACTATGCATATTTGAAACATTCATAGTACTTACTTATGAACCTAATAGCATGAAAGCATCATCATCAAGTCATCATATGTCCAATTGACAAGTTACACACATAACACAAGTGAAACACATTGCAAGTCCATTATTCAGATTTTTCAGTTTTGTTGACTGCTTTTATTTTGTACAGAAACCAACACAAACTAACATGTACAAGTCCCAAATTTCAACTACAGACTCAATAGTGTCTTAAGTTCATTTCCTCTTTTATGAACTTTACTTGAAACCCAAATCAACTTTTAAAAAATATATCTTTAGATAAAGGTCAGAAAAACACATGATTACACACTATAAAGTTTTATAAAAGTTGGACGACCATATAGTGGAATAAAAATACAAATCTTACCAATATAAAAAGCTAAGACCTTAAGGTTTAATTTGGTTTAAGAATTACCCAATATATCGTTGGAATGGTAATGTTATGACTGAATCTAACCCATTTTCTGCACAAATTTTTAGATTTGACACTTTATGATAAAACACTTGTTTGAAAATGTTTTACTTATCTTTAGAACTTGAGACCACTTGGGTCTTAATGTAGACATCGCAAGGTTAAACTAGGACATAGATTTCATTAGGTTTTCACCTAATTTGACCCAGTTTCCTATAGCAACAAATCATCATTTACACAACTTGAAACTAGATAGTCCAAAAAGGTTTCTACAACAAATGAAAGTCTTGCAAACCAACTCAAACCTCAATCACACACAATATCCAAAACTCATCTAATGAATCCTGCAAATATTCTAATATCATCATGTCATGATTAGCATGCCTAGAAATCACTTTGGAATTTCTCAAGAACAAAAAGTTACTAATTATAACAAAAGTTTGGTTTCATGCTTCGACGAATTTCTACCTCATTACCAGGGCCGTCTCAAGCTTTTTGAAGGCCTCAATCGAACTTAAAAATTTGGGGCCTTCGAGGTTACTCAGCTTTCTAAATAGTCTATTCATGACTTTTAAATTCAAACTTATGACATTTTTTATCACACACATAAAAGGATCAATAACCACTCTAAACAATCATATAAACAATTCAAACAAGCAGGCAAATTGAAAAACAACATTTGATGCAAAACAACAAAAGCAACAAACTTGTGAAGTGAACAATGAAGACTGCTCACAGCTTCTTCTGAATCTAAACAAGCCTTCATCTTAATACACAATCTATCAACAATTTCATGAGCCTACAAACAATTAACACTAGTAAACATAAAGCGGTAATAAGTCGAGTATAAGAAAACAAAATTCCACAATATCTCTTATTTTAAGAAACAAAAAGGAAATTTTTTCATGAACTAAAGTTTGAACAACAGAAAGTTTTCTAAGACCTTTGTGTTATCAACTCAAATCTTGTTCATTTTTCTTGTGTCGGAGGTATGTCTGTCTTTTCCAATATCTATTTAGAACCAACATCAAGATCTAGAGGGGAAGAAAAAGAGTCTTAAAAAAAGATTTTTACTATATCTTTGTTTCTTGGTGTGTTTGTAGTTTACTGATGTGGTTTAAATTTGACATGATTTTATACAAATATTCCTTCCACTTTTGGGTCATTATTGGTTGATTTCTCCTCTTATACGATTCATATTCATGTTTTAATAACTTAAAAGACCATGGGCTAAAAATTATATATTGGAGCTAATTTATTTTGTTTGTTTTAATTTAAATTGTAGGCCCATGTGTACGAATGACCCAAAACGAGAGATGGAAAAGAAAATAAACCTAATCGATACAATATATATTGGAGAGAATTAAAAGAAAGGGGGGAGGCATTTTTTTGGATTGCTGCCGTCGAGCAAAAGAAAAAAAAAAGAAGCGAAGTGTGCTGCTGTGTTGTTCGTTCGAAGAAAAAAAGAAGCAAGCAAGCTAGCACGTCAATAAAGTCAAACGAATTAGTTAAGCTACCAGGCAGGCACGTCAATTAATTTAAGCAAGCAAGCAGGTAGCTGATTAATTTTATTTGTTTTCGATGAATGATAACTTGTTTTGTTTTTCAGTTTTTGTTTCTGTTTTGAACATTATGAGTAGCTAAACTTGTTATGGTTGCTTAGGTTTGATGAACTAGACTTTTTGTTTGAATGAATAATTATTGGTTTTAAATGAATGTGTTGATTTATATGTTTAGACTTTGAATCCGATTTCTATTATTTGTGTGTTGGAATTGGTTGGTTTGATAATATATTTGTTGATTTCATTGATCTAGATACTTAGAAATATACTCTAGATTCGGGAATTAGTCTAGGTTGTCAACTTCTAGTTTTCGGTTTAGACCTTGAAAGTGAGAAATCTAATTCAAGTGTAATAATTATTAAAATCAACCAATTAAGGCGTGCAATCAATTCTTGAAAGTGAGAAATCTAATTTAGAATTGCTAGGTAATTAAGTAGACGTTGTTTGACAGTTTGGATAGCCGATAACTCGGGTTCACCTGTTTACTCGCGTCTAGAGTTTCCTGGGGTTTCGGTTTTTTAAGTTTATTCAGCTTCGTAACTTGAGGGTTTTAGTATTTAAGTTATCTTTTACCTGATAGTTGTGGGATTTGGTGGTCGATAACTCGAGTCAATCCATTTTAGCACTTCTTCGCTTGTCTTACTGTCAGATTTGGTTTATTCTTCCGGGGATTTATCGAGTCAGATAGGGTCTTCACTTAATTCCAAAAATTAGGATTTCATTAATGAGTCTAGGGATTCTTGCCTAGGTAACCTACTTTAATCTTCACTTGATTCTCAGTTTATTCTCTAGTTTTCGAGTTTGCCAGTCTGTCTAGTTATTTATTTATTTAGTTGCATTTTAAGAACCATTTTCTCATCAAATCATATTAGTAGGCTAGGAGTCGATAGAGATTTATTTTCAAGAGTCGTTAGATCTGTGTCCAAGGTTCGATAATCCGGACTTATTTACTTAGCTACACCGCGACCGGTGCACTTGCCGTTAGTGTGTGGTTTTGTAGGTTTTTCCATTTTTAAAACTTGTTTGAATTTAATAGATACACTTTCACACATCATTTACTAACAATAGTTCATCTTGTTCGTTCGTATCTTTCAAGTGGCCATTTCTTTGAGCATAGTTTTGATATGTCATTTATGTTCTTATCAACTTAGTGTCTTGATGGTTAATAAAAACGTGTGATTTAGTTAAGAAAATGAAGTTAGTGTTATACCGAACGTTGGTGCGAGAAGGAGGGATGATGGAAGGTGCAATGCTTGATCCGTAGGCCCGTCTTGGTGCTCTTCCTTCGGCCAAACAACACTAACAACAAAGATGAGGTTTATTTTTAGACGGTTAAAACATTAACAGTGGGTTCCTTTTCCATATCTTTAAAATTACACTAAAAAACTTTACATTTACACTACATTTCCTTTTTCCTTTCAAGTAAATAATATCTTTTATACATTAATTATTACATTTTACCGTTTCTCTCTCTTCCACTCATATATATTTTCTTAAATTTACCGTTTCTCTCTCCTCCATCCATATATTTTCTCTATCCTCCACTCACAACCACTTTAAAACCACTTAAAATCATTCCATAAAATTTTACCAAACTCACTAACATAATTTTAGGAATTCCACTGTGAATGCTCTTATAGGTATTGTGGACTTGTATTTGGTGTAGAAATGCTCAAGTTAAACATTTTACTTATAGTGGTTGGTTTATGGTACATAAGGTAATGTCTACAATGTTTATGGGGATCAAAGGGAACAATATATGACTTGATGGAGATGGATTGATGATGATGATGATGTGTAGGGCTACGACTACAATGGGGAAGGAAGGGAGGAGAATAAATGTGGTACAAGGTCATGGTTATTGGTGTGACACCCCGCCCGGTGGCGGAAAACACCGGGCTGTCATAGAATTGGATATCCATAGTAAACAAAGCACATGGTATTACTTTTATTAAAGTCTAATAATTATTGTCATAAGTTTGGCAAAACCCAAGTCTTAAATGCGAAACGACAAATTCATAACAGCAGTAAATGCAATAGTCAAGTTTAGTATTATTTCTAGGTCCAAGTCCCTATGTCTTGAATAGCAATGAAATAAGCCAAAAATCACGCGCCACCTGAAATACGCGAAAATAAAGTTAGCTACACAAGCTAGTGAGTAAAACCCAAATTGAATAGTAATAGTATTGAAATCCGAGATCAACAAGATATGCTGCGCAATCCCATATGTATAGTAATTTTGTAATATTACTCGACCAGGACCCCTAGAATAGAATAGCACACCAACCACAATAGAACCCATAGTATCTCGTCTAGCCATTAGTCATGAGAACCACTCATGTAGTAAATAATGATAACTTTTTATAACCGTCGTTTACCGTCTCGATATATAAGTCATCATTTAGCAATTTAGGGACATGGCATAGTATAGCATCATAGCATAGCAACATAGTATAGCAACATAGTATAGCAACATAGCATCTCGACATAGTAAACATGGAATTAGAAAGGCCGGGTTTAAATCACCTATCGATGTTGTACAAGCAGGTGGGTTTGTCAAACCATTAGCGCTAACATTGTACCGGTGGGATTACAAAGCAATAAAACTACTTTTAACTAACACATAAGATTGCATCAAGCCGCGAACTAGATTAACATATTTGTATGATCTCTTTTAGAAAACGAATAGAAAACGCAATATAGTAAAAGACATATTTCAGCCCCAAAATAGTAAAATGGAAAAAGGGGAGTGAGTTTACTCACCTGAACAATGAAGATAATAGCAACGCAAGAAAGTAACTAGAGAGAATCGAGGATCGCCCAGACATTAGAATCACCTAATTAACCGGGAGAGCCTAATTTAGAAACGAAGCAAGTAACGTAATAACTAGAATCAAGAAAATAGAACTTCTAGGGTTTTGGATTTGGGGTTTTAGGGTTTCAAAATATAATTTGGGAAATTAGGGTTTTAACGTACCAATTGAGAATTAGGATTTCAAAATATAATTTGGGGTTTTAAAATCCAATTTGGGGATTTAGGGTTTTGAAATATAATATAGGAATTAGGGTTTTAAATTACGAATTGGGATTTCGGTACCAAACGTAATTGTATTTTCGTTTTTTTGAATATATATATATTATAAGTAAATATTTCACTTAATTATATTATCTAGGTTATTTAGTAAAAATATAGTTTGATGTCAAACATGTTTTCAAGTAATAAATTAAGCAAAAATAGGTTGTGGGTTTCGAACCCACGACCTCCACGTGAAGCAGGAACATACTCAACCACCAGGCCAACATGAACTTTTGTTATATAAACTCGTTTTTAAATTGTTTTAACCAATTATAGTTATCAAAACCCATTTCCAAATAAAACCCTAGAATGAAGATCGATCCAATTCGTTTTATTCTGTTGATCTCATCAAGAACAAGTATAGGGCTTTTAATCTACGTTGAATCCTGGTCATTTTGATATAAAATACTTACTTGATGGTTGACAAATTGGATCAAGAAGATTGAAGAACAAAAGCGACGGGTGGAGAGATCAAACTTGAGTTCTTGGGA
Source organism: Tagetes erecta (assembly GCA_030867185.1). Taxonomy (NCBI): domain Eukaryota; kingdom Viridiplantae; phylum Streptophyta; class Magnoliopsida; order Asterales; family Asteraceae; genus Tagetes; species Tagetes erecta. The sequence goes on from CM061488.1 coordinate 63,254,986, forward strand.
CTTTTGATGTGAAATTAAGATAACAGGCAGCAACATCGGGCAGAGATAAGTGCGCAGGCCGATTGAATTGTGTTTTGGTGTACAGGAAGTAGTCGATTGGATTGTGAGTTGGTTACGAATAAAATTTGATTAATTGAACCTTAATTCGGTGTGATAATGTCAATTGATTGTTATCATTGATTTCCAGACGCATGGTTGATGATCTTCGTTAATGTAATTTGTTGTTTTGGATGCGTTATGAAACGATTGGGTTTGTGGGTATTGAAACCGAGTTTTGATTTGAGTTTAACATGGATTCGGGTTGATTAAACAACGAATTGAAAGTAGTAGTGGGTTCGAATCGCACACACGGTCATTTCCATAGTTTCGATTTGGTTTTAGATGTTAAAAACGACCAAAAAGACACCACGCCGGAAAACTGAGTATTCCGGCCACTTTGCCGGAATTTGAATACGCCGGAAACACGGGGGTAAAAGGGGGGGGGGCTGGGTAAATTGTGTAACTTAATTATTTACGTAATTGGTCCCTCAACTCTTAGTTTGTTTTAATTAGTTATTATAAGTTTTAAATAGTAGTTTGTAAATTGACAGTTTTGGCCCAAAGTTAATTAATATATATTTTAACTAACCAATCTAACCGAGTTGAGATGTAACGATTATATAAGTGACGGTCTTACATTTTTTCTTCGTTCTTGACGTTAATGTTTGTTTCAAAATCTTGATAGTATTTATTTCAAATAATCTTTATTAAAACTCTTTTATAAAATACACTTTATGTATATATATATGTATATATTGAAGTTTTAATATTTGTATCTAGTATTTAATTAGTAACCATTGAATAAAATTTTGTCGTTATACATTAAAGACGAGTATGACGTTAGGCTCGACATATTTATACATATAGTTTTAATAACGAACGTTACATTAGATAAATACGAATACATTACAAACGGATAATTTCGGGTTCGAGTCGGCCATTCGGGTTCGGGTTTGGGGCAGATGTCACAGTCTCCCCTCCTTATAGAAATTTCGTCCCGAAATTTGCTCAAACCGAAGTAGAAGAAGTTGAAGCAAAAAGGTGCGGATACTTAAACTTCATTTGGTCTTAAATTCTTGTTCACATTTTGAGTTTTAACGATCATTTACGATTGATATCTGATTACGCTTGAGTCGTTTGACTTCACGGTTCATAATTTCCAATGACCGTTCAATAAATTGCATCGATTCATTATCGATATGCACAACGAGATTTTTATAGGATAAACACTTCTTCAAATTAGAAACATGAAACACAGGATGAACACTGCCCACTTCCGTAGGGAGTTCCATCTCGCAAGAAACTCTTGAAAGTTCGATCAATGGAAAGGTGAGCATTTGAATTGAGACACAATTTTAAATAACGAGGTTAAGAAGTTATTTATTTTTAATTTGCGTTGTCTCATTGAGAATTGTTTACTTAACTCTTTCCACTTATAAGAGTTCGGCTGAACTATTTGTATGTAGATTCGAATAAATCTTATTTGCTACTTAATATAGGAACAGAATATGATACCAACTTGCAAATGAAATATTTTTTTAGTATATGGATTTAGAATTATTTAAATGATCATCGAGAATAGTCGTGATTAATAGATTGTTTGAAATGAATGAAGTAATCTTACACATAATTAAGTGGCTTATATGCAATTAGTAAAACGAGTAGACAAGTCAAGCGAAAATAAGATGAGTAAATATGGCCCAGCTCCACAAGACAAAACTTACTATGCTTCCCATGCACCAACTTTCATAATTCCGTGTGCACCCGTAATTACTTCAGTTTTTGCCTGGACTCCACAGTTCATTCGATCACGTGCGAGTCAGAAATACATAACAATTTTAGGTTAAAATGGTGATACGTATAGATATTGATATCATACTTGATAGAAATAGTACTTGGGAAAATCATATTAAGATGAAAAGTAGATTGATGTTTTAGAATAAACTAACGTCCATTAGGTAGACATTACCCATATAGATAACTTCGTTCAACGATACAGATAGTCAAATTCAGGTACTAGGATAGTAACACTTAAGTTTTTTGAAAATCTGACTTTATGTGTGTAAGATGTAATAATGTAGTTTATTGAGATCTTTAGAAAAATTAGTTTCAAGAAAATTTGATAATGCGGATAATCAAATTTATAGTTCGAATGAATAGCTCACTTAGTTTCAATTGGATTTAGCTTTTAAGGTGTTTGTATTTATATGACCGACAGCTTTAGGTAAACCAAATGTGTTGACTATGGAGGTAAACAAGTTTATAAGAGATGATACCGTTTTTATATAATGTAGTTTTAAAAGTTAACTAAAAAGTTGAAAGTTTTGGTCTTTACCATAGATAAAAGGATTGATTTGAAAATAAACGGCACAATTTAAGCTATAAGTACTTGCTATTGGAAAAACAGAAGACATGATGGTTGTTGGCAAGTCTTTGTGGCGTATCTGAGAAAACGGGAAATGTTGGTGTAAATATTGGGCCGACATTAGAATGACCAATCACTTTTTAAAGAAACCATTTATCACGAAATTTATATGTAAATATATATCTATATTTTTTTTTAAGATACTAAGACCAAAAGGTTATTAAAATATATAGATATATTTTTTTTTTTTTAAATATATATATATGTATATATATTTGTTTGGGAAAATAAGAAAATTATTTTAATAGAATCGAATAACGTTAGTTTTACAAAGTCCATTGATTACACGTTGTGTTAGGGTAACAAGTTTATAAATGAAACACATTGGGTTTGGATTAGTTCATGAAGACTAGTTGCGTAGAATTTCGTTGGTGGTCATATGTATAGATGAAAACATTTAGTTGAATGAGTTCGGGAATAGTTGTGTAAGGTGTTCTCGTTAAATTTGGATAACGAATTCATGGATAGCATCGTCTAGTTGATTAACGAGTACTTGTTTTGATGGTTAGTTCATAATTTGATAGTAGATTTATAGTTGTAATGATGAATTAGAAACTGGATTAGAATCTTATAGTTAAATGAGTAGTTTTGAAACTATTTGAGTGTAGAAGTCAAGTTGAAATATTTGGAGGGTAGACGTTCGATCCAAATACATTAGCTTATAAGAATAGCAAAATCCGTTAACTTTTATTTAGTTGTGGAAATTAGCCTTGACTATAATTTAGAAATCATCATGAACCTTTGATTGGAGAATCGATAACAGATTTAGGATTAGAAGTACGACTTAGATTCGGTAATCGATATATGCATTATATACATGATCTGAAGTTTTGGATAATTCGATTTAGATATGTCTTAGTTTTGATTTGAAGTGTTTGGTTTACAATGGTGTGATTGTGTTATATGGATAAGCTAGCGAGTATATCGCACAAGTATTATTGTAGCTTAGAAAACAAATGGAATGATGAAACGTAGAATAACACGGTTTTGTAGCAACATCTTTGACCGATAGAAACATCCGATGTAATAATAGCAACTCGTTCCACTTAGAATATCATAGAATCTTTTGAAACATACCATAGAAAATCACGTAGAAACTTTAGAAACTTTAGAAATTTCGATTAAATGAAATAGTGATAGTACTTAGAACATCGTAGAATCCTTTGAACATATCATAGAAAATCACTTAGAAACTTTAGAAACATTAGTAAATGAAGTTGGAATATCATTTGAATCACTATAGAAATTCATAGAAATAATTATAAATCGTAGGGATGAAAATCATAGAATCATTAAGAAAATGAACTTTCATTGGCTTAGGAGTGTGTCTTGGTTTTGGACACTGATGACTTATCAAAGTGTTAAGTTCGTTTTCAACGTATTCGAGAAAGCGTGCTTTAGCCTATAGGTTCACACTCATCTCGTACATCCCCAGGTAAGCATACAGGTCTCTTAAAGAGATTTATACGAAATGCTTTGCCTTAGACAGGATGTCCGTGATACAGGTGTTCCCCCTTCCGGATTGCACACGTTCCCACGTTTCAAACTTACTTAAGACGATGACGAGATTCCACAAAGAGAAAGATCCTAATCATACCGACGAGTCTCTTGTAGCTCCTTCGCGAAATCGGATAAGAAATAAGATAAAGAAACAGCATAGAGAAATTCATAAAAAGGAATAAAGAAATAAGTTCTAGAAGAGTTTTCTAAGCACAAGCTATTTGCACTAAGGACTCTTAGGTTATAGTCTAGGTCGGTGTGTTTCTAATACCCTATCCTAGTTCCCTATAACCATGGCTCTGATACCAACTGTGACACCCCGCCCGGTGGCGGAAAACACCGGGCTGTCATAGAATTGGATATCCATAGTAAACAAAGCACATGGTATTACTTTTATTAAAGTCTAATAATTATTGTCATAAGTTTGGCAAAACCCAAGTCTTAAATGCGAAACGACAAATTCATAACAGCAGTAAATGCAATAGTCAAGTTTAGTATTATTTCTAGGTCCAAGTCCCTATGTCTTGAATAGCAATGAAATAAGCCAAAAATCACGCGCCACCTGAAATACGCGAAAATAAAGTTAGCTACACAAGCTAGTGAGTAAAACCCAAATTGAATAGTAATAGTATTGAAATCCGAGATCAACAAGATATGCTGCGCAATCCCATATGTATAGTAATTTTGTAATATTACTCGACCAGGACCCCTAGAATAGAATAGCACACCAACCACAATAGAACCCATAGTATCTCGTCTAGCCATTAGTCATGAGAACCACTCATGTAGTAAATAATGATAACTTTTTATAACCGTCGTTTACCGTCTCGATATATAAGTCATCATTTAGCAATTTAGGGACATGGCATAGTATAGCATCATAGCATAGCAACATAGTATAGCAACATAGTATAGCAACATAGCATCTCGACATAGTAAACATGGAATTAGAAAGGCCGGGTTTAAATCACCTATCGATGTTGTACAAGCAGGTGGGTTTGTCAAACCATTAGCGCTAACATTGTACCGGTGGGATTACAAAGCAATAAAACTACTTTTAACTAACACATAAGATTGCATCAAGCCGCGAACTAGATTAACATATTTGTATGATCTCTTTTAGAAAACGAATAGAAAACGCAATATAGTAAAAGACATATTTCAGCCCCAAAATAGTAAAATGGAAAAAGGGGAGTGAGTTTACTCACCTGAACAATGAAGATAATAGCAACGCAAGAAAGTAACTAGAGAGAATCGAGGATCGCCCAGACATTAGAATCACCTAATTAACCGGGAGAGCCTAATTTAGAAACGAAGCAAGTAACGTAATAACTAGAATCAAGAAAATAGAACTTCTAGGGTTTTGGATTTGGGGTTTTAGGGTTTCAAAATATAATTTGGGAAATTAGGGTTTTAACGTACCAATTGAGAATTAGGATTTCAAAATATAATTTGGGGTTTTAAAATCCAATTTGGGGATTTAGGGTTTTGAAATATAATATAGGAATTAGGGTTTTAAATTACGAATTGGGATTTCGGTACGAAACGTAATTGTATTTTCGTTTTTTTGAATATATATATATTATAAGTAAATATTTCACTTAATTATATTATCTAGGTTATTTAGTAAAAATATAGTTTGATGTCAAACATGTTTTCAAGTAATAAATTAAGCAAAAATAGGTTGTGGGTTTCGAACCCACGACCTCCACGTGAAGCAGGAACATACTCAACCACCAGGCCAACATGAACTTTTGTTATATAAACTCGTTTTTAAATTGTTTTAACCAATTATAGTTATCAAAACCCATTTCCAAATAAAACCCTAGAATGAAGATCGATCCAATTCGTTTTATTCTGTTGATCTCATCAAGAACAAGTATAGGGCTTTTAATCTACGTTGAATCCTGGTCATTTTGATATAAAATACTTACTTGATGGTTGACAAATTGGATCAAGAAGATTGAAGAACAAAAGCGACGGGTGGAGAGATCAAACTTGAGTTCTTGGGACTTTTGATGTGAAATTAAGATAACAGGCAGCAACATCGGGCAGAGATAAGTGCGCAGGCCGATTGAATTGTGTTTTGGTGTACAGGAAGTAGTCGATTGGATTGTGAGTTGGTTACGAATAAAATTTGATTAATTGAACCTTAATTCGGTGTGATAATGTCAATTGATTGTTATCATTGATTTCCAGACGCATGGTTGATGATCTTCGTTAATGTAATTTGTTGTTTTGGATGCGTTATGAAACGATTGGGTTTGTGGGTATTGAAACCGAGTTTTGATTTGAGTTTAACATGGATTCGGGTTGATTAAACAACGAATTGAAAGTAGTAGTGGGTTCGAATCGCACACACGGTCATTTCCATAGTTTCGATTTGGTTTTAGATGTTAAAAACGACCAAAAAGACACCACGCCGGAAAACTGAGTATTCCGGCCACTTTGCCGGAATTTGAATACGCCGGAAACACGGGGGTAAAAGGGGGGGGCTGGGTAAATTGTGTAACTTAATTATTTACGTAATTGGTCCCTCAACTCTTAGTTTGTTTTAATTAGTTATTATAAGTTTTAAATAGTAGTTTGTAAATTGACAGTTTTGGCCCAAAGTTAATTAATATATATTTTAACTAACCAATCTAACCGAGTTGAGATGTAACGATTATATAAGTGACGGTCTTACATTTTTTCTTCGTTCTTGACGTTAATGTTTGTTTCAAAATCTTGATAGTATTTATTTCAAATAATCTTTATTAAAACTCTTTTATAAAATACACTTTATGTATATATATATATGTATATATTGAAGTTTTAATATTTGTATCTAGTATTTAATTAGTAACCATTGGATAAAATTTTGTCGTTATACATTAAAGACGAGTATGACGTTAGGCTCGACATATTTATACATATAGTTTTAATAACGAACGTTACATTAGATAAATACGAATACATTACAAACGGATAATTTCGGGTTCGAGTCGGCCATTCGGGTTCGGGTTTGGGGCAGATGTCACAATTGGTGGTGATGGTGATAATTGTTTAAGGATTTTGATTTTCTAGGTGAGTTAGTTAGCTTACTTGGTAAATGAGCGAATAGTTTTAGTTAGTCTTCATTCTCAATAGTTCGGTTTTCATTTTGGGTGCTTGATTGAGTATGGATTTCGTGTTCGTTTGCATGTACATATCGGTATGCATATATTCATACATGTACATGCTTGTATATTTATTTGAACATCTTATTTTAAGATAGACTTGAGCCGGATTTTGAGAATAATAATTTGTATTACTCTATTACTTTTAAGGTGGTCATGTTGTAGTTCCCAAAATATTGTTTGTAAATCGACATGGTCCGTTACGTATGACATAATAAATATAAGTCACGTAAAATAATAAATAGTCAAACTAGTACCTAAAATACGAGATGTTACAGTCTCCCCTGATTGAAAGGATTTCATCCCGAAATTTAACTTGTGGGGATGTTAAAAATTTTCTACTTAGGGTTGCTGTTTCCTTCTTGGAAATCTATTACAAGGATTAAAAGTACGTAAAATTTAGGACTACCATTTAGAGCGATACGTAATTGAGTAGTTTCGATTAGAGTAAGTACAATATACGTTTAAGTAGAGTTGTGACCTTATTATTAAGGTAATATTTTAAATATTGTTGGCCAAGGCGTACATATTGTTGAGATAATATACTAGTATGGTCGCGATTGGGATAATCTACAAGTTTTAAGATAACGTTGGGATTACCTATAATTTTTGAAGTTCGACTGAAATGATTTGTCAAAATGTTGGAGTTTCAAATGCGTTTTAAGGCATTGAAAGAAACTTCTCATTCTTGGATTTTGAGTGTATAGGTAAGTTCGTGAAGGGTGTCAAATGAAGGTACTAATATTATAGTGTCAAAACAACTAAGGTGACGACGGTATCAAATAATTTTGAAAACGTTCCACCATTAATTAAAAAAATAGCCTACTAGTATCTATAGGTAGAGGTGTATAAAGTGGTTTAAAATATCAAATGTTATTGAACGGGTTGAGACACAACTGGTTTGAAGTATTAAATACTTGAAGTAAACCAAGCTGTTTAAAACGTCTAATTGTCTGAAATAGTGGAGACACATCAAATGGTTTGAAAGGTTTAATAGATGGAAATAGATGAAAAATATCAGAGGTTTTGAAACGCTTAATAGTTTAAAATAACTTAAGAGCTTTAAATGATTTGAAATGGTTAATAGTTTGAAATATCTGAAGATGCCGAATAGTTTGGAACATTTAATGGTTTGAAATAGTTGGATATAATTAAGTGCTTTGGAACCTTTTAATAGTTTGTAATAGTTGAAGAACATCATAGTTTGAAACGTTAACTAGTTTTGAAGAAGTTGAAGAACATCAAATGGTTTGAAACTTTTAATAGTTGAAAATAGTTAAAGAAAATCAAGGTTTAAAATAACTTAAGAGCATTAAATGGTTTGAAATGGTTAATAGCTTAAAATATTTGAAGACGCCAAATAGTTTGAAACACTTAGGGGTTGTTTGTTTCACCTCTTAATGGTTTAGTTCAGTGCTTAATCATTCAGATTCAGCATTTAAAGCGTTTGTTTCATAAAAAAGAGCCTCTGAATGGTTCAGTTAAGTGCTGAATGGTTAAGAGATTGAAAGATGCTAAATGGAACTGAATAAAACATGTACCAAACTTATCATCATCTGAAGTTTTACCCTAAAATCCCTTCCATTTATAGAGTCTCTTAATGGTTCAAACCTCTTAACCATTCAGCACTTAATAATTCAGATGTTGTCAAACAGCCCCTTAATGGTTTGAAATAGTTGAAGAAAGTCAAGTGCTTTGAAACCTTTTAATAGTTTGAAATAGTTGAAGAACATCAAATAGTTTGAAACGTTAACTAGATTTAAAGTAGTTTAAGAGCATTAAATGGTTTGAAACATTTAATAGTTGGAAATAGTTGAAAAATCAAATTTATTTGTTCTTAAGAGTTAGCATCAGACATGCGTTGTCTATTATTTGGAAAATAGTGGTTTAAAATAGGGTGGGTAAGAACTGTCTACATAGTAACGTAAACAACTTTTAATGTAGGGTATAATTTCTTAGAAAATGGGTTTTTTGGGATCGTCTTCATGTTTGGCTAACCATTCAAAGTCGATGATGTTAAGATATGCCAGGCGCTAGACGGATTATTGGCTAGATGCATGGTAACGATAAGGTAGGTGGCTAACCATTCAAAGCATTGTGGTCGTAGCACCGTTACAAATTTTGATTTTTTTAAAAATCATAAATGAAAGGTTTGTCGAGTATGTGCTAGTTTATAAGATTTCCATAGGACTCAATGCAATTCTAGAATTTGGTTGTAATGTTTGTTTAAAAATGCCATGATATTAAAGTATTATGGTGCTTAGTAAAAGTTCATAACTTTTTAAACGGAGTTCAAGGAATGAGAACAGGCATCAGGCTTGTGAAATTTGCAAAAGGAGTCTTAAAATGACTTTAACTGAAGTGTTTTAATTGATTAACTAGAAGAGATTATTATTGTTAAGGGACTATTATTGTTGGAGATTATAGTATAGTAGTAACGAAACTTTATTAACAATGTTCAATAGACTTTTACTTTTAACTATATGCCATCATAGATGACTTTAATTATATATAACTTAAGGGTAGGGTGATTGTGTTATACTTAAAACTAGATTTAAGACCAGGTAGCGTGTTGTAGCGGCTGGGTCACACAGCTGGGTCTTGCGTATGTGACTTTGTCATATGCGTTGATAAAAAAAGTATCATGTCCTGTACGTCATGGCGCAAAACCGTAATGTGTCACATATTAAAAAGCGATGAAATATCAAAAGTTAGAGGCCAAAACGATAACAATATTGAAGTCGTACTGTATGTCAAAGTAGAGTAAGAGATCAAAGTCAAAAACTTATCAGGAGCTAAAACAACAATTGTAAAAGTCGGGGATTAAACCGTAACAAAGTCGGGTATTGCATATTTGACTTTGTCACATGCGTTGGTATAAAAAGTCTCATGCCCCATACGTCATGGCACAAAACCGTAATATGTCACATATAAAAATGCAATGAAATATCAAAAGTAAGATGTCAAAATGATAACAATATTGAGGTCATACCATATGTCAAAGTAAAGTAAGATATTAAAGTCGAAACTTATCAGAAGCTAAAATGACAATTAGTAAAAGTCGATGATTAAAACTGTAAATGAATGAAAGTAAAAAAAAAAGTTGAAACACAGCATAACTAGCTGGTGTAAAAGCACCGACCCTGATAATTAGGTAGTATATAAATAAATATGTCCTTAAAGGGGCTCCACTAGACAAATTCATAATTGATGGGGGTTGAGTGTAATTAAGGCGTATAACGAAAAGAAGAAGAAAGAAGAAGCAGCAGAAAGGGCAAATCGGGTTTCGATTCGGTTTTAGCAATTCATCACTATTCACTCTCATCGATCCCCATTTTCAATCAATAACAACTCAACCATACACAATCGCTTCAATTCAATCACCAATTTGACCAGATTGATTAAACAGATCATCGTCACTGTTCATCCTCTTAGATCTCCGATCAACATAATTCAGACATAGATTGTTACAGTTCCAGTTACAGTTACAGATTTGGATCTGTAACTTGTATTGGTTTCCTGAACATATTTGTTTCGCCGATCATTTTGAACTGCTTTTGTTAGAGTTTTGTTTTTCAATGGCGACTAGAAATCGAACGCCTCTGTTTAGGAAGTACAGAGATGCGTTGAAGAGCGTTAGGGCTCCGTCGACGTTAGGTTCTAGCTCCGGCGGTGGTCCGGTGATTGAGTTGGCTAACGTCGGTCCATTCAAGCAGAATCGTAACTATGCTCCGCTTAGTACTGATGATCCTGGAACTTCATCGTATGTTCTCTTCACTCTTCATGTGTTTTTCCAGCATTACGATTTGTTGAATTTTAGTTTTTATTGCATGATCTCATTGTATTAGGTTTTAGTTTACGCTTCCGATCTGATCCGTAGAGGTTTTAGTTTTATTGCATGATCTATATGTTTATGTTATGGAAAAAATGAGATAAATGTATAAAAGTTGAAAGAGTGGGAGATTTATTAAGAAATTCATTTGTTGAAAGATCCAGATCAGTGTTGTGTTACATCAAGTTCAGATTTTAAGATGCGGTGAAAAACATAAATTAAGCTACTTTATAAACATTTAGAATGCTAGAAAATCTGAATCAGGTGAAGTATTGAACAGCTTCATCGTTGTAACAAAAGTTAGATGTAATTTGAGTGCAAGGGATTTAGGTTTCAAATTTTGTTTGAGTGACCTTGAAACAAAGTATTTAATGTTTGTTGTTTGATAAATCTGATGGTGATCTGTTTTATTATATGCTGCACTTCAGTTTGCATGAGCCGTTTATTCTGGTCCAATAGTTTCTCAAGATATTGTGCACACTATTAGTTGTTTATTAAGTATAGCTACTGTTTATTATTGAATGTAAACCAACTTAGCGATTACCGTCATTAGCTTCACCATTCTGCAGCAGGCACACAAACAGATGTATCCCTATAAAAAACTCTAGTCTCTAAGAAGTTGACGGTTGATAGCAGTTATCTAAGCACGTTCTCACTAGTCCAGTCCCAAGTTTCAAGATTCAGATGAGAAAAAGGTTGTTGCATACTTGCATACTGCTAGTGAAGGGAGGTGTTAGTGTGATAAGCAAGTCTTATAGAATAGTCAGTAGTGTACTTTCTTTACTAAACAAACTCAATATAGATCTTCTGCAATTAAAGCTAAAGACTTATTGTCTTATGGAGCGCACTGATAGTCAAACAAACAAACATACTATGTGAATCCCACGAATAGCAAACCTATTAATAGGGTCTGGGGAGGGTGCTAGGGTCCCATGGGAGCACACTGATAATCATAACCTGTAAACCATGAAAGTAAACAAGCTAGTTTTACTGGTTTCAGCATGCTGGATTGCTAGTGGTTGATTTATTCAAATTGATGCATTCATTATCATTTATGTAGTACTTATCTTTATATTAGCATCCATAGGGTGTCCAGGGTTGCCTAGAAAGTTAATTTAGGAATAACATGTTTCCTAGGTCAATGAATCATACTTTTGTTGGGTATTATTTATTTCCTGGGGTTGCAAGTTTAAGCAGCCATATGATCAGCAAGGTAGTTATTTCTCTCGGAACATATTATTATTTTTGCATTTCCTGTTTTGAATGTCCAAAAATAAACTTGATCTACATTTTGTTGATGCTAGTGTGGGGAAAATAAAGTGCCTCTAATAATGTCCTTTTAGATACAAAGTATACTCGTCTGATATGGTTATTTCTGAACGTTTGTTCTATTAAAAAGCAAGAATATCTTAGCTGTATCCTTATATATAACCCGTTTTCTTCCTTTTTCTGTTCTGAACATGCAAATTTTGTAACAGAAATACAGGGGCACTAACAGTGGGTCTTCCTCCTGCTTGGGTTGACGTGTCTGATGAAATATCTGGAAATGTGCAACGTGCTAGAGCTAAAATGGCGGACCTAGCAAAGGCTCATGCCAAGGCTTTAATGCCCTCTTTTGGCGATGGTAAAGAAGATCAACACAGGATTGAGGCCTTAACCCATGAGATAACTGATCTCCTTAGAAAGTCAGAAAAAAAATTAAAGAAATTATCTGCTGGTGGTATTTCTGAGGATTCAAATATTAGGAAAAATGTGCAGGTATAATAATAATAATCCCTTCTGAATAGTTCTTAATAAATGATGCGTGCTTATGCTTTCTTTGACATTCTGGCAGCGTTCTCTCGCAACTGATCTTCAGAGCCTTTCGGTAGAACTCAGGAAGAAGCAATCAACTTATTTGAAGCGCCTTCAGCAGCAGAAAGAGGTCTCTCCAGTCTATTTTAACTATATTCTTTATTTTAGAAGTATTTAAACAACCCAGTGTGGTAATCTCATTTGCATTCTAACGCCTGATCAGATTCATGCTCTATTGCTCTTCTTAAATCTTCTGTTTGACTTTAGGCGAATACGCCATATTTGAGAAACTATTCATTTATAGGTGTTATTTTCTCTTTTAGGGTCCAGATGGGGTTGATCTAGAAATGAATCTAAATGGAAAGCAATCTCGAAGGGATGACGATGAATTTGATGACTTGGTATGATCTCTCTATTTTTTATATTGTTTTTTTTGGTAGCCTTCAAAATCATATAGTCTAGTAATAAATATCTTCTATGAACAGAAAAAAGGAAGTTTATCGTTTTCTTTTGTTTATGTATCACTGTATATTATTTCTGTTCATAGTTCCTCATGCCTTTGTTGCTATACGGATCTAGGGCAGCAAACAAGCCGAGCCAGGCTTGCCTGTAGGCAACTTTGGCTTGTATTTGTGTACAAATTAAAATGTTGGTTGAGTCTGAGTGTGACTAGCTCACAAATTGATCAAGCTTGACTTGATATTATTTTTATAAGTCCAAGTCTAGATGATTTTAGCTTGTTTGATTAAATCAATCGAAGCCATATTTATTTATCTAGCTTTGATCGTCAAACCCAATTACCCAAACCCAATGCCATGTTACTTCTCCATATTCCCCATCCAACTCGAGCATTAGTTAAATTAGATTCTTAATGGGCTTTATGTTAGTAATGTTGCTTTAGAATAGTTTTTGATTCAGATCATGTATGCAGGGTTTCAATGAACATCAAATGGCAAAATTAAAGAAAAGTGAGGCTTTCACAGTTGAAAGAGAGAAAGAGATTCAACAAGTTGTGGAATCGGTTAATGAGCTGGCACAAATCATGAAGGATCTTTCCGTTCTTGTCATTGACCAGGTCAGCAAACCAACTCATTGTGTTGTTTATATTCTATACCTTTATTATTTTCATTTAACCGGATTTTTTTTGTAATTAACTAGGGAACTATTGTTGATAGAATCGACCACAATATTCAGAATGTTGCAGCTTCTGTTGATGAAGGCCTTAAACAGCTACAAAAGGTCAGTTCTCGTTTGTTAATGGGTTAGAAATGACAACGCAAAACCTGATTATTTTCATGACATGTTTTCGAATCACTGATCATGTTTTGATGGAATTAAATTTTTGCAGGCGGAGCGGAGTCAAAAACGAGGGGGTATGGTAATGTGTGCTACAGTACTTGTTATCATGTGCTTTGTAATGTTGGTTCTCTTAATCCTAAAAGAGATTATCTTCTGATCTCACATGTCTGGTATTTCGGTTACAAAATTACTGTTTTGACCCTCTCCTGAAATGATAAGAGCATAATTCAAGGTCATGTATAGATGATTTTATACTGTAGATTTCCTTGTTTTTGTATCGATTTATTCATCAAAAAATAGAGTCTATTATTTGACAAATTCTTTGTTGCTTCACATTTATGTGTGCAAATTCAGTTGGATGTATAGGTGTTCGCGGGTGTTGGTTGCGGTGATTTTATTTTAGAAATCGTTGTGGTGCAGTATTCTGTTCACAAAGAAATGTATTTTTCTGTTTATTTTGTGTTACCATGTTAGGCTGAACTGGTTTAAATACTGATTTGATATATTTTATAACTAGTATTAGAAAAATGTCCGTAAATTAGCGTGTCATTAAACACTAGAGTAAACTGCAGTTTTGGTCATGTTATTAACAGTTTCATGTTAATAGTTTTGATTCTTGTTATTTTATTTTATTTTTTAACTAAAATGGTCCTAACAGTAACTTATGTAATTTTCTTAATTTTGATTTAAACAATTGGCAAGTGTGGTTTAAAGTTTATTTTTATCGAATTCGTTCCTATTTTGATTTCAACAATTGTCAGTTATGGTTTAGAACTTTAGATTATATGCTAGGAAAAAAGTAAGAAAACATAACAAGAAGGAAGTGTATTTGCCTTTATGTAAAACAACCGAAAGATTAAATAATCATATTCTAAACTGGCCATCGAAAGATTAAATAATCATATTCTAAACTGGCCATCGATATAAGGGTGGTGGGTATGGGTGCGGGTAATGATGCGGATAGCCCGTACCTGTGCGGTAACACCGCTGCCGGACCCACGGGTACGGGTAGGCTAATACGGGTATATGAACCCGATGCAATTTCCATTGTTTTGAACGTTTTTAACGGCTACTTTTTGGTGGGCCCCATATAACGGCTACTTTTAGCTTTTTTTTTTAAATTTAAAACCTATATATACTATATATACATTTACATTAAACATACAAATCACAACTCTCTTACTAAATCACTCTCAATCACAACCTTATAAAATTTTTCATTCTAAAAAGATGCATCGAAATAAATTAGTTTATACATCCAGTTCTTCGGGTAACAAACTGCTTTTCTCCGATGATAGTAGTTTGCGTATGGTGTTGGTGTACACGTGCATGATATTGCACAACATGATACTAAAAGATGATGGAAACGCTATATCGCCAGTGTACATACGAGATCCTCCGGTGCAACCAGTTGAGGATGATGATGCACTTGAGGAGTTGCATGATCCCGAGATACATCACCGACTTCGATATGTTATTACCGAACATCTTGCAGCTCTAGATCTTGACTACTTTGATACTACCGAGGACGAGGACGAGGATGAAGACGAAGACGAAGACGAAGAATAGTTATTAGTTTAAACGTACGTTTTTTTAAAATTTCAATGTAATTTAGTTATTATTTTAAATGTACGTTTTTTAATTGTTAATTTAAAGTCATTAAAATTAAAATTTAAAAAAAATAGTGAGGGTATGAAGGTAATTGACACTCACCTAATATATGGAGTGAGGGTAGTTATGAGATGGAGTGTTGTGATTGATGAGTTGTGAGGGTAGTGGGAGTAAGGATTAACTCACTCCTACCACTCTAATACCATTAACATGCATGCATAATGTCTCTGTGATTATTAAAAGTTTGACAAAATCGTGACTTTTCCGTTTTGATTATGACTAGTAGATGCCCGCGCGATGCGGCGGGTGTGACAGTATAACACAATACTCGTCATTGTTTTGCAGTTATTGCAATGACACACTAACGTCTTTGTTTTATATTTTCATACTTTACATAGTTGTATGTGAATGGATAACGTAACATGTTGCGGAGGTAGAGAAAATCTACACTGCTATATCCGTTCATTAAATAATTCTCTTTATTAACATGCAAATTTCTTTTAAGGTTCAATACATCGTAAAATGTGTCTATTATTTTAAGATTGTGAGTAATTTTAGCATTCAATTTTCATCTTCCCACAAGTATTTGATAATAACGTTAATATAATCATAATAATTATAATGAAATTAATTCTTTTTTATTTGATAGCCAACAATAACTATCTGATAAAAAGGCTAATATAATCATATTTTTTATACAATACCGACCTTTAAAATTAAAATTTTGGCCCTATGTCAATACTGAAGAAATTTTACATTTTTGGCATCCAACTCAACTTTAATATATTTATGACTTTGACTCATAATTCTAATTTGACATATTTACGACTTTGACCTTCTATTATACTTTATCATATTTATAACTTTGACTGTTTGGTTTGGACTTAGTCATCATTTTGACATATATATCTTTCTTATTTTAATATGTGACGCATTACGACTTTACACCGTAACGTGCGAGACATGAAACATTTTTAATCAGCGCGTCATCACATACATGGGACCCATTAAATGTATTAAAAGAGCAAAAATAGTGAATGTTGCATTCGCTTAACCCATAGGTTGTGTTTGTAAAGAAATTAGTGTTTCAATGTATAGTATCTGAATGATTAGAGTTATGTACTTAATAGATGAAAAACCTTTAAATACTTAAGAGTTATTGTAAACAATAGCAGCTAGAGAGACCTGGTTTGAGCCATAGTTGCTTCTCACCTGTACATAACAACAAACTTGTAACATTAGTATCTTCACCGTAAACATGTTACAATAATTCTAAAATTAAAGACCCAAAAACATGTTTAATGAGTGCATAAGCATGTACAAAAACCAAAGGAAAGCTAAATGGTACACTTAAAACACCTAATTCCAAATCAAATGGACCATATTTTATCCTCGTCAAGATTTGATTAAGTGTCGTTCCAAGTGTTCAAAAATGTAAAGATACGCAACCTGTATATCAATAAAAGGATACGTATTTGTATTTAGAGTCGTTATAATCAATGAAGTAGTGTTCCAACAAAAGGGGCTGCATGACATTCATATCAATAAAAAGTTCGCTATGTAGCCTCCATATAAAAAGGTGTCTATCATATACCATATCAATATAATGCGTATCTATTAACTTTTAGTTTCTAGTAAAACTATTCTAAATATCATAAGCATTTGAATCTAATTCAACTGGAGACCCATTTGACCCACTACATCTAACTTCTTGCTTTGTAATTATTTTTTTTCTATCTTATCAATAAAAAGTTCTCATATGAATGGGTTCTGATATACCTCTCATTACCTTTATTACTTTCAGAACTTTAGTATATTGTGTCACAATAATGTGTTAGTTCTACAACCAAAACCATACATTGAAACTCTTATTTATGTGTGGTAAAAACATTTTTATTGATTTTATTACGTCAAATTCACCGTTACTATACCTTCTTCAGTCATGTCATCTCCAACCTTAGTTGACTTTGATGACTTGCCATGTACCTATTGTCATGCTTCATATTCACATTGATTTTCCTGAGAAAATATAAAAACAAAACCCATTTAGGTAATACGGCTTGCATTATAATGTTTCCTGTAACAAATTTTAAACTTAGGTATAAACCTCTTAAATAATGTCCGTGCTTATTTGGCTTCAATTTAATGACATTTAGTATAAACCTATATGACCCACAGACACTCCAAGATCAAAAACTATAATGAAATTGTCAAAATGGGTAAAAAATACATAGTTTGAGATAAAAGATGGTTGTGGCACAACTTGTAGCGAATAAAATGTGTGCTGCTTAGTTGTTAGATTCGGTGGTTGTTTATTAAGGTAAGGTTGCCTATTATGTGAATTTTGAATGACTTATTTGTCAGATTAAGCTTAATAGTTCTATGCCTTATTTCTTGGGAATTTGTCATAATGTGATTTCTTTGAACACAAAGCAGTTTGACATGCAAGTTAAAAAATAATGAATATGAAACTTCATAAACAGGTCAAATTAATCAGCTTGGCAACAAACCTTTTCATCAGGCTTACCCCCCTCCCCCACCCGGCACATTCAAGACACACACACACAACACTGCACAACACACAATTAAAACACCAAATTTACAGCAGCATTTCTCAACAAACAAACATCATTTACAACCCCCATTTGCAGCAAAATAAAGCTCTACCTAAAATCACATGAAGCTCCAAATCAAGAATTCGAGTTCTATAAGCTTCATATCATGTGCAATTGGTCAAATCAATGTCAACTCTGGACACATTGCAAATTAACAAACAATTATGAACAAATATATAACGCGGTGAATCAGAATTCAAGAAGAAGACCCGACCTTAACATTTACAAATTATGGCATATTATGCAAACCATGTGAACCACTCGTTTTGAACCCTCCATGCTCACCAATGGCCCAACATGATTGTAATGCCAACTCGGTCTGTTGTGTAATCATTGGGGGAATAAGTGAATAGTCTAAATGGTGAAATGCGATAAAACATGTTGGTAGACCACTATTTGAGGAGTAATTGTTAATGTTGATAACTGTAACAAAAGTAACAGGAATATTAAATGCATGATGTTAAAACGCTAACCTTTTCTGAAATGTCGTAAGCTTCTCCAAATCTGTCTACTATGGGCTTCTGCAGAAGTGGCAATGGTTGACATCCTAATTAACAGCAATGACAAGGTCATTCGACACAAAATATACTTTATATATTCTAAACATATTATTTAATAAACCTTAGAAAGAATACCTTTAGAATCTCAACAAACCCCGACGATTGTTGAACTGCAGCCAATATGAAGGTTAGAAGCCTCTTTCGTACCTATATCAACATCATAAAGTATGTAAGAACTCCTACAATATGTTTCTTAAATCACCAAAGTAAAAGATGTTAGAATTATCCAAAAGCTCTTTGAGAATAGAGTTTTTTAAAGATTCATATCAAAATTTGAAAGTTAATGTAACCTACGCATATAAAATTATCACATAAAAAGTTGAAGCACGTCATACCTCAGTTTCTCCGGACTCGTTTGTAAGACCACAAGTGGTTCGACTTGTCTAATGATGAGCATTGTACCTGGATTAATCATATAAGAAGAAGATTTATAAGAATTCTGCTTTTGTATTTAAATGTATTAAATCCATCAGTTTGACAAAATAATGTCAAACTGGTCAGTTTTGGTAATATTTGAGTGATAATAGGTTAAACAAATCAAATACTTTAAAGGGTGACACAAGGTATAGGTAAGTGTTTATGACCCACATGAATTGACTAATAGTTAAAACATCAGTTTGACTAATAATCATTATTGCTATTGAAAAAGGAGAAATGAGAAATGAGAGAACAAACATAATCAAGAGAGCCACCTTTTCCAACGTCTCGAGCTGCACATCTAACCCGTCCTAACAATCACATAAAACAAATTAAATACAAAAAAATCAAAGTGAGTGCACATGAAAGCTACAAAACGACAGTATACACATGAAAGCTATACAAAAGCCTAGAAATTGCTCACATGAAATGAATCTAACTGTGTGCCTAATCATGAAAACCATTATTGCAAATGGTATCGCTGAATGCCTGCTAATCAAGAAACAATGTATTGTTAAATGTTAATCATCTGCTCACTATTACACAAATAAAAAACGCACAAAAACACACCACAAATAAGACTTGGTCATTTGGATTTAGTCAGTGATTCACAAAGTAAATTAGTGAGTTCACATATAGAACTATGAATCTGGTGCTCAAGAAAATTAATGTTTGGTAGACTTCAAGTCACTTATGTTTAACAAAATCACATCAATATCTGAATCTCTACTGTAGCTTAAATACGATGAATTGTAATTGAAAATTTGCAAGGGAATTGCCGTATGAAATTCTGCTGCTAACCTTACGATCAATAAGATTTTTGTGTGTCAACTTTTGGACCCTGCTATATAATGCTAAGCAAAAAGTTTATATCAGCAAAATATATGATCTAGTAAACACAAAACAAAACACAATATGAAGCACAAAACTAATACCTTTCTCTTAAAAAATACAAAAGCACATATCCAAGAGACTCTAGCTGGTCAAGTCAACTTTGCTCTACAAAACATGGTTAGAAAACATAAATATAACAGATTTCATGAAGAATGGTGCATCAGACACTCATTTTTCAAAAATGACAGCAATACATTCTCTTGAAGCATCGGGTGATCCACAAACACACACCATGTCAATACCTCTCTTATAGCTAGCAACATCCCAACCAAAATCACACCCTAACCTTACCCGTAAATAAAAAATTATAGGTTTTAAGTAAAATTAGTATGGTAAATATAATAAAAATATAAACTTTACCTCTACCATTGTCTTCACTTTTTGTTGGTTCGGTCATGAGTATTATTGGAGAGAACGTTGTTTAACCTTGACACACATATACACCAACTATGAATTTGGTTTCTAATGTTTGAAACTCAACTACAACCATTTTATCGAGCGTGTGGCGTGCGTGAATTCAACAGTGTAAAAAAAATGTTAAAATTAGTTTAATGTAGTCCCAAATCAATTAGTTTGCAAAATTATATCTCATAAAATCCCATTGATGTTTAAGCAGTTGATTAGCATTTCATGATTGAAAATATATTACCTCCAACATAGGTGAGCATTTGGGTAGTTATTGTTTTCATTCATCATTCGGTTCAGATTCCAACACCATGTTCGCATCATCATTTTGAAGAAAACACGCCTCTTGTGCAACTCCTATACATATCAACAATAATGATGTGAGCTTGAGGTATGTATACATCTGTTGAAACAAAATGGAATTGAGTAACGGTGTAAGAACAGTGCAAACCACTATCAGTCATCAATATTTCTTATAATTTACAAGAATTTGCTTTTCAAATTGTATGAAAAGTTTGTGAAATTAAAATGAGTTACCCGGGCATATAGAATGGAAATAGAAGAGAGGGAGACACGTATTTGGCTGACAATGAAGTCTACAACACCTATGAACCGGAAGAATGAATCCCATTTAACTCGATGATGAAATAGAAATGATGAAGAAGATGGTTAACAGGAGAAAACTCGATGGAGTTGCGAGGAAAGGGGGTTTCAAATTTTGAAACCCTAGAATTCATCTATGGTATAAACATGAACAGAAATTAAAACTATAGGTAAAAAGACCTAACTACCCCTAAAAATATTTGTACATTGTGCATTAATCAGCAGTACGTGGTTGACAATATGGACACCCCTCCAATCTGCATTATAGATAGTATAGATTGTGTGATTGGATCGAGCTCTAATGTCCATGTGGTTGTGTTTTGGAACTTATGTAATAGTTTTAATTTGGAAAAAATGTTACAAAAACATAATAAGTTTTAATTTTATTTCAATCAAGTTACTTAAACTTTGTTTTGTTCTAATTACATAACTTAACTTTAAACTATGTTCTAATCTTAGAAAATTAACTTTTATAATAGGTAAAGATTAATTTTTATTTTTTAATAATCAATTTAAATAAAAAATGCTATTAAATGACTATGTGCCCTCTGTAACTTTAAAGTTTAATCAAGGAGTATTGGATATTAACGGATCTAACTATTAGTTTTTGGCCGCTAACAGTTTCAACTTCTGAAATATGTGCTGGCGGTCCCAACTTTTATCATTTTGGTCATTAATGGATCGCCGTTAAAAAATTTAACGGCGTTAACTTTTTTTTTTGAATTTCAGGTCGACGTTTTATGGTTTTTGATCGGAATAAGAATACAAGTCGATTGATATAAAAATTACATCAAAACGGTGCCCCAAATGACAAAACGATGCTTCATCGGGTTATTTAAACCTAACGGTTCTTTAACCGGATGTACAAATTTCGTCGTTTGGATCATCGTTTCGATGTAATTTTTATATCAATCGACTCGTATTCTTATTCAAATCAAAAACCATAAAACTAGGGGTGTAAATGAGTCAATACAGCTCGCAAGCTACTCGAGATCGACTCGTCAAAAAGCTCGAACGAGTCGAGCCTAAACGAGCTCGAGCCCGAGCTCGAGCTTAAAATATGACTCGTTTAATTATCGAGCTCGAGCTCGAGCCTTGAATTCATTGATCGTTAAGGCTCGCGAGCCCTTAACGAGCCCACTTATTTTGGGTTATTATTATATATTTAATATCTAATACTAATTTTCAATTTACCCCCACCTCTTAAATCCTTTTCATCAGTACAGTTCACGATTTCATTTCACCTTTTCTTACTTTTCCTTTCAAATCTCTCATGCCCTAATTATCATCTATTCATCTTAACCCCACCTCTAGATTCATCAACAATCTTCAACTACAGGCATCCATCAAGCATCGTTAATCGCAACCATCGGTCGTCGTTCATCAGTGGCAGCCTCCATCGCAACCACGTCTACCGCATCCCTCCACTGTCATCATATATTCATCCTCTTCAACAAATTAGTTCTACTTGTTCATTTTTTTCTTATTATTGAACAAAATCGAGCCTTTAGTTGTACAAGTCTAAATCAGTTTGTTATTGTTCAGATTTGTTTTTGTTGTAGACAATTAAGCTCGGTTTGTTTTTGATTTTGATGTATAAAATCGAGCATTTTCGAGCCGATCTCGAGCTTTCTTATTACTATCACGAGTCGAGCTCGATCCAAAAGTCACAGCTCGAACCGAGCCCGAGCTCGAGCTCGAGCTTTAAGATATTCTAGCGAGCCAAGCTCGATTAGGGTCAAGCTCGGGCTCGGCTCGACTCGTTTACACCCCTACATAAAACGTCGACCTGAAATTTAAAAAAAAGTTAACGCCGTTAACTTTTTTTAGTGGCGGTCCATTAATAACTAAAATGATAAAAATTGGGATTGCTAGCACATATTTCAGAAGTTGGGACAGGTAGCAGCCAAAAACTAATAGTTAAGACTGTTAAGGTCGAATACTCCTTTAATCAATGATATAGATATAGTCATTTGTGGTTAAAATCACTATAACATGTATGCTTTATAATTATTGTTTTTACATATAACTAGCCAATTCTTATTATGTAGTTAATCATCTACTAATTCTTAAATTAACAAGTTTTAATGCTTGCTTACATTTTAGTAAATTTTCAATCCAGGTATTATGAAACCTTCTTAGCCTTACATGCAACCTTCTCTTTCATTCCAAAACAAAATTTGGGCATTAAGATGTTAGTTAAAACATGCTAACTTAATGTGTATTAAGTTAATATTTTAAAGAGTTAAGTACAAAATGCATCCCTGTGGTTTACATCCAAAAGCACTTTCCAACCCCGCTTGAATATTTAGACCTTTTGCCACCTTAGGCTTTCTAAAGTGAGTCATTTGCATCTCCCGGTTAGTTTGAGTGTCAGTTGACCGTTAATTTTAACGGTAAAATAGACTATTTACATAAAAATAACAAACAAATTAATAACTTATAAGCTCTAAAAAATATTTACTTTTGAGTGAAATGCATAAAAAAAATAAAAAACATACCCAGAGACGTTAAAAAACAGAATCATAACAACTCCTTGTCGGACAATCATCGGCGCTGATGACGTATCCACTTCCTTAAATATTTTAGAGATCTTATAAATTAATAATTTGTTTTTTTATTTTAAGTAAATATTCTATTTTACCATTAAAAATAACGGTCAACTGACACTCAAACTAACTGAAGGATGCAAATGACACACTTTAGAAAGCCTAGGGTTGCAAAATGTCTAAATATTCAAGCGGAGTTGCAAAGTGCTTTTGGTTGTAAACCACATGGGTGCATTTTGCACTTAACTCTATTTTAAATGTGGTTATGAGAGCTTCAAAATGTTAAAACGGCAAAAGATAAAGTCTTGAGAGATGTCATCATGTTATACAACTCTTGTATTAGCGGTTGGCCTTTTGGTCCAACGGCATTCCAATGATGGGCTAAAACACTTGACTTCCTAGAGGTCATGGGTTCTAGTCTTGAGGAGAGGGGTTTTACACATAAAAGGTTAAAGGTTCCTGCTGTGGTTTTCCCCGGGACGGTTAGTTGACGAGTCTTAGACTCCGACTTTCCTGCTCTTCGGAAGGGTTGGTCGGGGCCCCGAGAAGAGTATTCTTCTCTTAGGGGAGCTGCCACACTCTGCCGCAAATAATCCCTGTTACAGGGGATAGGCCGTGGGCTTCTAGGCTCGATCATTACACTCCCTTGAGCCACTGGTTAGCTGGTGGTGCAACTGCCATTAAAAAAAAACTCTTGTATTAAGATGTCGGTTAAAGCATGCTAAATTGAACATTTGTAATGTAGTTTGATATGTTTTGTGAACCCTAAAGTTATCTAAGGATTAGTAAGGGTTTCTAACATATAAATAATACTTTTATACATTAATCATTTTCCATATCTTTAAAATTACACTAGAAAACACTACATTTCCCCTTTCCTTTCAATTAAATAATACTTTTTATACATTAATCCTTACATTTTACCGTTTCTCTCTCTTCTACTCACATATATTTCCTTAAATTTACCGTTTCTCTCTCCTCTATCCATATATTTTCTCTCTCCTCCACTCACAACCACTTAAAACCATTCCATAAAATTTACCAAATTCACTCACATAATTTTACAAATTACACTGTGAATGCTCTAATACGATGTTCATCATATTTACCACACTTTGGAATTTTCATAAAAAAAAATTGTGACAAGGTCCTTAAATTGTAAAGTCATTAAGAAATGTACTTGGAAGTTTCATAAAAAAATTGTGACAAGGTCCTTAAATTGTAAAGTCATTAAGAAAAGTACAATTTAAGTATGCTAAATACTATTCTAATAAAATGATTCTAGAGACTTGTTTTTAAATACATTAAAATTCACTTGGTATAACTAAGTTTTTCCATAAAGTTATTTGTGAGGTTATATTATCTTAACTTCGGACTTTGACCATTGAGATCTTTTACATTAGTGTAATTCATCGTAGTTGTTTTGAAAAGCATCAAGGTGAATGAGATTTATTTAATTTAGTAGTTTTTTTAGTGAGCACTTGGCACTCATTGTTTACAACTTTTAGCAAAAAAAAAAAAAAAACAAAACAAAAACATGCATAATTTGTATAGGACCCGATGCTCATGCCTTTGTTTTTAATCTTTTGGCATCGAATCCTACAACAACGGGTTGTATATAAGTAAAATATGGAAGTTGCTTAAAAACAAGTAAATGCTTTATAATGTTTTTACACCTTATTTTAAACTTAAAAATAACAAACTAAACAATATTTTATAGTGCCCATACTATAGCTCCAACTAATGAGGTGACAGTAAAGATGATAAGGTTAAAGATGATTACCCTCACAAAGGAATATAAAAAACCACTCGGCTCTTACTTATGATACATGATGATGGGAGAATCTGATAATATCAAAGAGATGGGTAAGAATTATAACTAAATTATCTCATATGGATAGAAGCACCTCATGCCGGAATTTTTACCTTTCAACTTTTATGTTTAAAACTTATTTCTCTAATGGTTTGTTGAAAAACATGATAATTTTAATATTGAATTGTTAGTTACATTGTATAACACCCATAACGTATGTCCACACTATGAGATACTAACCTAAATTTTTTTAGAAAAAAAGCATGTACTTTTTAGTAAACAAAACACAGATAAGAAAATAACTAGAAGCAAATAGCGATAGGGCTGACAATGCCGGCCCCACTGCATCATGCGCGTCCATCCTCTTAAGAATATGTTTGGTTAAATTTAATGTCTTGTGTTTATATATTCTTGATGTCGTTATTCATTGTGATCTTTGCATTTTTTTAAAACTATCATTATAAGCCACTTACCAACTTATTCTATTTTGTTTTTACAGAATTCAAAAATCTAATATGGAGGAGACCAATGTTAATCAATGTTTTTAGGACTGAATCAGACGGTAAATCGGCCGTCTTATTAGTTAACTGGTTGGAGTGTTTGAATCGATTGGATTGGTTTTGAAGGATATAAATAATACATATATATTTTTCAATGTAATGGAACTTCAAATATAAGTCGGACCCTCAGACACAACTATTTTAAGTTCTAAAACCATAACACAAACACATAATTTATCATAACAAACATTCAAGTTTAAAGTTTAAACATTAACCAAACCTAATCTAAATTCAAACAAAATACTACGAGTTTAAACAAAGATGATCTAAGTTTAAAGAAACAACCACCTTAAAAAAAACGATTTGATCCAAGTGTTTCAACCAGCTAAATCCCGGTTCAACCGATTGTTTGGTTTCAACCGACCGATTTTGTGTGCTAAAAACAAACATATATGGGACCGGTTTGGTGTCATCTACGAATCCCGGTCTGACCGGCTGAACTGTACCGAGTCTGAAAACATTGATGTTAATTTCAAAGATGTATCATGTATCACTTTAACTATTATACTTGTAGTTTAACTTACCTATATGGGGCATATAACACAAATTTTTATTGTAAACATATAAGTAACAAACTAAATATTGTTTTTCAGTGATTAATGTTGCTCTAGCTACTAAGGTGACAGTCAAAGAAGGAAAATTACAGTATATTTAGTCACAAAAGGATGTAAAAGATAAGATTTAATTGCATATTTACCCCTATAAACACCCCTAAATGCATATTTCCCCAACTAAAAAAATAAATTGCATATATACCCAATGTTAACTAATTGTCCTTATTAAAAATGGGTATATTTGCAAATTAAAGTTGTTTATAAGGGGAAATATGCAATTGATTTTTTTGGCTGGGTAAATATGCATTTAAAGTGTTTTGGAGGGGGAAATATGCATTTAACCCAAAAGATAATGACAAATAAATACGGGAAATCATTGGGCTCCTTTTAGATGATAAAAGGTAGTGGAACAATCCGACGTATTTATTTTCATCTCATCTTCATGAAAGCATTCACATCGGAGTATTTATTTTCAACTCTAATGTTAAGACTTATATATTTTCGCCTTTAACTCATAGTTAGTTGAATATCAATGTCTTCAATTTCGTATTGATGTTATTAGTTTCTTGACATGTGTAACACCCATCACCTAGGTTCACCGTTATGATGATATAACCTAAAACGTTTAAGCAAAACAAGCATAATACACTTTAGGAAAAAAACGACGAAACTAACAAAACAACTAGAAACGAGTACCATCGACATTCGACAATATCATCTCTGTAGTATCGCGTGAATCCCTACTAGTAGAGGTAAATATACAATTGTTCTCATACAAAAATACACGAGTAGATTCAAAGAACATTGTGTACCAATTCCAAATTTCTAATATGTAAATTCAATAAATACATGTGTGCATGTTTAAACATATGTACAAGTCAATTTACACATGCATTAATTCAAAGTTCCATAAATATTCAATCTACTATCCACGTACACATGTATTCAGTTAATATTTGTAAACTAAATTAAAATACAAACTAAACAATTAATAGATAAGTAATACAAATACAAATATTCACAATCATCTTTGTTTAAACTCGTAGTATTTTGTTTGAATTTAGATTAGGTT
The DNA here is from genome assembly GCA_030867185.1 of Tagetes erecta. Taxonomy (NCBI): domain Eukaryota; kingdom Viridiplantae; phylum Streptophyta; class Magnoliopsida; order Asterales; family Asteraceae; genus Tagetes; species Tagetes erecta. The sequence goes on from CM061488.1 coordinate 63,282,686, forward strand.
TGGTTAATGTTTAAACTTTAAACTTGAATGTTTGTTATAAAATTTCAAATACCGTTCTTTTTTTTTTTTTTTTTTGAATATAATTCATTGCATTAATATCTTTCAAGAATTTACAATAAAGTGGCAGGTAAACGGGCAACAAGTTGTGCCGCCACCCCCTTTTGAATAGCAAAACCTAGCCTACTGAAAACGTAACCTTGGCCCTTAGGTGTCGAAACATTGCTATGAATGACCCGCTGAACCCTAGTCAAGAAGTTCACTGCTTCAGTGGCTAGGAAGCCAAATGTGTCAAATGCTAATGGAATAAAAACATGTTGATTATCCAGGCAGGCTTTCTCGTGTTTGGCAATCTTGCATGATTCCGCCTTTGACGCTGCCTGTCGTGCAACAATAGTTGTGTTATAGTTTTAGAACTTAAAATAGTTGTGTCTGAGGGTCCGACTTATATTTCTGGTTACAATGTGCATTAATGTTTTACACACTTAGACAAGATATGCTATATTCCTTTAATACACTGATCTAGTTATCTATGAAAAAAGCAAAGAGCAATAAGTAACTTAAAGCCCTTGTTTGGTTACAATCAATATATAAGTTCAACCACCGCATATGCATATGAGCAAAACCTCTCCTTATGAGAAAATATAATACACCCAGGACAATAGCTTGTATAAGATAAATATCATTCAAAAACTCAAACATCTAATCCTCTTGTTAATTTGATAAACGATGTCTTTTCATAGAACCACCATTTTCATTTATCTTATCTTTTTGCAGTTGAAGGTAGATCGATCAACTCAACTGCGATATTATTTGTCACCGATAGATAAGGTTTAATGGGGTCAAAAACTTGATGCGTGCTAAACTATTTATTATTAAACTAATTATTTAAACACTCTAACCTTTAAATTTATAAACTTAGACTCCTAAAACTAACCTAAACACACAACCGACAATGTACCAATCGAATGTAATCTAGCTTAAGTAAGTCCAAGATCGACACCATAGACGCTATATATTACGCTACTTAACTAGTTAATGACTCATCTGACTGACAAGGCTATTTAAATTTATTATTGTGTTGAAGGGGGTTTTACTAATAAACTAAATTAGAAAACAAAAGTTAGACAAAAAACGAGTTTAGAAATCAGATGACGAAATGCAAACTACCTAGACTAGAATCCCCATTGGTTAAATTATCACTAAAATGACAATTCTAGTTATGAAAGTAAGATCTTAATTTGTTCACCTAAAAGAACCACAAAATATGACCCTCTACCATTCTCAAGGAGACACCTATGAGTTTCTATTAAGTTACAATGAAAACCGGTTTAAAGATTAAACTTCCTCACAGTTGTTTATCAAATTATGACTAAGTATCTTTAAACGAAATCCTACATCACAATGTGGAAGTCAAAGACAGTTCAACGACATTCATTTGACTCGATAAACAAGTTTGATAGATTACACCTAGACGAACTTCTCACGAAGAACTAAATCTAGCAAACCAATCAAACAAGATTCATCAATAACCTATCACCTCACAGATATCTATATTAGCTGCATATTTTCATTCATTTAATTTATATTAATGTTCCTATGGTATTATTGCAAATCAACCATAAAGTTAAGAACACACGGTAATCGACCTAATGAAATCCTATTTTATTAAAGACATTCAACAAGGATAATGTGAAACAATAGTAACAATCAAACCAATTCCAACATACAATACCCATTAAACAAAATAGATTGAAATTTTACTAAGTAAAAATCCATAAATAAAAGCAAAACCAAACAAGATCAAACATTGTTCAATGAATCATCAAATAGCCTAGGCAGTTTATAAAGTTCAGACTAGCATCATGACAATGAAAACGAAGATTCAAACTCGTAAAACATGATAAACAAACGAAAGAACAAAGCATTTGAAGAACCTGGTAATTCAAGTCAACGAGCCTTGATCCCATGTTTCCACTTGCCTTCGTGGCTTCACTAAAGCTTCCGAAACACCTTTTTTAGCCTTATTTTCGTCCCCTAGCCGTCTCTTGATCTAGGGATTAAGTTATGAGAATTTTTTATAGTGAAAACCCTTGAAAACGCTCAAAACATTCTATCGAAATGGCCTCGTTGCGTCTCGTGACGAGGAATTGAGTGTAGGTCGCATATCATGGCTTGCCACAACCACCACTAGCCCATTTCCACGCCGCATCACGCGACCAAGGGGGCCTTGGCTGGCCGCGTGGCGTGACCAGCCCTTGGATCTCCATTTTGTTCTTCGATTTGCTTCCGGTTTCGTTTCGAGTCTCATTTATGCTCGTTTCACCCTGTTCTTTGATTTTTTCACCATTATTCAACTTTGAGACCTACGAAACATATATTAACTAATAATAAACAAAACTTGAATAAAAACTAATAAAAATATTGAAAATGTATGCAAACTCTACGCGTGAAACTTGTTTAATTATCAAACTTCCTCGATTTTTTTATTGTGTTTCAGAAAGTCCCCCATAAACTGGGCATACTTTGGTATTTTATTCAAAATTTACATGAATTGAAGGTTTATGTGAAGCTACCCGTGACACTCGGCATATTCGGGTTAACACCGTTAACCCAACTTAACCAAATTTCATTAAACTCTTTCAACTTGGAATCCTTTCTAGTACACTGCCACAATAATCAATTAAAAGTATTAATAATTTATATAAATTACTAAATAAATATTTATTGCAAAAAAATAGCAGTTCAAGCAATTATCGGATCACAACAAGTATCGTTATCCATTAGTAATTTGAGGAATTACTAGTTCACATGACTCAAACACATTTCCGAACAGTTAAAAAAATATTTAATAAATTATACACGTCGTAATAGTACAGGGGTTCGAACAAATTTTATAAATTATATTCACCATATAATACACACTCATCGTCCCCTACACTCGTAAACCCTAACCCCACCCTATCTCGTCGCCGCATCACCGATAACAACCTCCGGTAACCACCTCAAGCACCATAGAACATCGTCGCAGGCTACGGTTCCGTCATTTTCACCACCATTTCAGCCGTTGTTGATCGCCACTACAAAAAACGAACCCACCGATACACCCGACGAACCTTCGTTCTATCTCCCGCAAGCTTTTCGGTAAAATTCGGTAACTTGTTTTATAGTTTCGGTATGGGCTACGGGTTGGATTACAGATTGATATTAGTATGCTTATATGCAGCAGGAAAATTTTTGATAGGGGTTGAAAATTTTTATGAGATGCTTTTGTTGCTAAGTATTTTTTACTTGGTCCGGTTTGAGGCAATTCGGGTCGGGTCGGGTGGGCTAACAGTTAAACAACTTAGTAGAAGCTTGAGGCGAGTAGTGCTAGGCGTTTCGCTTTCATTAGCCATAGAAAGAACCCTGGGGCCAGTGTGCTTGATCTTAAAGTTAAACATTGCACCATAGATAGACTCGCCCCCGGTCCGATTACCCCTGGTGAAATCTCCGCCTTGACACGTGAGATTCGGGATGATTCGGTGGAATGTCGACCCTTTGTAGTGTAATGACTTCCCGATCCCTGTTTCACCAGTGAAGTTTTCAGCGGTTTTTGGGGTGACATTAGCAAATAGTTCCATTACAATCCGGTCCTTTTTCACGCTGCCAATTACTGTACTATGTCAAAGAACACTTTTGGGTTGGCCATTTTTTTAGCTAAACCTGAAAATTTGATAGAATTTTGTAGGTTATAATTTGTTAAGCAACAACATTGTTGAAGGACATCATTTATAGGTCAAATATTCAATTTCTATGTAATAAAAATGCCTAATTGAACATATAAACATATCTAAATTATTACTAGATATAAAAGTTAAAATTTTCAGGATAACAAAAGATATATAAAACATCTATTACAGGTACTGTTTTACATTAACCATAATAACTAATGTTTTTACACCATCTTCTTGCTTCGACAAGTTGGATTAACTTGATAATAAATAATCAGAAAATCTTAGTCACAATCACTCCTACCCAAACACGCAACTGATTCTTGCTACTCCAAGAGCCTTTAAATGTGCCTCCTAACACACCCAAAACTACAACAAGAACACGACTACAACTTACTGCAATACAAAAGCTATCTTTGTACACTTTCTTTCAAATCTTAAGAAAGTAAGAATAAGCCATAACTTATAAGTATGAAACTAGTCGCAAAATGGCTGTAAAAACATACAACGGAGTTCTCAACTTCTTGGTATTAAACCTCATGAGGTATTACAATAAATAGGCCCATAATCCTAACTTTGAACAAGCAAAAGCCATAACTTATAAGATAACTCTTACTGGTGGTTTCAACGTTGTAGTTTTTATAATCTTCTTAATACATTAATTTTTAGGACCCTAAACAAATAAGCAAATATGGTAAGACATAATGACAGACTAATCAAGGTCGATCCGTTTGCACCCTTACTAAACTTACATGTTCTAACATTTTAACCAACACATTTAAACCGCCAATTTTGCTACCTTTACATGCTAGCATTATTCGTCTAGATTTTCCCAAATCAATTTGTGTACTTAAAGCAAATAAAACAGGTCAATATGGTTGAAATAAACTGTAAACTCAATTTGTAATATTGTGTTAAACTTTACATTTATTTGATCATTTTGACCATAACTAATCTAAAACTCCTAATCACAGTCACTCTAGGTTGGATTTTTAGCTGACTCTTACCTCGGTAGGAAACCCCAATTGGATTGACGTTGCAGCGTAAGCCATAGCCTCTGAAAATGGCTACTGAAAACAACAAGAAGAGGAAGAACCATTACCGTCCCCATAATGTACTCTTTTTATTTGTTCTTTCTTTTCTTACGTGACTTGATATCAGATATATTTGTTTAGTTTTAAGTTTTGTTACAGAAATCAGTAAAAAAGGGTTCGTACCCATTGCGCCCAGGAGTTGAAGGCTTCTTCATTACTTGTGATGGTGGCAGGGAGCGTCAAGCTTCTCAAGAAGCTGTTCAAATTATCGATTCTGTATGTTCATTTTTTTCTAAATTTACACCAACTGCGTCTTCTTGATTTATAGGCCAAACAAAATAATATAAATTAAAAAAACACCATTTGTTTTGGGCAATTGTCAGCATAAAAGATAACGTTAAGGGCGTTTGATTCATTAAAAATAGCCTCTTAATGGTTCGTTCAATGCTGAATGTATAAGCCACAGAGAAATGCTGAATGGAACTGAATGAATCTTAACCTCCCTCTCATAGATAGAGCGATTCAGACCTCTTAATTGTTCAACACTTTATTATCTTAATTGTTCAACACTTTATTATTCAATATTTGTCACCTTGTTATAGATCCAAGGGTCATAACATTACTATGCATATGACCGTTGGACTCACCAATCGTATCAAACGAACATTGTATAAAACTATAAACACGTGTTGGTTGTCAAGCCACACTTTCTCGTGTTTATTGACTTTACATGAAGTAGATTTTAAAGCTGCCTTGTCTACAGAAATTTTTAAGATTTGTTTTTGTGCATGAGGTTTGGAGAGTCATTTGCTGCTTAAGATCCATGAGCTAATATAATATTTACAAATCCAGTTTGATGTTCTTTTTTTGGGATATATTTAGGTCTGGAGTATTGAACCTAATCTTCAATGTTAAGTAATAACAGTTGAAGTTTGAAGGTTGAAAAAATTGGATTATTTATGAAAACTGAACTAATTGAAGTCTTTTTAATGCATGTGTTTGTGGGTTTAGTTTAGTTTTTATAAGTTGAAAGTTAAATTTACATACGTTCTGCATCTTTTTGAGTAAAACTTTACCTTACATGCTTTTGATATGAAAGAATTTGTGCACAAGGCAAAAGTGCAAAACATAGTAAGTTTTTGTTTTTTTACTTTTATATTGATAAATGATAGTTTCTTGAAGACCTAGTCGAGGGAAAGGAACCAGATGTGAAGCACACAGTTAAGCCCATGAATAAAAAGATAAAGTTCAGTTATTCTGATTCTGAAGAGGATAATGAGGAGAATGGTGAAAAGGAGCAAGTTGTAGTGGCTCCTGATCATGAGAATTCTGAGAGTCAGCCAACGGATAAACAAGAAGATGGTAAAAATGAAGATGAGACGCAACCAGAAAAGAAACAAAAGTGTGTAGAAACACACGAGCCTAACAGTGAAGAAGTTGTTAAAAGCAAGTCTGTTGATGAGTTAATTGAGGCCGAACTTGATGAGTTAAAAGACAAATCCAAGGTGAGTTTTTTTGTCTAACTTAAATCATTAAATAAAAACAGTCTAGGAGGTTATACTTGAATAGCATTGAGAGTTCCGTTTCCTTTTTAGCTAAGTTACATCTAGAAATTGACACCTAAAATATCATTGTGCAGACATGTTCAATTTAAGAAAAAATTATTGTTATTTTTTATATTGTATCTTGAAAAAAGAAACAATCGGTTTTAATATATTGCCTTTTTGTCGGTATTTTTGAACAGAGGCGTTTCAACTACCTTGATTCTGGGTGCAATGGTGTAGTGTTCGTTCAAATGAATAAGAGAGATGAAAAAGGTCCAACCACTAAAGAAATTGCCCAGGGCATCGTAACATCTGCTGCCACTACGAAGAGACACATGTCTAGGTTAGCTTGTTTTAACCCAATTGATTTGAAACTCATTTTTTAATGATTATGAAAATATGTTTTATCTTTAGTTTGCTTGTGGATTCGCAGGTTTATTCTACGAGTGTTACCCATAGAACTTACATGCTATGCATCAGAAGAAGAGATTTCAAGAGCAATCAAACCCTTAATTACTCAGTACTTTCCCACGGACCCTCAAACACCATATAAGGTATGTTATATGTTCATTATACAACTGATGAATGTTGGCATATACTTTTGGAATTGTTTTTGTGAGAAGTAATGTAAGGTGATGGTTGTGACGCATGACTAAAACTAGACATGCCAAAAGTTGGGTCACAAGTCAATTGAGCAAAAGATTGGTACATGCTGAAAAGGGTTCGGGTTGGGTTGACTTGATCCACTTTTTATCTAAAGTATTTGATTTTATACAGTTTGCAGTGTTATGTGAGGCCCGTGCAAACAGTGGTCTCGACAAAATGAAAATAATCAACGTGGTTGCAAAGTCTGTCCCAGAACCTCACAAAGTTGATCTGACCAATCCGGATAGGACTATTGTGGTCCAAATTGCCAAGGTGTGTTTTGATCTTCAAATTAACAAATAATCAAACAATACCCATATATGTATCTATGTTATGCTTAGCTGTCTATAATACTGCGACAAAAATGACATGAATAGTATTTTTACAATACATACGAGTATACGACAGAAAAAATTTGGTATTTTAGCATAGTAGTCAAAGGCACACGGCACATAAAAAGCCTAGTCTGAAGACAAAAACGTGCAATCAAAAAATTAAAGGTATAAGGCATCAAATCTAATAATCTAGTACTATTGTACATATATGATAATCAATGGATTTCTTTTTTAAATCAAAGTCTAAAAACGAAAAGTTTTTTTCCCGTCATGCATTACTCCATTTCATAGAATTTTGACCATGAAGATGGCTATATAAGGGAGGCGGGTCAAACCAACTGTTATACGAAGGCGCTACCTGGCTGTCTTTTACTACATGGCAATGCAGTTATAAAACCGATTATATATTAGAGGAGATTTTGAATACTTTACAAAAAAAAATCCATCTTTTATTGATAACAGAGACTATAATGCTGTATTTCTATCTGCAGACTATATGTTGCATTGGTGTTGTTGAGAAGTACAAGGAATTGGCGAAATACAATTTGAGGCAGCTGACATCACCCAAACCATAGGTTGTTTATAAGCCTAAAATTTCTGTTTTCTAGTTGACAGTTGGTATCTTTTTATTAGTTGACAACTTGACATTTGTTATATTCCGAGATAAAGTACGTTTTCTTGATTTGTCATTGTTTCTAGCTTTTTATTACTGGGAACATAATTAACTATTGAAAGTGTCATAAGGTTTTATATATGAAACGGAATTTGTGTGGTTAGTTGTTTTTCTACATTACACAACTACAAATTTGGTTAGTAAGTAGTAGGCATTTGATAATTTCTGTTTGTGTGGTTAGATGATACTCAGATGTTTTTTTTTTCGAGTTTTTTACCATAGTGGTGTTGGTGGAAAAACTATTTATCAAATTGGTGTTGTTGGAAAAGTATTTACTAAAGTAGTGTTTTCTTTAAAAAAACATTTTTCTCACTTCTAATTTAATTGGATAAATTAAATTTTGTATTTAAATTAATTTTTTTAGAGAGTAGTTTAGAAGAAAAAAAAATCTATAATCTATCTAATAAATCAAACTTTTAGGGGGCAATTTTTGGAGGTTTTTTTTTTCTATAATAGGAAGTTTGGAAGGTAAAATTTAGCTAAATTTTTCACCATGCAAGTTGATGGAGCCAACTCCTTAAATGTTATATATTTACAAATTGTTAAATATAATGGTTATAATTTCTTTATAAATATTACTGTTTAACCCGTGTGTAACACACGGGTATTAAACCTAGTAAAAGAATGAAATAAACATTTTGGTGGAATCTGATATCTCATAAAAAGTGATGTTAACAAAATGCATATTTTTTATCACGATCATTTGTTTGAAAACAGTTTTTTGTAACACATTTTTTTAATGTTCTATAATTATTTTTTTTCTCTAAACGTTGCAAAAAAAAGTTTTTTAGTGTTTCAAAATTAACTTTGCTTATTTTTTTTAAAACGTAAAAACCATGTAGAAAGGAATCCTAAACCGAACCGATTCAGAATGAAACAACGTATATTTAATAATCGACCCAAAATAAAATTCACAAGTCAAGTTAGTTTTTTTCGGACTATCAATGTAAACAAGTAATGCTTTACAATCCATGTATTCGAACACAAAGAAAGCGTTACCTTATTAAAAAAATTATTAGCACATAAAAAGGGGTGACTTGTGCTCAAAGAAATTAAAAAGGAACTTAAAAACCCAAAAATTTAAGAAAACGTTTTTAGAAACTTGAAATGAAAACGTTTGATCATAGATTTAAAAAAATAAAAATAAAATGTGTTTTTTTAATTCTCTTATAAAAACCTTATTTAAACAAATGAAACTAAGAGTGAGAAATAAAAGTTGCTAAAAAACACTAGTTTGGTAAATAGTATTATAACAACACCAATTTAATAAATAGTTTTTCCACTAACACTATTTTGGTCAAAAACTCTTTTTTTTTCTATATGTATGAACTATTTTTCATGCTGGTTTCTCCAACATATATAATTTTACGAAGGTATATTGACTTTTAACGGTCTTAACTTTTACCTTTTGGTTTCTACCGGTCTCAACTATCAAATTGGGTGATAACGGTCTCAACTTTTATCACTTTGTCAACCAATCGGTTGTTGTTAAATTTTTTTTAACGCCGTTAAGTTTTTTTATACATATTGGAGCGTCATTAGGAAATAATTTTTACATCAATCGACTCGTATTATTTCGATAAAATAGTCTTAAATTAAAAAAAACTTAACGATGTTAACAAAATTTAATGATGGCTTGTTGGTTGCAAATTGATAAAAAGTGAGACTGTTATTTGATTAACTAATATTAATAAAAAACTAGAAAAGACTTAAACTAAGAAGACAAACTAAACTGATTCGAAAACTATCAAGAATGAGAAAGCAACTACCTAGGCGGGAATCCTATTAACGACTCGACTACTATTGGTTTCACACAACTAATGGCACCGGATCTAAAAATATAACTACCAAGAACAACCCAACGCTACACTGCCTGCTATAGGTCTTAAATGTATGCTAAATGTCCTAAAATAGTTATTTGAAACTTACGGTGTTAAGTTATGGCAAAAACCAAACTCGGATGACTAATGGATCCTAAACTAGCTCTCCTTCCGGTCTCACTAGTTCAATATCCTAATAGTTGGTTCTACCAACTTAATAAAATAAAGGGATCAATTAATCCAATACGATCTAAGACAAGAGATCACAAGCGACTAGATTACTTAGGCAAAATCCACTCTCGTATGATTCTAACCTAACCAAACTAGCAACTAGATGAAATTTACAACCTATCTCCTTTCGGTCTCTAGGTTGGTTAGAATACTAATTTATACATATGAAAGCATGCATATCTCATAGGTGACTATTCCTAGATCAACCCACATCATGATTCAAACACTAAGTCTAAATCTGGCATGCAATTTTAACAAAAAACACAAAGTTAATAATTAAAATCACAAGAAAAACATGGCAAGCGGCATATATATTATAACATTCAAAGACAATATTTAGATCAACTTTTGCAATAATCATCCATCCATTAATTATAAAATAAACCAAAGGTAGTAAAAAACATTAATATTCAACAATTGCCTAGATAGTATTAAAAATTTAGCCAAACATACTAGTCAAAAGCATCACAAAACTACTCAACTCAACACTAAACATCATCAAATAAAAGAAATAAATGTGAACAATTGAAAACTGGATGTGAAACACAAACCGAATACTTTCGAGTCGAACCGAACACGTGCGTAGCTTATGCTTCTAATATGTCGTGTGTGAAGAAAATTGTGTTATTTTTTTTCTTAGTTCGCAAGTCTGCCGTCACTAAAACAAAAGTGCTTCCTCCTAAGAAAACCAAAAGCTTCCGTCAAGTTCCTTTTGTATATTAAAAACTTTTGGTCCTCTCTTTTTTTTTTACTCCTTCACGTCCCTTTTCTTCTAAATAGTGACTAACCTTCTCTTTCTTGGGGGCCCCTTTATTCACTTTTGGACTCATGATATCAACAAAATCCATTTAGAAATGGTTAATTGTATTCCTTAACACATGAATAAACAAATTCACGTGAACATATGCTAATACCCAATTTTGGATTCAAATAAAATAAAGAACTAGCTAGATAATAATAAATTAAGTATCTAATCATTTATTATAATCTCATTTAAACACACCATTTTACTCATCATCTTCTAAAACTGATATAATCTAAATATGAACCGATTACGAGTAAAATTCATCCAAAAGTAATTCAAAAATACTCAAAAGTATAGGAAATATTTATTTAAATAATGTATAATTTAGACCACATCAATCTTTCGGGTCCTCCCCTCAATCAGAGTCATGGATCCTCCTTATAGATTCAAGGATCCTTAAGCATACAGTGAACAAGAGTTACTGAAGTCCATGATGGAGATATTATACCTATGCAGACCAACTCTACAACTGCATCATATGTCACCACCGAGATGCCTCGTTTAGGATACTATAGTTGAATAAGTATTCTCGACCAGTAGGTATATTAAAGTGCCAGGAGGGGGTAGTGTACATTGAGTCTTTGTTTAGAATCATAGATGTTAGGTTTTGAGTAACTTAAGTCATGTAGGAGTAATTTTTATTATTTTTATTATTTTTTTAGTTCCCTTTTGTTGGTTAACTTATACCGGAGCGCTTCCGTACTCAATCTCCACTCGGAAGCACTTTGGTCTAAGTCTAGTCTTGAGTGTTTTTGCATTTTAATCGTTTAACTAACTTGTCCTTCTCTGTTACTTGCCTCTCAGATTTGTTTTTGTAGAATTTCAGGAGAAGGATCATCAAGAAAGCGACGTGGCCCAGCTCCGCGCCCTACAGGTATCACGTCATAGAATGAGGAACCGTTTGATAGAAGGAGAAAAAGAACAACTAAATATGAGGGGCCGGAAATTGAGCCAACTTACATAAGTCAAGACATAAGAAGGCATCCATTGCTAAGGTTCCAAATGGGCATCGAGCCATATGGCAAGTTAGAGAATCTCTGGGATACCGATCTATTGGAATACATGGGATTGACTGGGATCTAATGAAGAGACTGGGCTCAAGGCAGAGGTAATGCAGTATTGGGTCCGAAATTGAGAAGCATCTTAAGTGTGAGATATCCACAATATAAGGAGTTAGTCTTGGAATTCCACTACACCTTTAAGTTTAAATATGGGAATTTCGATCAATAGAATGAGGTCTCATTCTCACTAAGAAGGAGGATGCATGAAATGACTGTGGCACAGTTTGGGGTGATCAGTGGTTTCTATACACAAGTAGAGGTGGAATATGAGGAGCTCAACACAAGTTGTAGAGGTGTTTTCAAGAATCGGTATGAGTGTTGTATGGTCAAAGAGGATTTGGCAAATTTTTGGAGAACGATATCGACTGCACCATGGTCAGGGAACTTGTTGAACTCAGACATCACGGACCCAGTTTTGAGGTGTCTTCATAAGGTGCTAACTCTGACTTTTGTGGGTAGGGGGTCAGGTGAGAACAAGGTGAATTGGAAGGACCTATGTTTTTTGATGTATATGGTGGAGTAGAGACCGATGGACTGGGCTAGCATTTTGGCGATGTGCTTTCACAAGTAGAGACGGGTGGACCAAGGTCAGCTTTGGATATGGGCCCGTACATTACTGTCATTGCTGAGAATTTGGGGGTGTTTGAGAGATATAGGCGAGATTTGTTGATCAGGGGACTGCCAGTTTCAGTTGTAAGTGTTCAAGATTTGAGGTTGATGGGAATTTTATCGCAGTATGACCCGGTGTAGTGGGCATACACACGAGAGGGGCCATAAAGTCATCCGCCCCCGGATTCAGAAGCGGCCAGATCCATGCAGTCGGCTATCCCAACTCGTTATCAGAGACCACTGAATAGATCTGAGAGGGTTGCACCATTCTATCCATTAAGGAAGCCTCGTCCTGAGGTTCTTACATTAGATTCATTCTATGACAGGATGGAGACTGGTTTTGTTTTTTTGCAGGGATATGTAAATGAGCATATTGGCGAGATGAGGCAAACAATGCGTGAGGGTTTGATCGGCAGAATTAGGGGCTAACGTACATGATGGAGCAGATGAACACCAGGGTTCCCGATTATTACCGTCAGTACCAGCATAAAAATGAGAGTATCGCCAACTATTCCCAGCAACAGAACATGGGAACCTCGAGTTATTATCAACAATCAAACATGGGAAGCTTGAGCTTTTATCAACACCAACAATACATGCCGGATTCTATTGGTTGAGAAAATGCTCAACCATACAACACATTTAAAGAGGAAGATGATGCAGAGGAGGATGAGGATTGAGGAGCAGAAGGGGAGAATATTTGTTGTATCTTTTTCGTTTGTTTTATTTTATTTGGTTTTGGTTTGTCTAACTTGGTTTGTGATTTGAATTAACTCTATGAACAATTGTAACGACATGCAGGCGGATTGGGTTGCTATGGCTTTATGATGTTGGTTTGTTTATCAATTGTGATGTTTCCAAAACAAGATATGTTGGTTGTTTGATTGTGTCTAGGTTTGGAACATGGAAGCAAGAATCCATTGGGTCATAGTGGACATGGTTAAGCAAGGAATGAGTAAAGTGAGCTACCCATTAGAAATAGACTGGCATTTGACAGTCTTGCAACATTATCAGCTAAGTCTTTTCCTTTTTACTTGTGTAATTTTTTTTCTTTATAAGTTTATTTTATTTTCTTGTTAGCTTTTAGTTTTGATTTGTGTTGTTAGTATTACCTTTTAGTTAGTTTGTCAAGTCGTGTTCTATGCCTACATTGGGGACAATGTGTCGTTTAAGTGTGGGGATGGAAGACAATTGTCTAGTTGAGTCAAAAAGAGTCATAAAAAACAATTTTTTTTTTTGAAAAATTGAAAATGTTTTTGAATAAGTTTTGAAGCAAATGGAAAATGATAGGAAATTAGGACTTTGGCTTTTAAAAAGAAGAAATGTGTATTTTTGTGACAAGAATGGATCATGTAGTAACTGGTGGGTGACCCAATTGGCTTTGAAAGAATCCTTAAGTGTTTTAATCGAACCACTAAAAGTTAAAAAATTTGTGGGTCGTCATCCCATGAGAAGTAGGACAGTCTTACACTAAATAACATTAGGCACCAGTTTAGGCTTTAGAACTTAAATATGTTAAGATTTAGTGCCATAGTAGGGTTTATAGCACGCTTCTCGTGAGAGAAGTGGCACTCCACAATCAAAGTCCACAGGGTATAGATTGAAAGTGCTCAAAGTAGTGAGTTAATTAAAAAAACTCAATGTAGTCAAATGAAACACAATAATTTGTAAAACGAGTGATCCAAGACCTCATGTGCTCTAGCTCTGGGATAACGACTTGTAGCCGACACCCTTGAGTGATGTGATCTTATTCTACAAAAAAAAAGAAAATAAAAAGTCTATAATTTTAAATTGGATGGAGCTGTCTGACTGGATCGTGGCCGAAGGAGATGGAGATCTCAGTGGGAGCAGGAGCAAAAATTAGTTTTTGTGTTTTGTCCCCGTGACCCCTTCGGTTTATTGTTCATTCGCTCGAATGAAACCAAATAAGTCGTAAATAGTAACTTGATTTACTTTATTTATATGTAGTTGTCTTAACCACCTAGGTAAATAATTTTAATTGATAAGAGTTTTAATTAGAAAACACGATCATATTATGTAAATAAAAAGAGTTTTATTAAGCGTAACCGCTACGTTTTGACAACCCAAACACCCTCAAACGACCGCCCTTTACGGTTTTAAAATGCGTTATTATAATTGTGGGGAAGGTATTCACCATCCTTAAGGAGCCCAGCGTCCTCATTGGCACAACCCAACATATTGTTCGCTTTGGCAATTAGAACACCCTCACGAGCCCGCCCCGTACGGTTTTAAAATGCATTTGATATGAAAGGTATCCACTCCTTTATAAGACACACTTTGTTCCCTTTCCGGACCAATGTGGGATTTACAGTTTAAAATTTGTGTTTGTAATAAAGACTAACATAGTTCTAAATAAGGTATTTAGAAAAAAATGTGTCGAGTGTTGAAAGGAGTTACAGTTATCAAGAACAAATAAGGTAGTTTTAAAGACGACTATATTTTATTTAAGATATTTAAAAACGTTTAATGTAAAGAGCCTAATGCTTTGATACCTTGATAGAAAATATATACAACAACCACAATACATTATGCATCATGCAGAAGAAGATCATCAAGCAATGGCGATCGCGGCAAGCAGATCCAGCCATCTAAACATGTTATTACAACCAACTAACAAATTTACACTAAAAAATCCAGATACGAGTACGAGTCGGCCTTCTTTTTAGCAGCCACGTCTCGCCTCACCGAACCCCATTTGAGTGCAGCCCGAATCTTACACCACCTTGCACGGGGTGACCCGTTACTTGAGAAACATATTCCAAAATCAGAAGAAAATATATCTAAAATTTGGTTACTTGGTTCTATCAACAGTTCATTTCCTTGCCACAGTGATGTCCCATCATCAATATCAATATCAGCTACATTTTGATCATAAGCTTCATTAATCAGTTCTTGAATTATGAAACTGTTCCTTAAACCAGGTTTAAAATATTCCATTTGACCACTGTTATCTACCATCCCATATATGTCATCTGTGCTTTTAAGAGGTTCATGGTATGTGTTAGTCATCGGCATCATCGAGACTTCAAAAATAGACGATGCGTCTATTGGCACCATCGCATGTAGCTCTTTATAAACCTGTTGCTTCAATGTTTCCACCACAGGCTGCAAACAACCATTCAAAGCAACATTAGTATATCCTATATGAAACTAAAACCAAAGGTCCTGTAGCCTAGCGATATAAAAAAATAACCAGATATATGGGGCTGTTTGTTTCAGCCTCTTAATGATTCAGATGTCTGAATGGTTTAGCACTTAATGGTTCAGACTGTTTGTTCGCGAGCAGATGTCTGAATGGTTCAAACATTTGCCTCTGAATAGTTAAGTATTATACTGAGTCTGAATGTTTAAGAGGTCTTATCTGAAATGGTAAGACATTTACCTTTGAATAGTTAAGCAATATACTAGATCTTAATGGTTCATACCTCTTACTGGTTCAGCGTTTAATGATTAAGACCTTTTATTGGTTCAGCACTTACCCATTCAGATGTTGCCAACCAACCCCTTAGAGTGTGTGTGAGTTTGCTGTTATAAAAAATAATCAACGCGTACAGTCTAGAATACGAATACATACCATTTGAAGCACGGAGAGTTTATCGAGCGGAAGAAAGCTTTGTCCGTCGAAAGTGGCACCCACAACCGTCATAACGGAGTTAAGCAAGAGCCCGATTCCATCGGCACCGTGTCTATAAATGTACACTTTGTCATCTAGAACACAGTCTTTTGCATGCTTAATTATCAACTCCCATGTCTTGTTAGATAATCCACCAAGTACCTTGCGTAGTGACGATTCGTTGGTGACATACATCTGCAGAAAGTCTTTGACCGTGCATATACGATTAGAAGCTAACAGTTTATGAAAAACCCCGTCTTTCGCTATCTTTTCCAACCGCCAAACGTCATCACCCAAGGATGGTGGATGATGCTTCTTGTATGCTGAATAAACCAAACCAAAGCAAACACTTTAGAGGTTTTAAAACATCAGCGAAACAAACACATTCACTATTAACTAATGCATCATACGCCATACAGGCCGTATGATAAGACAAAATTGGTCATACGGCCTGTATTATTACAGTGTTTCTATAACAACACCCTTACCTTCGCCACGATGATCTTTAACCATAAATGCCTGGCTTTTTGCTTCTCTTATTCTAGATCCAACACAAGCATCCTTCCTGACCCGAGCACCGATCATGAACTTTCGGCTCCTCCTCCAGCTCGAGTTATCCGTAAAACACAATTCCCCTAAATCCGCAACACCGTTTTGCAAAGTAACCACCAAATCACCGGTTATCAACGGCCTTCGGCCATCTCGTGCACATATAACCTTGGCATCAAAATCTTTCTCAGACCAATCTTCTTCATCATCAGCAACAAAATCACCATCAAGTGGAACAATCTCTACTTTCAAAGACGAAAACGGCCCGCTCGATACAATTCTATTAGAATTAACATCAAACAACACGAGTTTCGCAGCTTTCTGGTCCTTACATTCAATCCTACCACCAGTGAAGAACGTCGTCGGCAAATTCGCTTCAAACCGCAGCTGCAATGATGTGTTTTTACATGTTTCTAGTGCATTGATTGGTGATCTTTGATGATCTAACATGGGCAATGTATGAAAGAAGCTTTCAAATGATCTTTGAACCTCATCCCTCACCTATATATTAATTAACCAAACAAACAAACAAACAAACACTTAGTTTTTAGATTTGATCATACAATAATATCACCATTAAGGTAACATGAACATGAACTTACCCATTTTCGAATTAATGGTTCAAACGTTGTTGTAAAATCTTGTGATGAAAATCCACATGTCACATTCTGATTAAAACTGCAAAAAAAAAAAAATATCAAAATAAATCCCACTTTTATAAAAAGTAAAAACAATATATTTTTTCCAGGTATATTGGTTTTAAACGGTCATAATTTTCACCTTTTGGTTTCTATCGTTAGGAAACTATCGAATTGGCTGGTATCGGTCATAACTTTTATCACTTAGACAGTCAATAAGACGTCATTAAATTTTTTTTAATGCTGTTAGTTTTTTTTCGAATCTAAGATCGATGTTTCCTGAGCTTTTGATCGGAAGAAGAATATGAGTCGATTGATGTAAAAGTTATCTTGAAACGACGCTTTGAACGGGAAAATTTTTACATCCAATTGAAACACCGTTAGGTTTAAACACCTGAATATTGATGCACCGTCCGTCGTTCGTAGCTCCATTACAAGGTAGCTTTTACATCAATCGACTCGTATTCATCTTCCGATCAAAAGCCCAAAAACATCAAGAATTTGAAAAAATTTAATGTCTTTAAATTTTTTTAACGACGGCTAGTTAGTGACCAAAATAATGAAAATTGGGACCGTTACCGGTCAATTCAATAGTTGAAATTGACAGAAATCAAAAGATGAAAGCTAAAACTGTATAAAACAAATAATACATTTTTTTGCGATAGAAATGGAACAAGATGCACTACAGCCTTTTTAAATAGCAAAACCAAGTCGAATCAAAGCTATATGCAAATATGTATATGTTTAGATGTTTAATTAATCACTTACTTTGAAGATATGATCCTTCGTTTGGGTTGATGATCAGTAACCGTAAAGCCTTGATCTTCGAGATCATCACTTAAAGGTCTCTTAAATGCCATTGAACACATTAACCAGAAAATAACTAATTAATAACAAACTGTAACTGAAACCAGATGAGTATCAACTGTGAGAGAAACTGAAACTAGATAAGTATCTAACAGCTGGATCTGTTAGTTATATATATATAGGCAGGTGTAGTTGTGTATCTATAGTTGAAAGGGGAGTTATTTGAAGCTTCCAATAACTGAATTTTTATTTTTTTTTTAAATTTTAAATTTAGACGAGTATAGCTCAAGGAACTGTGTGTGGTATGGTGTGGGCTTGTTTAACCGTTTATATAATAATAAAATAATATAAAAAAATTAAATATAATACTTTGTATGACAAAACAAATAAATGGGTACAAATTAAACAAGCAAAGCGCGTAAATGATGAAAATTGAAAGGTACCTTCCAAATTAACTACTTACTATGACAAATTACAAAATGAGGAACGGTTAATGTCAAATGTAAAATCCGTATAACATCGGTCAGAAATTTTAAAAAAAATTAACGGCTGATTATTGTTGGAAAATAAGTTAAAGTTGAGATTGCGATAAAAAAATTTTAAATTGGAATTAATATCAGCTGATATACAAAGTTTGGATATTTAAAATCCAAAATTCTTTTTCTAGATTATAAATGATATTTTGTAATTATATAATTTTTAAGTACACTTTTTTTTTATAAATGATATTAAAGTTTGGAGGAGCCAAATGGTGGTTGTATAGGGAGAAATTGGTTTGGTCGTTTAAATGGATAACTATGGTTCACAAAATCCATTTTTTAAAGATTTTAGTAAGATGTTTTTTTAATAAATGAGATTTTAAAAATTGGGACTAAAATTGATTTAAATTGAATTTGAAATTTTAATGTCAAATGGTGATGACCAGTACAATGGTCGGGGGGTGCTGTCTTTTTCAATTCTTTTTATTCAACCTTTGTGTTCATTTAGGCCATGAGTAGCCAAAATGTCCATGTGCCAGGCATTTTACGTCACGTGGCACATGGGCTTTTTGAGGCTTTTTGAGGCTTTTTGAGTTTTGGAGGAGTAGCCAAAAAGCCTGAAATCATCATTACATTATCATTAATTTTTTTTCTTTTTTTACTTATTTAATTAAATTTCAAGAACAAATAAATAAAAATATTAAATATAAAAAAAAAACACATCACATTTTATTAAAAAAAAAACCACATTACATTAATAATAAAAAAAACATAAAAAAACACAACATTACATTAATAATAAAAAAACATAAAAAAACACAAAAGTTGTGAAATGGAGAAGGAAATTGGTGAGTAAAATGTATAAAAAGTGTAGGTATATATAGATAAATAAAATTAGGTTTTTTTTTTTTTTAAAAAACTATCCGTTGGAGGAGGAAGAGGACGAAGGAAACGGTCGAAATTTTCTCAAAACGCGTGCCACTTCCGCGTTTTCTACAAAAAGCCGGAGCCAAAACGCCGGCCAAAACGCCGGCCCGTAGCCAAAACGCCGGCGTTTTGGCCCCAAAACGCCGAAAATTCTCCCCGCTACGCATGGCCTTAGATGAATTTAAGGAATTATTTTTATTTAACTTTACAATGTTCTTCATGTCGTTTTTTTAAAAATATTTAACAAAAAATTAAAAAAAACTTACTGTTTTTTTATTGTGCTTTATTATACTTTCATTGTGTGAAAATTTTACAAAAGACAATAAAAATAAAAAAATATAACAAAGTTAAGTGTTTAATTATATAGACTAGCAAAGCTTTGGGTTTTTTAGTTTTCCTTTTGATAATATCATGGAGCATTTTATCAGGATGTGCATGGCCCGATTCGGACATGATATTATTTTCAATCAAAACTTTTAGGTCACTATCAATAAATAACTTTAGGAAATGGTTTTAATCTAATAATACTATACTCTATTTACTCTAGGATCACGTCTCAAGTAAGGCTACAACTTAGCATTTCTAGAGTTAGTGGTTTATCTTAACAACAAACTATTCTAGTGCTAAATTGGTATATGGTTAGTGGTTTTTATAGAACAACAAACTATTGTAGAGTTAAATCAAGTATCATGTATTTACAGTTACATAGATTTGAACCCGAGACTTCTCTTAAATGATGTTTTAGAGACAAAGTCTCTCCCACTTAACAATAACCTTAATGATATAGGGTTAGTGATTGTTTTAAGGGCTTATTAGTTCACTTTTTTATACTTTGAATTAATTATTATTTTCAAGTTAAGAAATGTTATAATATAAAGTCTTTTTTTACAAAGTGTGCGAAAGACACAATAATAAAAAAAATACAATGTCATTTAAAAAAAATACAACTCACAATATAAATTAAATTTAAACAAAATGTTTCGAAAACATTGTTCCTCATGTCATCCTCTTTAAAAAATAAAGGAAAATATTAAAAAATATTGTTTTTGTTGTTTTATTATACTTTAATCGTGTCTTTTGTTGTGTGAAAATTTTACAAATATACAATGAAAGTAAAAAAAAAGACACGTACAATGAAAAAACGTTAATTTTTTTATTTATGTTAATTTTTCGTTTATTTATTTTAATGAGAACGAAGGTCTTCTAAAAACGTTTTTGAAATTCGATTTAAATTGTTAGTTATGAATTTTTTAAACTTTTATTATGTCTTTTTTTTATATCATGTTGTCATTTTGTCATTTTGTCATATATAACTCCACCTTAATAAATTTGCATTTTGATAACTAAAATGATAAAAAGAGAATTAATATAAACAATATTAAAAAAAAAGAAAAAAAACTAGTTAACAAAATTCAAATTAAATGTTGGTTTTAAACAAAACGTTACTTAAATTAAATGGATTAGTGACTTAACACTAACACACATATATTTAAAACACCACCAGATCTTAAGTTCTAATCTCACAACAAACTTGTAAAATAACTTATTGTAATTTATTTGATATCATATATACATTTGTTATTGTTCAAAACAATTATACGCGTTGCTTTGTTTCAATCGATCTTACATAAGTCATAAACTTTAGAAAGTCACATTAGGTTTGGTTATTTCAAAACAACATAAGTTAAAATTTGATACGCGTGAGAATATTATTTGAATAAATGCAAAGCATAGTAGATGTTGAGTAGATTGATGGAGACTTGGCAAGTTTAGGAAGCTTCAAGGAAGTTAATTGGAAACGCGTGAAGATCGAAGACTATTCATTTTTTTTAAATCAACCATAAGTCGTCGCCGAGTACCTTGAGAAGCAAGTAAGATTTTAAACTAGTTATTTTATTTTAGTTTTAATATTTGATTTGTTTGGAGAATATATTAGACATGAGGAAAGTTTTATTTTGAATGTAAATGAACTACCAATTATTGTGTACGGCCGGACTCTTTTGTTTTCCATATATTTGGTTTATGGGATTTATGGTGTTTAAAAAAATAGTTACAATGTTGTTTTAAAAGTATTTATCAAATTTGTGTAAAGTCTATAAAAAAAGTCTATATGTAAATAAAAAACAATAATGCTATTGGATTTTGGTATAATGATAATGCCATGAAGTTCAACTTATGGAAACTTGGTTTTAAATCTATGTATAATGGTTTACATGGTATGATTAAAGGCTGCTATCATGGTTTTTTTTATAACGGTTGGTGCACAAGTCTTTGAATCCAACTAATTTGGCTCTGAAAGGCAGGGTTGGGGTAAGCGTCCTCTATGGTGAGTCACGAAAACTTTGCTTTTACGCTCCCATTAAATAAGGGCATGTCAGAGCTTTGAACTCGGTTATCGCACATCATTTTAGCACAACAGTCCTTTATCTACAATGTCTTCTTTCATACGAGTACAATTTTAGTCTTGCTGTTTTTGGCTAAGACTCGGATATTTCCATGAGGTTGTCAATGCGGTCGTGTTGGATGTAAATTCACAAAACCACTAAGTGTGGAAAATGAATACACATATTTTTATACAGATCAAACATCTGAATTGAATAAGATCCTCGGTGCCAACAATGATCAAATCAACCACAAGCAAAATAAGTTAAAAAGGTGCGAGAATAATTAGTCGAAACCAAACTAGAAAATAAATGAAAATGTAGTGGTAACCAATAAGCCATGATCCACCTAGGAGTATGTTTAGAATACTCAATGCCAAGTCAATGAATCACACAATATCATAAGCTTGTTAAAAAATCAAGTTAGCATCAACTAACATAAAACATTTTCACAATTAAAGAGAGCTTTGATTAGGGTTGTGTTAGGTAATGTAAAGAATAACGGTGTAAATCCAATTAAGCGTGCCAAGCTTAACAAACACATCCAAACAACTCAGTTCCACCAGAACTGAACTCCAAGACTAAAAGCAGAAAAATATCCTAAGACACATCATCTATTCATCAGTCTAAACAAACATAACAAAGTAAAAATGGTATTAAACAAAAAATTTAACAAAAAAACTAACTAAACATTTGAGCAACCTCCTGGTAGGGCTAAGTTTATCGAGTCCTTAGCTCGACTCACATCCCTGAATTTAGTGGTCTACATGGCAAAAGATGGGGCATAACAGATACAGGTGGAATTGTGTACTTGGAATATCATCCTACCTATTTGGTTTAGTAAGTTTTCCACATGTTAGTAAGAAACGAATGGTAAGAGAAAACTTGTGTAGAATATGCAAAGCGGGTCAAGACACATTGCCACCAACACTTGTATTTACCTGGACCAAGCTTGACACAGCTCAAGTAATGTAGGAAGCGGTCATCTCGGCATTCGGCAACGTGCTTTAGACTTGTAATGTGTAATTAACCATTGCTGCGCCTTCAAAACGTGTGGTTAATGTTATAGTGTGCCCTCTCCCGTTGTATGTAAGATTCGTATGTGGATATATCATCATGCTTCATTGTGGACCAACTATCGTTGATGCAAAGTGCTATTTGAGGGTCACCATGGTCTTTAGTTTTTTGGCGAGCTCGTCCACTTGTAACTTTACTTCTTTTTATGATTCTTCATTAGCTTCCGTGATTGGCTATTCGTATAGTAATGTTTCTAAATCAACAATATCGCCAACCGGGCCGAACCATTCCCATTTAACTTCCACGCGAGGATACTCATCAAGGCATCACAAAACTCGGCCTCCCAAGATGGAACAATATAGCTCATGGTTTCCTCATTGTGAGGGTTAGGAAAACTACTTGTGTATTTTCTATTAGGTCTTTATTATCAAATCTATGTAGATAATGAGGTGAGAATTATATTGTACTTGTTAAGTAAAGCCTAATATGCACCTCTTCTAAAGCCTTGGTGTTGACTATTTCTAAACTTCTTACTAGCATGGTAACTGTTATTGTAAGAGAATTCCGCCAAAGGCAGGTGACTGTCCCAACTACCACCAAATTCGAGCACACAGGCTCTTAGCATATCTTCCAGGGTCTGGATCGTTCTTTTAGACTGTTCGTCGGTCTGTGGGTGGTAAGCAGAACTAATATGGAGCCTTGTCCTCATCTCCTCATGAAATTTCTTCCAGAACTTTGACGTAAACCGGGTGTCCCTGTCTGACACAATGGATACCGGCATTCCATGCCTTCTCACAACCTCTTTGATAAATACTTCGGCTAATTTTTCTGAACTTATCGCTTCCTTGATTGGTAGGAAGTGAGCACTTTTCGTCAATCTGTCAACGACCACCCATATAGTATCATACCCCTTAGGAGTTCGTGGTAATTTCGTAATAAAATCCATGGTGATGTGCTCCCACTTCCATTCGGGTATTTCCAACGGCTGAATCTTACCATAAGGTTTTTGATGTTCTGCCTTGACTTGAAGGCAAGTCAGGCACTTACTCACATACGCTTCAACCTCCCTTTTCATACCAGGCCACCAGTGATCCTTCTTCAAATCCTGGTACATTTTTGTCCCTCCTGGATGGATCGAGTATCGGGACTTATGCGCTTCATCAAGTATACCCTTCCGTCTCCCCGAATCGGGGAACCCATAATTTACCGTATATCGTCTTCACACCGTAAGTGTTTTCGGTCAATTCTATCCCTTTCCCAACCATTCTTTCTGCCTTAATTTGATCTTCTTTTAGGGCCTCTACCTGAGCCCTTCTAATCTCTTCCATGACTCCGGGTGTAATAATCAGCTGGCAAGCTTTAACCCGAATCGGTTCATGTTTCTCCTTTCTACTTAAAGCATCGGCCACCACGTTGGCCTTTCCTAGATGGTAATGGATTTCACAATCGTAATCCTTGATTAATTCCAACCACCTTCTCTGTCTCATATTTAGATCTTTCTGTTTAAAGAAATACTTCAAACTCTTATGATCGGTGTACAGTGTACACTTCGTCCCATACAAATAATGTCTCCATATCTTCAAAGCGAAAACAACTGCCGCGAGCTCAAGATCATGGGTCGGGTAGTTCACCTCATTTTCCTTCAACTGTCTCGATGCGTAGGCAATTACCTTTCCTCGCTGCATAAGCACGCATCCTAAGCCTTGTCGTGATGCATCGGAATATACCACCAGATCATCATTCCCTTCAAGTAACTTTAGTACGGGGGCTTCGGTTAACCTCTTTCTCAACTTATTAAATGCTTCTTGCTGATCTTTTCCCCAATCAAATACTACCTTCTTTCTTGTCAACTTCGTTAGCGGGGAGGCTATCCTTGAGAAATCTTGGATGAACCTTCTATAATAACCTGCCAAACCCAAGAAACTACGGATTTTGAATGGCGTCTTAGGAATTTCCCACTTCATAACTGCCTCAATCTTTGATGGGTCGACCATGATTCCCTCGTGGTTTATGACATGACCCAAAAACTGAACTTCTCGTAACCAAAAGGCACACTTTGAGAACTTAGCATACAATTTCTTCTTCTGCAGCATCTCTAACACCTCCTTCAAATGACACGCATGGTCGCCTTCGTTCTTTGAGTAAATTAAAATGTCGTCGATAAATACAATCACGGACCTGTCCAACATTGGTCTACACACGCGATTCATCAAATCCATAAACGCGGCTGGTGCGTTAGTAAGTCCGAAGGACATGACCAAGAACTCATAATGTCCGTATCTCGTGCGGAACGATGTCTTCGGAATATCTTGCTCCCTAATCTTCAACTGATGGTAACCGGAACGAAGATCTATCTTTGAAAACCAACTCGCACCCTGCAACTGATCGAATAAGTCGTCTATCCTGGGCAAAGGGTAACGATTCTTTACAGTCAACTTGTTTAATTCCCTATAGTCGATACACATCCTCATGCTTCCATCTTTCTTTTTAACGAACAACACTGGCGCTCCCAGGGAGAAGTGCTTGGTCGGATAAAGCCTTTATCTAGCAACTCCTTCAATTGCGTCATCAATTCCTTCATTTCACTTGGGGCTAAACGATATAGTGCTTTACGATATGGTGCTTTTGCCATTGGCTGTGCTCCCGGCACTAAGTCAATCTGAAATTCAATCTCTCTATCGGGTGGTATTTCGGGCAAATCTTCGGGAAATACATCCGGGAAATTGCAAACTATTGGTACATCGACAACTGCTTCGACTCTCCCTCTACGTCCTTAACATATGCTAGGAACGAGTTGCAGCCCTGTTGAATTAGTCGGTTTGCTTTCATCATCGAGATTACACGAGGAATCTTACTTTCCTGGTCGCCATACACAGTTATGGGGCTTCCATCGGGAGCTTTCAAACGAACCAATCTCTCCCGACAACCTATGTTGGCATCAAACTTGGACAACCAATCCATCCCCAATATCACGTCGAAACTACCCAAGGCCATAATGCATAAATCTGTAGGGAAACTACGCCCTAATAGAGTAATGGTACTACCTTCTATCATTTGATCGACTCTAATGAATTTACCCTCAGCTGTTTCTACATCAAAAGACCGTTCTACTTTTCTAGAGGGAACTTTTAAGGCCGTATAAAATAAAGCAGATACAAAACTCCTACTAGCACCAGAATCAAATAACACAGATGCACAAATGTTGTTGACGAGAAACGTACCTGAAACGACCTCTGGCTCCTTCCTGGTCATAGTAAAAGCCCTAGCAGTAGCCTTCGACTTATCTTCCCCCTTGTTGTCCCCAAGATTCACACGACAATCCATACTCATGTGACCCTGCTTCCCACATCGGCTGCATTTAATAGTCGCCTTACATTCAAAGGCTTGATGGCCTTGGCTTCCCACACTTGTAACACAGTCCTGACCCCATCCTGCACTCCCCCGAGTGGGGTTTGTTACATTTTCCACAATCTTTTCCCCCACTTTGGTCACGAACTACAGCCTGATTCGCCTCAACCTTTGTCCTTTTGTTGTCATACCCCTTTCCATCATTCCTAAACCTCTTCCCTGACTGATTTCGGGAATTATCCCATTGCTTCGTTTTTACCTCCACTACCTCCTCAGCAGCCACATTGTCATAAACAATCCCAGCCAAATCCACAACCGACTCAAAAGTACCCGGCCTGTGGGCATTCACGTGCGTGCGCACCCTGGGTGGCAGCCCTTGGACATAACACTTAATCCTCCTCTGCTCAGTTTCAACCAAATAGGGCACCATTTGTGCCATCTCATTGAACTTTGTAGTGTACTCAAGGTGGCTAATACTTCCTGCAGTCAGATTCAAGAATTCCCTCTCCACTCGATCAACCTCATACTACGGGCAAAACCTCTTAAGCATCAGCTTCTTCAGATCCTCCCACACCATCTCCCCGATCGCCTTCCTTCCCTTGGACCGTTTCACAGTAGTCCACCAGTAAATCGCGGCCCTAGTAAATGAGTGGGCAGCAAATTTCACAGCTTGATCAGCCCTACACTCGCTGATATCAATCACATCCTCCATTTCACTTAACCACTCTAGGGTGGCAGCGAAACCTTTCTTCCCATCAAAAGTAGGGGGTCTGCACCTCTGAAAGGCACCATAGTTTCACCCCTTCCCATTATCCTCAAAATCTAAGTCGTCAGACAACTCAATCTCTCCCTCCACCTCCTCAGACTTCTCTTCCTCATCATCACCCTTCACACTCTTTTTAACAGGTTTCTTCTTTTCAGCTTTCTTCATTTCCTTCATCATTTCCTTCAGAACGTAAGGCATAACATTAGTCAGGACCTGGTGCACTTCATGTGCGACAGCATCCTTCAAATTCTGTTCAAGCTCGGGGGTTGGTGTAACTTCAACCTCGATTTCGGGATTGGTCTCAACACTCTTCTTTGTGGGCTTTCTCCCACGCTTCCCTTCAGGGACTTTGGTTGCCTTAGCATTAGTAGCTTTGGCAGAGCTTCTAGCCATTCTCTTGGGTGTCATTTCTTACTTCCTATAAGATTCAAATACTTACATTCATCAGTCAGAGCAATTCAGGACGTGATAAGTACTGTAAGTTCCTAATGACATTGGCCAGTTGTTATTAACTACTTACTTTACTGCTCACGTTCTAAACATACCCCTCCTGAGTCTCGTCAGTATTCAAACCTAGTCTAGATCACATAAAGCATACTCGAGTATTTAAACACATATAAAGCACATAACACGTATAGGCACCAAACCTATTCCTCTACTTTCCTAATACCTGTTGTTAACACTCTAAATTTCTACAGGCATCTCAATTACTGTCCTATTGCCTACAGGCACAGTCCATTATCACGTTACATCATCATTACTATTTGCACCGGTATAAGATTCATGACTTCTTTCATTCTCAGTTGCATAAACATGACATATACAGCTCGTTGCTGTTCGTTCTTTACCTCTTGGCGTGGAGCTAGCAGACTGGCATTCTTACTTTGGTCCCATTTTCAGTTTAAGTATTAGGTTTTTCTTTGAAAACATTTTACCCATTTTCTCTTAAACTTTGGCTCTGATACCAACTTGTAACGCCCGTCTTTCGACTAGCACCACAGTTGGCATTCATAAGCATAAATCAATCATATATTAAATAAGATTTCAAAAGCAGCGGAACAATTGTTTAAAACATCATTACATTATCCTTAATTTGTCTTAGAAACTACTTAAAGCATTACAAACATGAAAAATTTTAATTCCATAAGTATTTTTCTTCAATGCCAGTCTTCAACAAGTCTCTAGCCCTCGCCAAGCGGCTCCCTAAACCTCCTAACCTGCACATCAATCTAATATGCATACAAAAGTCAGCTACGCTGAGTGAGTTCTAGTTTTAAAACATCTTTAGGAACTTTCCATATCATTCATGTAATACACGTAAATAGCATTATCATATTGAACGTCACATTCGTATAACACATAACATAATATCTTTGTCTGTTAGTAAGTCATCATCATGTCCTCTTTGGTCATAAGAGACCCATTCGGTTGTTCTTAACTGGTTTTATGAGATCCCTAGTAGGATTCTTAGCTGGTTTTATGAGATCCCCAGTAGGATTCTTAGCTGGTTTTATAAGATCACCAGTAGGATTCTTAGCTGGTTTTATAAGATCCCCAGTATTCAGTTACTCGTTCTTACATCATCATCATACTACACATAACAAAGTCCAACAGTACAGGAAACATCTCAGTATGCATGTTAGCCTCAAAATTAAGTTTGAAACTGAAGTGAGGTCTAGAACTCACCTGGTTCTTAGGTGATCTTGCTTGTTCGGTCAAGGTTAAGGTAGTGGTATAGGGGCACGATCTGCATTTAAGTTATTATGAAAAATCGTCATTTCTTTCACAGGCGAACCACAGTGTCGCATGCTGCTTCAGCAGCACCTCCACATGCAGTGTCGCAAGACTCTTGCCCAACTTTTGTTAGGACTTAAACTATTTTCGCAAACACACCCGACACACACGCCCAGAAGTCAAGTTATCATAGTGTCGCAAGATGAACACTAGTGTCGCAAAACGCTGTTACATCTCGTTTTCAACCCAAAATCCTTGTTTCTCGACCAAATCTCAAACTTTTTACGTCCAAAACCTTGGTTTATCATTTATATGACTACATCTAAGCTTTTTCCACAATTTTATCCATAAAAATGCAACCTTTATTGATTTCTTTGAAACTTTTGAAAAACTTAAAAAAACTCCATTAATGGCCAGATTCGTTTTGTGTTATGAAAACATGTATTAGGGGGTGATTTTACCTTGATTACCTGTTGTTTAACACCTTTAAACTTCAAATCAACCCTTTGATTCACAAAAATCTTGGTTTTCTTCTTTCTTGCCTTAGTTTTCTTTCAAAGATTAGGGTTTGTGTGTGTGTGTTGTTGTGATGGTGAAGTGGGGGATGATGGCTGGAAAAATGGTGATTAAATAGTAGGGTTTCCATGTTTGGGGTAGGGTTTTAGGTGGGCTTTGGGCCTTAATTAGGTAATTAGGCTATTTTGGGTAAATTTCTTAACTAATTCACTTACCATTTTGGGCCTAATTCATTCTTTCACCCTTAATGGCCCATAATTACATCATAGCCTCTTCATTAATCCTTCCCTTTTCTAATTACCAGGTAATTAGTCATTACGTTTTACATTCATGTTTAGTTATAATCATTTTCATGCTCCATCGTGTATATATATATATATATCGTGATCATCGTATTTATCATAAATGTATATATATCGTAAACGTCATACATCATCTTAATCATAATCATTTAAATGCACATCCATATAAGCATAGGCACGTAAATAAGTCCTACCCTAAAAATCGGGGTGTTACAATTCCACAGCCTTTTCGTATGAAGTCATTTGGGCAGCAGTGGGTGGATTCTGTCCTTCTCCACTTGGATATGGTGGACTTTCATCAGTAAGAACATTGGAAACATGAAGAGTTGTTAAATAAAACAACATCTTTTGTTGCCATCTTTTGAAATCCGAACCTTTCAATTTCTCAGGTTTTTCCACATGATTTTTGATGATGGATTGTTGATCCACTTGGATATGACAAAAGTTACTAATCAATAAATACAGATTATTACGCTATATTAAAACACTAAATCTCTATATATAATATAGTTCAAAATAAGAAAACATACTTGAATGTAGTGTTTATACAAGATCTAAATCTAAGATTACTAGATTGAGGCCTGTGAGCAGTGTCCTAAAACATAAATTTCTGGTGCACGGTTCTGCTTTGAGGATACAACAATCAACCAAGATGAAGTTCTTGATTCTGACGGAATTTTCTATGTTCCCTTCATAAACGAATCTGCAAGAATTTGTGGATTGAACTTTTGTGTGTCTGTTTCTGATGCATGAAAAGCATATACATATTTTAGTTTTGTAATTAATGATTAACTGAAACAGTAAATTTAGTTAAAAACTGATTTCGTTTATAACTTATAAAAATGAATTTACTAGTCATGAGACACCAAGAGCCCCAAGGCCTAAGGCCCTTGTTTTGATTCATTAGAATTATGTATATATATGTATATATTAACACACATATGCCTAGCCCATCCATATTAGCACAATAAATCAATTTGATTATGAATGCAAGTTAAGGCTTATAAGGGGCTTTGATTTTCTTATTGCTTCCTATGTGGGACAAGTCCCACATTGTTTACAAAGTTCCAACACTATCATTGATGCAAAATGATATTTGAGGGTCACCATGGTCTTTAGTTTTTTGGCGAGCTCGTCCACTTGCAACTGTACATCTTTTTGTGATTCTTCATTAGCTTCTGTGATTGGCTATTCGAGTAATGTTTCTAAATCAACAATATCGCCAATCGGGCCGAACCATTCCCATTAAACTTCCACGCGAGGATACTCATCAATGCATCACAAAACTCGGCCTCCTTATATGGAATAATATAGCTCATGGTTTCCTCATTGTGAGGGTTAGGAAAACTACTAGTGTATTTTCTATAAGGTCTTTATTATCAAATCCATGTAGATAATGAGCTGAGAATTGTATTGTACTTGTTAAGTATAGCCTAATATGCACCTCTTCTAAAGCCTTGGTATCAACGATGGTTGTTCATCAGAGATTGAAGTAACACTGTTTTAGGGAACCCTTGTCGTGATCGTCCATGCTTTTTTCAGTCATGGTTTCGAGCTCTTTTTTCTGCTCTTAGGTGGCGACTGAGATATTTTGGTTGTCGGTTTTTGTCCTTAAAGGCTATGATGATAGTGGGGTGTGAATTATCTATGGCGTGGTATTTATTGCAGCCATGATTGTATTCATCTTTTGCACCGCCACCCCAACCCCCCCATTTGAGCCTAATAGTTTTTATATGTTGTTAAATCCGTTTTTAATAATTTTTTTAGTGTCATGTTTCTTTGTTTCATTGGATTTCTTTTTCCAATTCTTTGATTCTAGACTTTTGATTAATATTAAGTAATTTGGTTTGTAGATTATGGTGCTAATATATGAAATAGAGAGTTTAAAAGACAGTAAATTATACTTAAATATGTAACAAATGACAACAACAAAAGACACGCGCAACGTGCGAGTTTGAAATAATCCTAGTCTAATATAAGCATACTTAATTTGCATGAAACTATGGTTATTTCATGCATACATGGCTAGCTACCATGGTTAGTTTTTACAATATACACTTTTGACCCCCGTCTTTTGGTAAGTTACACACTGAACTTTAACTTATAGGAATTGACAACACTGACCCTACAATTTTTTTACGTAATAACTTGACACGTCATTTTGTTTAAACTACTTTTACAATTTTACACCGCAACGTCCTTCACCTTATACTTTTTCTATGTATGTTACTGTTGGTCCAGTAGATCGTCAATCCATGCTATATATGATATAGATCAGATCAAAACCCTTTGTTACCACTAGATCTAGTAACAAAATGATTAAGAATTGGATCAAATAAGTAAACAACCCATAAAATCCATTAAAAATTAGATTAAGAAGATGAAGATTAGATGAAGTAGATAAGATTTGATGCAACAAAGATATAATCAACACAAATCCTTGCAATATTAGTCAGAATCGAACTCAAGATCAAAGTGCAATTGTATTCAATAAAAGTTTCAAGAGTTGTGTACAAAATAGCCCTAAACAACTATTTATACAGAAGCTAGTGTCGCAGGCAGTGTCGCATAGGCGACACTGCCTGCTCGCTAGATAGAGACAAGCTGCATGCGACACTATAGTGTCGCATGTAGTGTCGCATAAGCAGACACAAACATAACCAAAACATAAACTTACCTAACAATTACAACGAAACACAAATTACAACTAATCTATTACAAGTAATCAAAATACAAATAACGACATGGTGAAGTACCACCCTACATGTGGTCAACAATACTCCCCCTAGGGAGGTACTTCACCTGTCGGGTCCTCCGGTTAAGCTCCAGCTTTAAATCCTTCCAGCAGATCTGTCAGTTCTCGAACATCTTCACGAAAATCCACCTGTTTTTGCACGCTCTCAGCGAGCTGCTTCACCTCCGATCTAATACCTCGAGCCCTGTTCGCCACTCTCTCAAACAGTGCAGCTTCCTTCTTCGTTTCAGCTCCGGCTCCAACTCTGATTGGGGTTTTCGCATAGAATCTTAAAATCATCATCCGAAAAACCGAAAACCTCCATCGGGTCAAACAATCTCCATTCAGTTCCATCTTTCACACAAACGACCGCCTCCCCCGTCTGATTATCGTAAAACCATTTCTCAAACTCATGTAATCTCGACGGGCTAGGGTCCGGAACTCTCAATCTCAATACCGTTTTAATCGGTTTCAGCTTCAAAACAATCTTGCTCTTTCCTGTCACCCAATCCAAGTCTTTCTTTGATCGCTTACGCTCCAA
Source organism: Tagetes erecta (assembly GCA_030867185.1). NCBI lineage: Eukaryota > Viridiplantae > Streptophyta > Magnoliopsida > Asterales > Asteraceae > Tagetes > Tagetes erecta. Next base: position 63,315,526 of record CM061488.1, read on the forward strand.
TTTATTATATCCAAAACTCTCAAAATTATCCTTTAGTCCCGCCTGAATCTCCTCCTCCATTAATTTCGCACGATCGCTTTGATCTGCGTTAATCAGTGGGAGAACCTTCAAACGCCTCAAGTCCCATTTAGGGAATGTCCTGAAGTGTTTGTGGTTGTTCACATAGCTAATGTCGCCCCCTCTCCTCTTTATCATAAATTTCTTCATCTCCAGATTGAATTTCCAACTAAGATTTTGTTGTCAGTATCTTTAGAGGTCGGGGCATCCATATTTTGAAACAAAGGCGTGACAGTTTCTGGTTCCTCCACCTTCCGGAACCAGTCAGATTTATCTAACTCAAACACGTCACCCTCTACACCACTCCTCTGAGCCAAATAAACCATCTCTTTTTCTTCCGTTTGTAATACTCAGGCTCAGAGTCGTAGTCCACCAACTGTTCTTCCTCCACATCTTCATCCACAAGTTTCATCTCCGCATCCTTTTCTTTATCAGCAACAACACTCCGCCCAAATTCGTATTAATATCGAGACAGAAGTCATCAGTAACTTCTGTCTCTTTGCCAGTTCCGCTCCCTCCTGCATCGCTAAATCCACCGAAATCTTTGCGACTTGTGCCTGTTTGCACCATCTCTTTCAAAGTGAGATACTTCGATATGTTTACCATCTCATTGATTTCAGTTTCAGTCTCCGTGGCACCAACTTTTACCTCCTTTTTAACCTCATTCAATTCTACCAGCAACTTCTTGATTAATACCTGTTGGTCCAACATAATTTTTCGCAAATCTTCCATCTCTGACTCTTTGTGCCTCTCACGCTCCTCCACATTCATCAATTTGGTCTTTACCATGCTCAGCTCATTTGCGAGCGACGTATTCAACCCTCGAATCACGTCCTCATCAAGCCCAGCAGCACTTTTCTTCACAGTTTGCTTTCTGGACATTCTGGGCATCGTTTCAGTAGCTGCTAGCTCCTTTCCTTTTGCCCTCTTCCGTCTGATATCAGTATCAGACTCAGTTCGAGACGGAGATCGATCTACAGTCTTCCTCTTCTTCTTTCCCTTTGATTTGAATAATTTTGCTTCGATCTCATCAATCTCCTCCTCGAACGGTACCGGCTTTGGTCCCACATACTTCTTCCGTTTCTGTATATCTTCCTTTATTTTCTCACGCAACTCACCGAATCGTTTCTCTTCAGACACTTTCAACTTCTCGATATACTCCCACCTTTCATCAGTATACATATTTCGGAAAAGATAGGTTATCTTTCCCGAAACGTCATGTCGAGGTGCGGAGCAATCAGCAAAAATCCTTATGTTCATTGGCTTCAGTACCAACACGTCTCCAAGTTTCTGCAAATCAGGCTTCATATGGTCGATAAAAATCTGTATGAACCGAGGGTATAACAGACATTTATCCTTCTTGGCAGATGAGATGTTCTCAATCATATATCCGAATTTCATCTGTGGGATATTCGTCTTATCTCCCCTACACAGGTTTAGCATCGCCCGAGCCCATTTGAAATTTAGCCCATCAGTTCCTCCTTTGTGATGGTCTAAACATACAATAATGATGTGGGCTATAAATCTCCACTCCTTTGATAAAAACGTTTTCTTGATCTCCCGACGTTCCAAGAATTCCGTTCCTTTAGAGCCCATCTCTAAGAATCCCTCATAAACATCGGCCAGACTGAGCAGAACTGGTGACCTAACGTCACGCTCCATCCTCAGCATCCGGGCAATCGAATCAACGGTAAGTACGATCTGCTCCCCCATCACAGTTGCCCTGATCTCCCCCGGATCTGCATTTAAGTTGTATGTGGCCGTCTCCCAGAAGTCACAAATATGTTGTTGATCCGTCACCGGATCCTTCGTGACCGCATAAAATATTGGAGACGCCTTCATCCATGATATCGCGTCTCTAAATCCTACAGACTTTGGGTCCTTATCGTTTAGATAAGCGACCACGTTCGAGCGCTTGTCGAACCTCATCGGCGGAGGAGGCTTCGGATCCATATAATAAACCTGAAACGTAAACTGAAAGTTGATTAGTAAAGAAAATAAAGTAAAACATAATAATAAAGAAAATAAAATAAAACAAAAGAATAATATGAATAAAAAATAAGAAAAAGAATTATAGTGTCGCAGACATGCGACATAGTAGTGTCGCAACAGTGCGACACAACAGTGTCGCATATTTATCGACACTGCTGTCTCGCAACAGCGTAGCATATGCCACGACACTACACTGTCGCAACACCTCAGGCCTCCGACACTACCAACAATATATGGGCAGCATAACATTGGTAGTGTCGCAAACATAGTTTGAACTTTCGTTCAGTGTCGCAAAAAGAACAGGTAGTGTCGCAAAACGCTAAAAACGAACAGTCAAGAGGATCAAAACCATATCAGATCAACACCAAATCTAAATACATTACAGACGAAGGTTCGAAACATGTTAATGAACAAAACTTACCGATTGAAATCAAGCAAAAACACTCTAAGATCAAGGATTGAGGTTTAGTATGTGTTAGGGTTTAGTGTCGGGTATAATGTCTGATTTTATGAAAAAGCGAATAATGATCCAAACGACGCACATCAAATGAATATAAAGCACGACGTAGTTTTGCAAACCCGACACTATAGTGTCGCAAACAACCATAGTGTCGCATACCCGACACTATAGTGTCGCAAAGATCCAAAATTTTGAAAGTTTAATTTTTTTTTGAAAGAAGAAAAAAAAGTTAAATCTAATTAAGTTACAAATATTTTAAAATAGTGTCAAGCCAAACTAATGAGATAGATTCAAGACAAAGACCCATTTGAACTTCAAACTTTTAAAAGGAATCAAATCAGTAAAACAGAATGAATCACGAGGAGATCAGAAAACGAGTTTCGGGCAATCGTCCAAAGGAACAAAGATTTGGAAAGATTGTCCGTATGTTTGTCCATTTAAACCCATGCCTTTTGCCTTTCGACGCACAACCTGTGATGATATTATCATGTTTTGGTTCGATTTGAAGAAACTCTGGCAACTTGGTTTCCACAGTCATTCAGCAAAGTAACTTGTTTTGACCTCAGGGCTTTAGGTCTATATTTGTACGTGCTGATGAGAGCTTCAGGTCTATATTTACATATAACAGAGAAGATCATCACTCCAGGTCAATGCTTCCACATAGTAGAGGAGATTAACACGAGAACAAAAAATTTTGAAGAGCTAACGAGAAGCGTCATTCAAGGCTGCGGCTAAGGGTTATTTGGGAAAAATCAAGCACGAAACAAATACTCTCAGCCCATTTTTATCAAAAACTTATCACTTTGTGCAGGCCAAATGTCTGTGAAAATGCTCATCGTCACCGAGTTCTTCGTGAATTTAGTTTGATCACAGAGTTGCTGTCTAATAGTATTCAAGCTGAGCCTACTGACACATGAGTATAAAAATCTCTTTCCTCCTTCTGACGCCGTCAACCTATATCTGAATCCTGCAAGAAACAATTATAAAATTTGTAGTATTTACTCCCCCAAAACTTTTAGTTTTTCAAACTGAAATTTTTCCATAAATTTAAGAACATTTGAGATCAAACACAAAAGAATGGCCGACATTATTAGAAAATATAAGTAAGAAAAACAGATTTTTCTTTCACATTCCCCCCCTTTTTTAAATATTAAAAGGATTAAAAAGAAATCAGACCAAGCATGTTAATTATTTCATAAAAACGCGGTTTGTCAAACGTTTTAGTGAATAAATCAGTTTTTTGATTTTTGGTGTCGATTGATATGATATTGATAAAACCCTTTTCCTGTGCATCCAGTATGGCATGAATTTGAGTTTCAATGTGCTTCGTTCGAGTGTGGTGAACATGATTCTTGGTAATTCCAATAGCTGCCTCATTATCACAGAAGATCGGAGTGTGAAGAAAATTAATTCTTTAATCGATCATCTGATGTTGGATCCAGAGGACTTGACAGCAGCAGCTGGAGGCTGCAGTGTATTCAGCTTCCCAAGTAGATAAAGAGACGGTGGTTTTTTTCTTACTCTGCCACGAAACTAAACACTCCCCCAGATACCGACACCCACCAGAAACCGATTTCCGATCAAATTTGCAACCGCCATAGTCACTGTCAGTATAAGCATGAAGATCAAAGCTCCCCCCTTTTGGATACCACAAGCCGAGACGCGGAATTCCCTTTAGATAACGAAAAATACGCTTCACAGCTTTTTCATGTGACTCCTTAGGATTTGATTGATACCTCGAACAATAACCTACAGCAAAAGCCATGTCTGGACAGCTTGCAGTTAAGTACATTAACGATCCGATCATCGATCTGTAACGGTTAGCATCAACAGACTTTCCAGATTCATCAGGAGTGAGACATGTCTGTGCAATTGACGGAGATAGTTCAGAAGAACTGTCGTCCATCTTGTATTTTACCAAAATCTCCTGAATATATTTCTCCTGATGAATGAGTATGCCATCGGGTTTTTGTACCACCTGCAAATCGAGAAAGAAGCACATCTCACCCATGATACTCATCTCGAACCTCTCCTTCATCACCTACTCAAATTCTCTACACAAACTTTCATTTGACGAACCAAAGATGATGTCATCTATGTACACTTGAACCAGTAAAACATCGTCACCAATGACTTTCTTGAAGAGGGTCATGTCAATGGTTCCTCTAGTAAAACCTTTGCTCAACAGATATTGTGTCAACGTTTCGTACCAGATTCGAGGAGCTTGATGTAGTCCATAGAGTGACTTGTCTAATTTGTAGACTTTATTAGGGAAATCCGGATCCTCGAAACCTGGTGGCTTACAGACATATATCTCTTCGTCGATATCCCCATATAAGAATGCGCACTTTACATCCATTTGATAAACTTTGAAGTTTTTGTGTGCAGCATGGGCAAGAAAGATTCAGATGGCTTCAATTCTAGAAACTAGAGCAAAAACAACTGTGTAATCAGTGCCTTCCTCTTGTGCGAACCCTTGAACGACCAACCTAGCTTTGTTTCGAACAACGAACCCTCTATCGTCAGGTTTGTTTTTGTATACCCACTTCGTTCCAATTGGGTATTTGTTTAGAGGAAGATCGACCAATTCCCAAACCTTGAGCTTTCTGAACTGTTGAAGTTCTAATTGCATTGATTCCACCCAACTTGGATCTTGTAATGCCATGTTAATGTTCTTTGGGATGATCTGTGACAGAAAACAAGAGAATAAGCAAACGTTGATAAGCCCAGATTGATGACGTGTACGAACACCGTCAGAAATGGATCCTATGACCAAGTCATGAGGATGATCTTTTAGTTCCTTGTACAGCGAATTGGATGTAGAGATATCTGAAACAGTTATGGTAGAAGAATCAAGAGGAATAATAGGTGATGCAGGATGAGATGATGATGGCGGAGGATCAGTGGTAATAAGAACATCAGGTGTGGGTGGCAACAGTTGTGGAATTTCCAGTGAGGGTGAGAAAATAACAGAATCTGGAAGAGCTTCAGAATACACAGGAACGATGTCTTCTTCTTCCAGGAACAGTGGTAAGTTGAAAGAATTGAACACAGTCGTGGCATCATAGAACCAGGAAAGTTCAGATCCAGTATTGCACACATTTGATTCCTGCCAATCAACATAGAACGATTCTTGAACGATTTTGGTACGTCTATTGTAAACTCGATAAGCTTTCTGAGAAGAGGAATAACTGACAAAGAAGCATTCGTCAAAAACAGCTCCGAATTTAGACGTTTGAGATTGAGTATTCAACAAAGTGCATGAACAACCAAAAGGTCGAAAGAAGTCAATCAATGGTTTTCTTTTGCGGAATAATTCATAAGATGTCTTCATCTTGGCTTTCACGATCAACACCCTATTCAGCACATATGACTCACAATTTACAGCTTCAACCCAGAAAATGATTGGAAGTTTTGACTCGATCAACATAGTCCTTACAGCTTCCACTAAAGTTCTGTTTTTGCGTTCTACCACTCCATTATGCTGAGGTGTCCGTGCTGCACTGTACTGTCTCAGTATTCCCTTTTCTTCAAAATGAGTCAAAAATGTGATTTCTGAACTCCGTCCCATTATCGCTCCGAATAGCTTTCACCTTCTTACCGCTAATGGTTTCAATCTTCAGAATGAGACTCTTGAAAGCTCCTGTAGTCTCCCCTTTGTTATCTAGAAAACTTACCCAAGAATATCTTGAAAAATCATCTGTAACAACCAAACAATAAGATTTCTTAGCAATGCTTTTGACACTGATTGGTCCAAACAAATCTGCATGTAATAATTCAAGAGGATAAGAAATAGAATTAATCGTTTTAGATTTGTGAGATTTCTTATGTTGTTTCCCCTTAGCACATGCCATACATTTCTCAACCACCGAAAAATCTTTTATGGGCAAGCCATGAACTAGATTATGTTTAACAAGTTTATTAATATTATCAAAATTAACGTGACCAAGTTTCCTGTGCCATAAAAATGCTTCAGAAGAGGAAGCTTTTGATAATAAGCATGTGACAGTTGAAGTTGACTCCTTCGAATTCATATCAAGCAGATAAGTGTCATTCTTCCTTGGTGCACGCATCACGATCATATCTTCAGAGACAGAGAAGTCCGGCTTCAGAGATAAACATTCATCGGATTTGAAGAGAACTGGAATATTCTTGTCACAAATTTGAGATACGCTCAGCAAGTTGAAGTGCAGCTCTGGAACGTAGTTCACTTTCTCCAACGTCAACGATCAATTCGATACTTCACCTTGACCGATCATTTTGCCCCCTTTCTTATCTCCAGCAAAAGCCACATACCCACCATTTATTATACGAAAATTAGTAAGCAGATCTTTCAAACCGGTCATATGTCGAGAATATCCACTATCTACATGCCACAGACAATTTGGCTTCCTCGGACGTTCCTGACCTAACAAAACAGAAACAGAAAATCAATTAGAAACAGGAACCCATGCCTTGGAAGACTTGGGTTTAAACAAAGAAAAATTAGCATAAAAATGATTATTTACAAACCTATTGAATCGATTAGTTAAACTAGAATTATTTACACCCTTTTGAACGAGTTCCGGACAGTTCTTAACAATGTGAGTATCCTTACCGCAGCGGAAACAATGTGACTTGAAACATTTCTTTCCAGAATTAACAGTAGAAATGGGATCAATCACAATTTCTTCATCACATTCAGACATGTTTGTGTCTGAATCACTAAAAGAAACATACATTTCTTTTGTTTTACCTTTTGATGTGCTAGCTTCATTACCTGTATCTTTAACATGATTCATCTTTGAGTTGTTGTTTGTCTCAACAGGTTTGGTTATGCGGATTGGAGTAAAGGTCGGTATTGGTGTTGAGACAAACTTCTCAAAGTAGTTCTTATTTGGCAACACATCATTAGATTCAACGAAAGAAACATGATCATCATGAACATCATTCAAAGCACACACATCATTGTCAATGTTTAATACAGACTGTTTAGAGTTTAAACTACTCGAATCATTTAACACATCATTCAAACTACTACTATTGTCTAAAGTAGACTTCTTTGAATTTAAACTACAACTTGAAACAGGGCATCCTAATCCTTTTGAAGCACCATATTCGTAATCCTCTCGTACCTCCTGACGATTAACTCCTTCTAAACCTGCAAATAAATTGTTAGTGTGTTCTACAATTAAATCATTAGAGCGATGAGGTTTGGGTATGGGAGAATAACAATAGTTACTAGGTGGAGGATAAACATGAGGAAACTCATCATATCCTAAACCTGTTTTGATTAGAGCTCCTCTTTGCCTACAATTTAGTTCCACTCTTTTCATACCAGAAATGGTCCATCTATCAAGTTTAGTTTGAAGTTTACTGCTTTCAAATTCAGCAAGTTTAACACGTTCATCAAGCAGGTTAACCTCAACATTCTTTTCAAGGAGTTTTCTATTTAAGTGATCTATTTCTTGTAAAGCTTCGTTAAGTTTTACATAATAGTTCCCCTCATTCTTTTTAAGATCCGAATTAATAGTATTGAGTTCAGCTTGATTAGTTAATAACAAACGATTAGCCTTATATACACCAAAGAGTCGAACCCGACAAGCCGATGAACACATGTCTTGTATTACCTCATAAGGAAGGCACATGATAATCTTCTCGGTAGCCAGAGCCTTCTCACAGTTACACGCGGGTGTATTTTTCTTCCTTTCTTCCTCCTTTTCATCTTCAACCTCCTTGATTTCTTTCTCATCTTGCGCAACTTCCACCTTTTTGATCTCTTCAGTTGCCTCAGTAGGAGCTTTTTCCCATTCATTCCCTGCATTCAGTATGGTTTCAGCAACAAGAGCATGATTAATTTCTTCTTGGACTTCTGCAATCTCTGCACTCCAATCAAAATTTGTCAACAAGGCAGTTTCTCTTGTGTAACTGTTGTTCTCTCTCTCTCTCTCGATAACAACAGCATTTCTTGTGTTGGGAGATGGTGGTTCAAACACATTTGGGGATGGGCAATCTCTTTTGAAATGTCTGAGTTGTTTGCAATTGAAACATCGGAGTTTAGATTTGTCGAACCCAACCTTTGCATTCTGATTGCCGAAGCTTCTTTTTCCAGTTCTCTCCATAAAACATCTGGCCCTAATAGTCAACATTGCCATTTTCCATTGAATATCTGCTTCCTCAAGGTCGTCTGGGTCAACTTGCAACATATCCTCCATTGTGATACCTTTTCCCTTGACATCTCCGGCAATTAAAGCTTCATAGATGTTTACAAACATTCCAAACAAGGCCATCATGTCATTTGGGACTTGAGATGCAACAGGTTCCTTTCCGACATTCTTTCGTTCAGATGGAACATTTCCTGAGATATATGAGAAACCAGAGTTTTTCATTGAATTTTCAGATGTAGATGCGAGTAATGCAGCATTCTAGGTTTGCATTGGAGGGTAGACAGCCTGATTGTACTCTCTCCTTTTGATATCAAGCTCGAACGATTTCAGTTTGTTGATTACGTCCATGAGCTTAAGTTCAGTAAACATCTTCTCCTGCTTCAGCATTCTGACCTGCAAGCTCCATCCAGGAGGGAGTGAGTCCAACAGTTTTGTCACTTGTTCATTTACCGTAGTCAACTGCTCATATTTCTTTAAATTGCTAGTGACGGTCAGGAAACGATTTGTGAGATCAGAGATTTTCTCATTCCTAAGACCCATAAATGAATTAAACTCTTTTTGTGCTTGAACCCCCTTATCTTTCTGAAGATCAATGTTTCCATCATAAAACTCACATAGAGCATCGTACAGATCCTTGGCATTTTTCTGATCTCCAAAACAATTATGTACCTCTGAACTCAGACATAATATTAAGGCACCATAAGCTTTGTTGTCACGGTCTATCAGTTTCTTATCTCTTTCATTGTAAGTGTCAGGGTTTGTGTTTCTGACAGTTGCCTCACCAACAGTTGTGACAGGAATATGTGGCCCTTTTTCGATGGAATCCCATTGAGTATGATTAGTGTATAAATAAAATGCCCTTAACCTTCTCTTCCAGTCCTCAAAGTTATCACCATTGATCAATTTCGGTGGTCTATTCGGGGATCCACTCTCCAAGTCAGCAAGGGTAAAAGACATTGACATGTTGTTCAGACTTTAATGTTGCAAGATCAATAGTGTCGCAAAAGGATTAGTGTCGCAAGAGTGCTAGTGTCACGGACTAGTGACGCAGTCAGAGTCGCAGACACTATCGCAAAAGCACTTTGAACTTTCGTTCAGGGGTAATGTCTGGTGTAATGTCGAGTAACAGGCAACCAGGTAGTGTCGAGTACAATGTCAGGCACAGTGTCAGGCACAAGTCAGGCGACTAGTTTCACAAAGAAAATGAACTTTCGTTCAAGCAATGTCGCAGACCAGCCACAGACTTTGATTAATAGCAGTAAAATGGTAGTGTCGCAAACAACACTAGTGTCGCAAGATGAACACTAGTGTCGCAAGATGAATCTGAAAACCCTCTTCTTCACGAAAAACACACACAAATCACCACAGAAAACCCCAATCTAATCCAATTGATGATCTGATGATTCCGATTAATTCACAATACAAAATAGAGCAATCCCAATCCAAATTCAGTCCATAACAACAACAATAAAGATCCAATTTGATTGAAAAAGCCTTTTGTCCAAAATTTATGAAAATACACCAAAATCACTCCAAAATCTCAGATCTATATGATGATGATAGATCTGAAGATGTAAATTGATTCTAAAACTAAAAACTAAAAACAAACAATTCTCAATGAAATGAATAACAGAGGCGAGCGGAGCGAGGGCGGTGGGCGGGCACGGTGGGAAAGAAGACCTGCCTCGCGCCGTTGAAGACGAAGACGTCCAATTCCATACTAATTCTCAATAGATCAGATCCAGAATTGATGAAAAGTGAAAATTGTCTAAAACCCTCAAAAACCACAAATCATGAGCACAATGGCTCTGATACCGTATTGTTGGTCTAGTAGATCGTCAATCCGTGCTATATATGATATAGATCAGATCAAAACCCTTTGTTACCACTAGATCTAGTAACAAAATGATTATGAACTGGATCAAATAAGTAAACAACCCATAAAACCCATTAAGAATTAGATTAAGAAGATGAGGATTAGATGAAGTAGATAAGATTTGATGCAACAAAGATATAATCAACACAAATCCTTGCAGTATTAGTCAGAATCGAACTCAAGATCAAAGTGCAATTGTATTCAATAAAAGTTCCAAGAGTTGTGTACAAAATAACCCTAAATAACTATTTATACAGAAGCTAGTGTCGCAGGCAGTGTCACATAGGCGACACTGCGTGCTCGCTAGACAGAGACAAGCTGCATGCGACACTATAGTGTCGCATAAGCAGACACAAACATAACCAAAACATAAACTAACCTAACAATTACAACGAAACACAAATTACAACTAATCTATTACAAGTAATCAAAATACAAATAATGACATGGTGAAGTACCACCCTACATGTGGTCAACAATACTTTTTCTATGTATGTTACACCACGTTAGTGTCTAAATACCAAAAATGTAACGTATGTAACACCACGCACAACGTTAATGTCATCATCATAACACATTTAACACAGTCACAAATACGGCATTAGTGCCAAAATCCTAGTTATATAAGACAAGAAAATGAACAATGTAGTTTATATATTTTCAAATAAAAAGTAAATTAAATTCCCAACAAAAATATGAAAAAAAGTTTAGCACGTTTATAACGATGGTATTAACGGCTTTATAGTTTATTTTCTCCAAAAATTTGGGTAGCAGCCATTTCCTCCTGTTTCCTTGCGACAATATAAACCAAACCAAACAATCAATCAATCTTCCTCCTCCATAACCCCCTAATTCATTCACCATGGACGCTAACTCATACCTACAAAATCGCGACCTCTCATCGTCATCAAGACGTTATCAATACGCTCTTCAATCACGATCTTCTGGTAAACGATTTCGTCATTTTTTATACATTTTAGTTTATTTGATAATGGTTATATAATTTGAATGCAGATATATTCATGGGATTTGAGGACATCGAGGCCGATAACGATACCAAAGAAGAAATCCAATGCCCGTTTTGTAGTGGCTATTTTGATTTAGGAGGTTTGTGTTGTCATATTGGCGATGAACATCCTCTTGATGCAAAAAATGGGGTATGTTTATTCAACCAATTCTATTATTTCATCATTTCATGCAATCAGGGATGGAGCTATGAAGAGCCCAGGGATAGCCTGGGCTACCCCTCAACTTTCGTTACGAAGTACAATTTTCACTCGTTTAAGTATATCATGATATCATTTTTTCTTATGGTTTTAAGCATCGGGATACCCCTGAAAAAAATTTATAATACCCTTAAGCGAAAACTTTCTCATAGGATACCCCTGATGTTTGGTTATAGATCCGTCACTGCATGCAATTGAAATGAAACTAACATATGCACATTGTTAGGAGTGTGATGAAGTATCTAATAATAAATCAAATGTTTGGCTTTTGTAGATGTGTCCCTTTTGTGGGGTGAGGGTGGGATTGGACATGGTAACACATATAACTTTACATCATGGAAACATATTCAAGATATCCTTTTGATCTATATATTTATATTATATTGAATGTTAGTGCATGTAAAGTTAAAATATGAATTGGGTTTAGCTAGCCATTTGCATGAGTTTGATCCTTGACGAGTACGTACATGCAACGTAAGCGAAAATCAAGAAAAGTTGGTTCCATTTCGTTGCTCTCGTTGTTGAGGAGGGAACTTAGAGAAGCAAACTTGCAGTCGAATTTTGGAGGGTCCTCTTATATCGTTTCATCGACTAATGTTGCTAATGCAGCCAATGTAACACCTGATCCGTTGTTATCATCGTTTATTTTGCCTATGGGTGATGATCTAGGAATCAGTGCATCTCAGTCTTTGAATGAGCCGACGGGTATTAAGAAAAATACGAGCAAGAATGTTCCTCAAAGGTATGTTTTTGCAAATGCTTGTTTGATACAGAATAATTTATTGTAAGTATAGAGCTACGATAACCTAAAGAAACATATGTACATATTACTTTAACTGTGATACATGTTACATAAGATTTTCGTAGCAAAGTCATGATACGAGTTATTTAACATGTTGGTTTGAATATGTAGAGAGACTGTGACAACCCCGTTATCAAGTAAAGACAAAGAAGAGAGGAGTAGAAGATGTGAGTTTGTGCAAGGGATGTTGTTGTCCACAATTTTTGGTGATGACTTGTAGATGATTAATTTCATCCAATCTAGGGGAGGAGAGGTATGCAAATTGTAGTAGTTTTAAAATAAAGAACATTTTCAAAGTAATGGAAACTTAAATTTTCTTTGAAGTATAGTAGACCACAAGATATTAGAATATGGTAGTTGTAAATTAAATGTCTTTAATTAGTACTATTCGAAATAAATATATGGTTGGATATGTCAATTCGGGAATTTATTTTTAACCATTTAGTTGATTTATTTTCACATCCAAATCAAATAATGTATGTGGTATGGAAGGATTATAGCAATGTGCAAAAAAACTGTCTTAGTTAATTAGGTTTTGAAATAAATAGGAATTAGAAATTTCACCGAATCACGTGATATGACGGCAATATTAACGTTTGTGATTTTGTTTCATGATCACACCTTATGATGAAAACATTAACGTTTGGTGGTCGCATGTGACATTATGCATTTTTCCTTGTCACACATGTTGCGTTCTTAGCATTAACCCCATCAAACATAGATTAAAAAATATAGTGTTTCAGACGATACGGTGAAGTTGTAAAAGTAATTTAAATCTTTATATAATATAGCAAAACCAAAAAAGCTTATGTGGCATTATTTTAAAGCTTCTGGCTTATGTGGCATCATTTGAGAGTTTATCTCATAATAATTTTTTATTTAAAATATGTATATAAAATATATTATAATAAAGCTAATTACATTTTTTATCCCCTAATATTTTGAAGAATTCTGAAAATTTTAAAAGTATTTATACTTTTAACCCTCTACTACAAGGGGTGTACATGAGTCGGTTTATATTTGATAGGGTGTGAAAATGAAACTTATGGATAAAATTAATAATAATATACAATTAAAGATCTTAATGTTTTATAAATATACATAACTTTTTTATATGGATTTTAATAAAAAAAAATAAACTACACCATAAAACTGAGCATTTTATTCTCTTTAATTTGAGTATAATATTGTTATACTAAATATTTAATTTTTAAAAATATATTTCATGTTCCGGTTTACCACGGTTTTGTTTCAAAACTTATTGGAACGTTCATGAATATCCTTAAAAGCATCACTTGAATGTTGTGTTTCCGAGCGTAGTGCGGACACTAAACTAGTAACATTATAAAGTCATAAAAGTAATATTAAGAAAAAGTCATAAAAGTAATATTAAGAAAGAAAATAACAATCAATTTAAGAAAAAAAAAGTTATATTAAAAAAGTCATCGACATTGCTAATTCATAATATATGTGAATGTGTTTAACATCTTCATTTGATTATACAAGTACGATTAGAAAGTAAGGTTTTAAAATAAAAAAGAACACGGAGCATAAACAAATGACGATCATAGATTCATAGGAACTAGATTTAAGACCGGGTCGTGCGTTACAGCGGTCGGGTCATATAGTCAGGTCTTGCCTATGTGACTTCGTCACATACATTGATAAAAAGAGTCATGTCGCGCACATCCCAGCGCAAAACCATAATGTGTCACATATTAAAAAGCGAAGAAGAATCAAAAGTTAGATTAAGAGGACTGAACCATTGCTGAATGATTAAGATGACTGAACCATTAAGAGGCTCTATCAATGAGAGAGATGCTGGGGTAAAACTTCAAATAAGGGAAGTTTGGTACATGCTCCATTCAGCATCTATCTGTCTCTTAACCATTCAGCACTTAACCGAATTATTCAAAAGTTTTTTTTATGAAACAAACGCTCTGAATGCTGAATCTGAATGATTAAACACTGAACTAAACCATTAAAAGGTGAAACAAACTGTCCCTAAATAATTTATATAATTATTTTATATTAAAAAACAACCACTCATGACTCATCCAAACAATTAAAAACACAAACATGAAAAGAAAAATTAAGTGCAATTTTTCAACTTAGCCCATAGGGCCTAAAAGCCCATTATGCACAATAACTGCCACTTTGTCACTTTGATAACAACTTACAAGCTGATTGGTTTTTGAGACCAACCACTTCAAACACACGCTCCATCAATGGCAAATTTGCATCTAATCTAATCCAGTTAACAACAAATCAAAGATTTTAATGTCACAATTGAACACAATTGCACTCAAAATATCCAGTTTCAATCAATTAACACAGCTCCATGCACAAATCATTCAACAATCACTTCATCATGACAACTACTGGGTATCACTCCTCATCAGCCACTGCACACGTCTCTGCGCACCAACATCATACGCCCGTTACATTTTCAACTCTGCTCATCAACCCAATGTCTACGCATTCACCAACATGCTCAAATTCTACTCGCACATTGGATCCAATCAAGAAATTATCACACTGTTTGATCACATGCGAGCTTCGAATATCATGCCCGGTGCGTTTGTTTTCCCAATTTTGATTAAATCAATGGGGAAAGAAGCTGTTGTGTTACATGGTCATGTTTTGAAACTAGGGCATCAGTGTGATCGTTATGTACGTAATGCTGTTATGTATATGTATGCGAAATATGGGCCTGTTGAGTTTGCACGCAAGGTGTTTGATGAAATGCCTGAGAGAACGGTGGCTGATTGGAACTCGATGATTTCAGGGTATTGGAAGTGGGGGAATGAGGTTGAAGCTGGGAATTTGTTTAGTTTGATGGGTGAGAGAAATGTGATTACTTGGACTGCGATGGTTACGGGGTATTCGAAGGCTCGAGATTTGGTCAATGCGAGAAGGTATTTTGATCGAATGCCGGAGAAAAATGTTGTTTCGTGGAACGCGATGTTGTCTGGATACTCGCAGAATGGGTTTGCGGAAGAGGCTTTAAAACTGCTGAATGAGATGGTTATTGATGGTGTTCGACCTGATGATACGACTTGGGTTGCTGTTATTTCAGCGTGTGCGGATCAAGCTGATGGTGAACTTGTGAGTTCGCTGATGAACACGTTTAATGAGAAGAATGTCAAGTTGAATTACTTTGTGAAGACCGCGTTAATTGACATGTATGCAAAGTGTGGGAACGTTGCAGCTGCTAGGAAGATGTTTGATGAGTTGGGTGCGTTTAGAAACGTTGTGTCCTGGAACGCAATGATCTCTGCATACACGAGCGTTGGTGATTTAATTTCCGCTAGAGAACTCTTTGATCAGATACCTTGTAAGGACGTTGTTTCATGGAACTCAATGATTGCTGGTTATGCGCAAAATGGGCAATCAACGATGGCGATTGACCTTTTTAAGAACATGATGAGTTTTAAACACACAAAACCAGATGAAGTTACTATGGTGAGTGTGATATCCGCGTGTGCACATCTAGGGGCGTTAGAGTTAGGAAACTGGGCTTTAAACGTAGTAAAAGAAAACGACGTCAAATTGAGTATATCAAGTTACAATTCTTTAATTTCTATGTACTCCAAATGTGGAAGTATGAAAGATGCCGAAACAATCTTTCATAAAATGGAGACAAAAGATGTTATTTCCTTCAACACTTTACTTACAGGATTTGCAGCTCATGGTGATGGATTTGCAGCCATTGAGTTACTTCATAAGATGAAAGAGTATGGTTTTAAACCTGATCGAATCACGTATATCAGTGTCCTAACCGCCTGCAGCCACGCAGGGCTGGTGGAAGAAGGTAAAAAGGTTTTTTATTCCATCGCTAGCCCAGATGTCGACCACTATGCGTGCATGATTGACTTATTAGGCCGAGTGGGTAAGCTAGATGAAGCGAAAGATCTAATCACAAGAATGCCAATAACCCCACACGCAGGAGTTTTTGGTTCGCTTTTAAACGCCAGTCGAATAAGTAAAAGAATTGACATTGGGGAGTTTGCAGCTAGTCATCTTTTTAGGATTGAACCAGAAAATTCTGGGAATTATGTTTTGCTTTCGAATATGTATGCGTCAATGGGGAAATGGAACGACGTTGAGCGAATTAGGAGAAAAATGAAACTATTAGGAGTAAAAAAAGCTACTGGATGGAGTTATGTGGAATATAATGGAAAATTACATAAGTTTATTGTAGGCGATAAATCGCACGAAAGATCAAATGATATATACAAGTTATTGATGGAAGTGAGAAAGAAAATGAGGCTATTTGGTTACATGGCTGATAAGGAGATTGTTCTTAAAGATGTTGAAGAGGAAGAGAAAGAAGAGATGGTGGGAGCTCATAGTGAGAAGCTAGCACTTTGTTTCGCGGTGCTTGTTAGTGATTCGGGGGCGGTTATTAGAATAGTGAAAAACTTGAGGGTGTGTTGGGATTGTCATGAGTATATGAAGATTGTTTCAAAGTTGGAGGGAAGAGAGATCATTGTGAGGGATAACAATAGATTTCATTGTTTTCATGATGGTTCATGTTCTTGCAAAGATTATTGGTAAGTTTTGTAGGTGACAAAATGAGTGACAATTTGATGACGAAAACACAAGAAAGTGACGACGTTAGATACCCTTATGAATAGAAAATTAAGTCGGCTACTCAGCTAGAGCGTCACCGGCCCCCAGACTGACTCCCTTGTCGTTCCGCGGTTTTGTTAGACACATGAGAAGCAAAGTTTTTGTTGGTTGAAATGTGTAAACATACACATGATTTGGCTAAATTTTCTATGGACTGTTGTTAAATGTGTAAAGTGTATTTTGTAAGAGCAAAATGGAAAACTAATATAAGGTTATTATTTCTTAAATGAAAAAGTCAACTACTTACACTAATATAAGGTTATTATTGGTAAGTTTTGTATATTAACAACACCTCCTTGGTTGAATCGACAAGTAAATCTCAAAATAATGTTTGACTATGTAATTTTGGATGCATCCAACTTGGATGCAGCAACTTGGATTTGAATTGGAATAATCCTTTTGTTGTAATCCTAAAACAACAAAAAAACTAGGCATTTTTTTCGGTTTAGCCCTAAATTGTTATCGTACTGATAAATTTCGGTTTATAAGTTCCTCATGAACTCACTTTAACGGTTTGTGGTTTGGTCCGGTTTGGTTTGGTTAAACTCCTTCGAAATACAAAGTTTTTCGACTACAAGACGTCAATCTAAACTTTAGTTACATTATTCACTAAACTATAGTTTAGATCCCTGTGTTTTTATAATTTATACCTTTAACAAGTTAGTTTTATAAAATGTATAAATTAAGTTCTGGTCTCCTTTAGTAGTGTATTCACCCCACCCCTTTACAAAAAATTAATCATAGTTGTTGCACACATCTAGATCCCTGGACAACATTCAACAATCAACATATTACATTGATCAACATTCAACTTCTTGTCCTCTTATTTTAAAAATAAGTCAAACTCCAATGAAAGATACACATTGCTAACTACTTCATCCTTGAATTGGATTGAACAATAGTGACAACACATGAGATTCAGTAATATATGGATGACCATGTCCATCACCATCATTGTACATAAATTGTGTCATCCTAGGAATGTTTGTAGCACACTCGATAAACTCCTTCGAAAACCGAGAATAACCACAAACTCGTTCCTTGTTAAGCTTCTTCCACGTCGCAAGGATCAAATCTTTGATATAAGCTCTAGCTTCATCTTCATTAGCACCACTCTCATGCATGTAACATTGAATTGATTTTGGAATATCACCTCTTGCAATTTCCTCCTTCAAGTAAACACATAATGTTTAGATACAACATGATGTTTTGTAACAAAAATGCATACCCATAATGCTAATTAAATGAATACATCTTAATAAAAGGACATACCGAGGATGTCCCCAAGTCATTAGCAAGTCGGAAGATTAGTGACGAGTAGCGAACTATATTTTCTGCTCGTTCCACGCACTGCAACATTTCTTCAGTCGAGCTAAACGATGCTAAGCATATAACATGCAAGAGTATCACAGGACCCCCGATTGAGATATAAGCATTGTCTAAATACTCTTGGAGTGTTGGTTTATATCCACTATGGTACCAACGTGCTTCGACCATGTATGTCTTGATATAATCCGCCCACTACATACCAACGTGTTACAATGTTGTCAATGCTCACATACAAATTGAAACAAACGCCGTTTATATTAAGGTAGTTAGATTAGTTACCGCTTTCTTAAGATACGAAAGCACTAGGAGTCCAGTGTCTGTTAATATGTTATACGAGATCTCATTTATGGTGTTGTAGAATCCTAAGAAACATATCTTCATATAGTCCGGAAGCTCTTTGATTGCATTGACGTCCCATCTACAAATTACAAATAATTCAAGCTAAATATAACTCAATTTCAAAAGAACTAACATTAAATCACGCACTCCAAAGACAAACAGAGCCTCGTGACGCTAATTTGTCTCAGAGAAAAATCTTCACTTAAACATTTTATTTTGGTAACAAGGCTTTATTTTGTAACATGTAATTAGTGTTGTAACATTGTAAAGAGTATATTGTATTAACCTGTCCACAATATCAGTAAATTGTTCAAGTTCCTCCAAAGTGCCATACACATCATACACATCATCTATTGATGTGATCAAGGAGTTAACCATGGTTAATATTCTCCTTCCAAGACTAAACTGAGGTTGGTAACTAAAACCAAGTGACCACATAAAATGCTCCACCAATCGGTCTCGAGCAAAACTAAGTTTCTCATCCCATCTTGTGTTTTTCCACCACCTGTTCGTATGCATCATTACATGAATGACAAGGTTAAAATTATTAAAAATATCATGGCACGTGATAACAATCTATCTAATAAATCGAGGTTTTACGGGGGTCATCAAGGCCTCTAGCTTTTTAGGGGCTAATTAGGGGAAGAAAAATTTAACGCCCTTCCATATTTTCAACCGTGTTTTATTCTTCCCATTTTTCTATTCAATATTCCGTCATCTTTTCCGAAACTAAAATTACGAGAATATTGACTTCGCAATCAATCATACCCTTCTTTCATATTTCAGTTTTTTTCTACATTATTTTTTTAGTTATACTTTATTTTAAAATTTAAATTTTGACTACGTATGAATACAGAAGAATGTGTAATGTAACTAAATATTTAATTTAATATTTAGTAATTTTATTGAACTCGTCTTGTGTATTATATGGGTATTAAACCTAGTGACTTGAATAAATGTAAGTTAATTGGTTTATACTAATTAGGGTTGTTAAATGGATAGTGTTCACAAATTGATTTGTCTAACTTGAATGGAGTAATTTTTTAACATGTAAGAAAAAGACTGAATGCATATTAGTTTCATGAATTTTGAAATTAAAAAAATTAAACTTTTTTTATTATTTATTGAAATTAACTTAACATGTGTAAATCATGTGTAGGTTATTTTATCTACAAGCCTTACATGTGTAGGTGTAACCTTTAAAAGAATAAACAAAATTAGAAAATAAATTAATTTTTAATGAAATTTATTAATGTACATAACATTTAGTAGAAAGTATCTTTTTTAATGGATCATTAATAAAAACTAAAGAACTTAAGTTTTCTTTAATTTAATTTTTTTCTATAATTTAGTGTTTTGAAGTGAGAAGTTTGTGTTACTTATAACGTACTAACTAAAAGAAAAAACGATACCTTGACGTGTGTTTTAGATCTTCTAGATGGATAGCTTGGTTCATATCAAAATCCAATTTCGCTAGCTCGATCAATATGGGATTTGCGCCATTTCTCTTTTCGTATTCATCAATATACCATTTCGCCTCTACTCTTGGCACTCTCCAATGCAATGGAAACTCCAAAGCATGGCTTACTAATGGCGATATACCTCCATTCATATAGCCCACGTTTTCTTTCAGATATTTGGTTGTAAAGACTCGGACCTCGTCTAAAATGCTTTTATCCTCAAATGAATGATAAGATGCCTCATACAAGTTAAGTACAACCACCATGTCCTCCATTACATGTGGCTTAACATTTCCAATCTTTTCCTTATAGTTGCAAATTATCTCTACATTTGTAACCGTTACAACACAATAAGTTTTATTTGTAACAAGTACAATACACATTCATACATGAGACAATCGCTTAAAAACAATGACTTTTTGACATAATTATAAATACATTAAATAAATACTTAATTCTAATAAAGTTTAGAAAAATATAGTATAATATAAGTGATTTTATATAACGTATTAAAAAATAACAATGTATACATATATGAGCATAACCAATCATGGTCAAGAAAGCCTGTTGATCTCACTCTCCCCAAAATTTATAGATTTTTTATTGTAAAATATTAAGTTTTTCTTTTAAGAAAACCACAAGTTTTAATGATAAATGATAATCATCCGATCCAGAAGTCTTTGCTCCATCACTTTATATAAAGGATTAATTGCATGTATCATCTATAAACTTCTAAAATTACACATTTTTCTAAATAAGTGCTTGAAAAACATTTTTAAGTTCTGCATTAAATACTTGTATTTAAAAATCTTTGCAACTTTTTAAAAATGAAGAAAAATATATGTAAAATTACACATTTTTCTAAATAACTTTTCTTTTAAAAGATTATAGGATTTTAATAATCTGAAATTTAGTTTATTGATCAATATTAATCCAACTTAAGAAATTACTTTGCAGTCTCGACTTGCAAATTATTTTTCCTCTATCAAGCTTTTTAATAGAAAACGGCCAAGAAGGTTTTTCTTTATACAAAAAAATGGCCAGGTAGTTATTTTTAGAGGAAAAAAATGACAAGTTAGAATAGCCTCAATGGAACAAAATAGTTCGCAACTTGAGACTGCCACCGAAAATTTCTTAAGCTTCGGCTAATTAATATCTCATAACTCTTACATAAAAGGTCATTTTATGGCATTAATATGTAAAATAGTATATAATCCTTTAATTCACATTTACCTTGAGAAACTTGATAACCATGTTGTCTCAAGAGTCTAAACCCAAGTGCTCTAAGGTTCAAATCCAAGCCATCCCACTTAACTTCACTTTCATAATAATGCTTGTAAATCATCTCCAACACATCACTTATTTCATCCTCAAAATGATAACCAACTCCAAGTCTCTGCAAGTCATCAATCAGCTCGAGACTTCGCGCTACATTTCCCGCTTGTCGTCTAATTATCATCTTCACCGTCTCCTTTAACGCATCCGCTCGTGCCACATAATCTTCTCCCTACAATTAAATTTTGTTTTATCATGAATATATACATAACCAACCTACAAATGAACAAAAAATACGACAACTAAGTTAACGTACCATGTAACCACTAGAGAGTGATTGAATGTGATCGAATGACCACAATGTCGGGTCATAGTTTGCTGATCGTCTAACAACCGGTGGTGGTTCGACCGCAGTGAGTGCTATTGATGTGGATTGTGATGAATGTAGCCGGTTGTTAATGTTAAATGTGCTAATAGACCGTTTGTGGTTGTGAATAATGTGACCGGTTGCAAAGAAGCACAATGAAGCCATTGAAAATGAGTAACAAGTTTGTTTAACGTTTACATGTCATGTGTGTCTTTATATAGACATTGTAAGACATATGGATAAACCTTAATTTGTTTACATGTTATGGATAACATCGATTTGCGGTAGTTTATTTATGTAATATATAAGATTTTTATTTAATTTTATAGTTGGATGACATCTTTCGCATTAATAGTTATTAATATCTCTTTCACTTAATTATGTAATATAACTTAATTTTTATATGATATAAATTATGACTTATCTTTTTATAAACACCTAATAGACTAAATATTCACGTAATCTATATCTATACCTTCTAATAAAAGACACGTGTCATTCATTGGAGAGGCCGGTGTTGGAAAAATTTTCCCGCTCAAACTAAAAATCTTTTATTCTAAGTTATTTATGGAAAAAAAATCAATAACATTAATTAAATCGTCCATAATTTTTTCTTCCAAAGTTTCTATATACCTTATTTACATTCCTAAAATAACTGTGAAAATGGAAAACAAACAAGTTAAACAAATGTGTCATTGCAATTTATGACCTTGACCCATGCATGCCGACCAGTATGCTCGAACCGGTACATATGAGTGTCACCGTGAATTTTGCCGAATATCTATCATTTGGATTATTTGTATGTTTGTTTTTCTTAATCTTTTTTTATATCAATTGGTAGGATTTATAAGACAACCAATTTAAAAGCGTAAATATTTAATTCCGTACTAATAATGTACTTCTAGTTTAAATATATTTGTTCAAAGCTCAAATTAGAGATTGAATGTAGTTTGTATTCTATTTTCATATATTTTTTATGTAATATGTAGTTTATTTTCAAATGTTACTTTTTCGTAAGGTTTAGAATTGTGTTTTTTATGTTTCGACCCGTATAACACACTGAGTTTAATATTCTAGTAGCTTAAATATAACAAAATACATTCAATGAAAAACTGAATAACAATTTATTTTATGTTACCTTATAAATATTTAAGGTGTTCACAAAATATTTTTAAGAATGCAAACTTATAAATAGTTAATTTAATTATTTATAAGTTTACGTAACGAAAATATGCGAACAAGTATAAGCTTTTATTCTTGTCATATAATTTCTTTTTTAATAAAAACATAATTTTATTTTTAGAACGTGACATATGACCGAAGCACTCTAAGGGGGGACGGAGTGGTCACGAGGAGAGGGTACGAGAAGAACGAGCTCGCGAGATACTTACACCCTACAAAACGAGATCAATCAACGAGGAAGGAACGAGGGAGTAAACGAGTTGTGCAGCTCGTGGACGAGATAAAAAAATGTAGCCGTTATAAGAGGTGCAAAAATGTTCCTTGTCTAGAACCTTAGGAGAACCACTCTCACCTTAAAGAGGTTCAAAGAGGTGCAAAATTGAAAGTTTTGTTCCATATTCAGATTGTTGGAAAAGTTCCTTGTGGAAACATTGGGAGGACGGTAACAATGTAAAAATACGATTATTTTAATAACTAGATTATTTTAATAACTAGATTATTTCTCGTGTGTCACACGGGTTGAACGGTAACATTGTAAAAATTAAAATAATAACTTCTACAAAGTTAAAGTAATTACAACAATAATATCTTATGACTTTTACAAATTTTCAAATACGATCCATGAGTTTCATGAAAACTATTACATATTTCGCTTAAAAATATTATAAAACAAAGATAATATTTCACCGAATGAAATTCATAAATCCACTTAATTCAAAAATTTACGAAAAAGGTTAAAACATGTTAAAAACAAATTATAAGATAGATATCATCATATATATCACACATTATGCATAACATGGAAACATGTACTAATTATCAATTATCAAATCAATTTTTACTATTTATGAATAAATATATGTTATAAATGCTATCTATTTAGTTTAGGAATAAATATTAAATCAATGTTTTTATGAAAATATTTAAATTTTTAGTTATAAAATCAGCTAGTAGTATATATGAATAAAAATACGGTATAAACGAGATCTATTTATTTTAGAAATAAATATAAAACCAGCGTTTATATAAAATGTTTTGAGCGGGAATATATATATGTATAGATTGTATAACTTATCAATTTGTAAAAACGTTAAAAACTTATATAACTTATATAACTTAAAGTAAAAACGTAAAATTACCAAAATACCTTTGAAACGCTGAAATTTCCTATTTACTCCACCAGCGTTAGTTAATAGTTGTAAGGGATAATAGTTCACAATTTTTTTGCCTTTAATAGTTATCTCTTTATTTATTTATATGTGACATAAATGATCCTTAGCTCAAGTGGTTAAGGTGAGGTATCCAAGACATATAAAGTAAAGAGGTCTTGGGTTCAAGTCCCACTTGGAACAAGAAAAAAAAGAAAAAAAACGGATGTTCTAGGTTGGGCCATGAGGTTTTCTCATTAAATGTGAGTTTCCTCCTGTGGGGGTTAGGGGTGCGGTCCAGACTGAGAAACAGATAGATAGACCCGATTAAGATAACAACTATCATCCGAAGCAGGTCCTACATTTATCATTAAAAAAAGCTATCTCCTTATAAGTTTTAAACTAAATAAATTCAATGAAAACAAAAAAAAAAGATTTATGTTATATAAGTATTTAAGCTGTTCACAAAACATTTATCCTTCGAAACAGGTCCTACATTTGCTGTTAAAAAAGGCTATCTCTTTATAAGTTTTAAACTAAACAAATTCAATAAAAACAAAAAAAAAAATGATTTTATGCTATATATGTATGTAAGTTGTTCATATACTATTTAATGAATACAAACTTATAAATAATTAAATTATGATTAATAAGTCTAAGTAATAATAGAACGGAGTCACAATCCTAGCTTTTATTTTCGGCCAGGCTATTTACACCGGCAAAATTTAACAAAAAACCGCCGACTACGCCGCGTATAGAACTATACGCGGCGTATAAGACCGATCGCCGCAAGACATAATAAGACAAAAAGAGATATACGCGGCGTAGTATGCTGTACGCGGCGTTTTGATTGTATTTTTTATTTAATTACTTTTAAATATTTAAAAAAGGTTTGTGATTGTTAAATTCACGCGGCGTATTCATCGGTTTTTTGTTAAATTCACGCCGTGTAAATAGGAAAAAATTTATAAAAAAAAGGTTTATTATTGTTATTACATATTTTGCCACCACCACACAAACGAATTTACATTTAATATAAAATGAGTCAACTTCAACCACACTACATAAAATGTAAATAAATACATAAGTTTTATATGATAACCAATACCAATCTATATAAATTGTCGATAAATACATATTTTTAATATTATTACAAGTTATTTTGACCTAGTGAAACGTCTCGGATGTGCCCATTAGCGGAGTACTTGCCGGTGGGTGCAAGCGAAGTAACAAGTGAAGTATACTCACACTTCGTCTTTAGGTTTGATTTAGATAACCCGTTCTGCTAGATTCGAAATGGTCCATGCATGGTAGGCATCGATTTGTACCATTCCGGGACATGGTAGGGTTAACTATGCTGAATGATCTCCAAGTCCATAAAGCTTTCACTTCATATTTCGGTTTGAAACTTGGAGATTGACCTAGTGAAATCTCTCCGGTATAATAATACCTGCTTGTTTGGTTTAAGTCATCGTAAGTAGTAGTGAAAGAAGGTGGAGGTGGCGGTGGTTCTCCATCTTTCAACTACATCTTTCAGTGTACATCTTTCGATGTTTACCAAACCAAGCTGCTAGATATGAACCGCGTGTTAAACACATTAATTCAGATAGCATTGTTGTTGCTGTAGGGGTGGGGTTAACTATGTTAAAGAAATAAATCTTTTGACCTGGTGAAATGTCTCCGGTTTATTATATGCATGAATATTTTTAACTTTAACACCGGTGTTACAAATAACAGATGTCTCTGTTTTTATATTATAAATCATAAAACGTGAATAAAAATATAATTTTGCAGTTAATTACAAATTATTAGACCTACGAAATGTCTCCGGTTTCAATACTCAGTTTTATCTTAAACGAGTATGGAAACCGGAGACATTTCACTAGGTCAAATAATTTGTAACATACTCCAAAATTATATTATTTTTCACTATTTATGGTTTATAATGAAAAAGAGGGGACATCTGTAATTTGTAACACCGGTGATATAGTTATAAAAATCATGCAAAACCATTAAAAATTAACATATGTTTTATATTTATTACTTCTCATGGGATACCACAATCAGAAATCATAACCCCGGTTTCATAAGTCATCCTTTTATTAGGAGACGGATGATACCGGAGCTATGATATTGCGTTATACCATGAGAAGTAATAAATATAAAACTTACGTTAATTTGTAATGGTTTGATAAGTTGGGATGGTGTAAAAAAACGATTGTGGATTGAAAATTGGGATGGTGAATTGTGAAGTGAGTGTGGAAGTGTTTGTGGGTTGTGTTTGTGGACGACTGCTATGGGTGTTATGTAGGGGATGTTTTATAAAAGTTATGTGCCGCGTATAGTACAATGTGCCACGTTTTATAAAAGTGATGTGCCGCGTATAGTGCTATGTGTCACGTATAAGGCGCTTGTCACGAAGTATTTCTGACAAAGTACCTTATACGCCGCGTAGAGGCCTCAACGCCTTATACGTGACACATAGCACTATACGCGGCACATCACTTGTTTTTGATTAAAAATATTTAAAAAAATTGAAATTTATATAAATTTTTTAATACGTTTTAAATTGTTAATATCTTATAATAACAAAAAATTTAATAATATAACAAAAGATTTACAAACAAAACACATCACAAAAACATAATAAAAATTCATCATATATATACATTAAGTGTTTCCAACAAAAATACATTAAGTTTTAATAAACAAAAAGTAAAAATATCTATGATCCCCCCTGATCATCATCCGTCCGCCGTCTGGTACGCCGCGTCCCGGTGGGGTCGTCATATCCATCAGGGTAAGTAAACGGCTCTACCGACCCCTCATGAACTCTGATACGGTCACGAACAATCCAGTCGAGAAGGTACTCTATCCTCTGAATCCGTTGCTCCACAGACACTAGCAACCGAACCGCCTGATAAACAACAGGGACATGCTGAGGCGGATGATCCGGCTCTTGCGAGATCTCGTCCTCGTCGGATAACTGCTCTGCATCCGGATTAATCGGCTCGTCATCCACCTGCACCTCCTCATGTTGTATCGGCGGCGGCTCTACCAACGGAACCGGGACGTAACGCTCCTGCCCGCCCCTGCGAATCAACACCTGTAAATCAGGTTGGTTCGCCCGCTTAATGCGGAGAACCATCCCCATCGATCGTACCGAGGCAATCTCCACCCTTTTGGGTTGGACAGAAGCGAGCCCTTGCGCTGTCAGGTGACCAACATAGCCCAGATTATGAGCGACCTGTGTAACAAATGAACCGCCCATCAGAGCCCCCCGCCCCTGCCGAGATACGTACCCGATAACGTAGTCGGCAAAACGGAGGAGGAGGTTGTTTTTGCTGTTTCTTCAGACTAGGGCGACCGCGTGGATCCTGACGCTTTTCGGGATCATTTTTTGTTGTTTTTGTTGAAAATAGGGCCGACTTAAGCTTATTTAACATTTCCCATTTTTTAATAGGATCTTTCTCAGAACGTACTTGTTCGTTAATTTCATTTAACCCTTTTTCAATATCTGGTTGTGCAGTGGCCTCTTTGGACTCTGGCTCGAAATCAAGTTTTCTCCAGAAGGGGTCTATCGAATGTAGTTGAATAGACTTGACTGTAAAATAAAAATATCTATTAGTAAATCAATCAAATAATAAGCATAAATTTTCAAAACCAAGAGTTACCACCTGTACGGTTGTGTTGCTCTATGCTACAAGCACACGTCAAACCCATTGAGGTCTGCAACTGATGTCCACATGTAGAACCCGATTTAATCATCTTTTCTGACTTTTTATGTTCGGCTTCAAGAATATTAAGAGCATCAATGGATATGTTACGTAATAAATTTTTAAAAAGTTTCAAATTATGATGCTTCATAATTTTTATGGTGGACACCTCAAATGATTTCCTAATCTCAACCTCCTGTTTCCTTACAACCTTAAGAACATACCCTGCAATCGTCTCAAACGAATTATTAGACCCGTGCAGGTATCTCTTAATGCCTGCGTGTTGGCTCTCAACTCTGTTTGTCGTATGTTGACCAAAATTGAGACGGTCAGAACTCCAACACGTAACAAACGTTTCCTTGTAAGGATTCAACCAGTTATCCCTGATATACAACCATACCCCTGAAAAACAAACAAACAAATACATTAATAACAGACAAACATAGTTATTAAGAGGTAAATTAAATAATATAACATACCGCGCCTCTCTATCGAGCTTAAATATTCTTCCATTTTCCCACAGTTATAGTTGTAATCCTCGATCGTGCCAGACGAGCACAGTTTCGTCCAGCTATAATTGAAGTTATCCCATACTTCATCTTTGAATAGAAATTTCCATTTTTTGGAAATGTTCTGTTGAATGTGCCACCGACACAGGTTTTTGGTGGCTTTAGGGAATACGGTCTTACATGCGTTCATCAGGGCTAGATCCCTGTCGGTAACGATCACACGTGGCTGAATGCAGTCTTTTATGACATTTTTTAGCTGTTGAAGGACCCATGTGAAATCAGCCTCTCGTTCCCTAGAAATGAACGCGTGAGCGATACAGAACGACTTCAGCGTCGAAGTCATACCAACAAACTGTAAAAAAGGCCATCCATACATGTTTGTTTTATATGTTGCATCAATCAACAACACGTGAGGGAAGGCACGCCACATTTTATACGAGGTGGAATGAATAAAAAAGACTTGTTTCGTCCGTTTACTTTTTCCGTCTTCGAATGTTTGAAACAAGAACCCATTTGAATCAAGAAAATTTTCAAATGCCTGCATCGGGGTCTTGCCAATTTTTTCTTTATCTTTTAAAGACCGGACGTAATTATTTATGTCCTTCAGCACGCATAAGATTTCAGGAAACTGATCTCGTAAAACATCCAAAATCTGTACCGGCCGCATGCCCTGACGGTGTAACCGCACAGCCACGTCTTTTTGCTCGTCATCCAGCCTTCTAAGATACGGGTGCCCCTCCTTAAATACAATAGGGCGGTGGTTGTGAGCCTGGTTTTCTACAATTAACTTCCACCTATCACTTCCCCTATCGTATCTCCCTAAAAGTTTAAACGGACAGTTAGTTTTCGCACTTCCCGTCCGCCTAACTGTGGCCTGGCTTTTGTATTCCCCGCCACGACTGCATCTAAGATCAACAGCGCCGTTTCTTGACCGATCAACCACAATAACACACCCATAATCCTCTCCTCTCTTTTTGACCCATTCCTCTAATTCGGTTCGAGAAGAGAAATACTAAATAAAATATAAAGTCAAAGTGAATAATAATATAATTATCTAGTTATAACTTAAACATGTAATATATGATTAATACGTACGTTGTCTGTTACATACGAAACGCTCGCCTCGCGTATGTAATCATCGTCAGACTTCTCGTCATCGGTTTCATTGTTTTCATCGTTGTTTTCCTCTTTGTCCTCGAATGTATTTCGAACGTTGTCTGTTCCGGAGTTGAAATCGTACGAGACAAAATACGGGTCTTCTACAGGATTGTGGTAAGATGGCCCACTCTCGTGAATATAATATTCCTAAATCAACATAACAGTTAAATATACGAATAACGACATATATTTAAAGAAAAATAATATCTTTTACCGGTTGTTCGTGAAATTCCCGTGTCGGAGTATCGTTCAAATCAAACGTCGGTTTTATCTCTTCCTCGTTTACGTCTTGAAACGTTGGTTGTTTTCCGAAATTTTGACTCAATGCCGGTTGTTCGAAAAATTCCGGTGTCGGCATCTCGTTCAAATTAAACGTTGGTTCTTCATCCTCCGGCGGATCAAAAAAATTCCACCAAGACATTTTTTGTATGTTTGTGTGAACACACGTATCGTGAAATTATATTTGTGAATGTGAAATTGTGCTTGTGAATGTGAATTTGAGTTTGTGAAGAGTAAGATGTCTTGGATAGTTTAAGTAATAATTCACAAAGGTTAAATACGCCGCGTATAGACCTATACGCGGTGTACACCTGAACCTCGTACGAAAAGAACCTGCCGCAGGTCATTCCTTCTGTACCTCGTACCCATCCGCAGCGTATAGGGCTATACGCCGCGGATAGGGTGGTTTTTTGTTTTAATGGCACCGGTGTAAATAGCACATCCTTTTATTTTTGAAACGAAGGTTTTTTTATTAGGACAAAATATACTAACAGTAACATATACTACTCGCACACCCCGCTTAAAAATTAAAGCTTGGACAACAACACTCGTTTTCATGGCTAAAAGGGGCGCTTCAGTTGAATCATCCAAATAAAAATGCTTATTTAAAAGGTGTTATATATATACGGTTGTTTATTTTATTATTTATAATCCTGTTATATGGTTGATTATTTATATATATAGTTTTTATAAACTAATATATTAGACACGTTCTCTAATCTTTACTTTTAAATCCTTATATAATATAGCAAAACAAAAAAATCCTATGTGGCATCTTTTCATAGCTTTTAGCTTATGTGACATTATTTGAGAGATTATCTCACAATAATGATTTTTTAATTTATAATATATATATATATATATATATATAGAGTGAGGTTCACCTACATAGTATTATAAATCTAAGAAAGCTAAGAAGCAATAAGAGATTGACATGTGGCATCTAGGAAAATTAGGAGATGGGGTATTTTAGTCATGCCCACTTTTTTAAATATTTTTCTCTCCACATGCAAGTCACATGTCAATTCCCCCACTTTTTTAAAACGTTTATAACTTTTACACACGACATTATTTTTTTAAACAAATTACACCATAAAAACGAGCATTTTTTTCTCTTTAAAACGCGTATAATATTGATATATAAAAAACGAACTTTTTTTCACATTTTTTCAGCTCATTGTGTCTAACGTCAGGTCATTGTGTCTTCCGTCAGGTCATTCTGTCTTTCGTCAGGTCATTGTGTGATTGTGTCATCCGTAAGGTTGTTGTGTCATTCATCGGGTCATTGTGTAATCTTATTTGACAAGTATTACACAATGTTCTAATAATAATTACACAATAACACAAAAAGTATTTCAAAGATCTTGCTCTCACATCATCCTCCTTAAAAAATAAATAAACAAAACTTAAAAAACTACTATTTTCTCATTGTGTCTTTTTTCATTGTGTCTAATTTAAAAAATAAAAAAAACGGTAATTTTTTTAATTTTTTTAATTTTTCGTTTATTTATTTTCTGAAAGAGAAACACATGGGGAACAAGGTCTCTGAACCACTTTTTTCAAATTTGATTTATATTGTGAGTTATAATTTTTTTTAAAAGTGTCATTGTGTCTTTGTTTACCATTGTGTCTTTGTTTACCATTGTGTCATTCTCACACTTTGTAACAAAAAATGACGTTGTCTTTGAACATTTCTCAAACACATATTAACAATTTGTGACACGATGATAATTTCTAAACACATAATATGACACAACAAATATTTAAAATAAGATGATATTATATAATGACTTAAGAATGAACCGATAAAAGTGATATTTCACTAGTTATAATATAACACAATCACATGATATTACACAAGGACTAGACAAGTGCCGAAATTTTTTTTATTTTTTATATATCAATATTATACGCGTTTTAAAGATAACAAAACGCTTGTTTTTTTGGTGTAATTTTTTTAAAAAAATAATATCGTATCCAAAAGTTATGAACGTTTTAAAAAAAGTGGGGGAATTGACATGTGTCTTGCATGTGGAGAGAGAAAGTCAACAAAAGTGGCTATGACTAATGTATCCTTCCACCAAATTCTTTTCCTACAAATTGATCTCAACCATTAAAAGAGAGATCTAAAGGTCATAAATCCTTCTTAGCCTTCTTAGATTTTCAACACTATGTAGGATAACTCTCCTATATATATATATATATATATATATATATATATATATATATATATATATATATATATATATATATATAATTTATTATAATAAAACTAATTATATTTTTGGTCCCCTAATATTTTGGAGAATTCTGAAAAATTTAAGAGTATTTATATTTTTATCCCTTTACTACAAGGGGTGTACGTGAGTCGATTTATATTTGATAGGGTTTAAAAATGAAACTTATGGATAAAGTTAATAATAACATACAATTATAGACCTCAGTGTTTTATAAATATATATAACACTAGGTTAA
The DNA here is from genome assembly GCA_030867185.1 of Tagetes erecta. Lineage (NCBI taxonomy): Eukaryota > Viridiplantae > Streptophyta > Magnoliopsida > Asterales > Asteraceae > Tagetes > Tagetes erecta. The sequence goes on from CM061488.1 coordinate 63,347,957, forward strand.
CGCCCGTGTGTTCACACGGGGTTGAACATTAAAGAAAATGTATATACTAAAGGAATAACAAATGTATCATAAACGCGCAAAGTAATGCAAATTAAAACACGAAAACTGAATTTATTTATTAAAAAGAAAAAACCGAATTTTAGTAATTTAAAGCTAAAGTTGTTTAGTGATAAAATAATTAAGTGATTCATTTTTTTATTATTATAATAATTGTTTTTTATAAAGATGAATTACAAATGTTTTGTAATCAAAGAGTGAGAAAATCTAAATTAATATACTTATTTTTGGAAAGGTATTAAAATAAATCTTAAATTGTTTAAAGAAATAATACTGTATTTTTGGAAAGTTTATGAAATACTTAATGGGGATGCATCAAGTGGCGACATGTGGCGCAATATGGTAACATGGGTTAGCGATTTATTAGAAGAGGGGATTTTTATATGATTTAAAAAAAATAAACTACACTATAAAACTAAGCACTTTTTCTCTTTAATTTGAGTATAATATTACTATACTAAAAATCTAATTTTTAAAAATATATCAGGTGTTTCGTTTTACTACGGTTTTGTCTCAAAACTGAATGGAACATTCATGAACATCCTTAAAAGCATCACTTGAATTGTGTTCCCGAGCATAGCACGGGCACTAAACTAGTCTATATATATATATATGCATCCATTTATCACTTTATAAACTCTCAACCACGTATTTTTAATGGCACTATTTTTATCGTAGATAACATTTGAACTCGTAATTTTTCAACTCTAGCTTGTAAGAATTAATTACTCTTACCACTAGAAGTATATCCTAACTTACTTTAATTTGTTTAGAACGACAGTTGGTGTAACAACTTATAACCGAAGCACTCAGAGTTGCAAAGAACGAAATTGAAACCCCGCTTCTAACACCAATAGGTGTTTTTTGTCGGCGTAGGGGCTCTTTCATTACTGCATACGCAACGGAGGCTCACCACAACCCTTCTTACGAGTTACGGGCCAAGTTGATCGTAGTTGAAACTTGCCAACCAACTGTTCCAGGAAACAACAGGATAGAAACCTTTAACCATGCCACGTAAAACCATTAACCTCAGACACGAAGCCGGATGATAACCCGGGTCGATCGATCTTCATTCCCAATATCCATCAAACGTGACACTAGTGAGAATTAAACCTAAATATCTTATAAAAAGCCAAATTATCTTACCACTACGTCATGAACGAACGATATATCCTAACCTACTTATTTTAACCACTTAGGAAACACATTTATTTTCCTATACAATTATACAACTGGTGTTCAATTACATTGGTTGGTTTAGGTAATGTCATCAACTTTCTGTCATTGACACAGTCACTATAATAAAATAATTGTTATTGATTCTCCAACATCTATTGAGGTGCTCTCAACAAACGGTACCAACTATATGTTTTTTTTGTAACGGCTGGTATAATATATAATATATTAAAGAAATTATTGTGTTCAATCTAGATAACATGTTCTAGACAATTAAAAAAAGGAAGAATATTTTAATCGACAATATATATTCAGGGTTAGAAACATTTTAAAGTAGGTGTAGTGTTGAAAGAGTGAAATAAATTAACAAATTTTAAGTATAACACGTTGCTCGATGCCCACCCAAATGCATGACATGCAATGGTTGCTTGCATGCATTGGTTGCATGTGGTCATGGAAGTGTATTAGTCATGTGAGGAGAAGGACACTTGGGTGTTTTATACTTTCATTTTGGTTGGTTGTATCAAGTGTCAAATCAAATCAAAGATATATAAAGGGTTTCTGATATTTAGTTTATTTATATTTCATTATACAACCATTAGATTTGGTGTTTAGTCATGAACAAGAGAGGTTTTGTTTTTAGAAACGTTAATTTAAAAAAAATTAGGAGTAAACTGTAATTTTAGTTTCTGTGTTTAAATACTATTAATAGTTTCAGTTTCGTCTTAACAGTTTTGATCCTTGTGTTTTTGTTTTTTAACAGTTTTGATCCTGAACACTAATTTCATCCAATTTTTCGTTAAGTCTCACTCACATGCGGAGTAAAAATATCATTTTCCCACTTTTTTTAACATGCGACTGAATAAAAATGTTAAGTTACATTATGACCCACATAAAAGAGGGGATAAATGACATGTTTATCACTCGAATGTGGGGCGCGTGTGAAAGACTTAACGGAAAATTGGATGGAGTTAGTGTTTGAGACCATTTCTGTTAGAAAATAAAACACAGGAAACAAAACTGTTAAGATGAGACTGAAAATATTAATGATATCAAAACACAGGGACCCAAAACTACAGTTTACTCAAAATTTAGATTTAACCAATTTGAAGAGAGTAAACTTCAAATAGAGTAAACTTCGGTTTGCCTCCCTGAGGTTTATCTAAAATAACGGTTTGCATACAATAGTTTCAAAATTGTTTTTTGCCTCCCTGAGGTTTACCTAAAATAACGGTTTGCAAACAATAGTTTCAAAGTTACATTTTGCCTCCCTAAACTTACTAATTTGTCACCGTTTGCTACACCCGGATTAATTTCATCAAAATCAAACGTTAGTCAGTCGAATGTGCCCCGTTAGTCATTTTCAAACCTTTTCTTTTTCCACTTGCTTAAATGGGTCCTGGCTTGAAAATGACTAAGTGCCCCTCACATGAGGGGCATATGGACTGACTAACGTCTGCTTTTGACAAAATTATTTCGAATGTAGCAAACGTGAAAAATTGGTAAGTTTAGGGAGACAAAACGTAATTTTGAAACTATTGTATGCAAACCGTTATTTTAGGTAAGCCTCAGGGAGGCAAAATGTAAATTTGAAACTATTGCATGCAAATCGTTATTTTAGATAAACCCCAGGTAAGCAAAAGGAAGTTTACTATGTTAAAGATTTGAAAACTAATACTTTAAAACGGGTTAATTTTAAAACTTGACATCAAAAGTAAACACTTGAAAACTAATACTTTAAAACTGGTTAGTTTTAAAAATTGACATCAAAAGTAAACATTTGAAAACTAATACTTCAAAAATATTTAAAATTGAAACGAGTGAAGACGACAATGAGCAAGCTAGGGGTAAAAGGGTCGGAAATGATTGTAGGACAGGACCAGGACTAAGGTGTCAAATTTGCATTAAAACATATGTCACGTCTTTGTACAAAGTGACAACTTTTTTTCCTGTTAAAAACAACGACATCATCGTACTTTTAAAATTCCAAATATACAAAAGTGACAAATAACCTTTTTTTCGTTATTGAACATTTTAAATATTTGATGATATCTTTTAGGGGTTCTTTGACAACTATTGAATGATTAATTGTTGAATGGTTAAGAGGCTCTATCAATGAGAGGTATTGAGGTAGAACTTCAGGTGATGGTAAGTTTGGTATATGCTTCATTCAGTTCCATTCAGCATCTTTCAATCTCTTAACCATTCAGCACTTAACTGAACCATTCAGAGACTCTTTTTTATGAAACAAACGCTCTGAATGCTGAATCTGAATGATTAAGCAGTGAACTGAATCATTAAGAGATAAAACAAACAGCCCCTTAGTAAAGTAAATAAAAATAATAATTACCTTTAGAGAGGTTAATGAGTTAGAGATAATCTTGTCAAGCCTCTAATTAAGATGAATGAGGTTTAACTAGAAAGTCTAAATTTACTAAAAGTCTAAGAAGGAATTTGAACCATTAAATTTAAGATTAAATGAAAATCAATGGCCTATAAACACAAGCTGACATAATGGTAATAGTTAGAGCTTTAAATGGTAGACAAATAATATATTAGCTTTTGCCTCATTTCAAAATTTCACTCTCTTTTCTAAACGTCCATAACTTTTATATACGAAAATATTTTTTAAATAAAAAATACACCAAAAAACGAGCATTTTTTATCTTCCAAAAGCATATAGTGTTGATGTATAAAAAACAAATTTTTTTTAAAGTTTCAGCTCATTATGTTATATTTTTCAGCTCAATGTATTATATTCGTCAAGTTATTGTGTTATATTTTTCAGGTCATTGTGTTATATTCATTAGGTCATTGTGTTATATTCGTCAGGTCAATCTTTTATATTCGTCAGGTCATTATGCTATATCCGTCAGGTCATTGTGTTATATTCATCAGGTCATTGTGTTATATCCGTCAGGTCATTGTGTTATATTCGTCAAATCATTGTTTTATATGCATTTGGTCATTGTTTTATATTTCTCCGGTCATTTTGTTATATTCGTCAAGTCATTGTGTTATATTCATCAGGTCATTGTGTTATATTCATCTGGTAATTGTGTTATATCCATGTTTCAACTTATTGTGTTATTTGTCAGGTCATTGTGTTATTCGTCAGTCATTGTGTTATTTCAGATCATTGTGTTATTTCATCGGTTATTGTGTTATAACACAATGACCTGAGAAATGACACACCGACCTTAAGAAATAACACAATGAATTGACAAAATAACACAATGAGCTGAAAAACGTGATTTTTTTGTTTTTTATATATGAATATTATACGCGTTTTAAAAATAAGAAGATGCTCGTTTTTATGGTGCAATTTAAAAAAAAATTAATATCCTATGTAAAAGTTATAGAGGTTTAAAAATGGGGTGAAACTTGAAATATAGAGACATTACCAATTTTACATTCCTTCTAATTTTAAGAGAGTGTCACATGTTATCATCTTATGATTTCTTAAAATTTCTAAAAAAATTAGACTTGTTGTTATAACTCCACTCCAATTAAACTTAAGTTATTAAAAATTATAAAGAATTATGATATCATGAACTAATAATTTTCCATGAACCAAAACAAGGCTTTAAATACAAATAAAATTGAGTTCTAAACTAACTGCATTAGCGATCTTAACTTGATTCTAAGCTGATATATATCCTAATTCCTAACTCTACACCAATAGTTTAAGTTTAAGGTATGCTAGTTTTAAACAGTCATAACTATTATTTTTTAGTTTCTACCGGTCTGACTATCGAATTAACTGGTAATGGTTCCAACTTTTATCACTTTAGCAAACCAGCAAACCACCGTTAAACTTTTTTTACGGCGTTAAGTGTTTCGAATTCCAAACCAATGTTTTCTAGGGCTTTTGATCGGAAGGACAATACAAGTCGGTTGATGTAAAAGTTTCCTTGAAAGGTCGCTCTAAATGACTAAACGGTGCTTCAATCAGATGTAAAAATTTTATGGTTCGGAGCGCCGTTTCGAGATAATGATTACATAAATCGACTCATATTCTCCTTCTAATCAAAAGCCTAAAACATTGATCTTGATTTCGAAAAAAAGGTTAACGCTGTTAAAAAAAATTAACACAGACTGCTAGTTGCCAAATATGATAGTTTGAATTGTTTAAAACCAATATACCATAATTTACACAACAATAATAATAGAAATAATAAATAAAAATAATAAAGCATGTGATAAACATGCAAGGTGTGGTAACAATAGCTTAATTTATCATGAAGAAGTTGAATAAAATCTTATACTCCCCTCAAGTTGGGGCATGAATATTGAAAACATCTAACTTGCCAAGAAGAAATTGCAATTGCTAAGCACCCAACGCCTTGGTAAACAAATTACCTACTTATTTCTTGGTATCGTTATACATTGGCAGAACTTCATTAGACTTTACTTGCACGCAAACAAAATAGTAATCCATTTCAACATGTTTCGTTCGTTTATGAAAAACAAGATTGTTTGCAATGTGATGTGTTGCCAAGTTAACATAAAATAAGGGAGTAACACTTGTTACGGGAACCTATAAGCTTTCCAATAACCAATGCACCCATAATACTTCGCTTAATGTCTTGGCCATTGAACGATACTCTGCTTTTGCTGAGGAATGAGACACAACCGCGTGCTTTTTAGTTTTCTATGAGATAGGCGCACCACCTAATTAACGTGAGTAAATAACCTATAAGACATCTTGTGTATGTGCAACCTAACCAATCTACATCGCAATACACAACTAAACTTTGCCCTCCTTCTTTAGGAAAAAAATACCTTGGCCTGATGTCAGTTTTAAGTGACGAAATGATATGGTAAATCTAATCTATAAAAATAAAAAACCTAAGACTCGACCTATACACTAGAATTAAACTCTAGGCAACTCTAAACTTTAACCTCACAATAGGCAAGTATACTTATCAATGCATTATAGCTATAAGAAGTCCAAATATCAAACCCAAATGGCACAAGAATATCTAGAGACTAGACTAATGAAAAAAGAATTTAACTCGATTAGGGGGGGGATCTATGAAACTAAGAATAATTAAAAGGGTGTGTCTATACACACCCCCTTAATACTTGTTACACCCCCTTTAAAAAACTTTTGAAATTTGTTAAAATATGCCCCCAAACTTTTATTGTCATGATTCCTTAAAAAAATTGTGTTCCTAAATGAAATTAATAATATGCGTATATAAAAAAAAATTTGATGTCGGTATTTAACGGTTCGGTTAACTTTTTGTCCGGTCTGGTTTATTCGGTTGGAAAATCTTTTTATTCGGTCGTGAAATTAATTTTTTGCCTATCCTAACCGAATTAAACCACTTTAATAGGTGTATTTGGCTATAGAGTTTTTTTTTGCCTGACCGAACCGAATTCATCCGCTTTTGTAGGAATATTCGATCCGGTTATCCGATAAAACCAATTATTATACAGTTTATTCAGATAACCGAACCGAATAAATCATGTTTTTTGTTACCGAAAACCAAATTCACAATTTAGATACTGTTAGTGACCGAACCGAAAATCAAATTTGCAATTCGGTTCGTTTTTTCGGTTATGGAGACGATTTATTCCAAGTTATTTAAGTTTCGGTTAGTTTAGATGCCCATAGTCGATACTCACCAACTAAATGCAATAGCTTAATCCAACATTTTAATAAATGGAATCTTAATATAAGAGAAAAATATAATTTTGTAAAAAAAATGTTGAAAACGTATTTTTTTAAAACCTTAAAGAGGAGGTGTAACAAGTAAAAAAACTTGAAAATGAGGGTGTATATAGCAATACCCTAATTAAAATAATAATTTAAAGTAAAAATATCAGCCGAAAGACGAACACTAATAAGAATTCAAGAATGGAGAAGATACTATCTAGGCGAATCCTTATTGCAACACTTAGACTTAGTCTGGTTAAACGAACGTGATATAACCGAGTTTCTAACGATACGAACCCTAAGAAACCTTATGTATCTCGGATCGTTCTTCTGGTGCGACCAAAATGAATCCTAAAGGCATGTGTTAAACTATCGGTTTAAGGTCAGATTACCTCTCAGTCTCACTGACGATACTAGTGTACCCTAATGATAGTTAATCTCTCGATTTAAGTAACACAATACATTATAATGCAAGGGGTAACATATAAATGAATTTAAGAACACAATTTACAATGTAATTAGTTAATTAGGAAAACCTCCTCTTAAGCTGTTTAATTCCTACAACTGTAACCACAAGGACAAATTGACTAACGTTAAGATTGAATATGATCTTCGCTCCCTTTGCTTAGAGCTTCTTTAAACTACGTAACACGTTTTTATCTCATGCTAACTACACATCGATTTCCAAGTCCTGCTACTCTTTTTTTTATAATCTTTTTCTTTGTGTTTTACGCGAAAAGATACACCATAAAACATTACCAATCGTATGCTTTCTCATTTACCGATATCATGATTTACTAAAAATGTATGAATCCGGTGAATTATGTGGAGTCGAACAGATCTGTAATTAAGTGCACCTCTAGGTTGTAAGCTTCCAAAACTTAAAATTAATTCATTTTTAACAACTTTTGAATCTTTTTGAGATGATATGTTAACTGTGCATATGGATTTTGAAGCTTTAAACCTGACTCATTCAGAAATATCATTGAAGAAACCCACCATTGTGAAAAAAAAAACCCATTGAGTGAGGTTTGAAGATGAGACCTTAAAGATGTCAAGCCCAAACCAGCACCTCATGCCATTATACCATAAGTCCAACGGCATAAAACTAATTCTTCATATTTATTCCACATTTCTAAACTATCTCGTTTAAGGATACCGTAACTTACGTGATTATAACATGGTTGGAGAGTTTCTTAAACCATCTTTGTCAAACATGGATTGTTGGAGCGAGTGCACGATAAACTCTTTTGAATCATGAACTTTCTCATACTATCCCTAATCCGTCGAAAATTCAAATATTTACATAATTTGACATTGTTGCTTGATCTTGAGTCAGTGTGTCTTTCACCACCTTACAATACATTCTAATTGTTTTTTTAAAAGTAAAATTTCAATCCTGTGTAAAATCATACGACAATCTTTGCATAAATACAATTTTGACCAGATAGTTTAGTTCCTGGTTTTAGTTGTCATCACAAAAACAGTTGCCTACCAAGGCTAACAACACCAAATATACAGAAAATGATTATTTTTTGTAATTTAAGTAGTTAACTGAATGATTTATGGGGTTTAATTTGTCTTTCAGGTTCCAAGTAGGATACATTTAGCAACAAGGACACTTGAAATTAAGCAACATTCATTAGTCATTACACTTGAATTTTTTTTGTGTTTTTAAAGGTAGAAAATGTGATCTTAATGTGCTAATCTTTTTTTATGCTACGATCTCTGCTTCAGAATAAATGCTTGCTTCCAGGTGGTATTGGAAAAACATTTTTATGCTATGATAGTATCAACTTAGTTTCACACCTCCATCATTGGAAGAAATATTTTTTTAAAAAATTCGTCGATACTTGGTTTACATATATGTAAATTTACTTTTTCTTAAACGGTTGAAGAATATTATTACTCTAGAAAAATGACAGAAATAAAATATTACAAGCAAATTAAAATTGAAATTATATCATTGAGTCCAACTTAAAGAAACATTATTCTTCCTATTTTTGATCCAAAGAAAGAAATACAACTTGATGTCATTATAAACATCTTCCGTAAAGATCCACTTTCCCGAAAATACTCGCTCGTTTCTTGCTTTAAAATGCACCAAAGCGAGGTAAGAAAGATGACATGCAAAACTAATCTTTGTTCCATCCTCCAAGGCCACAATTCATGAATAACAGGAATATCTTTAACTGTTAAAAACAAATATCTCTTAAGGCTTTAGACTAACCAATCACTTTGTTCAAAACTAAATCCACCACATGAAGTGGGCATTGGCACACCCCTCTTGGCTAAATTTTTCCTTGATGCAATTCTATTTAGTCTCGAGCACCAAACAAAGAAATTTACTTTTAGAGAAACAAGCTTCGATCACCGAATATAAAACTCCACCTTATCAAGCATAGCTACCTTAATAAGGTATTTCACCTTTTTAACAATGAGATCATCCCACCTCATGGCTAATGTGTACAATTAGTCATAACACATGTGTAAATCCAATTTAACACATGTGCAAATCCGGTTTTACACATGTGTAAAACCAATTTTGAAAAAAAAAACATTGTTTTTTTTAATTCTTTATGAAATAGATAAACTAGATAAACATTGTTTCCGAATTACTTTTTATTTTATTTTTTTGTTATTTTTTGACTTATGATTTTTTGTTTATTTATTTTTTTGTGAGTGTGTCATGTACATTATGTGACTGAGATTAGTTATTAGAATTCCCACATATTTATTGAATTCACATATTAACCTCTATTATATATATTATTATATATTATTTATATTTTATGAACTAATGTTCTAAACATTTATCTATTTTTGTAATATAAGTATAATGTCAATGAATTTTTTAAATTAGTTATATATATATATATATATATATATATATATTAATTAATAAGTTTTTCAAATACCTAAAAATATTCTCCGATACGAACCGGAACCGGGTACATACCAAAAAACAGACCTAGAACCAATTCTTCTAACACCTGGTTTCTCAAGAACTGATCATATCCGAAACCGATTCTAAAACCAGAAACATTTTTTTGAGAATACCCCATTTGTGCATAGAAAATTAGACATTGTAACTTGAAAAAACTGCAATTGAGAGCTCGTAACAGCCCATAACAGGACGAAGCCCATCTGCAGTCTCCTAGCGTTCGTCTTCAACGGCCACTCAAGCTCTGGTTTTGATTCTCAAATCCAGACCTACTACTTCTACCTTCACCAAATTCACCCACGTAACTCTTCCTCCTCGTTCGTCCATATCCAACTTCTTTTTTTTCTTCAATTTTGTATGATCCCGTTCCAATATCATGTATTAAACTTGCCAAATCTCTCTTTGTTGAAGTTGTATTAATTAGTGTAACCGTACTCGGTAAAGTTGTTCATTTGAGTTTATTTTATTGTCGTAAGTTTGAAAGCACACCAGGTGTTCGACGTAATGCCAATGACAGTTGTGGGTAGTTTTGAGAACGTGAATTGGGTGGAAAAATACCTTCTTGATGTGTGTTAGATAAACTAAATCTTTCCCTTGTTTTGTTTCAGTTTACATATACAAGAAATGATTTTTTTTTCATAATTAGTTTGTCTTACAGGTACCGAGTAGGATACATTTTGCAACCATTATATAGGAGACTTAAAGGCAACTTTCATTAGTGATTGCAAACAATTGTTAATGTGATGTCTCTTGGATGGGTTCGTGCTCTTTCCCGTCGGAAGACCCTTTGCGGCGTTCGTATTACTACTCGTCTACAAAAGAGTTTGATCCACCATTGCAGTGAAAGTAAAAGTTGTATAGGGTTACAGTTCAATAAAGGTATTATACATGTGTCCGAGTAATGGTATGAGATTTGAGTGTCTTTAAAGGTAGAAAAGTTGTGATCTTAATGTGTGCTAATATTTTTTTTTATGCTAGGATCTCTGCTTCAGAATAAATGCTTGCTTACGGGTGGCATTGGAAGAACATTTTTAGGTTCTGATAGTCTCAATTTAGTTTCACACTTCCATCATTCTACTTTCGAATATAGGAGATGCTTCTCTACAGTTCCAGTTCAGGATGATGTAAGCGATGAGAGTAGAGGCTTTGGTGCTGATGTTAGCGGCACTGAGTTACTGGATGCTAAGTTTGAAAGTGGAAAACCGGTTGAGTTCAGCAAAGTAGATGCGAGCTTGCTTCCAACTGTGCTTCTCATTGGCCGCCCCAATGTTGGCAAGTCTGCATTGTTCAATCGGTAAGCTAGTATAATATATGTCTTGATAGCTCCGTGATTTTCTACATACATATAGACTTGCATACACGTATTGTGTGCGTGTCATAAAGTGTATTCTTGTTTATGAATCTCATTTGGTTGTTGTGGATATTATCTTTTAGTTTGATTAGAAGAAGAGAGGCACTTGTGTACAACACTCCTAACGATCATGTGACTAGAGACATACGAGAAGGGATTGCCAAATTGGGTGATTTGCGATTTAAGGTGTTGGATTCTGCTGGCTTAGAGGCTGAGGCTTCATCTGGTTCCGTTCTTGGTAGGACTGCAGAAATGACAGCAAATGTGTTGAGAAGGTGTAATTTTGCACTATTTCTTATTGATGCAAGGTTAGTTCAATTTCAACAACTGTTATATGTTTATGTGCAATAGTTTTTGACATTGAAACATATGCAGTCGCTAAATGTTTTGAATCCTTGATTAATTCAAATTGTGCTATCTTCATGTGAGACTAAGGCTTTTATGATTGACCACATTTCCTGGTGCCATAAACTTCCTTTAGGCGTTCTTTACATCAATAAACTGCTATTCTTGCCCATTTACTAAGCATGTCGAGTGTTTGATGATTCTTTTGATATTTAGATTGTATAGAAAACACCACTTTTAAGTTATGCACATGCATACTTATATGTCTATAAACTATTTAGAGTTTTATGGTTTTTGGGTCAACACAACCCAACCCAAGCTGTACTAATATATACTTGTTCTGCTAGCTACCAAACCCTCCACATTTGCCTACTGGATACGTCTTATCAATGCTGTTAAAACCAGAAAATCGACTTGTTTTAAATATTTGCTTAAGTATTTTAGTGTAAATTGATAGGAATGGCATGAGAAGTGTTAACTGTTAATACAATGATCATGCATGAGGATGATGACACTATCATTTTTTTTCATCTTGACAAGAGAATTTAGTTCTTAGAGGTAGCAAGTCAAAACAAGAATTTTACTTTAAAAAACATAAAATGTTGAAGGGGTGGGGTCCAAATTCACGTGAAATGAACTTCACATCATACAATCTAGTAAATCGCTTTGTGCAAAAAGTTAGTGTAGTATTTGTACTAACTAATAATATTTTGTGTATTCAATGACTACACCCTACCTGTTTCGCCCGGTATCAATGTTGCCCGATAGCACTTCTAATAAATTTTTTATGCCTTGGGTAGAGATGGGTTGCAGCCCATGGATTTGGATGTTGGAAAGTGGCTAAGAAAGAATGTTCCAGGAATCAAGATTATTATGGTAATGAATAAAGCTGAATCACTTGATGATGGTTTTGGGTCAGTTATTTCTGCTGCTAGTGAAGTCCGTACATTGGGATTTGGAGATCCTGTTGCACTCTCAGCTGAAACTGGTTTAGGGATGAATGACTTATATGAAGTTCTTAGGCCACTGCTTGAGGAACATATGCTTCAAATTGTAGATGGTAAGATTATTTTATCAACATTTCCCCTTAGGCCTTAACTTCAGAGATAACATTCATGTCTCTTAACTTTGTAATGTTTCACCTCTACCCTTAACCTCACCTTTCTTTGATACTTTGTTTCTTTTAATATGTTCTAGTGGTCTTCAGTTGGCTTGGGCTTCTTAGTTCTCTTGCACACTGTAAAATTGAGGTTGAAAATTCTTGTAAAACGTTGAATAATGAGGATCACAATTACATAGTGAGAAATTGCCTTAGATTTTCTAGTGCTCAGACACTACGTTAAACTAGGATCAAGGTCTAGGTAGTTCTCATTCCTACTTGATGCTTGGGTACGTTTCTCGATCCCTAGTATGGGTGCCATACTGCCATATGTTATTATTGAATTTGTGAATTCAAAGTTTTCATTACTGAATTAATGATTATTATTCTTTCGTGGAATTATTTCCAATTTGGTAGAAGTTGATTGATGAACAGAAATATACGAAGGTCGATTGATCCTCGGTTGATACTTTTACTTTTATCATTGATTTGTTGCTATTTTGCAACTTAGAAGCTGCTGTTGAGACTATTAAAGACTTTGAGTCTTGTGTGGAAGAGGAGTCAAAGCTACCACTGCAGTTAGCGTTTGTGGGCCGGCCTAATGTTGGCAAGTCAACTTTGTTGAATTCAATTCTGCAGGAAGATCGTGTTTTGGTGGGCCCAGAGGCAGGCTTAACAAGAGATTCAGTTAGAGTTGAGTTTGAATTTGAAGGAAGAACAGTATACATGGTAATTCAAAACAAAGTTCAAAAATTATCATCATATTACCTTAATTATAAAAAATCTGAAGATGTGGTTGTTTTTTAGGTGGACACAGCAGGTTGGTTGCAGAGGACAAAGTCAGAGAAAGGAGCATCATCGTTGAGCATTGTGCAATCTAGGAAAAACCTGATGAGGGCTCATGTTGTTGCTTTAGTCCTTGATGGGGAAGAGGTTGGTCAATACAGAACTTGGTTGGATTGGGTTGGGTTGACCCGCAAAACGGTTTTTGTTCACTTTTTTATAGTTTATTAATGCATTAACTGGGGTTATAAATAAACTATAATACTATATCTGTGGATAAAATAATTTTGATGTGTGCACTATGCAATAAATATAGACTTTGGCAGACTCCTGCCCCCCTATTTTTTAACTGTTTTCTTTTTAGTTGACCCATTTGAGGTAACACACAACTCAAATTAACCTACTCGTAGGTAAATGGGTCAAATTTGCCAGATCTAGTAGTTGTTCCCAAACCAGTTAGCCATCGTCTTCTGATTTAGATCGACTTTTTTAGATATGCTTTTAAATAGTACTGTGTGGAATTGTTTCTCACAGCATATCAATTTAATTGAGCATACTAAAATAATAAGTGTATGAAAGTCTCATTATCCCTAATGCATTTGTATGTTATTTGAGTGAAAACTAGGTTTCAAAAGCTAGAAAGAGCTTGACACATGATGAAGTAGTGATAGCAAGACGAGCTATAGAAGAAGGGCGAGGCTTAGTTGTGATTGTGAATAAAATGGATCTTCTTGAAGAAAGATTATATGATCGGGTTGTTAAAGCCGTTCCTGAAGAAATACAAACAATCATCCCCCAGGTTTGTTAATCTTTGCTTAACTTCCTGTTTGTGAAAGGTAGAGCCTAGAGGTGCCAATATTGGCAGTTCAAGAGGATGGATAGCAGATCAAAACTGGTTCTTTTTGTACGGAACCCATTTTTTCTAATATACGATTAGTGTCGCTTATGATTACAATATTTTCATCTTCTCAGTTGAGTTCTTGAATAAAATGACCTGTTTCTTAAGCCAAATTTATATGTCTTACCGATTTGACCTCTTAGAACATAATTCTTTGCAGTGCATGTTATCCCATTTCATGGTATAAGCAATTATTATTATTATTATTTTTGACAGGTAACAGGGATACCAGTTGTGTTTGTTTCAGCACTAGAAGGAAAAGGCAGAATAGATGTAATGCAGCAGGTCATTGAGACATACAAAAAGTGGTGTCTGAGGTTATCAACTGCTCGCCTAAACCGTTGGCTACGCAAGGTTATTGTCAGCCTTACTATTTGTATGTGTGTGTAGTTTAAGTTTTTCCCGCTCGTCCAGTCTACCACTTTAAAGTCTTAAAAGGACCAATCTATCCAAATTTGGATTTAGACATCTAGTACACGCTATTATATATACTCATGTTGTAGCGATCAATATAACATTATAACATAAGGGTTGTGCACTTGTGCTAAGCATATTCCACACCTTCTATTTTTACGTTCACGTACCCCTCATATTAGTCATTCCATCTTTTCAAATCACTCACATGCACCCTATACATATGTGAATCACCAATACGCCTATATATGTTTTGCAGTCAAGGTTGTATATTGAAGTAGGAACTAAGTGGGTTGGGGAATGGGTCAAAATAGGTACAGCTTAAAGCAGTTAGTTTTATACGTGGGAATGACCGAATTGGGCTGGGGCCGCTTGGCCGGCCAACCAACATTTTCTTCTTCGTATCTTTTTGCTGTGTTTTGTAAACATTTGTATAGTTAACTGCATGGATCTTATGTGAGCTCTATAAGTGGGTAGTAGAAACCATTGTAAGCATTCGAATATGTATTTGACTGTCTTTGACCCTTTTCATTACTAGCGAGTCTTCTGTATATTATATGGCTCAATACGAGTAAAACACAACCCAAATTTACCAACTTCTATATAAATGGGTTGAAATTGACGATGCCAATTCAATAATAAGAAAAGGTCTTAGTTGACGTCGAAAACATTGTTTCAGGTAATGAGCAGACATTCTTGGAAGGATCTAGCAGCTCAGCCAAAGGTTAAGTATTTTACTCAAGTCAAAGCCCGACCACCTACTTTTGTTGCCTTTGTTAGCGGGAAGACGAGACTCTCAGACACAGACTTGAGATTCTTAACAAGATCTTTGAAGGAGGACTTTGATATGGGTGGGATCCCTGTTCGTATATTGCAACGAACAGTTGTGAAAAATAGCAGTACCAATACTAATGGTAATAATAACAGCAAGAGTAAAAGGCATGGTGGGAAAGTTGTTGCAGGCGAGACATCGGACAAGAGGACTATCACAGTTGACACAACTTAAACTATGCATCAAAAATTGTATTGACTAGAATCATGTATTTAACAATATCTCATTTTGTTTTACCTTCAAGGAAATTTATATATTTGATCTTAGTGACTATCCCTTTTGCCGCAACGTCAAACAAATTTGTAATCAAGGCTCATACTTGAATGAAATGGTGTTGGCTCAAGAATCAATCTTCTTCGAAGTCAGTGATCCCAAGTGAGTTGGACCCAACAAAGAGCCAACAACAAGCCCCATACTTTATACAAGCCTGCAAGAAGGAGCTATGAGTTTAGCCATATAAACTAGATAACTCGACAAGATTATATGAGGCATGATTGCGCCTATACACCCTTTAAGAAAATTTCAGTTTCCATAAGTATTTGACCACTACTATAAGCTTTGTGGTAACCTCAATGTGAACCCTCCTCGGATCTTCTTGAAAGGTGGGCCGTTTTGCTCATAGGCCTGTAAACGAACCACGAACACAAACACAAACATTGTCATGTTCGTGTATGTTCAATTGACTTTAACCGAACACGAACACAAACACAAACATATAAGCAAACACGACTTTCGTGTTCATGTTCGTTCATTAAGAAAATAGAAATATTCATGTTCATTTGTGTTCGTTCATGTTTGTTCATTAAAAGGCTACACAGACACTTCACTAACATAAATGAACACAAACGAACACGAACACACACAAACGTACAAAAATAAATAAACATAAACCAACATTAATGAGCACAAACGAATAAGTTTAATACATCATAATTCAACCAAACACACTTTTTTTTTTAGAACGGCGGTTGGTGCAACGGTCTATGACCGAAGCACTCAGAGGTGCAAGGACCGAGATCGAAACCCCGCCTCTAACACCAATAGGTGTTTTTCGTCGGCATTGGGGCTCCCTCATTACTGCGAACGCAGCGGAGGCTCACCACAACCCTCCTTACGGGCCAAGTTGATCGGAGTCGAAACTCGTCAACCAACTGTTCCAGGGAAAAACCGGGCAGGAACCTTTAACCATGCCACGTAAAACCCTTAGGCTCAGACACGAAGTCGGGTGGTAACCCGGGACGAGCTTCATTGCCAATATCCACCAAAAGTGACACTAGTGGGGATAGAACTTGAGTCTCCTATAGAAAACTCAAGTCATCTTACCACTAGGCCACAAGTGGGGGATCAACCAAACACACTTGTATATTATTGGTATAAATATACATAGTTCCTCAAAATAATAGATCTATTATTTTAAAGAACTATAGTAAACTACTCTTTTGATCCCTGAGGTTTGGTAAAAATCACAGTTTTAGTCCAATAGTTTGTTTTCTACTATTTTAGTCCATTAGTTTCATACAAACTTGCTGTTTTAGTCCACATCACTAACAACCATCCATTTTTTCAGTTAAGTTTGTGTGAAAAGACATTAATACCCTTGGACCAAAATAGTAATTTTGGCCAAACCACAAGGACCAAACCAGTAAGTTACCAAAACAGTAACCACATGGATTGACTAACGTTTGGTTTTGACAGAATTATCTATCTAATAATTCAAGGTTTTAGGGGGCAACTTTTGGGGGGAAAACATTTGATCTATAATAGGAATTTTGGGAGGGAAATTGAGTGGAATTTTCCATGCATTAGTTGATGGAACCAAATAATTAAATATTAAAAATTTACAAATACTTAAACATAATGGTTATAAATTCTTTATAAATATTATTATTAAACCCATGTGTAACACACGGGAATTAAACCTAGTTTCGAATGTAGCAAACAGTGACAAATTAGTAAGTTTAAGGAGGCAAAATGCAATTTTGAAACTATTGTATGCAAACCGTTATTTTAAGTAAACCTCAAGGAGGCAAAACGCAATTATAAAACTATTGTATACAAACCGTTATTTTAGATAAATCTCAGAGAGACAAATAGAAGTTTACTCTACATAATTTAATAGTTTAACATGCTAACCCGACATAATTGACACCCAAAGACGCCTACAATGGGACCAAACTAGTTTTGTGGCCTTTTTAATATTAAACTCTTGTTCTTCTTCTTCTTCTAGTTTCCAGGCTTATCGACTTTAAACAGGCGCGTCCTCGGCTTCAATGGCGTCTGCTGCCCCCTTTTGCTCCTTCACTTCACCTAAAACTAAAACCCTAATTACGGTAACTTACTTTCTATTGCTGCTATTTTTCTACAACACAAAATTTTTCAAGTATTGGTTTAATGGTTTTGTTCATTTTGCCTCGTGTTTATAGTTTCTTTCTGGAGGTGTGATTATGTTTAACACAATAATTTGATTAAATGTTAAGATGTTCCTGAAATCATGTTAATTGTTGACACTTCATTTCAGTTTGATTGTTTAATTTGAGTATACTTCTGCTATATGTTTGGTTATTGTGGTTCTATACATTTTTATTCTCTAGAAAACGAAACAGGTTGTTTATTTCGATTTAATGTGATTGATCTGTTTTCTCGTATCGCGGTTGCATTAACATTTGGTAGTGTTTTTTTAGCCGCGGAGGCGGTTTACTTTTGACTAACTAGGGTTCAGCAGGTCATTCATAGCAACATTTCGACTTCTAAGGGCCAATGATTTGTTTTTAGTAGGCTAGGCTTTGTTATTGTAAAGTCTCTGGTTCACCATGAATTTTAACCATATCGTTTGAAATTTAATATATAAGTCATGTTTCGCGAATTAAAGACGATATTTGTACAATAATAAAAGTAAACTATTTGTGGGAAATAGGATGGCTCCTCATGTGTGCATAACAATATTATGTTTGGATTTTGAAAGGGTTTCTGACATTTTTGTTTTTCTTTGTTCAAAGGATATTCAACCACGAAAAAAAGACAATTGCAGGCTGCGTTTGAGCTCATCGGCCTTCTTAAATGGTATGTCCACACTTGTGTATTCTTCAGAGAATTGCTCATAGGAATATGTTATGTTTTTGCTCTGCCTCTATAATAAACATATATATGTGTATGAATGCATGTGTTTGATGTTTAAGAAGCGTATCCATGTACATGGCAACACCAATTTGAAGTAGAGTAATATGAACCCACATGAACAATTGTGTATGTTTGTTTATCGTGATATATAAGGTTGCCATATAACTGCATAGCCGCCTATATTTCTTTCTCCACTATACTTCCATGTACTATGAACAATTGGTTATACAGTTCTTGTAGTTTTCTACTTAAAGTTGGTTTTATATTGAATATTTCTCCTCTGTGACTCTGTTGTGTATGTATGACCTATACAATAAGTGTATATCTCTTTTATATCTATATATACTATTGCTCACCACATTTGTAGTGAACTTGGGGAAAAATGATGTAAATTGTTGAGCCTAAAAAGCAAACAACGTTTGGTTTATGCAAAAAATGAGGCTAAGCAAAGCTAGAAATGTGACAATTATATAAATTTATATCGCATAAGAATGCAAACTTTGATGATAAAAGTTTTGACCGAGGTTAATAGTAAATCAAAACAAATCATACATGGATTTTTTTGTCTCAATGAATGATCTTGTTTTTTCATCTTGATTCTCGTTTGCTCATTTATAAAAATCTCAACGTCTCCAATTCCATGGATAAAAAGCATGTCATGTTCTTTTGTTCTAGTTTCTATTGTTTTTTCCAATTTGTGAACTTGCTTTCATTCCCAGTTATTTGTTTCGAAAATGTCAAATTAATAACCCAAAATTTTTCCCATCTACTGATCCGGTACCTTTAACAAGATAATCAGTAGGAACTTAGATTTCATGAGAGGGACTTTCAACATATTTATTTGGACGATTGGCTGCTTTATGACCAATAGGGAAATCGTGGTGCAAATCTAGACAATCCGGAAGGGAAGAAACCTATTATTGGAAATCCAACCATAGCAAAGAAGATACTAGAGTACTGAGTAAGATATTTTAGGTGTAAGAACAAGGTCACTATCCAAGCAAGTGCCCTAAAACGGATCATGCACTAGAAAAATCAAATCTAGTGCATGAAGATTAAGAGCCAACCCTCTTGATGGCAGTTACCGGTAATCAGAGATGGCCCTAGGGGTGTGCGGGGTAGGCGACCGCACAGGGCACCATCTCTCCGAGGGGCACCATCACAAAAAGCGACCCAGTAGTTTATAGGGGATGGATTAAGGGTTTGGATGATGTTCTAGAGTTCGAACCATGTATTTTAAGGGTTTAGAACTGAAAACAATGATTAATTTCGTCTAAAAATGAGTTTTCAGCGTCGCCGGAGTTGCTGTCGGAATCCGGCAACTCGCCGGAGAAGACAACTGAAACAGGACGGGGTTGGGTGGGAGGTTTGGGTGAATTAATTTAAATTTTACACTTAAACCCCCTTAAGTTTAATATTGTTATATTTTTATTTGAAACTTTAAAATGAGTTTTAAAACTTGTCACTTTCGACCCAATGTTAAATAAAACTTTAATTCAACCAACTAACTTAACGAACTTAGCTTATAACTTTTATGAACTTGACGTTTTATGTAATTACGTTCTTTTTTACGTCAATGGTTATTTTTAGACTTAATAGTAATAGTCCCGTTATTGTTTATAAACTCCATTTTATAATTCAACTAACAAATCAAAACCAACTAAGCCCCCAAAAACCCACCAAGACATAATAGGGGGCACTTTTTTTATTGCTCGCACAGGGCACCGGATTTCTCAGGACCGGCCCTGCCGGTAATAATGTGGTTCATCAAGAAATTTCTTAAATGAAAAGGATATTGAACCTAACAAGTACACAACTACCCATGAGAGTCTATGATACTTGGACAATGGCGCGGGTAACAATATGACTGGTACACGAAAGAACTTCCACTAAAATAGATGAAAAGGTTATAGGATAAGTTTGTTTTGGAGATGGATCATTTGTACAAGTAGTGAAAGACTATTTAGTTGGAATGTAAGAATAGATACCAAAAATTCACATGACAAGTATATTGCATTCCTAGTTAGAAATCAAATTCTAAGCTTAGGACAATTACCTGGAGATGGGTGCAAAGAGATAATGGACCCTCACCTTTTTTTGATGGTCAAAATAAGAAACTTCTTTTGAAGGTTATGCGTTCAAAGAATAGGCTTTACAATATCAGCCTAAAGGTTGCAACACCCATATGTTTACTAAAAAACTTAGAAGACCAAGCATGGGTATGGCATGCTCGGTTGGATCATTTAAACTTAGAGGCAATCAAAACGATGACCAGAAAAATTTGGTTCATGGACTTTCTTGGATTAAAATGGAAGTCAAGTCTGTGATGCATGTTTAATAGGAAAACACAGTAAAACTCTATTCCGAAATCAGATTAAGTTCAAGTCATTGGAACCTTTAGAGTTTAGACTTGGTATATGGGGATCTATGTGGTCCTATATCACAATCAACACATTCAGGAAAGAAATATGTATACTTCTAGTAGATGATTGTACTAGATACATGTGGGCATATTATCTTAACTCTAAGGATTCAGCCTTTGAGACCTTTGAGGAGTTCAGATTAATGGTTGAAAATGAAATTGGAACCAAAATAAAAATGTCAAGAACTGATTGAGGAGGATAGTTTACTTCTAATTAATTTGCGCAATATTGCAAAGACAATGGCATAGCAAGACAACTTACAACATTATACTCACTAGTCACTACAAGTCTACAACTGAACAGAGTGGTGGAAGATGATATAGAACCATAATGTCAACTACTAGGAGTATGCTGAAAGCATCAAATATGCCTCAAAAGTTTTGTGGAGAAGCAGACAAGCAGTAACACATGCAGTCTATGTCTTAAACCGTGTGCCGATTAAGGCACTAATAAGTAATAAACTGCACCATATAAAGCATTAAAGGGAAGCAAACCAAAACTTGATCATGTTATGATTTTTGGTTGTAGTTTCTACAGAAACTCGATATCAGTTCGTTCATAGGGAGTGTGTAGAGAACAACCACGTTAGTGTTGAACACGTCTGTGGAGAACTACAAAGGACAAATATACTTAAACATTAGGTCGAGACAAATTCATCGCAACGAGGAAGTTACTTAGCGTTCAAGAACTACAACAATATGATCGTGATTTGGGGGGGGGGGGGGGGGGTTGGTTGGTTGAAGGACTAGATCGCTTAAATGAAGTTTACTTTCAATTCACACTGATTTCAGAAAGGCCACACTGGTTTTGCTTTTCTTATTCAACAAAACCGCCAACTGACTGATTTCATCATATACATATGTGACAGTTTTGTTAAATCAGAAAGGCCAAATGAAGTTTACTTTCAGTTCTCGCCTACTTCAGTTGGCTTCCTGGTTTGTGCTTATAAATGGAGAAGATGAAACCCCTTTTGATCCTCAGAGGCCAATGTGGTCTAACAGTGGCATCTGAGCACCATCAAGAGGGGAGGATGCTTGCAAAGTCAATTTTAACGCTAGAAGATCACAAGTTTCTGAAACTGTTTCTGGCCTCGAACATGCGTGTTTAAGCGGTGATTATGATCCAAGACTTGGACAGAGAAGATCCAGTACCACAAGGACCTAGATGGTGTTGCATTTTGTTGTGTGAGCGATGGTTCTGGTCCAGAGTATGTACAACAAGGGATGTAGTAGAATTGGACCTTGGGTTTGGTTCATCAGGAATAGGCAAGAACAAACAAAAGCCATGTTATTTGTTACCCTTTGGCTTTGAATCGAAAACTGATGGCAGTGAGAAAAACCATCCAAACGGAAAAAGCCTTTAAACATGGGTTCTGAATTGTCACAGTCTTGGTCATAAAGTAGTGAATTGTCCAAGTAAGTACCTTGAATATCCTTCTCATGAAATCCAAATTCCCACTGATTATCTTATTAAACGTACCGGATATGGTTGTTGGGATAAATTTTGGGTCACTAATTTGTCATGTACGAAACATATGACTTAGAGTGAAAGCATGTTCACAAAATTTAAAAAAAAACGTGTTAGCGTAGAAACAAGAACAAAGAACAGGTCCATATAAAGACAAACAAGAACCTTGATGAAAAAACAAGGTCATTCACTGTGACAGAAATTTGAAGCTATACATCTGTTGGTATTAGTCTGTTTCAAAGAAATAATCAAACAAGTTTCTAAACATATTTCTTGGAACATCCGGGCCTGGTTACGATCACCAAGTCCAACCCGTTCGCAATCTTGTGCTTTTTAGTTGTATTCATGTTACTATTTCTATATTTGTCATGCTTACGATCGTAACTGTGATTTGAAGGAATCTGTTTTCTGGCTCCCAAAACACGCGGCGAAAAGTTACTTTCTATGAAGCTGGATCATAATGAAGCTGTAGCTGTTTTTGTTGATTGTAAAGTATTTTGTAGCCACAGAGTGATATGTGGTTTCTGGGTTGGACCAGATGTTGATGATGGTTGGGGCTTTGTTGAAGCTTTTATAAATCAAACGTTTTATGTTTGATTTTCTTCATGATTATTTGTGTTGTTTTTTTAATTAGAATGGAAAATATTCGCCAAGGATGTCTATGCTTCAAATGAGAGATGTGACAAAATGAGCGGGTCAGATGAGTTATAATTTAATGTTTTAACTAGGGTTAAATAACGTTATTCTGTTATTCTGTTAGTTTTTAGCCATTTTTCGGTCTTCTTTAATCAAATATGATGTCTCAAAAAGTTTCACTAGAACATCTTGAAGTGATAAAATTCATTATAAAGAACTATACAACTTTGAATATAAATTTTTAACTACTTATTGTATAAATAGATTGAAAATGAAGTTTCACTATTTATTGGGTCACCGGTTATTTTATACAAATTATTTATGTTTACTACATTAACGGACTATTTTCTTAAATAAAATAGTTATTTTAAGAAATATCTAAAAATTATAGATAGTATTTTTACAGTAGTATATGACCTCTTAACATATGGGAATAACTATATTAAATTAAAGTATTTGACTTAAAGCTAAAACGTAACTTAATGCCCGGTATCGCACAACACTAGGTAGATTGAAGGGAACTAATTTTCAGGGTCTAATACATAGATATCTTTTGATCAGTATATTCACACCTAAAATGCTATATATACCATAAATATAACGTATAGTAATTATTAATATCAACCCTTAGTTAAAAACTCAACCTTAATACGAATTTGACAATTTAACAAAGTCTAGGGACTAAAAGTAACATGTATCAAATCTTATTGATTTGACACCAAGCTAAGCTTAATATCTACCTATATAATAGGGGTGTTCATGATTCGGTTTAAAATTATGAAACTGGTCATTGGTTTGGCTTCATGGTCAGTTTTATTTTTTTTACTTTCGGTCGGTTGGATAAAACAGGACGTTAGGATTAAGCTTTTAAAAATTATATTTCTATATTAGATATAGAGTAAACTGCAGTTTTGGTCCCTTTGTTTTGATACCATTAACACTTTCAGTCTCACCTTAACAGTTTTGGTTCCTGTGTTTCTATTTTCTAACAGAATTGGTCCCGAACAACTCTATCCAATTTTTCGTTAAGTCTCTCATACACGTCCCGCATTGAGGGGTAAAAATGCCATTTCTCCCCTCTTTTATCTAGGTCATCATGTAGGTTAACATTTTTAATCAGTCGCATGTCAAAAAGAGTGTGAGAAATTCCATTTTTACTCCGCATATAAGGGAGACTTAACGGAAATTGGATGGAGTTAGTGTTCAGGACCATTTCTGTTAGAAAAAAAAACACATGGACCAAAGCTGTTAAGATAGGACTAAAACTGTTAATGGTATCAAAACACAGAGACCAAAATTTCATTTTACACTTACATATATAATTATTAATAAGCTTCTACTAGAATAATTTTGTAATTATTTATCACCTTATATTAGCATAAAGATAAGCATGTATACAAGCCTAATATAGGCTCAAACCGTGAAACCAAACTGGATCCAAACCGTTAGTAACGGTTTGGTTTTTATTTTCAATGGTTTGGTTTCGGTTTTCGATATGCAAAAATCATACTAACGATTTGATCAAAACACATAGAGGTAAAAGTTAATTCGAACAATTAAAACCATAATATTACACTAACGTAACCAAAACGCTACGCACGCGACACCGACACAAGTAAACGCATAGACTTGTGTATTTCAGAAACTAACGTGACTAAACTAAACATAGGAAGCTTTCTAGGAGGTAGGATGTAACATTTGCCCCGATCCATACCCGATCCAAATTCAAGCCCAACCCAATCGGATATAAATGAAATTTTTCCGTCGTATCCTAAAATAAAAGTAATTATATCATATTGATTTATTTAAGTTATTACATTAAATTATATAATTAAATCATTAATTAAGTTGATCAAACAGTTTCAAGGATTCGTGAACACAATTAACACTCTTATCCCGACCTTCTTATCATCCAAGCTTAATTATATAATCCCTAGGACATTGTGTTTTGGAAAGCATAGATGTAAAGGATAACAGTTAAGAAACTCTACATGTTGGATTCTTAGTTTTGGCATAAGGCGACTTTCGAGTGATTTTTTTTGCCAATATTTCTCCATTCTTGGCCTATCACTTTAGATTATTAAAGCTCTTAGACATACTTGGTATTCTATGGAGTAAGTAGGTTCAGTCAGCGAATTAAACCGAGCCCAAACAAAGCGGGAATGATAAACAAAAGTTTGAGAACATAACTCTTGACCCGCACCAAGATCCAATATTTAAACTCAATTTTAAAAATCATGAATATTGGATTACTCTCTTCCATATGATAGTACTCTGAAAATTATGAACGTAGGCGAAAATCGCGTGGGAAACAGAGTTATAACGAAGCGAGAATCGCGAAAACAAGTTTGGTGTTTGCTGTTAATTTACAAGATGCGATTTTCCTACTTTGAAACCGTCCCACATCGCCCTAAAGCTAACTTTTTGCTCATTTCACAAACCTATAAATACCATCGCTTGGTTCCTTATAGCCTACAACTCCTAGTTTGAGTCTAAATAAGTAGAATAGCCAAATTTTGGTGGTTCTGCAAGTGCAATACCTTTTTGGATGTTGTGCGTAGATTCTTTTATTCTTTCGATGAGGAAGTGCTGTCCTACGATCTCGTCTCGTTTGTAAAGCTTCTTCGAGGTAATCTTCATCTTTTTATTTCGTTATTTATTCATTTATCGTTTTCTTAGTTTAATTTAGGTTGTTAGTTAAGGATAATTGCCTTTAGGCTTGGTGTAGTCTTGTAGAGGTTCAACGAGCACAACCTATCATGTTCGTTTATTTAGTTATTTTTTAAAACATTTACCCATCCTTGTTGTCTTCATTTGACTAGGTTAAGTTACGCTTGTATTCGGATCATATACATATTCATTTGAGTTGTTGTCTGATCACATATGTTCAAATCCCAAAGCATCCACTGTGATACGACTTTTCATCTTGATCCCTTTCCATCATACATTAGTTTATTCGAACACTATTGAGGTGAGTATTCATAGCCCCTTTTTATTATTTTATGTTTTGGGGTGAAATAATGTCACATAATTTAATCATTTTATCATTTTTTTTCATTTCATTCATTTTATTGTTTATATTCAATTCAATTCATGTATGTGTTATTAATTGCAATTATGTGTTTCATAGGTTGATAAACACTTATTCTTGCACAATCATTAATTTATTCAAACAAACGGTTATCAATAATACTATTTGGCCTGACAAGCCCACCCTATTTACATACACGCGTGGTGATTGTAACCGACATATGATCTTGCTCATTACGGCTTAATCTATGTGATAGGTGGCTGTAGTCATTTGGGTTTGATTGTGCACTCGCTTTATCTAATGTGATACACTTTTGCATGCTAGTTATTAACATAATATGGAATTAAATCATTTTATTCTTTTTACTTGATATAATGATAAATATACATAAATCCCGTGTTAAGTTTGTTTACATTTTGTGTCGTTTCGGTTACGTTTATATATCATTTTTGGCACAACTAATGTTTTTGTGTTTCATAGGTCCCATGTTGATAAAGAAATGGAAAGATCGTGAAAAATCGAATCCGTAGGCGAAAACGGAGCACGAAACGGAGCTACGAGCGAGCCGGTACGCGAAAACGAAGAAACCGAACGAAACCGAGCGCCCGGTGACCTCACCACGTCACGCGGCCACAAAAGGGCCCCTCACCGTGTGGCGTGGCATGCTCAAGCTGATGGTGGGGGTGTGATGATGGCGTGGCGTGCTCAACGCGGCCAGGCTTGGTTTCGTCGCCGAGTGACGCGGCGACGCGTTTTTAACAGAAAGTTTTCGCGTTTTTCACCCCTGTGCACTATATATTCACACCATATGAAACCCTAGACTCCTAGACTTCATTGGAGACGAATTGGGACGGCTTGGGACGAAAAAGAGGCGGTTTTTTAGGCTAGAAAGGTGAAAACAAAGCTACGGGAGAGCACGGGATCAAGGATTTGCGTCTATACGTTCCGAGTTTCTTCAATCCTTTGTTTTCTTTTCTTTTCTACCATGTCATACATTATTAAACTTGTGTTTTTTTATTATGAACATGCTTGGCTAGTCGTTTATAACTACCTAGGCGTTATGATGATTTGGTAACTTGGTTTGATTTCATGTTTGGTGGTTTATGTTTATGGATTATTATGATTAATTAAAGTTTCAATCCTTTTACTAGTTAATGCATATTACATGTTTATAGTTGTTAGAATGGTGTTGTTAATCCACGTTCCCTTGGTGATTGTCTATGTTACGGAATAGGATTCGTTATAGCCATTAACTTGTGTTTTGGTTTTTATGCTTAACCTGCAGTAAAACCATAGGATTAACATTATTAGTTTAATTGATAATAAACGTGTAGCCAACTTAGAAATCCATGAGGTGATAGGTTGTTAACCGGTAAAGTTGAATAATTGGCTAGGTTTAGGTCTTTGTGAAAAGTTCCGTTCAGTCTATTTTATGAAAACTTACTTGTTAAATTTATTGGTTTGTTTGAAATGGCTTTAGAGTCCGTATCGTGAGATAGGTTTCTAATTCAGGCCAATTAATCATAATTTGATTAGGTAACCGTGAGGAAATTTAATCACGTAACCGGTGTGCTAATAACTTAACAGTTATCCTTTAGGTTTCTCCTCGAGAAGGGTCGAGAGTCTTAATTAGGATAGCTTTTAAGTGAATAAATTTAGATCCCGGTTCCATAAACATTGATCCACACATGAATGATAACTAAAGTTAACAATGATTCTAGCCTAGGTGGTTTGTTTTCTTTCATATGTTTTAAATCCGTTTTTCAATTCGCCAGTTTCCATTTTTAATAAGTTTCCTAATTTAGAAAGTTTCTATTTTTAGCAAGTTTCTATTTTTAGCAGTCAAACCCCCCTTTTCAAATAATCTTTCTTTTAAGTCGTGTCCAGTCAGTCGAGTCTTAGTCAGTTAATTTAACGTAGTATATAGAGTCTGTGGGTCGACACCCGGACTTACTTTAGCTATA
Organism: Tagetes erecta; assembly: GCA_030867185.1. Taxonomy (NCBI): domain Eukaryota; kingdom Viridiplantae; phylum Streptophyta; class Magnoliopsida; order Asterales; family Asteraceae; genus Tagetes; species Tagetes erecta. Next base: position 63,376,159 of record CM061488.1, read on the forward strand.
TTGCATTCGACCGGTCCACTACCGGTTGTGTGTAAGTTAGTTAGTTAGTCTAGGTTTTATAAATTTAAAACTTAGGTGTTTTTAGTGTCTGTTTTTATATATAGTATTGCACGCATCATTACTCAATTTAATCATTTCAATCATTTTAATCATTATCTATATATATGCACACCTGTGTTTACTCACCAGCTAATTCGTTAGCTAAACAAATAATATTTTCACATGTTTTCAGGAAATGCAGTTTAGGTGACTTCTTAAGATGCTTCATATAGGATATGTTGGACCTAGATTAAATTTTTAATTAGTTATTGTGTTATGGTGTTAGTTGCTTGTTAGTTGAGATCAAATCATGTAACAATTTAACTTGTATTTAATGTTATTTGAATCATTTTAGTATCATGATCTATGAACAATCTAATCACGCACGTCTGCCCCGAAGTTTCCGCCATCAGTCAGGGTGTGACATAGGACTCCCATGCTGAACGTACAAGAAATCCTGAACGTTTTTTTGGTGGATACATACCTACTAAACTTTACCTTTATAAACTGATTATTACTTCTGTTATGCTTGTCCCTAAACACTGGTAAAAACTCTCGGTAGCCATTAACTTCTGACATGAACCCTTTGAAATGTGAATAGTATTATTTGGGAATCCCCTGCGCACAGTGGTGTACCCCCACTGAGATTGAAAACCATTACGCCACATGTTCAATGATTCACCGATGCTTAGCAGAGCAAGTTAGCCCACTTTGGTTAGTAGATTGTTTATTTATGGTCTTTCGAGTTGGGTATAATCCGAACAGAATTGACTACATATTTTGTTGACCGTACACTAAAAACTCATTTATTTACTGTCTAATACTTTCTGGATTAAATTTTGTATGATATTTACTATTTTGTTAAACCATGAGCTCACCAACTTTATGTTCACGTATTTTTTTGTATGTATTTCAGGTATTTAGACGATTTATCGATGGAAGTATACAGTTAGACTATATAAACATTGGATATGCATTTAGACACACGGTTTATAACTTTAGAAGACCACAACTAGAAGAAACATGCAAAGACTAGACAAACTATAGAAGAAAACTAGTTGAGAATAGTATACCAAATGGCTTCACTGTCTTTTGTTATAGCTAACTTTTGTATATTTTGATTTACACTTTGAACACAATGATATTTTATGTAAACCTATGGTCCATTATTAATGCATACGCAGTTTACGCTGTGTTTTGTTGGATATTCAATCGTCACGACCAACCCCCATGGACAGGGTGTGACAATATACTTAGACTAAGATGGGCTTTTACCTCACATCCAAGCCTAAGCTTATTACAAAACCGTAAACTAACTAGATAACCCCAAACTGGTTCTCAAGAACTAGCAAAACACTAAGATAATAACTATGAATGTTTATAATATATAATTTGGATTTAACAATCTCACCTAGATTCATGTTATCTATCATCAATCAATCGATCACTTCTATGAACCCTTATCTTTCGTGATATTAGCTACCATCTGGTCTGGTCTTTATTCATCCTTATGATTCCAACATGAGTCAAAATTAACCATCACATGAATGCTTCCATCATAAATTAGACAAAGGATAATAGTTCAGGTGATGGTGGTATTGATCTCAAGTTCTTGCCGACACAAGCTCGTCTTCAGAACATGACTTATTTGTCAAGAATGAAAGTTTAGTACACAAAAGAGGTGTTTATTCAAGTGTTTGTTCGAAGTGACAAGTTCAAAATAGAAAAAGAGCAGTACATGGATAAGCAAACCATAGAATCTGCAAAAGGGAAATTAATTCATCAATTGCTAAGTTGGTATGTAATTCATAAGCTGTATCCTAGCAATTAATCTTGAACTTCACTACATTTTAGCCGGTATATTAATTCATTAATACACACTTAACCCTAAGGTCGACCCTTGTAGGGGACAAGGCGAGTGACTGCCTTTGGCCTGATCTCTCAATATATATATATATATATATATATATATATATATATATATATATATATATATTGTATGTATTATTAACCATTTAAAATGATGTTATAGCTCAAAATAAACATTAATATAAAGACTCATATTACAACCCATTAACAACATCCCTTTAACCTAATTACCACAACCCAATAATTAGAAAAAAAGCTTTTATTTATGGATACGGGTATTGGGAATCAATGATTACTAATAGTCATTGACGATGCCCCCAGCCAAACCCAAGAGCCGACAAAGACCAGTGAAGTTAATCATTGATCGCCGTCTTATATATTTTTGTCAATTATCATCATTTGTTACGAGTTATTAGCTTTATACTAAATATATTAAAAATATATTTCAAAATAAAAAATATCAATATATTAAATATATTTAATATATATCCTTATATAATATAGCAAAACAAACAAAGTTACGTGACATATTTTCAAAGCTTTTAGCTTATGTGTCATTATTTGAGAGTTTATCTCATAATAATGATTTTTTATTTAAATTATGAATATAAAATATATTATAATAAACTAATTATATTTTTGCTCGCCTAATATTTGGAGAATAAACATTTAAGAGTATTTATATTTTTAACCCTTACTACAAGGGGTGTACATGGGTCGGTTTATATTTGATAGGGTTTAAAAATAAAACTTATGGATAAAGTTAATAATAACATACAATTAAAGACCTCGGTGTTTTATAAATATACATAACATTTTTATACGATTTAAAAAAAACTAAAACTGAACACTTTATTCTCTTTAATTTGAGTATAATATTGCTATACTTAAAATCTATTTTTTAAAAACATATCCTGTCTTCCGGTTTACCACGGTTTTGTCTCAAAACTAAATGAAACATTCATGAACATTCTTAAAAGCATCACTTGAATGTTGTGTTCCTGTAACATCCCGTATTTTAGGTACTAATTTAACTTTTTATTTCTTTATGTGAGAAATATTTATTTCGTCACACGTAACGAACCTTGTCGATTTGTAAACAATACTTTGGGAACCACGACTCGACCATACTAAAAGTAATAGAGTAATATGAATTATTACTCTACAAATCTGACTTAAGTCTTCCTCAAGATAAATTGTTGAAGTAACCATGCAAAACATATACACATATGTGTGTATATATATGCACGTATGAAACGCACATGCAAGCAAAACATGAAATCTACATACAATCAATCACCCAAAATAAAAACCCGAACTATCACAAGTAAAGACTAACTAAAACTACATGTTTACTTATCAACTAAACCAACCGAAAACCTTAAACAACTAACACCACCACCAACCATCATGACCTTGTACCACCTTGCTTCTTCTCCTCCTTCCCTACTCCCTATAGCCGTCGCCCATCACCACCACCCCATCACCCATCAACTCCAAGTCACTAGTTGTCTCCTAGATGCATTGACTTATGGTTAATACACAAAGGTTAACATAACCCTTAAAACCAATGGTTAACCACCCAAAATCCCCTATAAATAGAGACATGAACTCTCACAAACACACACACACACCCAAACCGTCCCCCCCTTGTGTTTCTGCTGTTCGGCCGAAGAAAAGGCACCAAGACGAGTCCACAAGTCGAGCACCACATCCTCCATCATCCTTCATTCTCGCACCAACGTTCGGTAAAACACTAACTTCATTTTCTTAACTAAATCATATGTTTTTACTAACCATCAAGACACTAAGTTGGTGAAATAAAAGTCCATAACAAAAATGACACTAAAACTATGCTCAAAGAAATGGTAACTCGAAAGATAGAAACAAACATGATGAACTATGGTTTATCAACTACAAACACACAAGAAGGAAATATATAAGCTTTTCATAAAATTCTTCTTCTTCCCCTCTAGATCTTGATGTTGGTTCTAAATGGGTCTTGGAAAAGACAAGACAAACCTCCAACACAGGAAAAATGGACAAGATTTGAAGTGATAACACAAAGGTCTTGGAAAACAAGACATATCTTCACTCAAATCGTATCAACGTCGCCAAGCTCGTGTGCAAAATGGACATTGGTAGACATGGTCTACTTATAACCGAGATCTCACGACTAGATACGTCTAAAGGTTGGTTTGATAACATAAAAGCCATGGTTGACAAGGCAAACAATCAAACCAAGGTTTAGACACACTAACAAAGTATAATGTTGAAAAACATTTTCTATAAATAACTTGAAGTCATGATAATATGGTGTAAAACTAGTAATGAAGAGCATAATAATAACACAAACACATCTTCATGACACTTTGGGTTAACCCCTAAGACATTACTAATACACACTAAACATTAGATCTAATAGTTGTACCTTATAAAAAAATATAAAAGCTGACAGATTATATAGGTCAACTTTAGGAGGTCTTATCTCGGCCAAAACTTGATGAAACTGTATGTTTCTGGAGTCTAAAATATAGTTCAGACTTTTATCTTTCAAACCCAAGTGGTATCATAATTTTTAGAGGTGATTTGATACCCGAAAAGATAGTTACAAAACAGAAGGTCGGAATTGTCGATTTTGGCAGCATGTTTAAGTCAACTTTAAAGTAACACTACTCTCTCAATTTTTACTCAAATGACTTGATTCTTCTTTTAAAAGTTAGCTTTATGTGTTAACTTTAAAACCCATGTAACTTATCCTCACGAAGATAAGATTTGGACACTCAACCAACTTAAATACTTTTGTAAGTCCAACAGCAAAATGTGACGAACCTTTGTCAACAAATAAATTAATTTGAGGTCCTTGACTAAACTATTTAATAAAAACCGTCACATTTCTAATATGTTAAAATACATATAAAAGTATGGTAAAAATCTCAAGTTTTACTTAACGCATTTAGTCAACTAAAACGATGTCAGAAATAACACATGAAACGACATACTACAAATATAAACTTTAAATAAATGAACATAATACTACTCTCACCCCTCCACTTAGAATATTAACATTTTATGAACAAATTATAAAGTCCCTAAACGTCAACACAATCCAAAAATACAACTAAAAGAAACTACCAACTTAGAAGAAAGCTTGAGACTTGGTCAAACTTATAATCATGGGCAATAACCATGTGTCATACTCTTGTGTATTGTAGGTCGTGTTTGTTACCATAGGTCGTGTTTGTTACCACCCACTTAATCATTTGCTCAATCATTCTCTGCTAATCGACAGTGAGTTCTCGTAACCCCTTTTTACTGTTTTACTTATTTGGGGGAAAAACATGTTACTTAAACTTACTTTTCTTCTTCTGAATCTTATTACTTTATGTATGTGCACTAGTAACCCGATAACGTATTACATGAGCTAAATAAATATCACACTCTTTAAGATCTTGTTCTACTCGAACACATCCTCTTAGCTACTGGATGTAGCCTATGGATTAATATTGATAGTACTATCGGGATTGACAACCCCCATTCTCCCGACTGATTGGAACGCGTAAATCCACGGTTAACAAATGTTGAATGATTATTTCCATCCTTATTTACTTGCAAATATTCGTGATAGATATTTGCTCAAGATCTTATACTTATTACACTTGTCATTTGGTTGAGGATTGTGGGCTCATGGTAATAATTATCAACCGACTATGTGTTACTATTACATAAATTATATTATGAACCCATTATTATCATCATCCAAACTTTGATTACTTTTGTTTATCGAGTCTCTAAACTCTACGAGCTCACCAACTTTATGTTGACCCATTTTCTAACATGTTTTTCAGGAAATTAAATCAAGTAGGTGTGGAACTTTTGGAAATGGCATACTAGGGCACATAGAAAGATTGTGAAGCATAGGCGTAGGATTATCTAAGCAAATGTGTTATAATCTTTTAAATATGTACCCTAATACATTGTAGCCATTTTGGATGTCATGTACGCTTAAGTGGAATGTAGTAAGATCTTTTGTTACACCATGTGTTCATAACATCCCATGACGTCATGCCCTCGAGTTTCCGCCAAGTTGGGGGTGTGACAGATTGGTATCAGAGCCATGGTTGTAGAGAATTAGGAGGCCTTAGATAGACCCCCTAGACTATAACTATAAGCTCAAGCACTTAGAATCCACACACCTAGACAAATCACACTACTTAATAATTACAACTTATATTCCTTGTTTCAGCTATGTCTGCACGATACACGTCGGATGACTCGTACCCCTCGGGACGCCCAACCTCGGGAAAGGAGAAAGCCGACAACCCACCTGTCCACTCACCCTACCATCTTACTTCTATGCCAACAGACGCCACACGAGAGAGAGTGGTTCTTCCCGAAGGTTTCCTAGAACCAAAGGTGAAACCGATCGTAAGACCTCTAAGTGTACCATCTAGTGACCTTCCATCAGAAGATTTGTCAAACTCTACCTTACCCGTTCTACCCCCAAGACGCTTTAAGGGTGCCCACGACGAGCGCATGTTTAAGAGGATACTCATGATAGCAACGGAGGTGGGCAATACGCGTGCTATTGCAGATGAAACAGACACAAGAGTGACAAGACTGGAGAACCAACTGGAAATAGCAAGCCACATCGTCATAACCGCTACTAAGAGTGCCCAGAAAGCCCACATGATGGCAACCGTTTCGATTGGATCACTAATCATTAATATGACCCCTCCCCCCTTTAATGTTGAAGATGATGATGATGATGATGATGATGATGATGATGATGATGATGATGATGATGATGATGATGATGATGATGATGATGATGATGATGATGATGATGATGATGATGATGATGATGATGATGATGATGATGATGAGGAAGACGACTAATTGGTAGTTTTTTTTTTAATATTCAAGTTTGGTACATTTGATATGGTAGCCATTTTGAAACACTTTTTAGTATGTAAAAATAGTTTCGCTAACTTAGTTTGTAAAACTTTGGTGTTTATTTTGTTATGATGATGATGATGATGTTAGCTAGATGTTAATGATGTGTTGGGGTTGTTTCTTTATTAGGATACATAAACAGGTTTTAACAGACAGGTTTGGTTACTGAAAAATTACCCGAAAAAATCGGGCGGAAACTGGAAAATGCAGCAAATTGATGCTGCATCAGAACCTTTTAGCGACGACATTAGCGACGACATGTCGTCGCCAAAAGTCAAATGCTGCAAATTTTTTACTGCACTTAGTCGTCGCTGAAATACATATGTGACGACTTATAGCGACGATATGTCGTCGCTAAAAGTGATTAAAATATTATTATTTTAACAGATAATAATTTTTTGAATACAAAAATAAATACTTTTCGCGACGACATGTCGTCGCTAAATGACATCACCAAAAAATTTCTGAATTTCTTTTCCCTTTTTTTCCCTGGAAGGTGGGTCCCACTTATGTCGTCGCTAAAAAGTTTCAGATACCAGGTTTTGGCGGCTAGCCTTGTCGTCGCCAAATGTCGTCGCCAAAGGTTTTAGCGACGACATATCTAGCTATTGGCGCCGACATTTGTCGTCGCCAAAACTCACTTTTCTTGTAATGGCTACCAAAAGCTCATCCCACTAACTAGCTAACAACTCAATCAAATGACAACGTGTTAAACTAAGAAAAGAAAATATCCTAAAAAATAAGCTAATACGTAAATACCAAAGTAAATGACTTTATTCTTCCTTCCTCTATGCTAAAAGGTTTACACATCACCATGAATCAATAATATCTCCAAAAAATATGGCAATATCATATTCAACAAAATGGACCTTTGGTTTCTTGTGTGTTATGATTCTCGTTAAGTGTAATCAACACTTTAATTCTTTTTCTCATGAAGAAAACTTTATTTGAGTTTTTTCCCATATAAATACAAGGGGAAGTTAGAATACAAACAAATATTTACGTGTGAAGTGTGCGGAGCATCTAAACCGTTGATATTTCAATCAAGTAGGCAGGATTAAAAAGCATGAAATTCTATCCATGGCAAATAATGTTTGCATGAGAATTCCATATCTTGCTTAAATAATTTGCATGCGAATTTTCTCATTTGTGACATGCTTGTGCGTTGATTTCGAAATCACGCAAGTTAATTTATTTATCATGCAAGCACTATAACAACCTTGCGTGATAATTATCGAAATCACGCAAGTACGTTATATTTCTGAAATTATGTTTTGAATGGCTTGATACAAAGTTTGTAGTTGTATGGAATTGATATTGAAAATTAAGCAAGTTATTAAAGCTTGCATGAAAATTTCATCCCATTTTTAAAGCTTGCATGATAATTTCATCTTATTTTATACTTTTTATGAAAACAATACTTTGTATTTTAATAGAAACATAACCAAGTTTCGATTTTGTTCCAATTAAGTCATTCAAACTTTGTTTTGTTTCAATTAGATAACTTATCTTTAAATTTTGTTTCAATTAAGTCACTCAAACTTTGTTTTGTTTTAATTAGATAACTTAAATTTACTTTAATGTTTCAATCCTATATATGTGAATATTATTATTTTTTATTAAATTGTGAGACAATTTTAATAAATGAAAATTTTGTATAAATTCCAAAAAAAATTTAAAAATGGCAATTTTTTAATTATAATATGTGTGTTAAAAATCATTTTTACATGTTATACAAGTTAATTATTTATGATTAAAACGTATTTCTAAAGTCAAGTTACTTAAAGAAAACAAAATGTAAAGATAAGTTACCAAATTGAAACAAAACAAAGTTTAAATGACTTAATTGGATCAAAACTTAAAGATAAGTTACCTAATTGAAACAACACAAAGTTTGAGTTACTTAATTGGAACAATATAAAAAGTTGATTATGTTTCTATGACATTTTCCCTTTAAAGTTTCTTATAAATATGTAGTTTGAAAAATATTTATGAGAATACTAATTTCAAAAAATATTTACCAAAATAAATAGTTTTATATAAACTTCTTATTCTCACTCCTAATCTTATTAAGAGTGTCAAAATACTAATTTATTTGGATACGAAGTGTTCCATTCAATGGAATAATTAATCCCTATTTGAGTCCATCTTTTTCTGGCCCACTTCAAATTGGACAACTTCAACAAGCACAAACAAAAATGGGCAGCCAATTTGCTCATAACACTATCATTAGGAGTTGGGTTTAGGTATGGTTAGCCTAACTTCTAAATGTGACAACGTTTCTAAATTATGCTTAGTACCGTATGAAAACAAACTCATCAACATTATAATTTTATCCTTTTTTTGTTAGAAGACTTGTTTCCTATGTTCCACTTTTACATAGATCAATTTTTATCCTTGATTAGTTCATTGGTGGTGCAATAATCATCACTATCATACCCCTCACCACTCGATCATGTAAGTCTATGATAGAGATCTGTAAAGTGGATCAATCTCCTAGCCTTTTATAATAGTCAAACACTCCCAAAGAAATAAAGAAGAGATAGATAAACTTGAACAAAGTTTCTTAATATTTTCATTCATCCTAACCCAAAGAACATTTGGCTATTTATAGCCTTACAAAGATTTAATTACTAATCCATTACTAGACCACTAACATTTAACTATTTGACCACTAATAAAAACTAACTACCATTAAATTAATTAAGGAAAATAAATAAATAAGGGACATGATGATGTATGGTGACGTGGACTTGGCACATATTATGCAGCCTAGTTCATATTGAGATAGATATGATGCATATATTTAAGAAAAACCCTACTTAATCTGGTGAAGCTTTATGTAAATTATCTTTGAAGTAAAGCTTACCAAACGTCCAAACCCTTTAAACACACTTTAGGGGATGTGATTTTTGAAAAAAAGATACTTGAACTGAATCACATTTAGTGCAATTAATAAACCTACATCCTCCCCTCATGTGAAGTCATTTTAGTCCTTCCTTGAATGCTAGAATATTTCTCAAAGATAACGTCAATGCAAACATATTGTCGTTTTATTAAAAAATGTTGCATAATCCAAACAGTTAGTACTTATTGACCGATAATAATCCATACAAACAATTTGATTAGTAATAACCATAATTTTTACATTTGTTTCATAGAACAATCCAATAGTGTATTATCATCAAATATTTACACCTACTTTCATTTGATTTGGTTGATAATAATGATTATGAACGAAATGAAACAACTTACAAGGGAAACCCACCGGAAATCATGTGTAAGTCGAGTGTAAATCCGTATGATTATATTATTGGCATTACCCTTGGAAAGTAAGTGAAAGTTGGGAGTATGATTGGTTAAATTGTAAGTATGGACTATTATAGGTCACGGAGTTATAGTTTCAGTTATTAGAACCGAATTTTCCTTTTAATAGTTATAAAAGTATCTAATGTGAAACCACATGTCGATCACTTATCATCAGTCGTTGTAAGGTTTGAGCTTTAGGGTTGCGTCTTTATATTATGCAAAACAACCTCTACACAATGTACAAGAATCAAGCTTCCAAGATTAAATCTTTTTCATCATTGTCTACTAGGTGAAGGCAGTATGGCATTGTGCAATATGTTTACTTTGATCATGTCTAGTTTTCGTCAAAATAACTAAATATAACTCATAATCACCTTTGCTTGTAGTGATAATTAGAGGGAAATTTAATACATGATTCTTTTTCTAACTTTATCATTTTTGCAAATCTATGACAAGAGAGTAAACTTGAGTAACTGCAATGAACACATGATATAATGTGTTTTTGAATGGAAACTAACACAAGCTAGTGAAAAGTAAAAACTTTTTACTAACAAAGAAATGATGGGCATGAACATCATTTCTATTGACTAGACAATGTCTGTATTTGTTCTTTCTGTATTTGATTAAAAAGGCCAAAATGAATGACACTAAAAGTTTAAAGGAGCTAAAATTGAGTGGATGCAAAAGAAATGAAACAAGGCATAATTTGTGTATGAGATTAAACATGGTCCACAAGAAAAGGAGCATAAATCATCATTTAGCTTTTAGCTTGCTCAAAAGTTTCTTCAAAGCTAGCTCCTTGTCACACAACCAAAACCCTTAATTTCAAATACCATTTAGCCTCTTGTCACCTAAAATGGGGGCACAAAACTCCGTGTAGCGCCAGTTTGTCCTTACGTCGATACTTAAATATATCCTAATACACTGCTGCCAAGGAGAAACAGTCCTTTACATCATGCATGATGAAAGATTAAGATCTATAGACGAATGGCGCACGCTTTCTGCCTCACCTCATTCCTTGAAATTATAACAACTTGCTATATTTATGATTTTATTCAGGATCAAACTCTACAAAACTATAAACATATATCCACTTCTATATGTCCAGTTGTAGATCATGTTCAGCTTTAGTTTGTACTTTCATGGATTTTCTTTAATCTATTTTTGCAATGCCCATACTTCCATTTCTCTATTCATGTTGCATACATGTACGAAGTTACGGTAGTGATGCATTTATACTAAAAACCATGTAAAAAACTTAAATTTTGGTGTACTGCATTGTATCATATATAGATGATAATGGAGAAGTGGTCCTGAAAGATTATACAACCCAAGGTTAAGTTGCATGCTTAAATCCTCTATTCTGACAGCAAATAAGTTTAATATAAACTAGAGGTTATAACCAAAGTTTGTTTAAATGTATGGGGTTCATTATTATTCAAATCTCATTGATGTTTATAGGAAAAATAACTTATGTTCTGTAAAGTGACTAAGTAGTTGATTAATGGTCCTACTTCTTGGGGTAAGATAACAATGACCCCATATATACACCCTTTTCCAATTTGTTAATTATAGTTGAAGGAGAAACCAAGTTCATGTTTGACTATTTTGGGACCACATTGGACCACATAATATTTCTTGTTTGGGTGGGATGTAAATTTTTTTCAACAGGTGGGATGTACATTTATAGTAACATAGATGATTACTTGGTAGTATTTCAAATATTGGCAAGAAAGGTTTCATATTCTATTAGACAATATGTTATTGGATGAGACTTGTGTGCCAACTCAGGCTACTACAATGGCAAACATAGCCTGAGTAGGGGCGTGACTCCGTGAGGCGGGTGTCGTTAAGCTGTTGGCTCTTCAACATATATTTACAAAAAGTTATTTGTTTTTATAATTTTTTTTAACTTCCACTCAAACTTATATCGACCCTAGCCAATGTTACCGTCACAAATGGAACCGAACTGAACACAAACAATCTTCACCCATATCCCAATCTTGATTGTTCTACGGATTGTTCTACGAACTGAATGTGAGAAGAGGAACACAGTTTTGGTGATATTCTAGAAGTATAATATTGAATGTTTGATTGATCAGATTGTTTTGGTTCATGCATACAACAAAATATACACATATAAAATTTAGGGAGTGATCAAGACAGAACTCCATATTAAGTTGAGAAATTGAGAACTACCAAAAAGACAAGGGATGAAATTTTAAAAAGGAGGGGTAAAATTTGAACTTTAAATATAAAAATCTTTAAATATTTCTATCTTTTGCATACGTTAATATTATTTAAAAAAAATTACACCATTGTATCAAGAATTTCCTTATCTTTCATTTGAGTATAAATAACGTTATAAAAAAATATTTTTTTCTCGTTTTTTTAATTTTAATACTGCATATGTGTAGTATTGCGATATTGCATTTGATTATATTTTTCTTTAAACGTTAATAACTTCTTCATACGTTATTTATATTAAAAAAATTAAAAATCACGTTTTTTTGATACTACATATATGTAGTATCATTGTACTAAATGCATTTTTTGAAGCGGTCAAATGGCTCAAAGTCTAATAATTATTTAAGTGTACATACGATCTCAAATGACCAATAAATCAAGATTTTAGGGGGGCAATTTTTGGGGGGAAATTTATTTGTTCTATAGTAAGAAGATTAAGAGGGAAAATTAAGTGAAATTTTTCATCATGCATGCATGAGTTGATGGAACTATATTTTTAACCCGTGTGTAACACACAGGAATTAAACCTAGTTACAAATGAAAACAAAACCAATACTTATACTATGTCTAAACATAAAGATAATAATAAACTAATAAACAAACGATAAATACCATAACAAAATAAAATAAACCTGAAATTCAAACTATAAGATAACAATGCATCAATACGGCATATGCTGCATATATGTAGTAGTATGATACTATATGTAGTATACGATACTACATATATGCAATACTATAAAATTAAAAAGGAATAGTGAATACGATGATGTTATGAACTTAAGTTACACGTAAAACCACTAAAACTACGTAGCTTTGATAAACTAACTTAAATTATTTTTTATTAGAAAACTTAACTCATTGGTCTTTATTTAATTTTAATGGACGACTCAATCTTCTTCTCTTAAATCATAATTCTTCTCTTTCTCATTTACTCAAATAATCATCATTCATTTAAGTAAAAAATTACTCGCCCTTAAAAATAGATCGTAGGTCAATTTGGCTTCTTAATTCCAACTAACAGATTAATATAACATGACTCATATAATCAGTATTGTGATACGCCCTTGCTGCACATATTCATACCGCATCACATAACATGAACCAAGTAATTGCTAGTAATGTCAATACGATCATATGAGAAAAATCCAAATTTAGAATTAAGGCATGACGGTGTTGTTTTTTTGTGATGCTATCATCGAAATCAATATCAGGGAACTTTTGTTATTTTATCAAAGTACGTTGTTTTGATGGTTTGTCATGTAATTTAAGTGCATAACAACACCATATTCACTTTCCCCAATTTAAAAATCTTTAATATCGTATATTACATATATGCAGTATTGAAATTAAAAAAAAATGAGAAATTTTATTTTTTTATAACGTTATTTATACTCAAATGAAAGATACTGAAATTCTTGATCTAATGGTGCAATTTTTTTTAAAAACTTAACGTACGTATGCAAAAGTTAGAAATGTTTAAAGATTTATATATTTAAAGTTCCAATTTTGCCCATCCTCTTTAAAATTTCATCCCTTGTCTTTTTGGTAGTTCTTTAGTTCTCAACTTAATATATATGGGAGGGATTAAGAGAGAACTCCATATTAAGTTGAGAACTAGAGATCTCCTAAAAGACAAGGGATGGAATTTAAAGTGGAGAGGTAAATTTGGAACTTTAAATATATAAATCTTTAAACATTTTTATCTTTTGCAAACGTTAAGTTTTTAAAATTTTTTTCGCACCATTAGATCAAGAATTTCAGTATCTTTCATTTGAGTATAAATAACGTTATAAAAAAAATAAAATTTTCTCGTTTTTTTAATTTCAATACTTCATATATGTAGTATACGATATTATATGTTTTTAAATTGGGGAAAGTGAATATGGTGTTGTTATGCACCTAAATTACATGACAAACCATCAAAACTAGTACTTTGATAAAATAACAAAAGTTCCGTGATATTGATTTCGATGATACCATCACAAAAAACACCACCATCATGCTTTAATTCTAAATTTTGTTTTTTCTTATATGATCGTACTGATATTGTTAGTAATTACTTGGTTCACGTTATGTGATGTGGTATGAATATGTGTAACAGGGGCGTATCACAGTACCAATTATACGAGTCATGTTATATTAATCTGTTAGATGGAATTGAGAAGCCAAATTGACGTACGATCGATTTTTAAAGGGCGAGTAATCATTATTAAAATGAATGACGATTATTGAGTAAATGGGAAAGAGAAGAATTATGACATAAGAGAAGAAGAGTGAGTCGTCCATTAAAATTGAATAAAGACCAACGAGTTAAGTTTTCTAGTAAAAAATAATTGAAGTTATTTTATCAAAACTATGTAATTTTAATGGTTTTACATGTAACTTAGATGTATAGCATCACCGTATTCACTATTCACTTTTATATTTTATAGTGTTGCATATATGCAGTATCATATACTACATATATGTAGTATCATACTACTACATATATGTAGTATTGATGTATTGTTATCTTATAATTTGAATTTCAAGTATATTTTATTTTGTTATGATATTTATCATTTATTTATTAGTTTATTATTATCTTTATGTTTAGACATAATTTAAGTATTGATTTTGTTATCATTTGTAATAAATTTTTTTAATATGGAATATTATGAACTTTGTTATTGGTCATTTGAGATCGTATGTACACTTTAATAATTATTAAACTCTTGAGCATTTTGTCACTTCAAAAAATGCATCAAGTACAAATATACTACATATATGTAGTATCAAAAAAATCAAAACGTGATTTTTTAATTTTTTTTATATAAATAACGTATAAGTTATTAACGTTTAAAGAAATATATAATCAAATACAATATCGCAATACTACATATATGTAGTATAAAAATTAAAAAAAGAGAAAAAAAATATTTTTTATGAAGTTATTTATACTCAAATGAAAGATAAGGAAATTCTTGATCTAATGGTGCAATTTTTTTAAATCAATATTAACGTATGCAAAAGATAGAAATATTTAAAGATTTATATATTTAAAGTTCTAATTTTACCTTTTCTCCCCTTGTATTTTTTGTAGTTCTCTAGTTCTCAACTTAAAATGAGTTCTCTCTTAAACCCTACCCTTATATATATATATATATATATATATATATATATATATATATATATATATATATATATATATATATATATATATAATATAATATAAAATATATTTATATACCAAAACAAAAAAAACTTATGCCACATTTTCAAAGCTTTTAGCTTATGTGGTATTATTTGAGAGTATATTAGGGCTGACAAATCGTGTATTATCGTGCTTAACAGGTTAAAGACCGCGCGAGTAACACAAGTAACAAACATGAAAATGACTCGTTTAACATGCGGTTTCTATTGTTTGAATATGACAGATATATGTTTTATGTATCAAAGATGAGAAATGATAAACTCTACCCTCCTAGTTTTAATTATTTTAAAATTTAAAAAATACATAAGATACTTTTTTGCTTAACAGGTCTTATCGTGTTTAAACAAGTGATCCAATTGCTAGCCCTAGAGTATATCTCAGAATAATGATTTTTTATTTAAAATATGTATATAAAATATATTATAATAAAACTAATTACATTTTTTGTCCAATAATATTTTGAAGAATTCTGAAACATTTAAGAGTATATATATTTTTAACTCTTTACTACAAAAGGTGTACATGATATTTGATAGAGTTTAAAAATGAAACTTATGGATAAAACTAATAATATTCCTAAAAATACCACTTGAATGTTGTGTTTTCGAGCGTAACGCGGACACTAAACTAGTATATATATAAGAGAAAATAGAAAAGTACGCACTCTTAATTTATTTACATTCAGAGAGAATAAGAATCTAGAACTTTCAAACCCTTTTAGTACTTTTCAACATTATTAATAAACTAATAATGTTGGAACCCTAATACCGTTCTAAACCCTAGATGTTCTATCAAGAGTATTCAAATTATTGTTCAAAAGTAATATTAAACTATTTTAAATTAACATAAAAAATCAAGACAACTATATGAATTTTACATCTGATCTGTTGGTCTTGTTTTCAAGATTTATTTTTTTAACATTAACAATAATTGGAGCACAATAACATATTTCTTCATATTATAATCTGAAATATATTTCTTCAATTTGTAAGGAGAAATTTTTTTCCTTTCACTTTTTTGGTTCTTATGTGCTGACATCAATTTTAATTTAATTACAAAATGAAAAATCAATCAATTATACTTGAAATTGGTGGAATCAAAATTAATTGTAACCGATACTTTTTAGTTGTTTACGTTTGAAACCGGTCAACTATTGCATTCAACTTTTATTTTAAATATTTCTCAACATATTACGTTTGAATTTTTGTTTATGAATTTTAAACTTAGCTCTTTTATATAGACGAATTTTAAACCTAGTGTTAAATATAAAGCAATAACAATGACATTTGTAATGAAGTATACATACAAATAAAGTAAGAAACTAAATAAAATACACTACGGAAGACACGTACTCTTTGAATTATCTTTAACCATTTTAATTAGACCGCATCCAATCAGAAAGGGTCACATCTTTTCAACCCTCCAAAGAGTATTATGAACTCAAATGCAACTGCCATCCACTTCTTCAAATTAAAATTAACTAAAATAATTATGTATTTAACAACCTTAAACATAATTACAATTGCAATATATTAAAAAGAAAATTTCATGAATAGTGTTGTTTTATGTTTTGCATTTCAGCAATTATAGTTATGTAGGTTTGTATTTTGGTCATCAAAGTAGAATGACTCTTTTACAGATATGTTGTGTTTCAAGTAGTGTTATTTATTTGTTATATTTTGATCACCATCGTTTTGTAGGTTTTGTATTTTGACCGTCAAAGAAAAATGAATCTTTTATTTGTAAGTAAGTTGATTTTGAGGGCAATTAGTTTTGTGGTTGTTTTACAGTCCTTGGATTCTTGGAACAAGGCGTACTTATTTTTGTTATCAGATTCTACAGAGAGAGACAGTGATCCACCATTGCCAACACCGAATTAGATGTGTTTCATTGTGATAATGTTGTGTACAACTGTTTCATTATGTTTGTTTGAAGTTGAATGACATTTATTTATTCGTTGATTTTAGCATGTGTATGATTTTAACGGTTGTGATGACATGAATTTAAAGTTATGCAACACTACAAGAAAAAGGTTTTTTTGCGACACAACTTTTCGTCGCAAAAAGCTAGCTTTTCGTCGCAAAATATTAATTGCTACGAAAATTTCGTCGTGAAACCGTCGCCGTAAAAACATTGTCGCAAAAGATTTTTTGCGACGAAATTTGCGAGGAAGGGAATGTGGGTCCCGCAGTTTTAAAAAAGTAAAAAAAATTTAAAAAGACTTTTCGCGACGAAATGATCGTCGCAATTGCTTTATTTGACTTTAAAAGTCAAATCTCGGATATTGTTTAATAGAGAAAATGAAAAATAGATTATATTTTATTTTTTGCTACGATAATATCGTCGCAATTGTTTTTAAAGTGAAATCTCAGATGGTGTTTAATAAAGAAAATGGAAAATAAATTAATATTCACTTTTTGCGACGAAATTATCGTTGCCATTGGTTTTATGACTTAAAAAGTCAAATCTTGGATATTGTTTAATAAAGAAAATAAAAAATAAATTAAATTTTATTATTTGCGACGAAATTATTGTCGCAATTGTTTTTTTGACTTTTAAAGTCAAATAAAGTGATATTTTTGCCGTTTAGTGGGTTATTTGTGACGAAATTTTTTCTTGTACTTAATGGCTAGTGCAACTCGTGAGCGATGCATAATCTTATTAGTTCATTATTTAAAATTGATATAAATAGTATTAAAAAGCATCTTCATCTCCATCGATCTTCATATACTAATAAAACACTAATCCTTATATAATATAGCAAAATAAAAAAATCCTATGTGGCATCTTTTTATAGCTTTTAGCTTATGTGGTATTATTTGAGATATTATCTCACAATAATAATTTTTTTAATTAAAATATGTATATAAAACTTATTATAATAAAACTAATTACGTTTTTGGTCCCCTAATATTTTGGAGAATTCTTAAAAATTTAAGAGTATTTATATTTTTAACCATTTACTACAAGGGGTGTACGTGAGTCGGTTTATATTTGATAGAGTTTAAAAATGAAACTAATGGATAAAGTTAATAATAACATACAATTAAAGACCTCAGTGTTTTATAAATATACATAACATTTTTATATGATTTTTTTAGAATAAACTATACCATAAAACTAAGCACTTTCTTCTCTTTAATTTGAGTATAATATTGCTATACTAAAAATCTAATTTTTAAAAATATATCATGTATTCCGTTTTACCATGGTTTTGTCTCAAAACTGAATGAAATATTCATGAACATCCTTAAAAGCATCACTTGAATTGTGTTCCCGAGCATAACGCGAGCACTAAACTAGTAATCTATATTGTAAAACATTATTTCTTTCTCTTTTGAACATTGCGGTTCTCATTTAGTGTTCTTGCTATATATAAATGTATAAAGTTGAACTATTTCCATTATCTAATCCGGGCACACGAGTATACTGAGTAGTTAACGATGAAATATCATGCCACAAACTGTATAAATAAGTTAAGTGTTTGAATTCGAAACAAATAATACCGACATAAGCAAAAGTTATAGTAAAAAGCGTGTTTTGAATTGGGTAGAAAGTGTAGAAAAGTTTTTTAAAAATTTATTAAACAACTTAAACGAACTCTAATTAAACTCATTTTAGCAATATTAGAACCGGCTCATCAAGTCCAAAACCTTAAAGAGAAATTATAAATTTCAAGGAAAAGCAAGAAAACACACAATGACAAACAAGAAAACACTATGGCTTGAAAACGTAGATTCTCTAACTTAAATGATAAATCCTAAAAGCTAAACCCTAAAACTAAAACTAAAACATTATCTGAAAAGTGTTAAAAAAACATGAAAAAAAATTATTTTTATTTTGTTTAAAATAAATGATGAAAATTGTTAATAAATATTTACAAAAAGGATGATTTCAGTTATTCCTTAGTTACAAACAACAAGTGAAATTCATTGTATATTTAAAGGACGAAATATATTGTTACTCTTTAAAATAAAAAAATGTAAAAGCTAATCTTTAAAAGCTAAACATTAAATTCTAAACTCTCAAACTAAATCATTAATATTAATAAATTAAAAAAAAACTTTTAACAATTTCTACCAAAAAGACTTTATTTTAACTGAAATACACCAACCGAAGAAACTGGAAAATGTAACTTTAAGTCTGATTAATCTACATAATAAATCAAGGTTTTAGAGGGTCATTTTTAGGGGGAAAATATTTGTTCTATGATAGGAAGTTAAGTCAAGAAAATTATAATCATGAATCAGCACTTTCCAAATAAATGTTTTGTAAACCAATTGTTTCGATGGATCAAATAGTTCCCAAAAATGAATGCTAGTCAAATATCTTTCCCCCAAATCTTTTCTAGCATCTTTGACTTATTAAAGGAGTAAATCCAGCTCAAAGTTTTCCTGCTCCAATTTACCCCAAAAAACTCTGATTTATTATATAGATAAACAATCAAAATTACAAAATTGTCCGTGAGTCAAGATGCTTAATAAAATTATATAGATTAAAGCGGAAATATTTCCAATATAATTTTCACACACATTTTCAACACCACGTTTTTTATTTTTTAATAGTACGTGAGATAATAAAAAGACACATGATTTTTGAACTACCAAATTATCAAAAGCATCAAATCATTGTTGATCAACATGAAGTAGGTAAATGAAGAAGAGAGAGATATATATAAATATATTTTTCTAGACTTGTCGTAGCAAAAGATCGAATTTCGACTAGTTCACCAATCAAATTGTGTGTGTGTGCAACAAAAAGTTAGATACCAAAGAGCAAGTGCTTTGGTGACACATATGTGGGTTGAGTGAGTTTATGGCTATAAATGAGGCCAACGTGATGAGTCTTATTAAATATTCTCAGTTTCGTCATCACCCAATATTCATCACAAAAGCTAATATATTCCAGGCACTTTGGGAACATAGATGGCTTGAGCCCAGTAAATTACAACTTAGTGGGGTATATATATATTGTTGTTAATTAATTATAATTATTAATTAACAAAACAAAAGCTAGTAGCATATATGAAAACAAAAAACTATGTAATTATATGTAGGGTTGACCTTCTCCCAAATATATATTTTTAACTGTTGTGTCAAATATATATATACTGGTTTTGCAATTGCGAGTACAAGATCAAGACCCATGGAGTGATCGAACAGACGAGCACTATTGTCTTTGTTTGAAAGAATATATGTAAAGTGTTGAAAATTGTTTTATATTGAAAAGGATAAGCAATTAGGTCACCCGGTACGCACCCACGAAGTGGTCCTCGTCCTCACCTCGCGAGCTCATCGGCCTGGGTGTGACGAGGTAGTGAGCTTGTAACGAGGAGAAATCTAGCTGTTTTTTTTGGGCCGTACGACTCTCATTTAAAACCCACACTCAACATATTTGTAAAAAAAGGGATATGATACGGTTTATACAACGATTATTTTCGAGACCTGATGCGTTAATATAGTCATTCTCTTCATCTGAATCTGATGTTCAAGATACGGCTCAGTCATCAAGAACTTATGTTCGCCAAGAACGTTTGGCGGCCGAGGATGCCCTCATGAAAATTACTTTGTAGATGATCTAATATTTAATGAAGAGTTTTTAGAGAACACTATCGTATGTCAAAAAGACTATTTTTAAAAATATCTTCACCACTACGACAAGAGGGTTATGACGGGAGGGGGAAAAAGTTTCACTCTGATACAAAAATGCTCATTGGTGGCCAAACAACTAGCAACCGGTAACCCTTCTAACGAGTACGATGAATATCTTGTCATGTATTGCATGCAGGACTTCACGTGACTGCCTTGAGTATTTTTGCCAAAAAAATATGCGTGCGCAACAAATCATGACATTGTAGTACTATACCAAGCACATGAGGAAAATCATGGCATACCCGGAATGATCAGTAGCTTTTATGTACACAATGGATTTGGAGAATTGTCCAACAATATTGCATGGACAATTCCACTAAGATGATCACGAATACCGAACAATGATACTTGAGGTGGAAGGGTCAACTGATCTGTGGATTTTGACTTTTTACTTTGGTCATGCAAGTGTCCATTTGGAGTGTTAAAGGGTAAATTGGGTATTATTAAGCGTTCGACAAGAGCTTTTAAACGAGAGAAGATAATACACGTGATGTACACTTGTATATTACGTAACATGATTCTAAAAGATGAGGGAAAAACGCTATCACCCGTGCACATAAGGGATCCCCAAAACGAATGAAAAGGATGCCGTAGATATCAATCATTGACTAAATAATACTGATTTGCATCATAGGCTACGATACGGTATCGTCGACACATATCGCCGGATGTCGATCAAATTTTTACAGTTTTTTTATTAAGTTGTTTTAACTTTAAAAAAAGTTGTGGTATTTTATTTTTATTACTAATAAAAATGTTTTATTTAGTGGGTGCCCGAGGTCCAAAGATGTGAGAAGAAATGAAAATTTGTGAAGTGCGATGACACAACCCATTGGAGGGGCTCGCATTTGCATTACTTCACCTTGTGGCGCTTCTAGTATCCTTAGCTTGCTAATGCTTAAACTAACCAACTAATAAAAGAGGTAACTTTGTAGAAATATAACCAAATATTGAACTTATACATAGATTAATAATATCTTGCAAATATATAAGTTCACAAATAAATTTTTGGTGTTAGGTCTTTTGAATGAGGTTCAACTAGAAAGTCTAAATTTTGTAGAAAGCCTAAGATGGTATCTGAATCGTTAGATCTAAGATTAAATGAAGATCATATGGGCTATAAACATAATGTGAGATAATTGTAAATAGTTGAAACTTTAAATTGTAAGCCAATGATGTATTAGTCTTTGTCCTCTTTTCAAGTTTCAACATCTTCTTTAAACCACTATAAAAAAAGTGATCATTAGCGACTAAATTATTAGAGACTGAAATATCAGTCTCTAATACATAGTATCCAAGACTGATATATCAGTTACTAATGATATTAAGGACTAATTTTTTGTGACTCGTGTTAGTGACTGGTAGTTAGTCCCTAATACTCCGACACATTATTCAAGACTAAAATTCAGTGACAAAAAAGTTTGCAAAAAAAAAACATTTGGAGATAAACTTTTTGGTAACTGAATTTCACTCCCAAATTAGTATCTCTTTTGATAATAAATAGTGTCATTGTATGGGTAACTAATATTCAGTCTCTAATAATTATATAACATATTAATGACTAAAAGTCAGTTCTTAATGTTTCTGAAGCATACTGAATTAGGGACTGATGTTCAGTCCTAAGTTATTTGTGTGTAAAAATAGAAAGAGTAATTGACTAGCAGTCTCTAATTATTTGACCTAAATTATATCAGTTTAAGAAATGTAACGTAAACTGAAAATCAGCATTCAAGATGGTCTAACTGACCTTACTAGTAACCGACACTACTAGAAAATATGGTTAATGCAACTCTTTCAGTTGTGTTGCATTTGACTTTAAAGCAACTTTGTTAAAAATAAAAGTTGCATTAGAAGATATAAGTCAAATTAGCTTAAAATAATCCCAACTAACATCGATTGGCAAAAAAATAATCACAACTTAGTTTATTCCATCCAGTGATCCCAAATCCAACTTTTTTTTTCCTCCAGTAGTCCGCCGTTAAATACACTTAACGGCTGTTAACTTTTTTTTCGAATTTCACACTGATGTTTTATGGATTTTGATCGGGAGGAGGATACGAGTCAATTGATGTATACCTTACCTCCAAATGGTTTAATTTTAACATTCGATTAAAGCACCGTTATGGGTTAAACATCCGACAGAAGAGCGTTTCATCGTTTGGAATATCGGTTCAAGGTAAGGTGTACATCAATTGACTCGTATCTTTCTCCCGATCAAAATCCATATAACATTGGTTTGAAATTCAAAAAAAATTAAAAAAAATTAACGGCCGTTAAGCGTACTTAACGACGGACCACTGGAGACAAAAAAATTTGGATTTTGGATCACTGGGGGAATAAACAGAGTTGATATTATTTTTCGACCAGCATGTGTTAGTTGAGATTATTTTTGGTTAATTTGACAATATTTAATAATAATTATTTTGGAGAATTTGGCAAGATTTAATAATAATTGTTTTGGAGATTGACGAAAAAGGACTTAAAATTCATTGGAGCTAAGCTTCGAACTTTGGTGTTCCAAGACAACAAGAAACGACATACCATTAAGCCAAAGAAGATATGTTATTTTCTTTTCCTACTATGCATATATAAATAAACAGTCACATCTATAAAACCTATATAAAGTCATAGCAACGCTCATTTGCAACTGCCATTTGATGAGAATTGATTTAGTCAATGTGAGTTTGATAAAAATTGCAACTGCCATTTGCACAAAAAACCAAAATTGATTAAATCTTTGAAACATCTGTGTTTGATGAGAATTAAACAAAACCACTTTATTTTGATGTTACCTGTAGCCATCCTAAAGACATGATTAAGTCATTTTACTCTAGCCTTCAAAACTCAGCCATCTAGGTTTTAGTATATGCTGTC
The DNA here is from genome assembly GCA_030867185.1 of Tagetes erecta. Classification (NCBI taxonomy): domain Eukaryota; kingdom Viridiplantae; phylum Streptophyta; class Magnoliopsida; order Asterales; family Asteraceae; genus Tagetes; species Tagetes erecta. The sequence continues at coordinate 63,400,300 of CM061488.1, forward strand.
AAATTCTAGTTTGATCATGTAAAGAAATCATATACATAATTGAACAAATTCTTAATGTTTTTACGTTGTTGTCAATTTGAATTTGTTATTCTTGTGGATCGAGTACGATTATGGGTTATATTGGAATTTATTATTTGTGGAATTTGATACTTAACTAAGGGCATTGGGTTTTATTTGGGGAGGAAAGATCAAATACAAAATTGATTTTGTTTAAAAAGTGTGAAAAGTGACTTAAATCATATTAAAATCGGGTTAAACGAACTCTGTTTTAGCTCATTCAAGCGGCGTTGGAACCGTCTCGTCGAGCTTTGTCATATTAGCTTTTAGGTTTAACTTTTAGGGTTTAGTTTTAAAATTTAGTTTTAGCCTTAGGGTTTAGTTTTTAGATTTTAGCAATGTTTTCAGGTTCGGATCGGTTCGGCCGGTTGAATCGGTCGGACCGGGATTCGGGGGATGGACCGAGCCGAACGATATAGGTTCGTTTTTAGTACAAAGGATCGGCCGGTTCGAACCGGTCAACCGGTTGAATCGGGATTCGGCCGGTTCGGAAAATTAAATTTTTTAAAAAATTTGGACTTTAGTTGGCTAAATTTGTGGTATTTTTTTATTTGAATTAAGTTTGGTTAAGGTTTAATTTTTAAATTTTGGATCTTTGTTTAATAAGATTAATATTGTGTCTGTGTTGAAGTTTAGAACTTAAAAAAATTGTTTCTGAGTGTCTGACTTATATTTGAAGTTATATTAATACTTTAGAAAAACATATATATTTATTTATTATTTATATGGTTCAAAACCGATCCAACCGATTCAATCGGTCCGACCGTTTCAACCAGTAAACCCGTAAGGCGACCAATTCACTGTCCGATCCGATCCTAAAAACATTGGATTTTAGGTTTTTTTACGGGTTGTTTGAACTTCATTAATTATGTTTGGGTTGTTTTGACCCGCTGGGGTTAAAATTTGACTAGTATTACTAGTCCAAGCATGTTTGGGTTGAATTAATCCGTTAGAATTAAAATATGACTAATATAGCTACAGTAAGTAAATTTAGGTCGATTTGACCCGTTAGAATTAAAATACGACTAATATAGCTATATTTGGTAAATTTAGGTCGATTTGACTCGTTAGAAATAAAAATGGACTAATACAGCTATATTAAGTATGTTTGGGACTTTGAGTCGTTTTTACCGGTTAGAAGTAATATGAATTAATACAGCAACATTAAGCATGTTTTGGTCATTTTGATCCGTTAGATATAAAACTTAATCAATTTAACCAATTAGTCATGTCTGGATCGTTTTGAGTTTTGACTCGCTAGGATTAAAACTTGACCAATATTATTACTCTAAGCATGTTAGGTTGCTTTGACCCGTTAGCAATAAAATATGACTAATATAAGTACTTAAGCATGTTATGGTCGTTTTAACCGGTTAGAATAAAAAGTGGACTAATATAACAATGTTAAGCATGTTTGGATCGTTTTGACCCGTTAGAAATAAAAATGGACTAATACAACTATATTATGTATGTTTGGGTCGTTTACCCGCTAAAATAAAAAAAAATGGACTAATATAACTATATTAAGCATGTTTGGGTCGTTTGGATCCGTTGGATATAAAACTAGATGAATTTAACTTCATTAATCATGTTTGGGTCATTTTGACCCGCTAGGATTAACCAATATTACTGTATAATGCATGTTTGTGTCGTTTTGACCCGTTAGAATTAAAAATGGACTAATATAACTATATTATACATGTTTGGGTCATTTTTACCAGTTAAAAAAAAAGACTAGTTTAATAGTATTAAACATGTTTGGGTCGTTTTTACCAGTTAAAAAAAAGACTAGTTTAATAGTATTAAACATGTTTGGGTCCTTTTGACATGCTAGGATTAAAATTTGACCAATATTACAACTTTAAGCATCTTTTCAGTCATTTTGACCCTTTAGAACTAAAAATAGACTTATACAACTATATTAAGCATGTTTGGGTTGCTTTGACTTGTTATAATTAAGATATTACTAATATAAGTAAGTTAAGCTTGTTTCGGTCGTTTGACCCGTTAGAATTAAAACAAATGGACTAATACAACTATATTAAACATATTTGGGTCGTTTTGACCCGTTAAAATTAAAAATGGACTAATATAACTATATTAAACATATTTGGGTCGTTTTGACCCGTTAAAATTAAAAATGGACTAATATAACTATATTAAACATATTTGGGTTGTTTTGACAGTATTAAGCATGTCTAGGTCTTTTTTACCGTTAGAATTTAAAATGGACTAATGTTGCTATACTAAGCATGTTTGGGTCATTTGATTGTGTTAGATATAATGCTGGATTAATTTAACTTCATCAATCACGTTTGAGTTTTTTTGACTCGTAATACTAAAATTAATTTTATTTCATTTGTGACAAATGTAATAAAAATCCATTATTTTAAACTAAAGAATTAGATATAAAACTCTATATATATATATATATATTTATTTGTATAATTTGTAATTTGATTTTATAATACCATTTCAAAAACTTATAAAATTTTGCTCCAAATATTTGTTCGCTCCAAATTATTTTGAACATATTAGAAATGAGAGGTTCCCTCTCAATTTTCCCCTAAATTCGACGGTTCTATCCTTATTTCATGTATTCAGGTATTTGATTCTCTCATCATCGGTTGCACTAGCGCTAACAATATTCAGGTAAAGCTCAAACTTGTTCAATTAGCTTCAATGGGTATTGAATAATACATTCTGGTCTCTTGTTTTGAATTTCACGTAAAACTCAAGGATCTATTTCTTAATTTATATAATACTTATGAATCTACATATGTACGACCGTTTCTATTTTTGCAATTTCAGTGAACAACAATTCAATAGAAAGCAGCAGGCTTGTTAATTCTCAAGTGGTGTTCCATAATCAAGTAGCGTGCTGAAACTATAAGTTCGTCTAAGCCCTAACTTGAAATTGATTCTTGCAAGATACCTATATGATGTACGCGTGTAAACGTTGGAACCATCTTGTTGACCAATTTTCAGTTGGTCGTTCGCTAAACTCCTTTGTGGTGGAACCGTTGGAAGCAACCCGGTGTACCTAGACAACAGTTTGACCATCATACATACTGCAATTAACTGTGCTGATCATCATTGAGTCTCTAAGTAGGTAAAATTTAAACTTTTTCAGCTGATTTTGTATGCAACTGCTACATGCTTAACAAAAATGATGTAAAGTAAAGAGTATATTGACACAGGTTAACTTACACTACCTTTTTAGATATTTTTGTAATCTTCTCATAATGTGGTTGTTGGTACAGTTAGATACTAAAATTGGTGTGTTTATATATGATTGGGGACAAATAAAGTGATCTGGAACTCAAATTGAAAATTAACTTATAATAGTAGAAAGTATAGAACTTATGCAACAAGTAGAGAAGACATTGGTGCTTAGTTAATTGGGAAGTTTGTTTAATTTTAAAACTTGCAAATTCATAGTTTGACCTTAAAAGTTTAAAAATAATATTTTTTTTGGACTGCATGTTTGCAAAGAGTATGCTTTGTAATTTTTAGAATGATGATTTGATAATTTGTTATGCCTTTGCATAAACTGGCTTTGCTACTATCTCTTTTGTAGCATCAGATTCATGTATAAACTGATTTCCATATTATACCTGACATGCCACTTTAGCAATTTGGTATTTGGCTCCTGATTTTTTTTACATTCGTTTAATTGATAGTTTTATCAAGTTAACTTCCAATGTTGTTATTTATTCTCATACATACATTAAGGTTTTGAAACTGAACACTGAATAAAAGTAAACAAGATTGAAGTGAAGTCATATGTTCCTTTGTTAACTACGGTTTATCCTATTGCTTTGGGAGGGTTAGGACTATTTTAGTATTGATGACTCTTTCATAATTGCCCTTGAGTGTATCACATTAATAAATTGCATCAGATATAACATATAAGAATACATTTTTTATTAGCAAAGGCTTAAGCATAAGCCTATCTATTTGCCATCTCAAACATATGTTTATATATATAGGCAAATGAGGAATGACATAAGCCTATCTAGTATATATTTAAACTCTTGTGGATTAGGGACTGTTTTAAAACAGAAGACTGAGTTTAGGTATTAAATATGACTATAATCTTCTTATGTTTATATATATATATATATATATGCAGTTGTCAACCATGTACTTTTATACTAGTGTTACCATTGTTGCTTCCATTGACATGACACATTTGGCCTTGGAGTATTATGTACCTCGTGTAGAGACCTCTAGTTATTCTTCAACTGTTTTGACCCGTTTATAACTAACTGAACTGAATCTTGAGCTGCTATATGAGACACATGATATATATTAGTTTTTAAGTAATTGTAGATGACTTAATAGTACTTTTCATCCCCGCGACTAAATTGCTTAAATTTGAAGCGTACCTTGGAGGAAGATAGAATACAAATGATTTTAATATATAAGAAATGTTGTGGGTGGTTACGGATTTGGTATGTTTAGTCTTATGTCTTCATGACCCAAACCATATTCATTTTACTTAAAATTCTTGGGAACCTGGAAACCATGTATGCTGGTTGACTAATTTTTTTTTTTTTTGGGAAATCACTTGCTTTCATCTTATATTAATGGAAGAAACGACAGTTTACAATATAGTGGCTGGTAAACGGGCAACAAGTTGCGCCGCAACCCCCTTTTGAATAGCAAAGCTAATCCTACTAAAATGAATTGTAAGTTTTTAACATTACTAATTTAGGATCTTCATGTGTGTCGTGTGTATATGATTACAGATTAATCATGAGACTTAAATGTCGCCTAACTCATTAGCACTTTATCATAAACTACATTTCAATACAGAGAAACAAGATTGGCCAAGCGATCATTCACATCTTAAATATGTAAGTATCCCTTCCTAAAAACTTTTGATTTTGTAATTTATCTTTGTCAAATATTAATTTTGGGTTGCTACTAGTTTTAAATGATATTCTTGTACCTTTTATATTGTTAGGAGAATATCATTCAGCATAAACAAACCGTCATGGATAGATTAGTTCTGAAGGATCAACCATTACTACTCCCATGGAACAAGCTTGAAAGAAGCCATAATGACGTTTGTTACTTTTCTGGATATCTAAATATCTAATACTCTTTTAACTATTGTTATGATATTGCTTGAATATTTTGAGATTTTGAGGAACCAAAATATATATATATATATATATATATATATTTATGAATGATATAACTCTTGTTTTGGTGGTTGGAATTTAATATATAAACTAGAAATTATAACAACAGCAGTGGATACGGAATTTCAGTCCTTGAAGAGATGTAGTATGGATTGAGAATAATGTTTGAGACTGAATTAAATTGTATCGAAAAGAGAATTGTTAAATTTGAGACACTAACGTTGTTGTTTATCAATATTTTAAAATTTTATTCGACACTAAATAGCATGACTTCTAAGATTATTTTTTAGTCCCTAGTGTATCTATTAAAGATTGAAAGGTTAGTTACCATAGACTAATTTTCAGTCTCTATAATAACATTTTCAAGACTGAATTTTAAAAAAAACAGATTTTTAGTCTCTAAAAAGCATATTAGAGACTAAATAACATAACATATAAGACTATTTTTTAGTCCCTAAAAAATACATATTAAAGACTGAAATGGTTTGATATCAGGTACTAGTAATCAGTTTCTACAAGGTCTTATTAAGGACTAAATTGTCATGGAACCTGAATTTGATTAAACGTATTTGGGACAAAATAAACAAGGTTTAAGAACTGGTTTTCAGTCTTAAAAATTCTGGCATCAAAGACTGATTTTCAGTTACTGACAAAATGTATTCGAGACTAAAATGACGTGGTATCAAGGAATAGATTGAGGACTGAAATTCTGTGTATGGGAGACTGGATGTTAGTCGTTGTTGGTGGCATACAATCGAGACTGAAATTTAGTTACCGATTCAAGTATCTAGGACTAAGCTTTTAAGACTGACTCGGGACTGGCCATATCGGTCCCTAATAATCATTTGAGACTGAATTGGGTGTATTAGAAACTGATTTTTCAGTCTCAAATGCCCTGGTTTTTCGTAGTGAACGTCCATAACTTTTATATGCGACATTATTTTTTAATAAAAAATCAACACAAAGGCCAACATTTTTTTACGTTTCAACTCATCGTATTATTTCGTTGCGTCATTGTATTATTTAGTCAAATCAATGTGTTATTTCATTAGGTCATTATGTAATATTATGTCAATTTGTAATATTATAACTTGTTTTCGAATACAAACTAAAACTTAGATAATAACACAATATGTCAAATCTGATAACTTGTATTTATTGTTCACATAATTATATTCTATATCACAACATATCAAATCTCTTTACTTTTTTTATTTATTATCAAAATGATATGGACTAACATAATTGTATAAAGACGTACTAACCAATATTACACGATGTTATACAATAACATAGCTGTTAATGCGTCAAATCTAATAGTGTGTTTGAATACTATACGTAAATGAAAATGATTAATGTGTATTTTAGTATATCGTTGTTGTGTCATATAGTGTGTTTAGAAAATATCGTTGCGTCATTGTGTTATTTTCATTGTTTATATATGTTTACTTTTGTTCTATCTATTGTTTCACCCTTGTGCATTGTGTCATTGTTCACCCTTGTGCATTATGTCATTGTACAATGAATGTGTGATTGTGCTATACATGCTTAATTTTGTAAATATCATTACATTGTGTCATAGGGTGTAGTAATCGTTATCAAGTAATTGTGAAATCCTTATCAGGTCATTGTGTTATCCTCGTCAGTTCAGAAGATTACATGATGACTTGATGAAATAACACAATAACTTGATGAAATTGTACAATGAGTGTTGAAAAATGTGGAAAAAGTTTAATTTTTTCATATCTATACTATACGTGTTTTAAAGATAAAAAGATGCTCATTTTTATGGTGCAGTTGTTTTTTGAAATAACATCGTATGTAAAATTTATGAACATTAAAAAAGCATATTGGTTTTAACAAGCCCCAAATATCATTGTTTTGGTTATACCAGTTTCAACTATTAATTTAGCTTGTAATGGTCCTAACTTTTATCACTTTGACAACCAACAGGCCATCATTGATTTTTTTGAATTCATGACCAATGTTTTAGAGTTTTTGATAGGAAGGAGAATTCAAGCCCCAAATATCTCGAAACGACGCTCAAACGACAAAATTTACACCCGGTTAAAGGACCATTAGGTTTAAACACCCGATTGAAGCACCGTTTCGTTGTTCGGAGAGACATTTTAAGGTAACTTTTACATCAATCGAATTTCATTCTCCTTCCGATCAAAATCCCTAAACATCGGTCTTGAATTCGAAAAAAAATTTAACGGCTTTTTTAACGACGGCCCGTTGGTTGCCAAAGTGATAAAAGTTGGGACTGTTACCAACCAATTTGATAGTTGGGACCGATAAAAACCAAAAGGTGATAGTTGGGACCATTGAAAACCAATATGCCTAAGACATCTGCCCCAAACTCAAATGCCTGACTAGAACTCGGATCCGTTTTTTGTTTCATTTATTCGTATGTAAATTCATTAAGATGTAACATTTCGTTTATTAATATAAATGAATCGGATTTCCATGTTTTTCCGTCATCAATAAAACGATTGAATTTATTGTTCATGAATTATTATTTAAATTTACTCATTTAGTTACTATTTATAATTATTAACTCCAAAACATATAAATTTGTAATTTATAAAAAGGATTTTATAGACATTATCAAATTTATTGCTATTAAGTTTAAATATAGTCATTTAATGTAAAAACCAAAGTAAATATATAAAAACGTCAATTTTATAAAAGTCACAAATTAACTTGGTTAAGTTAGTTGGTTAAAATAAAGTTTTAATTAACTTTGGGTGAAAAATATAATATTTGAAACTTACGAGTCTTTTAGATAACACATCAAACATCCGAGGCCAAAACTGTAAATCTTATAACCCAATCCCCACCCTTTACGTGATGCCCCGTGTTTCCGATGACTCAAGTTCCGACCAGTTGGGCCGGTCTCGACAAGGTCCAAAATCCAACCTTTAACTAATTTAACCAAATTAAATCCCGGTAAAATTGTCCCTATGCTAGACTCGAACCCATTAGGGATGGCAATAAAACCCGAGCCTGATGGAAAAAACCAAAACCCGAAGTATTCGGGCTGGGTAATGGCCCGGATTTTCGGGTATGGGACCGGGTATGGGATTTGTTTTTAAAAAAAATCCAGGTTTGGGATCATATGAACCCGTCCCATACCCGGCCCGAATATGTATATATATATATATATATATATTGTTTTCCTTATATATAATCATTAATCTTCTTTAGTTTTAACCTTTAGATGAAGTTTTTTTTAATATGTTTTATATTAAATATGCAAGTGAGTATCTTTGTTTTGGGTATTTTTTTCATGAATCTTGTTTATGAACTGGTATGAGTTTGTTTTGAAAGATGAACTACTTACTCATTTTGATATTGTTTAGAGAATGAATCATATTTTGATATTTACCGCTATTACTTCATTTAAATTCATATATCATGAGAATTTATATATTTGGATATGATACATTTTACTATGTATGAATGTATGTATCATTTTTATATTGTGGAAGTAATTGACGGGTATACTCGATACCCATGGGTATGCCCTATACCCGACGGGTAATTACCCGATTGATACCCGATGGGTATTGGGCCGGGTTTGAGACTGGATTGTACATTCGGGTACGGGCCTAGGATTACTAATACATGTCCCATACCCGGCCCATTGCCATCCCTAGAACCCATAATCACTTTTAATTTGATTCTACTGCTCAATCGAAACTATTTAATCTGATTCCATAACTTGCGCTTCTTTTAAAACCCAGTTCTTTCAAATCATGCGTTTCAATCATAACTGAATTAACCAATCATTCATCTCGATGTTTTTAATCGGTCTATACCATTTTATTGAGTTTTCATCACTGAATTAAACATCAATCAATCTTCATTAAACCCAAATCAAAACCGATCTCATTATACTATTTCAAAATCAAATTAATCAAATTGAATTACTGTAAAACACTCCTAATCAATCACTGTAAGTATCTGATATTCCAATTGCAATCAAAACTCTCTCAATAATACCTCTGTTGTTCATTGTTTTTGCGAACTTGCAGCGTACCAATCGAGCATCAAAACATTGATATACTCTGCAAATATTGGGGCTTTTATTCGTCATTGCATTAAGAGTAATTATTAAAGTTTAATTTCATTTTAACAACCTAGTTCAAACTATCAATTTGATTTTCAAGAAGCCGTGTCTTGTTCTTCATCTTCTCTGATTCAATTCGTCCTCAATCAAGTAAGTGAAATATGATAAAAATACTCATTATCTTGTAGCGATCAAAATCCCTCTATCAATTTTGCTATTCATTGATTCATTTGAATTTAATTTAGGGATTAGGGTATGGTGTTCTTGTTGAGATTTGGGAATATTTAACAGTTATAATATAAAACCAATTCAAAACCATTTCTCAACAGATTGTGTGGCTAGTGTGTTTGGTTAAGTGGATGCCATGTGAAACAGACCAGGGTTCGAACCTGGTCACTATCACTTTATATATATATATATATATATATATATATATATATATATATATGATTAACTTCATTTGAGAAGACTCATATATTGCAAGAAGTAAAAGAAAAAACCTAAATCACTAAAAAAACATTATCAATGGTTTAGTTTTTTTTTAAAATAAATTCACTTCCTACATACAAATGTGTAATGTATAAACTAAGAAAAATCATTAAAATATTTTTTTTACGTATGTATTTTTAGCGTTTTAAATTTACCTACACATGTGTAGGTTATATGTAAGTAACATAACTTACACATGTGTAAGTTTAACAAATAAACGATATTTATTAAATTTTATATTTTGAATGTCAAATTTAATGAATAAATATTATATTTCTATCATTTTTTGTATGTTAAAAACGTTTTTGGTTGAAAAAGAATTTAGCTATTTCTTTCACTCCTCGCAATATTTGATCCTCAATTGAACCATCCCCTATATATATATATATATATATATATATATATATATATATATATATATATATATATATATATATATATATATATATATATATATATATATATATATATATATATATATATATAGGGTTATGATCCTTATAGAACAATTTAATTACAGAACTACAAAACAATTTATTTACATACATATAAATTAAGGAACCATTGATTCACATACTTATAAATTAAGGAACAATTGATTTACATATATGTAAATAAATGATATTAGAATAGTCAATAACTTAATCAATGGCCAGAAATTGTTCTTTTGTTCTCGCAATGATTTATACATATATATAGGATTTTCTACAAATGGAAAAACTCTACAAAGGCTAAGAAGCAATCTGGTGCGTTGGATGATGGTGTTTACGGCCTAGATGAAAGCAGATGGACGCGGTGACATTTTTGTATTATGATATTTTCCTTACGCGCGAGAATGTACCAGTGATAGATTTGTCATTTTGCGTTTTCAACGTCGTGCATATAAAAAACACTATGCATAAACTAGCTCTATAAAATAACATCACTCAGACGAAAAAATTAACTAATAAAAAACGTCATAACTTACATGCAATAAAGTAAACACTAAAGTCGAATGAAAACGTCATAACAATGATTAATACGTAAAAAACACGCCATACATGATTGGATGTTCGTAATTAATAAACGAAAACGTCAAAAACATTGATCGGATGTTTGTAATTAGAAAACGAAAACGTCAAGAACAAAGAAAAACATCATCGCTTTCAGTAATCGCCATAGATGAATGATTATGGATTCAAAATTAAAAACGAAAACGTCAAAAACACGCCATACATGATCGGATGTTCGTAATTAATAAACGTCAAAAACACGCCATAAATGAATATCGAGAATGAAAAATCTATTACTAATCCTTATAACATATAAAACGTAATATACCAAAAATCTTATCAATAATAATAAACTATGATTTTTTATAAATCAAATTTAAATTTAACTTCTACAAATATTTTTAAATACTTTAAAAATACTATAAAATGTATTTTTATTACTTCTAAAATATATAAAGGTAAGAATATTTTTATAAATAATAGTTTATAAATACTTTAAAATTGTTGTTAAATATTTTAAAGTATGATTAGTGTATATAAATCTATTCTCTTCGTCAAATAATTAATTTGATAAATACATTATTTGAGTTATTAATCAATTACAAGGCAATACTATAATTACGATTACTATCAATAACTATTATTATTATTATTATTATTATTATTATTATTATTATTATTATTATTTATTATTATTATTTATTATTATTATTATTATTATTATTATTATTATTATTATTATTATTATCTTTCAATGATATGTTCAAAAACAATTTTTATATTTCTAATCATTTACCGAAAAACCCCCAAATGCCAATTTGAAACCCTAGAATTCCACATTAACGTACGTTGTAGTTCTTTGGTTATTAATCGATTGTTGGCTATGTTTGACTGTGGTGGTTGTGGATATGTAATGTTTATTCACTGATTGTGGTGGTAGTGGTAGATTTGTGGTTATTAATCGATTGTTGGCTATGTTTGACTGTGTGGATATATATTGTTGTTTATCCACTGATTGTGATGGTGGTTGTAGATATGTGGTGGTGGTTGTAGATATGTGGTGGTGGTTGTAGAACTGTGGTGATGTTTATCCATTGATTGTGATGATGATGATGATGATGATGATGAGGATGAGGATGATGATGATGATGATGATGATGATGATGATGATGATGGGGTATCGATATCATCATGGTGTGACATTCACTCCAGCCATGGTGATGTTTTTTGACACCCTATGAGCATTTTTTTTTCGTTTTGGTTCAAAATTTTTGATGTTGTTTGACACCGTCTGACCATGATTTGTTTTTGGTGTTCGTTTTTTGTTCAAAACCTTTGATGTTGCTTTCTTTGTTCTGAATATTACTGCTTTAGCATGACATTTCATGTGTTTTAGTTTATAGTTGTGTTGTTTGGAATTGGTTTGTGATACTGATTGACTGCTGGCCTGCTACTTTTGGCTGTCTGATGTTGTCCGGAATTGGTTTGTGGGTGGTTTATCTGAGGCTTGGTACACAATATTTTTCATAGTTTTTAAGCGGATGTATGTAAGTGTGCTTTTTGGTTGTCTGGTATTGTTTGGAATTGGTTTTGGCAATTATCCTTTGTATTGATTTGTAAAGTGAAATGAAGAGTAAGGTTTCCACAACATTTTAGATTGATAATTTAATGGTTATCCTTTGTATTGATTGTTGGGACAATCATTTTGGGTTAATAATCTGAAACATAGTGAATACCCGACCTGGAAATATAACCCAAACATAGAGATATGAGAAAAAATACACTTAAAAGACGAATAATAATTAAATGGGATATTGGATTTTAATAATTCAAACTTTTGTATATTGTCCTATATTAATTCCAATTTAAAAAATTCTTTGTGGCAATCCCAACTTGTAACTTGTTTTCCTACAATGATCCACCGGTAAAGGTAACTTAACGCCGTTAATTTTTTTTCAAATTCTAGGCCGATGTTTTAAAGCTTTTGATCGGGAGGAAGATTCGAGTCTATTAATGTAAAACTTACATTGAGTCGGTGCTCCTCCCATCAGCACAGATCTATTTACCAAAACGTTATTTCATCAAACAAAATATCAAAGAAAAATTATTAAAGCTAACCGCCGCCTCATCAAACCAAACAAATATCCATGTACCACATATCATCACCTCATCAAAACGAACTAATATTTATGCACCATATCACAATACTCACAAAATACTACTCCCTCCGTCCCATTAGAAGTGTCATAGTTTGAAAAACACAAAGTTTTAGGCACATTAAATGATGGGTATTTTTGTTTGTCATTTGACAATAATACCCTTGACAATAAATATTATTGTGGGTCCATCATATTGTTTGTTTTATGTTATTAAGGGCAAATTTGGAAGTTTATCAATAAATTTTAAAAGTGGACACTTTAAATGGGACAACTAAAAAAGGCAATATGGACACTTATAATGAGACGGATGGAGTATAATATTTATGAAGTTTCTAATTTAATATAATGTATTTAAATTAAATATTTATAGGTTCACTCCAACTTTGTTACATATATTTGTATTAAAATTCTGAAACGCGGTGGATTTTCATAAACCCATACCCGTGCACCTACATCCGTCTGTGTACATATGATGCAAATTCTTTATTAGATGCACCAAAGAAATACCCAAAGTCAAACGATTTGCGTACGTATATACTTTATGGGTTTACTCTAGCTTTATTACATATATTTCTATTAAAATTCTGAAACGCGATAGATTTCCATAAAATCGTACCCGTGCACCTAAATCTTTCCCTGCACATGTGATACAAATTCTTTATTAGATGCACCAAGGCAATTCCAAAAGTCAAATGATCTACATACGTACTTTAAGTCAATACGAATGGAATTGTAGTAGAAAAGATGATGTAAATGATGAAGTAAGAAATGTAAACTCAAAGATAGTTTTCATAAAATATTGTACCTAATAATTTCATGTCTTTTTGAATTTCAATACTAACATAAAATTTTATAAAAACCATGGATACCATATGAAAAGATGAATTATTTCATGGATCTAGGTGAAGAAAAATATAAAACAAATGTGACAACTCCGACTAGTGTGTTGTTGCCGTGACATGTTGACATCATATAAATATATTTGCATATACATATACAGTGACAGATCTAGAACTAAATATTAGGGGTATCTTATAAAAAATATTCGCTCAAGGGTATCATAATTTTTATTCAGGGGTATCTTAATACTTTAAACAGTAAGAGATTATTCCTTAAACCGGTGAAAATTACGATTCGTAATGAAAATTGAGGAGTATCCCGGGATATCCCTGGGTTCTTCATAGCTCAATCCCTGCATATATATATATATATATATATATATATATATATATATATATATATATATATATATATATATATATATATATATATATATATATATATATATATATATATATATATATATATATATATACATACATGTATGTATATGTGTATCAACACTCTAACACATCAATATTTCATATATTTGTGGGCATGTATGCATCCATCATACACACATATAAAAAGTCATGAAACGTGTCTGCGTTTTAGAAGATCTTGACTTGACTTAAACCAAGATCAAGATAGACAAAAACATGGGGGATGAGCAAGATAAATTGTTGCCCGTTGCAAATGTGGGTCGGATCATGAAACGGGTCCTACCACCCAATGCAAAGATCTCTAAAGAAGCTAAGGAAACAATACAAGAATGTGCTTCAGAGTTCATTAGTTTTGTCACAGGTGAGGCATCTGACAAGTGTCAAAAGGAGAACCGCAAGACCGTGAATGGCGACGACATCTGTTGGGCTCTCGGGTCGCTAGGATTCGACGACTACTCGCAAGCCATTGCTCGGTACTTGCATAAGCATAGAGAGTTTGAAAGGGAGCGAGCATCCGCGAAAATAGCTGCTTCTAACCAGAACAATATTGTTCATGAATCTAATGGTTAAGATCTAGAATTGAAGCTAGCTTCTGCTTGTAACTAAAAGATGTAACTTAATAGATCAAAACTTGAGTTGAGCTTACTCTAAAAGGCTTGTTAATCATATCTCAATTTGTTTACTCTAAAAGCTTCGTTTTTTTTAACAGCAGCACTTTGATTTTTAAGGTGAAATACAACACAACCTGCTGACAGCAGGACTATTAAAAGCTTCGTTTACATGAGCAAAAGAATCAAAGATGGATTTGTTTATCCACAAAATTTGGTATGTCATAGTTCTTTGAAAACCTAAATTCTTTCTGCTTCTCTCTCTATCTTTCTCTATCTTTCTCTCTCTTCCTCACTATATTTGAAAAGCTTGATTTGTGAAATCTAATGATGATTATGGATGAAAAATTAACTCGGAATTACTTGTTAATGGTTATAGATTGAAGATTCGTCGGTGCGAATAGGGTAAGTTTGCTGTTTTATCTTTCATTTCGTTCGCCGAAAAACATTGACCGATTTCATGTTTTTATTGCCACATTTATCTCTAAAGGGATTGTTGTCATTAGTTATGGGATAACAAGTTATGAATTGGTCATGTTCATTTCCTTTGAACAATACATTTTGCTTGTTGGGTTTAAGCCTGACCAATATTGGTGTGTGAATTTACCACCCAGAAAATATATATCTAGTTCTTTGCTTTTTAATCCCCATATGTATGATTTAGTAGGTAATGTATGTTCAAATAACAAGCCTCAAATGTATGTAGCCCTTTGTGGTTGTTATATACTTTGCTTTTAATGTACTCTTGGTTACCTTGTCACTTATGAAATAACACACACTTTGTGGTAATGAAAAAGATGATGTGTTCTGGTTTTGCATATTTTCCATGTATAATCAGTATATTTGGTTTTTAAACTGAATGTACGTGAGTGATGGTGTACGTCTTGTAAACACGCTTGACGCTTCTTCAGGTATGATTCCATAAGCGTTTCAGCCATCGATCTAGTTAATGTATTTGTATTAGATGCACAAGGTGGCTTTATGACTTATGAGCCTTGTGCTTAAGTTGTGACTATGAATTTTCTTACACATACAAGTGTTTAAGTTGACTTGCTGCTCACAATATAGAGAAATTAAGTTGAAAGATGTGGTTTTGAAAGAAAGAGAAAGTTGAAAGATTTATTAGTTAAATAGTTTATTTAGTTAGGATTTAATTAATAGTTTGAAAGTTTAGAATTATTTGTTTAGCTAGTTCTTGAACTTTTTCAAATGTTTAACTTAATTACTCTATATGAATATCTAGAAGATAGCTCTAGGAGTATGAGTTTAAGGTATGATTATGCCTTGGTTAGTATTTAAAAGGCATGTCTATGGTCGATGGTTTTATAAAGTGTGCTAAGTGATTTTAGAGATTGATTAATATAGAGCCGAACAAGCCGTTTGTTCAATTCGTGCACACGTACTATATTACTTTGGTGATATGCAAAATGAGATTGAAAGAGCGGTGGGCCAACAATTTGTATCAGAGCTGTAGTCAAAAGGCTCTTTGAAATCAACATGTTATGACAACAGCATGTAAGCAAGGCTCGGTCGGTCAACAACAAGGATCTGATTCGGCCGAGAGAGAAAGCAAAGAAGCATGGAAAAAAGGCAGTGGGTTTGTTTATGAATCATGGTTTAGAAACAAATTTTAGCAAGAAAACACACCAAGTCAACAAGTTAGTACTTAAACAACATTTTCGGCTAGCTAGCTAGATCAAGAAGAATGATAGATTAATTAACAAGTTAATTTAGCAAATGTGGCAAGAAATTAAGCCTATTAACAACTTACACAAGCAAGTACATCAAGCTAGATCGGCACGTCTCTGGAAGCAATTAAGTAAGTAAGCGAGAACAAAGTAAGGATGTTTAACAAGAAAAATAATCCAACATAACAGGTTGATCAGATGCAACAAAAAGCAAAACTAAATGGAAGAACTAAAAGGCATCAAGCACAATGGCAACAAAAAGCAAGACTGATTGCAAGAACTAAGTAAGAAAGAATTGAGCAAGAACTGAAAGGCATCAAGAACAGTTGCATGAATGGATTAAGCAAAAGTGAGAATTGCTTAACTAACAAAAGCTGAAACAGCTCGTTTTGAAACAAACTGAAAGTTGAAGGGGTGATTAGTAAAACTTTTTAACTAAATAGGATTCAGTTATAATAGTATGAAAGTCTAGAATTATCTAATGTAGTTTTTGAATAGTTAGTTTGTGTGTTCAAGTGTATCTATTCATTGATCTTTAAACACAATTATATATTTATTTACTAGATTATACCCCGTGTGTTACCCGGGTTGTATAACTAAAAACATGTAATGATCAATTAAACATAGTAAACAAAGAATCATATGACAAGTAACCATTACACTAAAAATCATTACCATCTTTATTACTTTTTCTAACACCAAAACAAAGACTGAAAACTCACATAGGAAAAATTAGAATCATGCTACATGTATACTTGTTACTTACAATCTTTATCCTATTGACAATAATTTGTCGTTCTATTGTCTTCTTAACAAAAGTTAGCTTAAACAAAAGTTCAAAAATCATGCCAAAAAAACCCCGGCTAAACTATGCTAGTAAATATATTTTTATTAAATTTATGCGATGAATTTGCTGAAAAACCTGATCCAAATAAGTTATTAAAATTTATCAACTTTTAAATCACTTAATTGACAAATTTTTGGACTGAAATATATCGATATATATTGGTAAATGATACGTTTACTAAGAATGTGGTAATTATTTTTTTTAATTGATAGAGAAATATATTAGTTTGATGGTTGTATGTTGTGTAATAATAGAATGATTAAATGTGTAATATTTAATGAGCAGGAAAATGATGTCAACAATAGCTCTATTGCATGCCATGTGACATAAAAACCCATCTTTTATTAGAATGTATAGATGTTTTAAATTTACGATCGAACTACGTATTCAACGACTATGTCTACTTATTACAACACGTAGTATTAGCCAAGATAACGAGTACCGTAGATCAATAATCAATGTTAGTCATTGTTTAGTTTAATCTAAAGTGTGTGATTTAGATTTGTAGAGTAGATCACTTCTAGCATAGACAAACATTTCCATGAATAAGATAAAGATAGAACTAAAACATAAAGTTTTACAATTTTCTTTCTACTTTTTATCAACGAAGCAATAATTGAGAAAACATGAGTATAACCCACTACGTACACCAATAGTAATAAAAAACAAGTAAATTTATATCTTTTAACAAAAGAGGGTTTTTATGTCACATGCATTAATTGGAGGAGTTTTTAACCTTTTTTCCCAGCTCAAAGTTCTTCCATGTAACATTTACACGCGGATCTGAATTTGGATGAATGGGTAATCACGAGGGTACCAAACCCGGTACTTTGACCCGAGTATACATACTTATTAGTGCTTTCAGTTTCGCGTTTCCATCGGTTGGTTGATGAATCTGGATTTGGTTTGCTTTCTTAAATTTTAATGTAGATGAATTTTAGATCATAATGTAAAGAATATTTTAGTTTATGTATATGGGTTTCTCTATTTCTTTTTGTGGAAAGAAGGTTGATATTTTAACACAAATTAGATGTTGCTTAGAGATTTAGGTTTTTGTTTTATTTAACTGATCAATTCTTCTAATTTGTTTGGTCTTAAAAAAATATGAAGATGATAGCTTTGCCAAAGCTGTTGTGCACTAAAATCCGAAGATAAACAGGTAACAAATCTTTAAAGAGTTTTTATGAATGTGTTGGCCATTACTATTGACAACTAAAAGTTTTTTTTTCTTATGAACCAATTAAGTGGTTATGGTCCTTTTGACGTTTTTAACTGCCTAAGGCATATTCTACTTGGTTGGTTGTTAAAGGTAGGGGTGTCAATTCTCGACACGACACGAAACACGACCCGAACACGATACGAAAATAATCAGGTTTTGGGTTGGCAAACATAACCCGTTTAAAAATACGGGTCATGTTAGGGTTGACCCGTATAAAAACGGGTCGTTTTCGGGTTGAAACATTTAAAAAACGGGTTGACGGATCAACCCGTTTAGGTTTCAAAATTAGTTCATCTATTTTTTCTTTTGTAAAAATGAGTGCTAAGTTACTTTTATCTTTAATAATATTACTTACCATAAAGAAAATTCATTACACAATATATTTATTAGTTACTTTTAAAAGCTAAATATTTATTATTGTTTTTGTATATTATAAATAAATTTGATTTGAATACTGTCTTTCATGATTTTAAGTAAATGTACGGTTACTTATGATATTTTTTTAATTAAAACCCAATATACTTAGTTGTTATACGCAAAATCACATATTAAACATGTTACTCTTAACCGACTTACACAACAACTCATTTACAACTCGTAAATTTATTAGGTTAATTTTGATAAATAGGTTAAACGGGTCATATTCGGGTTGACCCGAATTTATGTTATCCGGGTTAGGGTTGACATTTTTGACACGAATAGGAATATGGGTCGGGTTAGGGTTGCATAATTCAACCCGTCAACCTGCGGTCCTTCAACCCGCTAACCCGTCAACCCGACACGATTGACACCCCTAGTTAAAGGTATATATATGTGTTTTGCATTAATTAGATATTTATAACTATTTAAGTTAGATATTTTTAGGAGGTAGTTTATGCTCTTAATCACTCAGTAGAGCTTAGGCATTAGGTTTGTCTTTTAGTTGAGGAGGTAATTATTAATCAATGCTAATGCATGCTTTAATTGCAAGTTTTCTTCAAAACTATTTTGTCTACTTTTATTGTTGATGATATTATTTTTCATGTATTTGCTATTACCAGAGGATGCAGATGCATCCCTGATAGGTGAACCATTATATCTTTGTTCTAGAGATGGCAAAATGATCAGTAGGCTAGATTGGTTGAGTAACAAATTTAGGTCAACTATGGGTAAGTAATTTTCATTTGTAAAAATAATAACTTTGATTTGCTTCCTAAAAAGATCTTTTTGTTGTTGTAGAAAATTTGTTCCTTTGTTAAGTTATGCATGACAGTATGAGATCATATATGTGTGGATTTTAAGCTCTAGGAGAGTGCACATTGTTTGGTTATAAGAAATTGTGATGCCTCTTTTGCTTTTTTCAAATCATCATGGCCTCTTTCATTTTCTTTTACAATAGTAAAAGCCAAGCATAATCTCTTTCATGAGTTGACTTATATTTCAGAGAATCTATGTGTTAACTTGGAGAACTATATTTGGCACTTTCAAGCTGCAAAACAAGAGATAGCGTGAATTTATTAATATTAATTACATAAAGACGGAAACACACAAATAGAACTTAAAGTGTAGCTTACAAGGAAGTAAGTTTTTAATAATTTGTAATTATTCACAAACTATTCAATATACTTTGTTTTTTTACTTTTAAAAAGTAACCTTCATTTATTATAGTGTTTGTTGTTTAGGTACATTGTTACCGGTAACTTGATGTCAACAACATAATTCCTTTACAGTTTAGTATTGTCATCATCGTACTGGTGTAACACACGGGTAATAATCTAGTCAGTGGCGGATCCTGAACATTTTCAGCACGGGGGCTGAAAATCATAGGACACGTAATTTTTTTTCTTATCACTATGTTTCGGCTTATATTTTCGGGTCAAAGATTTGATTCGGTTCGGGTCAAACAATAACAACACTAAATATCTAAATTTCTTCATTCAAACAAATGATTCAACTAAAACATATAAAAACTAGATAAGTTTTAACAAAACAAATACCTAAAATATATATGATAATGCGAGAAAAATGGTAAGTACTTTAAAGAAGAATTACAACGCTACCCGACGACATTAAGATCTTTGAATTCATCGATTATAGAGTCGGAAACAAACTTTTCAGCAACTTCTTTTTCCAGGTAAATCACCAAGCTATCCGCAAGATACTCATTTGACATCTTATTGCGAAGACTAGTCTTAAATATTCATTGCTGAATAATGTTCAAATGTAACATGCCCATCTTTTTTACGAGGCCGATAGTTAGTAGACTTGTACGAATGACACACAAAAAAGGATATATGTGTTTTTAGTTGGGTTTTTTAGCCCAACCCAATTAATTACCCAATTGTAATTTATAATGGAGTAATAAGTTTAAATTGTTATGGATTTAATTTGTAATGGACTAATGGCCCAACTACCAACTAGTATACGTGTCGTTCATTATTGACGGGGGCGAGCCGCGAGCTCAATATATATAAAACACATGTAATTTTTTTTACACGGAGGCGAAATCAGTATATATATAAATTTAAGGTATCGGGGTAAAAATCGGTACGTCGGGACAAAAAACGCGCAGGGACAGGCGCCCCCGTTGGTCCCTAAAAGGGTACGCCCCTGAATCTAGTAACAAATATTAACAACTAAATGGCACGTGGGATGACTAATTTAAGAGTAAACTTCGTTTTGTCTCCCTGAGTTTGCCTAAAATAACGGTTTGCATACAATAGTTTTAAAATTACGTTTTGCCTCCATGAGATTTAACTAAAATAACGGTTTACATACAATACTTTCAAAATTGCGTTTTGCCTCCCTAAACTTACCATTTTGTTACCGTTTGCTACATCCGGATTAATTTCATCCAAAACCAAACGTTAGTCAGTCCAATGTGCCCCTCACGTACCTTTTCTTTTTCCTCTTGCTTAAATGGGTTTTGGCTTGAAAATGACTACAGTGCCCCTCACGTGAGGGGCACATGGACCGATTAATGTTTGCTTTTGAGACAATTATTTCGAATGTAGCAAACTGTGACAAACTGGTAAGTTTAGGGATGCAAAACGTAATTTTGAAACTATTGTATGCAAACCGTTATTTTAGGTAAACCTCAAGGAGGCAAAATGCAAATTTAAAACTATTGTATGCAAACCGTTATTTTAGGTAAACCTCAGGGAGGCAAAACGAAGTTTACTCCTAATTTAATTCATGGTTTGTTGGGTACTTATCACCGATGGTATATAATAAAGTACTAAAAAATATAGAGTTAAGTGCAATTTGCACCCCTGTGATTTACACTCAAAAACACTTTGCAACCCTATAAAAAAACTTAGACCTTTTGCAACCCTATGCTTTCTAAAGTGGGTTATTTGCATCCCTTGGTTAAGTTGACCGTGAGTTGACCGTTTGTTTAAAGGTTAAAATTGTCAAATACTATAAATTAAATTAAATAAATAAATTATGAAATGTAAATAACCAAAGAAAAAAGTAAAACACTAAAAATGTTCAATCATCAGAGTAAATCACTATATCGACCAAACTCCGGCCGGCACCGGAATCCATAACAAATCACAACATCGGCACCAGAATTCGAAAAATTCTACCTTCTTCCGGCATCCAGAGAATCGATTCACCTCCTTCGTTAATTACAGCCTCGCATGCTCCGATCTACACCCTGTCGTGGCGTCGTGCAGTCAAAGAGCTTCGATCAGATTCCGGTATATGTCTATTCGTCGTTATCAAATACATGCATATGTTCACCCGTATTCCCGGCTCACTCTGACCTTGTCAAGAAAAGGTAGTCAACCATTACAGCCTAAAAGGGAGGAAAAATTCGATGCAATTGAGGAAGAATGGTTCGTTGATGATGATCACCGGAACAGAATCCTTCGTTGGTGTTAGTTTCCGGTATCACTATGTGGGTAACTGTTATATATTATAAGTTGTAGATGACCACATTATCATGTTAATTTCACATAGGTATTATTTCATTTAATTTAATTTTTATTAATGATTGGTGGGAAGCAACTTAACCATCGTGGCATCCCTTTCTTCAAGAATATAGGCCCTTCTTGAGCTTCTTACCAGGTCTTCTGTCCATCTTGGTCAAAATGAGAATTGAAATAAAGTTGGTTTTAGTGTCACTAAAGGGTATAATGGTACTTTTACTATTAATTTAACGGTCAACTCACGGTCAACTTAACTTAGGGGTGCAAATGACCCACTTTAAAAAGCATAGGGTTGCAAATGGTCTAAGTTTTTAAACAGGGTTGCAAAGCGCTTTTGGTTGTAAACCACAGGGGTGCAATTTGCACTTAACTCAAAAATATAAAATGACGATACATTTTTTGAACAGCGGTTGGTGCAGTGCGTTGTTATATATATTAGAACAATATTGCATTTTCAGTCTTTTATGTTTATTTAAAACTACATTGCTGGTGTTTTATATTTAAAACTTGTAAAGTATGTCTTTTATGTCTTTTATCACTAACCCTATTTTTTTTGTTAAGACCGATCACATGCAAGTCATGTGATGAGTATCAATGTGGTTTAAAATATAAATTATTTTATACGAATATTTCTTTAACTTTTGGGTATTTTTGGTCGACTTTTACTCTTAAACGAGTCATATGTATATTTTAATATCTTAAAAGACCATGAGCTAATGTAATATTTTTTTTATATTAAATAGGCTATTTTGTTATGTTATTATATTTTCATGCGAACCTTTGTTTAAGGGGGGAATTAAAATGGTTTAAAACGGGTGTGATTAAAGTAAATAATGGACCATGAATAGGGTATTGTGTTAATTTAGTGGTATGTTCACAAATCCATGAGGCTTTAGTGAATTGAAAGTGTAAGTTCTAAAGATGGAAAACTTCATTGGACTTCAAGGCTACGTCTAAGGAAAAATAAAACAAAGCCCATAAAAAAAAATGTGATTGGTCTCATTTGGATGTAACATGGAAAAAAAAGAAAAGAAAACAAGACGGCTGCAAAGGTTTTGAAGTTAGGATTGAAAGTATAGAGTAACGACCGGAAGCGTATTGGGTTTGTTTATCATATGGTTTAAGTTTTTCTATTTATATTCTTTGTTTTCAGAAGTTAAACATGAAGAATTTCATTATTTAGTCTTTGTGAAGTTTTTTACTATTATGTTTGGTTAAACGTTTAGTACTACCTAGGTATATGGATGAATATTAATGTTTTTGACTATTTTTGATTTATTTTATAACTAATGGAATGGATGATTATTGCAAAAGTTGATCTAAATATTGTCTTTGAATATGATGCGCATTTTATAACTAGTTATAATATATATGTCGCTTGTCATGTTTCTCTTGTGATTTTAATTATTAACTTTGTGTTTTTGATTAAAATTACATGCTAGATTTAGACTTAATGTTTGAATCATGATATGAGTTGATCTAGAAATAGTCACTATGAGATAGACTTGCTTTCATATGTCTAAATTTGTATTCTAACCGACCTAGAGACCGGAAGAAGATAGGTTGTAGATTTCATCTAGTTGCTAGTTTGATTAGGTTAGGATCACACGGGAGTGGATTTTGTGTGACACTCCGACCCATACGAGAATAAAAAGATTTAATATATATATATATATATATATATATATATATATATATATATATATATATACACGTATTCTACGCGATACGCGCAGAAGAGGCTTTAGCCTGCGCGTATCGCCTAAGATGAGCAAAACCGGGTACGCGAGATTGTGGGCCGCGCATGGTTTGGGCGAAACCACCCTCCCTACGCGATACGTGCAGAAGGAGGGTGTGTCCTGCGCGCGTCGCGTAAGACACCCTCACCAGCTATAAAAGGGGGACGGACCCCCCTTCATTTTTGCACCATCCCACTCTCTCTCTAGTCTCTCTCTCTCTAAATTTCCGGACAAAATCTCCGATGAATTCCCGACGAAGTCCCGGTGGGTTTCCGACACATAACGGAAACCTCCAAAAGTCCGGTTCAAGTGCAAGTTGCTCACGAAGCGTCTACGGGAATCTTCGGTGTTCGGTAAGACTCGTTTTTAGATTCCTTCGAGTACTTATCGTTTATATATATATATATGCACCTAAGATACTAAGAGGCACGAAACCCGTCATTATAGTGAACGGTGTCCTCCCACAAGCACGTGAGCTCGGGACTGTTGAACAAGGTGAAGTGCTGCCCAAAGTTCAGAGAGACTTTCGTACCTAGGCCCCCACTCTGCTCGACTCATTAGGTAACGTCCCTGATCCCGTACTTATTTAAGATATGTATGACTTAAGTCCATGGAAATGCCAGGGTTTTAGAATAGAACATTCCTAGTCATATATTATTACTAGGAATACAATATGTTTTCAAGGAACGATATGATCGTGTGAGAAATACAAAGATATGATAATGTGGCTTTTCAAATGAAATGATAATGAGAATATAGGATAACCCTGACTCAGATGTTAAAGCACTCTGAGAAGAATGATTATACCAAGGACTAAAGTCGTTGCCAAAGTCACATAGTGTGACTTAGGCAATGCGTCAGTAAGAAGACACTGATAGGATTATCCCTAGGGGAAATGAATCCTAATAAGTATGAAATGTTTTACAGGGTTGTCTTGATTAGCCACTAGCTTGTGATACGTAGGCTACATCAGAAGGTGAGTCTAACCGCCCCTCTTTTATATGTTTTATGATTTCGGGGCTGTATCCGAGCTTATATGAAAAGTATGAAATGTTTTATAAATGTTATGAATATGTATGTGGTTATAAGTAGATCGATACCTGGTGATTCAACGCACCTCAACTCCAGGTTCGTCCGGTTGTTGTGTTGTTGGTCTGCGGTAATAAGCTTCGCGTTAAGAGTCATCCCTGGATAGGGATGGCGGCTACATACCACAGGGCAAGTCATTAGGGCAGGGCTTCGCGCTAAGAGGTAGTTGTTTAAGGAACTACCGGCTCCGCCTCGGGATGTATATGCGTCTAGTTGGATCCAATTAGGTAGATTGTCTGCTCGTAACAGGAGAGGTACCACCCGCCTAGGCAACATGATGCGACCGAGAGAGGTCATAAGGGTACCTTGGTTATTCCTGTATGCGGCATATACGTTAACAGACTCTGACGAGATTCATCATTAGATATGGCGTTGGAGAAGAGTTGGCTTGTAGATAACTTATTACCACACATAAATGAATGATGGTGTTTAAATATTTTATATGTCTTACGTCACTGGTTATGACTCACCAACACCTAGTTGTTGACGTCTTTTAGCTCGTGATGCAGGTGAAAGAAATAACCGAAGGCATTAGCTAGGAAGGCCCAGCTAGGACTGTCTGGTCGATGAAACTCCTCATAGGAGGAAGAATTAAACTGAAGATGCTTGGGATTAGTGTCTTTAGTTTTAATGTAACACACTCATGTCGAGTGTTAGACAATGTTTGTTCTTATTCTAAGACATTTAATGAAAGTTTAAATTGGGGACGGTATTTGTGGTCTTTTATTAAGTCTTCCGCTACATTATATTATTCGATTGGCTGATGTTATGCAACGTGTCGGGCCCTGGGAGTCGGGGTGTGACATTTTGCCTAAGTACTCTAGTCACTTGTGATTTCTTGTCATAGATCGTATGGTAATAGACTAGTGATAGAACCAACTATTATGGTAATAGACTAGTGAGACTGAAAGGAGATCTAGTTTAGGCTCCATTAGTCATCCGAGTGTCGTTTTCGCCATTCTTAACACCATAAGTTTCAAATAACTTTTTAGGACATTCAACGTACATTTAAGATCTATGGCAGGCAGTGTAGTGTTAGATGGTTCTAGCTAGTTAGAATTAATTTTTAGATTCGGTGCCATTAAATGTGTTGAGACCAATAGTAGTCGAGTCATTAATAGGATTCCTGCTTAGGTAGTTGCTTTCTTATTTTTTATAGCTTTTGAGCCCGTTTAATTTGTCTCCTTAGTTTAAGTCTTTTCTTGTTTTTACTAATCTTAGTGAAGTCTTCACTAGTTTATAATTAATTTAGATAATTTTTAATTATTAGTTTGTCTTTATTTATTTTTAAATAATAAAATTTAAACAATGTTTCATCGGTTATGAGTCGAGAATGATTTATTATTGAGGGCCGCCAAACAAGTCTCTTGGGTACGATATCCGGACTTACTTAGCTTGACTACACACGACCGCTGCATTTGTCGCTTGTGTGAGTTTTGTTGGGTTTTCCATTTAAATTTAAAAACCTGAGTTTGTGATCCGACATTTATTTTATATATATTTTCACACCTCAAATATTTTTTTTATTTACTTTAAGACCATGTTCTCAAGAAGCCTCATAGTTGATAACTCATAGCATAAACCAATTCAAATATATTCATTTAATTAAAAATTTGCAGCAGAAATTCTTAAAACATAAATACATCATTATAGAACTCTTAAACATTGATATTGTCTTTTGAATAAACGTAATAATGTCTTTATAATCTTCTTAGTAACTTCTTAATTAGGGATGCCATTCTTCAAACTCCAAGTAGCTTGATATTCATGCCAGCCATCTTGATTTATCAACTCACCTGCCAAATAAATATACATACAAAAGTTAGCTTCGCTAAGCAAGTTCTAGTTTTAACTTATATCTAATATCTCGTAAAATATTACTCAATAGTGTTACAATCAAACATTACACATTATATTTATCATATTTATGATTCTTCTCTTTTCTTTTCTTTAGTTTGTTTTCTTTTATCTGTCAATTCATATTCTGTCAAAAATCTAGACTCATTTTTTCTCGTCACTTGTCAAATTAATATTTTTATTATTGATTAAATTAATATTGTTAAAATGCAGTTTTGTCATACATTAACTAGATTATAATCACGTGTGGTACAAGGGATTTGGGTAAAAAAATTGCAATTAAGTTACATCTATATTAAATAAATATGTAATGATGAAAGATAAATAGTGTTACATTTACAACATACAACATATATGTACAAATACGTTTTTTTTTTGTTTTCCACTCAGTTTTTTAATCTTATTTTTTCGTATAATATTATTTTTGTTTTTACCAATTTCTCTTTTCATAGGTTTTTGTTTCTTCTTCGGTTTTGACTTCTTTATTTACTAAAATTAAAAAAAGGTTTTTTATATTTAATTTTTAAATGAAGAAAGAATAGAGATTCATGGTTAAAATCTCAAATGTAGTTATTTTAATAAATCAAATAAATCAAACTTTTAGTGGGTAATTTTTGAAGGGATTTTTTTTCTATAATATGAAGTTTGGGAGGTAAAATTTAGCTAAATTTTTCACCATGCAAGTTGATGGAGCCAACTCCTTAAATGTTATATATTTACAAATTGTTAAATATAATGGTTATAATTTCTTTATAAATATTACTATTTAACCCGTGTGTAACACACGGGTATTAAACCTAGTAATATATAAGATTAAAAAAAAGCGTGAACTTTATATCTATATTTTTAAAAACTTTAAAAATATCATATATACCAAAACACTGCTAAAAATATCTTATATACCCTTAGAAACATGTTAAAATATCAAAGTTATCCATTTCACTAGGTTTCACACCCGTGTGCTACACACGGGTTAAATAAAAATATTTAAGAAAATTAAAATCATTATATAAAAATTTGTAATTTTTTTGTAAATTACCATTAATCACAAAATTTTGTCTACGTCAACTCTTCTACTCAATATTCCCCTCTCAAACCTCCTTTTATAAAATACATTATTTTTTCCCCCAAAAAATTGTCACCTAAAACCTTGATTTATTAGATAAACTACATTATAATCACGTGTGGTACACGGGATTTAGGTAAAAAAAATTGCAATTAAGTTACATATGTATTAAATAAATATGTGATGATGAAAGATAAATAGTGTTACATTTACAACGTACAACATATATGTAGAAATACGTTTTTTTTTTGTTTTCGACTCAGTTTTTTAATCTTATTTTTTGGTAAAAATATTATTTTCGTTTTTACCAATTTCTCTTTTCATAGGTTTTTGTTTCTTCTTCGGTTTTAACTTCTTTACTTATGGGTTGTTTGTTTACCTCTTAATGGTTCAGTTCAGTGCTTAGCCATTCAGCATTCAGAGCGTTTGTTTCAGAAAAAAATAGCATTTGAATGGTTCAGTTAAGTGCTGAATGGTTAAAAGACTGAGAGATGCTGAATGATACTGAATGGAGCATATACTAACTTTATACTCATCTGAAGTTGTACCTCAACATTCCTCTTATTGATGGAACCTCTTAATGGTTCAGACCTCTTAACCATTCAACACTTAATAATTCAGATTTTGCCAAACAGCCCCTTACTAAAATTAAAAAAGGTTTTTATATTTAGTTTTTAAATAATGAAAGAATAGAGATTCATGGTTAAAATCCCAAATTGAGTTATTTTAATATTGATATTATGTCATTGAGACCTAATAATATAAAATAAGATTAAAAAATAGCGTGAACTTTATATCTATATTTTTACAAACTTTAAAAATCCTTATATAATATAGCAAAATAAAAAAATCCTATGTGGCATCTTTTCATAGCTTTTAGCTTATGAGGCATTATTGGAGATATTATCTCACAATAATGGATTTTTTATTTAAAATATGTATATAAAATTTATTAAAATAAAACTAATTACATTTTTGTCCCCTAATATTTTGGAGAATTCTTAAAATTTTAAAAATATTTATATTTTTAACCCTTTACTACAAGGGGCGTATGTGAATCGGTTTATATTTGATGGGTTTAAAAATGAAACTTATGGATAAAGTTAATAATAACATACAATTAAAGACCTCAGTGTTTTATAAATATATATGAAATTTTTATATGATTTTTTTAAAAAAATAAACTACACCATAAAACTAAGCATTTTTTTCTCTTTAATTTGAGTATAATATTGCTATACTAAAAATCTAATTTTTAAAAATATATCATGTGTTCCGTTTTACCACGGTTTTGTGTCAAAACTGAATGGAATATTCATAAACATCCTTAAAAGCATCACTTGAATTGTGTTCCCGAGCGTAGCGCGGGCACTAAACTAGTATCATATATACCAAAACACGACTAAAAATATCTTATATATCTTTAGAAACATGTTAAAATATCAAATTTATCCATTTTACTAGGTTTAACACCCATATGCTACATACGGGTTAAATAAAAATATTTAAGAAAATTATAATCATTATATTTAATAATTTGTAATTTTTTTGTAAATTATCATTAATCACAAAATTTTGTATACGTCAACTCTTCTGCTCAATATTCCTCTCTCAAACTTCTTTTTATAAAACACATTATGTTTTCCCCCAAAAAATTACCCCTTAAAACCTTGATTTATTAGATATATATATGACTTTTTCCCTCCAAAAAATAGTCACCCCTAAACCTTGATTTATTAGATAAATATCAAATTTATCCATTGTACTAGGTTTAACACCCATATGCTACATACGGGTTAAATAAAAATATTTAAGAAAATTATAATCATTATATTTAATAATTTGTAATTTTTTTGTAAATTATCATTAATCACAAAATTTTGTATACATCAACTCTTCTGCTCAATATTCCTCTCTCAAACTTCTTTTTATAAAACACATTATGTTTTCCCCCAAAAAATTACCCCTTAAAACCTTGATTTATTAGATATATATATGACTTTTTCCCTCCAAAAAATAGTCACCCCTAAACCTTGATTTATTAGATACATTAACAACAATTGAATAAATAACTATCATACCTTACATGTCTAAAACTTCAAAATTTAATAGATACCTGTTTTTTATTATAAAATTTTACATCTATCCATAAACATTAGTTTTTTTTCATAGTTCTTGTCTATAGTAGTAGATTGAAATTACAGATGATACGATCAACTCTTGACATGCGAAATCCGTCTAGAATCAATAAGAGACTAAACATGCAATCAAAGTAACCATACGAACACAATAGTAATCACCAAAAAAACGAGAGATACTACCAAATATAAATACTTTATTGCAAAACGCTCAAAACTCACAATTGGATGATTAACCAAATAGTTAAACCCAACATTACATTATAAAGCTTTCTCATATGTGAAACCTAGCTAGGTTTCGGCCCATGTGAAACCTAGCCATGATTCGCATGAGGTTTCACATGCAAGGTTTCGTGCAAAATATTGTGTGTACGAAACCTATATAAACTCCAATACACATAAAGAAAACTATTATAGTATGGTCAAACAAAAC
Organism: Tagetes erecta; assembly: GCA_030867185.1. Taxonomy (NCBI): domain Eukaryota; kingdom Viridiplantae; phylum Streptophyta; class Magnoliopsida; order Asterales; family Asteraceae; genus Tagetes; species Tagetes erecta. The sequence goes on from CM061488.1 coordinate 63,431,085, forward strand.
TAAGAACTACATGTTATCACAATCGTCAACAAACTCCCCCTTGACACCCGCTTGTTAGTCTTTAGTCTTTGATCATCCTTGTATCAACATTCTCATTTCTTTTGACCACTCATTTATCTTCTTCACATAAACACAAACAACCTTTTAAACCTCCGATTTTCTAGCATGCATTCTTTATGATACATAATCTTCTTCTTATATAATATCTGCAAATATTTCTCTGACAAATTTACCATATTCATTGGATCGAACACTCTCAAAAGTTTCCCGGTTTCCCCTGCATTACCACTTTCGTAGTCTCATCATCATCATGGTACTAATAATTCAAGTTACCCAAGATATATTGGTTAAGCATCTGAAATCCAAACTTTTGTGTATGTTGATCAATAAGAGATTTTAACAATCCCTTTAAAATATCTATCTAATCGAAAGGAGAGTTTAGCAATCCCGTCATAATATCTATCAATAAGAGATTTCTACAATACCTTCTTTACACAAACTCTCCCCTAAACTCCAGACTTTTGTGTCTGCTGATCAATAAGAGAGTTCAACAATCCCTTCAAAATATCTATATGATCATGTTAAGTAAACATATTTATGCGCTGAGCATCAACCTGTCTTTGCTTAGCAATAACTATAGCCCTCAATAAATGTACCTCCATTTCAAGCCTAAGACACATCTGTCTTAGATTCGAGATGGATTCCTCAGCTGAAAAAGAAGCACTAGCTGCAAAAGATGTAGAGGCACTAATAGTAGCAGAAGTAGAATCCGGTGCCCTGCTGACCATATAATGCCTATCATATGAAACACAAAGGCATTTCATAGATCTCCTAACGAACTTTCAGGCTGCTCCTCCTGAATGGGATCAAAATCTTCATCTTCGTCAATCAGTGTGACCAAGACGTCTATGCCATAGAACATGTTCATCTCCAGATGCTTTGAATAACAAACAAGTTTCTTGTACTATTTTAGATGTTACGCGCATATCCATCACATATATATATTGTTGCTTCTTGATGCTTTCAAGAGTATCCACTCTTCTTGAATTTGGAATCCTAGCTTCAAGATTTAGCAGTGCTTGTCACCGATCATAGTTTTGTAGGACTTATCACAAGTTTATGTAACACAAAGTAGATTGTACTAAAGTTGGGCAACTTTATAAAAACATAACCAAGTTTTAATTTTGTTCTAATTAAGTCACTTAAGTTTAAAAGTTGTTCTAATTAGGTCACTCACCTTCATATTTTATTCAAATTAGAGGTTTTAATATGTTGTTTTCGCATGTTTTTTTACATTTCAGTTAGGAATTATTTTTGACATTTTATGATGCTAATGTGAAGCGGTGACGTTAATTATAGGTTTATTTTTTTATTTTTAAATATAATTAACATGTTTTTTAAATATTTAAATATAATTACATATATTAAATATTTCGACCCCCACGACTTCTCCTCAATTCCTTTCTTGACACAGACAAAATCCAACAATTGCTCGATTTGGAAGTTTAGTCACCAAATTTGAGCAAAATATGCTTCAGTGACTTAATTAGAACAAAATTGAAAGTTGGTTATGTTTCCATGACATTTCCCCTTTTTTGAAACAAGAAACAACTAATATTTTGTGTTTGTTTATGAGCTCAAAATCATTATAGAGTCAATTAATCGAATTAAGTATTCCGAACGGGTGTATTTATTTCTAATCGATACTTCTATCACAGCAACCCGCAAGATCCGAACGACGTGAGCTTAGAGTAGGGGGTTGGCTCTAGTCAACGAACTGCGCTTGATTAAACATTAGATAAAGTGGACGTTCGAACGGCGTGACGTCTAGTATTGATACATACCATTTGAATTAAAATATTATTGCACCATATTTTTATGATCGTAAGTCGAATCAATTCACGAAATTGCCTTAGTGTTGGAATTAGCTTTTTAATATTTTTATTTACTTTGCAACTAACTAATGTTTTCCATAGTTTTCATAGCTAAAAATCAATTTTATAGTTTTTACTTTGGTTCATTTTGTTTTTTTACATTATTATTTTACTTAGTCTAAATCAAAACCCTCTATTTTTAACAATCGTACTTGCACTTAAAATGTTTTGGTATAAAATAATTAATTTTTATTCCTGAGGACATGAACCCTACTTGCACTATACTAGTAGGTTCACTTTATAATTTATTTGGTAGATTCGACACCCATCAATGTTCCATTGCCGACTGTACCTTCATAGTTATCCAACCTTCTCCATCACCAAATGCAACATAAGAACCTAAAGGGATGTCCTATTCACACACCTAACAATCTAATCGAACACTCATTTAACGCACGTTAAGTCTTTAACGGGCCGTTATACTACAAACATAATTATAAAACAAAAAAATTTAAAAAAAATTTAAAAAAAAATTAAAAAAAAATTCCAACGGCCGTTAAATGCTTAACGGGCAGTTAAAATTATAGGTAATTTTTTTTTCAAAAATGACTATTTTGTAAAACAATTATATGTATCATTTAGATTATTTACTTGAAACATATGAGAAACTCAAATGCATCCTTATATATATGAGAAACATACTTTATTATTTCTTTTTATTGAAAAGTTAAAATAAATACTGCAAAATATATGACCTAAATTGTGGATATTCTCATCCAACATATTTTCTTTACCCTCTTTTTGAACAAGAGAAAAGAAAAGACAAGCACAAAGAAACTCAAACTTATATATTATCGTCTTACATGTCTCATAAAGCTACTTTAAATTTATTTTTATAACCTTATAATTGCATATGGTTTTCATAACTTTTTTCTTTTTAGTTTTGAAACACCAAGTAATCGTCACATAGAATTTATAATTATTGCAAATTTCACACTATAACATGTTAGGAACTTTTGAACTATTTGATATTATAATAATATGATTTAATTGCCATAATAATTATTGCAAATTTCGTTAAAGGCCTAACAAACCGTTATACTACAAATGCAAAAAATATATATATCTAACGGCCGTTAAAGGCTTAACGGGCAGTTAAATAGATTTAACGGCTGTTAAGTACTTAACGAGCCGTTAAAAGGATGAATGGATAGAAAGATTGAGTGTGTAAATAGATAGAGCCTTATTTAATAACACTTGATTTCCCGTCACATATCTCAAGCAACCATTATCCACTATCTAGAAACTGTGTTTAGCTCCATGTGGATAGGCATGCACAAATCAGAAAATCAAATAGTTTTATTAACCCAACCCTTAATGGTTTTGGGTTATCGTTTTTAGTTAATGATAGTGTGCTAAGTGTAATACTGTAATGTTGGCAAAATGTTGTAATTATTAAATTATATATGCTTTTAAATCTTCAAATAGTTCTTTTAAAGTTTCAAAGAGACCATTAAGCTCATTTGGTAAATTTTTTGATGATGCTTTATGAACATATGTTTTTTAAACAGGTTTAGCTTTATGATATGTTGATTGCTTTTTGCCTAGACACATAATCATCATAATAAACATTAACTTGCATCAAGTAAGTTTTTAATCAGATTCTCTTTCACATTTTATATAATTCTAAATGTGAAGGCCGGTGACACCGACACGTGTCACCGACCGATTCGTCAACGTATTTTTTAATTTTAAACTTTTATATAATTATGGTTTTGACCCCTAACTTTGATATATTTACGGTTTTGACCCCTGACTTTGACATATATACGTTTTTGACCATCGACTTTGACTTGTCACTTTATAACTTTGAACCGTTTAATCTACTTTGACATATTCACGACTTTGCTTCCAAGTTTTGACATCTAAGTTTGGATATTTCTCCGTCTTTTAATATGCGACTTTACACCGTAATGTACGAGACATGAAATTTTCTTTTACGTGTTTACGAATTTGACCCTACTATTCTTCTTTGATAATTCTCGCATTAACCATCTGGTTTTAACTTATTTTAATTTTGGCATTTACGTTTTTTATATACTCTTTTTTTAATATGTTACGTATTATGACTTCGCACCGTAACAATTTTTTATCAACGCGTGTGACGAAGTCACATACGCAAGACCCGGCCGCCGCAACGCGCGGCCCGACACAGAAACCTAGTTATTAGTGAAATGAGAATGTGTAGCAATTCTAGAAATCATTTTTATTTTATCATTTCTAAAAAGCTTAGTAGATACATTTAATGCATTGTTTACTCTCATGTTTCTAAGTGTTCATGAATCATAAAAAGCTTCATCATTCTCAAATGATAATGATTTTTTTTTGCTTCACTCTCTTTAAAGTTTGTGAACTGTTGAAATAACGCTCTTTAGTGTTATGATTTACCCTCTCATAAATTTCACACTACTTGTTAAAATAACAATTATCATAACTGTGGTTAGTCATATCATAGATGTGACAATATCTCGAGAAGAAATAGTCTTTGGTGTTGTGATTTGATTTTTGACATTTGTGACACCAAAGTTTGTTTGATTGATGGTTAATTGGGTAAGCTTTGATTTGTGAAATTGAAGTTTGAGATTTAGGAGCTTGATTTGTTCAGACACAATCTTGTGTGATTGATTAAAATTTGCACTTTAAGAATTTTTATTCTTGTTACTTGTTCTTGTTCTCTTCTTAAGTTCAGTTTTGACAGCGGAATTTTAAGATTATTATCTGTTTTTAAATAAGAGAATTTTTTGAAATTGTTAGAAGTTTTCACTTGTGCATTATTAATCATTGCATTTTGTTCTTTTAACTTCTTAGCATTTCTTGCTTCAAATGTCTTTTAAAATGTGGGTTATTAAAACCTACACCTTTACTGATTTCACAGTTGTGCATCCTCACCCCTACATATGTTTATTGATTGTAAAGTATATGAAAGTGTAAAAATGTTTGTAAAGTAAAACTACAACTCACTCACCGAAGCTGACTTTTATATGTGTATTAGATTGACAGGTGAATTGTTGAATTGTAGAGGTTGACATGGATTGCAAGTTACTCAGCACCTAAAAATGGAAATTTTTTAACAAGATCAATAAAAAAAGTTTTTAAGACTTATTGTCGTTTAATCATTCGCGTAACACATATAACTAGTCAAGAAAACTCTGTAATGTGCACAAACTAAATAATCTACTTTTCATTTAATGAATTAGAGATAATATATGCTAACTAAAGCCCTCTCTTGCTCTTGACATTCAACCTCAACCTTGGTCATGCTCAAAAATTTTTGTGCACCCAAAAATCAAAGTAAACCAAATCAAAAAAGCCAAGCAAAAATCATCAATTTAGAAACCACAATAATTCCTTTTTAACATAAACACAATTAAACACAGTAAATTTTATTTCATTAAACATTAACACGGAACTGCAGCATCGTGACAAGACGACTCGGATGAAAGTGCGAAATACAATACAATACATATAGATCGAGTTTGATCTTATTTTGAGGATTACTTTGTTAAAGTTGTTTAATACAACTAACAAATGTAACCCAAAATAAAACCGCAGCCACGTCGATCAGCTAACATTAGTACATTTTAAACCATGCGGACGGACAAAATGACATCTTGTTTGTGGTGAGCCGCAGCGTTCTTCACAACCCTCAAACTTTATATTCTCTGTTGCAAATTTGTAAAGACAATAGCCTCCACATGCAGGGTTAACTTTAGTGCAATTATATTTCTCTACACACTTGCCAGCAATATCCAAAGTTTTACCAATTCTTTGTACCCATTCGTGCGCTTTCTCTAGTCTCTCTCGATATACTTTTATGTTTAAGTCCTTCACTTCCTCTACTTCCTTTTTAACTATCTTTTCATATATCGCTTTGCTAGATTTCCCATAAGGTTTAGTCATATATTTAACAATATCATCAATAACACTACGCGACTCCGAATCCGCAAACCTGCACACCTTATAAAGTTAGAATAGTATTCTCATGTTGTATTCAAAAAAGTTATAAAAACTTGTAAAGAGAATATATAAAGGGAGTGATTGTAAATTAATAATGCATACGGAGGTTGAGGGATGTGATTATCTGCATAGGAAGAACATGAGATAAAAACAATGATTGTGAAGAGAAAGAGCATTGATTTTTTGTTGAAGACATTCATTTTCATTTTTTTGTTGTGTGTGAAATGAAGTAGCTCATAACATAATCTTTTATAGTTGAGTTTATTTCACTTTGATCCCTTGACTTTTTGAGATTTGTTTTTATAGCCCAAAATATAACGGCTAAGCATGATTTATTACTCTACTAGGTCTAATTCTCATGTGCTACATACAGGTTAAATTATAATATTTAAAAAATATAACAATTATATTTAAAAATTTATAAATAATTAATATTTAAGATTTTTATATATTTTTATAAAAATATCATTAATCGAAATGTTTTGGTTTAATCAACTCTCTCACTCAATTTTTTTCCTCTCAAATTTCACTTTATTCATTCACATAATTTCCCTCGCATTTTTCCCTAAAAGAGACATTCATGGCCTAGCTAAGACCTTAGGTGACATGATTTTAAAGCATTTCACATATTTATTTATTTTAATCTTATTTTAAAAGTTATTCAATTAAAAAAATACATTTTTATTTCGTCAAAAGATAATATAAATTTTTTTTTATGACTGAATATGTTATGCTAGAAGCCATCAAATATGAAGTTATGAATCAATATCCACCAGATTTTGAAGTAGAAAAACTTAATTTGATATTTAATTTGATACTTATGCACGATAGTTTTAATGTTGTTTCTTAATCTATTTCTTATGAAAAAAAAGATGAAAACAAATAAACCTTAATTAGTCTACAATACATGTACAACATATATACATATAAGTGAGACGTCACTCCGTACATTAAAATTTTTACATCTGATTGAAGCACCGTTAGGTTTAAACACCCGACTGAGCACTGTTTCTTCGTTAGGACCGTCGTTTCGAGGTAACTACTACATCAATAAGTTCGTACTCCTTCCGATCAATAGACCTAAAACGTTGATCTGGAATTCAAAAAAAAACTTAATGTCATTAAAAATATTTTAACGACAAACTGTTGTTTTTGTATAGGTAATTAGGTTGTTGATCTCTTAGCTCCATATCGATGCCTATGGTTTGTAGCAATAAAAGTTGTCATTCATTTGCAAGATTTTGATTATATTTTTATGCTTATATATGAATCATTTGTCTTTTATCTTTTCCCATGTGGGTTTTAATATATATAGTCTTTAGTGGTGTTAGAGAACGTACTTTATCAACTTATGCATGCATGGTTAAAATTTCATTCAATTTCCCACCCAAATTTCCTAATATAAAAAAAAATCCCCCCAAAAGTAGCCCCCTAAAACTTAAAATTATTAGATAGATATATAGCTAAAAATATCATATGTATGCCTTTTCTTTTCATGATCTAGCAAGGTTGCATAGGTTTATCCCCGGCAGAAATAGGAAAAAGAGACCGCTTGAAGGGCTATTATGGTTTCATGCAAGAAAGAAAGAAAAAAAAATAATAATAAACTAATTAAAACATGTTCTTGTTAATGATAAACTAGTTTTTAAAACCAACCTTCAACAAACTTCCGATGTTGATGGCACATCCAAGTCGGTTAAATTAAACTCACGCAAGACTCAATTTCACAAACAAAAAAAAAAATAGAGAAAACCCAGCAAACTCTTTGTGATCTTGAACTGCCGTTTCATCTAAAGGCTTTCCCAGAGACCGTTATCCGCCGCTTATCATCAAAACGTAATCAGCCCCTCGTAGTTGATAAAGCGTAGCTGCGTTTCCATCTCGAAACTGACCACAGCCGACCACCGTAACACGTTCAGTTTCTGTTGCACGTGATTAGCTCCGACACACATTCAGAAGTAACCGTACTTGATCTATTTAGTTTACTCACCGATCCAGGTAATCAATTCGACCCTCGGTTGTTATTCGGGAAATGAATGAACTGTTTGAGTACGGTTTAGTTATTTGAGCGACATGAAATAACCTAAGAACAATGATAATGATCTGATTCGTTTCGGTTGTATTTGGAAAGTTAACTCCCAATGTTTATAAAAAAAATTGGTAATCTGGTGTTGAAACAAGAGATGAAGATAATAGACTAATTAACAGAAAACTTTAGCAATGATATGAGCGATATATATGTTGATGCCATCAAATATGTAGTGAGTTCCCAAACCAAGTGCAAATTGATTATACTGAACTAATAAGTAACCAATGCTAGTACCCAAGTCCCATGAATTGTAATGCATGAAGCCATAGATAAGTATACGCATGTTAGTAACCATATAGTGCAAGTGGGGTGAGTTATTATAAACACAAGAAAACAAATTTAAAATGATAGAAATGAGAATGAGGTGTTTCATTAAAATATGAAAACTTAATTACTTTCAAGTTGAGTGATAGATTACTTTTAACATAATAACACTTAATGAGATGCAGCCACCGCGCTGGAAATTTAAAATCAAACAAAGAAAAAAGAAACTTAAAAACCAGTTGACGTTTAGTTTAGTTGGCTGATTCAGGTTAATTGAAAATGTAGGGCCATACAATTCTTAAGTGTAACTCGACTTCGGTTGCTTTCGCTATTGGCTAAGGTACGGATTCCGTGTCCCTTCTCTCATAGTATAAATTCTATCTCTGTTACTTTGTAGTACAGAGTTTGGTATTTTTATATATTAGTGTCACCGTTGTTACTTCCGCTGATTCGACCCATTTGGCCTTAGGGCATTAGTAATTATTTGGTCTATTTTGTTTGAAACCGTTTGGATTTTTAGTTATTGTTGAGGCTTTTAGCATGCGATAGTTTTATCAACTTGTACTCATTATTGCATGTTCCCGTAGATGATAGTTTGGACTTTATATGTTACATGTTAGGTAGTTATGCTACTACCAGTTTGACTTTGTACTCTGTTACCCGAGCTGTCTGACATGTCATTGTGGCGTCAATGGCATGACACTTTTCGTGACAGTGTGTAATAAATAGTTCACGACGTCTCCGTTTATATGTTAGTACTCAAGGAGTACATTGGCCACATCTGTCTGGGAGGCGCATGGATATATCCTAGTTTCTGATCAGTTATGTTTCTGGGGGATGGAATAATGTGTGTACGCTCCACACACCATCTCATTAGTACATTAGCCTAGCTAGCTGTGTACACGTCTGTTTTGGCTCTGGGTACGTCCGATATTACACGACTTATTGATTTGTTTATTTATATGTTCTGTCGTGTAGATCAGTTGTTATCAGTAATATGTTCAGATCAATTATCAGTTACATGTTCAGTTTTATATCAGTTATAAGTTCAGTTCGGTATCAGTCTTCAGATAAAAGTTTAGTTCAGTTCAGTATCAATATCAGTTATATGTTCACACCTCATATATGTATATATATGTTCGGTTAATAATTATACAGACGTGCTTCTGCTTATTCGTCTCGCTTTATTTACTATTGTTCTCTCCGTTACTGAGCAATGTTTGGCTCAGCCGTATTCTCTTTTGTGGTGTTTCTTATTTATGTGTAGGTAATCGGGGAAATCCAGGAAATCAGTGAAAAAGAGCGTCAAGAGATCAAGACTTGCTTTTAATTCAATAAATGTAATGAATACATATTTAGGATTCCTTTAACGTTTGAGTTGTTGGTTTTATGACATGGGATTATGCCTTTATTCTATGAAATGGTTTTTGGTTTGATATCTGTAATGGTGACGTCTCAGCCTCTCCGGGTTGGGGTGTTACAGTTATGGTATCAGAGCCAAGGCTCTTTCCTGTAGAAAACTTAAACCTTAAAATAAAACTTGTGAGGTAATGGGTAGACGTTGGGTTAGGATTTCACCCTCTGATCATTGTTCATTACTCTTCGTAAATGATTTTAGATCTACCAGTTAGAGCCACTTATTTTGTTGATAGTTAAATGACCTGTTTTGCTTCATGACTTTTCCGATATGATGAATTAAATGATTCTATCATTGTCTTTGTTTTCGCTTTAGAATTTCGAAATGACTTCGGAAAATGACAAGCGACGCGCTTGAAGTCTGTATGACATTAGATGAACTTGTCAATGCGTTCAAAGACCTTGTTGCCACATATGCTACAATAGATATTTCACCTAGGCTACATATCTCGTTAAATTTGACACGTTTATGTTAGTTTCATGTCTGTCACTGATTAGTGTTTTGCATCTTTTTCACGTATCATTCATCATTGCTCCGACTTCTCGTGTAAAAGTATCAAGGGCATTAGGAGGTCATAATGGAATGATAGTTAGGGCACAACTGTAAAGTAAATTGACGATTAAACTTGATCAACTTAGTCGTGAATTTACAGTACATATGTGCGCTTCTAGATTTCTGTTGTTTTAAATAAGGCCCCTCTAGGTGTGTTAAGAATCTTATTTTATATTCTTTAGCAACCTTCAGTAGTTTGCTCCGTTACATGTTAAGTTGTAATATATTTTTAGTCAATTATGAAACTCTTGGTCAATATTCGATATTATCAACCTATACGCTTGCTAATGTGCACGTCCGACTATGGTAAATATGGTACCCCTACACACGTGCAGTACGTTTATGTAACTAAGTGCTTCTTTTAATTTAAGTTTGGGATTTTACGATTCGCTAGCCTTAAAGATATTTCCTGACCTAATATGCCCTTATAGTTCCTAAAGTATTAGTGTTTACCATGCAACGAGCTCTGATGATACTTTGATATGTATTTGTTATTCCAACGTTTCGTTATGATTGAAGGTTACGCTCAGCAAATATCTTTCAGAATACTTACAGCTTCGAACTTACCTAGACCACATTTTCATAAATCTTTGAAAGTTATACTACGCTCAATGCTAAAAAGAAAATTGTCATCGCATGGCGTGAAAAATATTTCGCTCAGGTAAGCTTTCCATTATGATGATCCAATGCCTCCGATCATCCGTCTGGTAATATTTGTATTAACATATTTCTAGGAAGTTACTTAAGTTCCCTATTGACCTTATCTCTACGCTAATCTTTAAAGCGTTGTATTGTATGAAACCTATGGAACTTAATGAGCTAAAATAACATTTAAAAGAATAGCTACAGATTGTTTCGTCAGACCAAACATCCGGTCTTAGGTCGCACTAGCTTTATTAAAAAAATAAATAAATAATAAGACTATTGAGACTCTAAGTTTGACTATCTAGAGCTTATGCATATGTTTCCTCACTTTTTATGTTCCAACGGTTAAACTTGAGATAGTAAATAAAAATCTTGAAGAAATATTGAAGTTCATATATGTTGTTCTAGGCTTTAATTGCTTCATGAAATTTAAACAATACGGCGAATATTGGTTGCCTAACATTAAATATATAGTAGGTCATTAGTTTACACAATATGAGTCATGGTTAATTAAGAAACTCACTCTTGTATTAGTTGTATCCAATTAGTCATGTTTCTTTTCTAGCTACTACACTTGGATCCCTCAAGCCAAATTAAAACATATGGTTGTAACCTAACAAATATTTCATAGGATCTGTTGTTCATTATATGAAGCTAGATTTTGTTAGATTTCATTTGATCAGTATATGAAAATAAAGAAAAGAGAACATAAACAATGCATGCTTCAATGAGTAAATCGTTGGTTAAAACCTAAACATGTAACTAGAAACATATTGCTAGTACTTAGAAGTTCTTGAAATCTCACCTACGAAAACCATGAATCAACCGGTTAGGGGATTGTTGCATATATCTTAAGCTAGAAATTTATGTATTTTAGTCTTTGTGCGTTCATGGCATCTTTCATCAACTTGATATGGTGTCATGTCATAAATCTAATTCTGTTATATGATCCTATAAAGAAAAACATATGTGAGCACCTATAGCTCTATTTGGCATTTATACATGTGTATGTGATTATTAATTTTAATTCTGCTAATGTGAGATTAAATATGTGATCTGTTACCAAAGTTTTGTGAAATTTTCCATATGCAAATGATTCCCATCCACCCAAATTTCTAACTTGCTCGTACCGTGATAACATGTTAATGATTATTATTTTTATATGACAAACTTTCGAATATTTAAACTTTAAGAGAAATTAAAATCTCTGTTATATGATGTAAGTATTCATGTTACCTACATACTTATGAAATTCCGCATCGGCATTCCGTAATTCCTTATTTTAATTTTGAACGATCCAAGCTTACTTTTCTGATATCTGAATAATAGAAGTTTTGTTATTGATTATGAGTGTCTGTAATACTGTTATTGACTTCTAAGTATGCACATTTTTCAGTATGTTAAGTGAATCTTTAAATAATATGAGGCTCTGACATTAATATCCGAATAAAGTGACAAAACTTTTATATAACTAGATAGTCCGATATCCATTATTTAACGTCTGAAACCCATCTGTTTTATTTATTCCTTCGAGCATCTATAATTTAAAACCTAAACAACCAGAACTTACTCATCTTATTAATTCACCAAGTATCGGTATTATTACCAACACCTTGAATTCTTAACAAAAACTATATTTATAATCTATCAGTTTATGTTGGTATCTAATTATTATATAATAAGTATGTTTGAAACTTATTATTGTAGATTTCCATCTTCGACCTCTTTTGAAACTCTTGATATTAGACTTTAAATGCTTCTTGTCAATTCAAACATTCGTGCATAAGTGCCTTTCTAGTTTAGTGAACATCCAAATTGTTATGAGAATAAGGATTTTATATATTCGGCTTCAACTATCAGTTAAATGCCACAGCCATTTAGCGGTCTTTTGTTACCAGTAATGTAGTTTCAGTAGTGTCTGACTATTTATCATGCGTCAATGATTTCATTTTAGTATCGAATAGTTACCATAAATCACTTTTCAATTACTAGATACATGCGACTTAGTATCATAATTATTATTTATATAATTTTGATATTCAATTTGTCATAAGTTATTTTGTTTTCAGTTATTGACCCATGTAATTAGTTGTTAAGTTACTATCGCTCTGGAAAAACTTAAGTAAGCTCAAAGCATAGAATAGCTATGTAGACAGTAATTGTCAAGCCATAGAGTTCAATGTTAGTGATAAAGCATTTTCAAGGGTTTCAATTTGTAGTGGCGCGCGTATCTTATATTGCCATTAATGTAAATTAAGCTCTAGATTCATCGGGGCGGCTGGAATTCTAGAAAGAGTTGGTGAAGTCTCTTACCGGTTAGTGGTATCACATTAGTTTCCACACGCGCATGACATGTTTCACGTAAGAATGCATCCTTTCTGAGAAGGTCACATCTCATCTAATTCACATTGTGAAATATCCTTCATGGGGATTTATCTTTCAAAGAAGGACTGAAAGTTGTTATTAATAAGCATGAACACATTAGACATTGAAATTATCACTAAGCTACATGAGAAATGAAGGGCATGACTCGTTATTTAGTATTCTATCTTTCACTTGACTTAGACTTATTTCATCCGAATTTGAATTGTTTGTTATCTATCTTCGATATGATATTAGTTATCAGTTATGCAATTCTAGTAACAACATATGAAATGTGACTTATCCATCTTCGAGTTTGGGCCATGTGACTAGTTATCCGGTTATGTAGAACTAATAGTTACACGATCATTTATTAGTCATCCGTCATTGGTTAGTTGTCATACGTATTCAGTGTCGGTTTAGTAACCTGTTTTCATTTACTTGTGATGAAATCTTAAAATGAGATTAATTACCAGTTACCTGGTTTAAGTTATCAAATTAGTTACATGCTAACAGTTAAAAGTTTTCGCTACCATGTTAGATTAGTATAAGTACTACAGTAGTTATCCGTTGTTGGTTTACTTGTTAAACCATACCTACTATGTGCCATGGAGTTTAAAGGTCACATATGATATTTTTGGGAAGTGAAGTTATGTGTTGGTTCTGATATGTCATAAGCGCATTAGTTCTTGCACCTGGAAATTATGAAGTTATGTGTCGTTTCCGTTCTCAATATCCGACTCTATTTTCATCTTAATGATTAGTATCTCGGCTTAATTACATTTGATATTTCAGCCAATTGTTTTCAGTTATATGTTTTTAGTTATCTGACTAAATGTCTACTACATGCTTGAACGTTAAATGTTGACATTATCGGTTCAGCTCTGTTCCAGTATCTATATATAGTTATCCGTATACGTTTACATATTAAACTTTATTTCTTCCGTTATGTCATAAACCTTTTTGTGATCCGTACCTAGCAATTTCGAGGACGAAATTTTTTTAAGGGGGGTAGAATTATAATACCCGAAAGAAAGAAAAAAAAATAATAATAAACTAATTAAAACATGTTCTTGTTAATGATAAACTAGTTTTTAAAACCAACCTTCAACAAACTTCCGATGTTGATGGCACATCCAAGTCGGTTAAATTAAACTCACGCAAGACTCAATTTCACAAACAAAAAAAAAATAGAGAAAACCCAGCAAACTCTTTGTGATCTTGAACTGCCGTTTCATCTAAAGGCTTTCCCAGAGACCGTTATCCGCCGCTTATCATCAAAACGTAATCAGCCCCTCGTAGTTGATAAAGCGTAGCTGCGTTTCCATCTCGAAACTGACCACAGCCGACCACCGTAACACGTTCAGTTTCTGTTGCACGTGATTAGCTCCGACACACATTCAGAAGTAACCGTACTTGATCTATTTAGTTTACTCACCGATCCAGGTAATCAATTCGACCCTCGGTTGTTATTCGGGAAATGAATGAACTGTTTGAGTACGGTTTAGTTATTTGAGCGACATGAAATAACCTAAGAACAATGATAATGATCTGATTCGTTTCGGTTGTATTTGGAAAGTTAACTCCCAATGTTTATAAAAAAAAATTGGTAATCTGGTGTTGAAACAAGAGATGAAGATAATAGACTAATTAACAGAAAACTTTAGCAATGATATGAGCGATATATATGTTGATGCCATCAAATATGTAGTGAGTTCCCAAACCAAGTGCAAATTGATTATACTGAACTAATAAGTAACCAATGCTAGTACCCAAGTCCCATGAATTGTAATGCATGAAGCCATAGATAAGTATACGCATGTTAGTAACCATATAGTGCAAGTGGGGTGGGTTATTATAAACACAAGAAAACAAATTTAAAATGATAGAAATGAGAATGAGGTGTTTCATTAAAATATGAAAACTTAATTACTTTCAAGTTGAGTGATAGATTACTTTTAACATAATAACACTTAATGAGATGCAGCCACCGCGCTGGAAATTTAAAATCAAACAAAGAAAAAAGAAACTTAAAAACCAGTTGACGTTTAGTTTAGTTGGCTGATTCAGGTTAATTGAAAATGTAGGGCCATACAATTCTTAAGTGTAACTCGACTTCGGTTGCTTTCGCTATTGGCTAAGGTACGGATTCCGTGTCCCTTCTCTCATAGTATAAATTCTATCTCTGTTACTTTGTAGTACAGAGTTTGGTATTTTTATATATTAGTGTCACCGTTGTTACTTCCGCTGATTCGACCCATTTGGCCTTAGGGCATTAGTAATTATTTGGTCTATTTTGTTTGAAACCGTTTGGATTTTTAGTTATTGTTGAGGCTTTTAGCATGCGATAGTTTTATCAACTTGTACTCATTATTGCATGTTCCCGTAGATGATAGTTTGGACTTTATATGTTACATGTTAGGTAGTTATGCTACTACCAGTTTGACTTTGTACTCTGTTACCCGAGCTGTCTGACATGTCATTGTGGCGTCAATGGCATGACACTTTTCGTGACAGTGTGTAATAAATAGTTCACGACGTCTCCGTTTATATGTTAGTACTCAAGGAGTACATTGGCCACATCTGTCTGGGAGGCGCATGGATATATCCTAGTTTCTGATCAGTTATGTTTCTGGGGGATGGAATAATGTGTGTACGCTCCACACACCATCTCATTAGTACATTAGCCTAGCTAGCTGTGTACACGTCTGTTTTGGCTCTGGGTACGTCCGATATTACACGACTTATTGATTTGTTTATTTATATGTTCTGTCGTGTAGATCAGTTGTTATCAGTAATATGTTCAGATCAATTATCAGTTACATGTTCAGTTTTATATCAGTTATAAGTTCAGTTCGGTATCAGTCTTCAGATAAAAGTTTAGTTCAGTTCAGTATCAATATCAGTTATATGTTCACACCTCATATATGTATATATATGTTCGGTTAATAATTATACAGACGTGCTTCTGCTTATTCGTCTCGCTTTATTTACTATTGTTCTCTCCGTTACTGAGCAATGTTTGGCTCAGCCGTATTCTCTTTTGTGGTGTTTCTTATTTATGTGTAGGTAATCGGGGAAATCCAGGAAATCAGTGAAAAAGAGCGTCAAGAGATCAAGACTTGCTTTTAATTCAATAAATGTAATGAATACATATTTAGGATTCCTTTAACGTTTGAGTTGTTGGTTTTATGACATGGGATTATGCCTTTATTCTATGAAATGGTTTTTGGTTTGATATCTGTAATGGTGACGTCTCAGCCTCTCCGGGTTGGGGTGTTACAGTTATGGTATCAGAGCCAAGGCTCTTTCCTGTAGAAAACTTAAACCTTAAAATAAAACTTGTGAGGTAATGGGTAGACGTTGGGTTAGGATTTCACCCTCTGATCATTGTTCATTACTCTTCGTAAATGATTTTAGATCTACCAGTTAGAGCCACTTATTTTGTTGATAGTTAAATGACCTGTTTTGCTTCATGACTTTTCCGATATGATGAATTAAATGATTCTATCATTGTCTTTGTTTTCGCTTTAGAATTTCGAAATGACTTCGGAAAATGACAAGCGACGCGCTTGAAGTCTGTATGACATTAGATGAACTTGTCAATGCGTTCAAAGACCTTGTTGCCACATATGCTACAATAGATATTTCACCTAGGCTACATATCTCGTTAAATTTGACACGTTTATGTTAGTTTCATGTCTGTCACTGATTAGTGTTTTGCATCTTTTTCACGTATCATTCATCATTGCTCCGACTTCTCGTGTAAAAGTATCAAGGGCATTAGGAGGTCATAATGGAATGATAGTTAGGGCACAACTGTAAAGTAAATTGACGATTAAACTTGATCAACTTAGTCGTGAATTTACAGTACATATGTGCGCTTCTAGATTTCTGTTGTTTTAAATAAGGCCCCTCTAGGTGTGTTAAGAATCTTATTTTATATTCTTTAGCAACCTTCAGTAGTTTGCTCCGTTACATGTTAAGTTGTAATATATTTTTAGTCAATTATGAAACTCTTGGTCAATATTCGATATTATCAACCTATACGCTTGCTAATGTGCACGTCCGACTATGGTAAATATGGTACCCCTACACACGTGCAGTACGTTTATGTAACTAAGTGCTTCTTTTAATTTAAGTTTGGGATTTTACGATTCGCTAGCCTTAAAGATATTTCCTGACCTAATATGCCCTTATAGTTCCTAAAGTATTAGTGTTTACCATGCAACGAGCTCTGATGATACTTTGATATGTATTTGTTATTCCAACGTTTCGTTATGATTGAAGGTTACGCTCAGCAAATATCTTTCAGAATACTTACAGCTTCGAACTTACCTAGACCACATTTTCATAAATCTTTGAAAGTTATACTACGCTCAATGCTAAAAAGAAAATTGTCATCGCATGGCGTGAAAAATATTTCGCTCAGGTAAGCTTTCCATTATGATGATCCAATGCCTCCGATCATCCGTCTGGTAATATTTGTATTAACATATTTCTAGGAAGTTACTTAAGTTCCCTATTGACCTTATCTCTACGCTAATCTTTAAAGCGTTGTATTGTATGAAACCTATGGAACTTAATGAGCTAAAATAACATTTAAAAGAATAGCTACAGATTGTTTCGTCAGACCAAACATCCGGTCTTAGGTCGCACTAGCTTTATTAAAAAAATAAATAAATAATAAGACTATTGAGACTCTAAGTTTGACTATCTAGAGCTTATGCATATGTTTCCTCACTTTTTATGTTCCAACGGTTAAACTTGAGATAGTAAATAAAAATCTTGAAGAAATATTGAAGTTCATATATGTTGTTCTAGGCTTTAATTGCTTCATGAAATTTAAACAATACGGCGAATATTGGTTGCCTAACATTAAATATATAGTAGGTCATTAGTTTACACAATATGAGTCATGGTTAATTAAGAAACTCACTCTTGTATTAGTTGTATCCAATTAGTCATGTTTCTTTTCTAGCTACTACACTTGGATCCCTCAAGCCAAATTAAAACATATGGTTGTAACCTAACAAATATTTCATAGGATCTGTTGTTCATTATATGAAGCTAGATTTTGTTAGATTTCATTTGATCAGTATATGAAAATAAAGAAAAGAGAACATAAACAATGCATGCTTCAATGAGTAAATCGTTGGTTAAAACCTAAACATGTAACTAGAAACATATTGCTAGTACTTAGAAGTTCTTGAAATCTCACCTACGAAAACCATGAATCAACCGGTTAGGGGATTGTTGCATATATCTTAAGCTAGAAATTTATGTATTTTAGTCTTTGTGCGTTCATGGCATCTTTCATCAACTTGATATGGTGTCATGTCATAAATCTAATTCTGTTATATGATCCTATAAAGAAAAACATATGTGAGCACCTATAGCTCTATTTGGCATTTATACATGTGTATGTGATTATTAATTTTAATTCTGCTAATGTGAGATTAAATATGTGATCTGTTACCAAAGTTTTGTGAAATTTTCCATATGCAAATGATTCCCATCCACCCAAATTTCTAACTTGCTCGTACCGTGATAACATGTTAATGATTATTATTTTTATATGACAAACTTTCGAATATTTAAACTTTAAGAGAAATTAAAATCTCTGTTATATGATGTAAGTATTCATGTTACCTACATACTTATGAAATTCCGCATCGGCATTCCGTAATTCCTTATTTTAATTTTGAACGATCCAAGCTTACTTTTCTGATATCTGAATAATAGAAGTTTTGTTATTGATTATGAGTGTCTGTAATACTGTTATTGACTTCTAAGTATGCACATTTTTCAGTATGTTAAGTGAATCTTTAAATAATATGAGGCTCTGACATTAATATCCGAATAAAGTGACAAAACTTTTATATAACTAGATAGTCCGATATCCATTATTTAACGTCTGAAACCCATCTGTTTTATTTATTCCTTCGAGCATCTATAATTTAAAACCTAAACAACCAGAACTTACTCATCTTATTAATTCACCAAGTATCGGTATTATTACCAACACCTTGAATTCTTAACAAAAACTATATTTATAATCTATCAGTTTATGTTGGTATCTAATTATTATATAATAAGTATGTTTGAAACTTATTATTGTAGATTTCCATCTTCGACCTCTTTTGAAACTCTTGATATTAGACTTTAAATGCTTCTTGTCAATTCAAACATTCGTGCATAAGTGCCTTTCTAGTTTAGTGAACATCCAAATTGTTATGAGAATAAGGATTTTATATATTCGGCTTCAACTATCAGTTAAATGCCACAGCCATTTAGCGGTCTTTTGTTACCAGTAATGTAGTTTCAGTAGTGTCTGACTATTTATCATGCGTCAATGATTTCATTTTAGTATCGAATAGTTACCATAAATCACTTTTCAATTACTAGATACATGCGACTTAGTATCATAATTATTATTTATATAATTTTGATATTCAATTTGTCATAAGTTATTTTGTTTTCAGTTATTGACCCATGTAATTAGTTGTTAAGTTACTATCGCTCTGGAAAAACTTAAGTAAGCTCAAAGCATAGAATAGCTATGTAGACAGTAATTGTCAAGCCATAGAGTTCAATGTTAGTGATAAAGCATTTTCAAGGGTTTCAATTTGTAGTGGCGCGCGTATCTTATATTGCCATTAATGTAAATTAAGCTCTAGATTCATCGGGGCGGCTGGAATTCTAGAAAGAGTTGGTGAAGTCTCTTACCGGTTAGTGGTATCACATTAGTTTCCACACGCGCATGACATGTTTCACGTAAGAATGCATCCTTTCTGAGAAGGTCACATCTCATCTAATTCACATTGTGAAATATCCTTCATGGGGATTTATCTTTCAAAGAAGGACTGAAAGTTGTTATTAATAAGCATGAACACATTAGACATTGAAATTATCACTAAGCTACATGAGAAATGAAGGGCATGACTCGTTATTTAGTATTCTATCTTTCACTTGACTTAGACTTATTTCATCCGAATTTGAATTGTTTGTTATCTATCTTCGATATGATATTAGTTATCAGTTATGCAATTCTAGTAACAACATATGAAATGTGACTTATCCATCTTCGAGTTTGGGCCATGTGACTAGTTATCCGGTTATGTAGAACTAATAGTTACACGATCATTTATTAGTCATCCGTCATTGGTTAGTTGTCATACGTATTCAGTGTCGGTTTAGTAACCTGTTTTCATTTACTTGTGATGAAATCTTAAAATGAGATTAATTACCAGTTACCTGGTTTAAGTTATCAAATTAGTTACATGCTAACAGTTAAAAGTTTTCGCTACCATGTTAGATTAGTATAAGTACTACAGTAGTTATCCGTTGTTGGTTTACTTGTTAAACCATACCTACTATGTGCCATGGAGTTTAAAGGTCACATATGATATTTTTGGGAAGTGAAGTTATGTGTTGGTTCTGATATGTCATAAGCGCATTAGTTCTTGCACCTGGAAATTATGAAGTTATGTGTCGTTTCCGTTCTCAATATCCGACTCTATTTTCATCTTAATGATTAGTATCTCGGCTTAATTACATTTGATATTTCAGCCAATTGTTTTCAGTTATATGTTTTTAGTTATCTGACTAAATGTCTACTACATGCTTGAACGTTAAATGTTGACATTATCGGTTCAGCTCTGTTCCAGTATCTATATATAGTTATCCGTATACGTTTACATATTAAACTTTATTTCTTCCGTTATGTCATAAACCTTTTTGTGATCCGTACCTAGCAATTTCGAGGACGAAATTTTTTTAAGGGGGGTAGAATTATAATACCCGAAAGAAAGAAAAAAAAATAATAATAAACTAATTAAAACATGTTCTTGTTAATGATAAACTAGTTTTTAAAACCAACCTTCAACAAACTTCCGATGTTGATGGCACATCCAAGTCGGTTAAATTAAACTCACGCAAGACTCAATTTCACAAACAAAAAAAAAAATAGAGAAAACCCAGCAAACTCTTTGTGATCTTGAACTGCCGTTTCATCTAAAGGCTTTCCCAGAGACCGTTATCCGCCGCTTATCATCAAAACGTAATCAGCCCCTCGTAGTTGATAAAGCGTAGCTGCGTTTCCATCTCGAAACTGACCACAGCCGACCACCGTAACACGTTCAGTTTCTGTTGCACGTGATTAGCTCCGACACACATTCAGAAGTAACCGTACTTGATCTATTTAGTTTACTCACCGATCCAGGTAATCAATTCGACCCTCGGTTGTTATTCGGGAAATGAATGAACTGTTTGAGTACGGTTTAGTTATTTGAGCGACATGAAATAACCTAAGAACAATGATAATGATCTGATTCGTTTCGGTTGTATTTGGAAAGTTAACTCCCAATGTTTATAAAAAAAATTGGTAATCTGGTGTTGAAACAAGAGATGAAGATAATAGACTAATTAACAGAAAACTTTAGCAATGATATGAGCGATATATATGTTGATGCCATCAAATATGTAGTGAGTTCCCAAACCAAGTGCAAATTGATTATACTGAACTAATAAGTAACCAATGCTAGTACCCAAGTCCCATGAATTGTAATGCATGAAGCCATAGATAAGTATACGCATGTTAGTAACCATATAGTGCAAGTGGGGTGAGTTATTATAAACACAAGAAAACAAATTTAAAATGATAGAAATGAGAATGAGGTGTTTCATTAAAATATGAAAACTTAATTACTTTCAAGTTGAGTGATAGATTACTTTTAACATAATAACACTTAATGAGATGCAGCCACCGCGCTGGAAATTTAAAATCAAACAAAGAAAAAAGAAACTTAAAAACCAGTTGACGTTTAGTTTAGTTGGCTGATTCAGGTTAATTGAAAATGTAGGGCCATACAATTCTTAAGTGTAACTCGACTTCGGTTGCTTTCGCTATTGGCTAAGGTACGGATTCCGTGTCCCTTCTCTCATAGTATAAATTCTATCTCTGTTACTTTGTAGTACAGAGTTTGGTATTTTTATATATTAGTGTCACCGTTGTTACTTCCGCTGATTCGACCCATTTGGCCTTAGGGCATTAGTAATTATTTGGTCTATTTTGTTTGAAACCGTTTGGATTTTTAGTTATTGTTGAGGCTTTTAGCATGCGATAGTTTTATCAACTTGTACTCATTATTGCATGTTCCCGTAGATGATAGTTTGGACTTTATATGTTACATGTTAGGTAGTTATGCTACTACCAGTTTGACTTTGTACTCTGTTACCCGAGCTGTCTGACATGTCATTGTGGCGTCAATGGCATGACACTTTTCGTGACAGTGTGTAATAAATAGTTCACGACGTCTCCGTTTATATGTTAGTACTCAAGGAGTACATTGGCCACATCTGTCTGGGAGGCGCATGGATATATCCTAGTTTCTGATCAGTTATGTTTCTGGGGGATGGAATAATGTGTGTACGCTCCACACACCATCTCATTAGTACATTAGCCTAGCTAGCTGTGTACACGTCTGTTTTGGCTCTGGGTACGTCCGATATTACACGACTTATTGATTTGTTTATTTATATGTTCTGTCGTGTAGATCAGTTGTTATCAGTAATATGTTCAGATCAGTTATCAGTTACATGTTCAGTTTTATATCAGTTATAAGTTCAGTTCGGTATCAGTCTTCAGATAAAAGTTTAGTTCAGTTCAGTATCAATATCAGTTATATGTTCACACCTCATATATGTATATATATGTTCGGTTAATAATTATACAGACTTGCTTCTGCTTATTCGTCTCGCTTTATTTACTATTGTTCTCTCCGTTACTGAGCAATGTTTGGCTCAGCCGTATTCTCTTTTGTGGTGTTTCTTATTTATGTGTAGGTAATCGGGGAAATCCAGGAAATCAGTGAAAAAGAGCGTCAAGAGATCAAGACTTGCTTTTAATTCAATAAATGTAATGAATACATATTTAGGATTCCTTTAACGTTTGAGTTGTTGGTTTTATGACATGGGATTATGCCTTTATTCTATGAAATGGTTTTTGGTTTGATATCTGTAATGGTGACGTCTCAGCCTCTCCGGGTTGGTTTGATATCTGACTAAATGTCTACTACATGCTTGAACGTTAAATGTTGACATTATCGGTTCAGCTCTGTTCCAGTATCTATATATAGTTATCCGTATACGTTTACATATTAAACTTTATTTCTTCCGTTATGTCATAAACCTTTTTGTGATCCGTACCTAGCAATTTCGAGGACGAAATTTTTTTAAGGGGGGTAGAATTATAATACCCGAAAGAAAGAAAAAAAAATAATAATAAACTAATTAAAACATGTTCTTGTTAATGATAAACTAGTTTTTAAAACCAACCTTCAACAAACTTCCGATGTTGATGGCACATCCAAGTCGGTTAAATTAAACTCACGCAAGACTCAATTTCACAAACAAAAAAAAAAATAGAGAAAACCCAGCAAACTCTTTGTGATCTTGAACTGCCGTTTCATCTAAAGGCTTTCCCAGAGACCGTTATCCGCCGCTTATCATCAAAACGTAATCAGCCCCTCGTAGTTGATAAAGCGTAGCTGCGTTTCCATCTCGAAACTGACCACAGCCGACCACCGTAACACGTTCAGTTTCTGTTGCACGTGATTAGCTCCGACACACATTCAGAAGTAACCGTACTTGATCTATTTAGTTTACTCACCGATCCAGGTAATCAATTCGACCCTCGGTTGTTATTCGGGAAATGAATGAACTGTTTGAGTACGGTTTAGTTATTTGAGCGACATGAAATAACCTAAGAACAATGATAATGATCTGATTCGTTTCGGTTGTATTTGGAAAGTTAACTCCCAATGTTTATAAAAAAAATTGGTAATCTGGTGTTGAAACAAGAGATGAAGATAATAGACTAATTAACAGAAAACTTTAGCAATGATATGAGCGATATATATGTTGATGCCATCAAATATGTAGTGAGTTCCCAAACCAAGTGCAAATTGATTATACTGAACTAATAAGTAACCAATGCTAGTACCCAAGTCCCATGAATTGTAATGCATGAAGCCATAGATAAGTATACGCATGTTAGTAACCATATAGTGCAAGTGGGGTGGGTTATTATAAACACAAGAAAACAAATTTAAAATGATAGAAATGAGAATGAGGTGTTTCATTAAAATATGAAAACTTAATTACTTTCAAGTTGAGTGATAGATTACTTTTAACATAATAACACTTAATGAGATGCAGCCACCGCGCTGGAAATTTAAAATCAAACAAAGAAAAAAGAAACTTAAAAACCAGTTGACGTTTAGTTTAGTTGGCTGATTCAGGTTAATTGAAAATGTAGGGCCATACAATTCTTAAGTGTAACTCGACTTCGGTTGCTTTCGCTATTGGCTAAGGTACGGATTCCGTGTCCCTTCTCTCATAGTATAAATTCTATCTCTGTTACTTTGTAGTACAGAGTTTGGTATTTTTATATATTAGTGTCACCGTTGTTACTTCCGCTGATTCGACCCATTTGGCCTTAGGGCATTAGTAATTATTTGGTCTATTTTGTTTGAAACCGTTTGGATTTTTAGTTATTGTTGAGGCTTTTAGCATGCGATAGTTTTATCAACTTGTACTCATTATTGCATGTTCCCGTAGATGATAGTTTGGACTTTATATGTTACATGTTAGGTAGTTATGCTACTACCAGTTTGACTTTGTACTCTGTTACCCGAGCTGTCTGACATGTCATTGTGGCGTCAATGGCATGACACTTTTCGTGACAGTGTGTAATAAATAGTTCACGACGTCTCCGTTTATATGTTAGTACTCAAGGAGTACATTGGCCACATCTGTCTGGGAGGCGCATGGATATATCCTAGTTTCTGATCAGTTATGTTTCTGGGGGATGGAATAATGTGTGTACGCTCCACACACCATCTCATTAGTACATTAGCCTAGCTAGCTGTGTACACGTCTGTTTTGGCTCTGGGTACGTCCGATATTACACGACTTATTGATTTGTTTATTTATATGTTCTGTCGTGTAGATCAGTTGTTATCAGTAATATGTTCAGATCAGTTATCAGTTACATGTTCAGTTTTATATCAGTTATAAGTTCAGTTCGGTATCAGTCTTCAGATAAAAGTTTAGTTCAGTTCAGTATCAATATCAGTTATATGTTCACACCTCATATATGTATATATATGTTCGGTTAATAATTATACAGACTTGCTTCTGCTTATTCGTCTCGCTTTATTTACTATTGTTCTCTCCGTTACTGAGCAATGTTTGGCTCAGCCGTATTCTCTTTTGTGGTGTTTCTTATTTATGTGTAGGTAATCGGGGAAATCCAGGAAATCAGTGAAAAAGAGCGTCAAGAGATCAAGACTTGCTTTTAATTCAATAAATGTAATGAATACATATTTAGGATTCCTTTAACGTTTGAGTTGTTGGTTTTATGACATGGGATTATGCCTTTATTCTATGAAATGGTTTTTGGTTTGATATCTGTAATGGTGACGTCTCAGCCTCTCCGGGTTGGGGTGTTACACTATATGTCATTAGTCATAAAGAAACTAAAAAAATTCTTTTTATTTGTCTTTAACCAACTAACATATTTATAATATTATATTATAATTCTAGCTTAATAACTCGTGTATTGCACATTAAAAAGCTAAAGGATATGAAATAAAAGAATATTATATAAGAAAAACAAAATAAAAACAATAATGTATGGATATATATTGTTTGTTTTAGATAGTTAACGAAAAGAACTCTAGTTTGATAGTTTGAACTTTCACACCTAACGTGGAGGTTATGAGTTTGAATCTCAAATGGTGTATGATTTTTCTTTTCAGTATAATGAGTTAATATTTTAATACTAATACTAAAACACATAAATAATTACTTGCTATATTAAATAACTAGTTTAGCGTCCACGCTACGCTTGAGAACACAACACTCACGTGGTGATTTTAAAGATATTCATGACGGTTCCAATCAATTTTGAGACAAAACCGTGATAAACCAAAACACAAGTTTTATTTTTAAATATTTTAAGTTGGGTATACCAGTAGTATACTCAAATTAAAGAAAATTAAATGCTCAGTTTTATTGTGTAGTTTAGTTTTTAAAAATAAATTTGTATAAAAAGGTTATGTATGTTTGTGAAACGGGTCTGTTTGGTATGAGGTAATGGAATGGACGAGGGAATGGATTGGACGAAGGAAATGAATGGACAAATGAATGAAAAGGATCATTCCATTCCATTACCTTGTTTGGTTGCTTTACAAAAATGAAAAAAATCATTATATTCTTTTGGTTGGTACGAAGGAAAAGACAAATTAATGAAATATTGTTCACTAAAAATTACAAAAGTATATTTTCATGGCTATGGGTCAGGTCTTGGTTCGGCCATGTGTCGGGTCATGGTTCGAAACATGGTCAATACATGAGTGATGTCATAAATCAGGTCATGGTTCGGGTTATGGGTCAAGCCATGGGCTGAGTCATGGTTCGAGGAATGGGTCGAGTCACATGTTGGTTCATGGCTCGGGTCGTGATTTAGTTCATGGTTTAGGTAATGGGTCAAATTATAGATCGGGTTATGAGTTGGTTAAAGTATTTGTTCATGGGTTAGGTCATGGTTCTTTTCATGAGTGTACTCATGGTTCGGTTCATGAGTTGGGTCTTGGTTCGAGGAATGTGTCGGGTCATGAGTCGAATCATGGTTCTGGTCATGGGTTGGGTCATGGTCGATTCATGGCTCGGACTGTGAGTCGATTCATGGCTCAGACCGTGATTTGGTTCAGACCGTGATTTGGTTCATGGATCAGGTCATGGTTCAAGACGTGGGTTAGGACATAGGTTGGTTCATGGAGTCTTGAGTCGGGTCAAGGTTTGGGGCATAGGCCGAGTCATGATTCTAGTCATAAATTAAAAAATTATTTCATTCCTTGAAGGAATGAAAAAAAAACATGGGGTGAGGATGGAATGAAAATGAAGTTTTTTATTCCTTTGTAATGGTTCATTCCATTACACTTACCAACCAAACACACTATTTTTCATTCCGTCGTAATAAACCATTCCATTCCATCCTTAATTCTTGCATACCAAACGCTACCTAGGGTCTTTAATAGTATTTATTACCACTTTTATCCTTAAGTTTTATTTTTATACCCTTTCAAATACAAACCGATTCATCTACACCTCTAGTAGCTGAGAGTTGAAAATGTAACTACTCTTAAAATTTCAAAATTTTCTTAAATATTAGGGGACCAAAATGTAGTTATTGTTATTACAGATTTTATATACATATTTTTAATAAAAAATCATTATTGTGAAAGAAACTCTCAAATGATTTCAAGTAATCCAGAAACTTTGAAATGATGTCACATAAGCTTTTTACGTTATCATTTATTATATTAGAGATCATTGAAATAATATAGAGACAAATACTAAAAAAATAACTAAAAAAAGATATTTAACGATAAATGATATATTTTTAACTACTAGCGTTTTTATTTTATTTTAAAATGGAGAAAATGAGTCGTTGATGTGAGTTTTTTTTATTTTGTATTATGGAAAGTAGATATAACTTGTTTTTTAACATGGCAGCCGTGGACCCATAATCACGGACGAGATGAAAAAAATCTAAAAAGAGAGATCGATGAGTTTTATATTCATCTAGGTGGAAGGGTTGCTATTTAATTGCAAGGGTTTATAGGATGTTTAGTGTCAAGATATGTAATCTAGTGTCAAGTGGGGTGAGGTGCAATATTGTATGTATATGTATTGTGAGTATATATTTGGCATGTTGTAAATTTGAAATTGTTTTACATAGGACATTTCCAGGCAAGTTCAAAAACCTTTGTTAAAGGATCATGCGATGGCAACAAATGTCTTATAATCAATTTTCAGTCATGCTTTTAACAACACCCATTTTCACTCGTAAGGCTATCCGGTGAACGGTAATGCTAGGGTTGTAAACGAATCGAACTTTCAGCAAACAGTTCGTGAACCGTTCGGCGGGAAGTTCGTTTGTGTTCGTTCGTTTAATAAACAAACGAACACGGACAAAAAAATCTGTTCGTTAAGCTAAACGAACAGACATGAACAGAGACTGCGTTCGTTCGTTTACGTTTGTGAGCGTTTGGTAGCATGTCCGTTTATGTCAGTTCGTATAAGTTTGATAGTTAATTATGTTTTTAAATTTTATATTTATCATTTAGATGAATACACACTTATAGAGACAAATATGGTCATGGCAACATTACTTTTGCTGTGTATGAAGCAAATTATGGTCATGCCTCATAGGTTTGAAAGTGCGATTAAAAGTATTATTTGCTTCTTAAGGCTTATTTGGGTTTGGTGTATATGAATTGTAATTTAAAATAAGTTTAATCAAGATACATCGACTCATTTGGATACTAATTTGATATAAATTGGGTTTTTCGGATTGACATTTTTAATGTTAAAACCACAATCCGAACCAAATCTAATTCGTGGAAACCTAATCTAAACCAAAAACCACTTTCTAATTCGGATTGGTTTGCGGATTCAACCTAACAAACCGGATTAGCAAAAAAACAATTTTTTTCCTTTTTTATGGGTATAAACCGCGTTCTATTTCAATGATAAAAATAGTCAGTCTACGAATTGACAAACTATAAAATATAAATTAAAATAGTGTTATCACCTAGTTCGGTTAATTCATTTCAAACCGAATTCAAAATCTTGAAACCTAAACCAAGCCACAATCCAAATTACATATTCGGTTTTCGGTTTGTACCAAACCAAAAACCAAATATGTAATTCGATTTGGTTTTAAATGGTTTGGTTTTTGGTTTAGGGGCATTTATATATATCCTCTTCCTAAATTATTTTATTATATATTTACCTAACCTAAAAATCAATTACATATTTCCTCTTCCTTAAGCACATATATTACACATTTACCCATTTCATTAAAATTAATTTATTGAATTACTATTTTACCCTTAATGAACTAATTAAATGATTATTTACATAATTCCCTTAGTTTTAATATAATTCGAACGACGCTAGGCTATTTTGTTTACAAATCGTTTAAATTATTTTATTTGAACGACGCTACGTATCACTTGTTTATTAAGGCTCGTTATGGATCTAGCTTTATTATTTGATATAATAATAATAACAATTTTTGTCTAAATCCCATTCACATATATATATTTATTTATAATAATTGATAAAAAGAGTAATTGTGTCACATTTTAATGGAAGGGGAAATATGTAATAAAAATTAAGAGTTGAGGATATATGTAATTAAGAAGGTTAGGAAGGGAAAATATGTAAAAATCCCTTTAGTTTAATCGGATTGGAACCAAATATTAAACACCCCTAATTCATGTCATTTCATTATTCTCTAATGGTTATTTATTTGTCATTATTTATTTTTTTTTACTTAAGGTATTTTTATGCATTGGATAACTCTGAATGTGCTTTTTTTCAATCCGCACCTTATCAAGGGCTACTCCTGCGCTAAAAAACCTAATGATGCCGAAGCACGTATTCTAGATGTGGTTACGCTTCACCACGGGAAAAAATATTTTGTTGCACCATATTTAGCCGAGAAAGATATGTTTTTCCAACGTATATACACATATATGTACAAACTTGATTATTGTATATTTTTTTAGTCATTTGTCTTTCAACCGAAAAAGGCTACATAATTGACTCTGATGAGAAACAAGAGCCCAAGTTTTTACCTTCTCACGTCAATAATTGAAAAGGCTTTTGTGTTTACATTGGAAAATGGTGCAGGTATATTTTTCATATACTTTGAGTTTATTTTTTTGTGTATTTCAATTATTTAATTGATAATTTAATGCAGTGCAAACCACAGAAGAGCAGTTGGCAGTGTGGGTATGTGGGTATGAAATATTATTGCAGCTCTAGTCTTTAATTAGACCATGTGTAGTGGACAAAGCTCCTTAAAGGGCTTTGTGTGATATGTGGATGAGGGGCTTTTGTGTAATGGGAAGGAGCCCCAAAAAGCCCTTCCAATCATCATCCATCTGAAAATTCTTCATCAACGGCCTTGTGTGTTTGTGTCAGGATTTTCGGGCGTTTTGTGGGCAATGCCCAACCCAATTTTTGGCTTGAAAGCGCCGAGGTGTAATGGGGAGAGGGGCGCTATAGGGCGTTTTGGGGCGTTTTATATGGACAAAAACGCCCCATTACACATGGTCTTAGAATTGTTCTAAAGTACATGTTTTATATATTTAATTATGATTGCATTTGAGGGTTTAATAAGATAAATTTATTGCTGCATTTTGTTCAGCTTTTGCTTTTGTCTTAATATTTAGGTGTGCTTAACAACTTACTCGTTTTGGTTGATATGGCTACAGATGTGCTTTATCTTCAATTCAAGACTTGCAGATTTGATTTATCTTTAATTCAAGACTTGTAGATTTACTTTATCTTCAACTAGGTTAGAGAACCGTGTTTAACACGGGAATGAGTTAGAATAATTTAAATAGTTAAACTAAAAACTTTATATTAAACTATTCAATTGTATACCTCTCAATCGAAGTTATAGCTTTTTAAATATTTCCTTATGTGAAGTCCAATAATCACAGAATATGGTTTTATAAAATTTGTGAAAACCAGAAATCCTTAACAATGTCATTTGTTGATAAGATTAACAAAAAAAAACTCATAAACAATAACAGTAGATGAAACAAAATATCTAAAAAGAAGATTGATGAAACATAAAATAATTTATAAGAGGTTTGACAGATAAGCAATCAGTTCTAATCAATACCTGAAAAAAACAATTTAGCAATCGGTTCTAATCAATACCTGAAAAAAATAGCCTAATTGCAAGAAAGTTTTTCCTCCTGATCATTCTATCAAGACACTACTAGAAAAGCAAGTCATTTGCTACGCCACGATTCGTCGCAAATCTGTAGCAAACATACATTTGCGACACAATTGTGACAAAAAAGTTTAGTAGTAAAAAACCCCGTCGCAAATCATTTGCAACGCATTTGTGACACAATATGCGACACATTTGCGACAAAAATAATGGTGTTGGTATTTCCTACACATCTGCGACGCAACCTTATTTCGACTGGTTTTAGCTAATTGATTATTTGCAACGCATTTTCAACGCCAAAACTTTACAATCTGTAACAAATTTGCGACACAAACTTAATTTTTTATAGTTTCCTTAATTAACTATTTGCTACGCATTTGTGACGAATAAACTTTACAATCTGCATCAAATTTACAACACATTTTTGTTTTGATTTTACAATTAAAAATTTTGATTATTTTGAATAAAATGTTGCATTAAAAAAAATAAGAAAACCTTCTTAAAAGAACAAAAATAAACATAATGTAGAAAATTTTCATTTCAACTAAATTAAAATTAAAAAAATGTATTCATTACAATCAAAATTATACTTATTAAATGTTTAAACTATAAATCTAACATATTGTAGAAAATACTACAAATCAGCCCTAAAACACTCATTTCTTATGATATCTTCCAACTTTCTTTGCATCGCTTGCACGTCCTCCTTGCTTTTCAAATCAGCTTCACGCTAACAAGATATTAACATTTATTTATCAAATTAATAACTAAATTCACCTCAACAAAGCTGCACCATTGATTGAGTAATCGAAACCTTCCATATAAAACTAACCTCCATGCCATGATTAGGCTTACACCTAAGAGCAGTTGACAACAAATGGCAAATTAAATTAGGTTATAAACAAAAAATTGTGCACATGGTAAGTTATCAAATAGATCATAATCTGTGTTTCATGAATGGGTAAACTTACTAATGTTTCATTGACCATTTTCTCAGGATATAAAGACAAAATCAAATCAGGTCAATGAAAAATTTGTAACCTTAACCTTTGTAGATCAGTCAAAAAGTCATATCAGGTCGAAGAAAAAAAATGCATTTTCCATCAAGAAAACAAGCAACACTCAGACATTATCGTATACCCATTTGCACTTCAATTTCTCTATTAACTGTGACATAAATCTACATTTAGCATATGACATGGTAACTTTTAACCGTTCATTAACAGTTAATTACAATAAACTTCAAAACTGTACCTAATTTATCATGTGATATGGTAGCTATTAACTGTTCATTAACAACAATAAAGTTCAAACCTTAAACTAATTTAGCATGTGATATGGTAACTATTAACCGTTCATTGACAGAAAATTGCAATAATATTCAAAACTTTACCTAATTTAGCATGTGATATGGTAACTATTAACCATTCATTAACAGAATATTGCAATAATATTCAAAACTTTAGCTAATAACTTTCATCAACAATGAATAAAATAACTTACATATGCCTCTCTGGCTCGAGTTGTGCAAAAAAATACCCCCTCCATTTTATTAATTTGCAATTATCCAGCCCATATTTTTATTTTGGGTCTTCTCGAAATATAATCCAACATCTCTTAGAATGTGAACCAAGTATTTCGGTAATAGTCTTCACAGTTTAATTTGATCAAAACCTACGATATTGCAATATTAAAATTAGCATATTAATGATATGAGTAAGAAACACAGACTAAAATATAACTAAAAATGTTATCTGAAATGCATTATCTCCATGCACACATAATGCCTGTTAATCAAAGGCAACTTCTTATTATAACTATACATAATAACAGAAATCAAAACATCTGTGCAATATCTCCATGCATTAGCATTCCCATTCTTTCTTTGGCACTCATCATAGAACCATAAGACCTTCAAATAAGTATAATAAACAACAATAACATAAGTAATAAATTCAAGATCATAACGCCACTTATATGTCAGCCAAAATTTGTGGAAGCTAGTGTGATACTATATGATTTAGCTTCATGGATATATTAAGGGAAAACAATAAACTGAGAAAATTGTCTCTTTTTTTAGGCTTAGGCACATGTTATATACACAGTATACAAATATATTACTCTACTTTCAAAACACAAATAAAATAAGGATATTCACAGACATAAACCCAAGAATAATTCTCCACAGTAATACACATACTAAACAAACATGCACATAAAAAATTATGTTGCATTTTACCTTTGTTTATTGCCATCTTTAATGGTTTCCACGCAGTAATGTTTGCAGGGTATCTGCAAGCACATGTAAACCAGGAAATTATATATTAC
This sequence comes from Tagetes erecta, assembly GCA_030867185.1. NCBI lineage: Eukaryota > Viridiplantae > Streptophyta > Magnoliopsida > Asterales > Asteraceae > Tagetes > Tagetes erecta. The sequence goes on from CM061488.1 coordinate 63,464,459, forward strand.
TCTACTTTCAAAACACAAATAAAATAAGGATATTCACAGACATAAACCCAAGAATAATTCTCCACAGTAATACACATACTAAACAAACATGCACATAAAAAATTATGTTGCATTTTACCTTTGTTTATTGCCATCTTTAATGGTTTCCACGCAGTAATGTTTGCAGGGTATCTGCAAGCACATGTAAACCAGAAAATTATATGAAATCGTAAATACAAGAAAAAGACACCAAAACTTACTTGTATAGCAGTTCACCGGTTGCTCTTTTGCCGATCTTTAAAAGATCTACAGTGACCTTAATGGCATCTCCTTGAAGAATGTTTAGTAAAGTGTCAAAATTTCTATTAGTTGTCATATGCTTTGTGTCAAAACTCACACTACAATAGACATCATATCCAATGTAAAATAAAAAATAAACCAACATTATTAAGCTACTATCAATTGTCATATGGTTTGTATGGTTAAGATGCAGGCCATTTATATACATAATCAAATTTGTTTCGGTCTCACCATATACCCACAATATTCTATGTGTTCACACCGTAAAACATAAAGTTAATACAACTATAAATATACTTGACATTAAAATAAAAATTATCAAATAACAGAAACCAAACAAAACCATTTTCAACAACAAAAACCGATTATAACACAAAATCGCCAACCGTGAAACACCCACAACCATTCAATAGTAATAAAACGTACCAGATTCCAATCGAAGCTTTTCTGTTGCGTCAACATATCCCTCGATGACAAGAAAACTCATAACCAACTTGATCATGTCTTCTTTTCGAAATTTAACATCATTAAGCTTTTTCTCCCACTCTTCCCTTGTTCATAACTTCATACTTTCTTTGAAGTAGCCTACGTATAAAGAAAAAGGTAAGAAAAACCATCAAACTCAATGAGAAGATTAATTAACAACTAACATTTCTATATCAGGCACATACATACACATTATGCAACTGAACACTTTCATTTTCATCTTCTCAAACACACATATGCATCTGTTTATCTACAACCCAAATCCATAAAGCTAACACACCAATCATATGCAAATATCATGCGTTTGTGGGATCTAGCGAAAAAACCGTCACACATTATGCAACTGTAAGATGTACATACTAACAAAGAAACCTATTTCCATACATTTAGTTTAACAAATCATCATTGACCTAATATTAGGGTTACTGAACAACTTATGAACAAACTAGATTTAAAACTCTTAACCTGTGATCGTTCGACGGAAACAGAGAGATTGTCGCAGTTGCCGTCAAAACGATGATACAAAAACCTTAAGATACAATCGGAATCGATAGCGAACTGACCTTTAGGGAACCGATGATGACATTGCGAACTAAACAATTCGTCCTAATCGAAGCAACCTGGGATTTGCAAGATGGTGAAAGTGATTCGTCCTAATAGAAGCAGGTTATGGTGAAATCAAACAGTGAGAAATGAGATTTGACCTTATAGTGATGATGAGACTTGAGAGCAAACGATGGTGAAATCAAACAATGAGAAATGAGATTTGACCTAAATCGTATGAGTAATGACTGATTATTTGTTGGGGCATCTAATTTAATTAACCTAATCAAAGCCCATTTAATTAAGTCCAGCCCATGTTGAGTTTGCGACACATTTTCGACGGAAATAGAATTTATTTTTTTAATTAAATTGTGCGTCAATAATGCGTTGCAAATGGTAAATTTTTTAATTTAATTAATTTTATTATAATCGAAAGTTCTTCACTACATTAATTCCGACAGTTTTGTGACGAAAGAAAACTAAGTTTTCAATTTGTGTCGCAAATGCGTAGAAAAGTTTAAAAATCGAATAATGTCGCAAATTTGTCGGAAATGTGTCGCAATTTGCGACAAAATTAGATGCGTCGCAGATTTCCGTAGCAAAATAGCCATTATTCTAGTAGTGAGAGGGACATAAAAACTATCTACCTGGAATAGAGCCGGTTTAAAGTAAAAAGTGGCTTCAAATTTTTTTTCCCTTGATGATCATAAAGTCAGCATGTTGGGGTGAAGGCTTTTGGGTTTTTGGGTTTGGTCCGGTTTGGGCCTGGGGCCCAATGTGATTAACCCTAATTAGGTTTACTTGTTGTCTTATTTACTAACCCTAATTTTAGTCTTATATATACCCATGATTGTAATTGTATCTTCTGAGCACCTAATAATATAAACCCTAGTTGCAAAGTGGACGTAGGTCAATTGGGACCGAACCACTATAATTCTCGTGTCTCTAACTTTCTGCGTGATATTCGTTTGTGCGTGTGTGGTGTTTCGCTTCCGCGTACCGCTTGTTCCTAACAACTGGTATCAGAGCCTAGGCTCATTGAACACACGGTTCGTTACATGAAAACGATTCGCTGAGAAAGTTGATTATCCGTGTCCGTTTTTCTTCCGCGTTTTTTGACGTAACAAAAGAAGAAAAGCAATTGAATTGCTCTTATCTTGGAGTTCGTGGTTATAACAAAAGTATTGTTTTGTTTGTGTGATTGACGCAAAGAAAACAAAAGGAATTTTTTGTTATTTTGAATTCGTACTAAGAAGGAAAAAGAGCAGATTGTTTTTTTTGTTGCAACAAATTAAAAAAAAAGTTATTTTAATTTGCGTGATCAAGAAAGGAAGAAAACGGGGTTTAGGGTTTTGGTTATTATTGAAGGTTGTTCGGCTTCAAGCACTTATCTTTTTGGTTTTCTCTAGTTTCCGTTTGCGATGTCTGAAGACGGGAAGGTTCGAGTCGACAAGTTTAACGGTACTGATTTTGCATGGTGGCGAATGCAAATACAGGCGTTACTTGGTGAGTGCGACTTGGAGATGGTATTGGAGGAAAAACCTGCAGGAATGAGTAAGGCTGATGAAGCGGTTTGGGACTCAAAGGACAGAAAGGCAAGGGGTAAGATTACATTGGCTTTGACAAGAAACGTAGCTTTTAATATCATGAAAGAGAAAACTGCTCGTGGTATGATAACAGCTTTGTCAAATATGTATGAGAAACCGTCTGCCGGGAATAGAGTGTTCTTGATGAGGGAATTATTCACGATGAGAATGCGTGAGAACGGTTCAGTTACTGATCACATTAACGAAATCAATTCAATTCTATCTAGACTATCGTCTGTGGGCATGAAGTTGGATGATGATACTCAAGCTGTGATTCTGTTATCTTCTTTGCCTGAAAGTTGGTCTGGTTTTGTGACAACGGTCACTGAAACTACAGGGACCGGAAACTTTAAGTTTGATCGGATCCGGGATAGTGTTTTGGGTGAAGACGTTCGCCGGAAAAACTCTAGTGGAGGATCATCTTCTGGTATATTCAGTGTTGGCAGAGGAAGGGAAAATAACAGGAACAGTGGGAGTCGTGGAAGAAGTTCGTCTACAGCTCGAAAGAATGTGAAGTGCTGGAACTGTGGTGAAAAAGGGCATGTTAAAAACGAGTGTCCTGGTCCTATGAAAAAGGATGAAAGGTCAGTGAATAATGTTCATTCAGATGAAGATTCTGGAGATGATGCATTGGTTTGCTGTGTAGAGTCTACAAACTCTTGGGTCATGGATTCTGGTTCGTCGTTTCATGCTACGCACAGCGGGGAGACGATGGTGAATTTAAAAACTGGTAACTTTGGGAAGGTACGAATAGCTAATGGTGAGGTCCTTGATGTTACGGGCATGAGTGATTTGAATTTAGTAACTCCATTGGGAACCACATGGAATTTGAAAGACGTCAGGGTTATTTCAGCTTTGAAGAGTAAACTTATCTCTGTCGGTCAGCTGGATAAACAGGGTCTGGAAGTCAAATTTGGTGGAGGTAAATGGAGGGTAACTAAAGGTAATCTGGTAATTGCTCGTGGAAACAGGTCTGGATCGTTATACATGGTGGACGTATCTGCTGAGGGAAGTATGACCGTTCCTCAAAACAAAGTTAGACTCGCTGAATCTAAGGGGCAAAAGAAGGTTCAATTTGCAAGAGGTGAACCTTGTGCAAAGGTGATTCAAGCTGAGTGGGTTCGGAGGTTTAAACCGAGTCGGGGGTTTACTGACAGCGGGAGCGCGCGACGTGTTCCGGGTACAGTTACAAAACAACGATGGGTTTTGAAGACCGCTAATCCGACTGTTAAAATCTCTCCTATGGAAGTCTTGCTAAATGAGGAGAGTGATTCTCGGGTTATCTCTGGAGCTGGAGGATTGTGCGAACCAGTTGAGATAGAGAATGAGTTGAAGCTCGGTGGAGTTTCAACTGCCCCTTCATGTAATTGATGAGAGGGGGTGGCAACTAGGGATGGTCATGAAGTCTTAGCTAATCTATGGAGATTGAGGCTTGGAAGACTTGAATTCTGAAGATACTGAAGTTACTGAATCTGGGTCACTTGGATAGAGGATTTATGGACTGCATAAAGCCTTCAAGTGGGAGATTGTTGGGGTGAAGGCTTTTGGGTTTTTGGGTTTGGTCCGGTTTGGGCCTGGGGCCCAATGTGATTAACCCTAATTAGGTTTACTTGTTGCCTTATTTACTAACCCTAATTTTAGTCTTATATATACCCATGATTGTAATTGTATCTTCTGAGCACCTAATAATATAAACCCCAGTTGCAAAGTGGACGTAGGTCAATTGGGACCGAACCACTATTCTCGTGTCTCTAACTTTCTGCGTGATATTCGTTTGTGCGTGTGTGTTGTTTCGCTTCCGTGTACCGCTTGTTCCTAACACAGCAAGCTAATCTTTATCAAAATAAAATTATGTCTTCAAGTAGTACTGCATGATTCAAAATGAATAATTAATAAACAACCAAAGTGTTAAACACGGGTCTCTAACCATGAAAACTAATAGTTAATTACTTATTTAGGTTGTTCAAACAAAAATGACTTCTTAATTATGATATATAAATTAAGAAAATATTCCCAATATCGATCTTTTAAAAATTGGTTTCCAATTGGAAGGTAACCGAAAAATGGAACAATTTGTTTTTGGAAGATTTGGTAAAGATTATTTGTGTTATTATTATATTTTTCTAGCCGGTTTATATTAATATAGATTTGTTATATTTTTCCGCCTTTAATCCTAGTTTCAACTAAAACTAGTTTTAAAAAAAACATAACAAATCTGAAAGGTAAGGAGAGCAAGACACATCATCATTAGATTAATGATATTATGTCAAGTAAGCATTTATGGGATAGACATGCTAAAAGATTGACACTTGGCAAAAGTAGGTTTGTTTTATTATATTTTATAGATTCAAGACAGATTTGCTTTTACATTCTATGTTAAACTTGGAGTTTGATTATTGTTATTTGATAGCTAGCAAAATGATGTGTTGCTTAGTTTTGTTTCACATCTGTGACACTGTTTGTTATGGAAGTATTAAGTTGCCTGTTCGCTTATTTCGTTTGTTTTCAAAGGTGTTTAGAAGTTATTTTGTAACAGCATCAACAGCCCATTTTAATATGGATAATATGAGGTCGTTAAAACCTGATTTGGTATCGATAATATGAAGCCTTTAATACCTACACACAAACATATTAATTAACTATATTACATTTAGAATTCGCGTGAACAGTAACGTACCACTTTCGGTGCGTTACGTACTACGGTCGTTGCATGTGGTACCGTTTGTGTTGCGTGTGGTACTCATTTTAATGCGTTATATTTGGGGTATATAAGTATGTTATTTCTCTTTCATCCCATTTCACCTTCAACTCTCTGTCTCTCTAAACATCACTTATATCTCTCTCTGTTTCCGGCGTTGTTGGTCGTTTTCAACTGTTGTTCGATGACGACGGTGGTGTTTGCTCTGGGTTTTTGGGCCTTATTTTCTAACTTTGACGATTATTTTACATCCCCGCCGCAAGGCGCGGGTTATATTTCTAGTTTTTTGACATATATAAAATATTTATATTATAAAATATTTTTTGACATATATACAAACACACAAACATATATATATATATATATATATATATAATCATTTTTAAACTATAAATATGTTTATAATATTCAATTCAGTACCAATGATATTTTCATCTTTATAAAAAAAACTTAACAAAAAAGTTAAATCTATTAGTCAAATGCACTTAAATGAAGATAAATTCTTTTCAAGGCAATAATCAACAAAAAATAAAAGTTGGTGTTGAAATAGAGAAAATATGCAAAACTTAGGTACCAAAACAGAAATTTACTCTAAATTAAAAATAGCCTAATTCAAAAAATCTAGCAGCATCCCTTCATATAACATATTGGTATATATACTAATTGATAAGGTCGGTACTTTGCCTTAGCCAAGTCACGTGACGCCACGTCGCGTTTCCATTTTTTTTATTAACGTATTAACGGTTATAATCTTCGACTTTTGACGTATTTACAAATTGTCATTTTAGCACCTGATGAGTTTTTGACTTTGATCCCTTACTCTACTTTGACATATACTACGACTTTAATATTATTATCGTTTTGACCTCTAACTTTTGATATTTCATCATTTTTTTAATATGTAACACATTACAGTTTTACGCCGTGACGTACAGGACATGAGACTTTTTTATATCAACGCATGTGACGAAGTCAAATACACAAGACCCGACTGCGTGACCCGGCCACTGCAACGCCAGACCCGGTCTTAAATCTAGTTGCATTTATAAAAGCAACAAACATATACAAGGTGTTGAATAATCCAATGGAAGAATGATCCATTTGGGTTATAAATTTCACATTAGTTATACAACTAATGTGAAACAAATCACATACCTTATAACAATTTCAGTCCATAACACAATGGTATTAATTTATGAGCAGAAAACTTAAACAAAACAACAATCACAGAAACTAGGGCCTTTTTATGATTTGTTATTCGGCATTGTTTGCCTTCTCTCTCTTTGTATGGGTTCACTATATAATTTCTATCAAAATTTGAAAATGCATGAGTTTTCGTGAACTCGTACTCATCAATGTAAATCCGCCCCGACTGATCCAAGTCTGGGTCTTGGGCCAGCATCGGGTCAGACCTGTTCCATAACATTCGACAGGATTTTGCATTTTCCTATAAAAAATTAATTTTTGACAAAGCATAATAGAGAATGATTTGGTCATCCTGAGAAAGTTTGAACTCATTCATTCCCTTCTTGGGTCAAGGACAACCAATATGCTTGACTGGCATGTAACTGATTCGTATATAAGACTTCTTAGCTTTACGGCAAAGGGATAGGCTTAGCCTATTGAATGGGGAGAGCTAGGCTGCATTCACCATCGAATAACGGGGTAAAAGGCTACTTTCAGATCTCTTTCCCTGTAGTCGTACTATTCCTTTCTAGGGACCCCCATACATCTGATCGAAGGTTGTCTCATCAAAGAAAATCTCAATAATATGATGAGGCACCACGCATGGTGGTTCACATGGAACAGATCACATTTGCATTCAATACTATCGAGGTTGGACGGAGGCACCTCTTCTCGGTCGGGAGTGGCGATGCCGCCCGTTTTCATTTCGTGGAAGTCCCCGGCAGAGGAAAGGGCTGTAGGTGATGGCTCGTGCGTGGCAGCTGGTATAGATGAAGAAAGGCGGACCATTTGAACGGGACCTATTCTCTTAATAGGCGGCAAAGCGGAATAGAAAAGCACGGACGAGCCACATGCAGGGAAACTTGCACGTGTGGTTCTGGCCGGGGACCCCGGTATACTGTACTAATATGTGTAGGGAAAGCAGCCCCTTGTATAGGGTTCCAAACCTATCTTCCTAATAAGAAGAAAGGGGCAAGCCAAAACCTAGTCCTAACAAGTTGCTGGCTTTTCATCACCCCTTACGCGCTAGCCTTTTCCCTTACTAGTAAGGGGCTGCTAGTTGTAGCGCGCATTAGTTGTAGCGCGCATTGTATTACAACCTGTCTAATTGGGTCTTCTAAGCCCAGTTTCATACCAGGCTTAACAAACCATATTTCTTTAAAAATAAACTTTTATTACACATACAACTCCAAAACTCAACTACACTTTATTGTTCTATAATACAAATTCCATCATGCTTCTTCATTTCCTTTGAAAAAGCATGAAAAAATAGGATTCAACCCTACAAACATTCAACAAACATAGAAGAATTAAATACTAAATCAAACACAAATAAGATATCAGAAAATGCTGCCTTCATATAGAGACACTATTCGGGATACCGCGACCCGTGAGACCGATTTCACTGCTAGGATACAACAAAGTGTAAGGCATTTGAGCAGGTCCAGTCCTGTTGATCAACTTCTCATCGAGATTCATCGCGTCAATCTTCTGTTCAATCTTCCTTAAATTCGCCCCAAATTTATCAAAAGCTTCCAATGCTTGTTTATCAGCGGTCCATTCGGGTGTATCTCTTTCACCAAGGTACACCTCATCAGCAGAATGCCTTGACAAAACCTCAATCAACGAGATCCCGAGAATACTTTGAAGTTGAGGAGTCACGGTTTTCAAAAATGCCTTTTCAGGATTCTCCTCGAGTTCATCATAATCTTTCGTCCCAGGTTCAGGTAGGAACCTTCGGCTCATTGCAGGCCGGTTAGGGAGATAGCCACCATAAGGATACTGACCGAAATTCACAGCTGCATGGAGCGCAGAGGCCACCCATACAATGATGGTGCAAGATTCAATAAGTTCATCACGCGTATGCATTTTAGGCCACCACGGTTCATTTTTCAAATCGCCATGTCCTTTGGTCCGGACCTCCTCCCACCATTTTTGAAGTTCATAGTCATTTTGTATTTCTTCGTCATTTTTGTAATAAATGGAAACATAATCCTCCACCCATGATTTAATTGCAGACCATATTTCAAGCCCGTCAACCGCAAAAGGGTAGTCTTCTATGACAAGACGAACACCATGAGGGGCGGTTGAGTCCTTCACCGCCATTCCTCTGATCAATAAAACACCATTTCAGATTTAATATCAAAGTAGTCAAATAATAAGATCAAAAGTTATACAATGACCGTAGTTTGTAATACCTGTCGATTAGATCAGCAGGGAGCGCTTGTTTTGTAAAATCCCAATGTTTGTACATATTGCACGATATGGACAAGGAGTACTTGTCTGGGAAGACGGTTTTCTCAAGAAGTCCACCAGCATTGATGAGAGTTTGACGCGATAAGGCATTAATGTTCATCGTGTCACGAAAGTGAGGATGCAAAAGCTTATGGATCGGATGAAGAACACTTAGCTGTCTGTTTGTTGCAATTATGAATGGCTCTATTGTAGCATGAGTATGCAGCCTGCATATTAACTTAACTCATTACATATCAATTCAAAGGTGGCAATTTTGATTTATATTAAACTTTCAAAGATTTCTTACCAGTGACAAACGAGTTGATGGTAGCCAGAATCGTTTACATTAGCATAAGCTTTAGCCAGTAGCCATATGGTAGCTTTTGCCCCATGTGATGCTGGTGTGTGTACTGTGCTGATCACTCCAGCCTCATCACCATCTGGATGTGGCAAGCTCAATTCGATTGCTATTGGCTTCAGTGTACCATTGTTTTGCAAAAATAAAATTGTACGTGTGGCATATGTTTTCGTGGGAGATTCATTTATGCCTCTAAGATATGGCATCAATGGATCATGATGATCTAATATATACAGCCTGTTCTTCCTCATTGCCTGAGATAATTAAACCAATAATGCATGAGTAAACAAAACACCTTGATCTTAAAACAACGAGCTTAAATATTAATCGTTACCTCCCATACGCTAAGTCCATCCATTTGATCTTTTATGTGATCTTCGGTTATTGTACTGTTTTGGTTCCCGAATTTCATGGGGTCTAACTTGCTGGCTGGAGGAAATTCCTGTAAGTAACAAAAATGTATTTCTTGGTCATTTTAGCTATTATTTTCTTAAACAAACATAATTAGCATTTAGCAAAAACATTAGTCAGAAGCATTTGCAAACAATATGTTTAACGTTTAAGAAGATTATAAATTCAAAAGAAGATTAAACTTACTTGGAGGCGCCTGATCACAACAGGGCAAATTCCGGCCAACAATTCTCTTCCAAATTCTTCATCTGTTCTCCATGCAGATTTATCCTCTGTTCAAACAAAAAACCCATAAACAAAACTGAAATGAATTTTAAGAAAATTTAATTATATTTTGAATAAAAATGACTACTTTCTTTTAGAGTACCTTGGATAACTTGCGGGACTGGGAATTTCGACAAGTGTTCGCCGTCTGAACGCAAGAGTTCTCGGAAGAATTCAAAGGGAATTTTCTCCCTGACACTTTCTAGGAAATTGGATTTTGGTATTGGAAGCCCTCCCTCGTAGAGCTTAAGCACTTCCTCGAATGAGGAGAACTCATTGAACTTGTTACTTGATATACTCTCAAACTTGCGTTGAAGAACATGTTCAAGTGTGCCCACAATCTCATCTGAAATTTTGTCCACCACAGACTCAAAACCAGGTAGTAAGCCTTGAGACACTAACTTCAACCCGTAAGCGTAAACATCTGCCATCTTCAAATCACTGAACCTTTCGTCTTTTGGGACATAGATATTTAAACTTTGCAAAATTCCAATCCTTTTCTCCATTCCTGTAAATAGATCCAAAAGTCATTTTCTTGCCAAACAAAATAGCAATTTGGAACCTGACTTTGAAGGTCAAACCTAGCACTTTTTAACATTAAAAGACGCAACAAATTTAGTAACGAATTGAGCACCTTAGCTTTTATTATCATAACTTTTTAAATATTTTATCATGGATATTTTTACCTCTCGAAATTTCACAGGAACCCATAAGAGTTCTAAAACATAATGTAACCAGGTTTGACCTTAAAAGTCAAACTGCATTGCATTACATATGACATATCTATAAAAAAATTGTAAACATTTTAACCTGTGTCTGATATTGGGCGGCCTGTCCTACACCTGCGTGGATAAGGACGGTCGATAGACCCTCCAAAAATAGGACGGACCATTTCAGATCCTTTATCTGGCTCACTCAGATCATTGTACACATCATAGTCATAAACTCTGTCCCATTCTTCACGTGTTCCGGTTCCATCTCCTCTTAGTTCATCCAATTCTTCGTTTCTATAATGGCATAACCCTTCTGGTGTTTCGCCAGGAAGGTATGTCTGCACAAAAAAATGATACATCAATGCCAATCCATATTCTGTTATGAAATATTATTGTGATGAACATTGATGCTAATATTCATCTATTTACCTGGTTGGAAAAGAAAACGCGATAGCGTTTGGTGTAATGTTCTTCTGGGTAGACCCAAGAATTGCAGACGAAATGAACGTGACCAACATTTGGAACATCTGTTAAAGTGAGTGTTTTCAGGTAAAATTCTTTGTGGTGCCTGTTGATGATCAAGAACGCCCCTGGAACACCGATTTCGTCATCCCATTCGAAGTCTAACTCGAAGGTGGAATCGCCTTTGGTGGAAGGAGTGATCACTGTACCCACCCAGTTCTTCAAGAATGTCTCTTTCCCAAGCTTCCCCCTCAATCCCCTAGCTTAAATTTCCAAAAACATCACTAGGTAAGTCACCATGTCATGTTATGTAAACAAAGAAACTAAGAAAAAACCATGACGTGTTATACGTCTCGTATGACTATATACGATTCGTGTGAAAATAATTTATTCCCTTATGAGGTGTTTTTACCACATGTATGAAGTTTTTTATACACCTGTATAATGTGCTTTCCTCTTATACGGGTCGTATGAGAGAAAGTTATACAGGCCTTATAAAGAAGCATCTAACGTAAACCATTGACAAAGGCTATAGAGGTCATATAACCCTTTTTCGCCACTTTTACTACCCATATGAATTTAGGGATGAGACCGGGACCGTACCGGTAACGGGACGGTACCAGTACCGACTGCTCCGGTACCGAGTTTTAGAAAAAGTGGGTACCGGTACCGAAATTAGCAGGACGGTACCGGTTTTTCGGTACTAGTACCACGTTGGTACTTGTTTCATGTTTTAACTTTTTTTTATAAAATGTATTCACTTATTTTGGTTTAATTTTATTCTTTTTAATATTATTATAATATAATATACTTGAATATAAGAAAAAGATATGAAAGATTGTATATTTTAATTAAAAATCATATCAAGTTCATTCAATTTAAATTACAAAATGACTCAAAATTTAGAGAAAAAAATCTATAACATTCATAGCATCCCGAATTATTTAAAATATATTAAAACTATTTTTTTATAATAAGCGGTATCATATGTACTAACCGGTAAAGTACCGGTACCAAATTTTAGGAATAGTGGATACCAGTACCGGTACCGATTTTGTTCGGTCGACACCAATACCCGGTACTAAAGCTCATCCCTACATATTAAAAACTACTTGATGTAGTTCATCACATGGTGTATCTTATCAGTAGCACCTTAAAATAACATTTATGAAATAACCTGGTGTAATAAAATATGGTGCAATAATTAATTATACATTACCTATGTAACCAATATGATACAAAGATTGTGTTTTGGTTGATCTATCAAACCATGTTAGTAAACTGCTAAAACAAACATATTATGTTCATTTAATCATTTTACAAACTTTTAAACTTTTTTACATCTTATAACATATCAAATTACTAATTACTATTTTTATATGTTCAAATCAGAGTTAACAATAACAAATTATACACAAACTAACAAATCAACTCGGTCAACAGTCAACACGCAAGTAAGCATATTAAAGCAACTTTACATTGCATTTATTATAATAATAAAACGTATTTTGATAAAACTGGTTATTTTTTTATTTTATTAGCCACTCCAAGCTATTAAAAAAACATAACCAGTTGCAAAATACACATCACACTCTCACACCAACTGGTTTTTTAAACACAGCAAATTGTGATCAGATGTTGTACTGTACAACCCAGTAAAGCATATCATGAACATCAACATAGTGATAATGAGAGCTTTGATAGATTGTACTGTACAACTCAACAAAGCTAATAATTGAATTATTAAACATTTAAACCATCCATGATCCACCAATCACCATGCCACGTGTGATGAACGATGAATCTACTAAGCTTTAAACAGTTGTACCGTACAACTCACTAAAGCATCAAATCAAAAACTGCCAGTAGTTAACGATCAGTGCTTTAATGAGTTGTACGTTACAACGAAACGAAACGAAATATAACCGATCAGATTTAGAAATTGATGAACATAACATACCGGTTGATTCAGAACGATGAGAGCTGACGAGTTGCAGAGAAACTTTGCGGCCGAGAAACTCGTCGGCGATGGTGGAGATTGAATGGTGGTTCATCAATACTAATGTGCCTTTCACTTTGTTATCTTCAATTTTGATCCTCTTCCTCCGGTCAACATAATCGGCCATGGTGGAGAGATTGAATGAATTGAAATCGAAGGGGTTTGGTTTTGGTTTAGGTTTTGTTGTTCAAGTGGTGAATATTGATTTGAATGTATGTTTAATGTTTGATGTGAAGGGATGGATATTTATAATGCATATAAAGAGTTAATCAACTATGTAATGACAGTGAAGCTTCAATGTCATAACTTGTGTAATAAATATAATTAAAAAATAAAGCATTTGTTCCATTTTATATTCTTGTTTTAGTGGGATTAAATTATACTAATTATATGTATATATTGTATTTTATTTTATTTAAAAGTGTAAACTATAATTTTGGTTCCTGTGTTTTGATACTATTAACAGTTTTAGTTCTATCTTAACAGTATTGGTCCCTGTGTTTTTATTTTCTAACAGAAATGGTCCTAAACACTAACTCCATTCAATTTTCCGTTAAGTCTCTCTCACATGCGGAGTAAAAATGTCATTTCTCCCACTTTTTTTACAAATAACTGAATAAAAATGTTAACCTACATGATGACTTAAATAAAGAAAAGGGAGGAATGTCATTTTTACCCCTCAGATGTGGGGCGCGTGTGAGAGACTTAATGAAAAATTGGATGGAATTAGTGTTTGGGACCAATTCTGTTAAAAAATAAAAACAGAGGGACCAAAACTATTAACTAAAACTATTAAAATAAAACTAAAACTGTTAATGATATCAAAATATAAAAACCAAAAGTACAGTTTAGTCTATTTAAAAACTCATCCAAAATGTAAACTAAATAACTAAGATATAAGAATGGATGGGTCAGTCCGTCAGTGGCACAAGTGACTAGTGAGATATCATATAATAATTATAAAGCTATTTTTTTAAGTGTAAATGGTTGTAATTTTAAATTAGATGTTATTATCGTAGATCTTTAGAGTTTTAACTTTTAAATGATAAACCAATTTATTTGAGTCTTCATATGTTGTGATTTTCTTTATATACAAACCACATGTCAACTTTGTTATTATTTTTAAACCTTCATAACCTCTATATAGGAAACTATTTTTTTATATTGTACAATAAAAATGAGCGTTTTTATATTTAAAATGTGTATAATGATAATATATAAAATTGAAAAACTCATGTTTTTTCAACTCATTATCTAATATGTCAAATCATCGTGTAATATAGGGCATTGTGTTATGTTATAGTTTGTTTTCAATTGGAAACTAAAAAGTTACACAATAATACAAGTTGTATATTTCATAAAACATAGTGTTTGTTTATCATTGTGTTAAATATATATTCATTGTGTTATATTGTGTATTTCGTAAGATCAATGTATCGTGTATTTGTTAATTTATGTATTTCTCAGACGACCTCTATGTAATGATCGTTGTGTCAACTGTTGTTGTATTGTGTCATGTTTGATTGTAGCGAACAAACACAATAGATTGTACTATTATGTTATATAAAATTTAAAAGCACAATAGATCATGTGGCATTTTGTATTGTAATTGTACATTATCTTAGGGCTGGTAATTTTGTACACGAACACAAGTACAAAACACGAACCTATGCGACCTTAGCATATATCATGTATGGCCTTAACATATATCGTGTATAAAACACAAGTAGACACAAATCTACCTATTAATTTTTGTATATAAAACATTAATATACATGTTTACATGTTAATACCTGATAAGATTTATTTAAAACTTATGTGAACTTTGTCTTAAATTTGTTGAGGATTATGTATTATACTTTATTTAAGACTTTTGTGAACTTTCGACGCCTTTTGTTTCATTAGATATGTTCTTGAATATGTGTTTTCAAACAACTCTCATAATGTCTTATTGTGTATACCTGTTATCAACATGTTCGTGTTTGTGTATGGAAAATGGTACACGATAAGTTATCGTGTCGTGTACAAGTACATAGGTTTCATATTCGTGTTTGTGTCTTAACATGTACAAATATACACGATATTTCAGCCTTAATTGTCATTGTGTAATTTAGTTATGGATGTTTAATTACTTATGAATTGCATTGTTATATATGCTTACTCTTGTACTTGTTTCATTATGTTATATATGCATACTTCTGCTTGCTTTACTCTTATACATAGTTTTATATTTTATTCGTGGATTATCGTTGTATTAGTATTATGCTTTGAGCCATTGTGTTATTTTCCTTGTGTTATATTTTACTCGTAAACTATCATTTCTTTCAACTGTTTCACCTTTGTACATTATGTTATTATACAATTATTGTGTCATCGTGCTAGACATGCTCTCTAATGAATTATCATTGGGCTAATATTGTACATTGAGTATTGTGTGATCTACATTAAGTCATTATGTCATTTTCGTAAGTTTAGAAAGATTACACAATGAGTAACAAAATTTATTATTTTTGTTTTTTTATCAATATTATACGTGTTTTATAGAAAAAAAATTGTTCCTTTTATGGTATAATTTAATAAAAGATAATGTTGTATGTAGAAAAAGACAATCTTGAAATAAAGATATATTATTTTTTTATTTTAAGAGAATATCACATGTTATTCCTTAGTTCTTTTTTACACTTTTTTAGAAAACAATTATTTTATACTTGAAACTTATTCTAGAGGTAGAGCTTTCATTTAGGATTGTAATTAATATTTTTTAAACAATTAAAATGCATTTCATTGCTAAATTTATATTTATACACCTACTAAATGGGAAGGTCGGTGATTTGCACCGGCTACTCCCATCCCGCCACGTCGTGTTTTAACTTTTTCTTACTTTAACGTATTAACGGTTTTAATCCCCGACTTTTAACTCATTTACGATTTTAGTCCCCGATTTTACTAATTGTCATTTGAGCTCCTCATAAGTTTTTGACTTTGATCTCTTACTCCAATTTGACATATAGTACGACTTTTACTAACTGTCATTTTAGCCCCTGATAAGTTTTCAACTTTGCTCTCTTACTCGACTTTGACATATAGTACGACTTTAATATTGTTATCGTGTTGACCTCTAACTTTTGATATTTCATCGTTTTTTAACATGTGACACATTACGTTTTTACGTTGTGACGTACGGGGCATGATATTTTTTTGTCAACACATATGACGAAGTCAAATACGTAAGACCCGACTGCGTGACCCGGCCGCTGCATCACGCGGCCTAGTCTTAAATCTAGTTTTAAACTAAATGAGGATTAATTTCTTAAAATCTTTCATAAGACGTTGAAAAAACCAAGCAGTATCATAATTGTTTAAAAAAAATTTCTAATAAAGCTAAGAATTAGAAAAAATAATCTATCTAATAAATGAAGTTTTAGGGGTGACCACCAAAGTCGTTTTTAGGTGGGGAGGAATTAGAGAGGAAACTAGAGAAAGAAAAAAAATAAGAGAACAAAATGAGGGGTAGCCTTTTGATTTCTATTGGGTTATTGGATTTAATCACCTTTAACTATTGGTTATTGGCCGTTGTCACCCTCAAGTATCACTTTGGCCAATATAACTCTCAACTAAACACTTTGGTGTCCATATCACCAAAAGTTAACAAAAAATTAACCAAAAATTAACCAAAAGTGACTTGAATTGGTTAAATTTTGATGATACGGTGTCCGTAACACCAAAAGCTAACCAAAAAATAATCAAAAGTTAACCAAAAGTGACTTGAATTGGTTGACATTTGGTGATACGGACACCAGAGTGTTTAGTTGGGAGTTATATTGGCCAAAGTGATACTTGAGGGTGGCAACGGCCAATAATCAATAGTTGGAGGTGATTAAATCCAATAACCCATTTCTATTTCAATTTTTTTAATTTCATAAATAATCAATTTTGTTATTTTAGTTGAGTATTTAATTTTTAAAAGGGAAAATGTCACAGAAATTTAACTAAGTTTACTCATTGTTCCAATTAAATACCTCAAACTTTTTTTTGTCTCTCTAAAGTAACTGAACTTTCATAAGTATTTCAATCATATGTAATAATTTTACAAATGCTTGAATTTTTTAAAATTGAGTTCGGCATATGAAACATATATATATACACACATATATATATATATGAATTATGATTATAAAAAAGTGAGTTTTTTCAATTAGTTTGAATCTAGATCTAGTGAAGACTAAGAATTTACAACTTAATAAAAAAGTTCTAAATTAATGAGTTTAAGTCAAATTGAATAAAAATAATTATCAAATAGTATCCATAGTTTATACATATTTCATTTGTCCAACTTAGTTTTAAAAAATTCAAATAATCGTAAAACTAGTACATAGGATTGGAACACTTAATGAAACTTCAGTGATTTTAAAGAGACAAATAAAGTTTCAGGTATATAATTGGAACAGTTGGCAAACTTGGTTACATTTCTACAAAGTTACCCCAAAAATAAAACATTTAAAATTTTTGTTTACTTAAAATGTATAAAAGATGAATATATTTTTTTAATTCTAAATTATTGTTACTTACTCATTGATGTGTAATTTAGAAAATCATTTATAATTACTTAAAATTATCTAATTATTAAATCATTTATTATATTATATCAACTCGTGTGTATACATAAGCATTAATCCTAGTTATATATACAACTATCATTTTTTTTGAACGGCGACTTTCAATTTTTGCAACCATTTGATCGCATCCCCCGCAATGAGGAACCCATCACCTCACTCCGGTTAATATGTTGTCTTAACCGGGCCCACTTGACATCGGAATTTGGCTAGGCGTTCAACCGGGAAAGCCAATGGGGTTTTTCCTGGAAAATCTCACAGGCAGGGAGGTTAGAACCTTGGACCACCACTGTAAAACCAGATGTCCTCAACCAGCTAGGCTGAAAACTACAACAATAGTATGATTTTCACTTTTTACAAACTAGCCACTATTAATGTTTATTGTTTTTTCGTGTGTCCTTTAAAAACCAACAAACTCCATGATCTTTACCAAATATATATTTTTCTTTTATTTAATTGTAGTTTCATGTAAGAGTATATGTTAGTTTATTATAAAAAAAAAGGAATCTAATTTTCTATATTCTATGATCATACATTTTTTTTATATTATCAAAATTTGTAAAAAATTAGATATCCAGGACAAAACAACAACCTTTTTTCGATAATCTTCTTTTTAGTCAAGTTTAGCATTATACACATTGCTACGGTACGCCCACAGATACAATAGCAGATTTTCGTCACTTAAAAATTTTAACACCCATACAAACAAACATAATAATCCTAAGTGTGTAACATAAAAACGAGAACGCATCAAGACTTGACGAAACCAACAAAGTCTCTGCCGCGAAGCGCAGGGTTCAAACCTAGTTAAGATAAAAACGGATTGTAAAAACCGGATATGGTACTATGAATGACCAAATCGTTAAAAACCGCGCTGCCATCTATGTAGTAGTGTTCCGTGTCCTCCAAATCACCTCACCGATGGTGCTTGGGAGTGATGTTAGGGATGACCTATATTCATTAAAAATCAACATATTTTCAGCTTTCTCTTATAAAATTAATGCAAAAACTTTTTTCGCATATAAAAAACTAAAATACTTTTCGTTTCATCTCACAAATCTCGTAAATTTATTTAACACTAGCTTTAACACTCGTGTGTTACACAAAATTTTAGATAATAATATTTATAAAGAAATCATAACCATTATGTTTAAAGATTTGTAAATATATAATATTTAAGGATTAGGCTCCATCAACTAATGCATGATGCAAAATTTCACTTAAATTTTTCTCTCACAAACTTCGTATTATAGAACAGAAAAATTATTACGTAAAAAACATGTTTTCTAAACCTTGATTTATTAGATAGATTAAAGTGCTTACATGTGTTAAACTTAAACAAAACCATGACAAAAACATTAAAAAACTTGCTATATAAAAGTTATGTAGGCTAAAATATGTTTGAAAATTCATAGGTCATTGCTACAGTTATGAAAACGATTAATATAGAAAATCAACCAAAAAATAAATAAAATAAAAAACGATTTCGGTTTGTATATAGTCTAATAAACCGAATAATTTAAATAAACCATACTTTATATATAATCGAATAATCCAACTAAATTTGGTTGAAACTGATAACCAAACAAAAAAACAAATGCAGTTTGTGATTTGGTTTTGAAGTACGTACATTTCGTTCGGTTTTTGGTTTAAGATAAAAACATTCAAACCGAAAACAACCGATGTACCTCTACCAACTCGATGTTTAAAAAAAAAGTCATAAATGTTTTTTAAATTGAACATGTGAACATGTGAAGAAGAACAGTTAAATACACTACGTAGTTTTTATCTTTTTTTATTATAAAATTTTAGGTTTAACTTCTCTTTCCCTGTCTTATGCTCTAATAAAGGATGAACACTTTATATCGAATACCGGTATTGATTAAATAAAATCAGTACCGGTACTAGCGCGCATTTGTTTTTGTTGATTTTAGTACTAGCGCTAGGCAGTTGAGGTATCGGTATGGTACCAAAAATAATGATTTGATACTGAATACAAAACATTTTATTTTTTAAAAATATTTTGATATAAATTTTGAGACATTTTAAATTTTTTATATTCCAAATTCAAGACTACAAATGTTTTCTATACGATCGTGCCACATTTTTCTTTACGTTTTTGGTGTTACAACTTCGTAAATTAGATGAATTTTATTTGATTTTTTAAAATATTTTTTGGTATTTTTTTTACACTTTTGGCATTAGTTTATGATTACAAATATTTTTGATGTTTTTTAAAGAGAAAAACACCGAGTGGTACAAAAAAGATAGTGATGCCATTAACATACTAATACCAAACTGATAGATTTGATATGCTACTCGAAACCAACTTTTCTTTAAAAAAATTTATCAATACTTTCGGTTCAGTAACTATACATTACCCATCTCATCTATACCCTATGATAAACATGAAAGTTATTTACATAGAAATAGAAGGTAAACGGGTAAACGGGTAAACGGGTAATAAGCTATGCTGTTAATAACTCTTTTTAAATATCAAAACCAAGTTGTTTAAACATTACATTCATAGACCTTATGGTCATAACAAACTATGCATAACCCATTGGACTCGATTAAGTACTTCTAAGACCCCAGGTGCAAGAAATCAAAACGTGTCAAATACAAATGGAACGACTACGTGTTGGTTGTCAATACATGTTTTCTCGTGTTTAGCCATTTTGTTGCAGCTTTTAAAGCAGTTTGAAACACATGTTAAATCCACATATGCATGTTTATCTATATTTTGATTCTTACACACTTCATATTATTTAAATTGTAAATCCATAAAAAAAACATTCACAATGGAGGAACCAAATGTATGTAAGTGATGTTTTATATTTTAGGGATGTATGTGATTGGTTGTAAGTGAATGAGTGAAAAAACTTGATGGTGGATGAGGAATAAACTTTATATTTGAATACTCACCGTTTATCCATTATAGGTTTTTAATATTTTTTAAAGTGTTATGAATGTAACAGAGATAAACTGTAATAATAAATATATAAACATATTATTATTTAAATACAAAAAAAGATAAAACATTGTATTTTTTAGTATAATTTTAAAGATATGATATATCGTATAGTGTTTTAAATATTGATATAATCTGCTTAGATTATCTATAATATTATTTGGTTTGAAATCCAATCAGAATAGTCCTACGAGTAGATGAATAACACGGTCGATTTGACAACCTCAAACATAACAAAAGTATCTTTTCCTCTTTTTTAGTTTTTTTCCTTAAAGAAACACAAGTTTACCTCTTCAGCCAAAAAAGATATTCAACCCATACCATTTCCTTTGTTCACATTTGACTAGCCTAGACATATCTACACTCGCCAATACCATTTCTTGTGTTCACATTTGACTAGCCTTGACATATCTACACTCTTGATACCATCTTCATGGACCAACATGAACATCCTTCGTGGTTGAAAATTTATACAAAATGAAGGATTTGTTTGCCAAAAAGTTTTAGGTAATGAAAACATTTTCTATAGAAACTAAAGAGGTAGCATTTATCCTCATCATATTCTTTTTGGACCTTACTTATATCTGAAGAGTCAATCACCATTTGTGTGAGATTCATATTTGAAGATATATAACTATTAGAAAAAAATATATTTTTCATCATTTATGTTTTTTACTAATTACAAATTTTGTCTTTAAGCTTCATTATTTACAGTGTTCGTTCTTTATGTTTAGGAAACGTTACACGTTTTGTCCTATAGATTAACGACCGTCAATTTATTTTGTTAAATCCACCCATGTGACCCCTGTGTGAGGGCATAATGGTCTTTTGTTGTAAACAATAGAACAAATTACATTTCTCGTCATTTATGTTTTTCAGTAGTTACAAATATCGTTCTTTATGTTTTTTAATAATTACAAATCACATCCTTAAACTTCACTATTTACAGTGTTTGTCATTTATGTTTTTAAAAATTAGCAAGTTTCATCCTTTGGGCTCCAGTGACCATCACCAACGATCGTCACCACATAAGCTCCTTCGTCTAAAACGGTCTCCCTATCAATAATCGCCATCTTTAGGCTCTAGAACCCCTCGCCTTACCTCTCACTGTCATCAAATCTGAAACTATTAAAACGATTTGATATATAAGTTAAACTCATGACCCGTTATTATTTCTTGTATAGTTTTGTAAACATAAAAAATGAGCATGGTAAATAGTGAAGTGTAATAACGAGATTTCTAATTATTGACAAACGTAAAGGACGAGAAATGTAAACTATTCTTTTTTACAACAAAAGACCATTATGCCTTCACGTGAGGGCACATGGGTAGATTTAAGGGAATAAACTGACGATCATTAGTTGATATGATGAAACATGTAATGCATTCTATACATAAAAGACGAATTGTGTATATAGTGAAGTTTAAGGATAAGATTTATAATTATTAAAAATCATAAAGGACAGAATGTAATTTTTCCTAATTATTATTATAAGTTTATGGTTTTTTTTTAACGGCGACTTTCAACTTATGCAACCAGCCGGTCGCATCCCCCGTAATGGGGAACCCACTACCCACTTCGGTCAATATGTTGTCTTAACCGGGCCCATTTGACATCAGAGTTTGGCTAGACGTTCAACCGGGAAAACCAATGTGGTTTTTCCTGGAAAATCTCACAGGCAAGGTTAGAACCCCGGACCACCACTGTAAATCCGAGTGTCTTCAACCAGCTAGGCTAGAATTATTAGACTATGAGTTTATTGTTTATCTAGTTGAGTTTTGAGTTTGTTTATTTAGTCAATTTAATATAGTTTGAGTCGGTTTATGATTAGTATATGTTAAGTATAAATATAAAGTTTTGGGTCATTGTATTTTGTGGTTTTTGTTAATAATATATTTTCTAGAACAGAGACAAGTACTCTTCAAAATTCCAAGTATGTTCTTATGCTTATGTATTGATTCTTGGCCAACAACTTATATGTGTTTAAATATTAATTTTTTTGTTATTTGTTTGTCCAAAATCTAATATTTTGTTTGCCCAACATACAAAAAAATGTTTTATATGAATCTTATTAAATGATAGTGTACACTAACACATGACACGTCATTGAATCTTATTAAATGAAAGGGTACGATAATACACATATCATTAAATGAGTATACTTTTAATATCATTTAATTTAATGACCCCTTCTTTTGTACTCGTTCAACACTTCATCTACCATAGATAAGAAAATGTTTTTTATGAAGTTACAAACTTTTAACGTCTCTATCAAGTATTAGTACACCTTGACCCATTCTTTTCTTCAATTTAAATACACATAATTTCTTTTTATGGGGGAAAGAAATAGGAAAGGGGAAGTGTGAACATATATTATATAGTTTTGTGGTTTTTTTTATCTTCAATCCTTCTTCCTAGGCAAAAATTGATCGATCTACTTTTTCCACAACAACTTGTCCACTTGACAGAAAATGAAGATTAGTTAGTAAGGGATTGGTGTAGGGGTTCTGTCACCCTTGGATTTTTTTTTAACGTTAATAATACGATCATGTTTCGGATGATAGATGTTATTTTAGTTGGCCCCATCTATCCGTCCCTAAAGCAGTGTCGAATTTGGAGTGTCTATAAGATTTCCTACGTCGGAAACATGAACACAACCTTCAACAAACACATTTTCTTCATTGGCTGTCCAGGGTTGTCTTACATAATAATCTATATTGAGAGTGTAATATATACAAGAATGTTTGATATTGAGGAGAAAAGATGAGAATTGGTGCTAATTTTTTTGGTTAAAATGGTTGAGTATAGTTTTAAGAGTGAAATTAGTAATTTTTTAAAGTTTAAAACGGTAAAATGATTTTAAAAGTCAAACCATTGCACAAGGGCGGTGTTCTCGCCAAGGTTGTACGTGGCCATCTTGTGGGTACGTACCATGTGTCCTCATGATATCAAAACTCACCTTAAGTAAAAAGCCTCTTGACCTACATGAAACCCTTTTTAACTTATTTTTGTCGTTAATGAGAACCGAACCGAAAGATTTCTTTATTAATGAACAACAATATTTTGTAAGGTTTTTTTAGTTTACGTAAGTGTTAATGTTCTTCTTAAATTGCATGTTTTAGCAATCCTTTCCATAATCTATATAGCAGTTAATCCAAGATTTGTAAAAGGTTGGCACCATAACTAATTCAAAATTATTGTTTATAAAGATATCCATTTTCTAAATTGAAAAAATGATTTTTCCGAGGTAAAGATTTCATACCAATGATGTAATATACTATTGACTACCTCAAACATACCAAAATCTTCAATCTAAGGTTCTAAGTCAAATCCATACACAATAACACCCGTTTACTTCCAAAATCAACCCTCAACTAGCATACATGCAAGCATTAGGAGAAAAATCATGGAACTTTTAAGTATCTTCATTTCTTTGAACTTTCCATGATTTTCCCCATATAACATATTAAAGAATATAGTAATCTTCCCCCAACATATATAAATTACAAGCATACGTATTATTTTAAGTTTAAGAATTTTTTTTACTATGATAAACACTATTTCGCCTCAAAAAGCATATACAATTCACAGTAAGATGACGGGTAAACGGGAAACAAGCTGCGTTGTAACTCCCATTTGAATAGCTCAATTTAGTCTAGTATAAACAAAGTCTTGGCCCTTTCGAAAATTAACTATATTGGCAGACAAACAATATGAATAGTGTTGTGTGTGTTGTGTGAGGTGTTATGTTTGGTTAGTGGTTTGAGGCATTGTGTTCCTACTGGTTGATGTCATGAAATATTATTGTTTTGTGTGTGTATTGAGGTGTTGTGTTGCTATTGGTTGATGGTTTGATGTGCTGTGTTGCTATTGGTTGATGTCATGAAATAGTATTTTGTGTAGCTTGCGGTGTTGTGTTGCTTTAGGTTGATGACTTGAGGTATTATGTGTTGCTATTGGTTGATGTCATATGTGCGTTTGTTTGTTGGTTGTTTTTTTTTATTTTTTGTGTTTTGTTTTTGTATTTGATTTTTTGTGTTGTGCTACAATTTTGTTTGTGGGTTGTTGGTAGGGTTTGCAATAAGTAATAATCCGCTTAGCAACTGCCGCGCAACGCGCGGCAACGTGAAAATACCTAGTTTTGCTATGAAACAAAAATTATGAAAGACCAATGAAATAAAAACATGTTGATTCTATATGCATATTTTTTTATACTTCACAACCTTGCATGATTTGTCCTTTTACGTAGCTTGTCCCACAACAAATCAACTGTAGATGAGCCCAACCAAGGGGGGGGGGGGGGAGTACTACCGTGAGGTCCACACAAGCGTGTTTCTCCCATGTTCATCCAAAAACAAGAATATTGGCCGACCTTAAGGTAGACATTCTCTCACGCGGATCCGTCAGAAAGTTCACATGGGCCTCATTTTTAGCCAAAAATATTTCCCGTTTAAGGATATCACATAGAACATCCATCACCAAATCATGTTCGTATTTGAAGCCGGGTAACTCCTTGCAATGGACTATATAATCACCAAAAACATATGAATAAACCTTGCAACAAACGAGACAAAGCTCATCAATCATTAATCGGTATTTAAGGATAGTTCGGTATTCCAAATGCAACATATGTTGTCCCAATCCTTTGGGGATGACGGTAAAAAAATCTTGAACCTGAGGAGCTCGGAGACATGCAAACACTGCATTCTGACGTAGTGATAGATCAAATCTCACTTCCAAAATTTGGATGATATACTAAATAAAACACTCGCCAAAATATGTTTGACTTTGAGACAGTGTTCTTTTGAGAGAACTCACTCATATCAAAATTAAGAAAATAATTGTTTAAGAATCCATTATCATATAACTTAGGACGTCCTACCAACAACAAGATTAAAGGCCGAAAAACAAATAGAGTTTGGATTCAAAACTAAGATAGTAGATTAAGAGACTCAAGCTATTACCACTTTGCTACTTCTCTTGAACATTATCACCCATATATTTTATTTGTATAAACTTCAAGAGTGACGAATTCAAAAACAAATATTTAGGGTATCTTATAAGAAAACTTCCACTTAAAGATATTATAATTTTTGTTCAGGGGTATTCTAATACTTAAAACAGTAAGAAAAAAGGATATCTTGATACTTAAAACAGTAAAAATTAAATTTCATAACATAAGTTGAGAGGTATCTTGAGATACTCATAAGCTCCTCATAGCTTTATTCCTGAACTTCAACCTAGTCATCGTGTCTTGTCTTCATATAAAATATATTTTCATTACACAAGTTGGTTTTGAGGTGTAGTGAAATTAAACGATTGACATGTTAATTGTTAAGATATTAGAATATAAAATAAAAATATATAATCAATAAGTTAAATGGTTAATTTGGTAAGCGTTATCTAGAAGTTCTCATTTGCATTCCAAAGGGTTGGTTTGCTGATTTTTACATCTTGTATCTTTAGTTTCAAAATCTCATATTTCCTTCTATTTTTTGTTTTGTTCATGTTTGCATTCAAAATTAACTACGTTAAATTTTTCAATGGTCAAATAACTTCAGGATTACAAATGCTAAAAAATACCATGATTTTCAATATATATATATATATATATATATATATGTGTGTGTGTAAGATTAAGTTCATTTGAAAAGACTCACATATTGAGAGAAGAAAAAAAAGAACTCAAAATCACTAAAAAAACTTATTAATGGTTTAGTTTTTTAAATAAATTAACTTCCTACATATAAATGTGTAAGGTATAAACTAATAAAATCATTAAAATATTTTTTACGTATATATTTTTAGCGTTTTAAATTTACCTACACATGTGTAAGTTATGTGTAAGTAACATAACCTACACATGACTTCTACATGTGTAGGTTTAATAAATAAATGAAATTTATTCAATTTTATATTTTGAATATCAAAGTTAATGAATAAATATTGCATTTCTATCATTTTTTTTGTATGTTAAAAATGTTATTGGTTGAAAAAAATGAACAATTTAACTATTTTTTTCTTCTCGCAATATTTGGTCTTCTCAAATGAATCATTTCCTGTGTGTGTATGTATATATATATAAATTTATATGTATTGTTTTTATGGGTAAAAACATTGTTAATATAGTAAATAAGAGAAAAAAAGTTATTTTTGTTTTTAAAACAGTTTATTACTATTGTTATTTTATTTAAAAAAAATGTTTCTAGTATACATATAAATACATGTTGTTTAAAACCATTATTTTTATAAACGTCTTTTTTAATCATTAATTTTTTAAACTTTTTTATATTTACCTATTGTTGTTTATTATAACTAATAACCAGAAGACAAAAAAAGGTTAATAACATAGTAGTTTATTATTATTATTTGCAATTTTGATGTGCATGTTGTCACGTGACCTCACGTGCATTCCTTACGTTCCTTTACATGCCGACTGCCGTCGTCCTTTGTTGTTTATTTACTAACTAGGTTTAATACCTGTGTAGACACACGGGTTGAATAAAATAAATGATTAATTGAATGAAGAAATCACGATTGAAAATGTGATCTAAAAATCAAATTATTATAATAAAAATCAATATTGAAAACTGTTGAGATTTAAAATTACCCGTCGATATTCAGTTATTCAATATTGCGTTGATTTTGTAACTAAAGTATCATCTATTCTAAAATGCAGAAAAATTAATTTTGCGTTGTTTCTAAAATTACTTTTGTTTTTAAAATTTTTGCCCCCAATCTTCCCCCTCATTTTTCCCGCCTAAATTTGCCCTCCAAAACCTTGATTTATTAGGTAGATTTTCATCTTCTCTTAAAATGAACATATTTTATATTAAACTAGGTTTAATGATACACGGGTAAAATAATAATATTTATAATGAATTTATAACCATTATGTTTAAGTATTTATAAAATTTTAATAACTAAATATATGGTTCTATTAACTTATGCATGGTGATAAACTTTACACAATTTCCCTCTTAAATTTCCTATTACAAATCAAATATTTTCCCCCCAAAAATTACCCCATAAAATCTTGAAATATTATATAAACTAGGTTAGAACCCGTGGATACCCACGGGGTTTAACGATATAATTTATTTATATGTTTTAATATATAAAATATAATAAATATACATAATTGGACGTATATTATAAAGATAAATAAAATTTAACAAAAATATATTAACATGAAAAAATTGACAATGATGAAAATATACTCATAATTAAAAGTATGATTACATTAAAAATGTTAAAATACATGTTTTCAAAAATTTTCATGTTTCCAAAAATGAGGATAAATGTGATGGTGACAAGTGGCTTAATGTGAGGAGTTGTGTTAACAATTTATTATAAGAGAGATTATACATATAAGTTATTAGAATAATGTGTATCATAAAATCAGCACACCTATAAAATAATAAACATACTATTTTATATATCTTATCTTTTATTCAAAGATACACAGGTGTGAACGCTCTACAACAAACACCGTCCTATTGGTTGTCCCATGCTTACATTTATTTCATCTATTAAAAATAATGTTCATTTTACCCATGTGCCAGTGGTATTTGACTTTTGACCAGTCATATACATAGTTGACTTTGTTTTTTAGAAAAAGACTTGGTAACATTGAAATGTCTATGATATGATATCTAATTTGTAATTTTATTATCCACTTGTAATTGTTTCCCTCTCTCAATTGAGTGACACATTAGTAGCATCTGTTATGTTTGTTTTATTCCTTAGGGGTTGCTTTCATTTCATTTTGTAGATAACATACGTTGAAGTCAAAATTAAGCAACTCAATATGCTTTAAGTATATTGGACTGATGTGATTTTGATTTGCGAAACAAAGTTAGGGGATTTCAAAACGGGTCATGATATGCTTTATATTCGAAATAACCCTATATGTTGAAATAAAAAACTTACCAATTATCATGACTTATCTCGTAACCCACATATGTTCAGATATAAAATTTACCAATTATCATGAATTATCTCCTTACCCAATATGTTTAAATAAAAAGTTTACCAATTATTATAGATAATCTCATTTATTTTAGCATATAACTTTTGTTAAGAAAATATTTGTAAATATCCAAACCGATTTAAAAGGAGACATGTTAAAAATAAATTTGATTTCTAAATTTAGTTAAAACCTATAAAAATAAAATCTCGTTTAGTACATGTATATTAATCTAGTAAATAATATAAAAAGTGTACTTAATTAAGATTAAGATAAGGTTATAAAATATAAACAAGTAAATAATATAAAGACTTAAAAGTGGATTCGACTCACGATAACCATATACTTAGCTTAAGTCTTACCTAACACTCAGAATGAGGAATAAGTTAAAGTGTGTCACGTTTTTGGAAATTAATTGAAGTGTAAAAAGTTTTGCCACTACATAGTTTTAGCTTTAATAATTAAAACATTCTAATACATAGCTTTACAAAAGTATCAAAGGTCCCTACTAAGTACTAATTTTAATCACTCACTTTGCATGCATCTTATGTTTTTTTTATTCTAATACGCGCCCTCTTTGGTACTACCTCCACGCAGGGGCGGATGGTTTAAGGGACTGATAAATTAAATATTATACTGAGTGTTAATTTTCACCCAAATATCTTAAGCAAAAATTCTCATGTACCTTAAAACATCTTAATTTAAAAACTGGCACGTTTTAAGATGTGGTAAGTCGTCTAAAAGCGTATGAAGAACTAGGGGTGTGCATGGGTCGGTTTGGGTCGGTTTTTGACTCAATCTGAACCCAAACCCAAAAATTCGGTTTTTGTGTTTTTAAAACCCATGGGTTTTGGGTTTTTCGGTTTTGGGTTTTGGGTTTGCGGACTGGGTTTGGGTTTGGGTTCGGTTTTTTCGGTTTTTTCAACTTGGCTATAAACATAACTCTTAATTATTCAAGAAAACATGTTATAATACTAAAATTTAAATTTATGTTTCCATAAGTTTAAACATTAAAAATCAACCACATTTCAAAAGAAAATTTACTCAGAAAACAATAACCATAAACAAAATTTTGAATGTCATCATGCTTTGACAAAAAAACCACCAATAAATCATAGATAAAATGTAATATGAACATATAATAATGTATTACAATATAGGCTTTTACATAACATAGGTCATGGGTCTTACATATATGTAATTTAGCATACACATAAACATTATTGGGTCGGTTCGGTTTTTACGGATCGGTTTTTTAACAAAACCCAAACCCAACCCAAAAGTTCGGTTTTTTTATAAATTAAACCCAAAACCCACGGTTTCTATTTGGGTTCGGTTTTTTGGGTTTGGGTTTTCGGTTTTTTCGGTTTCGGATCGGTTTTTTCGGTTTCATTCTCACCCCTATGAAGAACGTATAAAGCAGGAAGAAGTGCATACAGGTGGTAACAATAAATTCCTCTATACAAAGGGGGATACATCCTGAAACGTGCCCCGATAGAATTAACAAGGTCACTTCGCTTCAACATGCCCCGATAGAATTAACAAATTACAAGACGCAAAGTTGCATGAGGCTGAAGAAAAGGGCTGCCTTAAATTAAACACGAACCATAAGTATGTGAGCCATGTCTAGTTCGAAGGCGAAAACTTTGTAAGAAGCATGCTAGTCGAAATGTTCATGTTTTATACATCAAGAAACAACAGATGTATTAATATATCCATGTTTTTCTGAAAAAATGAAAACAAATGTTTTTCCATAGGAAATCATTATTCAAATATCTTACAAGATACATTTACAACAAACAAATCATATAAACAAACTAAAATGAGAGCATATTGATTCATATAGACACACTATTTGGGATGCCCATTCCTGTAAGACCCTCTTTGCTAGATGGGTATAAAAGTGTGTATGGTACTTTAACTCCTCCAACTCTATTCTTCAAACATTCATCATTGTTCCTCTTCATTATCTTCCCCTCAATATCTCTAAGTTTGTTGCCAAATCTCTCAAATGCTTTTAAAGGCTCTAAATCCATAATCAGTTCTGAACTCTCTATTTGCCCAAGATAAACCTCATCTGATGAATGTCTTGACAATATCTCTATCAAAGACACCCCAATAAGTGCTTGCAGTTGAGCAGTTATTGTTTTTAAATACACACCATCCGGGTTCTCTTTAAGCTCATCATGTTCTGGTGTGTTTGGTTCGGGCATGAAACGACGACTTAGAGTTGGACGGTTAGGAAGATATCCAGCGTAAGAGTATTGCCCGAAGTTGACGGCTGCATGAAGGGCAGAAGCCACCCATATGATTATAGTACATGTGTTGGTTAAATCCTCACAAGTATGCATTTTTGGCCACCATGGTTCGTTTTTCTTGTCGCCGTGGCCTTCTTCTCGAAGCTCCTTCCACCATGATTGGAGTTCGGTGTCGTTATAAACCATTTCGTCAGTCTTGTAGTAATAGCTACAATAATCCTCAACCCATGTTTTAATAGCAAACCATATCTCGAGACCGTCAACTGCATACGGGTAATCCTCAATCAATAAACGAAGCCCGTTGGGAGAATTCGAATCTTCAATCGCCATTCCCCTATTTGTACAAAAATGTTAGTATGCATATAAAGCTGCCTTAATCAGCAAAAAATGGTTGGTTCTTGTGTTAAGATGATCATATACCTTTTAAGAAGATCAACAGGAAGTGCTTGGTCTGGAAACACCCAATCTTTGTATACGACCGACGACATTTCCATTGCGTATCTTCCTGGGAAGACTGTTTGCTCAAGGATCCCTCCACCATTGATAAGGATTTGCCTTGCGAAAGCATTGATGTTCATCGTATCCTTAAAATGAGGACGGAGAAGTTTATGGATCGGGTGGAGTACACTTAGTTGCCTATTTGTTGCGATCACAAACGGCTCAATAGCACAATGTGTGTTCAACCTGTTAAAGTGCAAATTGGTGTCATATATATTACAAAATGTTGTTCAAGATGTTATGAGTTTTTACCAGTGACTTATGAGTTGATGAACCCCTGAATCATTAACCGCTACATATGCTTTGGCTAACTGCCAAAGCGAGCCTTCAACTCCATGTTCGGCCGGAGTGTAGACTTTATTAATAGCACCAAATTGATCTCCTTGTGGGTGAGGCAAGCTTAACTCGATTACCAATGGCTTTAGAGTTCCATCTTCTCGCAAAAACAGCAACGTTCGTGTGGCATAAATCTTGGTGGATGTTGCATTTATCCGGCTCACGTATGGCATCAATGAATCATGATGGTCCAATATAAATAGTTTGTTTCTCTTCATTGCCTGCATGACCAAAACTTATAAGCATTAATTTTACACTTCCTTATATTGTTAACATGCTGATGTATGATATCCGGTTTCGGTTTACCTCGTTTATATCTAAACCATCAAGATTATTCTCTATATCGGACGGTTTTATGGAACTGGTTTGGTTTCCATATACTTGGATGTCTAGTTTGCTCGTTGGTGGAAAATCCTGCGAAGAAACATCGAAGAAGCCGTTAAACATTGATCCAACCTCTAAACTCGCAAACTATCATACGACTTAACTTTACCTTTAGCAAAGTGATGCTAACAGGGTTGACACCAGCCAACATTTCTCTTCCAAATTCTTCATCAGTCCTCCATGCCGATTTATCCGCTGATCATATACCAACAGTGACATCTTAAGAACATATTCACGATTTTTTTTGTTATGGCCTAATAATATGTGTACCTTCAATAACTTGGGGCATGGGGAATTTAGCAAGTCCCTCTCCATCTGTTGGAAAAATAGCTTTTAACAATTCAAAAGGGATGTTTCTCCTTATTTTTTCAAGCAAGGGGCCTCTAGGCAGCTTGATTCCTCCTTCATAAGTCTTCAAGACGTCTTCGAACGAGTCAAATTCATCATAAGTCGTGTCTAGAGCTTGAATCTCAGAGGCGAGGAATTGAACGATAGATTTAACACCGTTACCAAGAAAATCGGACAACTTCAATTGTCCAAATCTTTCATCTCTTGGAACATATATGTCTAAGCTCTTTACAAGTGAAAGTCTACTCTCAGTTTTAGGATCTGTTAAAATAAAGACTTAATTAGCATATATACAAATAAATAACAACCATTAATCATGCAAACTAACCTGTTTTGGTTGATGGTCTGCCTGTTCTACCCCTACGAGGATACGGGTACTCAGAAGACCCTCCAAGGACTGGTCTTGCATCATCAACATCGTTATCAGGATCTCCCAAATCATTGTAAAACGCATAGTCGTAAACTCTGTCCCATTCTTGGAGCTCCCCGGACCCGGTACCTCTCAAAATGGTTAATTCTTCTTCTCTATAAGGAAGTAGTAGTTCTGGCGTCTCACCCGGAAGATATGCCTACAGTAAATAACAAAAAAAATGTATCTACT
This sequence comes from Tagetes erecta, assembly GCA_030867185.1. NCBI lineage: Eukaryota > Viridiplantae > Streptophyta > Magnoliopsida > Asterales > Asteraceae > Tagetes > Tagetes erecta. The sequence goes on from CM061488.1 coordinate 63,497,657, forward strand.
TAACATAACCATGTATGCATGGTTTTAGACATAAACCGAAAATTGTTTAGAATTTAGGTGATTATCTATTGCCAATAGCCGATATGATATCGCCTACGTGCACATCATGACAGAAACTTAGTTGCACCATCACCTCCAAAATTTTCTGTTTATGGCTAGAGACTATGCATGAATGGTAATATTATACCTATCTAGTTCAAAAGGTCAAAAAATAACACCTAAGATACCTTGTTGGAGAAGAAAACGCGGTCCTTGTTGTAACGTTTAGACGGATAAATCCATGAATTACAAACAAAATGAACTTGGCCATGACTCGGAACATCTTCTAGGGTGAGTGACTTGAGGAAAAACTCACTATGATGACGGTTTTTAACAACAAATGCCCCTGGAAGCCCCATCTCCTCGTTCCATTCGAACTTAACTTCATGTGCGAACTCCTCAAACGCCAAACTTGCAGTAGTACTCCAGTCTTCAAGGATGGCTGGTCTTCCTAGTTTCCCTCTCAACGTTCCTTCTGTACACAAAATCGCGATTCAAAACAGATGAATCAACATGATAAATATATAGTCAGTGTGAAGCTTATAATGCATATATGTATGTTGTATAAAGACAGATGAAAAAGACCTGAAGATATGTGATCAGGATGAGTTGCACTAATGAGCTGGAAAGAGACATTTTTACCAAGCAACTCATGCACCCCATCAAGAACCGACGCGCCTACGTCGTTCACATCCATCACATTCTTCTTCTTCAACACCACTCTCCCTCTCACCATATTCTTACCAAACATGTGATCCATCAGCTAATTACGCTTTTCGTCTGTGCTGTGCTTAATATATTGTTGCGAACTTGTATCGATTAAAATGTGTGATATAATGAAGCAATGGATGCAGGTATTTATACTAAGAAGAAAATATTTAGCAAGTATGATGATATCAAAATATTATATATAACGTTGAGTGATCATTTTAAACTTCATAGCAGCCTTTCTATTACCTTAATTGGTAGACTAATTGTTTGTGACCAACTCTAGCTGGCTGCTAAAAGTTAGAGTTGAAATGTCTAAAACAGCTAGTCCTTGTGTTGGACGGATAAAGCTTTCGACCTCGTTTATCTCTCGTAGCCATATCTTCACACGAGGCCACCTGAGGGGAGGTGGGCGACCCCCCCCCCCCCCATGGCCCGGATGTTGTGAGTAGGGGTGTTTAAAAGTATCCGCATCTGAAACCAAAAATTCTGATGTTTAAATATCCGATTATCTACAAAAAATCTCATTTTTTAATATTATATTTATAAAATTAATGACATCAACCAATAGAAACACAACACTTCAAACCATCAATCAATAGCAACACAACTCCTCAAGCGATACACAAAACAATATTTCATAACAGCAACCAATAACAACAAAACATCTCAAACCATCAACCAATAACAACACAACACATCTACCACCCACAAAACACTATTCATAAAGTTTGTCTTTCAATATAGTTAAATACTTAAATATCCACACCAGGTTAATTTTAAACCCTATTTGACTCTTACCATATTCACATTTCATATCATTTTCACAATCACAACACCCAATCTACATTCCATGAACACAAACGATCCGGGCTCCTCGGACGCACGATCACAATGCTAAACCCGGTGCGTACCATTTGACATGGATCTTGATCTGCTCACACCAGCATTGAAGAAAAAGAGAGCCCGGTTTGTCGTCTGGTTGTATATCAATATGCATGTATGTATATAATATTGTTGGATTCATTTTATAAATAAATAAATAAATAAATATATACGTATAGCTGTTGCGAGCTTTAGTACAATCACAAAGGAGCAGATCGAAGCAAATTGCTAAAAGATGTGGTTTGGAACTTTATCCTTGGGAAGTTTTTTTTCATCAAGTAAGAAATTAAGAATCATGAGTAAAAGTATAGCTATCCGTATCCAAAATTTCGAATACGGACAGTGAAAACCACTATTTGAAATTTTCGTATATATATAAATATATAGGAGAGTGCTTAATGGGAACCTTTGCAATAAAAAAAGTATATTGGCCGGTTTCAAACAGTACGTCCCAACTTTCATCTTTGGTTTCTATCGGTCTCAACTATTGAATTGGCTGGTAACGATCCCAGCATTTATCACTTTGGCAACAATCATGCCATCTTTAAAAAAAATTAACGCCGTTAACTTTTTTTCGAATTCAATACCGATGTTATAGGGTTTTTGAATTTTTTATCGAAAGAAGAATACAACTCAATTGATGTAAAGTTACCTCGTAGCGGCGCTCCGAACGATGAAAATGTACTTCAATCGGGTGTTTAAATCTTGTCTCAACCGGTTGTAAAAACCATGTCGACGTTCGGAATGTCACTACGAGGTAACTTTTACATCAACCGACTTCTATTCTCGTTCCGATTAAAAGCCTTAAAACATCGGTCTTGAACTCAAAAAAACTTAACAGGATTAAAAATCTTTTAACAACAACATGTCGGTTGCTAAAGTGATAAAAGTTTAAACCCGTTACGAGCCAATTTAATAACTAAAACTAATAGAAAGTTTAGACAGTTTAAAACCAATACACCTTAAAAAACACGCTGTAATATATATCATTTCTCTCCGTTTAAATAATATCAAACAACAACATTTAAAATGCACCTCTAATTATAAAATTAAACAGAATGTCGAATTTTTTTTATTCTTTATATTTTTAATGATAAATATCATCGTTTAAGAATTAGAATTTGTACTTTTGTAGTGGTTATTATGTAGATTAAATTTGGAGACCCCTTTCGAATCACACACCTTATACGTACCGTTTTTTAAATTAGGTTAGTAACTCATGAATTTTACAGGTTGAAAAACATATATTTTTAAATAATAATGTGATATTGTATATAATTCTAAATATAAAGGTCGGTGACACCCGACATGTGTCACCGACCGATTCGTCGACTTATTTTTTGATTTTAAACTTTTACGTATTTACGATTTTGACCTTCCGACTTTTATATGTTTACGGTTTTCACCTTCGACTTTGACATATTTACGTTTTTAACTATCGACTTTGATTTGTCACTTTATAACTTTGAATCGTTACTTTACTTTGACATATTTACGGTTTTGCTTCCCGACTTTGACATCTAAGTCTAGGTATTTCTCCGTCTTTTAATATGCGACTTTACACCGTAACATACGAGACATGAATTTTTTTTACGTGTTTACGACTTTGACGATACTATTCTACTTTAATAAATTTCTGACATTGACAATCCCGTTTTGACTTAGTTTTAATTTTGGCATTTACGTTTGTTATATACCTGTCTTTTAATATGTTACGCATTATGACTTTGCACCGTAACGTCCGAGACATGAAATTTTTTTATCAACGTGTATGACGAAGTCACATACACAAGACCCGGCCGCCGCAACGCGCGGCCCCGGTCATAAAGCTAGTTTAACTGATATTACACACGGTTTATCGAATTCCGCATTAAAAACTGTATGTGACCATAACTCCTTTGTATCATTATCAAAGTAGGCCAATTGTTTGTGACTTAACTCTGGCCGCTAAAAGTTTGAGTTGAAATGTCTAAAATGATAAGCCGTAGTGGTTGTAGATAACACCGGTGATTAGATGTGAGGCTAATTGAAGGATGTACGTGTTCATCCAATAACTAATTAATCATTATCCTGTGATTGCATGTTAAATTTTCTACGTGAAGTTCTACTTTGGTGTACTGAGTAAAAAGATTAGCTAAATATAAACATTTTTTATATCTTAAGTTATATAAGTAGTTGACACTCGGTTAAGGTTACCTATAGCCAATTAAATACTACATTAAAATTTATCTAAAAAATAATAATTTGAAAGGTCCTTTAGACCTTCCAAGTTGGCAGTGATAAGCGGCATATAAAAACAAGGAGTAAATTACATTTTTTGGCCTTTATAATAAGCCAAATTACGGATCGTAGCCTTTATTTTAAATTTTTGCACTGGTTGACCTTTATATAAATTTTTGTCACGGTTTTGGGCCTTTAATCTAACTGCCGTTAACTTTTCCAGTTAACTCGAAGGGTATTTTGGTCATTTTACCTTGATGTCAAAAATTGTTAATGTAGTTATTATTTGAGGACCATTTAAGTAATTTCTTCAAACTATATTATATATATATATATATATATACTAGTAGAGACCCGCGCGATGCGGCGGGAACGTTATTGTCTGCGGTACTTGTTTTTAGTATTTTATTGATTTTGTAAATTTTGTTTAACTAACGTGTATTACGTTTGATTTTTTGAAAATTTTTAGATTAGTATCATCATAGTAGTGGACATATTGGTGAGCGTTACACATGTCAAATAACTATCAATTCAATATGAAAATTATCAAGGTTTTCAACATGAAATAAGAAAATATGTAAGTTTCAAACATAAAAGTTGAAAACTCAAATCCTGGTGTGAAGTGCTTGTATCATAATGAGATAAGTTTAGTCGCACTTCTTACACATATCACGCGATGGGTAGCGACAACTTGCTCCAGCTGCTGATGTATCCTTGATTCCTTCGAAACACACGACTATTAACCCGCATTATCAAACTACGATGACAATCTGCTATTCTGCTCAAACTATTTATGTATTGTAGGAAACATACACGCTAGTTAAGAAAGCTTTTTGAAAAGAAATGTTTGATCACGTGACCTGATTGAAAAATAAATCATTTTGTTTTGACTTAAGATATTTCTATTATATGTATTTTATATATAGTTTAAAACAACCAACAGTAACGATCAATGTAGCGTAAGTTATATTTGAATGATAACAAATCAACATAATGTCCCGGAAAATTTATGTTTTTCCTTGCGTAACAAACTTTTTACAACCAAAAATCTTAAACGGATTTAAAAGCCAACCACTTTAGAGCAAATAAAAAACGAATTAAAATTAAATACAACGTAATGGACTTTAAACAAACATATGATCGTCAAACTATCTTCATGTTAGGGATGTATAGATGTGTTCGCACCGCTACTGAGCCCTTGATCTTCAACAACTATGTGGTCCAAGTTTGTTTTCATCTCAACCTAAGGCAACATAATGCCACAAAGTTAGTAGTTAAACATACAAACAATACACACCAGGCAAAAACAAGATAATTACGATACGCCTGGACCGGCGTAACCTACGACCATACCGGCGCGACCGATGGAATAAGATAGAAGGTGATTGGCGCAGAACCTACACCCTAACATGCACACTCTGATTCTTGGTATTTTCGACGGACTTAACTTAAGCACTTGTTAGTCGTTAGTTTTGGACTAAAAACACAACTGCCCTATATTAACTTGGTACTAACCATGTCTTTTATGTACCAACATAAGTAGGAACATGTAATATTAGTTGAATTACAACATACCTTGAGTACTTACCAACAAATGAATTACCAATCTGTGTGTTTTACCATTCAACACTATCATTCCTCATGTCTAATTAGCATTTATCTAGCCTTCATAAATCCTTACAGCAATCAATTATAGTTATGAGATAAAAGTATAACACCTTATACATATTCAATGATCATGTAGTTATGAAAATATATTCAAGATTCTTCATTTGCAATATTTTCACGCTCATTTGGCACGTTTACATGTTATCATGCATTTAAAACTATGCATACAACTACTAAACCATGCATACAACTACTACCCTTGTCTTAAGTATATATAAAATTGCCCCTATATATTACCAACTTAATACATGGATTAGTTGTTTCATAACAACACTCGTTATCCTATAAACTTTGTACTCAACAACGATCTTCATATTTTTTATATCATACTAAACCAACCCAAGATTAGTATTTGTCTCATCATTTCCAAGATATCACAATATATCAAATAGACACAGTTGTTAAGTAAGTACCCATCTATAACGGCGAATGAAAGAATACTTACTTTTGCGTATATGAGACTTGTTGCTTGCCCTTTGCTTGATCCATTGAATTTCAAACTTTAACTCACCAAGTGCACTGAAAATAACTTATCGTCATTAGAATACATCTCGTATGATTAAATCAATTCAACATATGTATCCACACATCATATTACTACATTCAAGATTCAATACGATCAACTATTATTAATTCAACCCGTTTGACCCATTAATGCAACTACTTAGCCTTATCTATTTTCAAGCATCTTAGAGACCTCAAACATTCCCTAATAGATGCACATAACCCATAAAAAGCAACCATTCATTTTTAGAACAAGTGAGATCAAATATGCACTCTTACTTTATTTTATAAAAAAATACATTTTTGTGCAGCAATTTTCAGTGTTGCTGCTGAAATTGACCATTTTGACTACTCTATGATTTTATTTAGCTATTCATGTTCAAATATGGATTGTAGAAGACTCAAAGGTCTTTCCAAGCATATATGGTACATATCTACTGGATTTTTACACGATCTTATACATATTTTACAAGAACTGGACAAAACCAATCAGCTTTGCTGAATTTTCTGTATAGCCACTGAAATCATTTGTTTTAACCTATTTACTACCTGAATCACTTACTTGGGTTCAAATATGAAATGTTATAGTTTTATACAACTAAATCATTAGCATAACAATCAAGTCAACCCAACCACAATAACGATCCTAAAAAAACTACAAATAACTCTAAAACCAAGGTATTTCAAATGCTGCATAATGATACAAAACCCATAGCAAATTTTCTATAAAACATGCTAACAAATCATGCAATTCAGATCACAAAACACACCTGAACCGAGGATCTTCTTCAAATCCTCAGCACATGGAGATATGTTTCCTCCCAAAAGAGCCAACAAATAAGCAGCAAAAACCTTCATTCTGAAACATTAAACATAACAGATTCAATGTACAATCACATATAAAATTCAAATCATACACACCCATGGCTCATAACATAAAAATATGAAATTAAAAATCCATATTTGGTAGACAAAGTAGGAAAATGACGATTAGTTAATATCAAAAACTATATAATGATATACTGAAAAACTACTAACCACAAAATCACAAGTCCCCAAAATCACAAGTCCACAATGCTTGGTCTTGGTGAGTGTAAACAAAAGCTTTGTTAAGCCTATGTTAAATCAACTTTTGCTCATACTCAAACCAACCATAACAAATGCCCTAGCGAACGTTTCTTAAATGAAAACCAATAGTAGTATCATAAACATAAAACAATAACATTCATCAACTATCACAACAAAACCACTGTCACTAAAAAAATTCGGATTGTTAACTAAACCTTACATCTAAGACTCATGCATGGTCTTCCAAATTCAATAGTTCAACAATAAAACTATAAAAAAAACAAAAATGGATAACAAAAGATAAAACCTTAATAGATAGCAGCCTGTTTTGTTTAGTCAAATAAGCTTAATCTCATATCCTGCAAATCAACCAAGTCAATAAACAAATCACGAAAATTGAAATACAATAACATTAAAACTAATCAAAAAACTTACATCATCAGAGTACTCTTTCTTCGACTCAGCAGCAACGGTTATGGGTGCAACGCCGCCACCGCCAACTGAGGGAGAAACTACAACAGCACCACTGCCCGCTGAAGCTAACTCAATTTTATCATATTCAGCAGCAGCTCCAACTGCACATCATCAGTTTCAAATCAAATACAAACACAAAAAAATAATCACAAAATAAACATCAACAACCTTAGCTAAAAACAACATATTCAAGCATATGTTATAGTTTTATACAACTAAATCATTAGCATAACAATCAAGTCAACCCAACCACAATAACGATCCTAAAAAACTACAAATAACTCTAAAACCAAGGTATTTCAAATGCTGCATAATGATACAAAACCCATAGCAAATTTTCTATAAAAACATGCTAACAAATCATGCAATTCAGATCACAAAACACACCTGAACCGAGGATCTTCTTCAAATCCTCAGCACATGGAGATATGTTTCCTCCCAAAAGAGCCAACAAATAAGCAGCAAAAACCTTCATTCTGAAACATTAAACATAACAGATTCAATGTACAATCACATATAAAATTCAAATCATACACACCCATGGCTCATAACATAAAAATATGAAATTAAAAATCCATATTTGGTAGACAAAGTAGGAAAATGACGATTAGTTAATATCAAAAACTATATAATGATATACTGAAAAACTACTAACCACAAAATCACAAGTCCCCAAAATCACAAGTCCACAATGCTTGGTCTTGGTGAGTGTAAACAAAAGCTTTGTTAAGCCTATGTTAAATCAACTTTTGCTCATACTCAAACCAACCATAACAAATGCCCTAGCGAACGTTTCTTAAATGAAAACCAATAGTAGTATCATAAACATAAAACAATAACTTCATCAACTATCACAACAAAACCACTGTCACTAAAAAAATTCGGATTGTTAACTAAACCTTACATCTAAGACTCATGCATGGTCTTCCAAATTCAATAGTTCAACAATAAAACTATAAAAAAAAACAAAAATGGATAACAAAAGATAAAACCTTAATAGATAGCAGCCTGTTTTGTTTAGTCAAATAAGCTTAATCTCATATCCTGCAAATCAACCAAGTCAATAAACAAATCACGAAAATTGAAATACAATAACATTCAAACTAATCAAAAAACTTACATCATCAGAGTACTCTTTCTTCGACTCAGCAGCAACGGTTATGGGTGCAACGCCGCCACCGCCAACTGAGGGAGAAACTATAACAGCACCACTGCCCGCTGAAGCTAACTCAATTTTATCATATTTAGCAGCAGCTCCAACTGCACATCATCAGTTTCAAATCAAATACAAACACAAAAAAATAATCACAAAATAAACATCAACAACCTTAGCTAAAAACAACATATTCAAGCATATGTTATAGTTTTATACAACTAAATCATTAGCATAACAATCAAGTCAACCCAACCACAATAACGATCCTAAAAAACTACAAATAACTCTAAAACCAAGGTATTTCAAATGCTGCATAATGATACAAAACCCATAGCAAATTTTCTATAAAAACATGCTAACAAATCATGCAATTCAGATCACAAAACACACCTGAACCGAGGATCTTCTTCAAATCCTCAGCATATGGAGATATGTTTCCTCCCAAAAGAGCCAACAAATAAGCAGCAAAAACCTTCTTTCTGAAACATTAAACATAACAGATTCAATGTACAATCACATATAAAATTCAAATCATACACACCCATGGCTCATAACATAAAAATATGAAATTAAAAATCCATATTTGGTAGACAAAGTAGGAAAATGACGATTAGTTAATATCAAAAACTATATAATGATATACTGAAAAAACTACTAACCAGTCACATTCCAATGAATAACCCTTTTTCAATAGAACCTCTGGAGCAATATAATCTGGATTGCCAACGGCTGAATAAGCCTGCAACGCCCCTAATATAAATTTATAGGAAGAAATCAGAAAATAAACTATCTACCAGTCATGATAAATTAAAGGCAATAGTAATAAGAATGCTATGTACTGTGCTTTCTTTACATTTGGTTTGATAAGAAATTTTGGTCTCCATAATCAAAACCGAATTGTTTTATTTGAAAAATACAACAAAAAAGGCTGAAGCATCGATCGTTTTCTAATAAATAAATTAGTTATTACAGATGTCTTGTATTCCTATTTACTTTACCAAATACAGATAATAATAGTTAAACAAATAACATCCAATGGTTAAATGGTAAATTTAACCATTAAGAGCTTACTATTACTCTGAGTGTTTATACTTACAGTCTAATATCTACATTCAACTGCAGCAAGGAAATCAACTACTAAAGTAGTCATAACTGTTTGAGGTCGATTTGTATGTCTGATTCCTAACAATAACTGGTTTTTATCATTCATATGCACATCATAAACACCCTCTTAAGTTTCATCATTTAATTGTTACACTCAATCAATAAAGCTACAATCTGAAAGATTCGAATACAAAGTGCTTACCATATGAATAAGACCAAATCACCAGCAAAAAGCTTTTTGCACTCACAAAAAACTCCAACCAGTGGTGAGTGCGATTAAAATCCTAGTCTAGAACTAATGTGGGATACAGTTTAAGTGTTTAACCATATAATCATAGAAAAATCATAAACAAAAGTACTCATGAAACGCGGTAGACATAATCGATAAAAACTGACAGTGTATAACATATATGATCAAAATGAAAAGAACAACAGAACTTCAGGCAACTGCTGATCAAATCCAACAGCAGGAAGCTTCATTTTTAGAGCTTTAAACAACAAAAATGGTACAAACAAACAAGAATTTTAACTGTTAACCACAAATTTCCTTAAAAAGGGACCACTTTTCCTTTCAAGATTAATGATTCTTGCTTCTTTTCAACTGAAACCGATGATGCTACAAAACAAAAAAGATTTCCACTTCATTCAATTTTAATCTTCCATACCCAAACCCCTCCAGTCTGTATTTATATAGTATAGATATGAAGTTCTATAACACTTTAAACAAATGCATAATTATGGTGTAATAAGCTTAAAGACCCCACCAGGAAATTAATACTTACTGAAAATACATGATTTTTAACAGCAAGCTATAGTAAAATATTTAACTATTAAATCAACTTTTATAGCTTTAAAGTAACTATTTAAGGAGTCCTGCTTGGATAAAAAAATATAACACCAAAATTTACCTATTAATATTGTCTCACATGTAGTGATATTGAAATAATAACATATTTACCTGGATTTGTAATAAATTGGGAAGATTGTTCCAATTTGAATGGCGTGCAATGCTGTTGCAAGGACTCAAAGGTGTGTGCTATGGCTGGATATGACAGAAGAAGGAACGTTCATTCGCTATCTCATTACACGTCTTACCCCAACTCGAAGTTCCCTATTTTCACCTCTGCATATAATTTACTCATTAACGATCGTGAAAGAAAAAATATGAATTTACAAATACATGGATTATTTAAAGAGGAATTTTATTATTACCTTAGAAATATAAAAGCATCACCGGCAAGCAACAAGTCTTTTGGAACTCACAAAAACACTCAACCACTTTGAAGCAGATGCCTTCAAGGTTGACCGACCATTTACAAACAATTATAAGTACAACAAGGTTGAGGCAAGTGTCATTTATGCATCTTTCGTAAAACTAAACAAGTTTCTATCTGATCTAGTATTAGTTGTTTCAGCAATCAGCATACCACGAAATATGTGCCTAAAACACCATTCGTTTCCGTGTAAATCGTTAGCCATTAATCCCGTGTTGGGGGTTGCCTAAACATATCCTACCTAAAGGAACAAGAAAACAACTATCACCAACAACACAAATTTAACTACATGTGTATAAATACTGAACTCACCAAACCTAACCGAATAAAAAAACCACTTATATAACCAAAATATCTAAACAAACTGAAAAACTGATCTTATCATGGATATATGTGTATAAATACTGAACTCACCAAACCAAATTGACATTAAAATCAACTGTTGTATTTCTTCAGTTTTTTATAAATAATATGATATATGTTAGAAAAGTTTTGTTATAAATTTTCATAACTAATATTTTATTAGTTGTTTATATCCTTTATAAAAGAAAATTATTGCTACAAATTTATTTGACCAAAAATGTAACTGGTTTTATTAATAAGATTAGCTTAAATCCACCAATGTCCAAAGACAACATCAGCGGTTAACCAAATAAACTAAAGCGCTTATAACCAAAGCTAAATGGTTTAGTGAAACCGACATTAGTTATAAATTCAGTTTTAGAGCATAACCAAACTGACCCATGCTCACCACTCTGAATGCTTTCAAGTAAACTACTTGTTGGAATACTTTGTAAAACACAAAATATTAATTTGTGAAAAATACAAAATAATAATTTATTGGTGTTTCAACTTTTTATTCAATGTGGGTAATTTATTACTTGAGATGTTTCATCTCATTATTCATCTTTAATTGGATGTTTCAACTCATGTTTATGGACATTGAATAGGATGTTTGAACTCTTTTTGTCCTATAAATACCAAGGTGAACCTTGGTTGAAAACACACAAAAAGACAACATCAAAGAACTCCAACTATGAAAAGTTCTCTCATTCTTTCTCTTCTAATTTTTCTAACATGTAGTTGACCTTCTTCTTCTCTTTTCTTAGAAGTATAATTTGGGTTGTGAGTCAATCCCGGCAGTACATACTGCTTCTGCTGTTGTACCCTAGGAAACAAACGAGTTCTCTAGGGAGACTCAGAATTTGTTTTAAGGGACCCGTGTTGAACACGAATCCTCAGCCATGTTTTTGCTTCTGTTTCTACTCATTTCTTGTATCTTGTTTAAGTTCGGTTGTAATCATATTGAAATTTACTTCTTTTCTTTATTTTCTTTGTATTGTATTCGAATTTATAAAAGTATTATTAGTTTTTGTACGAACGGTTCCTACAATCTTAAAACAAATTTTTTTTAAATCATCGTTCGTATTTAAAAAAAAAAGTATATAGTCATTGTTCGTCTCTCAAAGTTGGACTTAGAGAACTTACACTTGACTTTTTTTTCTAGAATCGGATTTCATTTACAAAGAAAATGGTTCATTTTTTTTTACCATTCGTTGGTTTTGATTTACTGTAATTTTTGCTTATATTTAAAAGCTTTTGTAGTTTTTCATAAAACTTGTATCAATTACTTTGGGAAGTTTAAATTCTTATGAGTTTCTTTTGCATTCAAAAGTGGGTTTATTTTCATTACAACCATTTTGTTGAATGGTTCAAGGTGTTAAAACAAAAAGGTTGAAGATCCAATTTTGTTTTAAATCAAAGGTTTCGAAACCTTATGTGGTTTCAAGATCAAAAACTTAAGTTAACCTTTTGTAGGTTCAAGATTAGTTTCCATATGCGTGTTGAGAGTGATTATGCTTGTGTACGCATTTTACGAAAACCAATATTTCTTATTTGCGAGTAAGAAATCGTTCATATGTGAAACTTGTGTTTTAACATGTGTGTTAAAACCTAATGTTATTCTAATTAAGTATTAGAAGAGATTCTAATATAATCAATTTTGTATTGATTTAGTATTAATCTTTCAAATTTAAAAATCGTTTTTTTTTTTGTTAGAAACAAATGATGAAATCATTATTCACTCGAAAACGTTGACTATCATTATCATTAATTATGCGTGCTTTACAAATGATCATTTTATAAAACTTTTTGCTTCAAAACATTTTGCAAACATTTTGTTGGAACCTTTCATTACATGAAACCATATGCTTAGAACGTTTGATGTAGACTTTTTATTGACTAATGTGTGTGTTAGAACCTATTTACTTATCTAGCATGTGTGTTAGATATGACCTAAATTTTATGGTCTAAAAGCGTCTTATGTAGGCGGTTATTCTTAACATGTGTGTTAATGATGAATTTAAATAAGAGTGTTCTATATAAACATCTTATCTCTAACGTGTGCGTTAGAAGTTATTTATTCAATAAAACTATTTACAATTTTGGGTATTGATTTCCGTAATCAAAACATAAAATTAAAATAGTTTATTTCGAAACTGCTAAGTGCATGTTTTGGCAAAACTAAGATTTGGTTCAGAATGAAATAAACCAAAGGTTTCACATAAAGTGTTAATATAGTTGTTACTTTTGCAAAAGGTAACACAGCAAATATTAGTTTCAAGTTGACTATTTGATGGAAAGATAATTCATTGTTTCTATGAACATATATAATTGTTCAAATACTAATACTTGTGAACAATTTACTATATAAACAACATGATGTTTTATATCAATTTTGTGATTGTTCAAAGGAAAAAAAAAGCTTATGATCCTAGATTGAATGATGATCTATGTATGTTTGTGTAACTTACATATTAGACTTTCCTAAATATTGCGATTTTGGGATGTTGAACAACTCTCATTGTTTGTTTAAACTATGAAATGAATGTTACGAACGAATATTGGGATATTCCATAAAAGCTGTGAAGAATCAGAATGATGCATCTTCTGTTCACATGCTAGAGTATTGTAGTCTAAAGCATGCTAGACTAGTACTTGTTAATTATAGGGCTCTGAGGAGACTACTAATGTGAAACATTCAACTCATATACAACATAAAAGTAAAGTTGTGTATAAGACAATGTGAGTGACGGTTGTCATTCAGTCTAAGGAAAGTCATATAGCTTATAGAGAACTCAAGTTTCTAGATCTAATCTAGATGGTAACTTAAAAGTATTTTAAGTTTGAGATGCATGGTTGATAACAACTTATGACAAGGCATGTGTTGCTTTAGTCGGTAAACAAGTATTTATGACATTATTGATACAAAGACGTTGATCTTGTTCAAATCATGGATGTCTAATACTATATTTAAACATATTCTATCTAAGTGCAACAAATGTGGGGGAAGCCATTTGAGAAATGGTATTTGAGAAGTTTTCTCAATCCCGTATCAAAAGAGAACCTTTGTTGAGCCAAATATAATGCAACTATGTGACCGAATCTACAAGCTAGACTCGAAGGTCAATTGGTTAGATTTAACATCTAATTATTAATGGCATGGATATGCTAGGCTCGAAATGCATTTTAAAGACAAAAATGTACCTCAGTTCGAGTTGATACTCGGGGTTATAGTCTTAAAAAATGACAAAAGGCAAGATTAACTTGTGAGTTAATAACACATCATAACAACTCATCTCAACTGCAATTATCTATATTGACTCGACGGAGTCATAGATAATGGTTTTGGATCCAACAACATGAGAGACGGAGTTGTGGAATGAGACTAAAGCCCATGAAAAATGGTATATGAAGGAAAACCTAACTTAGTTGATTGGAGATCCCAAGATCTAAGTTCAATAGGACAACCTACTCATATATCTAAGGGTGGTCACTGTGGGGGCATAGCTCATATACAAGTCGATATATAAGCTAATATGTATATATAAATGTTTATACATGTCCTCCTAAATTATAAAGGGAGCTTAAATACTTCCTAGTCCATTCCTATAACAACAGTGACATGTTGTGAGGCTAAGCATACCGTATGGTTAATGATTTGCGTAATCATAGTAACCTTAATGCTTTTAATGATTTTTTAGATAAATCACCTATGTGAAAGAGAAGTGGGGTCGCTTCGAATGAAATTGTGGGGTGCGCAATTCCTAGAGCTTTCGCAGAACCAGGCTAGTGTTCCATGACCATAACGGACACGACAATGAGGGTTTGACCGAACCAGGGAGAGTGCTGTGTGAAGTGTATTGTCGTCTTCACAAATGGTGGTTGGTTCAAGGACATCACGTCTACCGAACCACTAGGAGACTAAGTATGCATCACAACGGAAGGTTCAAAGGTTACACCTACCTATCCGGCAATACTCAACCGCTAAATTATATCTAAGAAACTAGTGTGTAACGATCAATTTGGATTGTTGGAATTATATGTGAAAATGAGTTTTTCACGTGAGAAAATGGGTTTTTCATTTGAGAAAATGAGATTTTGTCTTTTTCCCATGTGGGGGATTGTTGGAATACTTTGTAAAACACAAAATATTAATTTGTGAAAAATACAAAATAATAATTTATTGGTGTTTCAACTTTTTATTCAATGTGGGTAATTTATTACTTGAGATGTTTCATCTCATTATTCATCTTTAATTGGATGTTTCAACTCATGTTTATGGACATTGAATAGGATGTTTGAACTCTTTTTGTCCTATAAATACCAAGGTGAACCTTGGTTGAAAACACACAAAAAGACAACATCAAAGAACTCCAACTATGAAAAGTTCTCTCATTCTTTCTCTTCTAATTTTTCTAACATGTAGTTGACCTTCTTCTTCTCTTTTCTTAGAAGTATAATTTGGGTTGTGAGTCAATCCCGGCAGTACATACTGCTTCTGCTGTTGTACCCTAGGAAACAAACGAGTTCTCTAGGGAGACTCAGAATTTGTTTTAAGGGACCCGTGTTGAACACGAATCCTCAGCCATGTTTTTGCTTCTGTTTCTACTCATTTCTTGTATCTTGTTTAAGTTCGGTTGTAATCATATTGAAATTTACTTCTTTTCTTTATTTTCTTTGTATTGTATTCGAATTTATAAAAGTATTATTAGTTTTTGTACGAACGGTTCCTACACTACTAACCTATGGAGGAAGGCATTCATCAACATTTCTTCTAAAACCGAAATCCACCATGTGTGCTAGTATCTGAAGCAGTCTGCGTCTTGCAAAAAGAATGAACACGAAACTGTCATAATAAATAGACCAGGAACCGTGAAAAAAGAATTGGTTTTGTGTTTGGGTTTCAAAAAACCATCAGAATTTGAATAACAAGACACTCATTAGAATAAGAATCTGATATAAGAGGATGAGCCTTACCCATGTTTTGTTGATCTTTCTGGTGTGATCTGCTTCTCTTCCTCAGCATTTTTTACACAACCTGTTGAAAAAAAACCTTCATTTAATGTTCAAGAAAATGGTATCAAATGCACAGATCAATAAGACAATAACCAACCCCTAGAACGTAATCTAAAAATCATCATCCAATGCAACCAATCAAGATTAAAGAACACAATCAAATGCAAATTTCAAGAAAGCTGTTGAAAGAGGATTAAAACCCTTAATCATAACTCAATAATTAGAGTACAATCTACTTCGGCAATGTGAATTAAACATAAATAATAGCATCAGATTATCAATACAAGATTAAATGGAGTAAAGAGTAAATACCAACCAGATGATCAAACTTACAAACTAACCAGAAATGTCGGTAGATCAAACAATCAATTAATCAGCAGAGAGGGATCAATTAACAGTGCAGCTGGGATCGATTAACAGAGATGGAGACACATATTTGCCCGGCAGTGAAGTCTGCAACACCTATGAACCGGAAAAAGGAATCCCTTACCACAACCAGTCAAGCTCTGCTTGACATCGAAAACAACTCTCAAAATTCTTCACAACTTTATGTATAGAATCATCGATTCTAGATATGTTTGCAAAGTGGAGACGATGATCTGTTGAAGAAGCTCGAAGCTGCAAAAACAAAAGCTTATTCGGTTACTGCAATCAAGCCTACAATTTCCTCTCCTCCTCCTAGCCAAGGTTACCTTGATGGTGAAATAGAAACGATGAAGAAGATGGTTAACTGGAGAAACAGAATTGACCTTTCATCGGTGGAAAACTTGTTGCGAGGAAGGGGGATTTCAAATGATGAAACCCTAAAATTAACTCCAATATAAACGTGAAGAACGAATACTAAAACTATGGATTAAAAGACGTAATTACCCCTAAATATGTTTGTACATTGTGCTTTAAAAACTTGTACGTGGTCAACAAATTGGGTATCTTAAATTGCCCCTCCAATTTGCTTTATTAATAGTATAGATATATATATATATATATATATATATATATATCATCTTCATCATTCACCACCATTATCCACCACCATCACACCATTCTCTCCTTCTTCTTCTTCTTCTTCAAACACCTACATTTCCATGGAGCCGACACACAGATTATATGCAAACTTCTTCCATTCATGTTGCAAATTTGTCATATTTTGCCACTCTCACCGACACTGACATAATTTAATTCATCTCCATTAATGAATCATTCACATGATCCACCTGTTCGACGAAATGCCTCAGTGAGTTGTTTCTTGAATTGTTTCACTTTTTGTTTCTTTCCTGGGTTTCTGAATTGTTACTTAACCCATTCTTCAAGTTATTATTTTGATGTTCAAGTTTTTTTATTGGGGAAAATTTTGAAAACATTTTAGCATATTCAAAAGGAATAAAATTTTGTTCTGTATTTGTGGCAAAAGGGTAGTAGTAGTAGTTTATTTCTTGATTAGGGGTGTACACGGTTCGGTTTCAAACCGCGAAACCGTCCAAACCGCTCATCGGTTTGGTTTCGCGGTCGGTTTATGTTTATACCAAAAACCGTTCGTAAAAAACCGGACCGGACCGTTATGAACGGTTTGGTTTACGGTTTATACCAAAAACCGTTTGTAAAAAACCGGACCGGACCGTACGCGCACGTGTGTGTGTATATATATATTAGATCTCATATATGAGTTCTTGCAAGTAAATTATTTAAACATCTATTAGTTTGTTGGTGCTAAAATAGGTCATAGTAGAATATCCATCATATATATATATTTTTTTTTTGAACAACAATATCGATCATATATATAATATTATTATATCTATCATTACATATATAAATAATACTCCGTATAATATAATTATCTGTCGTTATATTTTTACAACACACGTAATATTGTAATATTCATATATATAATCAATTTTTAATACCGGTACTTTTGAAAGTTTATTAGATTTTGACAATATTTTAGAATGTTTTTTAGAGCTTTTAAACTTTGATTATAAACCGCGAAACCAAACCGGACCAAACCGCTCGTATGGTTCGGTTTAGGTTTGGTTTTTTACTTTAAACGATTCGGTTTTGGTTTTTAATGGTAAAAAACCGCAAGTAACGGTTTGGTTACGGTTTTATCTAAAAACCGTAAAAACCGGACCGCGTACACCCCTATTCTTGATTCATAAAGATGAAGCTCAAATGGAATCTGGTGTAGTGTAATTCAGTAAAAGAATTATTTATTATTATTAATACAAAAAACAAAGTAAAATTGAAGGATGATAATAATGAGATAATGTGCTTAATGACCTTTTCCACTTTGCCACTTCATTTTTTTTCCCTTTTCCACTTTCTCACTGAAAAAAAAAGTAAAAAATAGTCGTCCTGTATTTACATATTCACTTGATGACAATAAGAACAATATAGTTGCAGCTACTGTAAGAAGTTTATCTGGGAAAGATGACACAACAGTTGGGTGTATACATTTTTCACTGTTCAAGAAGTTAAGAAAAAGAAAAGCGGTTGGTTATATCATAGCACTAAACAGTTGGGGAAAGAGTTTCTAACGACATCGATTAACTCTAGCGGCCAGCCAAATAAACTCGCCGTTAATTAACACCGGCTCCATGGAAATGACGGTTGGTGGTGTAGTGTAGGTGTTGAAGAAGATGGAGGAGGAGAGAAGGGTGTGATGGTGGTGGATAATGGTGGTGGATGATGATGATAAGCTTGAAGAAATTACATAAATGGTCCCTAAATAATAATTATATTAACAACTTTTGACTTCAAGGTAAAATGACCAAAATACCCTGGAGTTAACTGAGAAACTTAACGAAAGTTAACTTAAAGGCCTTAAACCGTGAGAAAAATTTATATAAAGGCCAACCAGTGCAATAATTTAAAATAAAGGCCACGATCCGTAATTTGCTTTATTATAAAGGCCAAAAATTGTAATTTACTCTAAAAACAAGTGAGGGGTAGCCCGGGTTACGGCTTAACTTTTTGTGCGTAATATATAATTTAACGGTTTTTCTTTTCTGATTTTATGTTTAGGATACACTTGAGCAGTTAAAAGGACCCTTGAATAATCATTACAAGTTATTATTGGCAAATGGTTTGAAAAAATGCAATAAAATGATGATATTGGTTAAAATGGTCAAAGTATTACTAACGATTTTCAATAAAATAATGATATAACTTCATATGTTACTAATGATATTAAAAAAAATGATGTTTTGTATGAGTGTACAAAAAAAATTGTATGAGTGTACGAAAAAAATAATTATATGAGTGTAGGGCAAAAAAAAAATTCGAGATACCCCTGATATTATTTGCTAGCTCCACCACTAGCAGTGATGGACCCAGAAGTTTTTTACTATGATGTTGGAATTTTGGTTCTTAGACCATGTGTAGTGGGGCGTTTTTGCCCTCTGATAGCGCCCGATAGCGCCCCAAAGCGCCCCCTCTCCCATTACACAGGGGCGCTTAATTTGGATTAACATTTTGGTTGGGACGTTGCCCACAAAACGTCCATTGTTTTGCAAAAATCAATGTTTTGGTCAATATGACCATTGTTTAACGGGAAAAAAAGAAAAAAAAACGGTCACTTTTTTAAATAAAAAAAAATTAACATTTAATTAATTATTTACTTTTCTTTTATAAATACCAACCCAATTTATTTTAAAACCAAACACACAATCTACAAAATTATCTTTTCTACACCACAATTTCTTTTACAAATCCTCTCAACAAACATGTTTCCTAACGGCTCCGGTTTCGGCAACAGTTATTTCCCCAATCAAAACAATCAACAACCGAACCCAAATCAAAGTGACTCGTTGTTTAACTATATTGAAAACTTGTCTCCGATTAACAATCCTTATGGCTTTCAACCCAAGCCTTTTGCCATTCACCGTAGCCAATATGGCATTCAACAAAATTTATTTGGCGTTCAACAATCCTCTACACCACCGGAAACCGTTCCAGAGACACCACTCGAACAACAACCATCAAATGTACCCGAGTCATCGCAACCTAGGAGACGCCAACACAAAAAGAAGCCTAGCGATGTGCCAAGGACTAAAAATGTCATGATACCATGGACACCAGACAACTACAAACTTTTGGCGAGATGTTGGCTAGATACGTCCGAGGATCCGGTTCGTTGTAAGTATTTAAATAATAGTTTAATTGATGTTATTTTTTTAAACTTCTTATAAATAATTTGGTTTTTTGCAGCGAATTATCAAGATAACAATACTTTTTGGAACCGCGTAAGAGCCGCGTACGCCGAGTCATCGGGTAAGGAGCGTACGACTGACTCAATATCCGGAAAATGGTCGGACATAAACGCAAAGTGCAATCAATTCAATGGCCTTTACAAACGTCTTTGTTCTAACTGGGTAGTGGTCGTAACGACAACGACATACAAAACCGAGCGTTGGAAGAGTTCACACAAACAAGAGGAAACTTCCTATACATGAATTGTTGGTTGTTACTAAAGGATAGCCCGAAATGGTTAAGTAGCCTCGGCATGAATGTCAAGACTACACGTTCAAAAAAGTCAAAAACATCGTCTTCTCAAGGTACCGAAAGCGAGTCTTCCAACGCTCGCACGTTTATCGACTTGAACATAAACGATGACGAATTTGATGATGAAGAGGAACAAGTCTTTGAAGAGCCACCACGTCCACCGGTAGGGGAAGCGGGAAAAAAGAAAAGAGGACGGAGTCATCGATGAAGGGTTCAAACATCTAGTTTAGCGATGTGAACGCTAGACTAGAAAAAATTGGTGAACAAGGGTTAAAACGTCTAGAGTTAAAATCACAACAATTCAAGGAGAAGGCGGAAGAGAGGGAAGTGCTCAAACAATGACAACTACAAAAAGAAAAAGAACTAGAAATTCGTCAAGGGGAACTACAACTTCGTGAAGCCGAACAAATGCATAAAGATCTCGAACTCTTTAACAAACCAACCGACGTCATGAACGGGTTACAACTAGCACTTCACATGAAGTGCATCGAAAAAATCAAAGAAAAATATGGGTTGACGGATATTTGATTTTATTTCGAACTCTATCTATGCATTGTTTTTTTAATAAATAAATGTATTGTTTTCTATGTTTAATGAAATTTTAGGCTTTTAATTATTTCATAACTTATATTTATTAATGCAAATGATGAGATGATGATTCTTAGGGGCTTTTTCCATTACACCTCATTTGGGCAAAGAGCCCCTTAATGATATGTACTCCACATATTGTGAATACCAATAAATGCAATCTAACACATTTATTAAATAATAACGATTACATAATCATTTTATATATGTTGATCATCGCAACAAACCATTTCTAACACACATGTTAGAAGATAAACGATTAAAACATAATTGTTGAACTTTTCGGTTTATATAATAAAAACCACCTCTCACATATCAATTGCTCAAAACATTATTCATGGCATCATAAAACCAATTATATCTAAATGGTTAGAGACATGGACCATCTCTTAGATGTAAATTCTTTAAATCATTATTCATGACATTCATAACCATTAAAACTCATTATATCTAAATGGTTATAGAAACATGAACCATTTCTTCATGTTAATGGTTAAAAGTATTAATCATGTCATTCATAACAATTAAGAGTCATAATTTCTAAATGGTTATAGAAATGTGAACCATCTCTAACATACATGTTAGATGGTTAAACGTTTACCCACAACATTCTTTATAAAACACACATTGTTTTTTATAATTAATAATCACTAAAACATTTGTAAGGTACGAAAAGAAGTTTACACAAACGTTCTTAACCATTAAAAAAAATAATATCCAACATTCATGCTAGATAATCAATCGGGTTCTAACGCTCACGTTAGATAATTAGACGTTTATACCAAATGTTAATGTCATGTGGTTCATACACTAAACCAATTCCAACATTATTGTTAGATAACCAAACGTCTATCGAAACGTTTCTGTCATATGGTTTCTTAACTAAACCAATTCTAACACTCTTGTTAGAACACCAAACGTTTACCGAAACGTTTTTGTCGTATGGTTTATTAACCAAAACAATTCTAACACTATTGTTAGAGAACTAAACGTTTACTGAAACGTTTTGTCGTCTGGTTTATTCGTTAAACTCATTCTAACACTTTTGTTAGAATATACATAATTAGCAATCATTTTTTTTATTCAAGCTAATTGAATTTAACCATTTGAATTGTACCGCCAAAGTTCGGATTTAAGATTGTACTCCAATCTATATAGAATCCAAACACAAGTTTGTACTAATACACATCATTTCCTAATAAAACATATTTAAAGGATTTTAACTAAAATCTCAAATAGTTTTATATTTGAATCATTTGTGAACCCAAATCCTTTTTAAAGCTTTTAAAATTGTATCAAACAATTTTCATAAAATCTGTTTAAGTTTGTTGGAAATAAGTTCACTTTCTTTAAAATAATTAACTGAATATTATAACGATGCTCTCGTTATACATGGGAAATTCACTAGTATATTACCGTGTACAAAACCAAATCAGAAATACATGTAGATAACAAGTTACAAATGATACAAAACCATTGTGGGTAGTAAACTTTAGTTGAACAGCAATGTAAACGACAGTAACAACAATAAGATTGATGATCCTGCAAAACAGGTATTAGAAAGAAAGATCCGGACTTGTGTTTGACACAATTCCCTTAAACAGATTCGTCGTCTGTTCCCAGGGTACACCGGACGAAAGCAGCGTACTGCCGGACTTGAACACTTGCCTGAAAAGAAACCGGAGAAGATTAGGTACATGAGATGATCGAGATTGTTTGTAGGTTGTTGAACTATATGTTGCTTTGGTTTTTAGTGTTGATTCAAACTCAACTAGTTGCCATGGTTTTTGTTGTTATCTTTTTAGATAAGAAAATGCAAGAGTCTTGCAACTAATGACAATTGAATTGTCATAAAACTTAGCAACTAATGACAATTGAATTGTCATAAAACCAATTAACTTAAGGGTTAAAAAACCCAAAGTCTCTTCTAGATGTTTCAACCGAGTTGGGTTACAACAACGTCAGTCTCGAGTTTCGGAGCTGCATTCGGTTACCAACCGACTACTTGAGAGTTGACCTCTCATTTATACAAAATATCCAACAGTTTTGTCTCATAACCAAAAAGATAGTTATATAATAGGTAACTGACGTCATGTATTTATATAATAGGTACTAAGTTTCGAATACCATATACCTCTAAATTTATATGTTTTGGGTCATCCTATTCACACACCCCATATCCTATTCACACACCCCATGTTTTTATTTCCGACACCCTCAGGCGCCGCACATAAACCTCGGCGTCGCGCCTGGATTATTTCTTATCCCAGACACATCCTCGAACGTAGTCAATCACGCTTCAACACCCTTATGCGCCGCGCATGGCCCTCGGCGTGGCGCCTGGGTCATATATGTGGCCAACAACATCATCGGCGCCTAGGTCATATATGCGGCGCATATGTCCAGGTTTGACCGAATTCCACCTCGTTTACGACATTCCTCGGTTGACGTTGACAGAAAAGTGACTCAGGCGCCGCATCAAGGCCTATCCGTGACGTCTGGTTTTAAAACAGGTGTGGATAGAATTTTAGGGTGTGTGAATAGACAAGGCCATTTATATACACATTACTAACTTCATTTTTTGATTTGGTTTACTATTTATGTATACAATACTATTTCCATTATATATTTGAGCTCAAACACACGATCATCTTTAAAAAAATATAACTTCTAATTACTAGCTTATACCTTTTCATTTAGTTTTTTTTTTCCGATCTCATTTGTTACACTAATTTAATTTTTGTTGACGTATCCAATGCTAACACATAACCAAATGGTGCCAACATGAACCACCTACACTCCAAATACTTAGTTTTAGATTTTCATCCTCACTAGTCACCAAGAACAATCATTATCCAACATGAATAATTACCACCACAAACTAGGGGTGTTCATTATTCGAATATCATTCGAACTATTCGAAATTCGATTCGAATCAAATTCGATTAAAGTCATTCGAAATCGACTTTCGGTCATTCGAATTTGATTCGCATTCGATTCGAATAATTTTGTCGAATGTGAATCGAATACGAATATGACTTTTAGTATTCGCATTTGATTCGCCCAATTCGAATAAGAAATATATATATATATATATATATATATATATATATATATATATATATATATTTTTAATATATCTAATTAATTATTTATATATGAATATGATTTAATGAGCTTGAAGTAAGTTAAAAATACCCAAACCCAACCCAAATTACCCAATCTTAATTGTTGTTTCTGCATATGGACATGATTTGGTGTTGTGGCAGCTGCTTAATTGTTTTTTCTACAGGTTTTAAACTTGTTTATAATCTTTTTTTGTGTTTGGTTATGCAGTTTTAAACATTTTTTTAACATGTTTTAGACTTGTTGATGTGCTAGTATTTTGCTTATTGTTTGGGTGATGTTTTGCACATTGTTTAGGTGATGTTTTAAACTTTTGTTATGTTTGTACTACATTTGTATTGTTACTTGATGTGTTTGCTTATTTATATTTTTTAAAGTGAATACATTCGAATCTATTCGAATTCGATTCGAATTCGAATAATTTAATCGAATTGAATACATAGATTTTTATTCGAATGTGGATCGAATACGAGTACAGTTTTTAAAAGTCCCAATTCGACCAATTCGATTCGCCTAATTCGCCCAATTCGCATTCGATTCGAATGAACACCCATACCACAAACCACCTCTACCATCACCATTAACAACAACATCTTCACATTAACCACCATAAACGACAATTGTTGTTACCACCAAACATCATTCAATCACTATTATTGTCACCAACCACCATTGTCAACTACCACCTTCGACCACCACAATTGTCTAACTTACCAAAAACATCAAGACACAACACCATTCAGCTTCCTCCAACGTAAACTACCACTTACAACTACATCCAAACGTCTCCGACGGCCTCTACTCTGTCAGAATCATTACAAGAAAGATGATTTTTTCCAAATTCTACTCGCAAATTCTTTTTCTAGATTTTATCATTATTTTTAATTAATATCATTTGTGACGATTATTTCGTCGCAATATTTATTTTCTAGATTGTTTGTTATTTTTAACTAAAGTCATTTGCGACGATTTTTTCGTTGAAAATTCATCGAAAAATCTATTTTCCAGATTTAATGGTATAATTTAATTTGTAATTTTTGCAACCGAAAGTTCGTTGCAAAAACTTTTTGCTGAGAATTCTTTTGTGATGAAAATGTCGACGCATATTTACTAATTTTTTTTGGATTTGTTGTATTTGTAGAAATCCACCCAAAATTTTCTGGGCATCATCAAACATGCTGTTACTACAATCGCTAATGGCAAAAAATGTTGGAAATTTTTGTATAACACAAAAACATTTTGTGAAAAATACAAAATAATAAATAAATTGGTGTTATAACTTTGAAGTTATTATGAGTTTCAACTAGTTAATTGTGTTGAAAATATGTTTCAACTCATAATTAATTAAGTTGAATAAGTGTTTTATGTCATGTTTATGGACAATGAATGAGGTGTTTCAACTCATTCTTGTCCTATAAATACCAAGTTGAACCTTGGTTGAAAACACACCAAATACAACACCAAAGAACTCCAACTATGAAAAGTTCTCTCATTATTTCTCTTCTAATTTTTCTAACATGTAGTTGATCTTCTTCATCTCTTTTCTTTAAGTATAATTTGGGTTGTGAGTCAATCCCGGCAGTACATACTGTTTCGGCTGTTGTACCCTGGGAAACAAACGAGTTCTCTTGGGAGACTCGGAATTTGTTTTAAGGGACCCGTGTTGAACACGAATCCTCAGCCACAATTATGCTTCTACTTCTACTCATTTCTTGTGTATTATTTTATTTTGGTTATAATCGTATTGTAATGTATTTGTTTTCTTTATTTTCTTTGTATTGTAAATGAATTTATTGAAGAATTTTGTGTTTTTGTACGAACGGTTCCTACAATCTTAAAACAAATTTTTTTAAATTACCGTTCGTATTTAAAAAAAAAAAAGAGTCATTGTTTGTCTCTCAAAGTTGGACTTAGAGAACTTACACTTGACTTTTTTCTAGAACCGGATTTTATTTACAAAGAAAAAATGGCTCAATTTTCACCATTTGTTGGTTTTGATTGAGTGTAATTTTGTTTATGTATAAAAGCTTTTGTAGTTTTCATAAAACTTAACCCAATTACTTTAGCATTCAAAAGTGGGTTTATTTTCATTATAACCATTTTGTTGAATGCTTCAAGGTGTTAAAACAAAAAGGTTGAAGATCCAACTTTGTTTTAAATCAAAGATTTCAAAACCTTGTGTGGTTTGAAGATCAAAAATTTAAGTTAACCTTTTGTAGGTTTCAAGATTAGTTTTCATATGCGTGTTGAGAATGGTTATGCTTGTGTACGCATCTTATGAAAACCGGTATTTCTTATTAGCGAGTAAGAAATCTCTCATATGTGAAACTTGTGTTTTTAACATGTGTGTTAAAACCTAATGTTGTTCTAATTAAGTATTAGAAGAGATTCCTTTTAAAATAATCAAGTATGTATAGATTTAGTATTAATCTTTTAAATTTAAAATCGTTTTTTTGTTAGAAACAAATGATGAAATCATTATTCACTCGAAAACGTTGACAATCATGCTCATTAATTATGCGTGCTTTACAAATGACCATTATATAAAACTTTTCGTTTCAAAACATTTTGCAAACGTTTTGTTGGAATCTTTCATTACATGAATCCATATGCTTAGAACGTTTGATGTAGACTTTTGTTGACTAATGTGCGTGTTAGAACCCATTTACTTATCTAGCATGTGTGTTAGATATGACCTTAATTTTATGGTCTAAAAGCGTCTTATGTAGGTGTTTATTCTTAACATTTGTGTTAATGATAAATTTGAATAAGAGTGTTTTATGTAAACATCTTATCTCTAACATGTGCGTTAGAAGTTATTTATTCAACAAAACTATTTACAATTTTGGGTATTGATTTCCGTAATCAAAACTTAAAATTAAAATAGTTTATTTCGACACTGCTAAGTGCATGTTTTGGCAAAACTAAGATTTGGTTTAAAATGAAATAAACCAAAAGTTTACATAAAGTGTTAACATAGTTTGTTACTCTTGTGAAAGTAACATGTCATAAAGCAATAATAGATTCAAGTTGACTATTTGATGGAAAGATAAATCTTTGTTGCTATGAACATATATAACTGTTCAAATACTAATACTTGTGAATAATTTACTATATAAACAACATGATGTTTTATATCAATTTTGTGATTGTTCAAAGTGGGAGTACCACTATGGGAGATCAATTTATGATTGGTCAAAGCCCATTTGAGTCAATGATGAAACCTTTTGAGAAAAAAAAGTTTATGATCCTAGATTGAATGACGGTCTATGTACGTTTATGTAACATACATATTAGACATTCCTAAATATTGAGATTTTGGGATGTTGAACAACTCTCATTGTTTGTTTAAACTATGAGATGAATGTTTTGAACGAATATTGGGATATTCCTTAAAAGATGTGAAGAATCAGAATGATGCATCTTCTGTTCACATGCTAGAGTATTGTAGTCTAAAGCATGCTAGACTAGTACTTGTTAATTATTGTGCTCTGAGGAGACTATTAATGTGAAACATTCAACTCATATACAATATAAAAGTAAAGTTGTGTATAAGACAATTTGAATGACGGTTGTCATTCAATCTAAGAAAAGTCATATAACTTATGGAGAACTCAAGTTTCTAGATTTAATCTAGATAATAACTTAAAAGTATTTAAGTTTGAGATGGTTGATAACAAGTTATGACAAGGCATGCGTTGCTTTAGTCGGCAAACAAGCATTGACGACATCTTTGATACAAGACGTCGATCTTGTTCAAATCATGGATGTCTAATCGTATATTTAAACATTTTCTATCTAAATGCAAGAAATGTGGGGGGAAGCCATTTGAGAAATGATATTTGAGAAGTTTTCTCAAACCCGTATCAAAAGAGAACCTTTTGTTGAGCCAAATATAATGCAACTATGTGACCGAATCTACAAGCTAGACTCGAAGGTCAATTGGTTAGATTTAACATCTAATTACTAATGGCATGGATATGCTAGGCTTGAAATGCATTTTAAAGACAAAAATGTACCTCAGTTCGAGTTGATACTCGAGGTTATAGTCTTAAAAATGACAAAAGGCAAGATTAACTTGTGAGTTAATAACACATCATAACAACTCATCTCAACTGCAATTATCTATATTGACTCGACGGAGTCATAGATAATGGTTTTGGATCCAACAACATGAGAGACGGAGTTGTGGAATGAGACTAAAGCCCATGAAAGATGATATATGAAGGAAAACCTAACTTAGTTGACTGGAGATCCCAAGATCTAAGTTCAATAGGACAACCTACTCATATATCTAAGGGTGGTCACTGTGGGGGCATATTTAATATATATCAGTCGATATATAAGCTAATATGTATAAATGTTTGTACATGTCCTCTTATATTATAAAGGGAGCTTAAATACTTCCTAGTCCATTCCTATAACAACAGTGACACGTTGTGAGGCTAAGCATACCGTATGGTTAATGATTTGCGTAATCATAGTAACCTTAATGCTTTTAATGATTTTTTAGATAAATCACCTATGTGAAAGAGAAGTGGGGTCGCTTTGAATGAAATTGTGGGGTGCGCAATTCCTAGAGCTTTCGCAAAACCAGGCTAGTGTTCCATGACCATAACGGACACAACAATGAGGGTTTGACCGAACCAGGGAGAGTGTTGTGTGAAGTGTATTGTCGTCTCCATAAATGGTGGTTGGTTCAAGGACATCACGTCTACCGAACCACTAGGAGACTAAGTATGCATCACAACGGAAGGTTCAAAGGTAACACCTACCTATCCGGCAGTACTCAACCGCTGAATTATATCTAAGAAACTTGAATGTAACGATCAATCTGGATTGTTGGAATAATATGTGAAAATGAGTTTTCATATGAAAAAATGAGGTTTTCATTTGAGAAAATGAGATTTTGTCTTTTTCCCATGTGGGGGATTGTTGGAAATTTTTGTATAACACAAAAACATTTTGTGAAAAATACAAAATAATAAATAAATTGGTGTTATAACTTTGAAGTTATTATGAGTTTCAACTAGTTAATTGTGTTGAAAATATGTTTCAACTCATAATTAATTAAGTTGAATAAGTGTTTTATGTCATGTTTATGGACAATGAATGAGGTGTTTCAACTCATTCTTGTCCTATAAATACCAAGTTGAACCTTGGTTGAAAACACACCAAATACAACACCAAAGAACTCCAACTATGAAAAGTTCTCTCATTATTTCTCTTCTAATTTTTCTAACATGTAGTTGATCTTCTTCATCTCTTTTCTTTAAGTATAATTTGGGTTGTGAGTCAATCCCGGCAGTACATACTGTTTCGGCTGTTGTACCCTGGGAAACAAACGAGTTCTCTTGGGAGACTCGGAATTTGTTTTAAGGGACCCGTGTTGAACACGAATCCTCAGCCACAATTATGCTTCTACTTCTACTCATTTCTTGTGTATTATTTTATTTTGGTTATAATCGTATTGTAATGTATTTGTTTTCTTTATTTTCTTTGTATTGTAAATGAATTTATTGAAGAATTTTGTGTTTTTGTACGAACGGTTCCTACAAAAAAAACATATAACAACTTGAATTAAGTAATAAAAAATAAAAATTGGTTTACAATGATTAAAAACACATAAAAATCGAAAGTTATCATACTAACATAAAGTTAACATCTAGAGTTAAATGACCCCACCTTCCTCTTCATCTTCAACATTTTGTCCAAAAATACCAACTCTTTTTAAAGTCAAATCTGACATATTATTAAATAAAAAATTGAAAATAATTAAGGAGTATAATTTAGTTTTTGCAACAAACAAGTCGTCACAATATTACGACGAAATCTTGTCGTCGCAAAAACCAGTTTTCTTGTGTTGAATTCAAACACACGCGACAACAACCATCCTTTAACAAATGTATCTCCCTCGACACACTAAACACAACCGGAAACCACACCTAATAATGGAAACATGAAAATATATCACTCACAACACCTTGTCGTCATCATTATTCGCCTAAAATCGCCTTTACACTCACTACGTACCATCGATATACAACACCACTACCACCATTAGAAGACCATCTTTATCATTATTGTTGAGCCAGGAAGTATCAGGTCGCCGAAGTTTGGAGGAGACATGTATAAACCCTACGCGCGGCTACCTTCTCGGCCACATATCTCTCCACATTCACTGTACGTATTTAAGAGAAAACACTTACCATCATTAGAAACAACTCGTCGAGAGGAACAAGATGATATACGCTTTGTGTCATAGGGTGGCTGGAGTTTGCCGAAAAATAGCCAGAAAGAGGGATGACAGATGTGAGGGGGAGTTTGGGGTGTTTAGGGTTTTGTAAAACTGATGAAGAAATGAGAATTAGATGTTTTTATAGTAATGTTTCGACACCTAAGGGCCAAGGTTTTGTCTTTAGTAGGCTAGGTTTTGCTATTCAAAAGGGGGTGGCGGCACAACTTGTTGCCCGTTTACCTGCCACTTTATTGTAAATTCTTTGATGTTTAATATATTTGACAAGTTAATATATAAAAAAAAAAAATAATACATATAACAGACTGCATCTGTATCGTTTCTCGTCATGAATCTCTGTCAAGGCTTGCATTTTTTTTCATGATATTCCAAAGCGTTTTCAAATATTCCTTCCTTAGTTTAAATTGAATTATTTGAATGTGTTTGATCAAATAAGTGTTTCTTAAACATTTCTGGTTTTTTCTTTAAAATAGCGTTTCAAACTCCTGAAATAATTATTTTAATCAATTTGATAATCAAATATATTATTTGTAGTTTTATATCACTTAGGTTGTCATTTTGGATTCTGGTTAATGCGCGCCCGTACAACCCGGTATCCACGTTTCGTATTTAAATATGTATGTTTCTTATATAATTATTTAAAATACATTCGTTTGTTATAGAATTATTTATTTTGACTCCTTAGAAGATTATAAGACATTATTTATTATATCTAATAGGATAAACACCTTTTTGATAATGTATTATTTGGCCTACGTTTATCATATTAGGTCACTTTTGGGCCTTTAAGCCCATTTAGTATAAACACATGATCGAGATAATATAGTTTAACAAAGTTATAACGGAGTTATTAAAATGTTTATATCCTTGAATAGATATATTCGGTAAGTTACTGGACCAATCCTCTTAGGATTTCAATTGGACAAACATATCGCAGGTCTAGTGAGATTACAAATTTGTTGGAATCCTTTATTAGGATTTATAAAATTTGGATTTATAAAAGGCGATTTATATTCCGAATGTTTCGGGGATTAAGATCAATGAGTTTTGAATTGTTATTCAGATTTTCAAGGATCGAGTCTTAACTAAAGAGTTCATATATTAGAAACTCAATTCAATAAACGTTCTTTTAATCACACCAAAACCAATTTTTGCAACTAGGCTTCTCCTATATAGCATCTTTCTCATTTCTGAATTTCTTAACTCTTTTAGTTTCATCTTCATTAACCCCCCCCCCCCCAAACAAATTAATATTCCTTTTCGTACTTAGTTTAGTTTTGTTATTCGTAGTGTCTCGGGGTTTGATATCCGAACTTCTTATAGCTATACTACATTGACAAGTAGGTACACTTGCATTTTTTGTTGTTTAAGTTTAGAGTTGTTTAGAATTTTAACTCGAGTATCTAGGTTAGTATTTTCGTACTATTTTATAGGCTAGATTTGGGAACGGATTTGACTCAACAAAGGGAATGTTTAGGAAAGGAAAAGTAAGGTATGTAGTTAGTTACAACTAGCCACAATCATTAAAGACTTACAATGCTCCTCAATCTAAACTATTACCTTGAATAACAACGTTAGTGTCTCGAATCTCGTAGACTATCGAAGAATTACCCAGAGGAAAGTTTCTTAAATGTTGTAATGATGAATGATAGTTTAATAAAACTTGAACGTCATAGATTATCAATTAGGTTATTTTAAGGTCAAAGGAGATATTATAATGATGAGACATGATTGGTTACGAGGCTACTATTGTTATTTGGAGAAAGATGATTCGATTGACAAGCAAACCAGTCAAGGTTATGGCGATAAACTGCAGAGTTCCAAAATCTAATCTCTAAAATGAAGAAGGAAGGTACATGAGCGAAGAGTTTGTTTTTTTAGATGCTCCAAACTCTCGCCTCATGTACCTTCCTTTCTTCATTTTAAAGATTAGTTTTGGAACTCGTGGTGCATGATTTAGATTTGTTTTTTTTTGTTAGAAGCTCAACTCGTTGCTCAAGTATTTTATTGTCTAGCCTCATCAGAGGTTAAAGAATTAGGTGTGTTGGTTGTTTTTTTTAAAAGGTCTATACAGGCTCTTATGTCTGCGTCGTGCAAACCATGCGCATACATTGTCATCTGTAGACTGTTTGTTTTTCCGAATGCAAACGTCTCGGGTTTTGGAGCTGCATTTGTTCCTGCATGTCGCAAGGGTGTTGCAATATTCCAACCTTAAACCCGTTTTCTGCACCCACCATACACGCGGGTAGGTATCAGAGTAAAAGACAACACTAGAAGTTAATATGGTTTGGATGTATAAATATATAAACTAGCGTAAATTTTGTCTCCACAGTATCTATGTCGGATAAGAAACAATTTCATCCTTACCAACCAATTACTTTGAAAGTTGGCATCTCATCTTTTTTTTAACGGCTAAATTTATTAAATCAAGGTTTTTGGGTTCCATTTCTTGGAGGGAATTTTTTTTATCAAAGGAAGTTGAGATAGAAAATTTTGAATGAGAGAGTTGATGAAGCTAAAACTTTGTGATTAACTGTATTTCTACAAAAATATTTACAAATCTTCACATATAATAGCTATATATAACTTTTTAAAATTTTTTTATTTAACTCGTGATAGCACATGAGTATTAAATCTCATTAAAAATATTTTAGGCTTATGTTTCTTGAATTATTGTCCAAATGTTTTATGTGTATGAAACTTTGTTATAATAGATGGGAAAAACTAGATATTTAGAGTTTTTATTGTTTAATTCGATCCGTATCCAAATACCCGACGCGGACATATAACTCGAAACATAACGATAATAGAAAAATTACGAGTCTCGTGACTTTCGTATCCCCTAAATAAAACTTTATGCTTCGTCACTGATCATTCAGTAAATCAAAAATAAAATCAACCACCTAACTCAAAACGATTTCTATTTCTTCGTAATATTCTACAACCATTTCGATCATTCTGTCTCTTCTTCCCTTTAATAATTTTTTATAGACTATGAACTCATAAACTTGTTTGGATTTAGAGTTTGAAATTTGGTTAACGTAACCCCACAACGGTGATTGATGATACTGATACAACAAACAATTAAGATGTCATAATCATCTCTTCTATAAAATATTATATTTATGTTACTAACATTGTAGAAGCAAGGTTTGATATATATAACACATGGGGTTATCATCGAAAGTGATGTGTGGAATTAGGAAATTTTTGGCCTCTAAAAAAACGCGTTTGACGCATACTTGTATATTCGTGTTTTTACATTAAACTTTAACAAAATACAAACACTTACACATAACCAAACACGATTTTCATGTTCATTTCTCTTATTAAGAATATACAAATGTTCATGTCCGTTCATTAAAAAGGTAAGCGTACAATTCATGAATGTAAACAAATACAAACAAACAAAAATAAATGAACATAAACGAATATTATTAGAACATAAACGGACGTTAATGAACCCAAACGAAGAAGTCTAATACATCATAAGTAATCCATAGACACATGTAAAATAGTCGTTCAAATGTACATAGTTCTTTAAAAATTCCATAATTGCACGACGTTATCAGGATAAAATCTTAGAAAAAGTAGAAAAAGAGGAAGGGAAAGAGGAGCAAACAACCACTATCACATTGTTAGATGAGCTTCCGTTGCGCCTGCGGGATCGAAAGGCCAGCCAAAGGAAGTAGGCTGAGTTTCAAGGCTACGAGACTAAGATTTAGGGCTAGCCGCATGTCATCTTTCTCACAGTATGAGCCAAAAAATCCATAATATTCATCAACAAATTAAAAAAAACAAAAATGAATAAAAAAACCTATTGAAATTTATCCGAACGGAATCATAATTTTGAAAGTAATAATTAGTATATGAAATTTTATTTTAATATGTATATGAAATGTTGCGTTAATATTTAAACGAACAAACATAAATAACCAAATATAAAGAGTCACATATGTACGAACATAAATGAACGTAGCAGAACGAACACAACACATGCTTCTATACGTTGTTTAACTATGAACGAACAAACTTATTATGACATTTTCACTAAATACTTTTAACTTTTTTTTTCTCTTTAATGTCACTTAAGTTTCATAAGTGTTTTAATTTATGTAATAATTTTACGAATGTTTGAATTTTTTAAAATTGAGTTTGGCAAATGAAACATATATGAATTATGATTATTAAAAAGTGAAAGATTTTTTTAATTAATTTGAATCGGAATCTAATAGTGAAGAAAATGAATTGCAACTTAATAAGGGTGGTGGGTGTGGACACGGGTAAGG
The DNA here is from genome assembly GCA_030867185.1 of Tagetes erecta. Taxonomy (NCBI): domain Eukaryota; kingdom Viridiplantae; phylum Streptophyta; class Magnoliopsida; order Asterales; family Asteraceae; genus Tagetes; species Tagetes erecta. The sequence goes on from CM061488.1 coordinate 63,532,874, forward strand.
GTGCGGGTAGGGGTCTACCCGCGCGGTAACACCGCCGCCACCCATGCGGGTAGGGTGCGGGTATGAGGACCACGGGCACCCCAACCCGTTGCAAGTTTCCTTGTTTTTTGTGCCACATCTCACAGATTTTAAATATTTTTGTTTTTTTATAAATGAGGTGTGAGGTGGAGTGTTGTGATTGGTGGGTTGTGAGGGTAGTGTAAGGGTACTTGACACCCACCAAAGAGGGTAGTGTAAGGGTAGTTGTGATATGTAGTGTTGTGATTGGTGGGTTGTGAGGGTAGTGAGGGTTTGTCACAACCCACTCCCACCACCCTAACAATTTTAAAAATTATTGAGTTTAAGTCAAATTGAATAAAAATAATCACTAACTAATATCCAAAGTTTATACATGTTTCATTTGCTCAACTCAATTTTAAAAAATTCAAATAATCGTTTATTACACAAAATTGAAACATTTAATAAATCTTTAGTGACTTTAGAGATAAAAAAAGATTTCGGATATTTAATTGAAATAAAATTACATTTTTATAAAGTTACCCAAAAACATGTCGCTAATCTTTAAACAACCCTCGAGTGAATGTGAATTATTAAATAACCTATCGACGACGTTTCTAGCCAAAATTCAAGAAGATGCATAACCTAGGTTTGGAAGTTTTGATCCTATTGGACCTTTTCAACCAACCCTCTTGCTGATTTGCGACAACCCTTTAGAGTATGTTTTTTTCTAGTACTGGACTATAATAATTTCAACTATTTTTTTTTCTACTATCAGTTTTAACTTCTAAAATATATGTTAGCGATCTTAACTTTTAGCATTTTTACAACTAATGGACCGTTGTTAAAAAATTTAACGGTGTTAAGTTTTTTTTAATTATAGACTGGCGTTTATGGATTTTAATTGAAAGGAGAATACGAGACGATTGATTTAAAAATTACCTCGGAACGATGCTCCAAACGGTGGAATTTGTACATCCAATTAAAGCACTGTAAGGTTTAAACACCCGATTAAAGCACCATTGCGTCATTTGAAGCAGCGTTTCGATAAAATTTTTATATCAATTTACTAGTATTTTTTTTTCGATTAAAAACCATAAAACGTCGGTCTGGAACTCATAAAACAACTTAACGACGTTATTTTTTTTAACGGGTGGTCCGTTAGTGGCATAAATGATAAAAGTTGGGACCGCCATCACATATTTCAAAGGTTAAGACGGGTAGCCTTCAAAAATATATAGTTAAGACTGCTAAGATCCAATATATATTTTATCCGATATATATGTTTTTCATGCTATGTAGGTAATGAGATAATTAGGTTATTTGAATTGAATAACTTTTTGCGGTGTTATTAAACCGGCTGGTCCGACGGTCGAATCGCGGTCGGACCGTTTTTCTAAGAATCCTGGTTCAACCAGACACGGTTTGATACGCGTATATGAACCGGATTGAACCGCTCAAACCGGTCCGGTCGGAACGGAACCGGACCGTAGTTGAACCGGTTTGAACCGGATTAGCATTAAAATAAATATTTTTGTCTTTGATTTTCTTGGATTTTATGTTTACATCTATTTATTTTTGTGTTTTTTGTAATAAAGTTAATATGTTGATAGTTTAGGTGATGAAGATGCAGAACTAGATTGTGACAACCCGTAAATATAAGTTAACACTGTTAGCTCAGTCTCGCTCATTCTACAAATTTCTCATTATTATTTCGCTCGCTCGTTTATATGAGTTAAATTATATACAGTGCAGAGTTCATTTTTGTAGATAACGGAATCCAGTTTAATATCTTTTGAAGCGAATTAAATAAACTAATAAAGTATAGGGGCCAAAGTGTAAATTAGAAAGTTACTACCCAAACCCTAGCCCCACCCAACCTCATTCACGTCTTCTTCTTCTTCTTCTGTGCGGCTGATTCAAGAAAACTCACATCCACATCAAATTAATCCTCATCATCTCATCGGTGTTGTTACCGGCGACCAAAACAGGAAGCGGTAGTGCCGCGTTATCATCCTCACCCCACACCATCGACCGTCGCCTTCTTCTTTCTGTTTGTTCTGGTTATAGAGCTACCTAGGTTCTCTTGTTGTGTTTGGGCTGTTTAATCGTTGCGCGCTTCAAAGGTGAGTTCTTTGCCCGCTTTTAAATCTTTTTTTTTTCGGGAAGAAAACATACAAATGATTTTTACTTCGCCTTCGGGCAATTATTTTACACCGCCTTCGGGCGAACTGCATTTTTATGCCTTTGGGCAGGGCCTTCGGGCAAAACTTTATGCCTTCGGGCAGGGCCAATTAAGGCTGCATTTTATACCTTCGGGTATGGCCTACGGGCAGGTTTCGGTAAAAGTATAAATGCCTACGGGCAGGTTTTGGTAAAAGTATAAATGCCTACGGGCAGGTTTCGGTAAAAGTATAAATGCCTACGGGCAGGTTTCGGTAAAAGTATAAATGCCTACGGGCGGGATTTTATTAGGGCTTATAGTGCTTTACACGAATTGGAACCACATTCAAGTCCTTATAAAAGTTCGAGGTTGATTAATATATGATAGCGGGGAAATTTGAGTAGTACTACCGGGTTGCGACGGCACCCCACCCTTGACTGGGCGTCATGTGGTGCAAATTGTCCTTAATGGTTATGGGTCATCCTGGTTAGATGGCGACAAGGCAAAAGTAACGTTTAGCTTTCATCTCGACGTGTTGACAAGCAATAAGCATTCGGTCTTGCAAACCGCCTAATAAAATAGATTTCCTTCTGTTTATCTATGTTATAACGGTACCTTTTATATATATACAAATCTCATTGAACTCACCAACATTATGTGTTGACCGTTTTAGTATGTTTTCTCAGGTAACTAAGGAGCCGAGCACGTAGGACATGCATGCATTGGGTCGTCTTTTGGACTGTTTCAAAAACTATATTTATTACTTATTTTATTTAATTAATTTAGTTTATTATATTTGTGCGCGGCATTTTGCGTACCGGATTTAATTATGCTTCCGCTAAAGTTGGTTTTTACTTTTAAACACGGAATTTTGGTTTATTTACAGTATTAAACATTTTGTTAAAACGTTGAGTCAGTGTTAACTGTAACTAATGGCTTGAGATCCTGGTATGTCACACGCCTAACGGATACCCCGTTTGTCGAAAATTGAGGGTGTGACATAGATTTAATTTAACGTTAAAACTTGTTTAAATTATGATTTTTTGTGATTCTTGATAACAGAACTTGTTTGGATTATCACTTTTGTGGTATAACATAATATTTTGAAACTTATGTTGTGTTTAAATTAGAGTTTTTATGGTATTAATTTGATAAATATTTACTTTATCCGACCCCGGTCCAACCCCGGTCCGACCGGTTCGACCAGCAAAATTAAAATACCGGTTCAGTGTCCGGTCCGGTTTTCAAAACATTGATGTAACGCCCCAAAATCGAAAGTTGATATTTATATGTTACGTTATAACATTATATGAAATTGATATGAAATGGATAAATTTGTATGGTAATGAATAGGAAATACTAACATGTAAGGATTGGAAGTATAAGGATATGAAGTGGGATAGATATCCAAATGTTCATGAGTAGTATAAAATTGTAAATATGATATGTGACTAAGTATACGTATTAATAAGGCGTATTATACTTTTGTATGGTGTCTAGATGATTTTGATGAAAAGAACACAAGAATTAAGTAGAGTTTCTTAAGTTTTGCCTCTGACATGATCATGTCTTGTAGTAACATGGCCATGTAGCACCTGATAAGTAACATGAGGGTAACATTGCCATGTCTGGTAGCAACATGGCCATGTAGTACGGATAAGAAACTTGATAGTAACATGACCATGTTACTGACACATGGCCATGTTCTGCATATATATATTTCTATTTTCTTTATAACTCATTGTTTGAAACTTGTCATTGGAACTTTTAATTGCACGTATGATACGAGCAAGAACATATAGACACTTATAAGCACGTGTCTATGAAATGGTTGAGTATGTGATGGTTGGGTCATAATAATACAATCATGGGAATGGTATGTACGCATGTATTATAATGTTGTTAATGATATCGTTATGTCATAGGCAATGAAAGTGCAGGTATGTTAAGGATGAATGCATGAGAGTTATAAGTAAGATCCGGAGCTCGGGTTCAAGTTAGTGACCATAATGGATATGAACTTGCAGAGACAAGTTACATGATTATTGAGTTTCTTTAGATACTATTTCTTTATTATATAAGTATGGTATGAAGCCATATATTTCACTAATGATATGACTATGTGGTGGTCGCAGGTGTTTAGGGTCTCTCTATTACGAATTCAAGAAAGTTTGAAGATCGAGCCAGGATATGGATTGTACGGGGGCATGGTCATGTAGTCTTTAAACATCGTATTTTAATGTATGTAATAAAAATGAAAGACGTAATGCTTGAAATGTAGTATCAAATGCTTTTCAAATGTTTAAGAATGTTTTATAAGCAAGAAATTTTCTAGTTCGTATTTTTCCGCTGCATTAATTTGTTGGTGTTACAAGTTGGTATCAGAGCCCTAGTTTGAGTGAAACCAAGTACAATAAGGGTAGTACTTGAACTCAAACTTGTGTGCTCTTGTGATTAGAGACCCGTACAATCCTTGTCTCGATCAAGACCCAAAGGTAGAAGTGAATGTGATCTTTCAAGTATGTTGAAACTAACTTTGATGTATATATTAGTGTGAGTTCTAGCAGATGATGAGGATGTCTTGAGAACAAAATCAATGGCATATTTCAAAGCATGTGGAAGAGACAGTCTAACCACAGGTACATAATATTAGCATATATTGGTACCGGTAGGAAAAACCTCTTAGAGGATTGTAAATTTTAAAGGGAACGCAACAATGTTGCCTAGAGAATGAATTTGAAAGAACTACATGAAACTGAAAAGCGCTCTCTAGGCATAAGATAATGATTACATGAAGGCACATGGCTAGTATGTGGAATGCGCACCTGGCCAGTGTGCAAGAAGCATATAACACATGTGAGGCTAGGGATGAGCTTTTGGTACCGAGTACCGGTACCGGTACCGTGCCGGTACCGTCCCGGTACCGTACCGACTTAGCAATATCGGTACCGGTACCGGTACCCACTTTTCCTAAAACTCGGTACCGGTACCAGGCGGTACCGGTACTTTCCCGGTTAGTACCACGTTGGTACCACGTTGGTACCGGTTAATAAAAAACTAGTTTTTTTAGTATATTTTATATAATTTGAGATGTTATGAATGTTGTGTATTACTTGCTTAATGTTATAAAGTGTTTTCTTTACGACTTTGAGTCATTTTATAATATTTTTTAGATTATTAATTTTTATATTTAATGAAGTTGATATGATTTTTAATTAATTTATACCATATTTCATTTCTTTTTCTTATATTAAAGTATATTATAGTAAAGTTATATAAAAAAGTATAAAATTAAACCAAAATAAGCGAATAAATTTTATAAAAATAAAATAAAATATGAAACCGGTACCAACGTGGTACCAGTACCGAAATACCGGTACCGGTACCGTCCCAGTACCGTCCCGCTAAATTCGGTACCGGTACCGGTACCCACTTTTCTTAAAACTCGGTACCGGTAGGTACCGGGCGGTACCGGTACCCGTCCCGATCTCATCCCTATGTGAGGCCATGAGAATCATTATAGGTATTCCTCAAAGTTTAGTAAGAAGGTTTTAAAAAAAAATGATGAAACTAAACTGAAAAGAGGTGAACATGAAGGGGTTTAGTAAGAAGGTTTTAAAAAAAATCAAATAAATAATAGTGAATACGTATAAACATGCTCTTGTAGAAAACCTCAAAGTTTTTATAAAGTAACCGTGATAATGTATGAGAAAGTAATTTGAGGATGTTTGTGGACTAAATGTAAGGCTCCTAAGTAATTGAGAGCATACTATATTGGATGAAAGGTTTGAGTCTGTAAGTAAGTTTGGATCAAACATGTATGGGATGGAAAGTTTTGTTTCCGTAGATTAGTACGGATAGAACATGTATGAATGGAAGTTCGAGTCCATAAGTAAGTTTGGATCAAACATGTATGGGATGGAAAGTTTTGTTTCCGTAGATAAGTACGGATAGAACATGTATGAATGGAAGTTTGAGTCCATAAGTAAGTTTGGATCAAACATGTATGGAATGGAAAGTTTTGTTTCCATAGATAAGTGCGGATATAACATGTATGAATGAAAGTACGAGTCCATAAACTTATATTGAATGTAAAGTTTCAAGTGCGTAGAGTATATAAGTAGGAAAGAACATCTATGTATGAAAGTATGTGTCCATAGACGCGTATAGATTAGACAGGATAAAGGAGGAAGATGTTTCCTCTTCAATTAAGATAAGTATGGATGTAATAAGTACACAGTGTTAATTAATTAGTTGGGATACACATTTTGTATCACTAACAAAATGCTTATATACATATTACATGAATGAATGTGGGTAAAGATGGGTTGTAGCTAGTAATGTGAAAAAAAAAACTCAAGAATGTTGATAGTTTGAGCGTTTTGAAAAGTCAAACAAGATAATTTAGTAGATATAAGGCGAATATTAATAAATCGGATGAAGTATATACTCTATGAAATGAGCATAACTATTTGGGAATTGTCACTTTGGCAAGAAAATTTTAATTAAAAGAAAAACGTATCGAATGAAATCACCTACTTGACATGTTAGTAATCAATTTTGTAAGAGTTAGGATAGCTAGCTGGCTAAGACCCGAATGAATGAATTAATAATTGACAAAGAAAGAAAAGTATGAATGCGTACTTTGGTCTATGATTAGTAGGAATGAAATGGATTGATGAACAAGGATAATAAATTAATAATTGTGGTAGTTTGACTTTGAAAAGTCAAACCGTAGAAAATTAGCAATATAACTAACGAAATGTAAGAATCCTTTATAGGAAATGAAATGTGTAATATGGTTTGGCATGAAAGCAAGAAACTTGTGAAAGAATTGTAGATAGCAAGTATATGCCTAACTTTTGATTTTGTAGATAGCTAGACATTGTATGTGAAAGGAACCATGACTGGACTTTTTAAAGTCTAATGTTATGGAATGCAAGTATATATGTCTAACTTTTGATTTTGTAGATACAAATGGCTAAAGTCTTGATATTATGAAACCACTAAAACCGATGACTGGTTGAATCTGAATGGAATTAGTCATGTGGATGATTGGGAGTAATCCAAGTATGGCATGGACATAAGGGCATTGGGCAGAAGCATGTCGATCCGGCTTATGGGTCCTTGACTAGTGTGATGAAAGCAAGGTTAGTAGTTGTTGAGCTTATGCTTGTTAAATAGAAATTGGTAAAACGGATAATAGTCTATATACGAATGAAAGGTATTTTAAATATGATGTAATATAGAAAGTTGGCTTTCAAAGTTCAAGATCGTGATGATTCTCAACTCGGATTTGTTGTTATTGAGAGTAATCTCAAGACATTGAATGGAAATCTTTAGTCAAGATGTAGTATTTGTATAAAACACTTGAGACAAGTGAACATCTATGTAATACAAGGTAATGAAACTAACTAAAAAGTAATTGGCATGAATGAAATAATTTCAAATTAACCTTGGAATAAACATACATAGAATTTGAAACAATAAGCGACTATAACTATGGTCTAACCTTGAGTTATTATGAAAGAATGGAGACAAAATAACAATTATGTTATGATAATGGTTCAATGGTTGGAATGTGTTTGCGATATGTGTACATTCATAATTGAATTATATGTGTGTTAAGGAAAATAGTAAGAAAGAATGATAATAGTATAATGATGAAGTAGGCTCATGATGAGCACTGCTATGACTAGCACAAGAATAGAGAACCATGTATGGTTGGAAAGTTGGAATATGGTAATGATTTTCATAATGTTTGGCAGTTGCTTGTAATTTCTTTTGATAATATAGGAATGCATGAACAAAACATACAATTTTGCTTGTTCACGTGTAAACCATTTGTATATGCCTTTAGTAGGTTCACGTTTTATAGTATGTATTTTGAAGGAATTGAAAGAATAAATAGGAAATAGTAGTGTTATAGTATGTATTTTGAAGGAACTGGAAGAATAAATAATAATAGCAACGTCTACAATTAATTTAGTAAAATACATCAATATAAGATTTAATAGAATGACATGAGTTCCCAACGATGAATAATGCCTAGGGACTCGAGATGTGCATTGTTTTTATAAGGTAAGCAGTTTCACACAAACCAAAGTATGTTTTCTAACTTGCCATAGGAATGAATGAACAACTGTATGTAAGAGTAAATATGGATGAGAGAATGAAAAAGGTTTCGGGGACGAAACCTTCATTAAGGTGGGTAGACTTGTAACGCCCCAAAATCGAAAGTTGATATTTATGTTACGTTATAACATTATATGTCTTTTAATATGTGTTGTGGTGATAAAATTATACTATAAATGACATTAGTTGTTTGCATGGATTTAAAAGAAAATCATGTCTAAAGTTGAGGGGTTAAACTTGTTAATTTGAAAGTTGATATGAAAGGAGAGATTTTATAGGGGGTCATTTGACATAGTTCCAATCTCTCTCTCTCTCTCTCTCTCTCTCTCTCTCTTCGATGTTAATCAGGAAGAAAGGGGTTTCATGAGAAACTCATAAACTTGTCAAAATTGAACATTGGAATGAAGGTTTGAGTCTTGCATGATTGAAGAAATGTGATCATCTAGTAATTTTCATACATGAGGTAAGTGAAAGAATTTCTTTTGATGATGTGTATTGGCTAGAGACTTAATGTATGGTGTATGAATGAAATTAGTTAGTGCTTAGGGATGAATCTTAGCATACAATGTGAATTTTAGTAGGAATTGTGCTTATAATTGATGATTGTATGTTAATCTCATGAAATTAGTATGTCGAATGATAGACTTGGAGTAAGGGATAATGGGTATAACCCATGATCATTTTTGGTTAGGTTGATGACTAGATTACAAGATTTTGATATAGTTGCTATGTTTAATGATTTTGGAATGAATGATGCTTGATCTTATACTTAAGGACATAAACTTGGAAAGTTAGGCATGAATGACTTGTGTATTATGTTTAGATGGTTGTATGCACACCAAGTGTTTGATGAAATGCATAGATGAAGATAGCATGTAAAGATTGGATGTTAAAACTTGACAAACATGAATGGAATGTAATAAAGAATGTAATTGGTTATCCTCGAACGAGGTGTATTATATTTGCTTTGAAAGTATTTTTAATATGTTACGTTTCATAGTTGAACATAAGAAGGTAATTCAAATCGGAAGTTAATCAAAATAATATATAAAAGTTGCTAGTCGGAAAATATAGCATGCTGATTGGACTTAAATTAGCTTCTGTCCTGTTTTTGTAAAAATCATATAAAATCATAGAAAAATCCGGTGAAGGAGTTCTATATATGGATGGAAAGCTCTTTGAGTCTACTACAATTCATATTTGAACATGAAAGGCTAAATAAAATTGTAAGTTGGTCAATAGAGTTGATTAGTACAGCTATGCAGAAAGGTACTGCACCAAAGCAAGTTTTCTTAACATAAATAAAAGTAGATGTTTGAACATATTTTATTTAAACATGAATGGTTGGTCGTATTTGATTATGTGCACCTATATGGGATGTATTGGGAGTATCTAAGATACTTGAAAATGGGTTGTACGAGTAGATACACAAACGGGTCAAACGGGTGGAATGTGTATAATTGGTTGTATTGAATAGCTAACGTTGCACTATGATGCATGAGAATATGTGTGTGTACGTACCTAAGTGATCACAAGGTTTTATGTGCTCTATAGCATGTGGATGTGATGCCTATGGTGTAATTAATATAGTCTAGTGTGTCAATGTTGACATATGTTCCTAATATGATAGTAAGATTAGAGAGATGATGTGATAATGTTAGATTGTTTATGTTGCATCATATGTGATAGCAAATTGAATTGCTTGAATTACAAACAATGTGATTGTTAGTTTATGTCTTATACATGTTAGTGATTAAACAATGAAGTCTACATGACATAGGAGTTGGAAATGTATATTGTTATGAATGAGCATGTACGCTAATATAGTTGTGAATGTGATGGCATGAAAGGATATGAGTCATGTCAAGATGGACTCAAGCTTTAAAGGGGCTATCGGGGGCAAGGAAACAAGCAAGGACTTGGAAAACTCGAGGTAAGTTACTTATGAACTAAACTCTTGGTTTGTTAATGCAATGTTTATGTATATATATATAGAATGAAAACTAGATAAATGTAGAATGGTGGAAAACAAGGTGCAACATTGAGTTTTTTTTATGGTGATACATAAGGAGATCCTTGTGTATCTATGGTATGTGAAATTGATATGAAATGGATAAATTTGTATGGTAATGAATAGGAAATACTAACATGTAAGGATTGGAATTATAAGGATATGAAGTGGGATAGATATCCAAATGTTCATGAGTAGTATAAAATTGTAAATATGATATGTGACTAAGTATACGTATTAATAAGGCGTATTATACTTTTGTATGGTGTCTAGATGATTTTGATGAAAAGAACACAAGAATTAAGTAGAGTTTCTTAAGTTTTGCCTCTGACATGGTCATGTCTGGTAATAACATGGCCATGTAGCACCTGATAAGTAACATGAGGGTAACATTGCCATGTCCGGTAGCAACATGGCCATGTAGTACGGATAAGAAACTTGATAGTAACATGACGATGTTACTGACACATGGCCATGTTCTGCATATATATATTTCTATTTTCTTTATAACTCATTGTTTGAAACTTGTCATTGGAACTTTTAATTGCACGTATGATACGAGCAAGAACATATAGACACTTATAAGCGCGTGTCTATGAAATGGTTGAGTATGTGATGGTTGGGTCATAATAATACAATCATGGGAATGGTATGTACGCATGTATTATAATGTTGTTAATGATATCGTTATGTCATAGGCAATGAAAGTGCAGGTATGTTAAGGATGAATGCATGAGAGTTATAAGTAAGATCCGGAGCTCGGGTTCAAGTTAGTGACCATAATGGATATGAACTTGCAGAAACAAGTTACATAATTATTGAGTTTCTTTAGATACTATTTCTTTATTATATAAGTATTGTATGAAGCCATATATTTCACTAATGATATGACTATGTGGTGGTCGCAGGTGTTTAGGGTCTCTCTATTACGAATTCAAGAAAGTTTGAAGATCGAGCCAGGATATGGATTGTACGGGGGCATGGTCATGTAGTCTTTAAACATCGTATTTTAATGTATGTAATAAAAATGAAAGACGTAAGGCTTGAAATGTAGTATCAAATGCTTTTCAAATGTTTAAGAATGTTTTATAAAGCAAGAAATTTTCTAGTTCGTATTTTTCCGCTGCATTAATTTGTTGGTGTTACAATTGACTTTTTGACGTTTGAGGAAATATAGTAAAATAATACTTCAATTTGTTTCAAATGGCCTCATTTTTTCATTCCGTGAATTATGTCATTTAAAACTCTTTCTTTTAGTCAGATGTCTGAATAGTTCAATATTTATTGATTCACACTATTTGTTTTGTGAGTAGATGTCTGAATGGTTTAGACATTTGCCTTTGAATGATTATGTATTATACTGAATCTGAATGGTGAAGACCTCTTATCTAAATTGGCCAGACATTTGCTCTTAAATAGTTAAGCAATATACTAACTCTTAATGGTTCAATCCTCTTACTAATTCAACACATAATGATTCAACACTTAGGGGGTGTTTGTCAAAATCTGAATCATTAAGTGCTGAATGGTTAAGAGGTCTGAACCATTAAGAGGTTCCATCAATGAGAGAGATGTTGGGGTAGAACTTCAGATGAGTATAAAGTTAGCATATGTCCCATTCAGTTCCATTCAGCATCTCTCAGTCTCTTAACCATTCAATACTTAACTGAACCATTCAGAGGCTCTTTTTTTTCTGAAACAAACGCTCTGAATGCTGAATGCTGAATGTTGAATGGTTAAGCACTGAACTGAACCATTAAGAGGTAAACAAACAGCCCCTTAATCATTTAAAAGTTGTCAAATAGCCTAAGTGTCTATAGAAGAAAGAACAAATTACATTTTTCGTCCTTTAAGTTTACACTATTTTTCATTATTTATCATTTTTTGCTAAACTTTTCATCAAACGTCCTTTATGTTTAAAAAACATTACATTGTTAGTCCTTTACTCAAACCCCGTTAAAAAATCTCGTTAAAGTGTGTCACGTGAGGGCAAATTTGTATTTTCCAAAGCCATTTACAACTTATGTTTTGGCTAAACCCCAACTTATATCAAATATAAGTTGTCAAAGGGTTGAGAAAATACATGTTTGTGCTCATATGATCCGCACGTGACACGCTTTAACGAGATTTTTTAACAGGAGTTAGAGTAAAGGACTAACTTTGTAACATTTTATTAACATAAAGGACATTTGATGAAAAGTTTAAAAACATGACCAGTGGTGAAAAAGGATGTAAACATAAAGGATGTAAAATGTAATTTGTTCTAGAAGAAAAGTAAAATGATTATTCATCTGACAACATATTCATTTCCACAAACGATACAGGACGAGGAAGGGAAAATCTACGCATGAGACAAAATGGTTGAAGACGGTAGCGTTTGTGGCGGTGAAGGTGTTGTGAATGGTGGAGGGAAATAGTGACAGTGGAGGTGTGATGGTTAAGAGTAAGTGGTGACTGTGATGGTTGTTTTTTTTTAAAATAAGTTAATGGCCAAAATGGTCTTAAATTGTGTTTTAGTCATTTCACATTTAACTAACGAATTTTTTAATGATGTTAGGGTCTGTTTGATATTAGGTAATTAAATGGACGAGTGAATGAAATAAATGAATTGACAAAGGAATGAAATGATCATTTCATTTCATTATCCTATTTGGTTATCTTATAGGAATGAAATGAATCAACACTTTTTGTTGTTTGGTGGCAAGAAAAAACAAATGAAAGAAATACAAATATCTAAAAACGACAAAAATACCTAGTCAAATATGGGTTGGGTCTTGGTTCGGGCCATGGAACAATTCAAGAATCAGGACATGGATCAAAACATGGACCGAGACATGGTCCAGGCCATGGTTTGAGGAATGAGTCACGACATTGGTCGGTTTATGGTTCAGCTCATGGGCTTGATCATGAGTTAGTTCACGGACAATATTATAAGTCGGTTCATTAATCGAAACTTCGGTTGGGTCTTCGATTGGGGCATGGGTCGGGTCATGATACGAGATACGGGTCAAGTCATGAGTCGAATCATGGTTTGGGTCATGGTTCAGGGCATGGACGACATGGGTCAGATCACGGGTCGGTAGATGGCTCGAGTCGTGAGTCGGTTCATGGGTTAGGTCTTGGTTTAGTTCATGGGTTGGGTCATGGTTCATGGCTCGGGTCGTGAGTCGGTTCATGGGTTAGGTCTTGGTTTAGTTCATGGGTTGGGTCATGGTTCATGGCTCGGGTCATGAGTCGGTTCATGGGGCATGGGTCGGTTCATGGGGCATGGGTCGGTTCATGGTTCTTGTCATGACTTTAAAAAAAATTATTTCATTCCTTGAAAGAATGAAAAAAATGAGGGATTGATGAAATGAAAATGAGGTATTTTTCATATCTTCGTAATGGGTTATTCCATCCCATTGACCAATCAATAACACTATTTTTCATTTCCTCGTAATGGTTCATTCCATTTCACATCTCATTCCCGTATACCAAACACTACCTTAGTGTTTGAGACTGATTCAACAGCATGTTTTAACATATAAAGAACATTTAGATAAAAATAAAAAATATATAATTTTAATAAAAACAAATAATCCACATGGATCATTTTGATAATTAACCAATACTCATGCTATAAGCTAAACTTTGATATAAAAATAGTATCTTTAATATCATTAAATATTAAGCCTATGTCACTTCCATTTAACATATATTTATAAAAAAAATTATATATAATACAAATGGCTGTTTTCATAAGTAACCAAATCTCCGTGACTTTTAATAAACAATTAGAAAATCTTTGAGTTTGTTAAGGATTGAATTCTTCCGGTTACCCCAAACAAATGAAACTATCACCATATGCTTTCAATACGCTGAACAAGAAGACACATTCAAGATATCGGAATATGGCGTGTATGAAACATGCAATCGTTTGCGATGAATGTCAACTATAAATTGCACGTCAATAAGTTAGTGGCTCATTGGTAAAATTTTTGTGTTTAGAGCAATCGGTTATGGGTTCAAATCCTGCGATAACATGATGTATTAATTCTAAAAAATCTTTGAGTTTGTAAAAAATAGTATAAATTGCACTATTATTCCTTTAGATTAAAAAAAAATAATAGTTCTATTTACCCAAAAATTTACTCAGCACCTCACAGTAGTACTTTTATGTTTATAATGTTTATAGTGTGGTGTCAAGATGTTATTTGCATTCTCCCATTATGTTTAAATAGGATAAATTTAGTAATTTGTTGGTGGTAATTGTTTTTTTGAGTTCATCAGTTAAAAAAATATACAAAGATAATAATAAATGATGAGTCCTAATAAGGAAGGCATGGTCGGTCCTGAAGATTTGGGTGCCCTGTGCGAGACGAGGAAAAAAAGGCCCTCCGTCAACGTACTAAATTATATAAACTAGACTTTTAACCGAAAAACAAATGTTTGATAAATAAATATAAGAATATCAAAGTATTCGAATTAGTGAATTACCTAACCAATAACTCGTGAAGCTCTCCGAGCATTTTTCTTATCAAATTGGTTTATCACATCTTCACTTATATTTATGGGCCTTCACAATGGAGTTATTTCAATTAATTTAAGATAATATATTTATGGGTCTACTGCTACTGCATTCACATTTTATAAAAAAATATATATATAAATTTTTTTTAAAAAATTTGTTGCCCCCGTTAAGCGAGTGTCATGTGCGGTCGACTAGGCCGCACACCCTTTGAGCCCCCATGAAAGAAGGTAGCTAAATAGTAAATACGACGAATCATGTCTTGAGAGTCGATATGTATTCATTCATTTGGCCCTTGATATATTTGGCTTCAGAGGCTATGAACTTCCAATAAAGTTCAACGGGTCATCTATAGCAATGTTTCGACTCTTAAAGGCAAAACTTTTGTTCTTAGTAGGTTATGTTGAATTTCGAGTGAAATGATCAAGATCTTAAAGTTAAATCCTGAACTAAAACCTAAAGCATATAATGAATTTTCAAGCCTTTCGGACACGGTATGTTTTTCTAACAGGTCGGCTCTTTGTTTCATATCAATACACATAAATAATGATAACTAATTGTTGCACCAGGTCGAAACTAATGATAACTATGCATCTAGTGAAGCTAAAACCTACAAAGATTAAAAAAAAGCATAAAGCTAAAACCTAAAGCAAACCTTAAAAATTAAATATTAAACATAAATATTAAAGTCAAACCTTAAAAGCTAAACCATAAAGTTAAATCCTGAACTAAAACCTAAAGCATATAATGTCGACATAAATACCCAATAAACTAGAAATTTCAAATATAAAACCTAAAAGCTAAACTTTAAAGCTTTCTCGTTAAGCTAAACGCTAAAGCTAAATCCTGATATTAAACCCTAAAACACATTGAAGATCAAAAAGAAAAAGCACAATGACGAACTAAAAAGACACGATGACGAATAAAAACACGCAATGACTTGGAACACAAAATTCTAAAATCACGTAAAAGCTAAACCTTATAATATAATTAAGGGAAATTGGATTTTATTAATCCCAACTTTCACCTATTGGCCATTATTAATCCCAACTTTACTATTGGTCATTATTACTCCCAACTTTCACTTAATTGTCCATTATTACTCCCAACTTTTACTTAATTGGCCACCATTGAGCATTCCGTTAACCTTGACTAACTCCGTTAAAAATGCTGACGTGGCATCCGTGTGGCAGCTGACGTGGCAACTGGCATGTTTTATTTTTAGGGAAATTGGATTTTATTAATCCCAACTTTCACTTATTGGTCATTATTAATCCCAACTTTGACTTATTGGTCGTTATTAATCCCAACTTTCACTCATTGACTATTATTAATCTCAACTTTACTATTGGTCATTATTAATCCCAACACAAATACAAACAACCCTTAATTGAAATATGATCGACCATCTTACAAACACAAAACAAATCCTACATCTTAGTTGCAATTATTAATCATTCGTATGATTTTCTCCAATTCAATGTATTAGAACAAGATGCAAGATGAAGTGTGAGAACAGTGTGAAAAATTTAGGCTTCAAAATCTTTTAGGGCTTCAAAAAACAATCTTCAAAATCTTCCTAACCATTTATATATATATCATACTTAAAAGATTTTGAAGCCCTAAATTTTTCACATTGTTCTCACACTTCATCTTGCACCTTGTTCTAATACATTGAATTGGAGAAAATCATACGAATGCTTAATAATTGCAGCTGAGACGTAGGATTTGTTTGTGTTTGTATGATGGTTGATCATATTTCAATTAAGGGTTGTTTGTATTTGTGTTGAAATTAATAATGACCAATAGTAAAGTTGGGATTAATAATAGTCAATGAGTGAAAGTTGGGATTAATAACGACCAATAAGTGAAAGTTGGGATTAATAATAGCCAATAAGTGAAAGTTGGGATTAATAAAATCCAATTTCACTAAAAATAAAACATGTCAGCTGCCACGTGGATGCCACGTCAACTGCCACGTGAATGTCACGTCAACTGCCACGTGGATGTCACGTCAGCATATTTTAACGGAGTTAGTCAAAGTTAAAGGAAGGTTCAATGGTGGCCAATTAAGTGAAAGTTGGGAGTAAAAATGGTTAATTAATTGAAAGTTGAAAGTAATAATGGCTAATAGTAAAGTTAGGATTAATAATGACCAATAAATGAAAGTTAGGATTAATAAAATCCAATTTCCATATAATTAATTATAGTTCGTTTGTTGAGCTATTTAAGACCATTTTTATTGGTTAACTTTTGTTAGGTCAAGACACTATTTAAAAAAAAATACCAATCTCCTAACGATCTCGCTCCCGGTAACAATTTATGATTGGATTGAATTTGTGATAGAAAAAATTGACATGTAGCACTAACCTATTGGTCATATTTTCTTTTCTTTTTTTTTTATATTTCACCCCAATTAGTTTTAATTATAATCTTATTTTTTATTAATAATCTTCTATATAATATAGGAAAATGAATTTTGCTTATGTGTCAACCATTTAAGGTTGATTTGCTTACTTGACATTATTTGAGAATTTATCTCATAATAATAATTTTATAATTAAAATATGTATATATAATCTATAATAATATATTATAATAAAACGAATTACATTTTGAATTCCTAATATTATGAGATCCTATAAAAACTTAAGAATAATTACATTTTCAACCTTTTTACTAGGGTGTGTATGGTTCGGTTTATATTTAATAAGGTATATAAATGAAACTTAAGAATAAATTAGTAATATGTTATAAATAAATACCTTAATATCTTTTAACCATCCATAATTTTTTATACGATATTATTCTTTTTAAAAAATTTACACCATAAAACCGAGCATTTAATTCTCTTTGATTTGAGTATAATATTGCTATATTAAAAAAAAGTTTTTAAATAATTCTTATGTTCCGGTTTTATAACGGTTTTGTCTAAAAATTGATTGGAACCTTCCATGCCCCATGAATATCATTAAAATTAATCATCGGGATATTAGGTTCCCGAGCATAGCGCGGGTAATAAAACTAATTACATTTTTGGTCCCCTAATATTTTGGAGAATTCTGAAAAATTTAAGAGTATTTATATTTTTAACCCTCTACTACAAGGGGTGTACATGAGTCGATTTATATTTGATAGAGTTTAAAAATAAAACTTATGGATAAAGTTAATAATAACATAAAATTAAAGACCTCAGTGTTTTATACATATACATAACATTTTTATACGATTTTTTAAAAAAAAATAAACTACACCATAAAACTGAGCACTTTATGGTGTCGTAAATTTAAGTATAATACTGTTATACTAAAAGTCTAATTTTTAAAAGTATATCCTGTGTTCGGGTTTACCACGGTTTTGTCTCAAAACTGATTGTAACATTCATGGATATCCTTAATCGCTTGAATTTTGTGTTCCCAAGCGTAGCGCGGGCATTAAACTAGTTTCTAATAATTAACATTTTAAAAAATCTAATAACATCATCTTGGTCAGCTTTTTATTACAAATGTGTCGGTATAAATTTATAATAACATTGTTCGTTAAAAAAGTATATTTTAATATAAAAATAAATATTATTATCTAAAAGATCTAAAATTATCTGTTTAAAATATATGTAGTTTGTATATTTGTAAGTGTGATTTTATATTTTATGCTATGATTGTGGTTTTGGTCAAAAATAACCTAAAGCATTTTAGTGAGGTTAAATACTTTTTAGAAAAGGCAAATTGGCTAAAAATAATCTCAACTAACACCTATTGGCCGATAATAATCCCAACTTAGTTTATTCCCTCCAGTGGTCCCAAATCCAACTTTTTTGGCCTCTAGTGGTCCGCCGTTAAGTGCACTTAGCGGCCGTTAACTTTTTTTGATTTTTTCCAATTTCAAAACAATGTTTTATGGATATTGATCGGGAGGAGTATACGCTTCAATTGATGTAAACCTTACTTCGAACTGGTGTTCCAAACGATAAAACGGTCTTCAATCGGGTGTTTAAAACCTAACGATGCGTTATCCGGATATCAAAATTAAACCATTTGGAGCAACAATTGGAAGTAAATTTACATCAACTGACTCGTATTATCCTCCCGATCAAAATCCCTAAAATATCGGTTTGAAATTCGAAAAAAATAGAAAAAAAGTTAACGGCCGTTAAGTGTACTTAACGGCGGACCACTGTAGGCCAAAAAAGTTGGATTTGGGACCACTGGAGGGAATAAACTGAGTTGGGATTATTTCCGGCCAATAGGTGTTAGTTGGGATTATTTTAGGCCAATTTGCCTTTAGAAAGTGATTTAAAAGATAATTGTAGAACATTTTGATAAAAATTTAAAGATTATTTGATGTTTAATAGTAAAAGATTGAAGTATAAATATATATATATATATATATATATATATATATATATATATATATCTACCTATTCTAATAATTGAGTAACACATCCACATGTCACCATTTTAACTACTCCACATAGGATTTTGCTTAGGTGTCATGTTCTTAATTAATTTGATGGAGAATTTTTAGACGGGTCATGGTATGCTCCATATTCGAAATAATCTGATATGTTTAAATTAAAAATTCACAAATTATCATCAATTATCTCCTAACCCGATATGTTCAAATACAAAATTTATCAATTATCATGATCTATATCTTAACCCGATATGTACCAAGTATCATGAATTATCTCCTAACCTGATATGTTCAAATAAAACTTATCAATTATTATGATTTATCCTAACCCGATATGTTCAAATTAAAGTTTTACCAATTATCATTAATTATTTCATAACTCGATATGTTTATCATGAATTATCTCCTAACCCGATATTCCTAACCTGATATGTTCCAATAAAAATTTACCAAGTATTATAAATCATATCCTTTATTGTAACATATGATTTTTTTATATGAATATATTTGTAAATATCAAAATCGATTTAATAAGAGATATGTTAAAAATAAATTTGATATGTAAATTGAGTTAAAACCTATAAAACTAAAATCCGTGTAGTACACGGGTACTAATCTAGTATATATATATATATATAATTTTTAATAAAAACAAATAATCCACATGTACCATTTTGATAATTAACCAATACTCATACTATAAGCTAAACTATGATATAAAAATAGTATCTTTAATATCATTAAATATTAAGCCCATGTCATTTCAATTTAGCATTTATAATAAAAATATATATATAAATATATATAATACAAATGGATGTTTACATAAATAACTAAGTCTCCGTGACTTTAATAAAAAATTAGAAAAGTCATTGAATTCTTCCGGTTTTTACCCTAAACAAATGAAACTATCACCATATGCTTTCAATACGCTGAACAAGAAGACACATTCAAGATATCGGAATATGGCGTGTACGAAACATGCAATCGTTTGCGATGAATGTCAACTATAAATTGCACGTCAATAAGTTTAGTGACCCATTGGTAACACTTTTGTGTTTAGAACAATTGGTCATGGGTTCAAATCCTGTGATGACCTGATGTATTAATTCTAAAAAATCTTTGAGTTTGTAAAAAATAGTATAAATTGCACTATTATTCCTTTAGATTAGAAAAAAATAATAAGTTCTATTTACCCAAAAATTTTCTCAGCACCTCACAGTAGTACTTTTATGTTTATAATGTTTATAGTGTGGTGTCAAGATGTTATTTGCATTCTCCCAAGCGTTTAAGTCCCATTATGTTTAAATAGGATAAATTTAGTAATTTGTTGGTAGTAATTGTATTTTTGAGTTCATCAATAAATATATATATATATATATATATAGAGGAGAGTTATCCTACATAGTGTTGGAAATCTAAGAAGGCTAAGAAGAATTTATGACCTTTAGATCTCTTTTTTAATGGTTGAGATCAATTTGTAGGAAAAGAAATTGGTGGAAGGGTACATTAGTCATAGCCACTTTTGTTGACTTTCTCTCTCCACATGCAAGGCACATGCCAATTCCCCCACTTTTTTTAAAACTTTCATAACTTTTGGATACGATATTATTTTTTTAAAAAAATTACACCAAAAAAACAAGCGTTTTGTTATCTTTAAAACGCGTATAATATTGATATATAAAAAATAAAAAAAAATTTCTGCACTTGTCTAGTCCTTGTGTAATATCATGTGATTGTGTTTTATTATAACTAGTGAAATATCACTTTTATCGGTTCATTCTTAAGTCATTATATAATATCATCTTATTATAAATATTTGTTGTGTCATATTATGTGTTTAGAAATTATCACCGTGTCACAAATTGTTAATATGTGTTTGAGAAATGTTCAAAGACAACGTCATTTTTTGTTACAAAGTGTGAGAATGACACAATGGTAAACAAAGACACAATGACACTTTTAAAAAAAATTATAACTCACAATATAAATCAAATTTGAAAAAAATGGTTCGGAGACCTTGTTCCCCATGTATTCCTCTTTCAGAAAATAAATAAACGAAAAATTAAAAAAAATTAAAAAAATTACCGTTTTTTTTATTTTTTAAATTAGACACAATGAAAAAAGACACAATGAGAAAATAGTAGTTTTTTTAAGTTTTGTTTATTTATTTTTTAAGGAGGATGATGTGAGAGCAATATCTTTGAAATACTTTTTGTGTTATTGTGTAATTATTACTAGATCATTGTGTAATACTTGTCAAATAAGATTACACAATGACCCGATGAATAACACAACAACCTTACGGATGACACAATCACACAATGACCTGATGAAAGACACAATGACCTGACGGAAGACACAATGACCTGACGTTAGACACAATGAGCTGAAAAATTGTGAAAAAAAAGTTCATTTTTTATATATCAATATTATACGCGTTTTAAAGAGAAAAAAATTCTCGTTTTTATGGTGTAATTTGTTTAAAAAAATAATGTCGTATGTAAAAGTTATAAACGTTTTAAAAAAGTGGGGGAATTGACATGTGACTTGCATGTGGAGAGAGAATATTTAAAAAAGTGGGCATGACTAAAATACCCCCTCTCCTAATTTTCCTAGATGCCACATGTCAATCTCTTATTGCTTCTTAGCCTTCTTAGATTTATAACACTATGTAGGTGAACCTCACTCTATATATATATATATATATATATATATATATATATATATATATATATATATATATAGGGTAGGGTTCAATTGAGAACTCATTTTAAGTTGAGAACTAGAGAACTACCAAAAATACAAGGGATGGAATTTTAAAGAGGAAGGGTAAAATTGGAACTTTAAATATAAAAATCTTAAAATATTTCTATCTTTTGCATACGTTAATATTATTTAAAAAAAATTACACCATTAGATCAAGAATTTGTTTATCTTTCATTTGAGTATAAATAACATTATAAAAAATATTTTTTTTCTCGTTTTTTTAATTTCCATACTGCATATATGTAATATTGCGAATTCGTACTTGATTATATTTTTCTTTAAACGTTACTAACTTTTCCATACCTTGTTTATCTTTCATTTCGTTTTTTCGATACTACATATATGTAGTATCACTGTACTTGATGCATTTTTTGAAGCGGCCAAATAGCTCGGGAGTTTAATAATTATTTAAAGTGTACATACGATCTCAAATGACCGTAAACAAAGTTCATAATATTCCATATAAAAAAACTTATTACAAATGAAAACAAAACCAATACTTATACTATGTCTAAACATAAAGATAATAATAAACTAATAAATTAAAGATAAATATAATAACAAAATAAAATAAACCTGAAATTCAAACTATAAGATAACAATGCATCAATATTGCATATACTACATATATGTAGTAGTATGATACTACATATATGTAGTATACGATACTACATATATGCAATACTATAAACTTTAAAAGAGGATAGTCAATACGGTGATGTTATGCACATAAGTTACACGTAAAACCATTAAAACTACCTAGCTTTCATAAAATAAGTTAAATTAATTTTTATTAGAAAACTAACTCATTGATCTTTATTCTATTTAATGGACGAACCGACCTTCTCCACTTAGATCATAATTTTCTCTTTCCCATTTACTCAATAATCGTCATTCATTTTAATAAAAAATTACTTGTCCTTTAAAATTCGATTGTACACCAATTTGGCTTTTCAATTCCAACAAACAGATTAACATAACATGACTATTATAATTGGTATTGTGATATGCTCATGCTGCACATATTCATACCACATCACATAACGTGGACCAAGTATTTGCTAGCAATGTGAATACGATCATATGAGAAAAATCCAAATTTAGAACTAAGGCATGACGGTGTTTTTTTTGTTATGGTATAATCGAAATCAATATAAGGGAACTTTTGTTATTTTATCAAAGTACGTAGTTTTGATGGTTTGTCATGTAATTTAGATGCATAACAACACCATATTCATTTTCCCAAATTTAAAAACATATAATATCGTATACTACATATATGAAGTATTGAAATTAAAAAAACGAGAAATTTTTATTTTTTTATAACGTTATTTATACTCAAATGAAAGATACTGAAATTCTTGATCCAATGGTGTGAAAAAAAATTTAAAAACTTAACGTATGCAAAAGATAGAAATGTTTAAAGATTTATATATTTAAAGTTCCAAATTTGCCCCTCCACTTTAAAATTACATCCCTTGTCTTTTGGGAGTTCTCAAGTTCTCAACTTAATATAGAGTTCTCATTTGATCCCTCCCCTATATATATATATATATATATATATATATATATATATATATATATAAAGATAATAATAAACCATGATGAGTCCCATTATGCTAGATAACAAAATACGAGAAATTCTATATTGAGAGTCAATATGTAGGTGGTGAATTTCCCGAGTAAAGTTCAAAGGGTCATCCATAGTAATATATCGACCCCAAAGGCCAAACTTCTGTTTTTAGTAGGTTATGTTGAAATTCAAGTCAAATCAAATTTAATAAAAGAGAAAAAACATGCCGAGTTGTTGAGTGAACATAGTTTTTAAGCCTTATGAACACGGTATGTTTTTCTAACACATCGGCTCTTTGATGCTCAGATGCGCCTTAACTTGAGATATGAAGTTATTGGTTCATATCAATTCACATAAATAAATGATAACTAGTTGTTGCACCAAGCAGTGAAAATAATGATAACTAGTTGATGTACCTGGTGAAGCTAAAACCTATAAAGATTAAAAAAAACATAAAGCTAAAACCTAAAGCAAGCCTTAACAACTAAATCTTAATTAAACATAAATATAAAAGTCAAACCTTAAAACTCAAACCATAAAGCTAAATCTTGAACTAAAACATAAATCACAATGCCAAGCTGAAAAAAGACACAATATCGACATAAATACGCACTAAACTAGAAACTTCAAATATAAAACCTAAAAACTAAACTTTAAAGCTTACTCGTTAAGCTAAACGCTAAAGTTAAGTCCTAGTGTTAAACCCTAAAACACATTAACGATCAAAAAGAAAAAATACAATGACGAATAGAAAAGACCGATGACGAATATAAAGACACAATGACTTAGAACAAAAATTCTAAAATCACGTAAAAACTAAACCTTATAATATAATTAATTAGAGTTCGTTTGTTGAGCTATTTAAGACCATTTCCGTTGGTTAGCTTTTGTTGGGTTAATAAACTATTTAAAAAATATCAATCTCCTAACGATCTCGATTTAAGATTGGATTGAATTTGTGATGAGAAAATTGACATGTAGCACTAAACTATTGCTCATATTTTCTTTTTTTCTTTTATATTTCACCCCAATTAGTTTTAACTATAATTTTACTTTTTTTATTAATAATTTCTAATAATTAACATTTTAAAAAAATCTAATAACACCGTTGGTATAAATTAGTCAGGTTTTTATTACAAACGTGTCGGTATAAATTTTATAATCACATAGTTAGTTTAAAATGTATAGTTTTTAATATGAAAATAAATATTATTATAAAAAATCTAGGGTTATTGGATTTTAATACTTTCAACTATGGGGTATTGGCCGCTATTATTCCAAACTAAGACTCTCACTCTCACCACTCCCAACTTAACGCTACACTTGTTATATCACTCTTGTCGTTATAAAACACTAACATCGTTAGTTTTTGGGTCAGAAGTGTCACTTTGTTATATCACTCTCGTCGTTAGAAAACACCAACTTAACCTTCTATTGTTTGATAAGTTCAAATAATGTATGTAAGTGCATAAGTTCAATTCTTAATGTGAGTTCAGTATAGTGTGGGAAGTAGCATAAATTCAAAACCTTTTACGGTTTCGGTTTAAGCGTGAAGCACTGCGGGGCAGTTAAATCCCTCAGGTTTGATTTTATTTGATCTATAATATAATCAACTAATCGTTATTTATTAGTAGTTAATATTAGAGAAATAGATTTATTATATTTAGTATTGATCTAGTTCCTATGTTTATGGCTAGAATATTGCTATTCTATCTCTTTATATTGCAAGGTTTGTAATCAAATCAATCAATCAATAAACAACCAATTTCCTTCATGGTAATCAGAGCCATTAAAACCTAAATTTTTTAGCCGTCACCTACTATCCCACCATGGGAGACGTGCAACCAGAACCATCCCAACCTCCTACATCCGATCACCAAAACGACAAACTCCATCCAGCCTACCTAGTTCAAAACATTAACACCAAAATACGTACTCTTGATGGCCGGAAAGTCACCTATTCACATTGGGTGAAACTCGTCAAACTTCATCTTCGTGCCTTCAAGCTAATTCACCATATCGACGGGACAACACCACCCGCTGAAACGGATGACACGTTCTCCACGTGGTCAGGACTAGATGCCATCATCCTTCAATGGATTTACAGTACTTTGTCCGATGAACTGTTCGCTCGTGTGGTCGAAAACGACACAACCGCCAGACAAACTTGGTTGAAGGTTCAAGAGATCTTCATCAATAATAAACATGCTCGGGCTGCTACCCTTGAACAGCGATTCACCAACACAACATTAACGTCTTGCGGATCCTTCGACGAGTACTGTCATACGCTAAAAGACATCGCAAGTCAATTAGCTGACATCGATCAACCTGTCTCTGACAGCAGACTAGTGATTCAAATGGTTCGGGGCTTACCGGCGGAGTACGACACTGTTGGGGCTATTATCAATCAAAGCTGTCCGACTTGGGACGATGCTCGAGGCATGGTCGAGGCTGAGCAACAACGTCAAGAGGGTAAAATCGGGTCGAACAGATCTAGTGTCCTTCTAACCCCTCAAGACGACCGAAAAAATGAGCGAACTCAAACCCACCATCACCAAGCGAGTAACGAACAAGGCGTCTCACCATACCCGAATGGTTATCGTGGGAAGAACTATGATCCGGCAAAAGCCGCGAGAGGACGCGGTGGCCGTAGTGGCCGGAATCAGGGTCGAGGTGGAGGCGGCAGAGGACAATGGTCAGATTCACAACA
Source organism: Tagetes erecta (assembly GCA_030867185.1). NCBI lineage: Eukaryota > Viridiplantae > Streptophyta > Magnoliopsida > Asterales > Asteraceae > Tagetes > Tagetes erecta. Next base: position 63,559,153 of record CM061488.1, read on the forward strand.
ACAACAGACTCAGCATCCAGGACGTGGGCTAAATCATCAGCAATTTTGGACTCCTCCACCAAGCCCATATCCCTCTCAAGCAAATTACTACAGCCCTTATCAGGCCCACATAGCAGCCCAGAATGGTTTTCCAGCCCCACCAGGTTTTGGATCAAGTGGAAACAGCGCTCTCAGCCCAAGTGACATCGGTGCAGCCCTTGCAAATTTGAACTTGAACTATAATGATCCCCGATGGCATATGGATACTGGGGCGTCATCGCACATCACATCTGACTCAGGTAAACTAATTACTCCAAGTTTATTACCTATAAATCCTATTTTTGTCGGAAATGGCCAACGTTTATCTACTAGTGGTTCCGGTAACGGCTTTTATACGACCCCTAATAAAACCTACAAATTAAATCACATTGTTCACGCACCACACGTTATCAAAGATCTTTTGTCCGTTAGAAAATTTACAACTGATAATTGGGTTTCGGCTGAATTTGACCCTTTTGGTTTTTCTTTGAAGGACCTCAAGGATGGACGCCTCCTTTCCCGTCACAATAGCACCGGGGATCTCCACCCGCTCACTCAACCGGTTTTTTCTCTGCTGACGTCATCAACACATCCACCATGGCATGATCGTCTTGGACATCCCGGAACAAATGTGCTTAACTATCTAAATCGTTATTTTTTCATAATTCTAGAGTTGATCATTCTGTTTGCCATTCTTGTCAAGTTTCAAACAGCAAACGTTTACCATTTGTTGATTCAGTTTCTAGTACAATTAAACCGTTTGATCTTATTCATTGTGACTTGTGGACTTCACCGATTATAAGTAACTCTGGATATAAATATTACATGGTTCTTATAGATAATTTCACACATTATGTTTGGGTATATCCATTGAAATACAAATCCGAGACATTTCACACATTCTCTAAATTTCACAAATTTATTCACACTCAATTCAACTCTATCATTAAAACGTTTCAGTGTGATCTTGGGGGGGGGGGGGGGGGGGGATTTAATAACAATGATTTCAAAAAGTTTGCCACCACCAATGGCCTCACATTTCGTTTCTCTTGTCCACAAACGTCTCAGCAAAACGGGAAATCTGAACGGATGATTCGTCGGTTAAACGACATTATCCGGGCTCTTCTTGTTCACGGACGACTACCTTCTACCTTTTGGGTGGAAGCTCTTCACACAGCCGCATATCTTCACAATATCCTTCCTACCAAACGACTTCAGTTCCAAACACCCGCATTTGCTCTCTACCTTCGTCACCCAACATATGACCATCTTCGTGTTTTTGGGTGTGCTTGCTATCCCAACCTTTCGGCCACCCAATCCAACAAACTATCCCCTCGATCGACTCGTTGCATATTTTTAGGTTACCCAACCGACTTCCGCGGGTACCGATGCTATGATCCTATCACCGGGCGGGTTTACCTTTCCCGCCATGTCGTCTTTGACGAACACACATTCCCATTTAACTCAACCCTCTCCCCAACCACATACACCTTTTTGGACGATCAGCAAACTCATGATGATGATCAACACAACTTTCCACCACCTTCCGCTACTCACACCACTCAACCATCCCCTCCTATCAATCCATCACCCAACAGCCCAGCCCCCACTTCCGATCACCAGCCCACAACGGCCCAGCCCAATCAACCATCCACTCACATCAATCCATCCCACAATAGCCCAGCCCCCACTTCCAATCATCAGCCCAAAACGGCCCAGCCCACTCCTCAGCCCACAACGGGCCAGTCTACACCCATCCAATCCACCTTCCCCAATTCCGATCACCCTACACCCACTTCCAACCCCCTACCTACGCAACATAACTCCACCAACAATCCCAGACCTGTCACCCCACCGTCTCAAAATCCCACCACAAACCCCTCACCAACTTCCACCACAACCAACGCGCACCATATGCAAACCCGTTCCAAAGCGGGTATTGCTAAACCAAATCCTCGTTTTAATCTTGCAACCACCTCCGTCATTTCCCCAGTACCCACAAGTTATATAAAAGCCGTTTCGGACCCTAATTGGCTACGTGCCATGCACGATGAATTTAGTGCTTTGCAGGTTAATAACACTTGGGAATTGGTTCCGCGACCTCATGACAGACCTGTTATTCGGTCTATGTGGCTGTTTCGCCACAAGTTTAAAGCTGACGGTACTTTGGATCGCTACAAAGCAAGACTGGTATGTAATGGCAAGTCTCAAACTCTTTGGGTTGATTGTACTGAAACGTTCAGTCCGGTTGTAAAACCGGCGACTATTCGAACGGTTTTATCATTGGCAGTTTCGAGGTCATGGCATATTCATCAACTTGATGTCAAAAATGCATTTCTTAATGGAAATCTGGAGGAAACCGTTTTTATGAACCAACCACCAGGGTTCAGCCATCCACAGTATCCGAATCATGTTTGTCGCCTGAAGAAAGCTCTTTATGGACTGAAACAAGCACCACGAGCCTGGTACACACGTTTTGCATCATTTATATTATCGTTGGGTTTTCGCAGCAAGCGATACATCGTTGTTCATCTACCAGAATGGGGATCAGCTTGCGTATCTATTGTTGTATGTCGATGACATTGTTCTCACTGCAAATCAACCAGGTCTACTCAATAACATCATTAACAGGTTATCCACCGAGTTCAAAATGACTGACCTAGGAGAGCTTCATCACTTTCTTGGCATCACTGTCACTCGGAAAAACCAATCATTATTTCTTGACCAGGCACAGTATGCTCGAGATATCCTCCATCGTGCTAACATGACTACGTGTAAGCCATGTCACACGCCTGTCGACACAAATGCTAAGTTAAGCGCTCATGATGGCCCACTGTTAGCTGATGGTACACTCTATCGAAGTCTTGCCGGGGCCTTACAATATTTGACTATAACTAGACCTGATATATCCTACGCGGTACAACAAATTTGTCTGTTTATGCATGCTCCTAGGGAATCACATTTTGCATTTATGAAGCGGGTACTACGGTACATTCGAGGCACAATAGATCAAGGTCTTCGGTTTTCGGCATCACAGGATCATTCTCTGGTTGCATACTCTGATGCAGATTGGGGAGGCTGCCCTGACACGCGACGCTCGACATCAGGATATTGCATTTTCCTTGGCAACAATTTGGTTTCTTGGTCATCTAAACGACAACCAACCATCTCTAGGTCTAGTGCTGAAGCTGAATACAGGGGTGTCGCCAATGCTGTGGCTGAAGCTACATGGATACGCAACTTACTTCTAGAACTTCACGTCCCAGTTCGTAGAGCTTCAGTGGTTTACTGTGACAACATCTCCGCAATATATTTGTCAGGTAATCCAGTACAACACCAACGTACAAAACATGTAGAGATGGATATTCACTTTGTTCGGGAGAAAGTGCAGATAGGTCACATACGAGTACTTCATGTTCCATCAGCCCTTCAATATGCGGATATCTTTACTAAAGGGCTTCCAAGACATCTATTTGAGGAGTTTCGTTCCAGCTTGAACGTCTCAACTTTTGCACGTTCCAGCTGAGGGGGAATATTAGAGAAATAGATTTATTATATTTAGTATTGATCTAGTTCCTATGTTTATGGCTAGAATATTGCTATTCTATCTCTTTATATTGCAAGGTTTGTAATCAAATCAATCAATCAATAAACAACCAATTTCCTTCAGTTAAATCCCCATATTAGTAGGCAAAATTGATAGATTTAAACATAATAAAACTTGGCAAAATGTCAACAAAAAAAAGTCAAATTTAAATCAAGCTTTGGCTGATTAAATTGACCGGAATTGTTGGTGGTGGCGGCTGATGACCGGAGCCGCTGGTGGTGTTACCGGGTATCAGAACTGGTGGTAGTGGTGGTGGTGGTGGGTGGTAGTGGTAAGATACACACATTAACAAAACAAAATTTCCACCTCAACTTAGAAAATTGACATTTTTTACCCAAACACTAACGATGTTAGTGTTTTCTAACGACGGAAGTGATATAGCAAGTGTAATGTTAAGTTAGTAGTGGTGAGAGTGAGGGTCTTAGTTGGGAGTGACAGCGGTCAATACCCCATAGTTGGGAGTATTAAAATCCAATAACCAAAAAATCTAACATTATCTATTTAAAATATATGTAGTTTGTATATTTGTAAGTGTGATTTTATATTTCATGCTATGATTGTGGTTTTGGTCAAAAATAACCTAAAACGGTTTAGTGAGGTTAAATACTTTTCAGAAAATAATTTGAAAGATAATGGTAGACGGTTTGATGTTGAAATAACAATAGAAATCAAGAATACCGTGTAAAATACTACTTAAAACAAGAATAGTTTTTCAAATATCCTTTAGGATATAAGTATGAAAAAGTAGTAAAAGACACGATGATGTACAAGAAAAGTCCTTGATGTTGTTAGATCGCCAGTATAAAACCTCGGGAGCTGACAATAGTTAGGATGCCTCTTGTTTTATTGAAATATAAGTAAAAAGATACAAATCGAGAGCTTTAATGATCAATTTAAGTGATATGATGATTTTTATGAGTATGTTTGTAGTAGATAGTAAGTAAGTGTGAAGTGAATTTCCAGAGCCTATAGTAGATCATAAAGCCTCTATTTATATTTAAAGCTAACTGCTAAGTCTTATGATATTCTCGGAAGTATCCTCGTCCATATCTCAGTTAAACATGTTGATAACTTCTCATTAGTCTTCTCCAAGTTCTGAGCCGAGACTAAGTCAATAAACATGTTTCTACATCATGTAGCAAACAAGTCAATATCATTATTTCCTACTATACTTCAAGATATTTAACCTATTTGCATTACTGAATTGAAATACCTCTTAGAATATTGTTCAAATTATTCACCCGTAATAATTGTCCCTAAAATTGGATAATCACGAAGACTAAATTGAAGTTTTTCCTATTCTACAATTGTTATCCTCAATCTATTGAAATTAATATCAACACTTCATTATTAGTCGAGTATATATGTTGATGGGATTGGTGCGAGAACCAAGGCGTTTTTACATCCTTTAGAAGGGTTTTGATACCTTATAACACATCCCTCTGATATTTACTATGTTATTCCAGAAGTGGATCAGGTAACTCCTCTCTTCCTCTTTGTCAAATTTTCTTTAGTATTCATTCAACCATGGCAAAACGCACACGATTGTCAATAGCATCAGTCGAGTATGTAGTTGATGATTTTATTGATTAACAGTCTCTTGAATGCCTCCAAGATGATACCTGCTCATTCTCCAACCTCGAAATCTCCAAACTTAAATATTCAGGCCGTTTCCCCGAAAGCATTGTAATCCGAATATTCAGACCGCTTACTCTTGGTTTATGTTATCCCTTTCATCTCTTATTTTCGATTTTTTCAGCTCACTGGCCTTAGTTATGCTTAGGTCATGTTTGTCATATGGATGATTTTATATGTTCTCTGTAAATTGATCGATTCCTGTGAGCTTTCTCTTGAAATCATTGATTTACACACCATGTACATACTGAAAACCCACGATTCAAGCCATTTTTTCTTTCAATTGATCAATTCTAAATATCCTTTGATTCTGAAAACTACTCGGAATGAGAGTGATTGGAAGAAGTTTTTTTGTTCATGAGGAGAGATTCGATCCCTAGAGGTTTCGAGCTACCTTTAAAATGGGTTTCCAAGGGTAGGATTTAGGATTTATATTTTCATATCTTCATTCTTATTCTAACTAATATTATGTCTTGTATTTGCAGTGGTATTCTCCGAAGTAGCTCATTCATTTATTCAAGCAATGTAGAGAATTCAAGTCATTCTCGCACTCACGAAGTTGAGAGGGCGTTCTAGTTTGAAAATACTCAACTGAGCACTCCAAACCACTCATCAATTACACCCATGTCAAGTAAGGATATTCTTGTATATCTCGTATGTTAGTGTTGAATAGATAAATAGTTATAAATGTAACAGTAGGCATGACATAACCTATTCTGTAGGACTTGTCAAATCTTCCCATGTGATTGCCCTAGATGACATTGATAGCTTCATCAATATCAAGAAGGAACCTGCTCAGGATACCAAGAAGCTTTCTGTGTTAGGAATCAGAGGTCTTGTTTGGTTTTAGTTAATATATATATATATATATATATATATATATATATATATATATCAGAAATTTAATAATACCTTATTATTAATGCGGAAGCATAAAAGTTCAAACATGGAGCTGATGTTAAGTATTAATTTAGAGCTTGCATGGCCTCCTTATGCTTTTGTCCCCATTCAAATCTCTTATACTTCTAAAGGATATCACAGAAATCTTTGCATCTTTCTGAGGATTTTGATATGAATATGTTGAGAGCTGCAACTTTGCCAGTTAATCTCTGAATATCCTTAAGATTTATTAGAGCTTTAGGTTTATAATGGCTTTGATTTGTTATGGGTTGGCTTCTATTCCTCTCTTGGTTACCATGTAGCCCAAAAGCTTTCATATCCCCACTCAAACATGACATTTGTAGGGTCTAGCTTAATGTTGAATTGGTCCAGGATATCAAATGCATCCTTAATATAAACCTTAAGGTGATTCTTAGCTTCCTTTGATTTCACCACCATGTCATCAATATAAACCCCCATGGTATCCCCCAGCTTCTTTTTTAACATCATATTCAGTAGCCTTTGGTATGTAGTACATGCATATTTAAGACCAAATGGAATTGCAATATTACAGTAAATATCGGTGGGAGTCATGAAGGCAGTATTTGTTGAAATCTTGATGAAGCATCCATAAAATTATGCATCTTGTGGCCTAATATTGCATCTACCATTGAATCAATGTGTGGCGGTGAAAATGGATCTTTAGTGTTTTTCATACTTTGTAAAGGTCAGTATAGTCCACATAAACCCTCCATTTGCCATTTTTTTGGACTACCACTACATTTTCTAACCATATTGAGAATTTTACTTCCTTAATCATCCTTGATTTGAGTAGTCTTTCCACTTTTTGGATGATTTGATTTCTTTCTGGAGCAAACTTTCTTCTCTTTTGATGAATTGGCCTGCATGATCTATCAATACCAAGTTTATGAGTTATAACATCTTTGGATATATTTGTCATATCCTCATGCTTCCATGCGAAGGTGCTTTTACTATTCTTGAGAATGTGATAATATCTTGATCAATATCCGAGGGTATATTCATCCCTATGGATCTTCAGAGTGTAAGGATACTTCTTTAACATTCTATTCAGTATCCTGATGAGTATCCTGATCGGTATTCTTTACATATCAATTAGTAACTACCACTCGTGGTTTTATGCACTTTTAAATGAAGCATGGAAAAGAGGATATGCATTCGAGTTTCAACAACATTAGATTCGTCCCTAATTTTATGAATGACATTATGTATGGTTCTACTAGTTGCCATGCACTTCGGGTTTTTCCTACCTAATGGGTTGTAATATGTCACTTGTTATGTGTAGAGCTGTAAATGAGCAGGGTCAAGTTGAGCTAGGGTGGGTTTGTGCTCGGCTCATTTAATACCGAGTCAAGCCACCTCTGAAGCCAACTTTCATATTTTATTAAAAAATTATTGTTTACACATATTAATATATATTAAAACAAATAAGGAACTTTTTAATTTTTTTTATCTAAAGTCATGAAAACATTGATACAAAATTGATATTTTAAGAGTTGTGGACATTATATTGTTTTTTAATAGTTAACTTTTTCGTTATAATAGTTGAATATGATATTATGTTTATGGTTTATTTAAATAATATGTTATAACGTTGGTTTATAACTCATATAAACTCTAATTAAAGCTTTAATATAAACGAGCCAGCGAGCCAACTTACGAGCGAGCCACGAGTCGAGCTGACCTTGGCTCGTGCTTGGCTCTTTTAAAATCGAGCCAAACCGAGCTTGTTTTGGGAGCTTATTTGGATCAAGTTTTTTCGAGCTATTATCGAGTGACTTTCGAACGAGCCACGAGCCGCAAGCTTTTTAAACAGCCCTAGTCACGTGACTTCATGTTCTGACTTAAAAATTCCCCCATCATTTTATATCATGTGGGAGTAAGTCTTTTAGCGTACGCATGACCCTCCAAACGTTGAACGAGATCATGGTAGTGCGAATTATTGACCACAATTAAAACCCACCAAGCAACCCATCTTTCATATTTATCTATTAACGGGATTGACAATTTGTTTTTTAGTGCCAGTTTTTCTTTTGTCTTTGCATTCTGCTTTATATTCGCCCGATGAGTTTTCATTGTATTACCCACACATTTTTTTAGATCGTTGGGTAACAATAACGTACTCATTGTCACGTCCGATAAAATAAGCCCACTTTACCAGTTACGTACCCATTGTCACGTCCGATATCATAAGCCTAGTTTACCAGTTTTTCACATCACATGAAAACCTTTAAAAAAATTTATCTAAATTGTGTTGTGTTAACCTAAAATCAATTACGTAAATAATATATTTACCTGACTTCTTTCATACAAACTCTTTTGGTTGTTTCAATGATCATTGTTATCATCGTCACTGTCATCACCATTGTCGCCGCCATAGTCACCACCAACGGGCTCGCCGCCATATTGACCGCCGTAATGGTCATGGTATGCAAAATAATTATCACCCTTGTTTTCACCACCGAATATATAGTTATTATCCCAAATAGACATTTTTTATATGAAACCCTTTGATAAATCTCGATAATATAATTGTTTTAAATAAAAGAAAGAATTCGTTCTATTTGAATAATGAATTTGATCGAACGAACCGTTTATATATATTTGACTTTCAACATAACATTACATCGTGTCAAATAATTATTAAGCTTTCGAAAATTAATACGTATAAATGTTTGTTTAGCGCTACGTAAATATGACTCGTTTCAGTCTGATAAGTTTTGATACAAGTCATATAAATTTCAATATGGGTCGTATTAACCCCTCATACAACTAGTCTGACTAGTAATACATGTCATATCACCTATCAAACAAGATAGCTCTAAAACACTCAGTTTTTATCGTCAGACGGCTGAGTTAATACAACTCGCATCACACGATACGAATTGTACATATTCTAAGTGTATGGTTAACTTGTCAGGTGTTCGGTTAACAACACCTTAAAAATCCTTAAAAAAATTACTTTTTACGTAAAAGCCAATTAAACCAACCTATAAATAATAGATTTCTAAAGTAATCATGCCCTCATGTAGTGTTTAATAACTGGTTAGATATAATAGCATAAGTATTTAATTGAGTTCAATACTCATTTGTTTTTATTGTTTTTCACTTTGTTTTTCAAAAAACAAAGCAACATATATGAAGGTATGAACAGAAAACCATTATTCATAAAACATACCAATACTTTTAGCACTTTATATATATTTATTTTTAAATTGAGTTTCATATTAAGGCTGCTAAATAGTTTAAAATGACCAATCACCAATCATCATAATTTAATATTATCCTACTTGTTAGTCTTCTCACTATATATATATATATACCTGCATCCATTGCTTCATTCTATAAGAATATTTGTCATTTCAATCCACAAATCAATACAAGTTCATAATAATCAAGCACGTACAGAAAAGAGTAGTAACATGTTGAATAAGAATATGGTGAAAGGGAGAGTGGTGTTGAAGAAGAAGCATGCGAGCGACTTAGGCGTGTCGGTTCTTGATGGGTGCATGAGTTGTTTGGGTGCATGGGTGCATGAGTTGTTTGGCAAAAACATCTCTTTCCAGCTCATTAGTGCAACTCCTCCTGCTCACAAATCTTCAGGTTTTTCTCATCTATCTATATGCATGCATTAATTCTAAGCTTCATGTTGATGTTTCATATTGATTGTCAACTATAAATTGCATTATTACCTCAAAATAGTACTTTATATTTATAGTTTAATGGTGTCAAGGTGTTTGTTGTATGTTGTATTCTCGTAAACCATGAGCATTTAAGTCACTAGCTATAATCATATAGGAAAAGAAAAATAGTATGTTGGTAGTAAACATCGGTTTGAGCAATGTTTTAAAAACCGGTTTTTAAATCATATCGGATTGGGCTTAGAAATGGTTCAACCGGTTAGACCGAGTTATACCGGAAGGTTTAACCGTAGTGACTGTTTACCCTATAGTTCTTTAAAAATACATCTATTCAAAGAAAATAAAAAATTATACATTATTCAATAATAAAAATAATCCAAAAGTTAACTTGTAATTAATAAAAAATAATCCCTAAAAAACTTCAAAACTACTTGATTTCCCAACTAATTTTTTTAGATAAAACAGTTCAACTAGTTTCTTCATGTATAATACTTACAAAAACGATGTTCGGAGAAAAATAAGAAAAACATAACTTCAATGGAGAAACTTTTTACGGGAAAAACTCGTACATTAATAGAGTAAGAACTGAAACCAACAAATACGATATTGGATGCCCAAATTAATCGATGGTTGGTCACGTACCAAAAAAACGAGGTGATTGGTGGTCGATGACCGATGTTATTCTTGCAAATATTATGTATTTATTTTATAAAAATGAGATAGATGAAAACCGGTTTAATGCTATTCAAACCGTTTCATGAGTCTCTCATTCAAAAAATATAATATAAGGTTATTGGATTTTAATAATATAAAGGTAAATTGACCAAAAATAATCCCAACTAACACCTATTGGCCGAAAATAATCTCAGCTCAGTTTATTACCCCCAGTGGTCCCAAAACCAACGTTTTTGGCCTATAGTGGTCCGCCGCTAAGTGCATTTAACGACCGTTAACTTTTTTTTCGAATTTCAAAGCAATGTTTTATGGATATTGATTGGGATAAGAATACGAGTCAACTGATTGTGATAAGAATACATCAATTGACACATATCCTTCTCCCGATAAATATCCATAAAACATTGTTTTGAAATTTGAAAAAAATCAAAAAAAACGTTAACGGGCCGTTAAATGCACTTAACGACAGACCATTAGAGGCCAAAAAAGTTGGTATTCGGGCCCACTAGAGGGAATAAACTAAGTTGGAATTATTCTCGACCAATATGTGTTAGTTGTGATTATTTTAAGCCAATTTGACTAATATAAACTTTGGCTATTGGTAGACATTAATTCCAACTTTAAAAATTCTTTATGTCAGACCTTACTTGTAAGCTATTTTCCTTCATCGAACATTTTCTAACTGAGACTAACCAAGTTAGTTTTTTTGTTGACGTACCAGCTGTCCTAGACCATATTTGTATATCATTTTAAACACGGACTATTTTTGTAATTATTTGTTATATCATTTTAAATAAAAGATGGGCCAAAGTTAAAACCCACCAACACTATCACTGATTTTTTCTTCACCAGCATCCGACATGCACCACCACCATTGACATCCTCTTCTTCCTCTTCGCCTTTTCATCTTTGATTTTGCATTGTTCTACCACTTTGTCTTCTTCCTTAAACGGCCACCAGATCCCCAAACTCTCACTGCTCACACCGGAGCATAGTGTCTCCAACCTACGACGACGTTTCCGACTCAATCAGAGCCATAACTATCATCAACAACATTCAAAAACACATTCACGGATTCAGCTTCTATCAATTCATAAGAATGAGTTTATTAGAGGTGTGAGTGAGTTGACTCGGTTGAAATCAGAGGTGAATCGGTTTGAGTAGATGCGAATGAATTATGGACTTATGGTGATATTAATGGTGTGACGATGTCACGATGGTGATAATGGTGTGGTGGTGGTAATGAATGATGATTAGTTTTACAAATGGTCCCTAAACTTTGCTAATTTTACTCTTTAGTCCTTCACGTCAGAAAAAAAACACTAACGTGACTAATCTTAATTAAAAAAAGCCAGTGGAGAAAAATAGTTTACAAGTTGGGACTTACACATGGGATTTCTTAAGTTGTTAGTGAACTCAAACAATTATTGTCCAATTAACGTAGTTATATACAACCATCATTTGCAGACTTGTATGTTTTTCTATCAGATCGGTTTTTTGATAAACTCATATGTTTTTCAATCAGATTTGTTTTTTGGTGTTTAGATGTACCTTAAATCGACGTCCTAAGTTATTAGTTCATATCGGTTCACATAAATAATGATAACTAGTTGCACCCGGTGAAACTAAAACCTATAAAGGGTAAAGTATAGTAAAATGTGTGTTTTTAATAGAAGTTATAGTTTTTTTTAAATTTATTAAATAGCTCAAACGAACTTCGATTGAGCTCATACCAACAATGTTGGAACTGACTCGTCAAATCCTAAACTTAAAAGCTAAACTTAAAGCTAAACTAGAAGATATAACGACAAACAAGAAGATACAATGAATTAGGAACATAGATTCTAGAACATAAAAGCTAAACCATAAATCTAAACCCTAAAGCATAATGACAAGTTGAAAAAAATACATTGTCAACAGAAAGACACACTAATCTAAAAACTTAAAAAACAAACCTAAAAGCGAAAATTTAAAAGCTAAATCATTAAGCCAAATGATTAAGCTAAAACCTATTGTTAAACACTGAAGGCAAAAGAGATACAACCGAGAGAAAGAAAAGAAACAAGCTGAAAAGACATAATAACTAGTAGAAAGATACAATGAATAACCTAAAACACAAATTCTAAAATTACCTAAAAACCAAACACAAAAAAACTAAACCATAAAATCTAAAATCATAGTTTAAAAAGCCGGTTCTAACACCGTCAAAATGAGTTTAATCAAAGTTTGTTTGAACGGTGAGTAAAAGAATCTACACTTTCTAAAAAAAATAAAAAAAATTATTAGAAACCTATAAATAGATTTCTAAAAGTAATCATGACCTCATGTACCTTAGAAATATGGTTATTGAATTTATTCACCTTCAACTATTGGTTATTGGCCGCTGTCACCCTCAATTATCATTTTGGCCAATATAACTTCCAACTAAAAACTTTGGTGTCCGTATCACCAAAAGTTAACCAAAAATAAACCAAAAGTGACTTGAATTGGTTAACTTTTGATAATACGATATCCATATCACCAAAAGTTAACCAAATGTTTGAATTGGTTAACTTTTGGTGATACAGACACCAAAGTGTTTAGTTAAGAGTTATATTGGCCAAAATGATACTTGAAGATGACAGCAACCGATAACCAATAGTTGGAGGTGATTAAATCCAATAACACTTAGAAATAATAACTAAAGTATTTAACTGAGTTCAATACTATTTTATTTATTGCTTTTCACTTTGTTTTTTCAAACTAACAAGGCAGTATATATAAAACAGTTTTTTACAAGTTAAAAAATGAAGATATAAAATAAAAAAAAATAAGGGACCCCATAAACCTTGTGCTTACAGAAAACCAGTATTCATAAGTCATAACACATACCATTTATACCAATATCATTCAAACATTTAAAATCAACTTTTAGCACTTAGAATTGAGCAAAGAATTGATTAGTCTCCCAATCAAAATTCAAGACAATGTCAATAAAAAAAATAAGCGTGTACACCAACCTCAAGTGAGTCAAGTCTCCCTTTGCCCATCACTTTTGTCTTTATATAATAATTATTTTCAAATGGACTTTCATATTAAGGCTGCTAAGCTATATAAAATGACCACTCTCATAATTCAATATTATCCTACTTGTTACCCTTGTCACTACATATACCTCCATCCATTGCTTCATTCTACCACACACTTTAACAAAATAACAATCTTTTGTCATTTTAATCCACCAACAATCAAACACAGAAAATAGTTGTTAACGGGTCGAAAACATGTTTGATAAGAATATGGTGAGAGGGAGAGTGGTGTTGAAGAAGAAGAATGTGCTGGATGTGAACGACGTAGGTGCGTCGGTTCTTGATGGGGTGCATGAGTTGTTTGGTAAAAATGTCTCTTTCCAGCTCATTAGTGCAACTCATGCTGATCACAAATCTTCAGGTTTTTTTTTCATCTGTCTTTATATGTATTATGTATACATATATGCATTTTGAGCTTCATGTTGATGTATATGTTTATCGTGTTGATTCATATGCATTTTGGTCATTGTGGTTTTGTGGACAGAAGGAAAGTTGAGAGGGAAGTTAGGAAGTTCAGCCGTCCTTGAAGACTGGAGTACTACTGCAACTCTGGCGTTCGAGGAATTTGCGCATGAAGTTAAGTTCGAATGGAACGAGGAGATGGGGCTTCCAGGGGCGGTTGTTGTAAAAAACCGTCATCATAGTGAGTTTTTCCTTAAGTCCCTCACCATAAAAGATGTTCCGGGTCATGGCCAAGTTCATTTTGTTTGTAATTCGTGGGTTTATCCATCCAAACGTTACCAGAAGGACCGAGTCTTCTTCTCCAACAAGGTATAACTTAGGTGTTATTTATCTTAGACACGACTCGTTTCTACTCTTCAGCACAAAATACTAAAACATATGACTTAATGTAGGCATACCTTCCCGGTCAGACTCCAGAATTACTACTACCGTATAGAGAAGATGAATTAACCACTCTGAGAGGTAACGGATCCGGGGAGCTCAAGCCATGGGACAGGGTTTATGATTATGCGTTTTACAATGATTTGGGAGATCCTGATAACAACGTAGATTATGCACGACCGGTTCTTGGAGGGTCATCTGAGTACCCGTACCCTCGTAGGGGGAGAACAGGAAGACCGTCAACCGAAAAAGGTTAATTCACGTATTAACTTTGTTTATTTAGTTATTTTCAGAGGAGTAGATTACATATGCTGATGGACCCTTGATTGTAACAGATTCGAAAACTGAGAGCAGGCTTCCACTTCTTAAGAGCTTAGACATATATGTTCCACGAGATGAACGATTCGGACAACTGAAGTTGTCAGATTTTCTTGGTAACGGTTTCAAATCCGTGGTTCAATTCCTCGTCTCTGAGCTTCAGGCTCTAGACACGACTTATGATGAATTTGACTCATTCGAAGACGTATTGAAGAATTATGAAGGAGGAATAAAACTACCTGAAGGCCCCTTGCTTCAAAAAATAAGAAAAAACATACCTTTTGAGTTGTTGAAAGTTATTTTTCCATCAGATGGAGAAGGACTTGCCAAATTCCCCATGCCACAAGTTATTGAAGGTAACATCTCTATAACTTCATAATCATGTGTTTTGTGCACAAAGAACTAAAAATCATAGTGTTCTTAAGACGTGACTGTTGATATATGATCAGCAGATAAATCTAAATCTGCGTGGAGGACCGATGAAGAATTTGCTAGAGAAATGTTGGCTGGTGTCAACCCTGTTAGCATCACTTTGCTAAAGGTAAATTTACGTCGTATGATATTTTTTTGAAGTTTAGAGGTTGAATCAGCATCTAATGACTGCTTCAATGGTTACTTGCAGGAGTTTCCTCCAACAAGCAAGCTAGACTTCAAAGTGTATGGTAACCATAACAGCTCTATAAAACCATCCGACATCGAAAAAAATCTTGACGGTTTAGATATAGACAAGGCAATGAAGAGAAACAAACTATTTATATTGGACCACCATGATTCATTGATGCCATATGTGAGCCGGATAAATGCTACATCCACCAAAATCTACGCCACACGAACATTGTTGTTTTTGCGAGAAGATGGAACTCTAAAACCATTGGTAATCGAGTTAAGCTTGCCTCACCCAGAAGGAGATCAATTTGGTGCTATTAATAAAGTGTACACTCCAGCTGAACATGGAGTTGAAGGCTCCATTTGGCAGTTAGCCAAAGCATATGTCGCCGTTAATGATTCAGGGGTCCATCAACTCATAAGTCACTGGTAAAAACTCAAAACATCTTGAACAACATTTTGTAATATATGATCAGTGTGCATTCTCAACAACCAATTTGCTCTTAACAGGTTGAATACACATTGTGTTATTGAGCCGTTTGTGATAGCAACAAACAGGCAACTAAGTGTGCTCCACCCGATCCATAAACTTCTTCAACCTCACTTTCGGGATACAATGAGCATCAATGCTTTCGGAAGGCAAATCCTTATCAATGGCGGAGGGCTTCTTGAGCAAACAGTCTTCCCAGGAAGATATGCAATGGAAATGTCATCTGCCATATACAAAGATTGGGTGTTCCCAGACCAAGCACTTCCTGTTGATCTTCTTAAAAGGTATATGATCATCTTAACACATGGATCAACCATTTCCTGTTAATCTAAGCAACATTAACGTATACTGACAAGTTTAACAAACAGGGGAATGGCTATTGAAGATTCAAATTCTCCAGATGGGCTTCGTTTGCTGATTGAGGATTACCCATATGCTGTTGACGGTCTCGAGATTTGGTTTGCCATTAAAACATGGGTTGAGGATTACTGTAGCTACTACTACAAGAATGATGAAATGGTTTATAAAGACACCGAACTCCGATCATGGTGGAAGGAGCTTCGAGAAGAAGGCCATGGTGACAAGAAAAACGAGCCATGGTGGCCAAAAATGCATACTTTTCAGGATTTAACCGACACATGTACTACAATCATATGGGTGGCTTCTGCCCTTCATGCAGCAGTCAACTTCGGGCAATACTCTTATGCTGGATATCTTCCTAATCGTCCAACTCTAAGTCGTCGTTTCATGCCTGAACCAAACACACCAGAATATGAGGAGCTCAAAGAGAACCCAGATGGTGTGTATTTGAAAACAATAACTGCTCAACTACAAGCACTTATTGGAGTGTCTTTGATAGAGATATTGTCAAGACATCCATCAGATGAGGTTTATCTTGGGCAAATAGAAAGTCCAGAATTGACTATGGATTCAGAACCTTTAAAAGCATATAAGAAATTTGGCGAAAAACTAAGGAATATTGAGGAGAAGATTATGAAGAGGAACAATGATGAAACTTTGAAGAATAGAAATGGAGCAGTTAAAGTACCCTACACCCTTTTGTACCCATCCAGCAAAGAGGGCCTTACAGGAATGGGAATCCCAAATAGTGTGTCAATATGAATCAATAATCGATTTATGTAACATATTCTAACTTCATTTTGTTTATCTGATTTGTTTGTTGTGACTGTCCCTTCCCTTGATGGGTCGGATCCTAAGAGATTTGAATAATGATTTTTTTAGTGGAACATTTGATCAAATGTCTAAGTGCAACAAGTTTATATAGATTTATATGTATATATCACATGAGAAAGTATCTTCAATAGACATACCAGCATTGTTAATATAGGATGATAATATTAGCTTGAAATTAAACACAACTGATGTCAACTAAAATAAGATATCATGAAGACATCAATACCAATTAGTAAAATGATTTTTACAATGCACATAATGTTTTTATCGTATCATTAAACAGAGCATCAAAGCATACATATTTCTTCCGTTTAAACTTGGACTACTTTACATTCAAAGCATAGAGAATGAAACTTACAGTTTTAGATTCAAAATATACGTAGAACAGTAGATTGAGCACCAAAAGGTCTGCTCTGCGACCAAACTAGGTCAACCGTGTCTCCCTCTCCCACCTAACATCCTCTGAAAACTCCATTAGAGCACCTCGGGGATCACCATTCGATAAAGATAAGTAGTACTCTGCAGTACCATCATCAACCTGCATACTTCTCCTTAATGAATCAATCACCCTTCTTTTCCCACGTTCAGACGTCACCTTATTCAACACACGACTCCCCATTTTCTCAGGCGAACCTTCAGGATACAATACTGCAACTTCCCTTTTAGCATGAGCATCTAACTCAATGTAACAAGTACCATTGATTAGAACACTGGGCGAGCTAACAGGGATCAATAGCCTGTCCCTTGAATGTATCCCATGCTCACTCATCATGTTGTTTAGACGTTTTATGTCCGTAACCTATACAAGAAACAAAGTTCATGACAACTTTAGCCACATCACACACAAGCACATAACCAACCAAAAAGATAAAAACACAAATGATCTAAATTCCAATAACAATAAGTAGTTCAAACCAATAATCAGCAAAAACTATGAAACGACAATCACGAATCATTAAAAGAACAAGACGTCGACTTTTTCATTTATAAGGATCATCATCCTGATGCAGTTTCATAGAGATTAAACTGAAACAGAGTTCATGACAACTTTAGCCACATCACATACAACTAACCAAATATGTAAAAATACATCCTAATTTCTAATAGCAATCAAGCAGTTCAAACAATTAATCAGCAAAAATTATGAAAACACAGATCATCATCCTGATGCAGTTTCATAGTGATTAAATGAAAGTTCAACAAACTGTCAATAATTCAGATACACAAATGAACAAACAACCTGAATGGAATATTTGACGGCGAAGCTAGCAACAGTATCAGAACGAATCAAGCAGTTCAAACAATTAATCAGCAAAAAGTATGAAAACACAGATCATCATCCTGATGCAATTTCATAGCGATTAAATTGAAAGTTCTACAAACTGTCAATAATTCAGATACACAAAGAACAACCTGAACGGAATATTTGACGGCGAGGCTAGCAACAGTATCAGAACGAATCAAGCAGTTCAAACAATTAATCAGCAAAAAGTATGAAAACACAGATCATCATCCTGATGCAGTTTCATAGCGATTAAATTGAAAGTTCTACAAACTGTCAATAATTCAGATACACAAAGAACAACCTGAACGGAATATTTGACGGCGAGGCTAGCAACAGTATCAGAACGAATCAAGCGATGTGAAATGGCGAATCGAGAGAGAGTATTATCTCTCCAGAAGGTACCGGAGCTAGGGTTTCCAATCAAGTCCTTGAGCATCCATGGCGCCTTAAAAGCCCTAACGTGAATGTCTCGATCGGAAGCAACTGAGCTCCACAAGCGGCATACGCATGCGGAGCGTGCTAGGTCAGATACAGGAAGCTTTTCGAAGATAGTACGCAGGATGTCTTTGCAGATTAAAGCTTCGAAATTAGAATTCATCGGAGATATGGTGGCGCGTGGATCATCAGATGCCATGGAAGATAATGGTGACGATAGGGTTTGGGTTTGTTGTTGGATAATATCTTCTTCATCTTCTTCGCCACAGCATCCCATTTCTATAGATACAGAAGTGGACGAAATAGATAGGGAGCTACGTGGATACACAATTAGCCTTTTAAAAATTTCTTAACTTCTCTTTTTTTAACTAGTAACGGTTGATTTTGTTAGGGACGAGTTTTTAGTACGAGTACTGGTATCGTTTTGGTATCATACCGACTTAATAATATTGCTATCGGTATTCATTTTTTCTGAAATTTAGTATTAGTATTTGGGGTTTTCTAATATGTGCCCTAAGGGCACAAATAACAAACTTTTAATATGGTAAGTATTCTTACTAATTACATTAATATTCTATTAGTTACCATATTTACCAACAAAAACTAAATATAAAAACATAATTTTGTTGGTAATTATGGTAAATAGTACTCCCTCCGTCCCATTAGAAGTGTCCATATTGTCTTTTTTAGTTGTCCCACTTAAAGTGTCCACTTTTAAAATTTATTGATAAACTTCCAAATTTGCCCTTAATAACATAAAACAAACAATATGATGGACCCACAATAATATTTATTGTCAAGGGTATTATTGGCAAATAACAAACAAAAATACCAATCATTTATTGTGCCTAAAACTTTGTGTTTTTCAAACTAAGACTATTCTAATGGGACGGAGGGAGTAGAATATTTATCTAATTAGTAAGAATACTTACCATAATAAAAACATGTTCTATGTGTCCTTAGGGCACATATTAGAAAACCCCTTAGTATTTTACCAGTTAGTACTATGTGTGTATCGATTACGTAAAAATTATTTTTTTAATATATTTTAGATAATTTAAGATGTTATTAGTGTTGTGTATTAAATGGTTAATTTTATAAATTGTTTTCTCTACAACTTTGACTCATTTTGTAATGTTTTTTAATTATCAACTTTTAAATTTAATGAATCTGATATGATTTTTAATTAATTTATACTATATTTCATTTTTTTTTCTTATATTCAACTATATTATGTTATAGTTATATTAAAAAATATAAACTTAAACCTAAATAAGCGTATAAATTTTATTAAAAAATATAAAACATGAAACCTGTATCGAAAAACCGGTACCGATATTAGTATCGTCACGGTACCGTCTCCCTAAATTCGGTACCTATTGTTCCTAAAACTCTGTATGATAGTAGGCGGTACCAGTACCGGGACGATATTGGTACGGTCACGATCTCATCTCTAGTTCTTGTGTAGGAGGAACCGATGTTAGTGTCGTTCCAGAACACCAAATTTTGTTATTATTTACCAAGGCCTAGTGAAGATTTTGACTCGACAATTTCGAACCGCCACAATTTCATACGATTCTCATATAAACTTAACCGCACTAATATCACTGTCACGACACACGTAACGAAGTTTGTAAGTTTTATTTTTGCTTTTTTTAATTTAGTTTCTGAAAAATTGTGTGTTTTGATCTCCATAAACAAGCGGCAACTCCTAAATGCGTTTCTTTTTTGTACTGAATTGTGTTAATGTCTTATTCGCAACACGTGTTATGAAGTTCACAAACGTGTCGCATCGTGTTGGCTTAATTTCCAAGCGTAACACATATAACTAAGTCATAACAAGTCACGTAGCGTGTGTGCACTACACGTTAATATCTCTTAGGTAACGTGTGCAAAAATATTATAAATGTGGCGTGTCACATGTAGACAGCACACGTTAACATATGTTGTCAATGTAACGTGTGCAACAAAGTGAAGTCATAAACGTCTCAAAAAATAGTTTTTGTTAAATCTTTAACCCCAATTGAAGTCATAAACGTGTTGTGTCACACGTAGGCGTCATACATTAACGTTGCCAATGTAACGTGTGCAACAAAGTGATATTCGTCGCAACACATTACCATTCGCACATAGGGGTGCAAACGAGCCGGCTCGAGCCGAGTCGGGTTGGTCTCAGGCTCTGGCTTGAAGATAACGATCTCGTGGCTCATTGAACCAACTTGGGTTTTTCCCTTACACATAATTAGAACATTCATGGAGTAGTTTACAATTTACAAAGGAAATAATCTTTCCAGCTATGGAAATAGTTGCGTAGAAAAAAAAAGGAAAAACTATTAGGGTTTAAACTTTGAAAGTTGAAACTTAATGTGAAAAACTAGATAGGGGAAATTTAGAGAGATGGAGTGACTGAAAAGTTAAATCGTTAAAAACATAAAAGAGTTATAACAACAAGTCTTTTGTTTTGTTTAGTTTTTCAATATTGAATCAGTAATAAAAAATAAGTAATAACTAATGATCTATATTTAAATAATTAGATATAAATATATCTATCTCTCTATATATGTACATTATATCCGGCCACGGGCCTAACCATGGGCCAAGCCAACGAGCCGAACCTACCCTGGCTCGGGTTTAGCTCATTTAGATGTTGAGCCGAGCCTGCTTGGCTCGTTTAGATACGAGCTATTTTCGAGCCGAGCTTTTTCGAGCAACCTACAAGCCACGGATTTTTTTAAACACCCCTATTCGCACACACAAAAGTCTAAAAACTTGTTTTTAATAAATCTTTAACTCCAACTGAATTCATAAATGCGTCATGTCACAGGTTGGAACACATGCTAACGTTGCCAATGTAACATGTGCAACAAAATGATAAATACCGCACTACATCGTTATTCCCACACAAGTTTAAAAACTAGTGTTTTATATATGAGTCAAGTTACCTTATAAATTATAAAAATTGTACGAAGTATGAGAATGACACAATTATCGGTTAAAAATTTAATAATCACAATGTAAATTGAAATTTAAAAATGTTCCACCGTCATCCCCTTTAAAAATAATAAAAAAAAGTTAACATTTCATTGTGTCTTTGTAAATTTTTGACACATTAAAGGTAAAAAATACAATGAAAACGTTGAGTGTTTAAAAAAAAAATTTGTTATTTTTTTTTTACTTTCATTATGTCAATAACCTAGAATTTAACTAAAAAAAATTTCATGTATAGTAGTTAAAATTTACGCCTCTAACACATAGGTCACGAGTCTGATTCTCAAACTGTGCATAATTTTTCTTTTTTGTTAATAAAAAGTTAATATTTTAATAAAAAAGGTAAGATGATTGTGATAATTACACGTGAGATTCACACCTAAAAAATACAAATCATATCAAATCCTTACGTAAAACTATACTGCTAATTAGAACTACAATAATCACGTATAAAATCAAGTTAAAACCGTATTAAAAATGTTAAATTTCCATTTAAAACGTTTTTTTGGAACTTGATCATAAAATTAGCGATTGATCAATCACGTGCCACAACTCTGAAACCGTAAAACCTCTCTCTCATTCTTTCACACAATTGATCGATCAATCTTCGAACACATTGTTATTCAATTTCTTGTTGTTTCACATTTTCACTCAATCATGGATTTGTTTTTTGATGTCGACAATGGCATTTCATTCACAGTTGAAGTTGGTTACTTTGATACCATTCAAGAAATTAAAGAAAAGGTGACAAAGTATCATGGCATCCCGGTTCATGAACAAACCCTAAAGTTTGATGGCAAAACCCTACCGGATGATCTCAACATTCACACGTCCGACATCTTAGACGGTTCACGTCTTAAGCTTATCACCGTCACCACCACTACTGATCCTCAACAGCCACCATCAAGCAACACGAAAGTCAAAACTGACGACACGCCTTCTCCATCTTCTTGTTCTTCCTCCCATAAGATCAAACTTTTCTTGAAACCGTTTGGTGTGTCGATGGAATTGGAAGTGAACGATCCGGTATTGAAGATCAAGGAGAAGGTGAATGAAATGGAAGGGATCCCATTAAGCAGAATGGTTGTTCATGCAAATGGGGTTGAATTGCATGATCATAAGAGTTTGCATGAGTGCCAACTTGTCGATGGCTCGGAAGTCGAGGTTACACGTAAGCCACCAACACCTCCTCCTGCAATGATCCCACACGCGCCGCCTCTTTGTGGGTTAAACATGGGTTTGTTGGCTAAGAAAATCAAGGTGTTTGTGATGTCGAAATGTGGTGAAAAGATTAGTTTGGAGATGAACCCATCTAGTAACGTGAACGAGTTGAGGAAGGAGTTGGAGAAAGTTGGAAATCAAGGGGGCGCGTTTAGGTTACCGGAAGAAGGATATTTCTTCATCTACAAACAAAATGTGATGGACGAAGACCATTCGTTCCGATGGCATCGAGTCGGGAATGGTGACACCATTGAGATCTTTAATGGATGCGTCACCGGTGGATCTTGAAGATAATAGATTTCTTTTTTTCTTAACATTCCTTTATTGTTTCTAATAACTCTTTGCTGGTGATTTTAGTGTTATCAAGATCACTATGGTATAATTGAAATTGTTATACATTGTTACATGAAAAGGAAGTGCAGAGACTTGAGTAACTAACTTGTTTAAAGTGAAAAGGGAAAGGCTCAATAGATGCTTCTATAAAATTGATCCTTTACAACTTTGTTATTTAACTGCAAACCAGAGGCATTTTGAAACCTTATAACGGTTTTTGAAGAGTAGGATCCATTGTTGAAAGCTCGGTATACATGTTTGCTATCTCCTTTGCAAAGTATGCTTTCGCTTGCGGTCTCTTCACCTGCAAATAATACATACCCCGACTCCTTTAAAAACTATGTCTCGGTGTGTAGTTTTGGTTTTGTGTCATCTCTAACGGCCGAATCAAAATATTTTTAAAACAGAAATAGACACTCAAAGAGTGTATTTTAATGCATACAACCATCTGAACCACTTCATTGACCCGTTACCCAGCCCATCCATTTTTCCACTTCTATTAACTTTTCCTGTCGGTTATACGTTCAGATCGTAAAGAAGCATTTAGAACATCAGAGGTACCTTAAAGGTTGGAGTAAGAAGGCCATTTTCCACAGTGAATGGTTCAGGTACTAAGGTTACAGCTTTTGCAAACTCAAAGCCTCTCAGCTGCATGAACAAGATTAGATAGATGTGATGAAAATATGAAACTCAAAAGTGAAAGTGAGTGTAATGTCATGATAACCAAATCACCTGAGCTTCCCTGGCTACAGCATCCATTTCAGCTAGAACCGCAGCCTTTGCTCTTGGATCATTACATAGTTGTCCTAAATTATCATACTGCGTAACACATACACACTCTATAAACCTTGGTACCAAAAATTGCCACTTACTAAATCATTTCTTGGGTCCAATTATGTGATGTTAATATTTGAATAGATGTCCTATTAATTAGATGATGTAAGGAAACAGGGTACCCAAAATATGGTGTAAAGAGAACACTATATATGAATGATATCTTATATTTGCATAAGCACATCCTTGATTGCAAGTTTGCAACATGACTGTAATACATTCTTCCCTAATCGTTGCTTTGAATAAAGGTAGAAAAATGCAGATTAGATGGGTTGGGTAACGGGTTATGAATACTTTTTGGTACATATCAGGACAGGTCAAGTCAGGTGACCAGAGAAAAACTTTTTTGTCCAGAACCATAATTCTTTTAGAAGTTAAAAAGGACTAATTTGATATAGAAGTGGAAAACTGGTACACAATCACACACCGGTAGCGTCAATGATTAAAAAATATATATATAACTTAAACAATTATCAAGTTTTAATGAATAGTTTGATTTAGAAAAATTAGTATATATAAAGATACACTTTAGAAAATTTATTGATTATGTTAGAATAAATTCACATTAAAGTTACGCGCCAATGCGTCATAACTCATAAGCCCGTTAGTTAAGCCTGTTAGGGTTCTTGTAACTCTTGTCTCACAAATTTTGTTTAATTTTTGTTTATTCTAAGCTTACCTGTCAATTTTCGTTTACTCTAGTTTTTAGAATACATAAATTTTTGCTTACCTGTACATTGTATTATAGTAAATTATTAATAATATAATATTATCTCTTTTACATTCACACTAGTTTGAATCATTTCCTAATTTTACCCATTATATATAGCATAACCTGAACTAAACCACTCACAAGTAAATGGGTCAAAATTGCAACCTACTCACGAGAATAAAGAGACTGGTAAAGTGGTAAGCAACCCAGATATTATTCGTATTTGATCATGTAACTTTAATAGCATCTGGAGGTGGAGTATATCATGAACAAGTTATTAGTGTTCAGATTAAAAGAAGTAGCAGACTTGAAAGTACCTTTATGCCCTCAGATGCTGCCCAATCCTTCATTACATCTGGATCTACTGATACGATTGCTACCAAAGATGAGTTCAAGCTGTCACCTATCACACAGGAACAATAGGCATGGTAAAATAACTTACACGATCATGATAGCAATATTGTGTTAATATGCTTGTTACAAATCCACTTACCATATACAAAAGACTGAGCAACAAATTTACATTTGGCATACACGTTTTCAATTTTATCAGGTGCAATGTACTCCCCTTGTGCTAGCTTAAATATGTTCTTTTTCCTGTCACAAATAAAAAACAATTAAAATAAATAGTCAAAATCCCATGTACAGCCCAGCATAGCAAAAAGTGGTCTAAAAGAGATGAGCCACTAGTGACTTGTGAGGTTGACTAAGCTCGTGAGCCTAAACGAGCTCAAGCCCAATCCTAAATTAGAGCTCAGTTAATAAACGAGCTCAACCCCAAGCTTCATACACCAAACTTGACTAAGCTCGTGAGCCTAAACAAGCTATTATTTATATAAATATAGTAAAAATGTATTTAATATAAGAAATATAATTGCATAATAAAAAATTGTATATAGTAACTCAATAAAGTATATTGTGTTGATATCTATGTTGTCAAAAGCGCTCGCTTTTGCGCCTAGGAGAGGAAAAAAAGCCCAGCCAATGATTTGCGCTTTAATGAGAGAAACTGAAAAAAAGCGACCAATGTGGAGAAAAAATGTTTTTTTTTGTTTTCTATTGATTTCTTTTGATTTATCAAGAGCTGATTTACAGGGATTTCTTATAACAAACCATATTTACTATATAATTACCTAGTATACTAGAATTTTACTATATAATCCTCATCCACAACCTACTGTTCTTCATTTTATCAAGCGGTTGGAGCACCCAGGTTAATATTTCTTGCATAAAAGGTTAGTACATGTTTGAAATTCATCTGTATATATGCAAACTGATTGTAAAAAATATGACAGAAGATACAAAAGATGATTCTGAAGCAGAAAAACCGATTAAATTTGAAGACAACTCTGAATGTTTTATTGATCTTGATGATTGATCATTAACATTTCTATTTTTTTCCTTTTGAACATATGCTATTGGTTTTGAATGTTTCATATTGTTTTTGGTATTGATTTTGTTGTTGGTTTTGAATGTTTAGTATTGGTATTGATTTTGGTATTAATTTCTATTGCATAAATGTTTTAAATTTTTTTTTCAGGCGAGCGCTTTTTTTGCGCTTTGCGCCTAGGCCCCAGGCGAGGGCATTGCGCCTTGCGTGCGCCTATCACCTTTTACAACAGAGGTTGATATACGTATATAGAAAATAGTTAAATAATTGATAAATAACAAATGAGTCGACCCAGAGCTGAGCTCGGGTTGTAGACACGGAGCTTCAAAAGACCGGCCTTGAGCTCTCTTAAGTTAAATGAGCCTTGGGCGAACACAGGTTCAGTTCGTCTAATTTACATACGTAATTGTAAATCAAAATGAAAATCGTTAAGAAGTAGAGATGGCTAGGGGTGGGGAAACCGGTAAAATTTCAGGTTTACCTGTCAATGATCTTAAGGCGGCCTCCAGGTAACCACATCCCAATGTCCCCTGTATGAAGCCAGCCCTCATCATCAATTACTTCTCTTCTGTTCAATTATGTAAAACTTCAAATCAGATAATTTTACTCTACTAAACAACAGTAAAGATGCGGTATTAAAAGTAGTTACAGACGTTTGAACTTCATCTTTATAGTAGCCTTGGAAAATACTGGGCCCCCTGACACAGATTTCTCCTCGAGGGTTTGGTTGATCTTCAGATGTGTAATTCATCTCAGGTACATCAGCAAGTTTTACTTCTGAAAAGATGTTAAAAAAATAGAGTTAGCATTAAACAAGTTCATGAAGGAATCATGATCATACATATAGAAATTAAATATGGCTGTTATGTGCCAACTGTTCTTAAACAAGATTAAAAAAACAACCATAAAGATTTTCTTATATTTAATGCTTTCAGTCACATAAATTTGGAAGTTGTGTAAATAACTAAATATAGATGGATTAAGATTCAATTCTTATAATCATAAGCATATATTTTCCCCCAATTTTTCCCTCCCATTTTCCCCCAATTATAAGTATACTAGGTTTAACACCCGTGTGTTACACACGGGTTAAATAATATTTATAAAGAATCATTATCATTATGTTTAAAGATTTGTAATTTGTAAATATTTAATATTCAATAATAGTGCTCCACCAACTCATGCATGGCACACAATATTTTCCCTCTCAAACTTCAAACTTCCTATTATGGATTAAAAAAATTTCCCCCCAAAAATTGTCCCCTAAAACCTTGATTTATTAGATAGATACTCCCTCCTTTGAAATGACTCTCTCCCTATTAAACTTAAAACAATTATTTATAAAAATTTCAGAATATGATGTTAATTATGACTCTCTCTCCTATTAAATCTTAAAACAATTAATTATAAAATTTTAAAAATATGATGTTAATTAAGTGAACAGTTCTATTACTTTTAAACATAAGTCAGATTAGTAATGAGAAATATATAACTTATAATTTATACTTTTTTTCATTTTCCAACTCGTGTAATATAAGAGTTTTTACGGCTGGTCAACTAATATACAGACAACCTAGTTCAGGCTAACGGTATAATTTTAAAAGTGTTTATGAAAATTACGTAGCTATTTATGGTTTTTTTAGTTGGGGTTCCTTCTGGGAGTAGTCTCTCTGTCTGCTGGGATAAAGCCAAAAAGGTAAGGATTGTCTTTTTCACACCCTCCTCATGGCTCATACCCTCTTTACAAGTGGGATATTGTTGTGTACATTATGTTTGTTTTTCATAGATGGATTCAGATATAATTAACTAATATACAAATAAGAAAGTAACACCTGGTATGAAGAAACATTCCATTAAATGCCTATTCAATCCAACTTAATATTATTATTTATTAGCATAAGTCAACATTTTGTTGCTCCCTAAATTTAATGCACAGGTGGCCAAATTAAGCAGGGATTTTAAAACATTATACGGTGAGGTGACCAGAAATGTCTGTAACACTATCACATCAGTGGCACATAATGCCCCTAAAGAACATTTTGACACATGAATGATTTACTTAATCTCACATTTAGAAAAGTACTGCATTTCCTGGTTTATTATAAAAATAATAAAAAAACTCACCGCATGAAGGATTAGGAGAACCAACATGGCCTGACGAGTTATCACTATCATCCATAATAGTTATGATACATGCAGTTTCCGTCATACCGTAACCTTCAATAACTGGACAGCCAAAGCATCTGGAAAAGTTCCATTGCACACATTGAGCATAACAAATATTAATGGTAAGTAAAGTAACAGCTTTTTAGTGACACATAAAATGGTGCAGCAGTGTGTTATTATCAATAGATGATTGCCTTACACTTTTAAAAAGTCCATGATATCAGAAGATAAAGGTGAAGCACCTGAGCCCATGAAACGAACCCGGCCTCCCATTTTTGCCTTTATTTTATTGAATACCAATCTATCCCATATTGGTGATGGCTTTCGACCTACATAAATACAACAGATTACTCATATTCTTGACATCTGAAACTTCAGCAGCAAATACAACACTACCTCAAAGGCTCAAATATGATTACAAATTTTATATTATTTTAACAGTAATATATATTTTTTAATAAAGTGATTTAGGATGTTTACGCAAGACCTAGTTTACCCATATCCATTTAAGGTTTTTTTCTTTTCTTTGAATTTTACCCTTTTGACCATTTAAGATAAATGTTAGGTTAACCAGAAGCACGTCTGCCCAACTTTTAAAATAAGCCACAACTACTGTATCAAATACTTAAATATGATAACAAATATTAACTATTCAACAATAATATTATTTATGGAATAACACGACGATAAACTTTTGTTCATTAAAAAGAAACTTTGAGCAGCGTTTGACCCGTTGGGGACCATTTTGGCATGTTTCCTTCTAAGTAATTTGATCAGACTAACAGGTTTCACCTGATAGAAATAAAAGATAGCCTGAATTGACCTCTTTATTAGTAGAGGGTTCAAATTCGCAGCCTTTAAGGATTCACGCTGCTATCAAGTTATCTTAGTTAGTAAAGATCTCTATACTTTTTACAATCTCAACTTATATTGTGTCCAAAATGACTTATTGACTTATCAACACCAATGTAGTATGATATCATATTATATGAGGGTAAAAGAAAGGTCATGTCTAGTGTCAAGATTTACCAAAGTTATCCATGTGACTGCACTGATTTCATTTTTAGTTATCATCATGTCACTTTTTTGGTAACCATGAGAACCCATTAACAAAAAACTCGTGGAACCCTAAACAATATTCTTATAAATATAAAGGATATAAAAGAACATAAGATGCAGAAAGCGGGATACAATTAGCAGGCCAAATTGTGTATTCTGTTCGTATCTCCTTTATTATGATTACTACTTTTGTTGGTGATTAATTTCTACATAGCTACAGTTTTATGATCGTCTTAAACTCTAGATGATTACAACTTAAGAATTAAAGATTGATTATTAGTCTATTACAAACTTAGTTGGGAATTAAAGAGGCATGTAACATGTTCCCTAAGTGCACATGTTTACAAGTTTTGATCATTGTACATTGATGAAATGTTTTTCTTTTCTCGTGTTCTCCATTTATTTTTTACAAATATGGGCCTGCTTTTGAGAGGCAACCATCCCTCCCAATGACTTTCAACTCAACCCTGATTCAGTAATCAAAGCACACAAAATAAAATAGTATATCTTAAATTTAGAAACAATATAATTAAAAAAATTATCTGATAAACCATAAACGCAACGATACTTGTATCGATATATAGAGTGAAATGCATCATAAGATAGGGCATACCGCTCAGTAATGCCTGCTTCTTGGAATTGTATGCAGCATTAAATAGCCTTTGCTTTAAAACCCCAGACGTGTTTACAGCATTCACAATCCTGTAAAAAAACCAACACAGCAAAGTTAACATATAGAAGAAAATGAACACATGGTTTAACCAGCTAGTAGAAATGGGTCTACCCAGCATATATTCTATTGTAAAGACGAGGAACGCTGCAGAAAATTGTTGGTCTTAGAACAGCTAAGTCATCCATCAATTTTAAATTATCCTACATGGAAAAGAAACTAATTTCAGACAAAACCACAGGAAAAGTTAAAGAAGGGTAAATCATACAGGCACTACAAGATGTACACTAGATATTCAATATGAGCATGTTGGATAATGGGTCTAAACAGGTCAATCACAAGTTGATAACAATCCAAAAAACAATCGGTTCATGTCGTGCTTCAGGTCATGACACCAATTGATACCCCTTCTTTATGCATTTAAATACACTCCAATGTAATTTAACCCCTTTGACCCATTTCATTTTTAGTATATTACTTAGTTAAACCCGTTTGATCTATTAAAGATAAACATTAACCAAATTGGCCTATTTATATGTATATGGGTAAAAATCGGCACCACCAATGAGCACCTAGTAGACAGAGGAAATTTTTTACCATGAGCAAAAATAGCAAAGATAAATAAAA
Source organism: Tagetes erecta (assembly GCA_030867185.1). Lineage (NCBI taxonomy): Eukaryota > Viridiplantae > Streptophyta > Magnoliopsida > Asterales > Asteraceae > Tagetes > Tagetes erecta. The sequence goes on from CM061488.1 coordinate 63,589,886, forward strand.
AACAAAAGAAAGTGATGGCAAGAAGAGCAACAATAATCTTTAATACCAATTTGACCAGCAACCGGCATTTCTGATTTGATAATCTATAAATTTGTATATCTATCATTTCTATCACCAAAAGCAAGCAAGATATGTGATACATACCCCTTGGTAAAAACCAACAGCAACACCACAGTGTACTGCCATAATTTGGTTGGCTCGCTCATAGATATGTGCCAGCGGAAGGTATGAGATATAACTGTCCAAGTAAAAAAAACAGAAAAATAACCAAAAGAACGCACACATATTATAAATGGCCTGGCTGTTAGGTCAATATGAGCATATCTTTAGAATGAGTCGGGCTGGGTCTGGCCGACCAGTGACAACTTTTTGTGTAATTTTTTTAAATTAATAAATAAATTAAGTGTTCAACTAAAACTACATAAACCTATATGTTGTAACTTATAATTAATAATCAATTTTTTAATAAAAGAAGTTTAGAAGCTTTTATGTATTTTGAGTACATGTAAATGACTTTTGGTTTTCATTCTAGCTATATTCATTCATTTTGCCCAATTAACAAATTAGAACTGAAACATAACCCAAATCAACGATATACTCGTAAATAGATCAAACTTGCCAGAGCAAATGAATAAATATTGGGTAATAAAATAGAAGCACACATGTCTGAAGACTGGAATCTAATTTGCAGGGATGAGGCGGCAACATTTGCAATCAAGTTTCCATGTGTTAGAACCACACCCTGTACATATAAAATAAGTACAATGATATAAGTATCATAGTTAAGCCTGTAAGTATCTTAAGTAAAACTATGGTTGCTAAAAATGCCACCTTTGGCGTCCCAGTAGTACCACTTGTGTAGCATATAGTAGCAATGTCATTAGCCTTTGGAGGGCATACAGGTTTAAGATTACTATGACCCTACAAGTATATCATTTATAGAAAAAAACAGTATTAGAAAGATTCACATATATTATTGATCAGTAATATAAATATAATAATGTTTCCAACCAACCTGACTGATAAGTTTTGAATATGATATAAGTTGAACACCTGATGTTGCTGGAAGGGAAGGAAGGTGTTCGTCTATCCCTCCAACTACCTGCCACATGGGTATAAGCAGATAAAAGCATTATATACCCAAGCAATATTTTCGCATTATATGCCAGTGGCCAATAAAATCGACAAACGGTTTATGAGCATACCACTACTATCCGTACACTATTAATTTCAGATAAGAAGCTCAACAACTGCAAGTTGAGAAAAAGAGACATAAGTCACAATTCTACAATGAAAAAAGTTTAATACATGTGTGATATTGGAATAATGTATTTTCCAATGTGCTGGACATATATTGAACTTACAACATTCAATGTAGCTGGCACACAAAAAACTGCCTGTAAATCAGCATGGTTTATGATATATTTGACAGCATCCGGACCTACATATCAAGCAGAGGTATTAGGAACTTAGTAAGGATTTACATACACTTTAATATTGATTTATGAAAGCACACTTACACACCAAGAGTGTCATACAAAGGCACCGAAATATATGAATATGCTGAACATGCGTGATCAACAACCAGCCACTCGGGTCTATTTATCAAATAAAGTCCAACGCATGCTCCCTGCCCCCAAACAACAACCCATTAAAGCAGATTGAGCACTCAAGTCATATGAGCATATGTGGATGTTAGAAGTGGGAGAACAAGTGGGTTGTGTAACAGATCAAACCAGGTTCTGATCGAGAACATTATGTTTTTTACAGGTATAGAACAGTTAGTTCTGACGGATCAAAATGTTTTGGGTCGGATCGTTACGACCTGGAACACTTGTCCTCCTGAAAGGATGAAATTTATATATTTTTTATAAACAATAGATGTTATGAAAAAAAATGGCATCTTCTCAATAATGAATTAATGATATGATACTTTGAATAAAATTATTGAGAAGGTTTTATGCATTGATAGTATACTTTAGGCAACTTTCAACCCATTGACATGTTTCCTTTTTAAAATAATTTTTTTCTTAAATTCTACCAGTTCATGATGAGACATAACTCAAATAGCAACCTGAGAACAAACAGAAAACTGTACACACCTTCAATAATCCATGATACTGGAGGCCAGATCCTATTGCAGATCGTGCAGTGGCTGTTTCTCCATATGTCATCCATTTATACCTTCAGATACAAATTAAATATGTTAACGGATAGTCTACTACCATGGAATGCAAAGGTAATATATTTATTTAGCAGTACACTCACTCTCCAACAGTCCCATCTACTCTTACTCGTGAACCCAGGTACTTGTAATCTGGGAATGCATCAACTGCATGTCTGAAAAAAGAAATACTTTTTAAGATTACCAGGATCGTCATGAATCACTTATACTAAGCATGTTTTTAATCTAAGTTCAACTAGTAAAGCATGACAAACTATTGGGATAGCAAAACAGACAAGTCAAGTAACCGCCAAAAATGAGTTAAAGTCAAATGTCAAAATGAGTATCTTTCATGTGGGTCAAAACAGGTTGAGAAGATCCACCAACACTTTTTCTCCATTTTCCGTATTTTGTAAAAATTAGCATATCATATATAATTAAAATGATAAATAAATAAATAAGATAAATTCTATTAAATTAAAACATAATAGAACATTGTAAGCATTTGACTACATGCTAATATGTTATGCAACTCTTGACCCATTTCCCATTTAGCTAATCTTCTACATATTAGTACAACCCGAATCGACCCATTCCAGATAAACAAATTTGAAACTGCCACCTCTAAAAATTATCATGAAAGGGTCACAATTTGTCAAACAGTATGCCTATTGCCTAAAGAACATGATTGAAAATTCTCACACAAAGTTGTCATGCAATGTTTCAATCTCCGGATAATCAGGGAATTTGGTAACAAGCTTCAGCGGAGAACGAGCCGACCTGTCAGAAATCAGATTTCACAACATGCCAGTTATATCAGCACAGGAATAACACAAGATAAGTTATAAATTGTTGATTCATTAACAGTAATAAAATCAAATCTAATGACCTGTAAACATTCCACTTTCCTGAGTTCAATTTTTCTGGAAGAACAACACTATATCTCCTATCTGCAGAACAAACAAATTTTTATAACAAAACATGATACACATAATAGGCTAATAGCTATCTCACATGAATTGCACTGTAAATCAATAACTACAAACTGAACTTAAATAGTTAAATGATCCACTATTATCAAATAAAAACAAACCTAATCATGTTCTACTGTTCTAAGCAACTTAAGCAAAACTCAAATCCTAACAATCAATCAGCTATAATGAAGTGTTTAAGTAAAATACAATAAAATCATATTATTACCATCAACAAACTCTCCAGCAGTGACATTAGTTTGAATCTGCGAGTTAGAATTGTCGGTGGAAGCAAACAGATGAGTTTGAATTGCAGCAAGGCGTCGTGTAGCGATTGAACTTGAATCATCCATTATAGAACAACAGAGCAATTAGAAAATGAATGTCCTGTTTAGGTAACCGAAATGAAGGTGTGATGTAGATACGTATGTACAGAGATGATTGTTGAGGTATAAAGAGTAACGGGCACGCAACTCGATGACATAATAATAAACAATAATAATAATAATAATTGAGGAGGATAAACATGGTGAATGTGAAATTGGGGAATTGGATAAGAGTTAGGTTAAGGAAAATGATGACGATGATGGATGATTGTGTACTTGAGCTGTGTATCCTCATGGGCGGGCATATTTTACTACACAAACGTTACAAATTACAAAAATGGAACCTTTTTTTTTTTATTTTTATTATTTTTAAGGTATATTGATTTTATTGGTTTCAATTGTCATCTTTTATCTTTTATTGGTCTCAGCTATTGAATTTGTTGTCAACGGTTCTAACTTTTATCATTTTGGCAACCAGTGGTCCGTCGTTAAATTTTTTAACGACGGTAAGTTTTTTTTATTTCAAGACCGATGTTTTAGGTCTTTTGATCGGAAGGATAATACGAGCCGATTGAGATAAAAGTTTGCTCGAAACGACTCTCTGAACGATAAATTTTTACATCCAGTTGAAGCATCGTTATGTTTAAACACCCGACTGAAGCACAGTTTCGTTGTTCGGTGTGTCGTTTCGAGGTAACTTTTTCATTAATCGACTTGTATTATCCTTCTGATCAAAAAACCTAAAACATTGGTCTTGAATTTGAAAAAAACTTAACGGCGTTAAAAAAAATTTAACGACGGACCGTTGGTTGCCAAAGTGATAAAAGTCGGGACCGTTGACAGCCAATTCAATAGTTGAGACCAGTAAAAGCCAAAAGATAATAGTTAGGAATAGTAGAAACCAATATATTTTTGTTAATCATTAAAAAAAGTTATAAAGTAGGTGTACACATGTTACTTTCCTATATGTATAAGGAAATTTTGTGTTTTTATTTTTATTTTTTGTAAAGGTTTCTTTAGATAAGTATACAACGGAATGTGCATGACATGATCAATAGCGTAACGTGTGTAACTAAATCATAGAAATGATCCGAGACATGCACCAACTAAGATAGGGTGTTACATTACGTGGCCTGGTTGCGTAACTTAGTTTAAATTAAGTCATGATAAACTAAATGGAAGCTAGGTATTATTGAAGATGATTTAAGTAGTTGACGTGAGATACCTAACACTTCATAAAATAAGGAGGTCCTGGTTCAAGACTTACATGTCATAAAAATATAGGGTTTTTAGGTTGGAGGGAGGTTCACCTACAAAGTATTAAAAATCTAAAAAGGTTAAGAAGCAATAAGAGATTGACATGTGGTATCTAAAAAAATTAGGAGATGGGGTATTTTAGTCATGCCCATTTTTTTAAAATATTTTCTCTCCACATGCAAGTCACATGTCAATTCTCCCACTTTTTTTTAAATGTTTATAACTTTTACATACGACATTATTTTTTTAAACAAATTACACCATAAAAGCGAGCATTTTTTTCTCTTTAAAACGCGTATAGTATTGATATATAAAAAACAAACTTTTTTCACATTTTTTCAGCTCATTGTGTCTTCCGTCAGGTCATTGTGTCTTCCGTCAGGTCATTGTGTGATTGTGTCATCCGTAGGGTTGTTGTGTCATTCATCGTGTCATTGTGTAGTCTTATTTGACAAGTATTACACAATGATCTAATAATAATTACACAATAACACAAAAAGTATTTCAAAGATCTTGCTCACACATCTTTCTCCTTAAAAAATAAATAAACAAAACTTAAAAAAAACTACTATTTTCTCATTGTGTCTAATTTAAAAAATAAAAAAAACGGTAATTTTTTTAATTTTTTTTAATTTTTCGTTTATTTATTTTTTGAAAGAGGAAATCATGGGGAACAAGGTCTCCAAATCACTTTTTAAAAATTTGGTTTATATTGTGAGTTAGAATTTTTTTTAAAGTGTCATTGTGTCTTTGTTTACCATTGTGTCGTTCTCACACTTTGTAACAAAAAATGACTTTGTCTTTGAACATTTCTCAAACACATATTAACAATTTGTGACACGGTGATAATTTCCAAACACATAAGATGACACAACAAATATTTAAAATAAGATGATATTATATAATGACTTAAGAATTAACCGATAAAAGTGATATTTCACTAATTATAATATAACACAATCACATGATATTACACAAGGACTAGACAAGTGGCAAAATTTTTTTTATTTTTTATATATCAATATTATACGCGTTTTAAAGATAACAAAACGCTTGTTTTTTTGGTGTAATTTTTTAAAAAAAAATAATATCGTATGCAAAAGTTATGAACGTTTTAAAAAAAAGTGGGGGAATTGACATGTGCCTTGCATGTGGAGAGAGAAAGTCAACAAAAGTGGCTATGACTAATGTACCCTTCCACCAAATTATTTTCTTATAAATTGATCTCAACCATTAAAAGAGAGATCTAAAGGTCATAAATCCTTTTTAGCCTTCTTAGATTTCCAATCCTTTGTAGGATAACTCTTCCCTTTTAGCCAATGTTTTCAGGTTCGGATCGGTTCGGCCGGTCGGACCGGGATTCGGGGGGTGGACCGGGCCGAAACGTATAGGTTCGTTTTTAGTACAAAGGATCGGCCGGTTCGAACCGGTCAACCGGTTGAACCGGGATTCGGCCAGTTCGGACCGGTTCGGAAAATTAATTTTTTAAAAAAATTTGACTTTATTTGGTTAAATTTGTGATATTTTATTTGAATTAAGTTTGGTTAAGGTTTAACCTTTAAACTTTGGATAATATTGTCTCTGTGTTGAAGTTTAGAACTTAAAAAGTTGTTTCCGAGTATCTGACTTATATTTTAAGTTATATTAATACTTTAAAAAAACATATATAATTATTTATTATTTATATGGTTCAAAACCGATCCAACCGGTCTATCCGGTTCAACCAGTAAACCAGTAAGGCGACCGATTCACTGTCCGATCCGATTTTGAAAACATTGCTTTTAGGTTGGATCAATGTGTTTCTTACCTAAGCTAGGTTTCCTGTCAATTTATAAAAAAATTATCTTCACCTACAAATATATGTATATGTTGCCTAATTCTAAAAATGCATTATTTTTTGCCTAGTTTATATGTTAGGCTATATCTTTATACTTAGTTGTATTGTCAATGTTGGAATTGGTAACCTTTACGACGAGTGGGGGTGGACATCTATTGATACGTAATGTTAGAATTAGTTATCTCGGGTATTAAATGTTATCATCTCATCAACATCTACACATCAGAGAGTGGCGAAGTGGTGAATAATGTTTTTAAACCGGCCGGTTGAACCGCGTTCGGACCGTTTTTTTAATAATCCCGGTTTAATTAGACACGGTTTGATTGATGTTTCTGAACCGCTTCGAACCGTACGAACCGGTCCGGTCGGACCGGAACCGGACCGCTATTGAACCGGGTCAGTCATAAAATATATATTTTTATGTTTTGATTTTCATGTTACATCTATTTATATTTGTGTTTTTTGTAATGAAAGTCAATATGTTGATTTTTTAAGTGATGAAAATGATGAACTTTTATTTTGACGTTAAACCTTGTTTAAATTATGATTTTTTTGTGATTTTTGACATTAAAACTTGTTTAAATTATGATTTTTTTGTGATTTTGGACGTTAGAACTTGTTTGGATTATTACTTACTAGTTTAGTGCCCGCGCTACGTCCAGGAACACAATTCAAGTGATGCTTTTAAAGATGTTCATGAATATTCCATTCGGTTTTGAGACAAAGTCATGGTAAAACGGAACACATGATATATTTTAAAAAGGTATATTGGTTTTCACTGGTCCCAACTATCACCTTTTGTCTTCTACCGGTCCCAACTATTAAATTGGTTGTCAACGGTCCCAACTTTAATCACTTTGGTAACCATTGGTCCCGTCGTTAATTTTTTTTAACGCCGTTACGTTTTTTCCAAATTCAAGACCGATGTTTTAGACCTTTTGATCGGAAGGATAATACGTGTCGATTGATGTAAAAAAATTTTATCGAAAAGGCTCTCTGAACGATAAAATTTTTACATCCGATTGAAGCACCGTTAGGTTTAAACACCCGATTGAAGCACTATTTCGTTGTTCGGAGCGCTGTTTTGAGGTGACTTTTACATCAATCAACTTATATTATCGTTCCGATCAAAAGGCTTATAACATCGGTATTGAATTTGAAAAAAACTTAACGGCGTTAAAAAATTTAACGACGGGACCAGTGGTTACCAAGGTGATAAAAGTTGGGACCGTTAACAGCCAATTCAATAGTTGGGACCGGTAGAAGACAACAAGTGATAGTTGGGACCAATGAAAACCAATATACCTTTTAAAAATAAGATTTTTAGTATAACAATATTATACTCAAATTAAAGAGAATAAAGTGCTTAGTTTTATGGTGTAGTTTATTTTTTTTAAATCATATAAAAATGTTATGTATATTTATAAAACACTGAGGTCTTTAATAGTATGTTATTATTTATTTTATCCATAAGTTTATTTTTAAACCCTATCAAATATAAACCGACTCACGTAAACCCCTTGTAGTAAAGGGTTAAAAATATAAATACTCTTTAAATTTTTCAGAATTCTCCAAAATATTAAGGGACCAAAAATGTAATTAGTTTTATATTTTAAATAGAAAAAACATTATTGTGAAATAATCTCTCAAATAATGTCACATAAGCTAAAAGCTATGAAAACATGCCACATAGGATTTTTTTATTTTGCTATATTATATAAGGATATGGTATAACTTAATATTATTGAACTTATTTTGTGTCCAAATTGGAAATCTTATGGTATTGCTTTGATAAATATACAATTATCATACCCCGGTCCGACTGCGATCCGATCATTAAAATTAAAATAACGGTTCAGTGTCCAGTCCGGTTTTCAAAACATTGGTGCATGGCGAATGGGTATGGAGCAATGTAGTTTTTCGTCCCCAGATATCTTAAATGGGTATGTAGCAATGTAGTTACAACTTTATCTTTGTAATTTAAATTCTAATAATTATATACTCCGTACTTGATTGTTACATGTAAAAATTAAAATAACATAAATCATTGACCAATTATGTAAACTAGATGTACACAATCGCTAGCACACTTGCTAGCTCTGCGTGAGATAGATTCATGTTATATGAATATACATAGGTTTTAGTAGTAACATTGTTTCATTTTGATCCAAACCTTGTGACTGTTTTCATTGCCTTTGGTCATTAACCCCAAGAGATATTAAACATCATAACACATTATTGCAACAAGTTTGTATTGTATTTACTCAAACAATCTCATCACACCCAATTGTCTATAACTAAATTATAAAGGTAACCTTAAGTCGTTATAATTTCCATTATACTGCCCAAATCAAATAACACAAACAAATCTCCTCTTCTAATAAATCACTAACCCATTCTCCCACATTGCGCCACTTGTCAACGCCACAGCAACTCTCAGCTAATTCGCGGATCCACCCACTAACCCAAGATCCGTTTTCTTAACCCGGCAATTATACGGATCTAATATAATGTTTCTTAACCTAAACTTCCATCCCATTTTTCACACAAAAACACCTTCAGCCGCCGCTCCTCCTCCTTCAATTTCATCTTTGCAATCCCGTTCTAAATATTTCAATCCGCCGCTCATCATCTCCGATTCTCTTTTCAGGTTTGTTCGTTTCCCATGTTTGTCATCTTCTCTCTGCGATTTATCAGCTATTAAAAACAAACGATTTGATAAACCCTAATTTGTAGATAATTATGTGTTTGTTTGTGTGTAATTGAGTGTTTTGTAATCATTCAAAAATTTTCCGTTCATATTGCTGCTTATCTATGGATATTTATGAAAAAATATAACACATTGTTATTGTTTGTTTCTTTTTTGGCAGTTGATACAATGATTTGTGATCTCTCATTAAATATCTAATGTTTATAACTTATTTTTTACTGATTTGCAGGTAATGATTTATGATCTGTGTGCACTCATCATCTCCTCTTCAAGTAAAGTATCACATGTAAGTTAGTTGTTCAGGCTGTTACAACTATAACAGATCTCCCAACTTTTTTTAGTTTGTTACTGAAACATTGCAAACTATAAATAGGTATGGAGTCCCTATATTGAATATCAAATGACAAAAAACTCTCTATTCTGATAGGCCAAAGCTAAGTACTACTGATAAGCATGTTGTTCAAAATTGGGATCCATAAACTGTAAGTGTGTAAGGCTATTATGTAAAATTTTAATATTTAATCATGCTGAACAAATAAACTTTGAATTAAATTACATAAATGGTCCTCTGGTATGTGGTTTGGTACAAACCATAAATACTTTGACCAATCCACTAGGACACTTTATGTGTTTACTCCCAGTTTTATGTAAATCTTCCACAAAGTAAATTTTTTAAAGATTTGAATGGTACTTCATGAATCTTAACGCAAGTGTTGTCTAGGAACCTAAATTTTTGGGCATATTTAAAGGGAATTAGTATATGGAACAGATAATCTCATAACTGTTGAATGCTAATACATTATTAAGATAAAATCACATGACAACATGATTAAAAAGTGGGTTGTTTTCATTGGTTGTAGGGGGAAGGAATGACCACCACTGAACCAACTGTTGGAGCCATACGTGGCATATATTTGTTTCGTGAAAGTAGACTGATACAATTGGCTCTAGACACCAGCCAAATCCCATCTTATTTCTTATAGTACTTTGTATAGGCTAAGTGAAAAGGAGAAATATCTATATATGTTTTAAAATCTTTTATAGGGCATTTTATGTATTTTTTTCTTTCTAAAACCAAGTCTAAAGATCAAATGGGTGTTTAAATCTATTACCAGCCAAAATCAAAATCCAAATGTCACTTGAATCTGATTTATATTTTTTGTTGTGATTTTATAAATGTGAGACGTGACTTTTCGAATATAGTTTGTGTTTACATGTTGGGAAACCATTCATGTTGGGAAACCAAAGACCTAGAATTCGCTATGACACGTCTGGTGCGTGCTCTATTTTTACCATCAAATTGTCTTAGGTGTTTGTTTTGCTGATCTCCTTTTGGTTGATGACCTTAAACACATGTTTGATTTTTTGGTCAAATAAAGTGTCTGTTGAATATGACCATTACACTTCAAATTAGTCGATTTTTTTTACTTCTTAAAGTGTTTGGAGAAGTACTGATATGTACCATATCGTGAATAGTATACTTGCCATTATGAGTTATGACAAAGTCACTAGCCTATCAAACAAATTGTTATGGTTTACTTTAATTTAGTGTTCTAAAACTTTCATTTTATATACATATGAATAAGACCAATGTCTCCAAGATTGAAGATTAAAGAAGAACGTAAAGAAGAAAGATGGTGGTGGCACCAACTTCAACTAGAGAATCACATATGAGGTGTTGTGGCTTTAATCTTGATTTTCATTACGATCAGTTTTATATTTACATTTCTAAAGTGATCATATGCATATCCGAAATTTCTATATTTCATTTGGGATGTTTCTTGGTTTTGATAGGCCCATGCATGTATTATACAATTGGTGTAAGTCGTCTCTCATTGATACCTTATATGGCTCTATGATACCATAGAAAGAACTAAATTTTTAATTCATTATTACTGTTCCATCCGCGTGAACATGTGGGTGTTAACACCCATAGTTTCATTCCACGATTCACACACGTCTTGGCTTGAAAATTGATATATAAGAAGACAAAGCTGACAATGTTACAAAACACACAACTAATGTTGTCTATAAGAAAATCTTTAGAAAAATGTATTTCAACATTTTTAATGTTATCATACTATTAAGTAAATCGGTCTATTTTCATCGTTTTCGCTGTTTTCATGTTACATATTGTTTTACCAATTTTTTCATATTTGCTTTCTTTACATCGTATTGTTCAGGTTAATTCTATTTTTAATAGTAAAACAAATAATTGCATTTTATCATTTCATCCCGTGGGTACCCACGGGTTCTAACCTAATGTAGTGATATGCAACTTGAAGATAAACAATAATATTTCAAACCATCACCAATTCACCATGACCTACAGGATTGACACCACCTCCTCCAATTATATAAACAGCGTTCGAATTATCCATGCATTTCTTATCATTAATAAAATAAACACATTTATTATCCATGAGTTATTATTTAAAAATATAGGAAATTTAGACACATGCATGATGACACAATGGATATCAATCATGGCCGGCCCGAAGGAGTGCGGCGTGTGCGATCACACTAACACCATCTCTTGAGGGGGCATCATGATCGGAGACGAGTACTTAATGTTTTCCGTTCTGTTTTCTGATTGAAAGTTGGCTAATAGCTACGTTGTTTTTTTCAGATGAATTTGACTGTGCACAGTAAAAAATAAGAAGATGAAGGATAAATGCTTCTCTTTATTTTTTTAGTATAGTTAATTTATTTTAATATAATAAATCCTGACACACTAGCAGATGTTGTGTGGGCAAAATTTTACTATTAGAAAGCATATATTAGTTTAAATTTCAATTTCTCTTTTAAATTATGTTTTTTTGCTTAAAATTAAATAGTAGAAACCTGTTGTTTAGAAGAAAAAAAATGGTAGAAACTCAATTAAATTAAATTATTTTATGTTATCACTTTTTTTTATTTTTTCTTTTAATACATATAATAATGATATATTAACTTGTTAATTGTATTAGATATTTCTTACTTGAATTTATCTTCTATTGTATTATTCTGAAAAAAAAAAGTTTATTACGGTTGCTTTACTAATAAAACTAGTAAGATGCGTCGGCTCGCGCGTTGCGCAAGCCTTTCGTTTTGCGACTTAAACAAACTATACAATCATAACGGGGCTCAGAATCGACAATTGTACCATGAGGTAGCTTGTTGTTACTCATCATAATCCAATAAAAATAATCAAACATCTAAACAAAATTTGAAACAAATAAACGTTTTTAGGGGCTCAGAGTTAATCCAAAAACATATCGTAAACGTAACATGGCTGCAGTGGCATTGCAGGCATAAACCGACAATACACAAAATTTGTCATGCCAACGGAACTATCACTATGACCTCATCACAGCCCAATTTCACCACATTCACCACAACCAGAACGAACTCTGTTTCTGTAATGACTGTAAAATACCCCGAGAAATACCATTCACTTCGATCACATTTCAACTAAAATGGGAATAACATCATCAGATATCAAGTATCATCCACATTCAAAGATGTAGATTTATATACTAACATTAATCCTAAATGACAAACACAACAAACAATTCAATAACACATATCCTTGTTTTGTTTATCAGCAAGATTGGAAGTTTCACATAACCAAATAGCCATCATCATCAATAATCATGAAACCCCGAAAACAGCCCAGAAATCAGGGGCTAGAAACTCCAAAACACGATTCTGGGCCAAAACACACCATCAACCATATATTTATACACGAATCGGCGTTCAACGCCACCACAAACCACCAATGCCACATATCCGGTACAATAACCACCATTCATTGCCGGTAACCAACCAGGCGTCGAAGGCGACATAAAGACACGAATCAAGCACCCAAACCTTGAAATCTCTGGTCACAACCAGTTACAACCAAATCAAAGAGTCTAAATGACCTGCATGCAAGAACAGATCGCAACCGTAGGCCACACAGATCCGAAGATCGGCAACCACAACGGCAGCAACCATCGCAAACCATAGAACCACCGCAAAAAGAGGCCGGAATTACGACGGCGTTGGCCGAAACCCATCGGAAGCACACAATAGAGAGACATGATAGAATTGATGGTGAAAACCTATAGAGAGAGAGTAGAATATAATCACAACAACAATGGTTTTGGTGGTGGTTGTTGGCAATAATCCAGAATGGTCAACAAACACCCAAATACCCCCACTTGTCACACCCTCAATTTTCCACAAACGGGGTATCCGTTAGGCGTGTGACATACCAGGATCTCAAGCTATTAGTTACAGCAAACACTGACTCAACGTTTTAAACAAAAGTCCTTATTAAAGTATTAAACCAAAACCTAATGTTTAAAATGAAAAGTTTCAGAGTTTAGCGGAAGCATTTGTAAAACAATCTCGTACTCAAAATCCAAGTACGCAATAGCAAAGATTAAACCAACCAAAGTTATGAAAACCTATGCATAAAGTTAGCACGACCCAAACAACCGTTTCAAAAACCAATAACAGTATAAATGACAAAACGTAGTAGTTTTAAGACCAATGCATGCAAGTGTCCTACTCGTGCGCCTTCCTAGTTCCCTGAGAAAAACATACTAAAACGAGTCTACAAATAATGTTAGTGAGTTCAATGAGTTTATTTAAATAACATAAATAAAATGTAAGTTTCCTTGATAAATCAATATATATTGCTGGTTTGCAAGACCACCTTGCTTACTACACGAGCACGTCGAGATTAAACTGAACGTTACTTTACTTGCCTTGTCGCCATCACTACGGATGACCAAATGTTTAAAGGACAATTTGCACCAACTAGCTCCCCGCTAGCGGTGGGGTCTGCCGAACCCGTAGTACTACTCAAATTTCCCCGTTATGCCGAAGTTGGCATATAAATAATCTCGACTAAAGAAAAGGACTTTATAAGTATGTTAATGCTCGGTAAAATAAGCCCTTAACAATAATATTATTTATCCCAAAAGATTGCCCAAGTTGGCAATGAAAGTTTTGCCCGAAGGCCCCACCCGAAGGTGTAAAACGTAGCCGTAGTTGGCCCTGCCCGAAGGCAATAAGTTTTGCCCGAAGGCCCTGCCCAAAGGCATAAAAATGCAGTCCGCCCGAAGGCGCTGTAAAATAATTGCCCGAAGGCTCTTTAAATTATTTGTATGTTTTCTCCCCGAAAAAGATTTAAAAGCGGGCAAAGAACTCACCTTTAAAGCGCACGTACAGCAAATAACAGCAAAGATGCAACAAAAGGCCTAAACCGCTTTACGACATGCTTTAAATGTTTATATACTAATTATTAACTAGAACTTATACTTGTATACACATAGAATAAACGCCTACTCATAAAATCATATATTCATTCCTGCATATACATCGCATACATACTTACACATATACGTACAATATATTTTCATGGATTTCGCTGCTACTCAAGCCTATCGATATATATATGCATTTGACCCGTTTTCACGCTCACAATTTACACATATATTGTTGGATTATGGTGACTTGTAATCCCTCATCATGTTGCCATCCAATTCATATAAAATCAGGAACACCCACGTATACATATGCATACATACACTATCACAACACATAATCACATTTTTTTTTGTGTTTCATATTCACCTATACCTATGCGTGCACAACTCTCTTGTAACTGTGGCTATATTTAAAGGCGCATATATAAACGATTATCGCACGTACATGCACACTACGCATACATATACATTCTCATACATGCTTATTGTTCCTTTTCTATTTGTATATATAGACACATAATGCAGGCACACAAACACATAACATACATACACACACTGTTACATGCTCACACACACACATAATATACATACACACGCTGTTACATGCTCACACACACACTCACATAATACACACACATATATGGCTGCGCATTTAATTACGATCGGCTTATACACACACACCCATGGTCATGCATATATATACACACGTACATAGAATAGATACACACAACATGATCATGATACATATCCTACTGTTTCCATACACCATATATATATACAGACATATATATACAATTAATACACATACACACGTATAACCGTTTGTTTAAACCAAACCAGAATCGAATCCGTAACGAACAATACGAGCTTAAGGAAAACTCACCGGAAAGGTTGACGGAGAAGATGACCGGAGATGAAAAGGAAAGGGCGATTGGAAGCGGTTTTTGCGGCTGCTGCTCCGGGACCGTCACCGGCTAACGCTGATCCGAATCAAAAGACCGCGAAACAGAAGACTCGGAGGCGAAAAGGAGAGGGCAGCCGGAACACGGTTTGCGGCTGCTGCACCGGAACTTTTTTTGGCTGCTGAATCAGAGAAGAGACGACCGGGGGAGTTCGCTTGGTTGCTGCTGCGTTTTTTTTTTTTGCAATGTCACCGAGTTCTCGGTGATGAAGGTGACGGTATAAAGGGGGAGGGTCGGCTAGGGTTGGGTGATTTAATTTCTAATTTACACTTAGGTCCTTCTACTTTAAAAGGTTATTTAGTTTAGGTTATAAAGTTAATAATTAGTTTAGTTAATTACACAATGACCCCCAAACTTATATAAAATCTAACCGAATATTCAAAGAATAGTTAATTGAGTTAACCTGGATTTACGGGGTGTCACATCATCCCCTTGTTAAATGAATTTTCGTCCCGAACATTACGCTGCGAAATAGAACAAAAGAAAAGAAAAATTTTCAGGTTGTCATACCACTTGTACCAAAAAGAATAACCCAGCTAAATACACTGCATACACCTGTCAACAACACACCAAATTACAAATATGCCCATATTTACTGTTCATTTCCGTTGGAATTTCAATAAAAGGAGAATTTGATAAACTTTTTCATAGAAACATGTGTATTCTAAAGCAGAAATATGTTTTATTAGTACCAAGTATAAACATAACTTTTAACAATTAAATAAGATACATAAAATTTTACTACTAGTGTAACATCTAACAACGACATACTTTTTGGGTTACAGTGTAACTTGTTCGTTTATCAGTCAGTTTATTGTAAAAACGTTTATTTGGTGTTCGTATATAAGCATATAAAAAATTGATCTAAAAAACTACCGATTGAGGGTTTTTCTCAAACTTGTATATCGATTGGCAAAAACGATTTTCCGGTGTAAATATTGAATGTATGAGCATTTCCATTGGGACCCTCTCGCTTTTGTGCGTTTTGCGGTTTTTAAAACCAAAGCGAACATGTATCTAGGGGCATTTTTTTCTCGCTTGCACAGGGCACTAAAATTCTCAGGAACGGCCTGATATCAATATCTCATATTTGTTCAAATACTGTG
Organism: Tagetes erecta; assembly: GCA_030867185.1. NCBI lineage: Eukaryota > Viridiplantae > Streptophyta > Magnoliopsida > Asterales > Asteraceae > Tagetes > Tagetes erecta. Next base: position 63,606,459 of record CM061488.1, read on the forward strand.
TTTCTTGATCATGAAAAAAAGTGGTATAACAAACCCTGTGACTATGCATTTAACAAGCTTGAATCATCGAGTGACCCAATAATGTATGTTGCTTTTGCAGTAGCATATCACTTCCGCCTATAAGCTTCCATATAATCAAGTCTTGTTGTGACAACCCGTAAATTTCATTCTAGTAAATTTAGTTAAAGTTTACATTATAAATGATAGCTCGGTTTACAAATAAAAGTTATATAACTCTAGGGTCCGTTTTGTAATAAATGAAAGTTAAATTATTAACCTTGGATGTCAACAAATTAATTAACAAAGTAAAAAGGCCCGTGTGTAAATTTTAGAATTAATTCATCAACCCTAACCACCCCCACACTTGTATATTAATAACACAACGCCTCTCGGCAACCATAATCATAGATTTTTTTTTTTCAAAAATGGGTATTGATAAGAGAAATAAAAATAAAAACAGGTGTGTCAGAAAACAAAAGGTGAATTGGTTTGTGAAGTATCCGTTCTTGTCAAGAGCAGATATATCATTTTCCTGACACAACCATTTTCCTCTATATTTTTCTTAAAGATACTGATTTGAAAAAAAATTTCATAATCATCACCATATTTTTCTTAAACAACAGTAGCAATCCACCATCCCTCTCATAGTTTCGATCACTCAACAACATACACCCACTCACCCCCGGTCACATACTACCTTCAATCGCCTCCCACTAGTACACAAGTGAATTAATAGTGCTCAACAAAAAATGAGTTTGTACGATTTAGGGGATATAACGCACTAAAAATTCAAAATCAACTCATTCTCGTTCAAATTCTGCACCAAAAATCCCACGTGCACTAAAAAACACAACGGTCGCTCGTCGTCTTCGAGATATATGTATATACCTGCAAATATCATATATATTCTCACTTTCAAATTCAACCTTTCTCTCAAATTCCTTCATAAAGTTCTCTTTCAAATTTATTCAAGGTTTTTTGTAAACTCAGTTGGTTAAGGTATGTACTTCGTAAACTGAAGTTGCTTATTTTTTAACTATATTATATACATAGATTAATGGATATATGTTATTAAATGTATGCTAAAGTTGGTTTACATATATTCAAAGTGTTTAGGTCTCATTCAAACCTCAACAAAAGGTATGTTAAGTTTCATTTGCTAATTTTTTTGTGATTTTGTTTGTTTATATGTTGATATATGTTATATATGTGTGTATATTATATGTGTCTTTGTATGTTTAAATATATAAAATATAGATAGATGTTTTTAAATCTTGATATTATATGCGTAGACATAGAAAATTTTAATCTTTGTACTTTTTTGCACGTGTTTTTGAATGTATATATACTTAAGATAATCGTTTAGTGTGTACAGTGACGGATCCAAGAATTTTTATCAGTGGGTTCACTATTTTTAGGTGCTTAAATTGTAATGAAATCAGACAAAAAAAAATTCGGGTCGGTTCAACGGTACAAATCGGGTTACCGGGTTATGTTCATCACAATAACAATGTGATACAATAAGTCAACTTTACACATTGGAAATTGAAATGATATGAGAAAAATTTCACGATTTTGAGCCCTAAAATGATAAAAGTCCATTAAAAAAAAGACTTTTAATAAAATGCTTGATAAGAGATTAGAACCCATGACCTTTTGCTAACTTACCATAGTAAATTCCAACTCATCTATGCAAACTTTATTACTTGAATCCACTCTTAATTATCTATATGGGTTCACTTCAAAATTTTCTATGGGTTCACTTCGAAATTTTCTATATAATTTATGTTAAATTTTTTAGACGTGGTGGGTTCACGTGAACCCGTTCTTTTAACACTGGATCCGTCCCTGAGTGTGTACCTGTCCAAAATTTGTCTAATATAGATAAATTTTGGATTGTCTCCTTTCTGGGACTGCTTTTTGACTATTCTATCTCATTAGGATGTGTATACATTTTAACGTGTTGACTTTTAAAGAAAAAGTCGGCAACATTTTCCCTTACTCTTTTGGGTTTGCGTTTTAGACGCATACTTGGGGAGTTAAGGGGAAATGTTGCCGATTTTTTCTTAAAAGTTAACACATTAATATGTATACACATGAGATAGAATATTCAAAAAGTGGGTTTTAGGATCTACCGCCCTAGAGCACCGGATTACATACATTTACATAGCTTTGTTGTTTGTTATAATTTTTCAGATGGATCGTGATACTTGGATGTACAAAACTTCGTCTCTATCCTCACATTATAGGTTGGGTGTTCAAAGTTTTATTAAGGCTGTCGAAGGAAATCGGGAGAAAAATGGAAGTCGGACTATTTCTTGTCCTTGTAACGTTTGTAAAACCTTTAAATATTTTAATGGTATTGAAGAAATAGAGTTTCATTTGTTACGAAATCGTTTTATGCCTAGAAATCATTGTTGGTCAAGACACGATGAATCAATAGTTGGTTTTAGCACTTCGTCAACCACTTTACAAACTAATAATAGTAGTCAACATGATGACCATTCAATCGACCACAACAACGAATCATTAGACCATGATTACCAAGATGATTATTCAATGGACCCCCTAGTGACATTTTAAATGAAATGTTACATGACATGGAGACTAATATGGGTGTTGTCGAAAAAAATAAACTACAACAATTATTTGAAGATGCCGAAAAACCTTTATATTCCAGTTCTTGTTTTAACAAACTTGATGCTGTGTTGAAACTATTTAAGTTAAAATCAAATAGTGGATGAAGCGATACAAGTTTCAATAAACTCTTAGTGCTTTTGCACGACATGCCTCCGGAAGACAATGAATTACCAATTTCGACATACCAAGCAAAGAAAATGATGTGTCCGATGGGATTGGAAGTTGAAACAATACATGTATGTACAAATAATTTTATATTGTATAGAAACAAGTATGCAAAAAAAACATAAATGTGTTGAGTGCGGTGCATCGAGGTATAAACATATAAAAGATTCAGATGAAGTTGATGATGTTGTGGAAAAAAAACGGACCGTCAGCTAAAATTTTGTGTTATCTACCTATTATACCGAGACTGGAAAGGTTATTTTCAAATGAAAAGGAAGCAAAAGTATTGCGTTGGCATTCGGATGCACGTGTGAGTGATGAAAAATTAAGACATGTGGCAGATTCACCTCAATGGAGAACAATTGATAGGAAATATCGTGATTTCGGGAAGGAGACAAGAAACATAAGGTTTGGGCTTAGTTCGGACGGGATCAATCCTTTCGAGAACATGAGCAGTCGTCATAGTACGTGGCCGGTTATGTTATGCATATACAATCTTCCACCGTGGTTATACATGAAACGCAAGTACATTATGATGTCGTTGTTGATTCAAGGTCTGAGACAACCTGGTAATGATATTGATGTGCATTTGTCACCTTTGATTGATGACTTGAAAACTCTACGGGAATCTTGTGTAGACATATACGATGCTTATAAGAAAGAACACTTTCGATTGCGAGCGGTGTTTTTCTGTACAATAAATGATTTTCCAGCATATGGTAACTTGTCAGGGTTTGTTACGAAGGGTAAGAAAGCTTATCTAGTTTGTGAAGAGGAGACAACCTCGGCATGGTTAAAAAATTGCAAGAAAACAGTATACATGGGACATCGAAGATTCCTTCCGGAGGGTCACTGTTTTAGGAACAAAAAAGATGAGTTTGACGGAGAAACTGATACCTGGTTGCCGCCGCCACGGTTCGATCCATGGTCATGAGTTGAGAATCTTGATAAGGTATCGGGAAAAAGATATCGTGTTGATAAAGGAGCCATCTGAAAAAAAAGTCAATCTTTTGGGATTTACCTTATTGGAGAGATTTAACTGTTAGACATTATTCGGATGTTATGCATATATAGAAAAATGTATGTGACAGCTTGTTAGGCTTATTATTAAATATTCCTGGTAAAACTAAATATGGGGTCAATGTTAGAAAAGACATGCAGCTTATGAATATACGCCCAAATCTTGGCCTAAAACATAAAGGTGAATGTGTTTATCTGTCACCTGCTTGTTATAATACATCAAAAGAAGAAAGGAAGCAGTTTTGTCAATGTTTACATGATATTAAAGTTCCATCATCTTATTCTGCTAACATTAAAAGACTGGTTTTAATGAAAGATAGTAAATTGATTGGAATGAAGTCTCATGATTGTTATGTTTTGATGACACATATGATTCCTATTGCGATACATGGATTGTTGCCGGATCACGTCCGACATACAATCACAAAACTTTGTTTGTTTTTTAACAACATCCACTCGAAGGTGATTGATGTAGAAGCCTTGGACCAATGGCAAAACGACATTCGTGAAACCTTTTGTGAACTAGAGATGTACTTTCCACCATCATTTTATTCACATAATGGTTCACTTAGTATATCACATCGTACAAGAGATTAAGGTTTGTGGTACCATATTCCTACGATACATGTACCATTTTGAAAGATATATGAGTGTTTTAAAAGGTTATGTAAGGAACCAGAATCGACCGGAGGGCGGTATTATTAAGGGGTATACTTCCGAAGAGGTGACTCAGTTCTGCGAAGGTAATGATATCAACATATAATTATATTAGTGTAAACATACGATATACTAAATTTTTTCACAGACTATATGGAGGATGTGAGCAATATTACCGAGGTTCCTAAAAGTCGTCATTCAGGACGACTTGGGGGGTCAACCTGTAATTGGTATCAAAGCAGTCAATAAAGATCATGACAATGTTCTAGCAGCACATTTGGTGGTCCTGAAACATACGACATGTCTTGCTCCATATGTTAATGAACACATGGACATGTTATGATCGATAAACCCAGGTAAGGGTGAAGGTTAATACATAAACACTCAAAACAAAAGTTTAGCGGCTTGGATGAAAGAGAAGGTAACAAACATCGATGTTGATGAAACTGTGAAAAGGTTAGGACGTGGTCCGGATTTTAGAGTTAAAACTTGTTAAGGGTACGACATTAATGGTTATACGTTTTACACCAGTGATCAAGATAAAAAAGTGTCGTGCAAAATAGTGGAGTTACAATAATAGCATCAGCGACCGAGATCAACAAACAAAGTCATGATACAATAATCGCCAAAAAATCTTACTACGACGTTATAGAAGAAATTTGGGAATTGGACTATCATGAATTCACTGTTCTTGTATTCAAATGCAAGTGGGTGAATAACGGCATAGGTGTTGAAGTTGACAAATATGATTTTACACTTGTGGATCTTACAACTAGTGGCAATAAAGACGAACCATTCGTTTTGGCAACACATGTCACTCAAGTTTTTTTTGTCAATGATCCGAGTAAACCAAGTCACCACATTGTCTTGCAAGGTAAACGGCGTATTCTTGGTGTTGATGATGTCAATAATGAGGATGAATACGACCACTTTGATGATTTATCACCATCTTCAGAAGGTACTTGATCGATTAATCAAAGTCTTTGGAAGTCACCATACTATATGTCATCCTTCACCCCAGGGGATGTATCCCGATCCGTGTGCCAAACTTGCAGTCCCATTAATTGATATGTTGGTGTTATCACAAGAGATTGACTTGATTCTTCTGTGGTACATGCGTTTGCAATGTAAGTTATTATACTTTTAATATTATACAGTAACATTTTTAGATCATATAATTTAATAATTTTATTAGACATATAATTTAATATTTTAGGTGTCTATATGAGGATGCATCCGATTCCAAAAGCGCAATCCTAGATCCTTCACGCATACTTGATTGGCTATGTGAACTATATCGGGATGATGTAGTCCGCTACATGAAAGAAATGCATGTGTATCATGAAGATAAAAAATATTTTCTTCACCATATCTAGCCGGGTATTATATACCTTTCCACAAAAGATATACATAAATATAAACATATTATTTTATATATAATATCTAAATTTTGTAGAAATCATTGGACCTTAATCATCGTTGAACCGAGCACTTGTTGTGCACATATTGTTGATTCGCTATTAAGAAACAAAAAGAAGATGCTTACGAGATTTCCAAATTAATTCCCGAAGGATTTTCAAAGGGATTTACTTGGTCAATGACAAAGGTATGTTTTTTTTGTCAATTTTACTTTTGAATTGTTTAAAGACTAATTGTAATATAATTGTAGTGTACCCAACAAAAGAAAAGTTGGGAATGCGGTTACATGGTCGTAAAACACATGCGAGACTTTATTGATACCTTCCAACATGATTTTATTAATAAAGTAAGTGTTTTGCATATATATATATTATATATATATATTATATATATATATAAAGTAATAGTTTATTATGTGTTTTTTGTTATTCTTTTAAACTCTTTTTTTATTTGTTTTAGCATTCTTATAAAGTCATTTTCTTGAGTTGAGATTATTTATATGCCAACTTCGACATAACGGGGAAAATTGAGTAGTACTACGAGTTTGGCAGACCGCACCACTAGCTGGGGAGCTAGGTGGTGCAAATTATCCTTTACCCATATTGGTCATCCGTAGTGATGGCGACAAGACAAGTTAAGTATCATTCAATTTAATCTCGATGTGCGCATGTAGTAAGCAAGGTGGTGTTGCAAACCAACAATAATATATTGATTTGTCAGGAAACTTATTTTTATTTATACTGTTAAATAAACTCATTGAACTCACCAACATTTTGTGTTGACTCGTTTAAGTATGTTTTTCTTAGGGATCTAGGAAGTCGCACGAGTAGGACATTTGCATGCATTGGTTTTAGTTCATTAATTTATTTATTTACTTACATTACTTATAACTTGGGTTGGTTTTACCTTTTATTTTACGTACTTGGACTTTGAGTACGAGGTTGTTTTTCAAATGCTTCCGCTAAACTTTAAAATTTACATTTTATACCCTGAGTTTTGGGTTAATGTTAAAGTTAAACTTTTGTTAAACCATTGAGTCAATAAAAACCCATTTTTTTTAAAATTAAAATTTTCAAAAAAATTCATAAGTTTTAAATAATAAATATGACTTAATATGATAAATCTTAAGACACAAAACAACAAAATTACATAAAAATAATATTTAACCATAATAGTACTTGATAAACGAATATGAAAAAAGATTAAAAGTCTATTAAAGTCCATCTCCACCTCCATTCTCCACTAACATTTTATATAAATAAATATTAACAGGTGATCTATCGTGTTAACAGATCTTTAACCTGTTAAGACACGATAATTAACGTGTCTTTATCGTGTTAACATGTTAATGACACGACACCTGTTAAGGTCAAACACGAAACCTGTTAATTCCGTGTCGTTTCGTGTCGTGTTATCGTGTCCGTGTCAGAAATTGTCAGCTCTAGCCGGGATAACCAACCTTGCAAATTAGGAGTTTGTAAAATATGAAACTATCATAGGATTAAACTGATTTATTTTTGCTTTGAAATGCTTTGACCGCACCACTATCATAGGATTAACAGATCTTTAACCTGTTAAGACACGATAATTAACGTGTCTTTATCGTGTTAACATGCTTCAAACTTTTTTGAAGCTCTTGCATCTCATGCTTTATTAACTTCTTGGTTGTTAATAGTACATCCTATGTGACTATTTTATAATGAATATTCTTTTCTAATGAACGTTTCATTGGAGGTTAATGTGTATCATGTTGTGAATGGACAATTCAATTGCTTTATCTGAATCTTATATGAATCCCTTATTCATATCATCGACCTCACAATTAGTCTTAATTCAATGAACTCTTTCAAAGGCGGTATGAATACTTTGTATGAATCAACTATTCATTTACTTTAGATCTTATCTAAGCTTTAATTAGTTAAGACTCTTTTACATGAGAATTTATTGCAAAGTTTGTAGACCTTGTATTTATAATATTTTCAAGACAGATTGACACGCTTATGTGTGCTATTTTATGATTCTACTTGTTGGTCCTTGTGACCGATAAAATATGCTTTTGATTGTTTAGATCTAACCAGATCTAAAAGTTATCAATTAATTTGATAACTTCTAAACAAGCTTTGATTGTAAAAGTATAAACCATTTCCAATAATCAAGCAAAGAGAGAAAAAGATGTATAGATGGTCAAAAGACGTAAATAAGAAGCTCTAGCAATAACAAAAAGGGTATGAACTCAATTCAGCAACATAGCCTTACAAATCCAAGAGTTACAAAATAAGGAAATTGAGCTTCTATTTATAGACTTACAAAAGCTAATTTTGCTTGCAATTTTGCTACATCGAAATTGCCAAGACTATGATCAAGTTATGAACATGAGCGAAACTGTAGTTTCGCTTGTAATTTTGCTGGCCACAGTTTAAATACAAAAGATAATAAAGTTAATCTATTACAATAGAAAACTAAGTATATGTAATAGCAAGGTTAATGCCACCCTATATGTGATCATCAATACTCTCCCTAGGGGTATTCATATGCTGCGTCTTCAAGGTTAGCTATAACTGTCGATTGCACCATCTACCTTGCCATATCTTTGACATCTCCTCAATGATCTTCAAATCCCTGCACACTCTTTGTGAGCTGCCTTACCTCTGATATGTCCCCTTTTGCCCTATTGGCCACCCTTTCAAACATGCTAGCTTTCTCTTTAGTCTCAATTCCTTCTTCATACTTAATCGGATTTTCACATAGTACTTTTAATCACCGAAAAAGAATACCTCCATTGGATCGAACAACCTTACTCCGTTTTCGTCTTTTACTCTCACTACTACTTCTTCAGTTTGATTATCATAGAACCACTTAATGAAATTATGCAGTCTAAAAGGTTGTACATCAGGTATTCTCAATCTCGTGGCAATCTTTATTGGCTTCAGTCTTAGAACTATCTTTTCATTTCCCGTGACCTAGTAAATATCCTTCTTTGATCTCTTCCTTTTTGCCTTCATAAACCTAAAACAATCAAAATTATCAAGAACTCCTGAATGGATTTCATGTTCTAGGAGTTTAGCATGATCGTCGAGATTTGATTTTATCAAAGGAAGCTCAACCAATATTTTTAAATCCCATAGAGGTAAGGTTTTGAAATATTTTCTCGATCTCAAATAATTTTTAGTTCCTCATCTTCTTTTGATCATGTACATTTTATTCTACAGGTTGTATTTCCAGCTAGAAATCTTTTTAGCAGGTTCCTTTCGAGATGGTGCTTCCATGTTCTAAAATAATGGGGTCAATCTTTCGAAATCCTCCACCCTTTTAAACCAATCTGCCTTTTCCACCTCTACCATATCCCATTCGATTTAACTCCTCTGAGCTACATACGTCATTTGTTTCTCCCTAGTTTCATAAAACACTAGCTCAGAATTATTGTCCCACCAGTTGTTCATCTTCCTCTTCCTCAGATTTATTTCCTTCGACATTTACAATGGATTTAGGAATTTCTGCGTCAATGTTCATAACTTCCACAACCTCTTATTCTAACTCTTCTCTCGGGATTACCTCACCTTCAATTCTTTCCAGTACCTTTGTAGCTCCACTATAAACTTTCTTCGTATCACCACATTTAGGAACCTCAGTTTCAATTTCAGCACCACTCAAATCAAGGTTGATATCAAAGTTAAAGTCATCATCAGTCTCGGGCATGAACCTCAGTTTGAATACCTTCCCGGCCAGTGAGGCATTATCATTTTATCAAAAGTAAATGCTAGATATGATCAAATTGATGAGTAAAGTTATAGAGAAGTTGGCACACAAAACGGAACTTGAAAGGTAAAATATTATAAGGATCAACATCAACGAGATGTGACTCATCTTATAATCAATGACCTTGGAAACAGGGAAATACTTTCAAAGCACATAAATCCATTTGAAATATTCTTCAAAGATGATCTTGTTGGTGTATCAAATGATACTCTTGAACAGATGAGCAAGCTGCATATCTTGTATAAAGATGACAAGTATATCAAGATTGCAGCAAAATTCAAAGATAATATTAGAAGAGCACTAAAGTTGCTTAAAGACTTGCCAATAAACCGTTATATCAAGAAATCAAGGCAGATGAAACAAAAGAATAAGCATAATCAATGGGGGAGTATTGATGAGTGTCTTAGCCTAGATGATTAAAGCCTAGATGATTAAAAGTCTTATTCTATTTAACTATTGTTAAATTTTGACTAGGTCTAGTTTATGTCATTCATGTATTATAAATAAAATGTTTAGGTAGAATTTCTATTAAGAGCATCTATACAAAGTTTCAGCTCTTTTTAAGTTTTTTGACAATGAATAAATACATAGCCTCTTAATATTCTTCAATTATTTGTGTTCTTTTATTAGATTTGTCTGCGTTTGTGTTTTGATTATTGATTGTAGGTTTCTGTTACATAGATTGATTTATTTGAATCTATCACTATTTGTTGTCTTTTTTCTATCGAATTGTAGATACAAAACTTTTTGTCAGGTGTCACATGAATCACTTGCTGAAAGAATTTCCGTAGTGAAAATTTGGGTCTAAAATATATCAGACAACAAGTTGCATGTGGCAAGTCGTGCAAGTTTTGTAAAATCCAACTTTATGTTTTTTTATAATTGAAACTCCTTTCAACACTCAACATGATTTCTTTTTAAAGGGATTTTTACATATTTCCCCTTCCTAACCTTCTTAATTACATATATCCCCAACCCTTAATTTTTATTACATATTTCCCCTTCCATTAAAATTTGACACAATTACCCTTATCAATTCTCATAAATAAATATATATATGCGTGATTGAAATTTAATTTAGACAAAAAATGATATTATATCAAATAACAAAGCTAGATCCATGACGAGCTTTAATAAACAAGTGATATGTAACGCGGTTCAAAAAACAAAATAATATAAATGATTCGTAAACATAATGGCCTAATGGATTCGATTTAGATTAAAATTAAAGAAATATGTAAATAATCATTTAATTAGTTTATTAAGGGTAAAATAGTAATTCAATTAATTAATTTTAATGACATGGGGAAATGTGTAATATATGTGCTTAAGGAAGGGAAAATATGTAATTGATTTTTAGGGTTGGGTAAATATGTAATAAAAAAACCTATGAAATGGATATATGTAAATGCCCCCTTTTTAAATACCTGTTATTTAAAATTACGTTGGTCTTATCGCAAACACTAGTATTAAACTACTAAATCTTTTTTTGAATTTAAAGTTTTTACAATTTTAAAAAATCTTGTTTTATCTTTCAAGTAAACTCTTTATTTAAATTAATTTTCGAGTTTAACAAAATCTTATTTTAAAAAGCTGTCGTTTTATGATCGCGCTACTACTTATAATTTGTTTGGTTTCGTTCTAGCCAAAAAACAATAAACCGAGCTGGTCATAGTGACAAAACACAAAAGCTCCTTTTTGCACCTACTCCTACGAGATCGTCATCTCCTTCGACCATGATCCCGTCAGGCTGCTCAGTTCTTGATTTTCCAATATTTTGTCTCGCCCAGATTACAATTTAAATAACAATTTTCAAAAATTGATACTAATTTTTTTTCAAAGGATCCAAAACACCTAGAAAAATACAAGATACAAACCAAAAAGCAAAAAAATAAAAAAACCATTGGGACATAAGGGTTGGTCCAATCCCATAATCAAAACAAAAAAGGCGTAGTTTTATCAAACAAAAGTATTTAAAAATAAAACTAATCGTTTTACAATAAAAATGAACCATTTGAGCATTGTAAAAGTTGATTTGACAACACTGTTGGGCTTCCATATACTAGTTAAAATTTAAAATTAGAATTTGTTAGCGGAAGCGGGTATATGGTATGGATCAGATCTAATCCCTTCAGAATCAAGCTTAAACAAGTTAAATGCACGTTAACTATTAAAGTCATCTTTTGATTAAACAAAGAAGATCTAACATTTTGAATCCATAAACGTCCCACTAGAAGACTTGATCATGAACCAAAATCCGAGATGATCCAATCAACCAAAAAATTCTCGATGATGGCGGCGACAGCTGGCTAAGGTGGCGTGACGGCGACGGTGAAGGACCTTTGGCAATGGTCAGACGGCACAGGGTGGGTGGTGATTAGGTTTGAAACCCTTTGAAGTGGTGTATGTTATTATGAGATATAATCCCTATGTTTATAATATAACTTGTATTATCCCTTAAGTCATTGATGTATTATTATTGTTATACAAAGTTTAACACCCATGTGATACACATGGGTTAAATAAAAATATTTAAGAAAATTATAATCATTATATTTAAAAATTTGTATTTTTTTGTAAATTACTATAAATCACACAATTTTGTCTTCATCAACTCTCATACTTAATTTTTCCCTCTTAAACTTTCTTTTATAAAACACATTATGTTTTCCTCCCAAAACATTGCCCCCTAAAACCTTAATTTATTAGATAGATTGGGTTTAACTCCTGAAACAAAGCGTTACAAATAAAATTATGGGTTTCGCGATTTTAACACCCTTAGACTAAAAATTTTAGCTTCGCCAGTATAATAATACGTAGAAATTATTATTAACTTTATTAATAATACTATTATCGTTTGCAAGGATAATTTTATTCAGACGAATTGAAGTGTCGTTAAAGGTTGTTTCTCACGAACTAATTTAATTATGTGTATTTTGTCATCGGAGACGTCCAAATTTTCAAGTAGTGAACAATAAAACATTAATTAGAATAAATTTAATTATGAGCATAAACTCATGAATTTAAGTTTGTCGTCATCTCGATCGGTCTCTTTACTTGTTCCTTAAATTAACTGTACATATTGGATATTATTATCACAAACTGATCGAAATACATTTTATTTATTCAATTTAATTTGTACATTAATAAAGAGTAAATTACTATTTGAGTACTCGTGGTTTGAAGTCTTTAACCATGTGAGTCTAAATTTCAATCTTTTAACATATTGAACCATATGGTTTTTATTTTATAACCATTTGAGTCAAAATGACTAACAAGGTTAGTTTTTTCAGTTAGTTTATAATAAAATGATCCAACCCAAATGCTCTTAGACTCAATTGGTTATTTTTCATAACATTGGAAACCCATATATATACACTTATTTTTCAAAAAAATTTAAAATCTTTTAAACTGTAATGTTTTTTAAACATCTAATTTTAAACGTATCTCTTTAACCGTTTGTTTTTTAAATGTTTTTTTTACTAAAACCACATTTTTATATTTTTAAAAACTTTAATCGTTCAGTTTTATAAACACTCGGGTGTAAGACTTTTTAAAAACATTCAGCATTTTAAATATCTTTTTATAACAATTCATCTTATTTAAATAACTTTTTTAACCGTTCAACTATCTGTTTTTTATTTAATCATCTTTTTAAAAATTTTATCTTATCTAATAAAGACGTCAAAAAATCTGAAAGATTTAAAAAGACGTTCAGTTTTTGTAAGACTTAAATGTTTTGTGTTACTTAAGCGTCTTTTGTAAATATAGTGAAAAATTTTAAAAAATGATTAAGTAAAACAAACGGTTTAAAAAATAAGTTAAAATAGTCAAATGGTTAAAAAAATATTTTAAATAAAATAAATGATTTATAAAAGACATTTATGAAGCCAAATATTTTTAAAAGACAAAAAGTCACTATTTGTAAAACCAAACAATTAAAATTTTTGAAAAGAAAATACGTTTTTTTAATATAGACATTTGAAAAACTTAACGACATATTTTATAAATTTAAAACCAATTATTTAAATAACAAACCGTATTACATATATATATATATATATATTTTATACTTTGGTCCCTAAGGTTATAAAAATAACTATTTGGGTCTAGAGTAATTTTGGTCTTTTTATTATAAACTTAACTAAAAAAACTAACTATGTTAGTGATTTAGACTCAGATAGTTATAAAATACAAACCACGGGGTTCAATATGTTAATGGTTTAAAATTTAGACTCAAATGGTTAAAGGCCTCATACCGCAGGTACTCAAAAAGTAATTTAGGGGTTGTTTGTTTCACCCCTTAATGATTCAGTTCAGTGCTTAATCATTCAGATTCAACATTCAGAGCGTTTGTTTTTATAAAAAAAAAAAAAGAGTCTCTGAATGGTTCAGTTAATTGCTGAATAGTAGAAATTGAAAGATGCTGAATGGAACTGAATGAAGCATATACCAAACTTACCATCACATAAAGTTCTACCTCAATATCATTCCCATTAATAGAGTCTCTTAATAATTCAAACATTTTAATCATTTAGCACTTAATGATTCAGATTTTGTCAAGCAGTCCATTACTCTTAAATAAAAGAAAACGTGAGTCTCCAATTAAATACGTATTCAAGAAAAATTGATGGAAATTAGACAACATGGCATGCAATCAGGTAGGACTGGGCAGTTCTCGGGCGAACCCGAAAAAACCCGAAACCCGACCCGGAAAATATAAATAGCCCGAAATATTTTTTTAGTGATATCTGGGCTTTGGGCCTTAGTTTTGTTAATAAACCGGGTTCGGGCCGGGTCCGGGCCCAGCCCGTCAAAACTCCATGTCGGAAAAAAGCCCGAATTCAAATTTCAATTTAACAAATTTTATAAATTGAGGAACGATTTTGAAAGTTTAATAGTTTATCTAAGTTTTCAAAAACTGAATGATATGTTAATTTTCAACATAAGTATAGAATCAAAACTAAAAGAAACAAAAAGCACTAAACAATTGATTTCCAAAATTATAACCAAATAGTTAAAGCATCATACCAGTGGTTTTAATGGTTTATGAACGCCATATATAGTTGATTTTAAAAGCCTTGTTTAATTCAAGTTCAAGTCTTTTATATTATTGTGCTAAATGACATTTGGTTGTAACACATAGATATATAAAGGTTATTGTTAAAATTAAAATGAAGATCATCAAGAATAACATCAAACTCAAGAACACAAAAACTACTTGAGTGGGGGTTGGCAGTAGCCAGAACATATGTTACAAGGAAGGTGGTGCAAACCTGGTACAGTTCCGGCAATCACCTGCCTAAATCGCTACCCAATTAGTCGCCACTCGCCAAAAGCAAATCGATTTCACCTTTTCCAAATTAGGGCTTTTACAAGTTTGCTACTCAATTAGCATAAATTGCACTATTGCAAACATATTAAACATGCTATTAACCATGAAGAAGGACATCAATTAAGATAGTTGCTATGATTCAAACTGACGCCATGAGTGTTTGCTTGGTTTAAAGCCCTAATCACAGATTGGATTTAGAAAGAGAGGAGCTTGTGTTTTTGTAAAAAACGGGTAACGGGTATATCATCAAAGCCCGGTGTCAATATAATGTTTAAGCCCGAAGCCCGTTTTAATATAATGGGCCAGTTATCGGGCTTCAGTTTTACCAAAAACCGGGTTACGGGTCGGGCCGGGTTGTTTCCGGGTCGGGCCGGGTTTTCAGCTTTACCCACTCCTACAATCAGGTGAAGGTGATGGTTGGATAAGTGGATCAATCAATAATTACTCAATGTCAAGTTGTTATAATCATAATTATACATGTTATAACATCACTATATTAATTATACGAGTTAAATAAAAATTTAAAAAATATCTATATATAAGGGTGGTGGGTGTGGGTGCGGGTACCCATACGGGTATGCCCCTACCCGTGCGGTAACACCGCCGCCACCTATGCGGGTAGGGGTGCGGGTACTTGACCACGGGTTCAGCAAAATGTTGAGGGTTCACCTCGATTTCCGTGCTCTCTCACACACTTTTAATCATTTTTTTTGTTTTAATAAATAATATGTGAAGTGGAGTGTTGTGGTTGGTGGGTTGTGAGGGTAGTGTGAGGGTACTTGACAACTACCAAATTTATGAAGTGAGGGTAGTATGAGGGTAGTTGTGAGGTGGATATTTGTGATTGGTAGATTGTGAGGGTAGTGGGGGGTATGCCATAACCCACTCCCACCACCCTAAGTTCGTTTGTATTTCTAATCCGTTAGATCCGAACACGTGTTGACGAATGGTTTACTTATTAGAATCTTAATAACAATATTTATTATAAAACGTCTAATGATTCCAGTATAGCTGGTTAAGGACACCCGGTTTTACAGTGGTGGTCCAGGGTTCTAACCTTCCTGCCTGTGAGATTTTCCAGGAAAAACCCCATTGGTTTTCCCGGTTGAACGCCTAGCCAAATTCCGATGTCAAGTGGGCTCGGTTAAGACAACATATTGACCGGAGTGGGGTGGTGGGTTCCTCATTGCGGGGGATGCGACCAAATGGTTGCAAAATTGAAAGTCGCCGTTCAAAAAAAAATAAAACATCCTAACATTTCGTGACCCGAATTGCCAAGCACACGCATTAATATATGATTTGTAACCAGATACATGTATTTTAATTAAGTTATGCTTTATTAAGTTGGTTCTTGCGGAGTTTAGTTAATATGATTTAGGTAAAAACGACACCCTAATATGAACTTCCAGTTGCTTAAAGACCGACTTAAATGTTTTTTTTATTTTTGTCAGTAGTATATAACTATATATTAGTTTTTTACTAATAACTTAATATGTTTTTATATGTATGAAGTTTGTCCTCTTATTATATAAAAATTGTTCATTTCTATGTTTTCAAGCTCCGCCACCAATAATCATTTTAGTGGCAAAAAACAATAATATGAGTCGGCTAAACGTCATGAGCGTATGGAAATAACAATTGATGGACGTGTATAGCACACGTTCTAGCCATTAAATGCTCTCTAAATTAAACAGACACTTAACTAACTTTTCTTATCTCAAAATTTAAGGTTTTTTCCAAAATAGCAGCTACCCAACATGGGCCTATAAATTAGGCACAATGCCACCAGACACAAATTAGAATTAATTAAACCGATAAACGTACCTTGCTTTCATTTTAATATATTGTTAAAACCAATATATATATCCCCATATATGTATATATATATAACATATCTTGATCGATCAAGATTGAAGATGATGATGATGATTATGATAGCCAGTTTGGTGGACTCGATAACCACACCAATGAGGTTGTGGTTAGACAAGTGGGGTGAGAAGAGGAGGATGAGGGTGAAGGTCGTTGTTAGCTACATATCTGGTGTGGAGTGTATCGTTTGCTTGTCGGAAGTGGGTCTGGGAGAAGGATACGCGATGGTAGAAAGGTGCGGACATGGGTTTCATGTGGAGTGTCTAGAAGCATGGTTGAAACTCCATCCAAATTGCCCACTCTGTAGAACCTCAGCTGCTCTCGATGATGATTACAAGTATATTGTTAACTTGAAACACATCATAATCGACACTTGGCTAACAACTTTTTTCACCCTTCAATCCACTCTTTCTGAAAGTTGCGCTTACTTGTAGCACTGCCAACTGCCAGCCACATACTTATCACGATACTCACTCGATCTTAAAACATTATTTTTTAAAACATTTTCCATCTTACTTTTGGTTTAAATGTTATTCTTTATGTATAAACTAGTTTAGTGCCTGCGTTATGCTCGGGAACACAATTCAAGTGATGGTTTTAAGGATGTTCATGAATGTTTCATTTAGTTTTGAGACAAAACCGTGGTAAAACAGAACACATGATATATTTTTAAAAATTAGATTTTTAGTATAGGAATATTATACTCAAATTAAAGAGAATAAAGTGTTTAGTTTTATGGTGTAGTTTATTTTTTTTAAATCATATAAAAATGTTATGTATATTTATAAAACACTGAGGTCTTTAATTGTATGTTATTATTAACTTTATCCATAAGTTTCATTTTTAAACCCTATCAAATATAAACCGACTTACATACACCCCTTGTAGTAAAGGGTTAAAATATAAATACTCTTAAATTTTTCAGAATTCTCTAAAATATTAGGGGACCAAAAATGTAATTAACTAGTTTTACGCCCGTGTGTTACACGGGTAGGGACATAGAAAACAGATAAAATTAACCAAACTTCATTTTTGTTTTTTTAATTAAGTCACTCAAACTTTGTTTGTTTCAATTAGATAACTTAACTTTAAAAACATGTTTCAATCTTAGGTAATTAACTTATATAATAGGTAAGCATAAACTTACCGAGGGACAAATTCAAGAACAATTTTTTCTAATTTCCCACCATCAACCGTAAGCAAGCCTTGTAACATTCAATTTAAATAAAATATAATAAATATTTCAAAAATTCAAAAAAAAATTTGCAAAATTTTTTTAATTTTGTAAAAAAGTCTATAAAAGTGTCATTTTCTTTAAAAATTGCAAAAAATTTAAAAACTTGTGAAATTTTTATAAAAAAATGATGGCAGAAAAAACGGCTCTCAAATTCACAAAACAGATCCCAAAAAATTTTATGGCAAAAAAAAAACATGTAAAAAACTATGAAATATAGTTGATAGCAGAAAAAACACACGTGTCCCAAATTCACCTAAAAACCAGTATTTACCTATTATAAAGTTAATTACATAACAAATAAGGACAATAAAAATTTATGAGAAAAATTTGACAAGTTTTAAAATATTTTTTTAAAAGGAATGTGACAAATATATAGTGGGGTGTGTAGACACTCCGGTCCTTGTATTTTCGTATTTTTTTTAATCTACCTAATAAATAAATATCTTATAATGAAAACGAAAACAGTGAATAAAACGACAAATACATTATCTTTAATGGGCATAATCACACATTTTCAATCACATAATGACTAAAAAAAAGTCAAATAATAATTGAATTGGAAAATACCTTTGAGAGAAAAATATTTTCTATTTGTTCATAATTTCATACAATGACAATTATATTGCAATTTTCTCACTATAAATTTCCTATCATGTCCTCATTCGTTAAATATTTTAAAGTTTGTAACTAATTAATAAAAATAGGGGTCTATTTTAAAGGTTGTAACTAATTAATAAAAAATCATATGTACAATAAATGATATGATTTATAATAGTTGGTAAATTTTTATTTGAACATATCACGTTAGGAGATAATTCATGATAATTGGTACATATCGGGTTAAGATATAGATAATGATAATTGGTAAATTTTGTACTTGAACTTATCGGGTTAGGAGATAATTGATGATAATTTGTGAATTTTTAGTTTAAACATATCAGGTTATTTCGAATATGGAGCATACCATGACCCGTCTAAAAATTCTCCATCAAATTATTTTAGAACATGACACCTAAGCAAAATCCTATGTGAAGTAGTTAAAATGGTGACATGTGGATGAGTTACTCAATTATTAGAATAGTTAGAAGATTTTATTATAATAAATTTTATATACATATTTTAAATAAAAAACCATTATTGTGAGATAATCTCTCAAATAATGCCATATAAGCTAAAAGCTATGAAAAGATGCCATAAATTTTTTTTGTTTTGATATATTATATAAGAATTAGATTTGAATCTGATTCAAATCTTTTATTTGCAACTTATATTTAACTACATAAATATATTGATATTTAACTAATAAAAATTTAGTATATCTCCTATGATTAAGTTACAAACTAATGCCGTACCTAATACTTAATTACAATTTAACCCTGTATTATTGTTTGTTTATCTTATATATAATATTTTCACTTTTTACCCTAATGTTTTGTGATATAATATTTAACCCTTTATATGTTCTTCATGTTTAAAGTGTAACTCTTTGGATTTGTAACTTCCGATGATCGGACATTCTACAAAAGAAGAAGAAGTTGTTATAAATCAACTTATAAGTTCAATGGAAATTAAATCTGAGGTTAGAAATTCATAGGTAAGATATCAACATATTATATGTAATAAAAATGATGACTGTTGTAGGCATTACATCTTTTGTAGGTTTTCTGTTTGGTTGCAAGTTTGATTTAATACTTGATTTTTTTTATTTGTTATCAAAGAGAGAATATTACTTTTGTTATTTGATTGTAAAATTTTGTGTTGTTTTATGTTGTTTTGAATATATGGAAATAAAAAGTTTTATGTCGCAATGGAATGATAACAAATGTTATGGGTAAAAAAGATTGTGACCAAAATGTTAGACAATAGAGATATTTAACCTACAAACTTTCATGTGGATTTAAATTACTATTAGCCACACCATCTCGTGTTGTTTTTTTTAAATTATGAAATTGTCACCCTTAACCCTTGATTTTCGAAATTGCTCCCTTGGAGAATAGTCGTTGTCAGGTAAACATTTATAGTCGCCGACTACTTAGGACACGTGGGGATTTCTTATTTGCTAGAATATATAGTCGGCGACTATATTGAATATGGTCGTAACGACTACCAAAAACCGAGTCAAAATGGACAATTTCAAAAGTCAAGGGTCAAGACCGACAATTTTGAAATTCCCCCTTTTTTTCAATGATAACAAATTTCATGGAAAAATAGTCACACTTCGAATTCAACCTTTTGGAAAAATATGTGACAAAGGTTAGAT
Organism: Tagetes erecta; assembly: GCA_030867185.1. Classification (NCBI taxonomy): domain Eukaryota; kingdom Viridiplantae; phylum Streptophyta; class Magnoliopsida; order Asterales; family Asteraceae; genus Tagetes; species Tagetes erecta. The sequence goes on from CM061488.1 coordinate 63,626,817, forward strand.
AATATATGGTCACACTTCAATATAAAAAAAGTTTTTTATGTGTGTAGAAATAATTGCTAGTAACACTTATAGTAAATTCATATGAGTATTAACCACATTTAATGAGGGAATGTTTGAATATTGCAACAAAAATTGATAAAGTTTAGCCACATTTTTATGATGCTACAACCACTAAACATAGATGTAACGTATGCTAAATATTACCTACGATGACTCCTATCTATGGTCACACTTGACATGAAAAAAAATTGTGTAGCGAAAGGTCTAAGGCTACATTTTTTTTTCTCATGTCCGAATGTTTTTTTTACTAAGTTTTTTTTCATATTATTTTATTGTTAAATATTAATACACTTTTAATTTAGTCCAATTATTCTAAACCTAAGAAAAATCGAGACCGTATCTTGTAATTGACCATTTGAGGCCGTATAATGTTGCCGAATGAATTATTCAAATTGAAGTAAATGTCTGTGTTATGCTCCGTTGATTAATCAAATTTGATATTGATTGCTTCTTTTTTTTTTCCTGGCAAAATAAATATTCAAATAGAAAGTGAGGGATATTGGTTTTAACGTTGAATCTTGTTTATAAAATAGACTTCGTTAAAAGAGTTATAAATATGTTTAAAACACTAGGTCTTGAGTTGAAATCATATCATCTATATCTATATTTATATGGGTTATTGGATTTAATCACCTCTAACTATTGGTTATTGGCCGCTGTCACCCTCAAGTATCACTTTGGCCGATATAACTCCCAACTAAACACTTTGGTGTTCGTATCACCAAAAGTCAATCAATTCAAGTCACTTTTGGTTAACTTTTGATTATTTTTTGGTTAGCTTTTGGTGTTACGGACATCGTATCACCAAAAGTTAACCAATTCAAGTCACTTTTGGTTAATTTTTTGTTAAATTTTGGTGATACGAACACCAAAGTGGTTAGTTGAGAGTTATATTGGCCAAAGTGATACTTGAGGGTGACAGCGGCCAATAACCAATAGTTGAAGGTGATTAAATCCAATAACCCTATTTATATCTAATAAAAGAGGGTTTTAGAGGACACATGTCATTTATTGGAGAGGGTGTTGAAACATTTTTCCGCTCAAACTAAATTCTTTTATTCTAAGCTATTTATGGAAAGAAACCAATAACATTAAATCATCAATAATTTTTTTAAAGTTTCTATATATCTTATTTACATCCCTAAAATCAATGTGAAAACAGAAAACAAACAAGTTAAACAAATAAATCATTGCAATTTACGACCTTGACCCATGCATGCCGACCCGTATGCTCGACCCCGTACATATGAGTGTCACCATGAATTTTGTCGGATATCTATCATTTTGATTATTTATATGTTTGTTTTTCTTAATCTTTTTTATATCAATTGATAGGATTTATAAGAAACACAATTTAAAAGAGTAAATATCTAATTTGGAACTAATAATGTATTTGTAGTTTAAATATATTTGTTAAATGCTTATATTATAGTTTGAATGCAGTTTGTGTTTTATTTTCATATATTTTTCATGTAATGTGTAGTTTATATTCAAATGTTACTTTTTCGTAAAGTTTAGGATTGTGTTTTTTATATTTCGACTCGCGTAACACACGGGGTTTAATCTAGCTCTACTAATAAATGAGGGTTTGGAGGACACATGTAATTCATTGGAAAAGTGTTAGAGCATTTTCCCGCTCAAAACTAAGAACATTCTCTTTTAAGTAATGTATGGAAAAAATCGATAACATTAAATCATTCATAATTTTCTCTTTCAAAGTTTCAATCTACCTTATTTACATCTTAGAAATCACTGTGAAAACGGGAAACAAATAACTTAAACAAATAACTCATTGAAATTTACGAACTACACCCATGCATGCCGACCCGTACGCTCGACCAAGTACATATGAGTGTCGTCGTGAATTTTGCCGGATTTATCATCTGGATTATTTTTATGTATGTTTTTTCTTAATCTTTTTATAATAAATTATTTTCTAGGATTTATAAGATACCCAGTTTAATAGCGTTGATATCTAATTTGGTAATACGAGTGCATTTGCTGTTTAAATCTATTTGTTCAAGGCTAAAATTATAGTTTGAATATAATTTGTGTTTCTATTTTCATATATCTTTAATATAATGTGTAGTTTATTTTTAGATGTTAATTTTCTCAAAGTTTTAGAATTGTGTTTTTTATGTTTCCACTCGTGTAACTCACGAGGTTAATTTAGTATATCCTAAAAAACACTTTTTTCAATCTTTTAAGCCATGTTATTATTTCCATATAATCATACAATAAAAATTCAAAATAAAAAAATAAGATTACAAGTTATATCGGTCACATATATATGACTGAAACATTACCTAATTAAAACAAAACAAAAGTTGTAGCGGCGTAATTAAAATAAATTAAAACTTATTTATATTTCTACAAAATTACCCCAAAAGGATTAATCTACTCTTCTAATAAATAGCAAAATATGGGATATGTGGTATGTGTTAGCTCCACAATCACTCTCATAACATTGCACCACGTGTCGCAACCAGAATGATTTCTTCTGTTATTTTGTATGATCCCTTATACCATGTTTAGGCCCGTTTTTCTTCAACTTTTATGTTCCAAAAAAACTATATAGTTCTATTCTCTCTTAACCATTTCTTCTGCCTCCATCATCATCTTCTCTAACAATGTATGTTCTTCGTTCCTTTCTTCTCTTCGATTTCTATAAAATGAGTTTTTTTTCTTGCATCATCCTTATTGTACGTCTTCATTTGTACGATTCGTGATTTAAAACTATTAAAAACACTAATTTTTTGGTTCTTCACGTCTGTTGTTCGATTTGGCTGTCGATTTAGGTAGTATCGTCTCCTCCAAGGCTCCATCAGCAGTCAACTAACACCAACGTGTTTACGCTCTTGATAGCGTTTGACGATGGAAGCCACACAACAACATCGACTGAAGGTATGTATATATGATTTGTGTTTCCGTTTATTATTCTTATTAGGGGTTAAATCCAAAGAAAAAAATCATAATTTTTTTCGGTTATAGTTTTTATGAACAATTAATTGATTTTGATGTAGGGGTTTTCATTGGTTGTTATAAATATGAATCCACACATGAGGTACTATATTGGACTTGTGCATTAGAGGTAATAGTTTTCGTTTTTTGGTTGTTTTGTGTATTAAGACAGAGAAAAAAATGATGTTAAAGGGCTTGCCAAGGATGTTAGTGTAGGTGTGATCCTAATAACCCTTTGATATATATTATTAATAATGAAAATGTAGAACTGTATAAGCATGAACTTAAAAAAAAGATATTAAAGTTTACATAGGGTCAATTAGGTAAAGAGGTTAACTAACTGAATCGGGTGTTGACAGCCCAAAGGCACAACATGACATGTTATGAATCTTTAACAACAGAAAGCCTAATGTGTCATAACTACAACCTTTTGGATGCCATTACACAACCTTACTTGCTAAGGATCATGTGCCTAAGATGGAGTCTAAGGCGGTAGAAAGTTTCTTTTCAAGGTACTATGCTAATTCTCCAGATAAGAGGGTCTTCAACCGTGCTACAAGAACAAATGATTTGGCATATCATGTGGTTTTTAATGTTCATGTTGCTCCACCCATAAGAAAGGTGTCTGGTAAGGTGTTTGATTATAAACGATTATTTGAATCTTTGATGTTTTTCCTAATGTGTCTACAAGTGACTTGGAGGAATTATTCGATCTAGAGAAGATGATGTTGACTTGCCACCAAAGACATATTATATCTAGAATCTACAGAGTCTGCTCCAATTTTAAATGAAACAGATAACACACACAATCCAATACAAGAAAGTGACAGTACAACAACAATTAAGACAGTTAGTAAAGAGGGTCCTACAAATACCAAGGAGTTTGTTCAAGTGGAGACAAATCCTAACAAAGAGAATTCATAAGGATCACCCCTATACAAAACATTCTGGTAGATCTTAATCATGGGGTAACAACTCGATTATGAATGTAGAATGCTCGCTTCTACTTAACATTGATATCTCAAGAGGAACCAAAGAATGTATCTATGGATTTGAAAGACAACAATTGTGTTGAGAAAGAATGTATCTATGGCTTTGAAAGACAACAATTGTGTTGAGGCTATGCAAGAGAACTACAACAGTTTGACAAACACTTGGGTGTTTAAGAACAAGAGGCCGGGATGACATGAGTATGGGGATCAAGAATAAAGCTCGGTTACTTGTTCAAGGGTTTAATTAGCAAGAAAGGATTGACTATACTAAAGGATATGCACCGTTAGTACGCCTTGAATTAATCAGAATGTTCTTGGCGTTTGCTTCATATAACAAGTTCAAGGTGTATCAGTCGGATGTGAAGAGTGCTTTTCTCTATAACAAGGTAAAGGAATAAGTGTATGTATGTCATCCACCAAGCTTCGAAGATCTAGATTATCCAAGAACAGTGTACAAACTTGACAAAACGTTGTATGGTCTTCATCAAGCTCCAAGAGCCTGGCATGAGACTCTGTCTACACATTTACTGAACAACGGCTTTGAAAGAGGAAAGGTAGATGCTACTCTCTTCACTAAGAAGAAAGGGGGAGATCTGTTGTTGGTACATATTTACGTCCGCGATATCATCTTTGCCTCTTTGGGTCGAAAAATGATGCAATTTGTAAAGAGTTCGAGAAGGTGATGCCATGAGGAAGATGAACTTCTTTCTCGGGTTACAATTGAAGCAATCATAAGAGGGAATCTTTATTCACCAAGAAAAATATGTGTATGACATCCTCACTAGATTCCAAATGAATAATGATTTTTTTATCTAAATGCACCTGTTCATGTTAGCAATATGTTTATGTTCAAAAATCAAGCTGCACCAATATCAAATCATCTTAAAGCAATCAAGCATGTCTTTCGCTATCTCAAAGGAAGACCAAAGTTGGGTTTATGGTATCCATGTAATAATGATTTTACCGTTACTGCTTTTACCGACTCTAACTATGGTGGCTATAATCTTAACAGGAAATCAACTACTTCATGAACAAGTAGGATGACTAAATAAGATATGTGAAAACTCAAGTTATCTTCTGCAATCTGTGAGTCAGCTGATGTATCCGATACATCTGCTGAAACAAATATTTTAGCACATAAGCTATGAGCACCTGTTGTAATAAGAATTTAACAGCTTCTATCTGCAAGATTGTTACTTACAGCAGGTAATACTAACTTAATCTTAAAGAAACTTTAAATGTATAGCGGGTCCTACTTTTTGTGACACCCCGCCCGGCGGCGGAAACACGGGCGCGTCAAGTGGATTGGATATCAACAGTACAAAGCACATGGCACACTAGAAGCATGTTTTAATATTATTAAAGGATAACTGTCGTGACATAAATGAAGTAATAAATAGTCTTAAAAACCGAAATAAAATCTGACAATTTTAAAGTATCTAAATTCCATTTATTCTAGGTCCAATGCATCCTAAATGTCCCGAAGCTTAAACGTCTCAAACATCACCTGAAATACGTGTAAAATAAGTTAGCTAAAGAATTAGCTAGTGAGTAAATCTCAGTTAATAGTACGTAATATGAAATTCGAGATCATTATAAATATGTTTCGCAATCTTATGTGTATAGCAATTGCATTATATATCTCAACCGTGACCATAGAAACACATAGAAATAAGAATCATAGACTCCGCAGGGTAACCTTTAGCAACAAGTCATGAGGAACCACTCTTGTTACAAATACTGATAATTACCATTTAACCGTCAAGTATATAAATTATCAATAAATGTTTAAGCATCGAAGGGACATAGCATCGTAGCAACAAGTATCACAGGTAGTAACTTAGTAACATAGAATCAACCAAAGAATCACCGGGTCTAATCACCTATCAGGCCGTTAGTGTATGTGGGCTTGTCAGGCCATTAGCGCTAATATCATACCGGTGGAAATTACAAGATAATATAAATACTATTGTCTAACACATAATTTCGCATCATGCGGCCAAATAAGATTAACACATCTAATGATCTCATTTAGAAAAATAGAAACAAAAGAAAAGTAGGAGTGGGTAAAGTGCAAAACCCGACCTGACCCGCGTATAACCCGGCCCGGCCCGCTACCCGATATTTACTTAATTTACAGCCCGATTAACCGGCCCAATAATTAAAAACGGGCTTCGGGCTTATACATTTACGGGTTCCGGTCATGGCTAAAAAACCCGAGACCGAATCCATCCTTCTATGAATCCAACAAATGAACAAATTGATGGAAGAACTAGACATCTCAAAGAACTAAAGAAGGCGAGATTATTCCCTTGACCTCCTACCTGGAACACAATCTAATTATGGGGGTGTTTTGGTTTCAGATGTGTGGTCCAAATTGCTTGTAAAGCTAGGAAACAATTCCCTGATGAGCAGGTGTTGGTCGGCTGTTGTGGTGGTTGTTTGTAAATTTCGGCAACCGAATTGCAGGTTCAGACGAAGCGATAGTGTAGGGTGTGTGTGTTGTTTGTTGATTTTGAACAAGAAGGATTTTTTTATGTGAGTTTGAGATTTCAACGAAACAAAGACAAGAAATAGAAGTATTGTAGAGCTAAAATGAGAACAAAGAGTAGAAAGCAACGGCTGCTGCTAATTCAATACATTTGTTTAAAAACTAGGGTTGTAGTGTTGTTTGGGATCAAATAAGCAGACAAAAAAAACCTTAACGGGTTTTTTTTCTTTTTTAAATGTTTTACGGTCTTGGGCCCGGGCCCGGCCCGAACCCGGATTTACAGTGATTTTAAGGACCGAAGCCCAATCATATATTAACACACCAGTCCGGGTATATGTCTATTTTCGGGTCGGGTTTCGGGTTTTTCCGGGCTCAAACAATATTTGGCCACTCCTAAAGAAAAGAAACAGTAGTATCATAGGAACACGTATTTCAGCCCCAAAAACGTAAACAGTAAAAAGGGGAGTGAGTTTACTCACCTTGAAAAGCAAAGATAACCGAAACAATAGCAACGCGGCTAAGAGACCCGAGGGTTGCCCAAATATTAGTACCACCTAATTAATTAGGAAAAACCCTAGCTTAAAAACGAACAATAATAACTAGAATCAAAATTTGAAATCTAGGGTTTCAGATTTGGGATTTAGGGTTTTAAATCACAAATTGGGAATTTAAGGTGTTGAAATACAATTTAGGAATTAGGGTTTTGAAATAAAATTTGGGAAATAGGGTTTTGATATACAATTTAGAATTAGGGTTTTGAAATACAATTTGGGAAATAGGATTTTATTTGAAACGTTATAGTATTTTTGTATTAAATATATTTTATACGAATCCGTTTTTAGTTTTCTTGAACCAATATTTGAGATAAATACTTACAAACTTAAAGTATCAATATTTGCATGAAAGTATTTGAAATTACCTATTTTTAATCCTTAGAATATTTTAACTTTATTTAGGTAATTAGGAATATATGATTTAATGTTTTAAAATGAAAATAAAAACAAAACGCGTGTCATGGGTTTCTAACCCACGACCATCAGATACAAGTAATCACCACATTACCACTAGACCAGATCCATGTTTTGTTATTTAACTTGATTTTAAATTATTTTAACCTTTAATCTAACAAACCCATATTAACATAAACCCTAGAAACAAGATTGTACCAATTTGTCTAAATCTGTTAATCAAGGACCAATCGATCATAGGGCTTTTATTCTACATGAAATCACGATCATTATGATATATTAAACTTACGGATTGGTGAAAGTTTGATATGGTTTCGCGTAGCAGAAAGAAGTCGGCTGTTTCTTGAGATTTTCGTGGATCTAGAATTAATATGAGATAAAATTGAATGATTAGAGAGTTGAAGATGATCAATAGGAATCAAAAGAACACAACAATTACCTGTAATGATGCTCAGAAGGTAGGAAACGACTAAGTCGACGGAAAAATTATTTTGGGTTTTGGTTTGATAATTGCAGAGATGAAATTGAAGTGTTTAGGTGATTTAGATATGTTAGACGAGTGATAATAGATGTTTTGGAAGGATTTAATCGACATTTAACAATTTATTTACGGGAATGAGATTTCTTAATAAAGTTACGGATTCGAATCGGTTTAATTTGAGCCGTGATACGCGTAATAAACCACTAATACAGGTTCGAAATCGATAAAGGAAAGTTTCAGGATAATTTTCTGCAGATTTGGGAGGCTCGAACGCGTCAAACTGGGCTCGTCGGAGTAGAAATTTTGGCCGGAATTGGCTCGCCGGTGATGTGGCCGGGAACACGGGGGTCGAAGGGCAGGGGGGCTGGGTTTTGTAATTTTTACATAATGGCCCTTGTAGTTTTAATATGTGTTATTTGAATTAATAACTTTAATTGAAGTTTCAAGATTTACATTTTAGGCACAAAGTTAGTTTTTAACTTATATTAACTATCAGACTTAACTAAATTGAAACGTAACAATTATATAAGTGACGTTTTTATAGTTTTAGCTCATTTACGACATTAACTGACTATTCTGAGATTTAGAGGCAATTTTGTTTAACGTCTTCAATAGTTTTCTTTTACGAACTATATACATATATGCACATTAATATATATATATATATATATATATATATATTATGAGATTTATTATTATACGTGAATATTTTGCGATATGAATACGATCGTTTTAACTAGGATGAGAATAAAATAAAATTCGACATATTTATTCATAATTATAATGAACGTTACATTTTGAAGAAAAATATATACAAGTATATTAAAGCTAGATGACTTCGGGTTCAAATCGAGCATTCGGATTCGGGTTTTGGGGCAGATGTCACACTTTTCACCTGACAAATCATAGTTGCAGTCAAAATTTACTCACTGAAAGCACTGTTACATTGTTGGATCTCAACATAACATCAAATTTACAGCTATAACTCTTTCAAATCCGAAGGTTTATATATCCATAATCTCTCTCATTAAGATTCTTTCATCCATTCTCAAAATCATCAACTGACAGGGCAGAAATCCTATCTACTGCTGAACCCACACCTTCCACTTCATAACCTTCAATCACAAGCTTCACAAGAAAATGTACCCTTACTCCTATTTATAATGAGAAGGTTTCCAAATCAGCTCCCACCAAGAAAAAAGCAAAACTGGAAATTAGGGTCACATTTAAGCCAAAGGTGAAAGACACACCTCTAAAAAGTTTAAAGAAGAAGGCTCATCTTCTTTCCTCTTAGTAGACCCATGCCCAAACTTCAAGCCCTTACTATGAGTCAAGACACTCTAGTGAGGATACCAAAAGGGATTCCCATACTATTGAGCCTCCTTCTATGTAAGAAAGCTCATTATGTACTGGCATACATCCCGGGCCAATAAAAACTGAATTTCACAAAGAACGCATTCATATGTCTATGACTCAGGATCAAGGCTTACCTGTTGATCACTAGACTCAACCATCTTCTTCTTCTACAAACATTTAGGAGATGGTGACTGGTCTTTTTGCAGATATTTCTATCCTCGATCCTTTTAATTATAAGTTTGATCCTAGGATGGATGAAGAGACTAGTGTAGAAAGAGTTGCCACTACTGCTGAACCATTAAATGTTCTATAGGACAGTGGTAACATGAGAACCATCTTTTAAGAGGAGAATCTAGGGTGCCAAGAAACCATCTAGTGATTAAGGTGTAGAGGCAAGGTCTGAAACTTCATAGAGGCCCAAATATTTCACAATTTTGAATGAGGGTAGTCTGAAACAAGTGAACAAGGAGTTGATGGAACAAAATTTGACCTTGGTGAAGCAGCTTGTAATTACTCACTCAATAAAACAGTGTTTTGAGAAAGCTAGGGTTTCAAATTTGCTTGAGATTTCTAGGGTTCTTTGAGAATTGAGTGAAAAATAGACGAGAGGGAAAGTGTGGACAGAGCTGAAGGTTTGAATTTATACTGTACATATTTCAAAAAATTATGGCACTTGAATTTTGGAATTCACTGAAATTCGACAAGTTGCATCCGATAAAACAATACTTACTGTGTGAATGTGGCCACCACTTTCTTACAACAGATGTAAACAGGACCCATGAGATATTTACTGTTTCTTTAAGGTTAAGTTATTTTTATCTGTTGTAAGAATCAATTTAGCAGATAGAAGCTGTTGAATTCTGATTTCAGCAGGTGATTTTAGCTATCTGTTGAAATATGAGTTTTAACAGGCATGACAGCTGAATCACATATAACTTATATTTAACTTAACTTTTAAGATAAATGTAAAAGAGAGAATATTGACAAACAAAAATGTACAAGGGAACATATAAGATCATAATGCTATTTAAAGTTCATCATCCCAATAGCTGAGATCAAGTATGTGAATCTTGATTCATCAGAAGCCTTTATGAAAAGGTCAGCATGTTGTTCATTTGTGTGAACTTTGACTAGCATGGTTATCTTTTTCTCTGCGTTATCTCTAATAAAATTATATCTAATCTCAATATGTTTTGTCTTTGAGTGGTAAACAGGATTGTGTGTAATACAAATTGCACTGTTGTTAACATGAATGAGAGTGTTCATGAGAGAGATGCTATAGTCTCTTAAATGTGTCTGAATCCACAACACTTGAGCATAACAGTTGGCAACAACAATGTATTCTGCTTCACCAGTTGAAGTGGACACACGTGCTTGTTTCTTGCATTGCCAAGAGACTAATCTTCCCTTAAGAATTGACACCCTCCTGAAATAGGCTTCTTGTTGATGTTGCAACCCTCATAATCACTATCTGTGTAACCATAGAGATTAAAGTCATCTGTGATTGAGTACCACCATCCCTATTTTGCAGCTCTTTTGAGATGCATTAAGATTCTTTTGGCAGCTACCATGTGAAAGGCTTTTGGAGCTGCTTGAAATCTTGCACACAAGCATATTGAAAACATGATATCCTGTCTGCTGGCAGTAAAATACATGAGAGAACCTATGATAACTATATAATGTTGCTGATCAATTGGTTCCCTTCAAGATCAGGGCTTAATGAGCATGTTTTAGACATAGGGGGTTTTGGCATCTTTGTAGTCAGTTGCTTGAAATCTGATAAAAAATAACCAATGATATCCGGTCTGCCGGCCAGTAAGATACATGAGACAACCAATGATATCTCTGACATACTTAGAATGGTTTAAAAATATCTCTCCAGCTGTTTGTTTGACTTGCATCCCCAAAAGGAATGTGAGCTCACCCATTGAACTCATTTCAAGTTTAGACATCATGAGCTTCTCGAAATCTTTGCATAGTTTCTCATTTTTTTACCTAAAGATGATATCATCCGCATACACCTATACCAACAGAATGTCATCTCCAACATTTTTTATGAAGTAAGTCTTGTCAATGGTTCCTCTTAAGTAGCCATTTACGGTCAAGAAATTAGAGAGAGTTGCATACCACTTTCTAGGAGCTTGATGTAAACCATATAGAGCTTTATCAAGTTTGCACACATAATGTGGAAACTTTAGATCTTCAAACCCATGTGGTTGGCTTACATACACCTTTTCATTAATCTCTTCATACAAAAAAGCACTTTTGACATCCATCTGAAACACTTTCAAGTTTCTAGATGATGCAAAGGCTAGAAAGATCCGAATGGCTTCCAGTCTAGCCACAAGAGCAAGTAACTCATCATAGTCAATCCCTTCTTCTTGTGAGTAGGGCTGACAATTTCTGACACGGACACGATAGCACGACACGACGCGGAATTAACAGGTTTCGTGTTTGACCTTAACAGGTGTCGTGTCATTAATAGGTTAACACAATAATGACACGTTAATTATCGTGTATTAACAGGTTAAAGATCTGTTAACACGATAGGTCACCTGCTAATATTTATTTAAAGGAAAAGTTAGTGGATGATTGAGGTGGAGAAGAACTTTGTTGGAGATGAGTAGAAATATCAAAGACTCATATGTACTTTGATGGACTTTTAATCTCTTTTGCATATTCGTTCATCAAGTATTATTATGGTTGCCGTTTAAAAAAAAAAGTAATATTATGGTATAATACTATTTTTATGGACTTTTGTTGTTTTGTGCCTTAAGACTTATCATGTTAAGTAATATTTAATATTTAATACTTATGAAATTTTTTGTAATTTTATTTTATTTAAAAAATGGGTTCTTATCGTGTCCATATCGTGTAACCTGCTTTTTATCGTGTTCGTGTTTAGAAAATATGTGTAACAACTCGTCCTATATCTATTTATTATATCCCAAATCCTAGAAATAAAATGTGAAAATAACGTTAACTAATTAGAAAATTTGTATAGCATCATATATATATAAACTAAAATGTACGATCCAATCATTTTAGGTAGATAATATTATATAAAAATCAATAAATACATAAGCTTATATAATGTCTAGTAAAACTATGAGATAGATATAGTCGGTCATTTATTATTTTAGGAGACCACCTAATACATTATATTTAACCCTACTCTGTTTTTAATAAAACTCATATCGACACGTAAAGAATAATGAACTCATTTTAACAATATACTTGTATTTTTACAAAATGTTATATTTGGGCTAAATTAATCATTAACAAAATATGGATTTAATATATATGCATATTTGAGATTTACTAAAATGAGCACAGTATATAGAAACTTGCATGTTAAGTTTTACAAAGACAACAATGTTAAGGAAAGGTGTTCATGTATATCCGCATAAGAGTAAATTACTTGTATTAAATATTGAGTCGGTCAAAAATTTGAGTATAAATAGAAGGCTATTGAGTTTGAATTTTTCATTCCTCACACTACAATTATCATCTCTCAAATACATTCTTGTATTATGACACCCACATCCCTTTAAGTTTCTAATAATAGTTCCAAAAGTCTAGAGGAAGCCCCGTTGATAAAACCCAACAAGTTTAAAAGATAAGTCTAGGTGTTGTTTAAAAAGTCTACAAGCGTTAGAAGTCTAGCAAGGGCTCTACTTAACTCAAAACTCAAGAGGTGAATACGTTTATTTTTCTCAAATATTATTAATGTTTTGTTATACTTAAAACCCGCATGCAGAATGTTAAATGTTTAAATATAGAGGGTAATCTATAGATAGCATCCAAGCTATAAAGTATACGTATAATTTGATCAAATAATACACGCATGATGATTATGATCTAGTGGGTCTGGCATAAATAAAACAGTACTCCAGAGGCGTAAAATACTTAAAGACACCGATAGTAGTGTATCTTAAAGTTGCGGATTACTTGTTTTACTATGCCAGTGTATACAATAGTTATTCTGAATGTGTAGATTACTAATTCCAACTATGCTTAAACAAATTTAATATGTTGCATGTGTAAAATGATTTATGTCATATAAACGTTATTCACCAGCTCATCGCTGACGTATTATTTTTAAATGTTTTCAGGTGAAGAATAAATATATTTTAGGCACAGGTGCATGCCAAAAGGATATATAGATTCCCTAGGCATAGGATACCTGGTGGCTACTAAAATATATATACAAGAATAAACGCCAAAGGGATATATCGACTCCTCAGGCCTAAGAAAGTTTACTTCTTACATATTGTAATCTTGTTTGAAACGGGAAGTTGAATAAATGTTTTGTATTGAAAACGCATGGATTTTTAAATCCATGTTTATTAATATAAAAGAATATTTTATTATTCGGGACCAAATATATTTTCCGCTGCGATGTTTTATATAATAAGTAAGTAAATATATATTCAGGTACCAACACGTCACACACCAGGGGGTCCTCTGACTCGGGTGTGACAATATGACACAATAAGTTATCGTGTCGTGTTCGTGTTTGGCCTTATCGTGTTCATGTCATATCGTTTTCGTGTCTTATCGTGTCGTGTCTGACACGATATGCCAGCCCTACTTGTGAGTACCCTTGTACAACAAGTCCTGCCTTGTTTCTGATCACAATCCCTCTATCATCTTTCTTGTTCCTAAAATCCCATTTGGTTCCAATGGCAGTCTTTCCTCTTGGTAAAGGACATAACTTCCAAATTTGCTGCCTTTGAAACTCAACAAGCTCTTCTTGCGTAGCTTCAACCCAACTATTTTCTCTCAAGGCTTCATCTACCTTTCTTTATTCCATTTGAGACAAGGAGCAGGAGTACAAATATATGTTTGTCTGGTTAGCTTTATTTCTTATCCTTACACCTCTTCAACATCACCAACAATGTTTTTAGCTGGATGAGTCTTGTGAATTCTTAATCTTGGGATAACCTCCAATAGTTGATTTGAGTCAAGATTTGAGAAATTTTGATAAATTTCAGCAACAGATGATGATCCTGCTGAAATTTCTTCTCCTGTAGTAGCCAGTAGGTGGAGATAAATCATCTTTGACTTCATATTCACCTTCTTCAGCATCTGAGACCTCATCAAACAAGTTATGTTGGTGATTTAGAGCATGATTGATGCTATCTTGAAAGGGATCACTTGGATCTCCTGGTTCATGTACTGAAATATGATTAGTATCTCTTCCTGCTGAATCTTCTGAAACACTTTCAAGCAAATGGTTAAATACATTTGTGAAACCAAAAAGAGCATACATCCAAGTGGGGGTTGAGCCAATACTATTGGGATTGGTTTCATTAAATTCAACATTATTAGATTCCACAAGCTTGTAATTGCTCAATCAAGGAATCCAAAGTTGAGAATAGTGATTGAGCAGGATGATAAACTGCTAGTACATGACCTTGAACTTCAAAAACTGAAAAATGAAGTTCAAAGATTTGCAGTTGAAAATCACACTCTCCATTTTTCAGCAAACAGAATGCTAAACTTGAATCTGAGTTGCCCATTATCAAAAGAAAGGATGCTGAAAGAGAAGAAGAACTTACCTCTCTACAAGACAAGCCAACACTTCAAGAAGCTCTCATCTTGAGTCTATGACAGCCATCTTTTTCATAAGCTCTTATAAGACAAGAAACATAAACCCTGAAAGAAGACTTCAAAGAAGAACACCTTCAGAAAATGACTTGGTGGATGGGTAGATGCTACAACTATCTTGCAAAATATGATGCTTCAAAGCTTGAACACCCAAAATCAAAATCAAAATCAAACCATAACCGGAGTACCATTCTAACCATCAACAACATCAAAATCAAACTTGCAACTACTTCATTTCTCTTCATTAATCACTGCTTTCGGTGGGTGATAGAGTATAAATTATACATAATTCCCGTGTAGCGTTTGTTTGCGTTTCGAGTCATTTTAGTCGGTTTTTATAGGGTTTTATATAGTACTTATATTTTATTGTTTTGTAGGTCCTATGTTTATAAAGGGTTGAAAAGAGCGCGAAAAAAGAAGAACGTAGGAAAAAACGGGGAGCGAAACGGAGTTACGAGCGAACCGGAGCGCGAAAACGAAAATCTGAATCAGAAAAAGGGGGTCAAGAGGCTATGCGGCCAGCCCCTCTTTTCTCACCGCGTAGAGTGGCGTGGAAGGTTTCTTTTGACGCGTTTTTGGCCCGTTTCACTATATAAACTCCTATAACTTCAACCCTAGCCTCCATGGACGATTGGAAGTCGAAAAACAGCAGAAAAGAGGCGTTTTTGGAGGCTACGGAGACGAAACCAATCAACGGAAGCTCGTGGGATTGAAGATTGCATCTTTGATCACTCGGGTTACATTGTTCTTTCATTTTCGTTTATTTTAATCATGTTCATTACTTTTGAATTTGCGTTTGTTGGTATGATTGTGATTGGCTAAACTCGTAGAACCATCTAGGCCTTATGTTGATTCGTTGACGTTATTTTGAACTTGTGTTTGATTGTTGGTTTATGGTTTACGTTTAATTAAAGTTTGAATCTTTATTACCATTTGATGCATGATATATGTTTGCAATGGTTTGATTGATATTATTATTCCACGTATTCTTGGTGATTGTCTATGTCACGTAATAGGATTCGTTTTAGTCATTAACTTGCGTTGTGATTAATTGTGGTTGATTTGCAATAAAACCATAGGTTTAATAATATTAGTTAAATTGGTAATAACGTATAGCTAATCTAGATAACCGTGAGGTGATAGGTTATTAACAAGTCTTGGTTGATTAATTTGCTAGGTTTAGGTTTTTGTGAAAATTCTGGCTTAGTATTATTTATTAACTTTGTTTGTTGAATCAAATGGTTGGGTTTAAATGGCTTTAAGGATTGTATGGTGAGATAGATCTTTGGCGTGGGTCAATTAAGTGTAATATGATTAGGTAACCGTGAGGAAATTTAATCCCGTAACCAGTGTGCTAATAACTTAATAGTTATCCTTTAGGTTTCTTGTCGAAAAAGGTCGAGGGTCTTAATTAGAAAAGCTTTTAAGTGAATAGTTTTAGATCCCGGTTCCATAACCTAATCCAACGTGAGCGATAATTGAAGTTAACGATGAATCTAGCCTAGGTGGTTTGTCTTTATTAATCTGTTTTAAATCCGTCTGTCAAATTGTCAGTTTCCATTTTTAGTAAGTTTCTTAATTTAGAAAGTTTCTATTTTTAGCAAGTTTCTATTTTTAGTAGTCAAACCCCCCCTTTTCAAATAATCTTTTATTTAAGTCGTGTTTAGTTAGTCGAGTCTTAGTCAGTTAATTTAACGTAGTATATAGAGTCTGTGGGTCGACACCCGGACTTACTTAAGCTATATTGCATTCGACCGGTCCACTGCCGGTTGTGTGTAAGTTAGTCTGTTTGTCTTGGTTTTATAAGTTTAAAACTTAGGTGTTTTTAGGTATTTATTTATATATATATATATATTGCATGCATCAGTGGGTGTTGTGGATGACAAGTTCTTCCGACGCATTTCATAGACAGAGATTTTGTTCTAGTGTACGTAACAACTAACAACACCGTCGACATTACAAGTTTGATTCCTCCATACCTGATTCCATTTCTTCTTCTCCGTTTCAACATCGTTATATACTTATGTCGGAATAATCTGTATATATCTCTAAACAAATAGCGAATTTTGAAAAAAAAAGTCAAAAACCTAATTGTCCAATAGCATTACGCCATGTGGCACGTCATGTTTGGCCGGTGGAAACAACCGACCTTCCATTATAGTAGTATGTAGAATATGAATATCGGTTTTGTTTTCATTTGTAATAAGTTTTTTTGTTAAATATGAACTATAAAGAATTTTATAGTTAGACCTTTGATGTCGTATGTTGACTTTAAATAATTATTAGACTTTTGAGTCATTTAACCGCTTTCAAAAGTGTATCAGGTAACATAATATTACATATTATATATAAAAAAAGAAAAAAAGTCAAAAACCTAATTGTCCAATAGCATTACGCCATGTGGCATGTCATGGTTGGCCGGTGGAAACAACCGACCTTCCATTATAGTAGTATGTACAATATGAATATTGGTTTTGTTTTCATTTGTAATAAGCTTTTTTGTTAAATATGAAATATAAAGAATTTTATAGTTAGACCTTTGATGTCGTATGTTGACTTTAAATGATTATTAGATTTTTGAGTCATTTAACCGCTTTCAATATATATATATATATATATATATATAGTGAGGTTCACATACATAGTATTAGAAATCTAAGAAGGCTAAGAAGCAATAAGAGATTGACATGTGGCATCTAGGAAAATTAGAAGAGGGGGTATTTTAGTCATGTCTATTTTTTTAAATATTCTCTCTCCACATGCAAGTCACATGTCAATTCCCCCACTTTTTTTAAACGTTTATTACTTTCACATACGATATTATTTTTTAAACAAATTACACCATAAAAACGAGCATTTTTTTCTCTTTAAAACGCGTATAATATTGATATATAAAAAACAAACTTTTTTTTCACATTTTTTCAGCTCATTGTGTCTTCCGTCAGGTCATTGTGTCTTCCGTCAGGTTATTGTGTCTTTCGTCGGGTCATTGTGTGATTGTGTCATCCGTAGGGTTGTTGTGTCATTCATCGGGTCATTGTGTAATCTTATTTGACAAGTATTACACAATGATCTAATAATAATTACACAATAACACAAAAAGTATTTCAAAGATTTTGCTCCCATATCACCCTCCTTAAAAAATAAATAAACAAAACTTAAAAAAACTACTATTTTCTCATTGTGTCTTTTTTCATTGTGTCTAATTTAAAAAATAAAAAAAAAACGTAATTTTTTAAATTTTTTTTAATTTTTCGTTTATTTATTTTTTGAAAGAGCAATACATGAGGAACAAGGTCTCCGAACCACTTTTTTAAAATTTTATTTATATTGTGAGTTAGAATTTTTTTAAAGTGTCATTGTGTCTTTGTTTACCATTGTGTCATTCTCACACTTTGTAACAAAAAATGACTTTGTCTTTGAACATTTCTCAAACACATATTAACAATTTGTGACACGGTGATAATTTCTAAACACATAAGATGACACAAAAATATTTAAAATAAGATAATATTACATAATGACTTAAGAATGAACCGATAAAAGTGATATTTCACTAGTTATAATATAACACAATCACATGATATTACACAAGGACTAGACAAGTGCCGAAATTTTTTTTTTGTTATTTATATATCAATATTATACGCGTTTTAAAGATAACAAAACACTTGTTTTTTTGGTGTAATTTTTTAAAAAAATAATATCGTATCCAAAAGTTATGAACGTTTTAAAAAAAGTGGGAGGAATTGACAGGTGTCTTGCATGTGAAGAGAGAAAGTCAACAAAAGTGGCTATGACTAATGTACCATTTCACCAAATTTTTTTCCTACAAATTTGTTGGTCCATAATGATCGTGATTTCAGTGCTATATTGACTTGTTTAACAACAAAACACACACGACTTGAACAACAAAGTGTATAACAACCTAACAAACCCAATAACAAGATTACACCACACAACTGAGGTATATAAGCTACAATGATAAGTAGAATAAGCTCCTAGCACCTCAGGTGAACAATTACACAACACAAACAGTAGATAAGAGTTTTGGTTAAAGATGTGCAAAAGTTGTATTAAGTTGTAGATAAGGTTACAATATATATCAGTGTTAGGTTCGCTGATAGATTCGCTGTAGCGAATCTATCTAGCGAACCAACACAGGTTCGCTGGGCACATACAGGTTCGCCCAGTCGACACCATAATCAAAAGCTAACTTGAACTGCGGGCGAATCTATAGATTCGCCCGTAGGTTCGCTAGAGCAACTACAAACAAATGTCATACAAATACATACAAAAGTAACACCGACAAGCCGGTGAGTCCAACCTATACATGTGACTATCAATACTCCCCCTAGGTTGGACCTCACCTGGGGAAGTCTTCTGATTAAGCTCCGTCTTTGTCTCGGCTTTAAAGATTTTCAATGAATGCTCCTACCCTGTCTTCAATTCCGGCCAACGGATTGGTAACGTCTTCAGATCCGGCCTCATCTTCACTAAAGTTCAGCATCGACTCCACGAACTCAGCATCAACGATATCAGTATCAGGCATTTGTTGAACAATCGTTTCCGCCTGAATCTCTGCAGTATCCTCCTCGCCAATAACATCCAAATCTATAACCTCAGTTGGTTTCTCGAACCTCCTCTCAATAGATTGATCCAGCTGTCTAGATAGATCGTCCATGTCCATTCGCTGATCATCAGACTTCCTCAATCTCTCATTCACTGATCTCAACTCAGCACGGATTCCACGGGCTTTATTTGCGACCTTCACAAACAGGTTTGCTTCGATCCTCGTATCATCTCCAGCCCCGTGCTTTATCCTATTCTCACACAACACCTTCAGATCCTCGTCACAAAAGGAGAAAACCTCCATTGGATCAAATAAACAGATTTCTGGACGGTCATCTCCTTTCATTCTGATAACTGCCTCACCCGAGCTGTTGTCATAGAACCATTTGAGGAAATCCTGCAGTCTCGGTGGCTGTGTGTCTGGAACTCTGACTCTGGTCATTACCTTCGGTGCTTGAATCTTCAAAACGATCTTTCCTTTCCACGATACCCAATGCCTATCCCTTTTCTGCCTCATTCTTCTCGGCTTTTGGTATCCAAAATCAGCAAAATTTGTCTTTGCAGCCTCCCTGATAGTAACCTCGAACGCACAAGCCCTTCCGCTATCTTCTTTACCCAGTAACGGTAGCTCTGCCAGCCTACGCAAATCCCACCGAGGTAGAGTGGCGAAATGCTTCCTATTCTTTATATAACTGATGTCACCGCCCCTTCTTTTAACCATATAAGCATCCACTAAACTGTTATACTTCCACGCTATCACCTGCCTATCCAGTTGTTTGGTGTTGGGTTCATCCAGGTGTTGAAATATCGGCACTTCGGGAACCACTTCTTCTTCCTTCCTAAACCACTCTGATTTGTCTAAGTCTACGTGCTCGAACTGGTAACTCACCCCCTTTTCTTCCACCTTATACATTTCCGGCTCATCATCCAGATCCTCCTCACTATCAGCGTTTACGTCTAGCTCTGGTTCATCTATCAATGTGAAATTTACGCCAGATCCTCCGACCACTTCATCTCCTTCAAAAACATCCAAATCAATCCCCATTTCCTCGTCAAACTCCTCCTCAACTGCTTTGCCCTTTCCTTTGTCTCCAAAAACAACATCCATTAACGGATACCTTGCAGCATCCGTTAAGGAGTTCAGTTCGGCTTCAGTCATAGAAGGTTCAGTCCCCTCCTTTTCCTTCAAACTGTTCAGTTCTTTGAAGATTCTGACCATCAAACACTGCTGATCCTTCATCATCCTCCCCATTTCATATATAACGGTCGACTTCTCAGCATCCTGTGTTTCCAACTCTTCATACTTACCTTTCAATTCAACCAATTCTGCCCTCAAACGCTCAACTTCACCCTTCAATTCATTTCCAGATTCGGCAGATGTAACCCCAGTATCGTGCCTTGCTTTCTTTGACCCTTCAGCTTGTGCATCAGATTTCTTCTTGGTTCGCTGTTCCCTACCAGCATCGATTTCTGCCTGAATCTCATCCACCTCTCGGTCAAACGAATAATCCTTTTCTTTGGCGTACGCCTTCCTCTTCTTTATTCTCTTCTCAACCTCCTCAACATTCTCACTGCCCCGTTTCCTCTCCGACTCCTTCAATCTCTGAATTTGCACCCATCTTTCTGCTGTGTACATGTTCTCCCATAAAAACGCAGGCCTCCCCACACAATCAGCCTTTACCGATTTACAATCACGGAATATCCTCGGATGCATCTCCCAAATTTTCAGTACGTCTCCAACTACCGGCAGATTCGGCAGTTTGTCATTTAGCACCATCTGAATGAATCTCGGATACATCAACCACTTAGCGGCTTTGGTAGCATGGATGTTCTCGAGAATGTAATTGAAGATCAGCTTCGAAAGATTTGCTTTCTGCCCTCGGCAGAACATCATCATAGCTCGTGCCCAGTCCAAATTCAGTCCGTCTGTTCCCCCTTTCCTATGATCCAGGCACATAATAAATACGTGTGCAATGTACCTCCATTCCTGGATCAGATAGGACTTCACAAACTCCATCTTCTTTTCACCGGGCATCGGTCCCTCATAACCCGCAGTCCGGAATGCCCCATACACTTCTTCAGCAGTCATACGGACCTCCTCACCCACATCCTCTTCCAACCTCAAGATTCTAGCCAGATCGGCTTCAGTAAACTCCAAATCATAGCCACTGACTTTGGCACATATACGTGATGGCTGTACCGACACGTTCATCACTGCAGTTCGCCAAAAATCCCGAACATGCAGCTCGTATATAGTGGGTGAGTGAGAAATGGCATAATGTATGTGAGAGGACTTCAGCCACTTGATACAGTCTCTATAGCCGCCGGCCTTTTCATGATTTTCGTCAAGTAAAGCACACATGTTGTGCTTTCTTTCGACGAATAATGTCGACATTGTGCCTGAAAAATAAACGGAGATTGATCAGAAACGAAGATTTGAAAAACAGTTAATAGATTCGCTGGAAATTAGGTTCGCTGAAAGAGCGAACCTGAGATTTTGGCACCAGAACCTATAGATTCGCTGACATGAAAAATCAGTCATTTTGGTCGAGCGAATGTATAGGTTCGCTAGAAACAGTCGGGCGAATCTATGTTGTTGCGCGGGCAGCATAACGACATAGGTTCGCTCGAAGTTTTGAACTTTCGTTCAGATTCGCCAGACGAACACATAGGTTCGCTGGAAACCCTAGTTTTTGAAAAACGGCCAGAATCACAGTCAATACACCATTATCAAGCATACAAAGCAACAAACAGGTAGTATAATCATCAAAGGGGACTATTATGAAGTAAAAGCCTAACTAAAACACACCAAAACAGTCATTTAATTTGCACACAATCATAGATCGACAGATTTAACAGGTTTAAGGTGCGATTAAGAGTTTAAAACAGAGATTAGGATGTAGGCGATGACATACCAGACCAAAAAGAAGTGTTAAAGTGTGAAAAACCGGTTGAAAGTGAGAATCGAACGTTTGTGAGTGGGTTTTTGAAAAGCGTGCTACAGTACAGATGACAGCGAAAGTGTGAGATACTTCGCTGTCACTGTATATATATACAGGCACAGGTTCGCTGGCAGACAGACCAGCGAACTTTAGATTCGCCAGAAGACCAAAAGTCAAGTGAAACCACGGCGGCGAATCAAAGAGATTCCGGGCGAACTTGAGGTTCTGGCGAACCTGTAGGTTCGCTAGTAGGTTCGCTAGCACACACACAAAAAATATTTTTGGTTTTTCTTAATTTTTAAATTCTTTGTAAATCCACGAAACCGTCCCGCGATTTCAACGCTCC
The DNA here is from genome assembly GCA_030867185.1 of Tagetes erecta. Taxonomy (NCBI): domain Eukaryota; kingdom Viridiplantae; phylum Streptophyta; class Magnoliopsida; order Asterales; family Asteraceae; genus Tagetes; species Tagetes erecta. The sequence goes on from CM061488.1 coordinate 63,649,599, forward strand.
AAAAATAGACAAATAATCCTAAAGATACAAATAATAACAAGATAGAATTTTAAAAAAATAAAATAAAATAAAATAAAATGAAATAAAAGGACAGGAAATTTTAAACGCTAAAGAAGGATATATATTCATCATGATGTTTTGAGCAGAATCCGGAGAATCATCGATTGGCGGGATTGCAGATATGTTTGTCCATTTAAACCCATGCCTTATTCTTTTCAACAAGAGATCAGCAGCTTCTTTTATCATATTTTTGGTTTGATTGAAGAATGCTCAGACAACTCGGTCCCCACAGACATCTAGGTAAAAAGAACAAGTTCTGTCATCAGGGTATATCTGAGCAATACGATTGACTTTGCTTGAATTTCAATGATCAACTTTTGAATGTTGATCGATGCATTTGCTTCTTTTGACACTTGTGCAATTTTTGCATCTTTTCTTTGTGAGTGGAGCTTGTCAGCAATTGATTCATTTGAACACAATGCGACTTATTATTTGGGAAACTCAAATAGTCCAGAGCTCCAGGTCTATACTGACGTATAACAGAGGAGATAAACATTTGAGCATGCTCGGTGAATCTTCAGGTCAATACTTCCGTATAGCAGAGAAGATTCACCAACTCCAGGTCAATACTTCCGTATAGCAGAGGAGTTAAGCACTTGACTCAATACGTTCTGAGGAGTTAACAAGTAACTCACTCAGAGGTTTTTCCGAAGAGCATCACTAGCAGCTTTTTATTTTTATTTGTTTTGCATACTAGAAACTCGATTCGGGAATAGGGCGAGGGTGATTTGGGATGTTTAGGGAAATCAATGCAAAGATTTGACGCTCTCAACCCATTTTTGACAGAACCCTTATCTTTGTGCAATCCAATCATGTCAAGGAGATAATCCTTGTTGTCGAGATCTTGAACGTTATGTTTGGCTGCACAATCACTGTTTACTTTGTTTTCGGGCTGAGCCTATCTGACATATCCCAAACGCAATGCTTCTGACCTCCTTCAACGTCTCTTCAACATCAATCAAAACGGAGATCCTGAAATAGCAAAATTTGAAAAACTATAAATAGTTAATCTTTTATATCTCCCCCAAAATTTCTATATTATAGTCGTTTAATAAGAAATTTTTGTTTTTCAGATTTTCTTAATATATATATACATAATAAAAGAAAGATAGAAAGAAATAAAAGAAAATAAAGATAAAATAAAGTAACGGAGCGATGAAGCGAGTGACCCACGGAATTTGCAAAGAAGAAAAAGAAAAGTTATTTACATATTTACAAATGGATTCTCACAGAAAAAGGTTTTCAAAAAGATATAAGTCCCAGCATAGAGATCAGTTCATAAAAACGTGGTTTGTCAAAAGTTTTTGTGAAAAGATCAGCTTTTTGCTTTCGAGTTTCAATAGGAATGATATCAATAAACCCCTTTTCCTGTGCATCCCTGATTGCATGAATTCTTGTTTCAATGTGCTTGGTGCGAGTGTGATGAATAGGATTCTTGGCAATTCCAACAGCAGCTTCATTATCACAAAAGAGTGGCGTATGAAGAAAATTGATGCCATAATCCATCATCTGATGTTGAATCCAGAGCACTTGGCAACAGCAACTTGACGCAGCTATGTATTCTGCTTCTCCTGTGGACAGAGAGACGGTTGTTTGCTTCTTGCTTTGCCAGGAAACAAGACATTCTCCAAGGTATTGACATCCGCCAGTGACTAATTTTCTGTTAATCCTGCAACCAGCATGATCACTATCAGAAAAAGCATGTAAATCAAAGTTCCCACCTTTTGGGTACCAAAGTCCCAAACGAGAGGAACCCTTAAGGTAACGAAAAATGCGTTTAACGGCTTTCTCATGTGATTCTTTTGGATTGGCTTGGAAACGAGCACAGTAACACACAGCAAATGTAATATCTGGTCGGCTTGCAGTCAGATACATGAGAGATCCGATCATCGAGCGGTACCGATGAGCATCCACAGGATTCCCATTATCATCGGAAGTAAGGCATGTTTGAGCGGTAAACGGAATCAATTCAGGAGAAGAATCATCCATGCCAAACTTCGTGAGGATTTCCTTGATATATTTCTCTTGGTGGATCAGAATTCCATCAGGCTTTTGTTCCACTTGCAGCCCCAAGAAGAAACACATCTCCCCCATTATCGTCATTTCAAAGCGATCCATCATCACTTTTTCAAATTCTCTACACAGCCCCTCATTGGTCGAACCGAAGATTATATCATCAACATACACTTGAACGATCAGCAGCTCACCATTCACCTCTTTCTTGAACAATGTCATATCTGTGGTCCCACGAGAGAAACCTTTGCTGAGAAGATACTGTGTCAGAGTTTCATACCAGATACGTGGAGCTTGATGCAGCCCATACAAGGATTTATCAAGCTTGTAAACCTTTGACGGGAAATCTGGATCCTCGAAACCCGGTGGTTGACATACGTAGATCTCCTCATCGATATCTCCATATAGAAATGCACATTTCACATCCATCTGATAAACTTTAAATTTTTTGTTCGCAGCATGAGCAAGAAAGATTCTGATGGCTTCAAGGCGAGCGACTGGAGCAAAAACTTCGGTGTAGTCAATTCCCTCCTCTTGAGCAAATCCTTGAACAACCAATCTCGCCTTGTTTCTGATAACTACATCGCGATCATCTGGCTTGTTTCGGAAAACCCATTTAGTGTCGATTGGGCACTTATTAGGAGGAAGATCAACCAGTTCCCAAACTTTAAGCTTCTTAAATTGCTGCAGTTCCATTTGCATGGCATCCACCCAACTAGGATCTTCAAGTGCTTGTTTATAATTCTTTGGAACAACTTGAGACAGAAAGGCAGCATAGAGACATTCATTAATCAAACCACTCTGACTCCGAGTTCGCACACCATCGTTAATGGATCCTATGATGTAATCATGAGGATGATTCTTTAAGGTTTTGAAATCTGTGTTGAGGAGCAGGGGATTGGTTTCGGTTGAGGGTGTTTGATTAGATGGTTGTGAAGGTGTAGGTGATATTGGTGGAATTGTATTAGTGGCAGATGATTGAATGGTAGTGGATGACGATGGAATATCTGATGGAGAAGTTGGGACAGTTTGAGGTGGTGGTGGTGGTGGAATGTCAAATGTAGTAGGAGGTAATTGTGTAGTTGAGGGTTGTGGTTGTGATTGTGTAGGTGGATGGTTAAAGATAGAAACTGATGTGTGTGGAATGATGTCATCATCGTCAGAGTCAGGAAGATTAAAAGATTTGAAAATAGTGGTGGAGTCATAAAACCATGCCGGTTCACTGCCAATACTGGTGGTGTTTGACTCTTTCCAGTCAACATAGTAGGACTCTTGCACAATCCGCGTTCGCTTGTTGTAAACACGATACGCCTTTTGTGTGTTCGAGTATCCTACAAAGAAGCATTCATCAGAAACAGCACCAAACTTCGTCTTCTGATCTTGAGTATTCAAAAGAGTACAAGAACATCCAAAGGGGCGCAGAAAATCAATCAGCGGCTTAATCCCTCGAAACAGCTGGTATGAAGTCTTCATCTTTTCTTTGACAATCAGTACCCTGTTCAGAACATAAGCTGCACAATTAACTACCTCCGCCCAGAAAATAATTGGAAGCTTTGACTCAATCAGCATAGTTCTAGCAGCCTCCACGAGCGTTCGATTCTTCCTTTCAGCAACACCATTTTGTTGTGGTGTTCGTGCGGCGCTAAACTGTCTGAGAATACCCCTTTGTTCACAGAAAGAGTTGAAGATGTGGTTTCTGAATTCAGTTCCGTTATCGCTTCTGATGGCTTGAACCTTTCTCTTTCCAAGAACCTCGATCAGAGGGATCAGCTTCATCAACTCTTCAGCAGTCTCACTCTTGTATGCCATGAATCTCACCCATGTGTACCTAGAGTAATCATCTGTGACAACCAAGCAATAAGACTTTTTAGCAATAGATTTGACACTTATTGGACCAAATAAATCAGTATGTAACAATTCGAGGGGTTCTGAGATGGTATTTGTAATTTTAAGTTTATGTGGCTTTTTGTGCTGTTTTCCTTTAGCACAAGCCATGCATTTCTCAACCACTGAAAAATCTTTGAGTGGTAAACCCCTAACCAAATTGTTCTTAACCAATTTATTCAGAATTTTAAAATTAATGTGCCCTAAACGTCTATGCCACTGAAACGATTCAAAAGATGAAGCTTTAGACAGGAGGCACGTCACGGTGGAGTTTGATTCCTTTGAACCCATATTCAGCATATAGGTATCATTTCGTCTCGGAGCTCGCATGATCACCATTTCTTCAGGAATAGTAAACTCTGGCTTCAAGAACAAGCATTCATTTGGAAGAAACATCACTGGAATATTCTTATCACAGATTTGTGATACACTGAGAAGATTGAATGCCAGTTCAGGAACATAGTTGACGTCTTCCAGAGTAAGTGAACCATTTGAGACTTCTCCTTGACCAATCATCTTGCCACCTTTCTTGTCTCCCGCAAAGGCAACATATCCGCCATTTATGATCCTATAGTTAGTCAGTAGGTCCTTCAACCCTGTCATATGTCTGGAACATCCGCTGTCAATATGCCAATGACTATTTACAACGGCATTAGAATGTTCCTGACATTTATTAAAAGAATAAAAAGTTAGACCTTTGAAATTGGCACCCAAACCTTTGTGTACTTGGGTGGTGGAGCAGAAGAAGAATTACAAAAGAAATTATTTACAAATGTGTTTAATCTTTTTCCGAAAGATTTTTGCTTTGAGCTGTTTTTGATTGACTCAGAGCATTGCTTAGCAGTATGACCAGTATTTCCACACTTAAAGCAATGAGACTTCAAACCAGTTTTGGAAACTTTGTTAACCGGAATTTTATCCATTTCAATTTCCTCATCACATTCAGACAGTTGAGAGTTGCAGTCACTGTAAGAGTCATAAGGTTGTTTTGACTTAATTGTGACTTTTACCTTATTAGATTCAGATTTAGGTTTGAGAATTTATGAAAAAGTTGATTCCTTGTCTTTTGGTTTTGAAATTCTCACTGGTGTGAAAGATGGAATTTGATGAGTGAAGAACTTTTGAAAACAGTTTGTTTTGGTTTGACTTTCAGTGACATGACCTGAAAGTTTGTCTTTGTCATTCACACACGCATTTTCAATCAAATCATCATTCAACACATTAGGGTTTGAAGTAGTGCACCCTAAATTACTATTAAACATGGAATTGTCTGAATATAACATATTACTAGAAACAGAATTAATTAAACTAATGTCTTCAAAAGACTTCTTGGAATCAGAACTAGAACATTCACTACTGCTAGAACAACCGAGCCCAGTACTCCCACCATAGGCGTAATCCTCTCTAACCTCCTTAAGATTTACTCCACTTAGACCTGCAATGGAACTGTTAGTATCATTCTGTATAATCTCTTGTATCAGCTCATTTGAGGGATGAGGAATAGGTGTTGGAGAGTAACAGAAGGTACTGGGTGGGGGATATGCATATGTTTCATTGTTGTTATGACCCAAACCTGTCTTAACTCTGGCTCCCCTTTGTTTCTTGCAGAGTTCCTCCCTTTTCATACTAGATATTGTCCACTGCTGCAATTTGTTTTTAAGTTTTCTTGCTTCAAATTCAGCAAGTGTAACTTGCTCAGTCAAGTAGTTTATTTCACAGTTCTTTTCCAAAAGAGTTCTTTTTAAGTGTTCATTTTCTTTTAAAGCTTCTCTTAATTTGACAAAATATTTTGATTCACTTAATTTAAGCTCTTTGTTGGTTCTTTTTAACTCGTTTTCGTTTGACATTAACAATTTATTAGCTTTGTATATGCCAATTAAACGAATTTTGCAAGCAGATGAACACATATCTTCAATAACGTCATAAGGAAGACCAATTACCAGTTTTTCGGCAGCAAGAGCACGATCACACTGGCAGTAGGGAGTGCTCCTTTTGAATTCATCAACAGCATCAATCCTTGCCTTCTCAATCATCTCTTCCAAGTTGAGCTTTGACTCCTCCTCATTCTTCACTTCATTAACAGCAGCTTCACAAACCAATCCTGAGTGATTCAGATGCCCTTGAACAATAGCATCTGATTGATTTTTATCAACATTCTCCACTTTCTCTTCCTCATCTTTACCATAAAATTCTTTGAAAGGATCAAAGCAATTTATATCGTTGTCATCAATCTCAACAACCTCAGCAACAAGGGCATGATTAATCTCCTCCTTGGTTTCTTCAATTTCTACACTCCAATCAAAGTTGGTGAGCAGTGCAGTTTCATTCTTTGACTTTGCTTCCTCAACCCTTTCTTGATTTTGAACAGATCTTTGACTTGCAGAGTTTACTGGTTCAGTAACAATTGGTAAAGGACATTCCCTTTTGAAGTGACCCAATTGTTTGCAGTTGTAGCACCTCAGCTTTCCCTTGTCATACCCCAGCTTGCTGTTTTGTCCCTGATTCCCAAAGTTTCTTCTACCTGTTCTTTCCATAAATCGTCTGGCACGAAGAGTAAGCATGGCCATTTGCCATTGGATGTCGGTTTCTTCCAGATCATCAGGATCCACCTGATACATATCTTCTACGGTCATCCCCTTTCCCTTCAACTCACCAGCAACAAGAGCTTCATAGCTATGAACAAACATTCCAAATAAAGCCATAGTGTCAGATGGAATCTGAGTGGTGACAGATGCATTTGAGCTTGAACCAGCATTTGTGGATGCACCAACAGATTTAGCAAACACATGACTCGATGATCCTCCAGGTGCAGCACTGTAGATATAAGAGTTTGCAGCGGATGAAATAAGTGCAGCATTCTGAGAAGGAATGTTTGGAACCATCATAGACTGATTGTATTCTCTTCTCTTCACATCAAGGTCGAAAGACTTCAGCTTGTTTATGACATCCATCAGCTTTTAGTCAGGAAAGTTTCTTTCTTGTTTCAACAGCTTGATTTGAAGACTCCACTGAGGAGGAAGAGAATCTAACAGTTTTGCGACTTGTTCATGATTGCCCAGCTTGTCATCATACTTCTTCAGATTACTTGATACAGATAGGAATCGATTTGTAATATCAGTCAGATTCTCTTGCGAATACCCCACAAAAGAGTTAAACTCTTTTTCAGCTTGAGCTTTTCTATCCAGTTTCAAATCCTCATTTCCATCATAGAACTCACACAATGCATCATACAAGCTTTTTGCAGTTGTGTGTTCAGCAAACCTGTTGAAGATATCCTGATGCAAACAAAGTATCAATGCCCCGAGTGCCTTTTTGTCACGATCAAGTAACTTGGTATCTGCTTCAGTAAAAGTACTTGGATCTGTGTTTATTGAAGTGACAGTTCCTTCAATTGTCTTTGGCACGTGCGGACCATTTACTATGGATTCCCATTGGTTATAGTCAGTGTAGTAGAAGAAGGCTTTCAAACATCTTTTCTAGTCTTCAAAATTTTCACCACTAACAAGCCTCGGTGGCCTGTTAGGTTGAACACTATCCAGATCATTCATATTCAGTGTTGATGTTGCCATAATTATAAACAGATTATAGATTCGCTGAAGACAAATAGATTCGCTGGTTAGATTCGCTCAAAGAACACAGCAGATTCGCTGGTAGATTCGCTGGGGACAGATTCGCTAGACAGACGAAACAGATTCGCTGACAGGCAAGCACAGTTTCGCTCGCCTGAATTTGGCAGCAGTTTCGCTTGCACAGTGAGCCAAACAGGTGAACTTTCGTTCAATGAGATGTCAGATTCGCTAGCCACAACACAAACCAACAGTACAAAAATTTGAATTAGGTTCGCTGGATGAACAAGCAGTTTCGCTGGATGAACAAATAGGTTCGCTGGGTTACGAACAACACAGTTTCAGTCCAAAAACAACCACAGCAGCTTCAAAACTTGACCTATTGTAGACCCGTTTCTTTTAAAAGCTTCCTATGACTAAATACGACAATACTTGAGCAAAATACAACTCCAAAACACCAAAATAAGCCCTGAACAAAATCAAATAGTGTTTTGACACAAAAACCCCAAAATCAACACAAAAATCACTTGAATCAAACAATCAAGAGCACTAAGGCTCTGATACCATATTGTTGGTCCATAATGATCGTGATTTCAGTGCTATATTGACTTGTTTAACAGCAAAACACACACGACTTGAACAACAAAGTGTATAACAACCAAACAAACCCAATAACAAGATTACACCACACAACTGAGGTATATAAGCTACAATGATAAGTAGAATAAGCTCCTAGCACCTCAGGTGAACAATTACACAACACAAACAGTAGATAAGAGTTTTGGTTAAAGATGTGCAAAAGTTGTATTAAGTTGTAGATAAGGTTACAATATATATCAGTGTTAGGTACGCTGATAGATTCGCTGTAGCGAATCTATCTAGCGAACCAACACAGGTTCGCTGGGCACATACAGGTTCGCCCAGTCGACACCATAATCAAAAGCTAACTTGAACTGCGGGCGAATCTATAGATTCGCCCGTAGGTTCGCTAGAGCAACTACAAACAAATGTCATACAAATACATACAAAAGTAACACCGACAAGCCGGTGAGTCCAACCTATACATGTGACTATCAAAATTGATCCCAACCATTAAAAGAGAGATCTAAAGATCATAAATCCTTCTTAGCCTTCTTAGATTTCCAACTCTATGTAGGACTCTCCTATATATATAACGTATGAAAAAATCAAAACGTGATTTTTTTAAATTTTTTAATATACATAACGTATGAAAAAGTTATTGACTTTTAAAGAGAAATATAATCAGATACAATATCGTAATACTACATATATATACAGTATGAAATTTAAGAAAATGATAAAAATTAATTTTTTATAACGTTATTTATTTTCAAATGAAAGATAAATAAGTTCTTGATTTAATGGTGCAATTTTTTTAAAATAATATTAACTCAATTCCTCAAATTATTTTAACGTTATTTATCCTCCTTAAAGTTTCATCACTTTCCTTTTAGAAAGTTCTTAAGTTCTCAACTTAAATTGAGTTCTCTTGAACCGTATCTCAATTTGGCTTCTCAATTCCAACTAACAGATTAATATTATATGGCTCATATAATTGGTACTATGACATGCCCTTACTACACATATTCATACAACATCACAGAACATGAAGCAAATAGTTGCTAGCAATGTCACTGCGATCAGATGAGAAAATCCAAGTTAATAGAATTGAGGCATGAAAATGTTTTTTTTCTTATGAGATCATCGAAATCAATGTCAGGAAACTTTTGTTTTAAATTAAAATAGAAAAAAATTTAAGTTATTTTAACAAAACTACACAGTTTGATGGTTTCTCAGAGTATTCAGTTTCCCAGTTTAAGAACATACCATATCGTATACTACATATATGCTCAAATGAAACCGAGAAAATTTTATTTTTTTAAACATTATTTATATTCAAATGAAAGATAATGAAATTGTTGATCTAATGGTGCAAAAAAACAAAATAAAAAATTTAATGTTTGAAAAGATAGATATGTTTAAAAATTTATATATTTAAAACTCTGATCTTACATTTCCTCAAAATTTTCACTCATTCTCTTTTTAATAGTTCTTAAGTTCTCAACTTCATATTTCTTTGACGACGACTTGAACGTAGAGTAACTTATTTTGGATTATCAATTCCGGTGACCTAATATGAGTATTTCATCTTAGGACGAGGCTTAAAGGAAATCCTATTCTTGATTTCCTCTAAGTTGACACTAACATATTTCCTTTAATTTGACCCCTAGTTAAACATATAATCAACAAATTTTGTTTGTGTTTATTGACTATTATTCTTGTGATTAAACACCGGGTGTATGTATAGGATTACAAAACAAACTTGTGGATTTAAATAACCATTAGCCATACCATCCTCGTATTGGTAAAAAAGATTGTGACCAAATCTAGGTTTTTAATGACTATATAATAGAAACATCACACTAAAAGTAATGTCATGTGGCCGTTGCTACTATTAACAACACTGTTTTTTTTTAAACAGCAGTTGCACCACCAGCTAACCGGTGGCTTAGAGGAGTGCAATGACCGAGCCTAGAAGCTCACGGCCTATCCTCTGTAAGAGAGATTATTTACGGCAGAGTGTGACAGCTCCCCTAAAAGAAGAATACTCTTCTCAGACTTAATAAGAGATTGTTTGATTGTAAGAATAAAAATTGATAAAGTTTAGCCACACTTTTATGACTCCTATTTATGGTCACACTTTGACTTGAAAAAAATTTGCGTAGCGAAAGGTCTAAGGCTACAACTTTTTCTCATGTCCGAATGTTTTTTTGACGCAATTTTTTCATGTTATTTTATTGTTAAATATTAATGCACTTTTAAGTTGATCCAATTATTCTAGACCTAAGAAAAATCAAGACCTTATCTTGCAAGTAGGAGTGGGTAAAGCTGAAAACCCGGCCCGACCCGGAAACAACCCGGCCCGACCCGTAACCCGGTTTTTGGTAAAACTGAAGCCCGATAACTGGCCCATTATATTAAAACGGGCTTCGGGCTTAAACATTATATTGACACCGGGCTTTGATGATATACCCGTTACCCGTTTTTTACAAAAACACAAGCTCCTCTCTTTCTAAATCCAATCTGTGATTAGGGCTTTAAACCAAGCAAACACTCATGGCGTCAGTTTGAATCATAGCAACTATCTTAATTGATGTCCTTCTTCATGGTTAATAGCATGTTTAATATGTTTGCAATAGTGCAATTTATGCTAATTGAGTAGCAAACTTGTAAAAGCCCTAATTTGGAAAAGGTGAAATCGATTTGCTTTTGGCGAGTGGCGACTAATTGGGTAGCGATTTAGGCAGGTGATTGCCGGAACTGTACCAGGTTTGCACCACCTTCCTTGTAACATATGTTCTGGCTACTGCCAACCCCCACTCAAGTAGTTTTTGTGTTCTTGAGTTTGATGTTATTCTTGATGATCTTCATTTTAATTTTAACAATAACCTTTATATATCTATGTGTTACAACCAAATGTCATTTAGCACAATAATATAAAAGACTTGAACTTGAATTAAACAAGGCTTTTAAAATCAACTATATATGGCGTTCATAAACCATTAAAACCACTGGTATGATGCTTTAACTATTTGGTTATAATTTTGGAAATCAATTGTTTAGTGCTTTTTGTTTCTTTTAGTTTTGATTCTATACTTATGTTGAAAATTAACATATCATTCAGTTTTTGAAAACTTAGATAAACTATTAAACTTTCAAAATCGTTCCTCAATTTATAAAATTTGTTAAATTGAAATTTGAATTCGGGCTTTTTTCCGACATGGAGTTTTGACGGGCTGGGCCCGGACCCGGCCCGAACCCGGTTTATTAACAAAACTAAGGCCCAAAGCCCAGATATCACTAAAAAAATATTTCGGGCTATTTATATTTTCCGGGTCGGGTTTCGGGTTTTTTCGGGTTCGCCCGAGAACTGCCCAGTCCTACTTGCAAGTGACCATTTGAGGCCGTATAATGTTGACGAATCAATTATTCAAATTGTAATAAATGTATGTGTTATGCTCACTAAGTATAAGCATATGTTGTGGGCCATTGAGTGGGGCTCGGATCAATTCAGATTAAATCGTCAACTCATTAAAATAAAAACAACACAAAACGAAGTAGATACACCTTAGCTCTTCGAGATGTGACACTAGGCGTAAAAAACAAAAAAATATATATCTGCCTTTGCATCCGGGTAAGAAAATGTTTCTTATTGAAAATGAGGTCATTTCGTGCTTTCCATATGCACTAAGCCGTGGTTACCATGATGGCATGTGTTGCTTTGCTTAAATTCTTAGGAAGATTCTTATGCATGTGGACAGGGCCGGTCCTACGTTGCGTTAAGAATCGTTGGGCCCTGGGCGACTTAAAATTCAAGGCCCCTAGAGTTAGGGCCAGTCCCAAAAATCCTTAAGAGTTTTTGGGCCCAAGACACGATTAAGAAAATAAACCCCCTGATAAAGGTGAAACTCAAACAATTCAATGTAATTCTTTAACTATTGGGTCAACAAAATGATCTTATGATGGTTTAGTGGCTTAATCATTGTTTAAAAACCCAAATAAGAAGCAAACCAGACGTCTTACCGACCTGGTTAAACTAGCTAAATTCAAACGTGCTTAAAAGGCAAAACAATTAATACGTAGTATAAATTAAACTAGTTACTATCGTTACCTAATATATATCAGTTAAATTTAGTGTTGAAGTAGTTAGTTATAATTGTCACATATGGTTTAAAAAATCATAACTAGTATTTAATACATCATAACATGACATGTAAGTTATAAGGTTGTTTAACGTTATTATCAAACTAAAAGGTTTAGTTTGTAGTTTTACTTCAATTAAAAGGGTGATTATAAAATTAATATTAAAGTATGTCAACTAACAGACAAACTTCTTTCTTCTCTCTTCTTTTCATCTTCTTTTTTTTCTCTGTATCATCTTCTCACCATAAATCCTTCATTAAATCTCAAATTTCTTCATAAAAAAATTCAAAGCTTCTTCTCCTCTGTTCATTTTTCTTTGTTCTATCCGCTTCACCATAGATGACCCCATATATAATATAATAATATTTTTTAAATTTCAGGCCCTCGAAGAGACGGGCCCCGGGGCGGTTGCCCACCTTGCCCTACATCAGGGCCGCCCCTACATGTGGAGATTGAAGAGATCATTGACTTTGAAGGCAAATATATGTGGTTGTTTTAACCAAATGGCAACTTGGTTCCACAGCTGGGAAGATGCCTCGCAAGCGGTTAGCATGTGCTCCATGTTCTCGTCATTTTGTTCGCAGATCGGACATAAAGTAGTGTCCTGACGAAATAACACAATGACCTGACGAATAACACAATGAGCTGAAACATGAAAAAACAAGTTACAATATATTCGAGACATATAACAAATAAAACAAGTAATTGATTTGAGATATTTTGTTATGGCATATGGTTATGTCAATAATAAAAACAAATTATCAGATTTGACTTATAACACAATGCTCTGACTAAATAATAGAAACAATAATTCATTTTTTAATAGGTTCATTCATGATATGGATCTTTCGGAATATCACATGTGTAGAAAGAAATTCACTTATATCACCAAGGACCTTAAAAAAATGAGTAAGCTCGATAGGGTCTTGGTCTCCATGGAGTTTATGTCCTATTGGCCAAACGGGACCTTCTCTGCTCTTGACCGTGGTTTGTCGGATCACTGCCCTATTCTCCTTGAATGTGATAATGTGGATTTCGGCCCCCAACCTTTTCGGTTTTTTAACTCTTGGCTAAAACACCCGCAATTATACGAAACCGTTTCTCAAGCCATTCAAAACTTTGACAAACCCAACCTCCCTCCTGATAAGACACTGGCTCTTAAACTCAAATCAATAAAAGTAGCTATTAAAGCATGGAGGGCCTTGGAAATAGATAAAGAACATGGGGAATTAAATTTGTGGCAATCTCAGATCAGGTGTTTGGAGCTAAAGGCTGAAAGTGGACAATTATCTGTCGAAGAGGTCCAAATGCATGGTGATCTTAACTACAAAATTACCCTTCATCACCAAAGAAAAACCATGGACTTAAAACAAAAGGCAAAAGCACGTTGGGCGGTTGACGGTGATGAAAACTCAACGTATTTTCATGGTCTATTCAAAGCTCATTCATCAACAAACAGAATCAATGGAATATCTAAAAATGGGACTTGGATATCATCACCATCTGAAATAAAGCAAGAGGCCTTTAATTATTTTATGTCCAAGTTTCAAGAATTGAATCAACAAAAACCTCCGTTCACTGTTCCAGGCATTGCAAGGCTTTCTGATGTGGATAGTGGCCTCCTTGTTACTAGATTCACGTTAGTGGAAATTAAATTGGCGGTATGGGATTGTGGCAGTGATAAAAGCCCCGGCCCGGACGGATTCACTGTCGGATTTATCAAAGAATATTGGGATCTCTTAGCAAACGTCTTCAAAGAAGTCATGGATAGATTTTTTACTCATGGTCGTATTAGTTATGGGTGTGCCTCTTCATTCATAGCCCTCATTCCTAAATTAGATGATCCCCAGTCCTTTGAAGATCGTAGGCCTATTTCCCTAATTGGAATAATCTACAAGGTTATCTCCAAGATTCTTGCAAATAGGCTTTCAAAGGTCATTGGATCCGTAATCTCCGACAACCAATCCGCTTTCATCAAGGATAGAAACATAATGGATGGGCCTCTCATTCTAGCTGAAACAATTGCTTGGCTTAAGCATTCTAAACGACAAGCAATGATTCTCAAACTTGACATTCAAAAGGCATTTGATTGTGTGAATTGGAACTTCTTGTTCTCGGTTTTGGAGCAAATGGGTTTTCCGCCTAGATGGTGTCTTTGGATCAAAGCTTGCCTCCAAAGCTCTAGAGCTTCGGTCCTTATCAACGGGGTTCCCACAACAGAGTTTCAGTGCCAAAGGGGTCTTAGACAAGGTGACCCTTTATCGCCATTTTTATTTACAATTGCAATGGAGCCATTATCATGTATGTTGGTCAAAGCGGCATCCATGGGTATTTTTCATGGGATCCAATGTCCAAATGGGGGCCCAGTTCTAACACATCTTCTATATGCGGATGACGTCTTGGTCATGGGGGAATGGTCAAATATGAATCGCTCTAATCTCATCCGTATATTAAGAACTTTCTATCTTATTTCCGGGCTTAAGGTGAACTTGTTTAAGAGCCACTTGTATGGAATCAATTTAAACCCTTCAGAAATTTCCTTAGCTGCTAACTCGATTAGTATGAATATTGGTGTCCTTCCAATTAAGTATCTTGGCCTTCCAATAGTGGTAAATATGTGCCATTGTAAAAATTGGAAACCAATTGTTGATGTCTTTGACAAACGGTTATCTAAATGGAAGGGGCGGTCCCTATCTATTGGTGGAAGACTCACATTAATTCAATTGGTGTTGTCAAGTTTGCCACTTTACTACTTCTCTATTTTCCGGGCTCCTCAAAAAGTACTACATCAATTAGAGAAAATAAGAAGAAGGTTTCTTTGGTCGGGCAATGCGGAGGAGAAAAAAATTAATTGGGTGGCTTGGCCTAGAGTAATCCTCCCAAAAGAAAAAGGAGGGTTGGGCATCGGCTCTTTGAAGGCGGCCAACATGGCTTTACTTGCCAAATGGTGGTGGAAATACAAGGCTCACCCCAACAAACTTTGGTCCAAAGTTATAACTTCCATACATCACTCTAGAATGCATAATATCATTCCAATAAGAAAGGGCATAGGGGGGGTCTGGAAGGCTATCATAAGAACCAATGAAGCCCTCATACACCATGGCTATGATCTAACAAATGGTTTGAATGGTGAATTTGATGCTAAAGCAATCAAGGAGGCAGTAGACAGTCACCAAACTCATCAATTTGAAGTCAACTTCCATTGGAATAATTGGGTTCCAAAAAAGGTAAATGTGATGAATTGGAGAGCAAGTTTAGATCGATTACCGACTTGCCTTGCCTTACAAATCCGGGGAGTAAATCTACCATCACCCAATTGTCCGATGTGCATGGAAGCCGATGAAACCGTTGAACACCTTCTCACCTCGTGTCCCTCTATCATGCAAGTTTGGAACTTGATTGGAACATGGTGTAAAATTGGCCCAATATATGCGTTCTCCACCAAAGACATTCATCAACTTCAAATTCACAAACCGGGATCTAGGAAATGGAAGAAGATCTTGAATGCAATCATGCTAATTACATGTTGGTGCTTTTGGCGTGCTAGATGTGAACGAGCTCTTAATAATGGTCTTTTTGATGCAACGAAAATAGTCGATGAAGTGAAAGTTCTTTCGTTTCTATGGATCACAAATAGGGCGTCCGAGTTGTTAGTAAATTGGGAGCAGTGGCAATCGTTTTCACTACCATTGTAGTTCTCTTTTTCCATGTGTAATATTTCCCCTTGCTTCTCGCTAGGGTGTTTATATTGAATCATTTTTTACAGTTCAAAAAAAAAACATAATGCTCTGACTAATTCATTATGTCACAATATTATATGCATACATAATAAAAACAAATTATGTATGTTTTATTTGTAATAGAAAACAAATTATATTATAACACAATAACCTGACATATAACACAATGCTCTGACTAAATAATACAATGACCTGACGAAATAACACAATGAGCTGAAACGTGAAAAAATAATTCATTTTTATACTCAATATTATATGCGTTTGAAGTTAAAAAAACGCTCGTTTTTTGTGTAATTTGTTATTAAAAAATTATGTCGTATATAAAAGTTTTGAACATTTAAAAAGATGGTGAAATTTGAACATTTTAAAAAGAGGGCAAAGATTAATATATCATTATATATCATTGGCCTACTATTTAAATTTCTAACTATTTACCATTATGACATTATGTCACATTGTGTTTTTAGGTTATTAGTTTCTTAATATTAGATCTAATAGTTCATATGTCTTTTTAAACTTTATACAAAATTTAGACTTTTTAATTAAACCTTATTTATAACTTAAAACCAATATCCCACACTTTGTATTTAAATATTTACGTTGACAGGAAGAAAAAAAAGAAGCAATCAATATCAATTTGATTAATCAACGGAAAATATTTCAATTGGAGTATTTGTGTTACAAAGCCAACCACCAATGCACGTTTACTAATGCAGGAAATCAAGTCCTACTCCTACTTGTGGATTAAAAGTAGATCAAACATAAACTCTATCTCATGGTCAAATTGGTGTAATTATCTTCTTTAATCTTTTTATACAGTTGCTAGCTTTGCTAGTTTTTTGTTAATGAAATTTACCGTTCAAAAATAAATAAATAAATATAATAAAATAAATAAAAACATTGTGTTATTTAGTCAGATGATTGTGTTATTTCATCAAGCCATGATGTTATATTAAACTTGTTTTCGAATACAAACTAAGATATACATAATAACACAACATATCAAATCTTTTAACTTGTTTTCACTGTTGACATAACATATGTCATGACATAGCATCTCAAATCTGTTACTTGTTTTATTTGTGTAACATCTCAAATATATTATAACTTATTATTTAATGTTTCAGGTCATTGTGCTATTCGTCAAGTCATTGTGTTATTTCGTCAGGTTATTGTGTTATTTAGTTAGCTAATTATATTATTTAATTAGGTCATTGTGTTATATAATAATTTGTTTTCAAATACAAACTAAAACATACAAAATAACATATTATGTCAAATCTTATAACTTGTTTTCATTATTTACATAACTATATGTCATAACATAATCGGTGAAGTGGGATGAATTTTCACCCCCAGAGTGCGGGCCCTAGGAGTGTGGGGCAGTGTTCCCAACGGTCCGGGTGGTGCCTCTCACCCATACCGACTCTACTTTTTGTACCCTAATAGAAGTTGTTTAAAGAATGAAATTTGGGAATTTCTACCAAACCGAACACATTAATGACAAAAAAAGGTTTTACAAAAACCAGGGCGTGATCGAAATGGAAATCTTATTATTGATTTCCTTTAAGAACTGGCTAGGGTGAATGGTAAAAGGGTTGGGTTGAAAGCCATAAGAATTGTTAATCGGAAACAAATTTGTAATTTAGTTAATTAATGGGTCGCTTCAGTTTGTGTTCGGTTGTTGATTGTTTTGATTGGGAAAATAGCTGTTGCCGAGCCCAGGGCTGTTAGGAAACATGGTTGTTGAGAAGAATTGTAAAAGAAATTGTAGTGTAAAGAAGATAGTGTTGTAGATTGTGTGAGTGGCTTTAAAAAAAATATTGGGTTGGTATTTATAAAAGAAGTAAATAAGTTATCAAATGTAAAAAAAATTTATTAAAAACAAGACCGTTTTATTTATTTCCCGTTGAACCACGGTAACAAAACATGGAATTTTGCAAAAAAATGGGCATTTTGTGGGCAACGCCCTAACCCAAAAAATGCTCCAAAACGCCCCTATGTAATGAGGGTGGGGGAGTCTTTGGGCTTTTTATGTGGGCAAAAACATTTCATTACACACAGTTTAAAGTTTATAGTTACGATGCATGATTAATTAACTGAATTGATCATTTCCTGGTTTATAATTGGTATATTGGTTTTCACTGGTCCCAACTATCATCTTTTGTCTTCTATCGGTCCCAACTATTGAATTGGCTGCCAACGGTCCCAACTTTTATCACTTTGGCAACCACTGGTCCGCCGTTAAATTTTTTTTAACGCCGTTAAGTTTTTTTCAAATAAGACCGATGTTTTAGGCCTTTTGATCGGAAGGATAATACGAGTCGATTGTTGTAAAAATTTTCTCGAAAAGGATCTCTGAACGATAAATTTTTTTACATCCGATTGAATCACTATTAGGTTTAAACACCCGATTGAAGCACTATTTCATTGTTCGGAGCGTCGTTTCGAGGTAACTTTTCCATCAGTCGACTTGTATTATCTTTCCGATCAAAAGACTTAAAACATCGGTATTGAATTTAGAAAAAACTTAACGGCGTTAAAAAAAATTTAACGACGGACCAGTGGTTACCAAGGTGATAAAAGTTGGGACCGTTGACAACCAATTCAATAGTTGGGACCAGTAGAAGACAAAAGGTGATAGTTGGGACCAGTGAAAACCAATATACCTTTATAATTTGACCTTTGGTTAAAGATATAATCAACAAAATGTAGTTAGTGTTTGTTGTCTATTCTTGTGATTCAATACGTGATAATCAATTTAATTATTAGCACTACCATTCGAAGAAAGGAACCGTATGAAAAGAAAACTCTAAACCAGAATATTTAAACTTAGAAAATATATTATAATATTGAATTTGTAATAAAAAAAAGCACAATACATTTACAAGTGACTTGAGACGTAAAACCAACTTGTAACTTATTTTACATAATAATTAAAGCACATATAAGAAATTACTTATAAAATTTAAAGTTTCAGATTTCATATCATATCATATCATAGAAGGGTGGTATCATGCAGTTTTGGAGACTATTTGATCTTCATGCACGAGTAGAATACATATCAACGGATAAACGAGGAGCCATAAGAATTTCGAGTGGCGTAGCTTTGGTGTTAGTATGTCCTAGGCTTTCAGTCATATCAATTGGTTCATTTGATGGTTTAGTCATCATAAATTGTTGTAACACAGTAGCTAGTGTTAATGGCAAAGACTCTAGAGCAAAGAACATCCCGGGGCATATTCTTCTTCCACTACTAAATGGAAGTAGTTCAAAATGATTTCCTCTTAGATCAATATCCTTCTGACTTGTTAAAAATCTTTCTGGCTTAAACTCGAGAGGATTCGGCCATACATTTGGATCACGATGCAGTTTCCAGAGATTTATAGTCAAACGTGTGCCTTTAGGGATGTGATAGCCACTCACCACACAATCCTCCATGGACTCATGAGGAAGGGAGAGAGGTCCTGGTGAGTGTAAACGTAATGTCTCTTTGACGACGGCTTGAAGGTAGACTAACTTATTGGTGTCCGACTGCTCCACCAACCTTTCCCTTCCAACATGCTCATCGATTTCGTCTTGAGCAATTTTCATTGTGTCTGGGTTGTTGAGCAACAAAGATAAAGCCCATATTAAAGTTGTTGCCGTCGAGTCCAGACCCGCGATAAGTATTCCCTGCAAGCGTTAGCAAGATTGCGTTATAAACCATCATATATATCATCAAAGATTCAGTTTGTACTAAAACCTATCCTTGCAAGTAATGATAATGTAACAGTAAATTGATCAAGTTTACCAGACATGAAGCTTTGATAACTGTTTCATGATCATAACCGGGAAAATCGTCTTCGGAAGCATCTTGGAGGATTGAAAGTATAGCATTTATGAACACTTGGTTGCCTTCATTTTGCTTCCCTAAATGTTCTTTCTCACTTTTGTGCTCTTTCACCCATCCTTCTAAGATGTCATCCATCTCTTTCCATGCCATCTTCATCTTTCTCTTATATCCTCCAACGTCGAAGGCTTTCAAGAGCGGAATGAAATCAGATATCACAAATACCCCCAATAACTCAAAGAAGTTTCTAACCGCCTTTTGCAAACGAATACCTTCTTTATGGTTATGTGGAAACCTCTTTCCCGTAAGTATTTGAAGTACAACATTTAGAATCAAGTTCCCAAACCATCCTGACATGTCCACCTTTACCATGTTCGAACCTTCGCCCTCTTTGTTCTTTAGCCACGCCTCATATATATCTTTCATGGACGCTTTAAGTTCCAATGCTCGAACATTTTGAAGCATATCTACTCTCCGTTGAGAGAGAACCTCAAGCGTGATCATCTTGCGCACTTTTCGCCAGTAATCCCCATAAGGAGCAAGGCCGATCAAGGCGTAGTTATAGCCCATGATCTCAGCCGCCATTGATTTAGGTCGACTTGCGAATATCTTGTCATTTATGGTATAACACTCTTTAGCTACTTCCGCGTTACTCACCACAAGTGTTTGGTGAACTCCGAGCTTTACGGTAAAAATAGGCCCGTGTTTGTCCGCCAAATCACCATAAACATGATGAGTGAGTCGAGAGCCACCTAGAAGGTGCAAGTGTCCAATGATAGGCCACGCGCCCTTCGCTTTAGGTGGTTCTCGGTTCACCCTCTTTTTGTTAAAGATTTGTAGTAGAACAACAATTATAGTAACAAAAAAAATGGATGCTATAGTTGAATAATATGAGTCATAAAACTCCATGGCTTCAATGTGTTTAGAGTGAAGCATGAAAGAATGAAGTATGAAAGAGTGAAGTATGAAAGTGTTTATATAAGCAACAAGCTAGCTTGCCAATTTTGACCTAAAAAAATTTGACATGTTATTAGTGTCACGATGACGATACAAATTTGATGCAAGTTTCAAGTTATCAATATTTTTCAAGCAATAACACGATATCAATCGACATGCAGATTGAAATAATTGATAAACCATTTTTAACCCGTCCCATGAGTACAACAATATAACATATCATTTAATTTTTAAAGTGTATTTTTGTTATATTTGTCAACAACTTGAGTACTAAAAAACAGTTTTAACAAAACTTTAAAAAAATTGATCACCGCTAGCAAGACAAAAAAAATAGCTGACAAACAAAAGTTGCTCATGACGTCATCAACCAATTACAACATAACACCTCAAATCATCAATCAATAGCAACACAAAACCTCAAGTCACACATAAAACATTATTTCATGATATCAACAAACAGCAACACAACACATCAAACCATCAGCCAATAGCAACACAACATCTTAAGCCACATAGAAAACACTATTTCATGGCATCAACCAATAACAACACAACACTTCAAACCATCAATTAATAGTAACACAACATATCAAGTCACACACAAAATACTATTCTAGAAGTTTGTGTTTCAATATAAATAAATAAATAAATAAATAAATAAATAAATAAATGAATGAATTTTATGGATTCAAATAATTCTAATCTACCTACATATTCTAATGAGTATCGGATCTTAATGCCCATAGTCTCAACATGCGCTGACGGTTCGAGCTTTTATCCATTTTTTCCACCAGTGGACCGTTGTTAAAAAAAATTTAACGACTTTAAGTTTTTTTAATTATAGACCAACGTTTCAGGGCTTTTGATTGGAAAGAGAATACGAGTCGGTTGATGTAAAAGTTATATTAAAATGGTGCTCCAAACGAAGAAATTTGTACATCCGACTAAAGCGCCGTTAGGTTTAAATATCCGATTGAAGCACCGTTTCGTCATTTGAGTACCTTTTCGATATATTTTTTTATATCAATCGACTAGTATTTTTCTTCCGATCAAAATACTTAAAACGTCAGCATGGAATTAAAAAAAGTTAAGGCTCTTAATTTTTTTAATGATGATCCATTAATGGTAAAAATAGTAAAAATAAGACTGCTAGCACATATTTTAAAAGTTAGAACAGATGCCAAATAAATATAATTGAGACTCTTAAGATGCAATACTCCTAATAATTGAACAACTTATACTCTTGACATTATTTTAGTATGTTCAAATAGGTTTTTCTTACATGTCAAGCTTATATTTCCCGTAAAGTTATATATCACGTGGACCCTCCATGGGTATGAGCAAGGGCGTATGGGGGACGGGATGGGCGTCGGCCCGCGCTCGTTTTTCGACAAAAGTGTCTATTTTTACTCCGATACATTAAATTTGTATATATATATTGATTTTGCCCCGTGTAAAATACAATTTATGGGTTCTGTGATTTTCCGGCCCCGTGCTATAAACGTTCAGGATCCGCCACTAGATCTGAGTTAAACCCGGTTTAAACCCATATACAACATACTTTTATCATCTTAAATTTTAGGTTATCCTATGTTTATTTCAAGTCTGGTTCTTCCAGCATATTATTTCTACAAAGTCTGGTCCTCTCCAGACCGTTTAATTATCTTACTTAGCCTGGTCATGCCCAGGCTAACCTGCACTTTATAGTTAACTTATCATGCTTTATATATTTAAATTCCTCCATGGCTCATTTGTTTACATACATATGAATAAATTACTGACTTGAGCGTCGGAGTGCTCTCGAGGCTAACCCCTCGGGCCCTCTAACGTAGATCTTCTTTGTGGATGTAGCCAGGTCCTAAGCTTTGGAATGGATCGGGGACGCTCAACGGATTAGGGGACCCGAAAAATAATCTCGACGTGGGAACTCGTTGTTTCAACATTTGTCAAATAACATTAGGAATGGGAAAATGAGATTTTTAAAAAACACTAGCTTTAGTAAATACTTTTCAAATCACCCAATAAATTCATCGACACCCATTTGTGAAAAAAAAAAAACTCAGCTTCCTATCAACGATTTCAACCTACAACCCTTTTGGCTTATTCTTATTCTTTGATAGATTGCTCTAACCTAAATAAAAGCAAACTTGTATCTGAACTTTTGAATACACTCTCATTTTTTTTCATTTCATGTTACTAATGCATTTGTTCTTTTGGCACAACGCATGAATATGAGTGTTAGAGTAGGATTGGTCTTGAAGAATTTGATGTTTTGTGCGAATCATAAAAAAAGCCCCTCCTGTCATGTCTTGGTAGGGACCGGGGGCAGTGCCCCTGATATTGGTACAGAAAAACATAACTGAAAAACCTATCCAAAAAGCCTAACCGAAAAATATAACCCAAAACACTAAAGCCTAAAATCTAAATACTAAAATTAAATCCTAAAAATTAAACCATAAATACTAATACCTAAAGTAAAATTAAAAATAAAAAAATAATAAAAAAAGAAAAACACAGCGAAACTAACGTTATTAAAAAATAGTTAATTTCATTTTGGTCACCGTGGTTTATTGGTTTTAACACTATTAGTCCAAGCTTTTAAAAACTCTCTTTTCAGTCACTGTGGTTTCATTTTTATTTCAAATTTGATCACCTTGTTAACATCGTTAATTTTAACTGTTAAGTTGTACAAAAGACCAAAATGCCCCTTAGATTTGATCTATTTAACCCTAATAGCAAAAAATTTAGTAACACATATAAAATATGATGTGGGCCCACATGATACTGCTTTCTTCTATACTAATTACCGGTGTTAAACTGGTCGGTCCGACCACAGTTGGACCGTTTTGTTTAATAATCCCGGTTCAATTAAACACAGTTTGATTGATGTTTCTGAACCGCTTCGAACCGTACGAACCAGTCTGGTAGGACAGGAACCGGCCCGCTATTGAACCGGTTGAGTAATAAAATATATATTTTTATGTTTGAGTTTCTTGGATTTTATATTTACATCTATTTTTATTTGTGTTTTTTTGTAATGAAAGTTAATATGTTGATGTTTTAAGTGATGAAAATAATGACCTCGTTTTATTTTAGCGTTAAAACTTGTTTAAATTGTGATTTTTTGTGACTCTTGGCGATAGAATTTGTTTAGATTATTAAGTATGTGGTTAACTTAATATTATTGAACTTATGTTGTGTTTAAATTGGAATTCTTATGGTATTACTACTTTGATAAATATATATTTATCCGACCTCGGTCCAACCCCGATCCGACCATTAAAATTATAATACCGGTTTAATGTCTGGTCCGATTTTCAAAACATGGCTAATCACCACCACCAGTTCATCCCTCCGCCACAACGATACTACTCGGCCACCTGAATCTTCACCAACCAAAACTGATCGCCATCGTCGTTTTATACCATCGATGCCCCTAGGGCCATCCACCCTATTTGGGGATTTCCATCTTCTTTTAACATTCGATTCCAACATTACGAAGTAAGATATTTGTCTATTTACATGGATCTGATGTAAAAGTTAGGGTTTTGGTGACGAATAAACAAGGTGAGATGTTTGTGGTGGATTTAGCAGCCACGTTGTAAGAAGATGGCGATGGTTCTGATGGTGACGTGGTGGATGTCAGTTGCCAACAATAGAGAAGAAAGTGATGAATCTGCTTCTTTGGTGATGCTTGTGTGGTCACTGATGAGAGGTAAGAGAGGTTTATAGTGACAAATCTAATTTGTGATTGTCATGTTGTTCTCTGCCGAGCGACTGTGGTTGTGTGGTGACTGTAGTTGTTTCGGTGAACAGAAGGAGAAAAATATAGTCGGAGTTGGTTTATTACGACGCGTATTTTCGAGTTCTTGGTTGTTCTTAATTTCCTACAAAGGAAGAACCGAAGGAAGCTTGACTAAAAGTGACAAGGGCATTTTAGTCTTTTTAATATAAGCTTGGTGAGTGAGAAAAGCTCGTAGACAAGAAATGGTGAGTAAGGTGAGAGTTTGGTGAGTGAGAAATTAAATATTTTAAATACTCCCTCCGTCCCATTAAAAGTGTCCATATTGCCTTTTTTAGTTGTCTCATTTAAAGTGTTAACTTTTAAAATTTATTGGTAAACTTCCAAATTTGCCCTTAATAACATAAAACAATCAATATGATGGACCCACAATAATATTTATTGTCAAGGGTATTATTGTTAAATGACAAGCAAAAATACTCATCATTTAATGTGCCTAAACTTTGTGTTTTTCAAACTAGGATACTTTTAATGGGACGGAGGAAGTATGTTTTTAGAGGGTTGTTAATTTATTTAACTGATATATTTCCTTAATTATTAATGACAAGGGCATTTTAGTCTTTTTAACATAAGCTTAACAGAAAAATATTAAGGTTGTTAGTAAAATGATCAAATTTGAAATAGAAATAAAACCATAGTGACTAAAAGAGGGATTTTTAAAAGTTTAGACTAAAAGTGTTAAAACCGGTAAATCATGATGACTAAAACTGAAATTAACTCTAACAAATATAATATCGTAAAATAAACAAAAAGGATGTTCCGGATTAAATGGTCAAGCACGTTAATTTGAGCATATAGGTTGTGGGTTCACTCTCCTCAACAATGGAATTTTTTAATAAAAAAAATTTATATGAATAATATTTATTTTTTAAATTTTAGCTCATGACTAAAGTTGTTTTAGGCGGTCGTCCACCACGTCCCTACTCAGAGTCTATTTGAGTTAGAGCTTAGAATTTGAAAAAGATCTTATGTTTAAAACCTGATCTTAAAGGGTTTTCTAGGTAAGTGAGTTTTCTTCTAGGTTTGGTCTACCGAAATCAATTCTAACCCTAAGAATAAACTTTTAAATATAAAAGAGTACGTTACAAATTTGATTTTTTATTTGTATTCTTGTTCAGGTATATGTATCTTAATCTTTAATATATATATTAAACATCCTTAAACTATGATAATTGAACACTCTAGGTCCTTTTAAATTTCTTCAAGATGACCAAACTAGCCGTGTCTGTCTCATGCTTCATCTTTACATGTAACGGGTGTGACTTTAACGAGAAACATGAATTGAACGTTGTAAAATTTTGTTCCTTGTTGGGAACCTTGGGAGGACCATTCCCACCCCATAGAGGTGTAAGGAGATGAGAATGAGTGTAGTAGCATGATATATTTCGATTGGTTAAAAAAGTTCCTTGTGGGAACCTTATGAGAACCACTCCCTCCTCCCTAAACAAGTCCTAGGTGGTGGGTTGAGCAGGTTGGGGTATGATAACAGGTGATTCGGCATGTGGGAAGTGCACGGGGTTTGGTGGTTAGGAAGATTAAAGCCACCATAAATGAAGAAAGTTGTGTGTAGGGGTGTTTAAGGTTCGGTTTCAAACCGTAAAACCGTCCAAACCGGTTATTGATTTGGTTTTACAGTTGGTTTACGGTATATACCAAAAACCGTTCGTAAAAAACCGGACCGGACCGTTATGAAAGGTTTGGTTTACGGTTTATACCAAAAACTAGGGATGACAGTCAGACCTGAACCCGATAGAAAAACCCAAAACCCAAGACATCTGGGAAGGGTCTTGGGTCGGGTCCATGGGTATAGGGTCGGGTCTGGGACTTAAGGAAAAAACTTTCGCGGGTCTGGGTCGGGTCTAGGACACCCATTTCTAATCGGGTCTGGGGTTGAGATTACTTAGACCCGTCCCAGACCCAACCCATTGCCATCCCTACCAAAAACGTCGTAAAAAACCAGACTTGACCGTACGCGTGTATATATTTGTGTGTGTGGCATGTGGGTGTATATATATATATATATATATATATATATATAAATTAGATCCCATATATGAGTTCATGTAAAACAAAGTATTAAAACCTCTATTAATGACAATTGTAAATTGGTCGTACTAAAATATGTCATAACTATAATATATAAGTATCTGTCATTACTCATTATACTGTTATAACTCAAGTAGTTTTGCAATATTTAGATATATAATCAATTTCTTATACATTGTACTTTTGAAATGTATAAATTTTGACAAGTTTTTGGGTTTAATTTTAACGGTTTTTAAAGTTGACTGGATAGACTTAAAAAAGCTCAAACCGTGAAACCAAACCGGTCATATGGAACCAGGTTTGATCCTTCTCTAAACGGTTTGGTTTTGATTTTTAGTAATAAAAACCACAAGTAACGGTTTGTTGTGGGGGGGGGGGGGGGGATGGGTCGGTTGTCAAGCTCCGTATATATGGGTGTCATCATGTCCATAAAATGATAAGAATTAGGCTCTTGGAATTGAAAGAGAAATGATGAAGGTGAAGGTGATGATGAACATGAACAAAATCGAACCGAAATCCTAAAACTTAGTTTGTAAATTTACTGAAAGAAATCCTAAAATTTGGTAATCTAACACCATATTTAACACGATGTTTAGCATTAGTCAGGCTAAAGGATCTAAAGTGTTAACATATCTTATCTTAAGGATT
Organism: Tagetes erecta; assembly: GCA_030867185.1. NCBI lineage: Eukaryota > Viridiplantae > Streptophyta > Magnoliopsida > Asterales > Asteraceae > Tagetes > Tagetes erecta. The sequence continues at coordinate 63,676,872 of CM061488.1, forward strand.
TAAGGATGTTTAGCGTAGTTCCTAAAGACTAACGACCAAATCTACAAGTATGTATATAAAAGACCAAGAGAGTGTATGGCACCCTGTTAATACTTATTCGAATGCTTATCTTTTAATACTTAAAAACCTTTGCAGTATTAAATAGTAAAAAGATGGTGGATAATTAAGAGATAACTTCTTAATGGTAACACCTCAATACCTCATCACTCATCATATTTTTACTTACGTATCGTTTAATGTAGTTTAAACCATTAATAGGTATTATCTTACTAGTTATTCAGAGACAGTCTCTTACCGATCTTTTATATACAAAGTCTGTAATTTATTCAAATTTAATAAAACTATATTTAATCTAACCTAATTAAAGTATTTCGTGAAGTCGTAAACTAAATAAATAAAACTTAAGAGTATAATGGTTACTTTTGAAAATTAATTAAACGTTAAAATATTAAATTGCACCAAACATATTTCAAATGTTAGATGGGTGATTTGAATTGAATGTTCATCTACCACGAAGCTGGTGTTGACACATGCATGAATGAATTGAGTTTAATTGGTATTAGCAGAAAGAGACCAAATATGGAAAATTGGACTGTAGAGAAGCCATGAGTAGAAAAATACGAATGGAATTTGAAGAGCTAGCTGTTACAATTTTAAAGAGACAAAATGAGATTTTAATTAGTATTTAATAGGTATATGGATTTTACTGGTTTCAACAATTATCTTTAGGCTTCTATCGGTCCTAACTATTGAATTGCCTGCCAACGGTCCCAACTTTTATCACTTTGGAAACCAACGGTCCGTCATTAAAATTTTTTTAACGCCGTTAAGTTTTTTCTCGAATTCAAGACCGATGTTTTAAGGCTTTTGATCGGAAGGATAATACGTGTCGATTGATGTAAAAATTTGCTTGAAACGATTATCTGAATGGTAAAATTTTACATCCGATTGAAGCACCGTTAGGTTTAAACACCTGATGAAGCACCATTCCGCTATTCGGAGTGCCGTTTCGATGTAACTTTTCCATCAATCAACTTTTATTATCTCTCCGATCAAAAGACTTAAAACATCAATCTTGAATTTGGAAAAAACTTAACAGCGTTAAAAAAATTTAACGACGGACTGTTGGTTGCCAAAGTGATAAAAGTTAAGACGAATGACAACCAATTCAATAGCTGAGACCGGTGGAAGCAAAAAAAATATAGTTAAAGACCAGTAGAAACCAATGTATCCATTTAATAAGTTGTTAAATAGTTGGGTTTCAGTTTCAGTCTTTATCTATATACTAAAATTATTTAGTTTTTAAAATTAATTTAAATTCCAATTATATTTTCATATTATTTAATTTATTTCTTTATTAGGTTTAATACCCATGTAGACACACTAGCTGAATAAAATAAATGATTCATTGAATGAAAAAATCACGATTAAAAATGTGATGTAAAAATCAAAATTGTTATAATAAAAATCAATATTGAAAACTGTTTAGTTATTCAATAAAAATGGGATTTAAAAATGGGATTTAAAACCACCCGTCGATGTTCAGTTATTCAATATTGCGTTGATTTTGCAACCAAAATATCTTTTATTCTAAAACTAGGTTTAATTCCCGTGTGAAACACACGGGTTAAATAACAATATTTATAAAAAATAAAACTATTATATTTAAGAATTTATAAATATTTAATATTTAAAAATTTGTAAATATTATATAAAAATACCATAATAACAATTTTTTTTCTTCAACTCTTCACTTAATTTTTCCCTCCTAAATTTCCTTTTATTCTTTCCCTATCATTTTTCCTCCAAAAAGATTTTAGTGGCTACCCTAAACCTTGATTTATTAGGTAGATGCAGAGAAATTAATATTTCGTTGTTTCTAAAATTAATTTTGTTTTTAAAATGTTTGCCCCCAATCTTCCCTCTTATTTTTTCCGCCTAAATTTGCCCCCAAAACCTTGTTTTATTAGGTAAGGGAGGAGGGAGTGGTGGCGAGGAAGGGAGACGAGGAGGAAGGGAGGAATCTCGTGGACGAGGGTGGCTCCTCGTTGTGGAGATTGGTGAAGGAGGAGAAGTGAGGCAACGAGATGGGGCGACGAGGAGAGGGAGACGAGGAGGACAAACACCATTCCTTCTCCGACGAGGACGACGAGCTCGGTGGTGACGAGCACCACTCCTTTCGCCCTAAGATGTGTTTAGTTCATAATTTACTTGCTTATTCAACTTATAAACTTTCTTTTTTTCTTTTGAAGTATTATATATTGATGTATTTTCTAAAAATCTATACCTTTTAATAAAAGAGGTTTTGATGCTACATGCATCTAGGGGTGTAAACGAGCCGAGCTACTCGTGAGCTATTCGAGATCGAATCGATAAAAAGCTCGAACGAGCCGAACTTTTTCGAGCTCGAGCTCGAGCCCGAGCTTTAAATAAGAGCTCATTAAGTTATCGAGCCCGAGCTCGTGCTTTACATATCGAGCTCGAGCCGGCTCGCGAGCCTTATCGAGCTTTTCATTATATGTTTTTTTATTTATTTTATAAATATATATAATTAATAGTTAAAATATATATAAGTTATGATTAAAAATATATTATATGTATTTAATTATATATAAATTACATATAATTAAAAGTTTATGTAAAACTAAATATAAATAATAAAAAATTTATATAAAATTAAATATAAATAGTTAAAAATAAAATAATAAAAAACCAGACGAGCCGAGCCCTAGTCGAACTCGAGCTTGAGAAGTTTGTGACGAGCTCGAGCTCGAGCTTTGAAATTAAAGCTTTAAACGAGCCGAGCTCGAGCTCGAGCCTGGTTAAGCTGAAACGAGCCGAGCTCGAGCCTAGACAAGCTCGGGCTCGGCTCGGCTCGTTTACACCCCTACATGCATCCAATAGAGTCACTGTTGGCATCATTTTCCCGCTCAATAATATATTACATATTTAATCCTCATACTATTACACAACATACGATCATCATATAATATATATATATATATATATATATATATTTACCTATTATTTACAAAATAATTGCCATATTTGTAATATATTATTCTCTATCAATTACAAAAATAATTAATAATTTTCATATTCTTACAAAAGAAAAAATATCAATTACTAAAATATATATCAATAATATTTCAAAGCATTGATTTTTGTAATAAATAATATTTAAACATTGTTTTTGTCTACTAAATTAGTTTATCGGTCTCTTAGCTCTATACTAAAGCTCGTGGTTTGTATCAGTACAAGTTGTCATTCATTTGTATGATTTTGATCATATTTTATTCTTGTGAATTCGTAATTTGTCTTCTAATTTTTCTTATATGGGTTTTGTTTTTGCTGGTGTTAGAGAACATACCTAATATGGTAATGATTTATAGTGTAATGTTTACTCATCATATGATTTTCTTATATGATGATAAATTAAAGGTGTCAAACGAAAAACTTATTAACGTACTAAGACGTAGGAGGACATAAATAATACTAAGGTGCATTCAAGGGTTTAAATCTTGCAAAATATTCGGTTTATATAAGTTTGATTAACTAAGAACTCTTAAAAAACACCCATTGTTATAAATAAATGGTGAGTCAGATAATAAAATGTTTTATGGATATTGATCTGAAGGAGGATACGACTCAATTGATGTAAACCTTACCTCGAATCGGTTTTCCAAATGACAAAACGGTCTTCAATCGGGTGTTTAAACCCTAACGATGCTTCAATCGGATGTCAAAATTAAATCATATGGAGCAACAAATGGAAGTAAGGTTTACATCAACTGACTCGTATTCTCCTCCGGATCAAAATCCCTAAAATATCGGTTTGAAATTAAAAAAATTAGAAAAAAGTTAACGGCCGTTAAGTGCACTTAACGGCGGACCACTATAGGCCAAAAAAGTTGGATTTTGGACCACTGTAGGGAATAAACTGAGTTGGGATTATTTTCGGCCAACAGGTGTTAGTTAGGATTATTTTAGGCCAATTTGTCATTTCTTTTAAAAGATATAGAAACTGTTAATTAAAAAATATTAATACATCTAATTAAGTTGTTGAGTGATGATCGGTAGGAAATTTATATATCTACCAATAGGGAAGGTCGGTGCTTTGCACCTGCCTCTTCCGTCCCGCCACACCGCGTTTCAACTTTTTTCGTACTTTAACGAATTAATGGTTTTAACCCTCGACTTTTAACGCATTGACGGTTTTAGTCTCCGACTTTTACTAATTGTCGTTTGAGCTCCTGATAGTTTTTGACTTTGACCTCTTAATCCACTTTGACACATAGTACGACTTTTACTAATTGTCATTTTATCCCCTGATAAGTTTCGACTTTGCTCTCTTATTCTACTTTGACATATAGTACGACTTTCATCGTTTTTTTTAACATGTGACACGTTACGTTTTTCCGTCGTGACGTACGGGGCATGAGACTTTTTTTTCAACACATATGACGAAATCAAATACGCAAGACCCGACTGTATGACCCGGCTGCTACATTGCGCGGTCTAGTGTTAAATCTAGTTAAATAAAAAAACAATGGTCATAAACCAAGTAAGAACTTTATGATATTTATAACTCTTTAATATATATTTATTAGTTACTGGTACTATTACAACCATACGATAAAAGTTTTAGGGTTCTGTCACTGTGTGGTATTTATGATATTTATAACTCTTTAATAAAAGAATGAGTTTAATTTATTATATTTTATAGTTTGCTTTCAACAGGCTTTAATTTTATTATAATTTTTACATTCTCAATTGTCACTTTTACATTTGGTCCTTATAGTTCTATTAGTTCATTTTATAGTTCTACTTAAATTGTTGTTTACAAGTCTAAACGGCTTTTCAACACCGCATATTTTTAACCGCAGAACAGTTTACAACCATACATTTTTAGTCCCTTTTAATTTGTAAAATGACGTAAAGAACCCGCACTTTAACCTCACAACTTTTTGCCGCCATACACTTTTAGTCCCTCTAAATTTTTAAAATGACATAAATCACCCATCAACTTATCATCTTTCTAACGGTTTTGACTTTAACCATTAACTTTGTCAAATTTATTACCCACTTCTAGACCGTCACGTTTTAAATATCGTAACTCAACTCTCAACTTCCTAAGTTTCTAAAGTTTTAATCTTAACTCCTCAATTTTGTAAAATGTCATAACTTACTTTTTAATAATGTAAAATGCCATTTTGACTCTCTTAAGTTTTTCAAAATTCAAGTTTTGCGTGTTCATGACTTCATGACAATGATTTGACATTGATTTACAAGTTTGCAAACATGTACTTTAACACATTCAAACTCATCGTGCAACCCCACTTTGTAGTTATTCTAAAAAAGGCCCGTATCTTGTAATTGACGATTTAAGGACGTATAATGTTGACTACTATTTGTAGTTATTCAAGTTGATATGTCTATGTTTGAACTTTGAAATGTGCATTTGTGGTGGGTTTGGCAACACCAATACTCATTGAAATATTATCTGTTGAATAATCATATTGATTTTGATTATTAAACATTAAAAAATTTATAACAAAGTGACAGGTAAACGGGCAACAAATTGTGTCGCCACCCCCTTACGCAATACTAATTAGAGCGACACTTTGCATTGGGTTAATCGTTTAGGGTGGTTTTGTTACCTGCATAACATTTTTATAGAACTTTATAATTTTTTCTACTTTTGACTGTTATAATATATGTCGTGAATATACGTTGTAAATGTTCTAATTAGTAGTCTATCTTACAACACTGTGTTTCCTTGTTTTATAAAAGAAGGGCATTTACATATATCAATACCTAAGTTCTTTTATTACATACTAGGTTAGAGACCCGTGTTTAACACGGGATTGAGTAAGAATAAAATTTAAATATTTAAACAAAAATAAAACTTTATATTAAACTATTTAATTTTATACCTCTCAATCGAAGTTACAAATTTTTATACACTTATTTATTTGAAGTCAAATAATCACATAATATGGTTTTATAAAGTTTATTATTATACAGAAATCATTAACAATATCACCTTGTCTCTATAAAATATAAACATGTTAAAATCATAAATAAACGTGTGTATACCTATGAAAAAAATATAAACAGACTGCTATAGATTATTATTGATGTCCCCTTACTCCTTAACTTATACAACATGTTAAAATCATAAATATATAATTACCATAAATCAAGTAGAGAAAAAAAAGCTGCTGAAAAAATAGTACCTCCATTCAGGGGGCCTTTTGATCGCAGAACATGCAGTTGAAACCAGTTGTGAAGTATGAGAAAAATTATATGTTTGAGGCATATTGTTGAAGCACAACGGGTTGAACCACGGCAGAAGGTTAGAGGCGTATGACCTGGAAAAAAAACAATCGAACGACTATAAACAATGATTCAATCAACTTCTTTAAACATACAACATATATAAATGAATATAACAAATGAGATACAATCACATACCAAATATAATATGTTTGAGGCATACTGTTGAAGCACAATTGATCTTTAATACTTACCACATAACACAAAAAGTGAAGGTTCCATAAAAATAGACCTAAATACAAACATATATTAAACAAAAAAACCTGAATACAAAAAAAAGAACTATCATGTAGAAGCATTGAAAAAAAATAAGGTAACATAAGAGATAAAAGATTTTAAACAAACAGTGAAAAATGGTCTTTAATATATACCACAAACATAAGAATTCACAGATCTGGAAAAAAATAAAGATAATAAAGAGCAATGATGTACAAACATTGAACAAAAGAGAATGAAAATATGCACACATTGAAACATTTAACATAATAGATAAAAAATTTTGAACAAACAAAGGGAAAATAGTATTTAATACATACCACAAGCATAAATAGTCAAAGATTTGTTGAAGCGCAATGTGTTGAAGCATAATGGGTTAAACCACAACAGCATGTTGGAGGCATACTATTGAAGCACCATGGGTTGAACCAAGACAAAAGACATGATCAGAACCTAAGTTAATGCATGAATACTAAGATAAACGTAGTTCATCAGTCATACCGTCACATTTGAATGAGACTCTGCTCCAGCAGACCCAATATTAACAATGTTGAGCATAGGGGACATAGTCGCATAAACCTGCAAATAGCAGCAATATAACGTCTATATCTTAAAGAACCATACAAACTAATGGGAACTTTGTTACATAGAAATACCTTTTGTAAGGAAATGGTCATTTGAAGAGTGTGTAGAATGGCCATTTTGAAAGCTTCAAAACAATAAGCAACTAAGCAATGGACCTTAAAACGTAAACAAACGAAGAAGATGAAATAGTAACTTGAAACACCTGCTGGAAAATATAAACAAATTTGTAGCTATGTAAGTCTTCCATGTAGAAATATGTTTGTTTCGAGGATTACTATTAGTATAATACTTAAAACGAATAGGTCAAAATGTCATTCTAAGAGAGTAATAGTTCATTCCAAAATTAAAGGAAACTAAAGACTTAAAAAAATATGCCACAACTGTAAATCAATGAGAATTATCAGTATCTACTTCGTGCAAACAGGTCATTAATCTTTCATGTAGTTGACATTTCAAAGCCAAAAAGTCATGAATAGATTTAGTTGATTAGTTTATTGGTGATGACCATCACCATAAGAATCAAATATATTTCAAATGATAAATGTTTTGAAAACTCTAATATTCAATCCTAAACCTTGTACCATGTTTTTAACATGGTAAATTTTGTAATAATCCCACGGGTGAAGAATAGTATGCTACATATTATAATATTTGAGTTGCACCTCTTAAAGTCAATAAAGTTTTCATAAACAGATTTAAGTTTACAAAAACTCCTGATAAAAAGAAACCTAAAACTAATTTGATGAACAAACCACACTAACAATTGACTCAAAATAACCATATTCACATGCATAATGAAAATTCACTGGAGGAAAGAATGAAACCTGTAATCGCTAAAAGCAATAGCATCAATTGTTGGACACTCTTCAAATGACCATTTCCTTACAAAAGGTATTTCTAAGTAACAAAGTTCCCAAAAAACTTGATTTTTCTGTGAATCGAATAATGAAGATGAACCCTAAGTCGAGTAAAACGTGGACTGTTTCAATCTGGTTCCAAATCGATTACTCCACCACAACAGCAACAACTTGATTTTTATGTGAATCGAATAAGGAAGATGAAGATGAATCCTAATTCGAGTACATCATAATCAGTTCATCGCAAAAAATAGGCAAAACGATTATGGTTTTAAAAATCGAATCGATAACAACGAAGGAACTTACAATGTGGTTTTTGAAAATTGAATTCGACTAATCCACCATAACAGCAGCAACTTGATTTTTCTGTGAATCGAATAATGAAGATGAAGATGAACCCTAAGTCGAGTACTCCTTGCAATGTTTCAATCTGGTTCCAAATCTGGTAAAAGATGAAGGATGATCATCAATGGAAGCAAGTTACATAATTGATCATAGAGGGAAAGGATGATAACGATTACAAAATGGATTTGGTATTTACCGTCGATATGCGGATGAAGAGTTGTAGTTGAGAGTCGTTTTAGGGTTTGGAGATATGAATGAATGTACGAATGATCCGGGTTTACAAGTTCATATGTATATATTAGATCCACGAAAGTAAAATATGGGTAAATAAATGGTGCGGGTCGGATCCGAAGATCCATTTAGATGGTGAGAGTGATTCTGGTGGTGATATGTGGCGCAATGTGGTAACATAGGTTAGCGATTTATTAGAAGAGGAGATTTACCTAACTCTAAAAATCAGCTGACTTGTTTATTAAAGCTCGTTATGGATATAACTTTATTTTTGTCTTAATCTCACCCATATATATATAAGTCGTGTACATATCGCTTCAAAAACAATGGTAAAGTAAAATGAAGATGATTTATTACTATTGTATCTATGTTTCTTGAATTTTATCACCTCTCTCCTCGGTTTTTTATTAAAAACTAAAAGTGTGCATATTTGCACATATAATGTGGGTGCATATATGCATTTCAACAAAAAACTTTACAAATCATATTTTTTATAATCAAATCTTAAAATTAGTAGGTTTATAAGGATTTTTGTCAATTTAGATAATAAAAAATATAACGGTTAAAGCGGTTCTCACTTAGTTCTTTCCAAAAAATGAGTTCTCAAATGAAGGTGCCCCTATATATATATATATATATATATATATATATATATATATATATATATAGATTGGGGATTTTCTAAAAAGGCTCAAAACTCTAAGAAGTGTAGGAAGCAATCAACAACAAGCACGTGGCAATGAGAGAAAAAAAACACGGAGGGGCATCTTCGTCATTTATACGCACGATGCTGAGATGTTCAGTTATGATGTTTTTTCACAGCGCGATGCTGAGATGTTCAGTTATGGTGTTTTTTCACAGCGCGATGCTGAGATGTTCAGTTATGGTGTTTTTTCACAGCGCGATGCTGAGATGTTCAGTTATGGTGTTTTTTCACAGCGCGATGCTGAGATGTTCAGTTATGGTGTTTATTTGGCGCGATGCTGAGATGTTCAGTTATGGTGTTTTTTCACAGCGCGATGCTGAGATGTTCAGTTATGGTGTTTTATCACAGCGTGATGCTGAGATGTTCAGTTATGGTGTTTTTTCACAGCGCGATGCTGAGATGTTCAGTTATGGTGTTTTTTATATGCATGTTGAAAACGTACAATGACTAATCTACCCCGGAACCTTATCGCGCGTCATCAAAAACATCATAATATTTACAATATTGCCACCGCGTTAATCTTGACCGTAAACACCCTAAATCTAACGTCCCAGATCGCTTCTTAGTCTTTTTAGAGTTTTAGCCATTTGTAGAAAATCCCTCCCCTATATATATATATATATATATATATATATATATATATATATATATATATATATATATATATATATATATATATATATATATATATATATATATATATAGTGAGGTTCACCTACATAGTGTTATAAATCTAAGAAGGCTAAGAAGCAATAAGAGATTGACATGTGGCATCTAGGAAAATTAGGAAAGGGGGTATTTTAGTCATGCCCACTTTTTTAAATATTCTCTCTCCACATTCAAGTCACATGTCAATTCCCCCACTTTTTTAAAACGTTTATAACTTTTACATACGACATTATTTTTTTAAATAAATTACACCATAAAAACGAGAATTTTTTTCTCTTTAAAACGCGTATAATATTGATATATAAAAAACGAACTTTTTTTTCACAATTTTTCAGCTCATTGTGTCTAACGTCAGGTCATTGTGTCTTTCATCAGGTCATTGTATGATTGTGTCATCCGTAAGGTTGTTGTGTCATTCATCGGGTCATTGTGTAATCTTATTTGACAAGTATTACACAATGATCTAATAATTGTTAGGGTTATTTCCTGTTAAGATTTACTTTGTATTTTGTTTATTGTTTACATGTTTGTAAATAGTTTAGGGTTTATTGTGTATTTTCCTTAAACTTGTAATTGTTGTTATAAGCATGTAGTGTGTGTGTTAGGAGAGAGAGGCTAGATCACTTTTACACTGTTAGAGAGAGAATTAACTGTGTGTGATTTTGTTTCTCCTGCACATTGTACTACGAATTGCTTTGATCATCAATATACAGAGAGATTTATGAGTATGAATTGTGTTTGTGATTGAATCGTTTGTGTGTGCGTGTTATTCTGATCATTTGAGTGATATTAACGATCCAATTGAACCTATCAATAATAATTACACAATAACACAAAAAGTATTTCAAAGATCTTGCTCTCACATCATCCTCCTTAAAAAATAAATAAACAAAACTTAAAAAAACTACTATTTTCTCATTGTGTCTTTTTTCATTGTGTCTAATTTAAAAAATAAAAAAACGGTAATTTTTTTAATTTTTTTTAATTTTTCGTTTATTTATTTTCTGAAAGAGGAATACATGGGGAACAAGGTCTCCGAACCACTTTTTTCAAATTTGATTTATATTGTGAGTTATAATTTTTTTAAAAGTGTCATTGTGTCTTTGTTTACCATTGTGTCATTCTCACACTTTGTAACAAAAAATGACGTTGTCTTTGAACATTTCTCAAACACATATTAACAATTTGTGACACGGTGATAATTTCTAAACACATAATATGACACAACAAATATTTATGTGAAGGAGGAGAACAACTAAGGAGTTTGAAGAAGTCGAAACTAAAAAGACAATTGGAGTTGTTTGAACACATTAATGGAGAGACAGTACACCAGATGATGAACAGGTTTGTTCACTTAACTACTGAGATGTCAAACCTCGGAGTGAAGACTGAACTTCAAGACTTGAATGATCGATTGCTGAATGCTTTACCATCATCATGGAAGCAAACTGTTACTCTGTTGAAACATACTGAGAAATTTCCAATGGAACTTGATTTGCTTATTGGAAAGATAGAAGAAGTTGAGATCGATGAAGGATCTAGAAATACTGATAGATCAAGCTCACAAACTCAGTATAAGTATGTGGTAAATCATGCCAATACTGTGGAGAATGCTTTTCTTGCACAAGATGCAATGAAATTTGAAGATGAGGGTGACTTATTCGTTGGTGCAAGTTTCTTTACTGATTCAGCATATTTTCCTAATTCACCAACTTATTCTCAACCTCAATCTCCACCTAGAGCTCAAGTTCAAAATCAGAATCAGATGAATCAGTCAGACAGACAAAGTTCAAATGTTCAAGCCAAAGTGAAAGACGTAATGAATATTCTGCTTCAAGATGACGAAACTAAAACTGCCTTTACTGCTTTTATGGCGAGTTTCCAAGCGTACCAAGGTAGTCATCTAAGTCAAATGGACGTGGTCCTTCAAGACTTATTTGAAATGGATCCAGTAGATGTTGAAGAAATGGATCTTAATTGGCAGATGGTTATGGTTGCATATCGAACACAAAAGCATGCATATGTTAACCGAAGTTACAAACCTCATGCTAACAAGACAGTTGGATTTGACAAATCTAAGGCCAGGTGCTTTAACTGTAACCAGTATGGTCATTTCTCAAGAGAATGCAAAGCTCCAAAGAATTTCAATGACCAAGCTAGTTCAAGCAATCAAGGTCAAGGTCAAAGTTCTCAACAGTCTTCGAGTTACCAGCAAAGAAATCAGCGTTTCTTTCAAAAGCCGTACCAAAGTCTTCCTATGCCTGAGTTGAAGGATGAAGGAAAGAAGCCAGAAGATCAAACTAAAGCGTTGGTTGTAAGTGTACAAGACGGATATGACTGGAGTGCATATGCAGAACAGTTTACATCTGATCTTACATCAAATCTGGCTTTGGTATGTGAAATTGAAGAAGACTGGTCTGAAGAAGGGGATGGAAAGATGGTTGATAATGTGAGTGAAGATTCTGAAGATTATGACTGGAGTGCAAAGTCTGATCCTACTGAAGAGTCTGAAGCTGAAATTGCATTAATGGCTACATCCAGTGAGTCTTCATCTTCTACTGAACAACCAAAGGTTAGTAATGACTTACCCCCTAATTATATTCCATTGCCCCTAGATGTGAAGGAAAGGTTATGTTCTGATCAGTGCATTCAACAAGTAGAACATTATCGAACTCATTCATTTAAAATCGGTGATAAATTAAGTCAACATGAAAAACTTCATGAAAAACTTAAAATTGATCATAAAATTTCTGATGAGAAGATTTTGTCACTAACTGAATCATGGAACAAAACTTTAAAGGAATTGGAAATTGTTACCAAACAACTTGAAGAAATGACAAAGAACTTTGAACAAGAAAAAGTTGCACATGCAGTCACTCAAGTTGAACTAAAGAAAGTTAAAAGTTGTAAAACAATGGTTGAACAACTCATTAATGAAAGAGGTAACAAAAATAAAACCGGGTTGGGTTTTACTCATGAACCAATGCCAAATTCAATCACTCAAACCTTACCGGAAAACTTTAATGAATTTGATCATTCACCTGAAAATGAAAGAAAATTCAAAGAAATTCAAAGAAGTAAATCCGAGTCCGAAGGATCTGAGGTGTTGATCGAAAGTTTGAGAGAAGAAGATGGAATGACAACTGAAGCAGATGATGAAGCAGGCAACAAATCTGAAAACAAGCCGGAGCCTGTTCTGATTCAACTCATTGAATATCCAAAGCTTAATCCCGAACCAAAACAAACGGTGAAGGAAGAAGGTGAATTTTCAGGATACAATGATCCTGAGTACATCAAATGGAAGAAAGAACAAAAAGCGCAAGTTGCTGATCAGTTGATCAAAAAGCAAGAAGTGAAAAAGACTGAAGTTTCGAATGCAAAGAAGCAAAAATCGAAAATCATGAACAATCAATCTGAAACAAAACAGTCAAAAGGCAAAAGTGTCTTAAAATCAAATGATAACACAAAAGTTTCAAGTGTTAAAACTGACAAAGTTAAACCTGTCAAGAAAGTGTCAAAAGGTAAGACAATCAAGTTTGTGTCTGCAGGTACTTTCGACATGAACGGTTCTTATGGTAACCAAATCAATGCTCAAATCAAATCTAACTCTGGTCTGAAAACAGGTTCAGGTCCTAAGACTTCCGCTGTCAATGATAAGAGAATTGAAAACAAAAAGGTGACCAAACAGAACAGTTTAAAATCGAACCAAAGTCCCATGCAAGCAAAATTGCAAACAATGTCTCCACAGAAAAATGTTAATCTAAAACCGAACAACTATGATAATGAATCACGTTTTGGTTCAACTTCAAAAGTTAACAATCGGCTCTTTAGGATTAGCAAACAACATTGTGAAATTTGTGATAGATATAATCATGCAACTGCTGAATGTTTCTTTAACAGGTACTGCAGTTTCTGTGACAAAAGAAATCATTCTTCAGAAGAATGTTATTTTAACAAATTTTGTGATATCTGTGAAAGAAGAAACCATGACATAAAGGATTGTTTCTTTCGATCAAACTCGACTAGAGAAATGACTCCATATTCAAACTTTCAAAGAAATAATTCATATGGTTTTCAAAATATGAGTCAAAGTCATTCTCCATTTTTGAGAAATTTCAATCGAAACAATTCTGTTTCTAATTTTTCAAGAAATGTGCAGGTTAACCATTTTAAACCAAGAGCTTTAATGGTAAGAAATCAAAAGTTTGAAAATAACCTTGATCCTAAGCTAGAGGAAAGGTTTAGTGCTTTAAGAAGAAAGCAATCATTGAACGCCAATGGGCGAAGTTATCAGCATCAAAATCTCATGAATGAAACAAATTTTCAAAATATTCAATATAAATAAGTTACAATTGCAGATAAATTCGGAAAACCCAAGACCGTGTGGGCCTGGGTTGACCAAACTAACTGAAAATGTTTGAATTGCAGGTACGCCCAAGAAGACCTATCAACTCGTGGTTTGTTGATAGTGGGTGTAGCCGGCACATGACAGGCAACCATGCCTTGCTTCAGGATTTCAAGCTGAAAAATGGTACTCACGTGGCTTTTGGAGGTGATGCGGGTGGTAAAATCACAGGAGAAGGAACTGTTTCGAATGGAGTCATTAGTTTTGATAAAGTCAACTACTGTGCACAGTTGAACTTTAACTTACTAAGTGTCTCGCAAATTTGTGATAAATCCTATTCAACTCTTTTTGATGATTCTTTCTGTTATATTCTTAAACCAGGTTTCAAGATTGACAATGAGTGGGTAGTGGTGAAAGCGCCTAGAGATCGTGATGTATACAAATTGGACATGTCACAGATTGATGCAGAAACCGAAACAACCTGTCTCATTGCCCATGCTTCAAATGATGAGAGTCAGCTTTGGCATAGACGGCTGGGACATTCCAACTTCAGAAACATGAACCGTTTGGTGTCTGGAAATCACGCTGTGGGAATCCCATCGAAGAAATTCTCCACAACTGATCTTTGTCCAGCGTGTTTGAAGGGAAAACAGCATCGGATGTCTTTTAAGTCCAAGCTCGAAAACTCCATTTCAAAACCCTTGCAGATGCTACATATGGATCTTTTTGGACCGACCAACGTTCAAAGCATCGGGAGAAAATCATATTGTTTAGTTATCATAGATGACTTTACTAGATTTTCGTGGGTTTATTTTTTGCATGCTAAATCTGAAACAGCTGAATTATTGAAAGAATTTATCATTAAAGTTGAAAATCAATTGGAATGCAAAGTTAAAGTTTTAAGAAGTGATAATGGAACTGAATTTAAGAATGCTAATGTTGATTTATTTTGTGCAGAAAAAGGGATTGCTAGACAATTTAGTGCTCCAAGAACACCTCAACAAAACGGGGTTGCGGAACGGAAAAACCGGACACTGATTGAAGCAGCAAGATCCATGCTTGCAGATGCTAAAATTCCGATCACTTTTTGGGATGAAGCTATTGCAACTGCGTGTTTTGTACAAAATAGAACATTATTAGTGCAAGATAAAAAGAAAACTTCTTATGAGTTGTTGTTTGGAAGGAAACCAAATATTTCTTACTTGAAAGCATTTGGTTGTCCGGTATCGATTTTAAATTTGAATGATCATCTCGGGAAGTTTGAGTCAAAATCCGACGATGGATTTTTCTTAGGTTATTCGTCTGTTTCTAAAGCTTATCGGGTTTTTAATAGCAAAACAAATACTGTTATTGAAACTATTAACGTCAAGTTTTTAGAAAATTCGTTTCCTTTAGTGGCTCATGGTCCCGAATGGTTATTTGATTTAGATTCATTATCGAAATCCTTCAATTCTAACTTATTTGATTTTTCAGGAAAAACAAACAAGGAATCAGGCGACTTAGGATGCTTTAGTGACGATTCTGATAATGACGAAGATGGAAATATCAACTCTGAATATCCATTTATGTCTTTTCACAATCCTGATCATGTCAAATCCAGTCAAGCTCCGGGTCCTTCTGGTTCGCATGAAGATCAAGAATCGAACAATCAAGAAGAAGATGTGATTTCTCCTAATGATGGTGGATCTGTTCAGAATCAACCATCATCAGATCCGAATGGTGAAGCTGTTCCAGAATCATTTGATTACTTCATCAATTCACCGGATCAAGTCCCGAATTTTACTCCACATACTTCGTCCATTCTACAAGATCTACTAAATCTGAATACTTCTAATCTGGAGAGTCAAGTGCAAGGAGGTGACATACCAATTCATCGAATTCACAAGAAACATCCTGTCTCTCAGATTATTGGGCCGTTGAATCAGAGAACTACAAGAAGTCAGACTGAGCAAGCGAATGTCTGTCTTTATTCGTGTTTTCTATCACAAGTGGTGCCAAAGAACATTTCAGAGGCGTTGAAAGATAACAGTTGGATTGAAGCTATGCAAGAGGAATTACTTCAGTTTCGCAAACAGGAAGTTTGGAAACTTGTGGACTTACCTGAAGGAGAGAACGCAATTGGTACAAGATGGTTGTACAAAAACAAGCCAGACGAACGTGGCATTGTAGTGAGAAACAAAGCAAGACTGATTGCACAGGGATACACTCAGGAAGAAGGCATTGATTATGAAGAGGTGTTTGCTCCGGTCGCAAGACTTGAAGCCATACGCGTTTTTCTTGCCTATGCATCTTTCATGAAGTTTAAAGTATTCCAAATGGACGTTAAAGGTGCTTTCTTGTATGGACCAATTACAGATGACGTATATGTCAGACAACCTCCGGGTTTCGAAGATCCTGACTATCCTCATCGTGTATACAAGTTGAGTAAAGCTCTATATGGCCTACACCAAGCTCCTAGAATCTGGTATGAGACATTATCCAAGCATTTACTAGAGCATGGATTTACAAGAGGTCAGATTGATCCAACTTTGTTTATGAAGAGGGAGAATGACGACTTATTGTGTGTTCAAGTTTATGTGGACGATATTATCTTTGGTTCGACCAGTGCGTCAATGTGCAAAGAATTTGAAGAAATCATGAAGTCTAGATTCCAGATGAGTTCAATGGGAGAGATTAACTTCTTTCTTGGATTACAAGTGAAACAATCAGCTGACGGAATTTTCATCAATCAATCAAAATTTGTTGAGAAGTTGTTGAAGAAGTTCAAGATGCAAGATTGTCAAACAATTCGAACTCCATCTGATGTGAATTGCAAGATTCAACCGGATCCAAAGGGCAAAGCAGTTGATCAAACACTATACAGATCAATGATCGGTTCTCTGATGTATCTTACTGCATCAAGACCAGACATCATGTACGCTGTTTGTGTATGCGCCAGATACCAGTCTGATCCGAAAGAGTCTCATCTTGTTGCTGTGAAGCGTATATTCAGATATCTCAAAGGGAAACCAAATCTTGGGTTATGGTATCCTTACGAAGGAAATTTTGAATTATATAGCTATTCTGACAGTGATTTTGGTGGTTGCGCTCTTGACAGGAAATCAACAACTGGTGGATGTCAATTTTTGGGTCCAAGGCTTGTATCTTGGCAATGCAAGAAGCAGACCAATGTTTCTGTATCCACAGCTGAAGCAGAGTATATCGCTGCATCTGCAGGATGTTCTCAGGTTTTATGGTTACAAAATCAGTTGCTGGACTACGGGTTTAACTTTCTAAAAACTCCTATTTACATAGACAATACTGCTGCTATGTTTATAACTGCTAATCCTGTTCAACATTCTAAAACCAAACACATCGAAATTAGATATCATTTTTTAAGAGATAACTCTGAAAAGGGTTTAATAATTTTGATTAAGGTTCATACCGACAAACAACTGGCAGATCTTTTCACAAAATCTTTTTTGTCAGGCCGGTTTGAATTCTTAATTCAATCCATAGGATTAATCAATCATGATTGATTCTATTTTTCGAAAAACAAAACAAAAATCAGAAAAATATAAAAGCCAAAAACATAATAAGTTGATGTTATATTTTGATTCCTGTGTCTTTTACTTAATGTTTTGCATTGTGTGTGCTTGCGTGAAAAAGAAAATAGAAAAACAAATACAAAATATAAAAGCAAAAAGAAAAAGAAAATATCATGTCATAAGAATCTATATTGCAAAAAGTGAGAAATGATAGATACACTAGACATTATGTGTTACATCATTTTTAAATAAAGACTGATGAATGTTAATTGATGTGCTAGACAGCTCAGGCAATTAGACTGAAAAAGTAAGTTGATTGTTGACAAACATAAACTTAATGATCTTTGTGTTAAGTTCCATTGTTATACATGTCTAGATATATGTCTTTTGATACATTGCTTGTGATGATAGTTGTGCATGATCGGGTAACGATGTAGTCTTCTCAGTGTGATGAACCGCATCGTGAGCTTCTTTGTTGTGGTACCCACAGACCTGAAGTCTCACACGAAGTCTCTTTTGAGCTTCAAGGTGCAGCAAAAGATTCCAAAATGGAACATAAAGAGTCCTAAATGTGGACCAACACCAAACAAAAATTCCAAAATGGAATTCAGAAGATTCCCAAGGGGAACGATAGGAAAGAAAAATTCCCAAAGATGGAATTAAAAAGAAGTCCCAAAGTGGACCAAATCCGAATAGAACCCAGATTCCACACTGTGTATGACTGAAAGTGACCAGTTTTTGTGCAATATGCATTCAGGTAGTGATTGATAAGGAAATATGTTGACATATGTATACATGTGGGTCACATAAGTCATTTTAATCGAACCTTAAATATCATCATGATACTGAAAAAGTAAGTGTGTCAACTCGAGCTAATTGGTATGTTTTCATATCATCACTCAATCAAACATAAGTCAAATGTCTATTCAAAACTTGCAAAACATGTTCAGATAATGTGTGGTATGATCTCACTGCGATATTTTGATTCATTGCATTGCATATGTCTTTATTTTAATATGTGTGCTTTGTGTGTGCTGGCATTTGGAATCATTATTGATACATTGACATCCTTGTTAAACTTAAAAATTTCAAGAAATTTCAAGTTTAGGGGGAGAATAAATTGAAGAAAAATATCTACAAAAATCCAAAAATATTTTCTTTTGAATAAGTGTGTTTTGAATGAACAAGATTATGTGGTATGAAAAAGCAAAAGTATTGGATGTGTGAAAAACAAACCCAAGGTCTTGTAATTTATTTTTAAGAAATTGCTTCGGGATATAGAAAAATTGGTTGTGCAAAAACATTTTTGAAAAAGAAAAGAAAAATGATTTTTAATTGGAAATTAAATTTGTTGCAATGTTAATGTTGTTTGATAATTAATATGACAAACATTCTTTTTAAGGATATCTTGTCTAATTAATCTGTCGGAGAATGTTTGCAGGTGCAATAAATGCCGTTGAAAAAGTCAACAGACGAGAAAAATGAAGAAAAATCGCTAAGTGTTATAGCCGGGCAAAGATATCAGATGTAACTATGTTGCCGGGTAAAGAACTGTTCAGCCGGGTAATGTTGTAAGTCTGATACATGCCGGGTGATTAAGGAAAAGGTGAAGATATTATGACACTGCACAGCCGGGCAATGATCATGTCAAATACTGCCGGGTGAAGGTCATAGATATCTTGCCGGGTGACAAGTGTTTACTATACAGCCGGGTAAAGGAGAAATCTTCTTGCCGTGTAAAGGTATGACACTGTGTTGCCGGGTAATGAAGAAGGTTGACTTGTGAAGAAGTTTGACTTGTGAAGAAAGTTGCCGTGTGAAGAAGGTTGCCGTGTGAAGAAGAAAAGCAAGCCGGATGAAGGAGAGCAACTGTGTTGCCGGGTGATGAAGAAATATTGCCGGGTGATGTTAAAGATAACTATTCTGCCGGGTGATGAATAAAACCCATCAGGTGTAGTTGTTCCTAACCTTTACCCGTCACTACAGTGACTTACCCGTCTCTACAGTGCTTGACCCGTCAAGTGTTTTACTCATGGTCTGACTTGTTTTATGTACTTGACCCGTCACTACAATACATGACCCGTCACTACAGTACATGACCCGTCACTACAGTACTTGACCCGGCAAGGCTTATTGGGCTTTTTAAGCTTGCCCGTCACTTTTGTTGACCCGACACTTAAAACTTTGACCTAAAATTTTTTCGACGATACAAATACCGCCTCTTCACAAACACTTATCATTTCACACTTTCATCTTCACACAAACACTCTGAACAATCAAATCGCCTGTTATCATATTCAATCGTTTACACTATGACAAGGTTAATCGATTGAATAAGGTAGAGATTAAGTGTTTTTGACCTTAATAGACCTGCAAATCAACTGTTTAAAAGAAAAACGATGATGAACAGTGTTTTGGACATTGAATCGACACTTCGTTTTTGTGTGTTAAAACCGAAATCGAATGTTGATTTAGGTGTAAAAACACTCGATTATCATCATTCAATCACTCATTTGCACTAAAACACCTTAAAATCAACTGAATCAAGTGAAATGGACATAACAGCTAAATCGCCATTGATGACCTTTGAAAGTTCTTAAATGTTTCACATCAAAACGATGAAATATCTGTTTAAAAGTGATTAAACGTGTTAAAACTGAACCAAAACATGTTGAACTTTCTCACCATAAATTTGTCAAAATTTTACCTAAGTGATTAACTGTTAAAAGTTTAAACATGAAGTATAATCTTTAAATTTCAATATTGTTTGATTAAAATGATGAAAATCAGGTTATTAGAACAATTTAGGAGTTAAACTGATTATGTTAATGTTTTACTTTCTAACTTTTAATTAAACACTCATTAAAATTTTGATAAGTTTAATGAAGAATCTAATACATTTGCCTTGTTTTGTGTTTGTTTGTGTTTTAACAGATGGAGAATCTCAAGTTTGAACCTAAACATAATCTAGTGGCATGTTTAGATGAATCACTTCCTGAGACAGAGGATTATAGGGATATGATTAAGTTCATCAAGAGGACTAAGTATGTATATGCTATATGTGCCAAACCGGTCATATATGCTAGGCTGATCAAGAGCTTCTGGAGAACAGCAGAGGTTGTGAGAGATGAGAATGGTGTTGCTATGGTGAGAGGGCATATCACTAGAGATTGGGTACTGGATGTTACTGAAGAAACTATTAGACAAGCCCTGAGGATAGATGAGGATGAGGTTGGTATGATGGATGAACTGACAATGGAGGAATGTAAAGCGTGTTTTGTGAACATGGGACATCCACCTGTGTTTCCAAAGTCACAGTTTTACAGAGCTAAGTTGGGAAGGAAGTATAAATTGCTGTGTTATGTTGTACAGCAATGCATGTCCAGGAGGAGTGCAGGTTTTGATAATTTTCCTTCAGACATTGCTTCACCAATTGTGGCCATAGCAGAGAACAAGCCATTCAACATGTCGAGGTGGATTATGAATGGTTTTGTATTCAACTTGGTGAAAGGCAAAAGGTTTAAGTTCCTCATGTACCCGAGGTTCTTACAACTGATGATCAATATTGCTTATCCTGTGATCAGAAGTGAAGGTTATGCTGGAGGCATTTTATATACTGAGGACATGAACGATCTCTCTTACCGAAAGATGAGTATCGGGAATGTGCCTGACATTGAATTGTTTGACTATATGAGAGATATAGTCAACCATGAAGAAGATGTAGAAGGAATATATTATCACATATCTCATGGAGAGATTGTTGATCCAATGGACCTTGTGGATGAGGTGCCAGATAATTTGCTAGATGATGACGAGTACTTTGCTCGTCATCCAGAAGATGAAGAAGATGATGGCAATGATGATGGTGATAATGATGATGATAACAGTGATAGTGATGGAAATGATGGTGGTGATGATGCTGAATCTGAATCGAATTCAGAGGAGGTTGAACCAATGGAGATTGAGACAGAAAATATAGAGAATGTTGAGGTTATTGAACCTATTATGATAGAAGAACCTGCTGAGGTTGCTTCTGTGATTGAAGATGTTGTTGCTGAGATTCCAAGAGATGTTTCTGTTCCTTATGTTCGAAGAAAAAGATCAAAACCTGTGATTGTTGAGCCTGAGGAGATTGATGTTCTCCAGATTGCACAGGAGGTAGTGGCCGATGCTGAAACTATGGCACAGATAGTTGAGGATGCTGATGCTGGCACTACTAATCCTATTACTACTGATTTACCCACCACATCACCACAAGCTGCGCAAATTGTTGAACAAGGTTTGGAGTCTTCACCAAACGTTGTGTCACAGATTGAGGATGAAAAAGAGAAACGGATTGCAGAATTGGAGGAGATAGTTGAAAATCTGATTAAGGCAAATGATTTGTTGAAAGCCTCAAACGAACGGAAAAAGAAAAGGTTTGATGAATATTGGAACATTCACAACCAGAATCTGAAAGCTTTCAAAAAGTTGGATGAAGATCATGTGAAGCTGGTTGATGAACATGTGAAGTTAAGGGATGACTATGATAAACTGAAAGAGGAACATGAGAATCTGAAGTTTGATTACAAAGAATTGCAAGCCGAATGTAATACTTTAGATGCAGAAAAAGAGATGTTAGAAAAGGAGTTGGAGGATATGAAACCGAAGAAGGCTGGCTCATCTTCAGATAAAGATTTTTCTGAAGAAGTAATTGAAGTGACTGAAACGCATGTGCCAAAAGTGTATTTGACTAGAGCGCGAGGTACTGCGAATGCTGGTATTTTGGATGAATCACCAATTATCATTCCCGATGAAGCTGGTGCTGAAACTGTCAATATGGACAAAGCCGAGGGAAAGAGGAAAATAGATGCAATACCTGAGATATTTGGTGATGAAGAAAGTTCGAAAAAGGATAAGTTTGATGAAACAGTGCAGATTGAGCCGATTCAATCTGTAGCTGTGATTGAGACGGAGAAAGTTGCTGAAAATGAGATTGTATCTGAAGCTGATACTGAGATTGTGTCTGAAGCAGAAACTGAAGTATTTGCAGCGACAGACAGTGAGAAAGAAGTTGACTCTGGAGATACAGTTCAGGTTGAGCCAATTCAATCTGAAGCTGTTGATAAGCCTGAAACTAAAACAGAAGCTGAAGTTGCAAGTCAGTCTGAGCCGATTCAAACTGACGAAGCACCTATGATAGAGGCGTTGGATGATTTAGATGAGATAGATTGGACTGAGTCTAAGGATGAAGCTGAGCCAGTACAGAATACTGTTGAAGAGGTACCAGATGATTTGGATCAGAGGTTTGCCTATCTTGAAAGAATGAAGTACAATTCGGTGTTCTTGAATGGTTTGACAGTAAGTCAGATAAACGAAGAGTATGAGAAGTGCATTACTGCCCAAGATAAAGCCGAAGCTGATCAGAAAGAGTTCGTGATTGAGATGGGTGAATGGACTCCGATGCAAGAAAGCTTAAACATAGAAGACTTACCTCCAACTGAGCTTTATCATCAAAACCCAGATGAAATGTCTGCATCAAATATGCGTAGTTGGTTGAGTTCGAGGAACTATCCATACAAGACGCTGCAAAGGTTGAAGTCTGAATCACTGAGGAAGATAGTGGTTAGTTTTATGCAGACGGAGAAGATGTACAACAGAATGTTTTACTTGGATTATAACAATCCTCAGTATTACGAGTTGACAAAGAGATTTAAGGTGCTTGGACCAAAGGAAATTCCAGTAATGGCTTTACCTGAAGATGCACATAAGAAAAGACATGAACTGATGGATATGTTTCCAAGCGAAGCTAAATCTTACAACATACCAATGGAGGTGCGTGAGTCTTGGCATAAAGCAGCAACAGCAGGTGATATTGTTAGGTCACTGCTAAGTAAAGGACAATCGATTGCTGAATTACTGAATTCGATGATTGTGCCTGAAAGGAATAAGAAGGTGAAGATAATAGCTTGGAAATATGATGAAGTTTTTGATGCATTTATGATTAAGAGGGTAAATGGTTTATGTGACGTTTATCATTATTACTCAAGCATCTTTAAACTGGAGGTTCAGGATTTGAAAGAGCTGCATAAACTGAGGTTAATTAATCACACGAATGCTGATCGTGGTAATAAATGCGTTATGCTTCTTGATGCTGGAATGGGTAGAACAGCAAAGTTTCTGGATTTTAGAGGTCAACAGGAAGATACCGCATATGTGCAAGCTAAGAAACAAAGAAAGAAAAAGCGGTTGGTGGTAACTGAAGATATGTACTTGGAAGAGTTCTCGGATGAGTATTTTGACAAGATTACAGATCCTGGATTGAAGGTGATTGATGGAAGTCAGATAACGAAGCCAATACTCAGAGTATTCTACAATCAGGAAACATTTGAACTGAAGCTTGTTCGGAACTTGGAGGATTGGGACAAGGATATGATCACACTTTTTAGTACCTTTGAGTTGAAACTGCTGCATCCTTCTTATATTGAATTTTTGCGAAGTTACAAGATTGAGAAATGCAAAGACAAACTTGCTGAAACTGACAGAAAGTTATTCACTGTGATGATAGAAGTGATTGCTGCTGCTTCGGAGAAGATTCGAGTGAGAAAGGCTTTACTAAATTCTAATCTCGTGATGGTTGATATACCAGAGATAGAATATATGCGGATCAGTAGGAAGGGTACATTGGAGGTGAAAGTTCAAGGCCAAGAGATGCCATTTGAGTTTTATGCTAATATCGATTTTGCAGGTTTAAATCTGGATTCGCTTAGACGCATGAATGCTTTGCCAATTCTGACAAATGAATCCAAGCCTCGACAAGCTAAGATCGCTGAAAAGTTCAAATCTTGCATTGAAGAAGCTTTGAAGGAAAAAGAAGAGTATAAAGGTCGAGAGTTGCTGAACGTGAAAGAAGAACCAAAAGAATGGTAGAAAAAGATTGAAGATTGATGCTGATAAAAGAAGAAAAAGTTTGAAGTTTTTGAAGATCCAAAGATAAATCTTAGGGGGAGTACTGTTAGGGTTATTTCCTGTTAAGATTTACTTTGTATTTTGTTTATTGTTTACATGTTTGTAAATAGTTTAGGGTTTATTGTGTATTTTCCTTAAACTTGTAATTGTTGTTATAAGCATGTAGTGTGTGTGTTAGGAGAGAGAGGCTAGATCACTTTTACACTGTTAGAGAGAGAATTAACTGTGTGTGATTTTGTTTCTCCTGCACATTGTACTACGAATTGCTTTGATCATCAATATACAGAGAGATTTATGAGTATGAATTGTGTTTGTGATTGAATCGTTTGTGTGTGCGTGTTATTCTGATCATTTGAGTGATATTAACGATCCAATTGAACCTATCAATAATAATTACACAATAACACAAAAAGTATTTCAAAGATCTTGCTCTCACATCATCCTCCTTAAAAAATAAATAAACAAAACTTAAAAAAACTACTATTTTCTCATTGTGTCTTTTTTCATTGTGTCTAATTTAAAAAATAAAAAAACGGTAATTTTTTTAATTTTTTTTAATTTTTCGTTTATTTATTTTCTGAAAGAGGAATACATGGGGAACAAGGTCTCCGAACCACTTTTTTCAAATTTGATTTATATTGTGAGTTATAATTTTTTTAAAAGTGTCATTGTGTCTTTGTTTACCATTGTGTCATTCTCACACTTTGTAACAAAAAATGACGTTGTCTTTGAACATTTCTCAAACACATATTAACAATTTGTGACACGGTGATAATTTCTAAACACATAATATGACACAACAAATATTTATAATAAGATGATATTATATAATGACTTAAGAATGAACCGATAAAAGTGATATTTCACTAGTTATAATAAAATACAATCACATGATATTACACAATGACTAGACAAGTGCCGAATTTTTTTTTTATTTTTTATATATCAATATTATACGCGTTTTAAAGATAACAAAACGCTTGTTTTTTTGGTGTAATTTTTTTTAAAAAATAATATCGTATCCAAAAGTTATGAAAGTTTTAAAAAAAGTGGGGGAATTGGCATGTGCCTTGCATGTGGAGAGAGAAAGTCAACAAAAGTGGCTATGACTAATGTACCCTTCCACCAATTTCTTTTCCTACAAATTGATCTCAACCATTAAAAAAAAGATCTAAAGGTCATAAATCCTTCTTAGCCTTCTTAGATTTCCAACACTATGTAGGATAACTCTCCTCTCTCTATATAAGAAAAGGGTAACTGTGTCAATTTTTAATGACATTGGATAAAAACTAGAGGTATTTACATATATCTCATTCTTAAGTTATTTTATTACATATTTACCCAACCCTAAAAATCAATTACATGTTTCCCCTTCCTTAAGCGCATATATTACACATTTACCCATTCCATTAAAATTAATTAATTGAATTATTATTTTACCCTTAATGAACTAATTAAATGATTATTTATATATTTCCTTTAATTTCAATCCAAGTCGAATCAACATTAAGTTTACAAATTATTTATATTATTTTATTTTTTGAATGACGTTACAATTAACTTGTTTATTAAAGCTCGTCATAGATCTAGCTTTGTTATTTGATGCGTGTAATATATATATATATATATATATATATATATATATATATATATATATATATATATATATATATATATATATATATATATATATAAATAAACACTAAAAACACCTAAGCTTTAAATTTATAAAACCTAGACAGACTAACTAAATCACACACAACCGGCAGTGGACCGGTCGAATGTAATATAGCTTAAGTCCGGGTGTCGACCCACAGACTCTATATACTACGTTAAATAACTAGACAAGACTCAACTAAACTAGACACGAACTTTAATTAAAAGATTATTTAAGAAGGGGGGTTTTGCTAAAAAATAGAAACTTACTAAAAATAGAAACTTTATAAATTATGAAACTTACTAAAAATGGAAACTGACGATTTAAAGACGGGTTTAAAACAGATGAGAGAAAACAAACCAAGTAGGCTAGAATCATTGTTAACGTTAACTATCAATCATGTTTGGACTAATGTTTATGGAACCGGGATCTAAAACTAGTCACTTAAAGGCAACACTAACTAGGACCCTCGAGCCTTCTCGAGAAGAAACCTAAAGTATCACTATCAAGTTATTATCACATCGGTTACGGGATTAAGCTTCCTCACAGTTACCTAACCGAATTACGCTTAACTGACTTAAATTAAAGACCTATCTCACGATACGGACTTAAAGCCATTTTAACCTAACTAATTGATTTAACAAGCAAGTGTGTTAATATAAACTAAGCCGGACTTCTCACAAAGACCTAAACCTAGCAAATTAACTAACTTTACTAGTTAACAACCTATCACCTCACGGATTTCTAGGTTGGTTACACGTTTTTATTAATTTAACTAATAGTATTAATCCTATGGTTTTACTGCAGGTTAAC
Source organism: Tagetes erecta (assembly GCA_030867185.1). NCBI lineage: Eukaryota > Viridiplantae > Streptophyta > Magnoliopsida > Asterales > Asteraceae > Tagetes > Tagetes erecta. Next base: position 63,704,110 of record CM061488.1, read on the forward strand.
CATAAACAACCACAACGCAAGTCAATGGCTATAACGTACCCTATTCTGTGACATAGACAATCACCAAGAACACATGGACTAATATTATTAATTTAAACCAACATCAACATGCAAAAACACATCAATTAGCCATAAAGGTTGAAACTTTAATCAAGCATAATAAACCATAAACAAAAGTATCCAAACACGAAATCAAAATATCGTCAACAATTCATCATAACGCCTAGGTAGTTTTAAAGTACTTAGACAAGCATGTTCATAATCAAAAACGCAAATTTAATAATGTATGACATGGTAGAAAAGAAAAGAAAACAAAGGATTGAAGAAACCCGGAACGTATAGACGCAAATCCTTGATCCCGTGCTCTCCCGAAGCTTTGTTTTCACCTTTCTAGCCTCAAAAACCACCTCTTTTTCGTCCCCAGAAAAGTCTAGGAGGCTAGGGTTTGAGTTAGAGGAGTTTATATAGTGAAACGGGCCAAAAACGCGTCAAAAAACCACCTCCACGCCACGCCACGCGGTGAGAAAGGGGTTCTGGCCGCGTAGCGTCTTGAGCCCCTTTTTCAGATCCAGTTTTTCGTTTTCGCGCTCCGGTTCGCTCGTAACTCCGTTTCGCTCCCCGTTTTTTCCTACGGATTCGACTTTTCACGATCTATCCGTTTCTTTATCAACATGGGACCTACAAAACACAAAAACATTAGTTGTGCCAAAAATGATATAAAACGTAACCGAAACGACACAAAATGCAATCAAACACAACTAGAGATTTATGTATAGTTTATCCTTTATCATTATTTGATATAACAATAACAAGTTTTGTCTAAATCTCATTTACACACACACACATATATATCTATATTGGGTAATTGTGAGATTGATAGAAAGGGTAATTGTGTCAACTTTTAATATTATGATAAATATAAAAATTAAGGGTTGTGGATATATTTAATTAAGAAGGTTAGGAATGGGAAATATGTAAAAATCTCTACAAAAAATATGACTATTTTGGTCAAAAAATGAATAAACCAAAATTAGTTAAGTGAGGTTGTGTGTTTTAATGTGAATAATGAATAATCAACTAAAATATGAGATGAACACGAGTATTTATATGAAGAAAAGCCCTTGTCAATGGATGATTGCCGACATAAAAACCTCGGGTGATGACAATCGTCTATCACCACTATATTAATGATAAAAACAAGTATAACTCGAGAACTATGGCCGCTAGTACAAAGTATGTGTGTGTGAGAGTATTCAGTCGACAAAGATGTAGAAGAAAACATGAAAAATTCATGTGTGGTGAGCTAAGCCATAGCCTCTTAGTATAGTTCAAACTAATCGGAATATACTGCTAAAAATTTGCTCAAAGCCGTTAAGGGTTGTTGACCACGATCTCAGCTCATCCCACAACTCCTTTGACCGAGTTTAGCTATGGACTAAGTCGTGTAGCCGTTACCTACATTGACATATAAAAAACATGCAGAGAACAAATGTTAGTTAATCGACAACTATTAGTATCAAGGATCCTTAATCCTTCAGACGCTAAGAATATTCAATCCATGACTATCAAGGATACTGTATCCATGATGACTAAAACTCGAGCCCCAAAAATGACTACCAAAGCAACAATGTGTTTCGCTTTAAAACAAGTTGATTAATATACACAACATTTACGGGCTGTTTGGCAAAATATGAATCATTAAGTGCTGAATGGTTAAGAGGTCTGAACCATTAAGAGGTTCTATCAATAAGAAGGATGTTGGGGTACAACTTCAGATGAGTATAAAGTTAGTATATGCTCCATTCAGTTTCATTCAGCATCTCTCAGTCTCTTAACCATTCAGCACTTAACTTAACCATTTAGAGGCTATTTTTTTCTAAAACAAATGCTCTGAATGCTGAATGTTGAATGGTTAACCACTGAACTGAACCATTAAGAGGTAAACAAACAGCCACTTAAACTTTAAACTATTATACAAGTTGATTAGTAGACGAATACAACCTAAGTATATAAAAAAAAAGTCATTAAACCAAACAAACCACAATAAAAACTAGGTATATTGGTTTCTATCGGTTCCAACTATCACATTTTGATTTATACCGGTCTCAACTATTAAATTGGCTGTCAATGGTCCCAACTTTTCCCACTTTGGCAACCAACGGTCTGTTGTTAATTTTGTTTACACCGATAAGTTTTTTTCGAATGCAAGACCGTTGTTTTAGGCCTTTTGATCGGAAGGAGAATACGAGTCGATTGATGTAAAAGTTATCTGGAAATGGCGATCCTAGCGATAACATTTTTACATCCAATTGTAGCACCGTTAGGTTTAAACAAACGATTGAAGCATCTATACGTCTTTCGGATCGTCTTTTCCACGTAACTTTTACATAAATAGACGTGTATTCTCCTTCCGATCAAGAGACTTTAAACTCGGCCTTGATTCGAAAAAAACTTAACGATGTTAAAAAAAATTAAGGACGGACCGTTGATTGCCAAAGTAATTAAAGTTGGTACTTTTGATAGCCAATTTAATTGTTGATACTGGTAGAAAACCAAATAGTAATAATTGAAACCAATAAAAATCAATATACCTAAAAAGTAATACGGAGTAACTAATAGGGTGAAAAACTCTTTTGTATTAGCGCGTATATTGTATTCCGAGTGCAAAGGGGCAGTCAAAGCATTTGCATCTTGTACATACTAGTTTAGTGCCGGTGCTACGCTCAAGAACACAAAATTCAAGTGATGCTTTTAAGGATATTCATGAATGTTCCAATTAATTTTGAGACAAAACCGTCATAAACCGGAACACAAGATATATTTCTAAAAATTAGATTTTTAGTATAGCAATATTATACTAAAATTAAATAGAATAAAGTGCTCAGTTTTATGGTGTAGTTTATTTTAAAAAAATCGTATAAAAAGTTATGTATATTTATAAAACACTGAGGTCTTTAATTGTAAGCTATTATTAACTTTATCCATAAGTTTTATTTTTATACTATATCATATACAAACCAACTCATGTACACCCCTTGTAGTAGAGGGTTAAAAATATAAATACTCTTAAGTTTTTAAAATTCTTCAAAATATTAGGGGATAAAAAATGTAATTAGTGTTATTATAATATATTTTATATACATATTTTAAATAAAAAATCATTATTGTGAGATACACTTTCAACTAATACCACATAAGCCAGAAGTTTTAAAAATATACCATATAATTTTTTTTCTTTATTTTACTTTATTATATTAGAGATGCGTGTATTTCTATATAAATGTGAAATTTTGAAATTAGTAGCCTATCGTACAACATATGTGTCTATGTTTCTCAAGAGTACAAGCTGATTATACAAAAATGCAATTTTCTTTCACATGTGTAAATTATTTTATTATATAATTATTTTTATTCCCAGGTTATACCCACACAAACCAAACAATACAATGTTTGTAAAAAAATGTAAACTTAGGATACCTCTGTCAACTAAAAAAATGTACGCAATCGACAATACAACACAAGCATAACTCAATTAGATGGAAGAATCAAACATAAATAAAGGAAGAATCAAAACAAAAGTAATTTTTACATCCGACTGAAACACCGATAGGTTTAAACACACAATTGAAAGATAACTTTAAGCTAAATGTTAAAGCTTCCACGCATGTAATCGAGGAATTAGAGCGCATACTCAAAAACTTCTTTTAGGGCAACCCTAAAGAAAACAAGAAAATCTATTGGTTACTACGGGATAGATTGTCGGCTCTAAAACACAAAGAGGGACTACATATTGGCTCCTTAAGGATGGCAAACATTGCTTTACTATCTAAGTGGCATTGGAGGACAAGAACGGATAGAACAAGACTATGATTTAAGGTGATCGCATCCATTCGTTATAACTGAAGACATACAGGAGCCATGCCATTAAAAGCTAGTAACATTAGAGTATGGAAAAACATCTCTTCGGTCACATCGAACCTGGCTAAAGCCTCAATCAACATAAAGAATCAAATAGCACCAAAACCAGGGGGTGGAATTTCTATCTCTTTTGGGTTTGATAACCGGACATATTATCCCCATTATGTGTTTTATTCCCTGATTTGTTCTTATTATCCAAAAACCCTTTTTGCATGTTATCGGACGCTCTAAACCCCAATTCGTAGGCAACATATGGCCCTCCACAGACGCTACCACAACCACACCCGATGTGATCTTAAGCAAATTCACGGATCTCACTAACTCTATTAGACCCATCCCTCTCTCAAATGTCGATGATAGTTGGATTTGGGAGGCAGACTCTTCAAGAATCTTCTGTCAAAAGTTGTTAGAAGACTTCTTAAAGAGAAGAAGCTTTTCCTACCCGGCTGCAGACTTCGTTTGGGATAGCATCTTGCCTATTAAAGTCAACTTTTTTGGTTGGTGTGCATCCCTCGATCGATTACATACTAGGGAGGCCATCACCATGCGTGGTATTCATCTTGCCGGCGTCTCTTGCTTCATGCGTAGCCATCCAACGGAAATTGTAAACCATATCTTGCTCCATTTTTACAAATTAGATAGGTTTTGGACATCTGTTGCTCAATGGTGTAACATTCCATCTTTCAAAGCTATCTCAATTGAGCATCTTTACCTCTTCTTCAAGGCCAACTCTAATAATGATTCAGTGCAAAGAAAATTGAAAGCCATCTTTACTATTGGCCTTTGGTTCCTATGGAAAGCTTGTAACGAGATGATATTCAACAACATCCAATGGAGTAGTGTGACCCGTCTCATCGAAGAAGTGAAAACTTGAAGTGTAATCTGGTTAAATAACTGTCACAAGAAAAATTCACATATTTGGAATTCATGGTAAAATTACATCTTAGAGCATTCACAGTAGCTTCCTCATCTCTATCTCTAAAATTACACTAAAAACAACTATTTTTTCTCTCTTCTTCTATTTAAATAATACTTTTTTATACCTTTATCATTACAGTTTCTCTCTCCTACACTCACAGTCACTTTCAAAAAATATTAAAATATTATAGGGGGTGAACAGTAGCTTTTCATATATAGAGTTTCTCTCTCCTCCACCATCAAATTTTCTCTCTCCTTCACTCACAACAACTCACAACCACCCCTTAAAATATAAAAACCTCACTCACATATTTATAGGGTATCCACTGTGAATGCTCTTATCTAGTTAATCTGTACACATAGCTATTTTTTATTTACTTAAACTTTATTGTTGTATTTTGCCTTGTAGTCATATCAAACATATACCCATACACAAAAAAAATGTAACACAAACCATGATCTAATGCCATTGTTACTACAACTTCATAAGTTCAGCCAAATTTCAGGATCTCAAAACAGCTGTTAATCAGTGAGGCTATATAGAAACATAAAAAAATAAGGATGCAAATATTTTAATACAATTAATGAACCTTCTATTTTAATTAATTAAAAGCTCCAATTCAAAATAGGCATTTTATGCGTTCCTCTTGTAAACAAAAGTTCATGGTTGTATCTTCTAGCAAATCAATGTATTATATTATTGATGCGTGTAAATATATACAAAATAACAAATGCAAGACTTTTAAATTTATATAGCCGTGAGGTGATAAGTTAATAAAAATGCATAATTCTCAACACATAGTCAATGATTTAAGCAAAACCATAGGAATAATAGAATTTCTATGGCAACACACAGTCAATGATTTAAGCAATAATCTAATCACAACACACAGTCAATGATTTAAGCAATAACCTATTCTATGACATAGAATATCATCAAGGCTAAAGCGGAATAATGACATTAATCAAATCAATTCCAACACATAAACATGCACCATATGATAAAAAGATCAAAACTTTACTAAGACATAACAATTCATAATCCAAAAACAACCAATCATGAGTTTAAACATAAATTAACGCTTCATCGTAATGCCTAAATGGTTCAAAGAACTTAGCCAACCATAATCAAAGAAGTTAACACAAGTTTAATTGTAAATGACATGATAAGGGAAAAACAAAACAATAGAATGAAAGAACCCGAAATGTCTAGAGGCAATTCTTCAATCTTGTGCTCTTCCGTGACCTTGTTTTCTCGTCTTGATCTTCACGCTATGAAACACCTCTTTTTAGCTCCAATTCGTTCCCAAGGAAAGTCTAGAGGCGAGGGTAGTAGAAGAGTTGTTTTTATAGTGAAAAGGGCAAAAATCGTGAAAACAATCTGTCACGGAATACATATGTTTGAAACACCTCTTTTTATCACCTCTTTTATAGTGATAAGGGAAAACATAATGAATAAGTAGTAACCAAAACTTAAAGAAAAACTAATTAAACGACTCAAAATAAAAACAAACTCTACACGAGATAATCGTATAATTTACGCTATATCAATTATTCAACACCAAGAAAAATAAGTATAATGCTTGTGTGAAGCATGGCTCGTATTGCATAGAGATCAACAGTAATGATGAAAGATGTGTTTCTTATTTTGCTTGCAAAATGCAAAGTTTTGTTCTGTTTCTGTAAGCCTCACTTTCTTCTTATAATTGTCCACAAGTACACTTTTAGTTGAATCGCTTTGCTTCTCATCAAACTAAAAAATAAGAACATCCACAAATTAGGATTATAACAAATGTTGATGGATATTCCTCTTTATATTTATTAACAAGTGTAAATGAATAGTGTTATGTTTGTTTCATACGTAGACCTATGTGATTGGTTGATTTTTTTTGTTGCTATTTAATTTGTTGTATATATATTATCTTTATATTCCTCTTTATTATTATTATTATTATTATTATTATTATTATTATTATTATTATTATTATTATTATTATTATTATTATTATTATTATTATTATATTGATTAACTCTTTATATTTATTAACAAGTGTAAATGAATAGTGTTATGTTTGTTTCATACGTAGACCTATGTGATTGGTTGATTTTTTTTTGTTGCTATTTAATTTGTTGTATATATATTATCTTTATATTCCTCTTTATTATTATTATTATTATTATTATTATTATTATTATTATTATTATTATTATTATTATTATTATATTGATTAACAAGTGCAAATTAATAGTGTTATGTTTGTTTCATACGTGGATATATGTGATTGGTTGATTTTTTTGTTGGTTGCTATTTAATTTGTTGTATATATATTATCTTTATATTGTATTAATACATAAAAACTCTAATGTAAAAGTATCTTTGCATAAATATATAAGTGGTTCATTCTCATATGTAGTTTTACTTATATTGGAAACCTTATGTTATAAACAGTAAAACAATGTCTAGGGTTATTTTAGGTATTTTACCCGTCCTAGGTTAGGTCGTTACAAGTTTTTCCCGTTTACTTAAGTTTTATCCTCGAAACATGTAGGTCCCTATAAATCATGAGCGTAAAGCTTGGTATGAAGTCACCGACCCTATAAACCAAACCGCAAAACAAAACTCTCGCGCAACGCACGAGCTAGCGCATCTATCTAGTTTACTAAAAAGAAAAGGTCAATAAAATGGACCTTAAGACTAATCCAATTTCTCAAAATTACATTACCAATCAAGAAACTAAATTGTAATGTGATAAATACAACTATATTTGGTGTCAGATCCTCAAAATCCACTATCGAAGTTTTACTATTATATGTGTGACAAACCAAGATCTCAGTCATTAGTTACACCAAACGACATTATATGCATTTAAAACATATATATTTTGTTAAATGAGAAAATTCAATATAGAGTTATTGTGTTAAACTTTTGTGGAAGCTAAACGAAATGTAATTTAAAAATATTAAACATAAACTAAATGTGCAAACATGTGGCCAAAAGTGAATGACATAGTTTAGAAAGAAATGAAATTTTTTGATATCAAAATAATGCAACCATGTCATACCCTGACATGCAATGAACTTTATAAATCTGAGAAAAATATATATTAGCAAGTGTCATGACGGTTAGTGAGTTCACATAATAGTTATAAATCAAGCAAATATGTTTTCAACAAAAGTATAAGTAAAGTATGTTGGTATAGGTAGCTAGTCTATGGTACATGCTATTAGAGTCAAATGTATCTGACTGAAGCCAACGTGTGTTTACACATTACGTGTATAGTTTGCTTGCACTACATCCCAACATGATGTATGCTAAAGTCCGTTAGTCCAATTCAACACTCGTTCGACTAATCCGTCTGTCGTGCTAGCGTGACTATCCGAGGCAAGATTTGTCAAACCCAGTAGTATTACTTAAAATTCCTCAGCTATTTCCACAAATGCTAATGGTCAACTAGATATCCATGAGAACTTTAATTTACAAGAAAAACAACTCTAAACTAGGCATGTGACATACAATATATCTAAATCAGTAAAAGTAGCTCCACATGTTTCTTTCCCCAAAAGGGTAAAAGAAATAGAAAAGATTCAGTAAACTCACCTTAGAGTGCATTGCTACAAAATACAAGTATTTGTATATGCATCCACATTGATAGCCAACACAAATACATTCATCAATAAAATCTGTATTGGTACACATACACATGGTTTAACGTGTTAGCACGATAATCGTATATGCACATTATATGCATAAGGAGTAATAGTTATACGTTCTCAAAAAATCCATTTATATATTATAACAATTTTACTGGTACATTTATGTATGTAAATACACATGGATGAACAAAATGTTATAGGTGAAATATATATTAATTTGTAAGAACCTCAGTCGTTTTAACAAATTCTTACAGTGGAAAATACGAATAAGAAAAATTCTTGCTTTATAAAACATTCATAAACGTCTGAAAACCATTTGATACTACATTTCAAGAGTTACATCTTTTATTTTTATAACATGCATTAAAATACGACGTCTAAACACTACATGACCACGACCTGTACAATCCAAGTCCTAACTCGATCATCAAACATTCCTCATTTTGTAAGAGGGAGACCCTAAGTACCTGCGGCCACCACATAATCATGTCATTAGTTAAACAAGTGGCTTCATACATTATTTGAATAATAAAGAAATAGTATCTAAAGAAAACTCCATGATCGTGTTAACTTGTCTCTACAAGTTCAGATCCATTCTGGTTACTAACTTGAACCCGAGCCCCATATTCTAACTTTGACCTCTCATGTGCTCCTCCTTAGTATGCATGCACTTTCATTGCCCATGACATAACGATACTATTAGCAACATTATGATACATGCATACATATCATTCCTATGATTGTAATATCATGACACAACCATTACATACTCAACCATTTCATACATATGTGTTTATAAGTGACTAACATGTTGGAATATTTGTAAAACACAAACAATAATTTATGAAAAATACAAAATAATAAATAAATTGGTATTATAACTTTGAAGTTATTGTGAGTTGCAACTAGTTAATTGTGTTGAATATATGTTTCAACTCATAATTAATTAAGTTGACTAAGTGTTTTACTTCATGTTTATGGACAATGAATGAGGTGTTTCAACTCATTCTTGTCCTATAAATACCAAGGTGAACCTTGGTTGAAAACACACCAAATACAACACCAAAGAACTCCAACTATGAAAAGTTCTCTTATTTTTTCTCTTCTAATTTTTCTAACATGTAGTTGATCTTCTTCATATCTTTTCTTTAAAGTATAATTTGGGTTGTGGTTTAATCCCGGCAGTACATACTGCTTCGGCTGTTGTACCTTGGGAAACAAACGAGTTCTCTTGGGAGACTCGGAATTTGTTTTAAGGGACCCATGTTGAACACGAATCCTCAACCACGTTTATGCTTCTACTTCTACTCATTTCTTGTATTTATTAATTTTCAGTTGTAATCGTATAGTAATGTACTTGTTTCCTTTATTTTCTTTGTATTGTAAATGAATTTATAGAAGAATTTTGTGTTTGTGTACAAACGGTTCCTACATAACATTCTTGCTCATATCATATTGTAATTGCGGGTTCCATAAAAAGTTAGAAATAACGACTTATACAAACATAATGAAAATATGTGCAGAACATGCCATGTGTCAAGTAACATGACCATGTTACAAAAAACATGGCTTCTCAAGCACTACATGGCCATGTCGAAGCCAGACATGGCAATGTCAAAAGCTAAACTTCACTTGTTTCTTTAATTTTCCACCAATATCACCTTACAGCCATCAAAAGCTATAAAAATCCACTTAAGTCACACTTAAATGAGCATCCGTATATATTTACAACCACAAATATATTTCTTGAGTTTTCCACCAATATTATCTTGTAGCCATAAAAGAAAACTAGATTATTCCAACTATTTACATTGTTGTATTTACTATACTTGTTCACTAACAACATCCATTCCCCTTGACTTACTATAGATTAACAGTTCATTCTAATTCACATTCTACATTTACACAAACATGACTTAACAATCCAAGAGTTGGGTTCAAAAGTCACTTACCTCGACTTTTCCAAGTCCTTGCTTGTTTCCTTGCCCTCGATAGCCCTTTTAAGGCTTGAGTCCATCTTGACATGATTTCTATCCTTTCATGCCATCACATTCACAACCTTATTAGCATACATGCTCATTCATAACAATAATCATTTCCAACTCCTATGCCACGTTGACTTCATTGTTCAATCACTAACATGTATAAGACATAAACTAACAATCATGTTGTTTGTAATACAAGCAGTTCAATTTGCCATCACATATGATGCCACATAAACTATCTAACATTATCACATTATCACATTATCTATCTAATCTTACTATCATATTAGGAACATATGTCCACATTAACACACTAGACTATATTAATTACACCATAGGCTTCACATTCACATGTTATAGAACACATAAAACCTTGTGATTACTTAGGTACGTACACACACATATTCTTATGCATCATTGTGCAACGTTCGAGATTCCTCCAATACATCCCATATAGGTCCACATAATAAAATATTACCAACCAATCATGTTTAAATAAAATATGTCAAACATCTACTTTTATTTATGTTAAGAAAACTTGCTTTTGTGCAACACTTTTCTACATAGCTGCACTAATCAACTCTATTGACTAACTTACAATTTTATTTAGCCTTTCATGTTCAAATATGAATTGTAGTAGAATCAAAGAGCTTTTTTTTCCATATATAGCACCCCTTCACCAAGTTTTTGTATGATTTTATATGATTTTTACAAAAACAGGACATAAGCTACTTTAAGTCCAATCAGCATGCGATATTTTCCGACTAGCAACTTTTATAAAGTATTTTGATCAACTTCCGATATGAATTACCTTCTTATGCTCAACTATGAAACACAACATATTAAAAAGACATTCAAAGCATATATAATACACCTCATTCGGGGATAAACAATTACATCCTTTATCAGATTCCATTCATGTTTGTCAAGTTTTGACATCCAAACTTTACATGCCATCTTCATCTATGCATTTCATCACACACTTAGTGTGCATACAACCATCTAAACATAATGCACAAGTAATTCATAACTAACTTTCCAAGTTTGTGGCCTCAAGTATAAGATCAAGCATCATTCATTCCAAAGTCATTAAACATAGAAACTATATCAAAATCTTGTAATCTATTCATCAACTTGACCAAAAATGATCATGGGTTATACCCACTATCCCTTACTCCAAGACTATCATTCAACATACTAATTTCATGAATTTAACATACAATCATCAATTATAAACACAATTCCTACTAAAATTCACATGGTATGCTAAGATTCATCCCTAAGCACCAACTAATTTCATTCATACACCATACATTAAGTCTCTTGCCAATACACATCATCAAAAGAAATTCTTTCACTTACCTCATGTATGAAAATTAATAGATGATCACAATTCTTCAATCATGCAAGACTCAAACCTTCATTCCAATCTTCAATTTTGACAAGTTTATGAGTTTCTCATGAAACCCATTTCTTCCTGATCAACAACGGAGAGAGAGATAGAGATTAGGATTATGTCAAACGAGCCCCCTATAAAATCTCCTTTCATATAAACTTTCAAATTAACATGTTTAACCCTCAACTTTAGACGTAATTTTCTTTTAAATCCATGCAAACAACTAGTGTCATTTATAGTATAATTTTATTACCACAACACATATTAAAAGACATATAATGTTATAACATAACATATAAATATCAACTTTTGGTTTTGGGGCGTTACAAGTCTACCCCTTCTGTGACACCCGTCATTTTCAAGTTAACACTGTTAACATAAATTAACCGAATTCAGTTTTTCAACCCGAAACCCTATCTAGTACACTACCACAATAACTAATTAAACAAAATAACAAAATAAATAGTTATTACAAATATAGTAATTCGAGCAATTATTGGATCACAACGAGCGACATTTAAACGTTAGTAATTTGGGAAAATACAAATTCATAATGACTCGAATACATATATACCGAAGATTAAACGGAGTAATTTCATAAAGTATATACATCTTAATAATACTTGACTCGAATTTTAATTAGTTAAAAGTTAATTTAATCTAACTTTAGAAATAAGTTATTCATGCTCCAAACTTGAGGGACCTAAAAGCAAAATTTGAAATTATATATATACACCCAATCCACCCGTCTCCTTCAATCTGCAACCCTAATTCTCCCTCACCACAGCAACAACCTGCGCCACTTCCGGCAGCCGCCACAACCACGGTTTGCATCAATCGCTCACCGTCTCTGAGCCCCTAGTCACCACCACCGCCAAAAATCGCCACCACCAACTCACGACACCATTCCGTCGCCGCTTACCGCTTCCCAACCTACAACCACTTGCGACCTACAAAATCTCTGGCGAGTCTCCCCCTCGTTCTTGCATTGCTTCGGTATGATACTATAACCCATTAAATCGAGTATTTCGCAGTTTCGTTACGGTTTCGGTTTCGTTACGAGTACGATTTGGTTTAAATCTGATTATTGCGAATATATATATATATGTACGTAGGATTAATGAATTATATATAACAACATTTTATGTCAGGATTGATATCGGGTTCAACTCGTATGTACGTATGTTTAGAACAAGATATACATATATATGTATGCGATGTATGCATGTATTGTGTGTATGTGTCTGCGTGATAGTTGTGTTGGTTCAAGACCCAAACTACATACAAAACTAAATTAATATATGTGAAGGTATTTTGCATTAAGAAATGATAAAGCTACTGCTATATTCAATCAAAGGGATGTACTATTAAACCAAAACAAATGAGGCTTTACAAAACAAACGTGGAAATAAAACAAACAACAAAATACTAAATCCAACTAAAGAACCGATAAATGGATATACTTACTAGTGTTTGTTCGGATGATAAAACGATAGATAACAATACGATGATACAATTTTACACTTTATACCTATAAGTTTTGTTCATAGATATATTAAGTTACACTTTAAATCTTGCGAGTTAAATAATACAAATAACTGTGTGGGTATTGGTATGAAACCGAACCGGAATGCGAAACTGAATGTGGACTCTATAGAGTGATTTGTTCCTAACTAGTAGAACTTAATCAGGTCATTGGTTGACCTTGGGAATCTTGTTCTTGTTGATTTAATTGTAGTTGCGCAAATCTAAGGTGAGTTTCACGGCCCCTTTTACTATTTTCCTGTTGGGGGAGAAAGCATGCACAAAACTAAATTTGATAATGGTATTTACTTTATATCTCTTGATTATTAAGCGTAAACGTAACAAGTTGTTAAAGTCCTCACTAAATCTTCGAGCCGTTAATATACGAGGTATAGCGACGGGTAGTACTACTGGGTTTGACAAACCCCACCCTCGGCTGGGAGCCGGGTAGGTGTGAATTGTCCTATGTTGTTGGTCCATTGTTGTAGCAATGGTGTCGAGGCGCAAATAAATCTCAGTCAGCTCGGTATCGAAACGCTTAAATAATAAGAAACTGGGTTCGCTACCCAACGATATAATTGTATTTTACATTATCGGCTGTTGTTGATATTTTTATGATTATCTAAACTTGTGAACTCACCAACCTAGTGTTGACACGATTTAGCATGTCTTTCTCAGGTCTGTGCACGGATTAGGAGCATGCTTTGGTTGAGTCTTAGCTGCATTCAAAACTTATTTTATTTTATCTTTATTTAAACTTGGTTTTTGGATGCGTGGTTTACGCATTGGATGTTTGGATTTTATTTATGCTTCCGCAGTCCGCACTGAAACTTATTTTAAACATGAATTTTTATAAATGTTGGTTTTTAAATTCATATAAAGGTCGTTCAACGTAACTAATGGCAATGAGATCCTGGTATGTCACGCCCCGAACGGTAGAACTCCGTTAGTGGAAATTGGGGGTGTGACAGATTGGTATCAGAGCCCTTGGTTATAGTGAACTAGGTTTGCATTGCATTCTAGACTATAACTGCATATTGCATTAGTTACACATGCATTCACGTAATTCGCACTCATTCATATAAATTGCATTGCTGATAATTTTTTTTCATGTTTGGGTCAAAAATATCTTTCTTTTTCCTATAACGATAGAGATTGAATTAGTCTTCCATTTATTCACTCACTTAGTTATAACATACAAACATACACTAGCATTGTAGGCCTATCGACATGACTCGATTTGTCGTCTTGCGTAGTTAACTTGGATTAAGTAAACTTTAGAGTACAGTAGTAGAACCTTCCCTACTAGCGAAACTTTAGGTATGCTTAATAAGAATTTAGTTGATTCATTATGTTGTTGGAAACCTAAAATTGTTTTGAAATTGTCTAAGAAACAACTTTCATTGAATTAGAATTTATAACTCATATCATGATGGCAACAAGCCAGTGTAGATCAAAACTTAATGAACACATGTTTTTTTTAAACTGTGAGGTCCTGACTTGATTGTTGTATGACCTACTACATTTTATCACACATCACATGACCCATTATGTGCTATAACATGTTACGTGATATTAGACTTATTATGTTTTATAATATATATTACTAGTTGTGTGAAACTATTAGGTGTAGTAAATATGTTACCTACTTGCTTACTGAAGACCCCACATTGTGTTTATAACATTTCTTTTTATTATACTTATCAAGAACTTATAGTATGTTTGAAATATGCTTTCTCTATAAATACATCACACTAGGCATTTTGTATATTTCACATGTAGTGTACCTTATAAATATAAGTATACCCTATTTTCTTTAGACATGCTATACATTTAAGATGAAGTAAATACCATATAGTTAAGTACAAAATAATAAGAAGGATAATACATATGAGTAAAACATGCGATGTGAAACAAGTTAGGATGGTCGTGTGATGTAAATTGACGATTACGGGTGCGCAACGTAATGGTGAATTTATAGGCACGCGGGGATCCTAGGAATAATCCGTCGTGTGGATTATACAAAAAACATAATAATTAAATAAAGTTAACTCTAACTCATCTCAAGCAAAAGTCCATCTGTAAATAACAATGTGCAAAAAGTCCGTCCAAGACTATAACCGAACGAACTACATTAGTTACACTTACGCACACATTGATTTGTAATAACCAGATATTATATTTATACGTATAAGATATGTTGTCATTCTCAACTTCCACTCATGCTCCTAGTAAGAAACTTGTAGTTTCTAACACTCCACAATCCTTACCCACTCACTCTATACTTTCGACACTTAAACTGATAGAAATTTTATGTCCTATAAACCTTACAAATTACCAAATGCAATCCGAACTCTATTAGAGCCTAACTCATCCATTTAGTTAAATCGCGAAAAGTCTAATTAAAACAACTCACATCAAGTATTACTTTCTTTGAACCAAACCAAAGTGATCGTCGTTACTAAAATTTCGGGGCGAAATTTCTTTTAACAAGGGGATGATGCGACAACCCAAACATTTTTGTTTCTTTTCCTTTCTTGCAACCTCAAACCCTTACTAATCTTACTCAATTTTCGGGACGAAAATTCTTTCAACAAGGGGATGATGTGACACTCGTCATTTTCAAGTTAACACTGTTAACATAAATTAACCGAATTCAGTCTTTCAACCCGAAACCCTATCTAGTACACTACCACAATAACTAATTAAACAAAATAACAAAATAAATAGTTATTACAAATATAGTAATTCGAGCAATTATTGGATCACAACGAGCGACATTTAAACGTTAGTAATTTGGGAAAATACAAATTCACAATGACTCGAATACATATATACCGAAGATTAAACGGAGTAACTTCATAAAGTATATACATCTTAATAATACGTGACTCGAATTTTAATTAGTTAAAAGTTAATTTAATCTAACTTTAGAAATAAGTTATTCATGCTCCAAACTTGAGGGACCTAAAAGCAAAATTTGAAATTATATATATACACCCAATCCACCCGTCTCCTTCAATCTGCAACCCTAATTCTCCCTCACCACAGCAACAACCTGCGCCACTTCCGGCAGCCGCCACAACCACGGTTTGCATCAATCGCTCACCGTCTCTGAGCCCCTAGTCACCACCACCGCCAACAATCGCCACCACCAACTCACGACACCATTCCGTCGCCGCTTACCGCTTCCCAACCTACAACCACTTGCGACCTCCAAAATCTCTGGCGAGTCTCCCCCTCGTTCTTGCATTGCTTCGGTATGATACTATAACCCATTAAATCGAGTATTTCGCAGTTTCGTTACGGTTTCGGTTTCGTTACGGGTACGATTTGGTTTAAATCTGATTATTGCGAATATATATATGTACGTAGGATTAATGAATTATATATAACAACATTTTATGTCAGGATTGATATCGGGTTCAACTCGTATGTACGTATGTTTAAAACAAGATATACATATATATATGTATGCGATGTATGCATGTATTGTGTGTATGTGTCTGCGTGATAGTTGTGTTGGTTCAAGACCCAAACTACATACAAATCTAAATTAATATATGTGAAGGTATTTTGTATTAAGAAATGATAAAGCTACTCCTATATTCAATCAAAGGGATGTACTATTAAACCAAAACAAATGAGGCTTTACAAAACAAACGTGGAAATAAAACAAACAACAAAATACTAAATCCAACTAAAGAACCGATAAATGGATATACTTACTAGTGTTTGTTCGGATGATAAAACGATAGATAACAATACGATGATACAATTTTACACTTTATACCTATAAGTTTTGTTCATAGATATATTAAGTTACACTTTAAATCTTGCGAGTTAAATAATACAAATAACTGTGTGGGTATTGGTATGAAACCGAACCGGAATGCGAAACTGAATGTGGACTCTATAGAGTGATTTGTTCCTAACTAGTAGAACTTAATCAGGTCATTGGTTGACCTTGGGAATCTTGTTCTTGTTGATTTAATTGTAGTTGCGCAAATCTAAGGTGAGTTTCACGGCCCCTTTTACTATTTTCCTGTTGAGGGAGAAAGCATGCACAAAACTAAATTTGATAATGGTATTTACTTTATATCTCTTGATTATTAAGCGTAAACGTAACAAGTTGTTAAAGTCCTCACTAAATCTTCGAGCCGTTAATATACGAGGTATAGCGACGGGTAGTACTACTGGGTTTGACAAACCCCACCCTCGGCTGGGAGCCGGGTAGGTGTGAATTGTCCTATGTTGTTGGTCCATTGTTGTAGCAATGGTGTCGAGGCGCAAATAAATCTCAGTCAGCTCGGTATCGAAACGCTTAAATAATAAGAAACTGGGTTCGCTACCCAACGATATAATTGTATTTTACATTATCGGCTGTTGTTGATATTTTTATGATTATCTAAACTTGTGAACTCACCAACCTAGTGTTGACACGATTTAGCATGTCTTTCTCAGGTCTGTGCACGGATTAGGAGCATGCTTTGGTTGAGTCTTAGCTGCATTCAAAACTTATTTTATTTTATCTTTATTTAAACTTGGTTTTTGGATGCGTGGTTTACGCATTGGATGTTTGGATTTTATTTATGCTTCCGCAGTCCGCACTGAAACTTATTTTAAACATGAATTTTTATAAATGTTGGTTTTTAAATTCATATAAAGGTCGTTCAACGTAACTAATGGCAATGAGATCCTGGTATGTCACGCCCTGAACGGTAGAACTCCGTTAGTGGAAATTGGGGGTGTGACAGATTGGTATCAGAGCCCTTGGTTATAGTGAACTAGGTTTGCATTGCATTCTAGACTATAACTGCATATTGCATTAGTTACACATGCATTCACGTAATTCGCACTCATTCATATAAATTGCATTGCTGATAATTTTTTTTCATGTTTGGGTCAAAAATATCTTTCTTTTTCCTTTAACGATAGAGATAGAATTAGTCTTCCATTTATTCACTCACTTAGTTATAACATACAAACATACACTAGCATTGTAGGCCTATCGACATGACTCGATTTGTCGTCTTGCGTAGTTAACTTGGATTAAGTAAACTTTAGAGTACAGTAGTAGAACCTTCCCTACTAGCGAAACTTTAGGTATGCTTAATAAGAATTTAGTTGATTCATTATGTTGTTGGAAACCTAAAATTGTTTTGAAATTGTCTAAGAAACAACTTTCATTGAATTAGAATTTATAACTCATATCATGATGGCAACAAGCCAGTGTAGATCAAAACTTAATGAACACATGTTTTTTTTAAACTGTGAGGTCCTGACTTGATTGTTGTATGACCTACTACATTTTATCACACATCACATGACCCATTATGTGCTATAACATGTTACGTGATATTAGACTTATTATGTTTTATAATATATATTACTAGTTGTGTGAAACTATTAGGTGTAGTAAATATGTTACCTACTTGCTTACTGAAGACCCCACATTGTGTTTATAACATTTCTTTTTATTATACTTATCAAGAACTTATAGTATGTTTGAAATATGCTTTCTCTATAAATACATCACACTAGGCATTTTGTATATTTCACATGTAGTGTACCTTATAAATATAAGTATACCCTATTTTCTTTAGACATGCTATACATTTAAGATGAAGTAAATACCATATAGTTAAGTACAAAATAATAAGAAGGATAATACATATGAGTAAAACATGCGATGTGAAACAAGTTAGGATGGCCGTGTGATGTAAATTGACGATTACGGGTGCTAGGGCTGGCAATTTCTGACACGGACACGATAACACGACACGAAACGACACGGAATTAACAGGTTTCGTGTTTGACCTTAACAGGTGCCGTGTCATTAACAGGTTAACACGATAAAGACACGTTAGTTATCGTGTCTTAACAGGTTAAAGATCTGTTAACACGATAGGTCACCTGTTAATATTTATTTATATGAAATGTTAGTGGAGAATGGAGGTGAAGATGAATTTTAATAGACTTTTAATCTTTTTTTCATATTCGTTTATCAAGTATTATTATGGATAAATACTATTTTTATGTAATTTTGTTGTTTTATGTCTTAAGAATTATCATATTAAGTCATATTTATTATTTAAGACTTATAAATTTTTTTGAAAATTTTAATTTTTTTAAAATTGGGTTTTTATCGTGTCATATCGTGTCTTATCGTGTAACCTGCTTTTTATCGTGTTCGTGTTCGTGTTTGGAAAAAATGACACGATAAGTTATCGTGTCGTGTTCGTGTTTGACCTTATCGTGTTCGTGTCTTATCGTGTTCGTGTCTTATCGTGTCGTGTCTGACACGATATGCCAGCCCTAACGGGTGCGCAACGTAATGGTGAATTTATAGGCACGCGGGGATCCTAGGAATAATCCGTCGTGTGGATTATACAAAAAACATAATAATTAAATAAAGTTAACTCTAACTCATCTCAAGCAAAAGTCCATCTGTAAATAACAATGTGCAAAAAGTCCGTCCAAGACTATAACCGAACGAACTACATTAGTTACACTTACGCACACATTGATTTGTAATAACCAGATATTATATTTATACGTATAAGATATGTTGTCATTCTCAACTTCCACTCATGCTCCTAGTAAGAAACTTGTAGTTTCTAACACTCCACAATCCTTACCCACTCACTCTATACTTTCGACACTTAAACTGATAGAAATTTTATGTCCTATAAACCTTACAAATTACCAAATGCAATCCGAACTCTATTAGAGCCTAACTCATCCATTTAGTTAAATCGCGAAAAGTCTAATTAAAACAACTCACATCAAGTATTACTTTCTTTGAACCAAACCAAAGTGATCGTCGTTACTAAAATTTCGGGGCGAAATTTCTTTTAACAAGGGGATGATGCGACAACCCAAACATTTTTGTTTCTTTTCCTTTCTTGCAACCTCAAACCCTTACTAATCTTACTCAATTTTCGGGACGAAAATTCTTTCAACAAGGGGATGATGTGACACTCGTCATTTTCAAGTTAACACTGTTAACATAAATTAACCGAATTCAGTCTTTCAACCCGAAACCCTATCTAGTACACTACCACAATAACTAATTAAACAAAATAACAAAATAAATAGTTATTACAAATATAGTAATTCGAGCAATTATTGGATCACAACGAGCGACATTTAAACGTTAGTAATTTGGGAAAATACAAATTCACAATGACTCGAATACATATATACCGAAGATTAAACGGAGTAACTTCATAAAGTATATACATCTTAATAATACGTGACTCGAATTTTAATTAGTTAAAAGTTAATTTAATCTAACTTTAGAAATAAGTTATTCATGCTCCAAACTTGAGGGACCTAAAAGCAAAATTTGAAATTATATATATACACCCAATCCACCCGTCTCCTTCAATCTGCAACCCTAATTCTCCCTCACCACAGCAACAACCTGCGCCACTTCCGGCAGCCGCCACAACCACGGTTTGCATCAATCACTCACCGTCTCTGAGCCCCTAGTCACCACCACCGCCAACAATCGCCACCACCAACTCACGACACCATTCCGTCGCCGCTTACCGCTTCCCAACCTACAACCACTTGCGACCTCCAAAATCTCTGGCGAGTCTCCCCCTCGTTCTTGCATTGCTTCGGTATGATACTATAACCCATTAAATCGAGTATTTCGCAGTTTCGTTACGGTTTCGGTTTCGTTACGGGTACGATTTGGTTTAAATCTGATTATTGCGAATATATATATGTACGTAGGATTAATGAATTATATATAACAACATTTTATGTCAGGATTGATATCGGGTTCAACTCGTATGTACGTATGTTTAAAACAAGATATACATATATATATGTATGCGATGTATGCATGTATTGTGTGTATGTGTCTGCGTGATAGTTGTGTTGGTTCAAGACCCAAACTACATACAAATCTAAATTAATATATGTGAAGGTATTTTGTATTAAGAAATGATAAAGCTACTCCTATATTCAATCAAAGGGATGTACTATTAAACCAAAACAAATGAGGCTTTACAAAACAAACGTGGAAATAAAACAAACAACAAAATACTAAATCCAACTAAAGAACCGATAAATGGATATACTTACTAGTGTTTGTTCGGATGATAAAACGATAGATAACAATACGATGATACAATTTTACACTTTATACCTATAAGTTTTGTTCATAGATATATTAAGTTACACTTTAAATCTTGCGAGTTAAATAATACAAATAACTGTGTGGGTATTGGTATGAAACCGAACCGGAATGCGAAACTGAATGTGGACTCTATAGAGTGATTTGTTCCTAACTAGTAGAACTTAATCAGGTCATTGGTTGACCTTGGGAATCTTGTTCTTGTTGATTTAATTGTAGTTGCGCAAATCTAAGGTGAGTTTCACGGCCCCTTTTACTATTTTCCTGTTGGGGGAGAAAGCATGCACAAAACTAAATTTGATAATGGTATTTACTTTATATCTCTTGATTATTAAGCGTAAACGTAACAAGTTGTTAAAGTCCTCACTAAATCTTCGAGCCGTTAATATACGAGGTATAGCGACGGGTAGTACTACTGGGTTTGACAAACCCCACCCTCGGCTGGGAGCCGGGTAGGTGTGAATTGTCCTATGTTGTTGGTCCATTGTTGTAGCAATGGTGTCGAGGCGCAAATAAATCTCAGTCAGCTCGGTATCGAAACGCTTAAATAATAAGAAACTGGGTTCGCTACCCAACGATATAATTGTATTTTACATTATCGGCTGTTGTTGATATTTTTATGATTATCTAAACTTGTGAACTCACCAACCTAGTGTTGACACGATTTAGCATGTCTTTCTCAGGTCTGTGCACGGATTAGGAGCATGCTTTGGTTGAGTCTTAGCTGCATTCAAAACTTATTTTATTTTATCTTTATTTAAACTTGGTTTTTGGATGCGTGGTTTACGCATTGGATGTTTGGATTTTATTTATGCTTCCGCAGTCCGCACTGAAACTTATTTTAAACATGAATTTTTATAAATGTTGGTTTTTAAATTCATATAAAGGTCGTTCAACGTAACTAATGGCAATGAGATCCTGGTATGTCACGCCCTGAACGGTAGAACTCCGTTAGTGGAAATTGGGGGTGTGACAGATTGGTATCAGAGCCCTTGGTTATAGTGAACTAGGTTTGCATTGCATTCTAGACTATAACTGCATATTGCATTAGTTACACATGCATTCACGTAATTCGCACTCATTCATATAAATTGCATTGCTGATAATTTTTTTTCATGTTTGGGTCAAAAATATCTTTCTTTTTCCTTTAACGATAGAGATAGAATTAGTCTTCCATTTATTCACTCACTTAGTTATAACATACAAACATACACTAGCATTGTAGGCCTATCGACATGACTCGATTTGTCGTCTTGCGTAGTTAACTTGGATTAAGTAAACTTTAGAGTACAGTAGTAGAACCTTCCCTACTAGCGAAACTTTAGGTATGCTTAATAAGAATTTAGTTGATTCATTATGTTGTTGGAAACCTAAAATTGTTTTGAAATTGTCTAAGAAACAACTTTCATTGAATTAGAATTTATAACTCATATCATGATGGCAACAAGCCAGTGTAGATCAAAACTTAATGAACACATGTTTTTTTTAAACTGTGAGGTCCTGACTTGATTGTTGTATGACCTACTACATTTTATCACACATCACATGACCCATTATGTGCTATAACATGTTACGTGATATTAGACTTATTATGTTTTATAATATATATTACTAGTTGTGTGAAACTATTAGGTGTAGTAAATATGTTACCTACTTGCTTACTGAAGACCCCACATTGTGTTTATAACATTTCTTTTTATTATACTTATCAAGAACTTATAGTATGTTTGAAATATGCTTTCTCTATAAATACATCACACTAGGCATTTTGTATATTTCACATGTAGTGTACCTTATAAATATAAGTATACCCTATTTTCTTTAGACATGCTATACATTTAAGATGAAGTAAATACCATATAGTTAAGTACAAAATAATAAGAAGGATAATACATATGAGTAAAACATGCGATGTGAAACAAGTTAGGATGGTCGTGTGATGTAAATTGACGATTACGGGTGCGCAATGTAATGATGAATTTATAGGCACGCGGGGATCCTAGGAACAATCCGTCGTGTGGATTATACCAAAAAACATAATAATTAAATAAAGTTAACTCTAACTCATCTCAAGCAAAATTCCATCTGTAAATAACAATGTGCAAAAAGTCCGTCCAAGACTATAACCGAACGAACTACATTAGTTACACTTACGCACACATTGATTTGTAATAACCAGACATTATATTTATACGTATAAGATATGTTGTCATTCTCAACTTCCACTCATGCTCCTAGTAAGAAACTTGTAGTTTCTAACACTCCACAATCCGTACCCACTCACTCTATACTTTCGACACTTAAACTGATAGAAATTTTATGTCCTATAAACCTTACAAATTACCAAATGCAATCCGAACTCTATTAGAGCCTAACTCATCCATTTAGTTAAATCGCGAAAAGTCTAATTAAAACAACTCACATCAAGTATTACTTTCTTTGAACCAAACCAAAGTGATCGTCGTTACTAAAATTTCGGGGCGAAATTTCTTTTAACAAGGGGATGATGCGACAACCCAAACATTTTTGTTTCTTTTCCTTTCTTGCAACCTCAAACCCTTACTAATCTTACTCAATTTTCGGGACGAAAATTCTTTCAACAAGGGGATGATGTGACACTCGTCATTTTCAAGTTAACACTGTTAACATAAATTAACCGAATTCAGTCTTTCAACCCGAAACCCTATCTAGTACACTACCACAATAACTAATTAAACAAAATAACAAAATAAATAGTTATTACAAATATAGTAAGTCGAGCAATTATTGGCTCATAACGAGCGACATTTAAACGTTAGTAATTTAGGAAAATACAAATTCACAATGACTCGAATACATATATATCGAAGATTAAACGGAGTAATTTCATAAAGTATATACGTCTTAATAATACGTGACTCGAATTTTAATTAGTTAAAAGTTAATTTAATCTAACTTTAGAAATAAGTTATTCATGCTCCAAACTTGAGGGACCTAAAAGCAAAATTTGAAATTATATATATACACCCAATCCACCCGTCTCCTTCAATCTGCAACCCTAATTCTCCCTCACCACAGCAACAACCTGCGCCACTTCCGGCAGCCGCCACAACCACGGTTTGCATCAATCGCTCACCGTCTCTGAGCCCCTAGTCACCACCACCGCCAACAATCGCCACCACCAACTCACGACACCATTCCGTCGCCGCTTACCGCTTCCCAACCTACAACCACTTGCGACCTCCAAAATCTCGGGCGAGTCTCCCCCTCGTTCTTGCATTGCTTCGGTATGATACTATAACCCATTAAATCGAGTATTTCGCAGTTTTGTTACGGTTTCGGTTTCGTTACGGGTACGATTTGGTTTAAATCTGATTATTGCGAATATATATATATGTACGTAGGATTAATGAATTATATATAACAACATTTTATGTCAGGATTGATATCGGGTTCAACTCGTATGTACGTATGTTTAGAACAAGATATACATATATATGTATGCGATGTATGCATGTATTGTGTGTATGTGTCTGCGTGATAGTTGTGTTGGTTCAAGACCCAAACTACATACAAAACTAAATTAATATATGTGAAGGTATTTTGCATTAAGAAATGATAAAGCTACTGCTATATTCAATCAAAGGGATGTACTATTAAACCAAAACAAATGAGGCTTTACAAAACAAACGTGGAAATAAAACAAACAACAAAATACTAAATCCAACTAAAGAACCGATAAATGGATATACTTACTAGTGTTTGTTCGGATGATAAAACGATAGATAACAATACGATGATACAATTTTACACTTTATACCTATAAGTTTTGTTCATAGATATATTAAGTTACACTTTAAATCTTGCGAGTTAAATAATACAAATAACTGTGTGGGTATTGGTATGAAACCGAACCGGAATGCGAAACTGAATGTGGACTCTATAGAGTGATTTGTTCCTAACTAGTAGAACTTAATCAGGTCATTGGTTGACCTTGGGAATCTTGTTCTTGTTGATTTAATTGTAGCTGCGCAAAGCTAAGGTGAGTTTCACGGCCCCTTTTACTATTTTCCTGTTGGGGAAAAAGCATGCACAAATAAATCTCAGTCAGCTCGGTATCGAAACGCTTAAATAATAAGAAACTGGGTTCGCTACCCAACGATATAATTGTATTTTACATTATCGGCTGTTGTTGATATTTTTATGATTATCTAAACCTGTGAACTCACCAACCTAGTGTTGACACGATTTAGCATGTCTTTCTCAGGTACTGTGCACGGATTAGGAGCATGCTTTGGTTGAGGTTTAGCTGCATTCAAAACTTATTTTATTTTATCTTTATTTAAACTTGGTTTTTGGATGCGTGGTTTACGCATTGGATGTTTGGATTTTATTTATGCTTCCGCACTGATACTTATTTTAAACTTGAATTTTTATAAATGTTGGTTTTTAAATTCATATAGAGGTCGTTCAACGTAACTAATGGCAATGAGATCCTGGTATGTCACGCCCCGAACGGTAGAACTCCGTTAGTGGAAATTGGGGGTGTGACACCTTCAATGAAGGTTTCGTCCCCGAAACCTTTTTCATTCTCTCATCCACATTTACTCTTACCATACAGTTTTTTATTCATTCCAATGGCAAGTTAGAACACATACTTTGGTTTTTGTGAAACTACTTACCTTATAACAATAATGCACATCTCGAGTCCCTAAGCATTATTCATTTTTGGGCACTCATTTCATTCTATTAAATCTTATATTGATGTATTTTACTAAATTAATTGTAGACATTACTATTTTTATTTATTCTTCCAATTCCTTCAAAATACATACTATAACACTACTATTTCCTATTTATTCTTTCAATTCCTTCAAAATATATACTATAACACATGAACCTACTAATGGCATATACAAATGTTTTACCTGTAAACAAGCAAAATTATATGTTTTGTTCATGCCTTCCTATATTATCAAAAGAACTTACAAGCAAATCATTACAATATTCCAACTTTCCAACCATACATGGTACTTTATTCTTGTGCTAGTCATAACAATGCTCATCATGAGCCTACTACATCATTATACTATTATCATTCTTTATAACTACTTTTCTTAACACACATATAATTCAATTATGAATGTACACAAATCAGAAACACATTCCAACCATTGAAGCATTATCATAGCATAATTGCTATTTTGTCCTCATTCCTTCATAATAACTCAAGGTTAGACCATAGTTATAGTTTCTTAATGTTTCAACTTCTACCTATGTTTATTCCAAGGTTAATTTAAAATTATTTCATTCATGCCAATTACTTTTTAGTTAGTTTCATACCTTGTATTACATACATGTTCACTTGTCTCAAGTGTTTCATACAAATACTACATCTTGACTAAAGATTTCCCTTCAGTGTCTTGAGATTACTCTCAATAACGACAAATCCGAGTTAAGAATCATCATGATCTTGAAGTTTGAAAGCCAACTTTCTATATTACATCATATTTGACAAACCTATCAATCGTATATAGACTATTATCCATTTTACCAATTTCTATTTAACAAGTATAAGCTCAACAACTACTAACCTTGCTTTCATCACACTAGTCAAGGACCCATAAGCCGTATCGACATGCTTCTGCCCAATGACCTTATGCTCATGCCATACTTGGATTAGTCCCAATCATCCACATGACTAATTCCATTCAGATTCGACCTGTCATCGGTTTTAGTGGTTTCATCATATCAAGACTTCAGCCATTTGTATCTGTAAGAACAAAAGTTAGACATATATTTGCATTCCATAACATTAGAATTTCAAAAGTCCACTCATGGTTCATTTCACTTACAATGTCTAGCTATCTACAAAATCAAAAGTTAGGCATATACTTACAATCTACAATTCTTTCACAAGTTTCTTGCTTACATGCCAAACCATATTACACTTTTCATTTCCTACAAAGGATTCTTTTAGTTCGTTAGTTATATTGCTAATTTTCTACAGTTTGACTTTGCAAAGTCAAACTACCACAATTATTAATTTATGATCCTTGGTCATCAATCTATTTCATTCCTACTAATCATAGACTAAAGTACGCATTCATACTTTTCTTTCTTTTTTTATTATTATTATTAAGTCATTAATCGTTGGAAATAAGTTCACTTTTATTAAAATAATCAACTTGAAGATTATAACGATAATCTCTCGATATACATGGGAAATTCACTAGTACAATGTTATGTACAATAAGGAACAAAATAACATATGATACAAACCGTTGTGGTTACGAAACTTCAATGGAACTACTTGACTTGAGTCTTTCACACGTTTGGTGTCTTCATATAAAACAACAACGCTTCCGAAGAGAAACATAAAGTGCTTCCTAAGAAAACCATGCTTAAGAAGGCACACAATTCTTTCGAAGAGCCCTGCAAAACAGAAATAAAGAAATAACGATCCGGGCTTGTGTTTGACACAATTCCCTTAAACAAATTCTTCGTCTCTTCCCAGGGTACACCGGACGAAAGCAGCACTATATCTTGCTGCTACATTTTTTGTGTAGACGAGATAAAGATTGTTTGTGTGTTATTGCACTATATCTTGCCTGAAAAGAAACCGGAGGAGATAAAGTAGATGAGATAAAGATTGTTTGTGTGTTGCTGCACTATATCTTGCTGCTATATTTTTTGTGTTGATTTCCAACTGATCATGTTGCTATGTTTTTTGTTGTTATCTTTTTAGATAAAAAGGATTGCAAGAGTCTTGCAATTCATGACAATTGAATTGTCATAAAACCCAGCAACTCAAAGGTTGGAAATTCCAACAATCTCTTCTAGATGTCGATCAAAATCGGGTCGGGTTACAGCAACGCCAGCCTCGAGTTTTCAGAGCTGCATTCGGGTTACCAACCGACTTCTTGAGAATTGACCTCTCATTTACGCCAGCCTAATAAAAGTCATTAAATATTAGGATTTGTGGCAAAATCGTGGCAAAACAAAAGTTATTAAATACTAGATTGTGTGGCTAATTTGAGGCAAAACTTAAAAATAACAATAATTATGGGTTGTGAGAAATTTGTCACAAAATTAGCAACAAACACATTTCGTGGCAATTTTGTGATGAGTTTTGTGGCAAAATTGTTGCAAAATATTTTGCAACCTACTTTTTTACCACAGACACAATTTGTGGCAGATTTGTTGCTAAATCGGTTTTGCCACAGTATTACCACGGATATGTATGTGGCAAAATGTATGTTTTTTAGTAGTGATACCTACATTCATACTCCACAATTACGCATTTACATATTCATACAATACATGCATTCTTAGTCTACTACTATTGTACTTATACTGCGCATACACATATTCAAAATCACATACCTACATACGTACATGTACATACAACTTCGCATGCAAACTTACCGAACTATATACCGATATAAAAACCCGTATAATACCCGAACACACACACATACTTCAGTCTCTATTTCTACATATATATAACAACATGTATAGACCATCGCATACTCATTGGTTCTTGGGTGGACTGTTTTCTACGCATACATGCTCTTAAATATCCATCCACATATATATATATATGATCTTAACATAGTGCACAGCGTATATGTATACACATAAAACATATATACCCACAACTCGATATATATATATGTTGCTGGTTGAATGATCATACACACACACACCACATGATCATACATATATATAGCTACGCATACAATTGCTTATACATACATAAACATACATACATCATCACATATACATACACACGTACATCTAAACATAGGCACACACGGAAAACTCACCGAAACACCGCGAAAGAGATGATTCGGAGACAAGAATTGCGATTGTTGCTTCGAGACCGTCACCGGCTAACCACTGATCCGAACCAAAACACCGCTGATCCGAACCAAAACACGAACAGCAGGTTCGGAGGCAAGGATTTGCAGTTGTTGCTGCGTGATTTCTTGACAACACCAGAAGCAAGACACGAGAATGAGAGAGACGATGAGGGAGAACAAATGTGTAGGGTTGTGGTTGATTTGGTTCAGCCGAATGAAGAACTATATGATGATGATGATCGACAACATGTATATATGCATATGGGGGGATCGGTTAGGGTTAGGTTAATTATTTTTAAGTTACACTTTGGTCCCTAGAAATTAATTATTTAGTTTAGGTTACAAAGTTAATAAATAATTTAATTAATTACAAACTGAACCCTTATATAAAACGTAACGGAATAGATAACAAGTAAGTAACGATGTTAACCTGAAATTACGGGGTGTCACAAATATAGGTCGATCTCAAATACAAACATCATTCCGTTTAAATTTCAGCAGTTGAATCTTGCATACGATAGGTAGGTGTTACCCTTTGAATCTTCGCTCATGAAATGCACTTAGTCTACTAGCTCTGAGTAGAACGCGATGTCTTTGAACTCGTCTGCGTTTATGTAGGCGACAATATGCTTCACACAAGACTCTCCCTGACAAAGTTAAGTCCTCATAGTTATGTTCGTTATGGTCATGAACATTTTCCTGGTTCTGCAAGAGCCATTAAGTATTATGCCCAACAATGCCTTTCGAAGCGACCCCACTTCTCTCTCACATAGGTGATTCTTTATACGTTACTACATTAGTCTGAATCATTAAAAGCCACAGGCTTAGCCTCGTACTTGTCACTTTTAGGAATGGACTAGGAAAATTACTAGATCCTTGTAGTAGACTCCCTTTTAAAAGACGTGGAGGTTTTATCAGTTAACTCTTCTTTCTTAGTTAACCCCCCCACAGTGACCTTACCAGTTCATACAAGTAGGTTGTCCTATTGAACTCGGATCTTGGGATCTCCAGTCAACGAAGTTAGGTTTCCTTCATATAAACTTAGCTTTTCACGGGCTTTAGTCCCATTCCACAACTCAATCTCGCATCAACCCTTAGGTTCTTGGATCCAAGCTATTTTATTTAACTTTGTCAAGTCACAATAGTTTACAATCGAGATTGGTTGTCCGTGTGTGGTTTAACTCTTAAGTTAACCTTGCATATTGTCACTTTTAAAGACTATAACTTTAGGCCATTAGTTTTAGTCTTTGCTTTTGAAAATACAATATGCAATTTAAGTGAACACGTCTTCACTATGCCAATATGCAATTTTAGTGATCACCAATATGCAATTTAAGTGAATAAATCTTCACTATTCCTTTGGTCACTAGATCATTAAACTAATCAATTGGCATTCACATGTTTGCAATAACTTGGATTATAAAATCCATATTGCTAAACACTCGATATTCTTATATCAAATGCAAGTAACCCCCACTTTAAGTGGTATTGGATAACATCAACCAACTTTCGGATCAATTATCATTTTCACATATCCTGAAAGGATTGTTTTTGTTAAATGGCTTCTCCCCCACATTTTTTGCCATTTAAATAACTTGGATTATAAAATCCATATTGCTAAACACTCGATATTCTTATATCAAATGCAAGTAACCCCCACTTTAAGTGGTATTGGATAACATCAACCAACTTTCGGATCAATTATCATTTTCACATATCCTGAAAGGATTGTTTTTTAAATGGCTTCTCCCCCACATTTCTTGCCATTTGATCAAGTTTTATGACTTTACTTATGACACCAAGCTGACGATAATGATTTGATCAAGACCCGATCATTGTATTACTAAGTTCATGAATGCTTAAACTACAGAGCTTAGATGAGCTTTTGAGTTAGCTAAAGCAAACTACAAAGCTTAGATGCGCTTTTGAGTTAACTAAAGCAAACTACAAAGCTTAGATGAGCTTTTGAGTTAACTATAGCAACACATGCCCTAGTCATGAACTTTAGTTGGCCCATTAGTTTCTCATCTAGGATAAACCTAGAGACTTGAGTTCTCCTCAAGTTATATCATTTCCTTATATTGAATGAAATTCATCATTTGATTTGTTTACGCAACTAATTCTTGTGGTATGTATATGAATGTTTCACATTAATTAGTCTACATAGAGCACCATAATTAATTAGTACTAGTCTAGCATGCTTTAGACTATAATACTCTAGCATGTGAACAGAAGATGCATCATTCTGATTTTTCACAGCCCTAAGAACCAACATCATATGCATTCCAACAAGAGTTTCATTTCATGGCTTAGACAAATCATCATCTCAAATCTGCAGTGTTTGAGAATGCCTCATATGTATGTTACTCAAACTCTACAAAACTTCATCATTCATTTAGGAATATGAGATCTATGCGCTTGATATCTAGCGCTTCAACACTTACTCATAAAGATTTTAACCAAAGTCTTATTTATAGTCACTTTGACATATAACTTATCATCGACGAATGGTTCACTGTTATGTTGAGATACAGTCATACTAGATTAATATCCATAACATGGAATTCACAGATTCTCATACGCGACGTTCATTGTTGATTTGAAAATATATATACTTAGTATATTATTCATCAGGAAGATCACATCTTCTACATAGTTAAATCAACATTGAAGATGGTGGACGCATCTACATGTACTTCATTTCTTATGATAAATCACATATTACATGTCACTCATGGGTCCGTTTCAATTTATGACAACATATATTTTTATCATGCGTTACAATTTACACCAAGTAAATTTCTACGATAATATATATGTCTTCATATTTGATATCTAAGTTATGACTACATCATTAATCATGATAACAACTCACATGTTGCAGTTGTGCTTCTTGCACTACCCGTTTAAATAGACATCTTTTTATTATGCATGTCACACGTGTTTCGACTTACTTCATTGTATTAACTGCATGTGTTATCCTAAGATATTGAACACGTCAATTATACAACATTAAAATAAATTAATCCAAACAGGAATTTATTCATCATAATATAATCATATATATAAATGATTTCTAACAAATAAAATCATATTGTGTTGCAATCTTCAACACTTTCATCACCTGATATGACAATCACCTTTAGTGAGACATACTCCATTAGAGTTAGTCGATACATCCCATCGACTATGATTCCAGTAGCACGAGAGTTGTTGGAATAATAACTATCCATGACAATCAATGATTCATGTCATTTAATACATTCTTGGAATGAGTCCAATGGCATCTTTCTTTGGCATTTCCTAAAGGTACCCTCTTAGTATAATCTTATGCCATCATATACATGTTTCATCTTTGAAACTATACTCTTGAACAGTCACTCAACTGTCCAGATAACAATATATTGTGTAAATCTTTGCTAATCTCAAGCAACAATAATTGAACAATACAATGTGTTCAACACAAGGTTGTTAATGACTACTTATTTTAAAAGACAAAGTGAGTTCATAGTTTATGCAAACTATTGTTATAATATAATCCAAAACATTTTCCTTCTAAGTTTGCAAAATACATAATTACAAAGTTGAGACTACTTTTATTTATCATTTGAATCCAAAAAATCAAGGTCTCAAACTCCAACTTAATATATATTTTCAACGTTCCACAAGCCACTAGTTTAACATATTAATTTGAAGTTATACGTTTACACAAAACGTAATAACGAATTGAGATTATGAAATTATTTCTAACCCTCATGTTAGAAATGCAATGTTTACACAAACATATATAACTATTTTATAAACATAATTATCTCACAATTTTACACCAAATGTTTACATAAGACATTTATAACCATATTAGTTCAATCATATCTAACACTCTTGTTAGATAATTAAACAAGATCTAACGAGCACGTTAGAAACTACACGTTTACATAAAACGTATGGTGAATCCCATTGAGTGTGGTCTAACACACTTATTAAGAATAACGATTACATAATCGTTTTATACATGTTGATCATCGCAACAAAACGTTTCTAACACACATGTTAGAAGATAAACGATTAAAGCGAAACTTTTGAACTTTTCGATTTATATAACAAGACCACCTCTCACATTCAAAACATTATTCATGGTATTCATAACCATTAAAACCATTATATCCAAATGGTTATGGACACATGAACCATCTCTCATATGTTAATGACTCAAATAATTATTCATGTTATTCATAACTATTAAAAGTTATTATTTCTAAATGATTATAGAAATGCAAGCCATCTCTAACATACATGTTAGATGGTTAAACTTTTACACACAACATTTTTTATAAAACACACATTGTTTTATATACTTAATAATCACTAAAACATTTGTTAGGTATGAAAAGACGTTTACAAAACGTTTTTTTACCATTACCAAAATAGTATCCAACATCCGTGCTAGATAGTCAATCGGGTTCTAACACACACGTTAGAAAACTAGATGTTTACCAAAACGTCACTGTCACGTGGTTTATACACTAAACCGATTCCAACACTCTTGTTAGAAAACCAAAAGTTTACCAAAACGTTTTCGTCATATGGTTTCTTAACTAAACCAATTCGAACACTCTTGTTAGAAAACCAAACGTTTACTAAAACGTTTTTGTGGTATGGTTTCTTAACAAAACCAATTCTAACACTCTTGTTAGAATATTCACAACTAAGTTTAATACCTTTGTGTTACACACGGGTTAAATAGTAATATTTATAAAAAAAAAATTATAACCATTATGTTTAACGATTTATAAATATTTTACATTTAAGGTTTTGGCTCAATCAACTTGCATGGTGAAAATTTTCACTAAATTTTCCCTCCCAAACTTTCTATTATAAAAAAATATTTCCCCCCTAAAACATTGCCCCTAAAACCTTAATTTATTAGATAAATTAGCAATCATTTTTTATTCAAGCTAATTGAATTGAACCATTTGTATTGTACTAAGAAAGTTAGGATTAAAGATTGTACTCCAATCTATATATAATCCAAATACATTATTTCCCAATAAAATATATTTAATGGATTTTAATTAAAATCTAAAATAATTTTATATTTTAATCTTTTGTGAACCAAATTCTTGAAAAAGGTTTAAAATTTTATCAAACACTTTTCATAAATTCTGTTTAAGTTTGTTGGCAATAAGTTTACTTTTATTAAAATAATCAACTTGAAGATTATAACGATAATCTCGTTATACATGGGAAATTCACTAGTACAATGTTGTGTACAATAAAGAACAAATTATATATGATACAAACCGTTGTGGTTAGGAAACTTCAATGAAACTACTTGACTTGAGTCTTTCACACGTTTGATGTCTTCATATAAAACAACAATGCTTCCGAAGAGAAACATAAAGCGCTTCCCAAGAAAACCATGCTTCCGAAGGCAAACAATTCTTCCGAAGAGCCCTGCAAAACAGAAATAAAGAAAGAACGATCCGGGCTTGTGTTTGACACAATTCCCTTAAACAGATTCTTCGTCAGTTCCTAGGGTACAGCGGACGAAAGAAGCGTACTGCTGGACGTTGAACACTTTCCTGAAAAGAAACTGGAGGAGATGATGTAGACGAGATGAAGATTGTTTGTGTGTTGCTGCACTATATCTTACTGCTACATTTTTGTGTTGATTTCCAACTGATCATGTTGCTATGTTTTCGGTTATTATCTTTTTAGATAAAAAGGATTGCAAGAGTCTTGTAATTCATGACAATTGAATTGTCATAAAACCCAGCAACTCAAAGGTTGGACATTCCAACAGTCTTTTCTAGATGTCGATCAAAACCGGGTCGGGTTACAGCAATGCCAGCCTCGAGTTTTAGGAGCTGCATTCGGGCAACCGACTTCTTGACAATTGACCTCTCATTTACATAAAATATCCAACATTAATTTGGGTCTTAGCATGTTCGTTAGTCATCTCGACTTTCATAAATTGATTACTAACATGCCAAACATGTAATTCCATCCAAGGCATTTGTCTTTCAATTAAATTTTCTCGCCATAATGAAAATTCCCAAATAAGTATGCTCATTTCTTACAATAAATACTTCATATAATTTATTAATACTTGCTTAATACCTACCAATTTATCTCATTTGACTTTTTGGAATGGTCAAACTGTCAACACATTCTTGAGTAAATTTTCCTTAATTATTTTCCACAATTAGCTAAAATCCATCTTTACCAATATTCATTCATGTAATATGTATATAAACATCCCGTTAATCACACAAAATGTGCATCTCAACTAATTTATTAACCTTTTGCACGGATAATATTCATATTTATCTTACTTAGAGAGGAAACATCTCTCCAGCTGCGTCCCCGTCCGATCTATACTTGTCTACGGACTTGAAGTTTCATTCATACATGTTCTATTTGTACTTATCTAAGGACACAAAACTTTTCATTCCATACATGTCTGATCCATTCTTACTTAAAAATTCAAACCCTTCTATTTAATACATGTTTGATCCATACTTATTTATGGACTCGAACTTTCATTCACACATGTTCTATTCGTACTTACCTATGAACAAAAAACTTTTCATTCCATACATGTCTGATCTATTCTTACTTATGGATTCAAACCCTTCCATTCAATAAATTTTTGATCCATTCTTACTTATGGACTCCACTTTCATTCATACATGTTCTATTTATACCTACCTACGAACACAAAACTTTTCATTCCATACATGTTTGATCCATTCAGACCTCTTAACCATTCAGCAGTGTTATTAAACCGGCCGGTCGGACCGCTTTTTTTAATAATCCCGGTTTAATTAGACACGGTTTGATTGATGTTTCTGAACCGCTTCGAACCGTACGAACCGGTCCGGTCGGACCGGAACCAGACCGCTATTGAACCGGGTTAGCCATAAAAAATATATTTTTATATTTTGATTTTTATGGATTTAATGTTTACATCTATTTATATTTGTGTTTTTTGTAATGAAAGTCAATATGTTGGTTTTTTAAGTGATGAAAATGATGAACTCGTTTTATTTTGACGTTAAAACTTGTTTAAATATATTATGATTTTTTTGTGATTCTTGGCGTTAGAACTTGTTTGGATTATCACTTATATGGTATAACTTAATATTATTGAACTTATGTTGTGTCTAAATTGGAAATCTTATAGTATTGCTTTGATAAATATACAATTATCATACCCCGGTCCAACCGCGGTCCGACCACGATCCGACCATTAAAATTAAAATAACAGTTTAATTTCCGGTCCAGTTTTCAAAACATTGTCACTCAACACTTGCTAAACAGCCCCTAAGTTGGGCTTGCATACCCTCTAACTTAAGTGGGGTGTTAGATTAGGTAGTTTGTGCATTGATGATAGTACATGATTAGGTAGTTTGTACTTTGTGCATTGATGATAGTACATGATTAGGTAGTTTGTTAGTTGGTTAACAAGGAGGTTAGTTAGTTGTTAAGTCCTATATAAATAATGTAACAATGGTTAATGAGAATAAAACAAATCATTTCATATCAAACATAACAACAAAGGTGAAACAAACATTTCCTCTTGTATTTTAATCCAAAGATATTATTTTTCATTTTCCATAGCCGTACGTTTTCAATTTCTCAAGCATCCATTAATTTCTTCAACCAAATTACATGGTATAAGTTTCTTCCTTGTCACTTCAAATGCGATGTTAGACATTGGCTGCTTCTTCATGTACAGAAATTTTGTATGCTCATATTCTATCCATCAACCAAAACCACCATCAATTCATTGTCATATCTCTCAATCAAGACCCTTTGAACCTTCATTTCAATGGCCATTTCTTCCAACCATTAAACACCCACATCGTTTATCTTTAAACGCAAACAACCAATTTAGAGTTAACTCTGGCAGAGACAGTATTGGTGATCAAACCACTATGTCTGTTTCTTCTGCACACCAAGTGCTCGACGTAATGCCAGGTTGCAATTTGTCTGACCTCAAAGCAGCTTTTCGGGCTAAAGTATGGTTTACAACGTTTCTTTAGAAGTGAACTGTGTATTAAACTAATATGAGCTAGTGTCATGTTATTGTGTTGGTAGTTTTTATGTTCTTGTTTTGGTTGTTAACAGGTGAAACAGTTTCATCCTGATGTTAGGAGGAGTGATGATTCGGATGCAATGATTCGCCTTATCATTCAGGCGTACGAGGTAGTTGTTGTTATTAAGATTAAGGAGGAAATGGTTTTTATTTAGTTTTGTGCAGTTTTTCTATAAGATAAGATAATGCATAAAAAAACAAAGAGTATTGGATATTAACGGACCTAACTATTAGTTTTTGACCGCTACCGGTCCCAATTTTTGAAATATGTGTTGGCGGTCCCAACTTTTATCATTTTGGCCACTAATGGACCGGCCGTTAAAAAAGTTAACGGCGTTTACATTTTTTTTGAATTTCAGGTCGACGTTTTATGGTTTTTGATCGGAATAAGAATACGAGTCTATTGATATAAAAATTACATCGAAACGATGATCCAAACGACGAAATTCGTACATCCGGTTAAAGAACCGTTAGGTTTAAACACCCCGATAAAGCATCGTTTTGTCATTTGGAGCACCGTTTCGATGTAAATTTTATATCAATCGACTCGTATTCTTTTTCCGATCAAAAACCATAAAACGTCGACCTGAAATTCAAAAAAAAAGTTAACGCCGTTAACATTTTTAACAGCAGGTCCATTAGTGGCCAAAATGATAAAAGTTGGGACCGCTAGCACATATTTCAAAAGTTGGGACTGGTAGCGGCCAAAAACTAATAGTTAGGTCCGTTAATATCCAATACTCCAAAAAAACAATGCTATATAAACAAGGTCTGTTGATGTGAGATCATTGTGAATTTGTGATTGATTGAGTTGCATAGTGAGCTATTGAGCACCATCTTTATGTTTAGAGTATAAAGATTTTTCTTTCTTGCCATGTGTTTTTGTTGTTTGATAGGTGACTGGATCGCTTTTGTTTGTGTTTTATGTTAAACAGATCAAATGAGTCGCTTAAGAATTTTTGAAAAGGGCACAGGTCAATCTGGTTGAAAGCTGCCCATAGCCCCATAGTCTTTCTTTTATGCATACAACCTCCTGAATTTTTTCTGTTCAGAAATGTTTTTGTATGTATATTTTAAATTAGAGAAGAACAGTGTTTCTGGGTCAATTCAACCCAGTTTTGACCTGAACTCATTTTGGCTGATTTAAGCAAGTCAAAAATTTTGAACATTTTGCAATGATCGAAACTTGTGAAGGTTGATGGGTGCTCGTTAAAATCTTTGATATTTTTTCTTCACAGGTATTAACCAATTTAAGCAAATCCGAAATCATTGAGAGGTATGTTTGAATACTTAATTATGCTCTTCTTTTGTTTAATCTAGTAAAAACTTCAGGGCCTAATTTTTAATTATGAATTTGTGATTGTTTCCTTATAAATTTGTAGTGAATGTCTAGACCCCTTTGACGCTCCAGAGTGTGAAGCATTTGACGTCTTTGTTAATGAGGTTCTATGTGTTGGCAAAGGTAAAGCTTTTTTTATTACTAGTTATATGCATAGCTCGCGCGTTCGCACGGGCGTTTTATTTGATGGTTTTATAAACGCATAAAGAAAACAAACATAAGAGGGCTCAGAATTAACGACTACAGTGTCACAACTCGATATCACACTTCATAGCCCCAGCAACAACAAAAAACGTAAACTAATCGAAAAAAACATA
The DNA here is from genome assembly GCA_030867185.1 of Tagetes erecta. Lineage (NCBI taxonomy): Eukaryota > Viridiplantae > Streptophyta > Magnoliopsida > Asterales > Asteraceae > Tagetes > Tagetes erecta. The sequence continues at coordinate 63,743,258 of CM061488.1, forward strand.
GCGACAACATTTATAAGTGGGACTTAGAATCAACGACCATAAAGTGAACATGTTTGACAGATGTGCTAATAGGGGCTGGAGATTAAAACTAACAAAAACTTGTGTCAAAAGTTAAAAAAATAAAATAAAATGTTACTATTCATCAAATTACTAAATTATACATAGGATAATTTTAGTATTATTCTCTCTTCTTCAAATAAAAATTAAACAGTTTCATTTCCTTGGAGACTATTTTATAAAATAAGCTTGTATATGACAATTGACAAGATTAGATACGTTCCTCATAAGGAACCAACCAGAATCAGCGGATACTGAAATAATCATGAATACATATTCTCTATAAACTAACTATAGTATATGTTGCTATTAGAGTGTAACGTTTTGTCATCGTATGTTGCTGCTTTGATTCAAGTGTTTATCTTCTCTAAAGGTGGTAATTTCAACCCATTTGTGTTTAAAAGGGTCAGTTTGGATTGTGTTGTAACATAAAGTGGCTGAAATCATATAAAGTTAGCAAAGAGGGGAACGGGTCAAATGGTGTGAAGGTTTAAAGCATATAACAACCTGAATCAGTTTTAGTCAAACATTTAGCCTATATTGGTCAACATATCTGCAGGGTGTCCGTACTCTTGCGTTAAGACAGCACCTCACGCCTTCACATTCAGCTCTTCAACAGGAACCGCATATGCAACCTCTCAAGGTAAGAATATATATGCACGTAGTAATTGGCATAGTTGATCAACAAATCTAATTTCAGTTTTATAATCTTACTTAGGTAACGGGGACGATTATCAGGTACAGCTTGCCGTTGGGCAATGTCCCAGAAGTTGCATTCATTATGTAACACCTTCTCAAAGGATTATTTTAGAGGAGCTACTTGGAAGGTACACATTTCGTCCCATCATAACCCCAAACACATTGTGTTGACTTTATAATTAACTTAGCGTTCATCCATGCTTAGGCCTTAAAGGCAAGATTGGTAGAAAAATGGTTGGCTTTTCAGATAAGGGTCACTCGGTCAGTGTGTGGGTGAAAAAATGGTTGTGTTAAGTTGGCCGACTGACAAGTTATTTTTCTGTTTTTGGAAAAATAGTTAAATGTGTTACATGTGTATATATGATTAGTCTATTTAGGGGTTGTTTGGTTCACCTCTTAATGGTTCAGTTTAGTGCTTAATCATTCAGATTCAACATTCAAAGCGTTTGTTTCATAAAAAATGACCTCTGAATGGTTCAGTTAAGTACTGAATGGTTAAGAGATTGAAAGATGCTGAATGAAACTGAATGAAGCATATACCAAACTTACCATCACCTGAAGTTTTACCTCAATATCCCTCTCATTGATAGAGCCTCTTAACCATTCAGACCTCTTAACCATTCAGCACTTAATCATTCAGCAGTTGTCAAACAACCCCTACCATAAGTGTTTTTAATGAGGCAACATCAAAACTTTTATGCATTTTAAAACATCTCAGATGACTTGCAACGCTCGACTCATTGGATACATATACTGTCTTAGTTCTTTTGGCTTAACTGACTTGACCCGTTAAAGAGAAAACGAACCAAAATATAGATGAGTCGGAATTGCCTTGTTAAAGTTCTACACCTTTTTTTAATTCTTGAAAAGATTTCACTTGCCCTCTCATATGATATTTTGCTATTGTAGCATCTTGAACATGCCTTTTGATTGCTCTGCTGAGGCAGAGTTACTATACTCCCTCATTGTAAAAGCAAAATATGAGAACAACCGTTACACAAAGCCAAAGAAGAAACCTGATGTATCAACCAAACACGTTGATTGGTACTGATATTTTAATTGTTGTGAATATATCTTGTAAATCATTATAGGAGAAAATACGCGTGTGTACATATTGTTTCGATGATAAAATGCATGGTTTACTCATTTTGGTTTTGTATACATTTTAAACTGCAAGCAGGAAATGCATCTTGCTTTGTGTGATTTGTTAGGCATAAGTAGGTTACTGAACTTTGAGTGACTTGTTACTCGAGTCACTCGATTTCATTATATTCCACCAACCACTGAACAATTTGTTTACGTGGATTGTTATGTCAATGTGGATTAAAAGTACAGGAAAATGTTAGGCCCGTGAAGATGAAACTTTACAAAATTAGTAAGTTTGACCAAAGTAAAAAAAAACGTCAAACTTAGTTGAAGTATTGGCGACTAAAGATATTGGGCATCGACGTCAGGTTAACAAGCAAGCGCAAGGGAAGAGGTATGAAGTTATTGTTAAGTGTGTTTGACTTAGAATCTTTCTATAATCGTATTATTCAATTTAGGTTAATTGCGAAGTGAGTGTGCTATAAGTATAAAGTATATATACACCATACACACTTAAGTTAATTGTAATAGTTTCTGTCCTTATCCTTTTGTAACCTCACATAGTCAATACAACAACTTATAAATTTTAATCATCATTATCTTGGTTAAAAATTACTTAAAACAATTAAGCGATTAAATTTTGTAAGTAAGGTTAAGTAGTTTATCAGAAAGTGATTTTGAAGATGATGCTAGACGGTGTGGTATTGAAATAACAAGTATAAATTAAGAATACCGTGTAAAATACTACTTGAAACAAGAATAATGTTAAAAAATATCGTTTAGGATCTAAATATGAAAACCTAGTAAAAGACATGATGATATACGAGGAAAATCATTGATCTTGTTAAATTGCTGACATAAAACCTCGGGAGCTTATAATAATCAGGCTGCATTTGTTTGTTTTATTTAAATATCAGTAAAAATTACACCATGAGAGCTTTGATGATCGATCTAAATGATACAATGATTTTTGTCAGTGTTATTGTGTTTGCACTCCTAGTTTGCAGCAGAGAGTAAGTATGAAGGGAGTGAAGTAAAGGGCAAGTGCCTAAAGTCGATCATAAAGCCTCTTTTTATAGTAAAAGCAAACAACAAAGTCTTCTTATATTTTTGGTAGTATCCTCGTCCATATCTTAAAAATTAAGGGGTCTTCTCTTTACCAAGTCTCGTGAACGTTAGAGACTCGGCTGAAGGTGTTGATTTTATATGTGTCGAAGACCTGGGTGTGCTTTTTTGCATATCCATTTACCCTTGGTTTGTCTTATCCATTTACCCTGAGTTGCGCTTAGTACCTACCCGTTGTATGGAGGATTTTATATGTTCTCTGTAAATTTCGATTCCCGTGACCTTTCTCTTGAAATCATTGATTTTGCCACTATGTACAAACTGACTCATGGTTCGAGTCATTTTGTCTTTCAATTGAACAATTCCAAACATCCTTTGATTATGAAAATGTTACATGCATATTAGTAACAAGGGGGTAAAAGTGTAATAGTACTAAGTGAGGGACTAATAAATAAAGTGTAATAATGAGAGGGACTAAACTGTAAAAGTGTAACTACCGGTTGTTAGGTAGTTAGGTCGTTGTTATATAAGGTGAGAACATGAATGAAAAGCTTAGCTTGATTTTGACAATTTCTCTTCTTCTTTGATTCTTTCTGTTACTATCAAGTGGTATCAGAGCTTCTCCTTCCTCGGAAAGCTCTTGATTGGTGATCAATTAGGTCACCGGAGTACAATCTCGACGACAAGTGATAACAATCCGTAAGGTTGAACGATGATGACTCGTAATCAGGCAGTTGAACAGCGAATTCAAGAACATGAAGCTGCAATGCTTCGCCTAGAATCAGATAACAGCAAGAATTTGGTGGAACTGGAGGCAATTAAAGCTGCTACTACAAAACAATCGTTGGATGTTGAATCGGTGAAATCTCAATTGAATGAATTGATGAAAAGTGTACAAACTTTAGTGAATAATCAACAAAAAGAAGGTGATAAGGATGCACATGGTCAGGAAGAGGCGGATGGTTACAATTGCAACAATAATCGACTTACGAAGATCGATTTTCCCAAATTCAATGGTGATAATGTGGAAGGATGGATTTGTAAGGTAGAGCATTTTTTCTCAATTGATTCTACACCAGAACGATTGAAGGTGAGATTTGCAATTGAACATTTGGAAGATAGTGCATTACTATGGCATCAGTCGTTCGTGACATCTCGAGGTGGTTCAATTGAAGGCATGTCATGGTCCGATTACAAGAACAACATACTAGCACGTTTTGCACTAGTGTTGAACCAGGACGCGATGGGAGCATTAGCTGCATTGAAACAAACGGGAACATTGCAGGATCTATGTAAGGAATTTGACTTGGCTTTAACTAAAGTGTCTATATGTGATGAGTATGCTGTTAGCTTATTCCTTAGAGCTGTTAAACCAGAAACTGGTTTCCCGTTAAGGTTATTAAGGCCTAAAAACTTACCAGAGGCTTATTTACTTGCTCGAATTCAGAATGAAGCAATTGAGCAGGTCTATGTGAATCAGTGGACTCGACCACCTAGACCTAATTTGGCTATTGGTTGGCATAAACCAAGTGGTTCTAATAATAGTTATGGCAAGGCTGCTATCAACATTCCTTTGTTGCCTGCCCCACCAATTAAAGCCAAACCTATACAATCTAGAAGGTTAACACCTAAGGAGATTGATGAAAAACGTGCAAGGGGTGAATGCTTTGGTTGCACAGAAAAATTTATGCCAGGCCATGTGTGTAAAAGGAAACAATTATTTTCTCTAGAAGTAATTGACGATGAGGAAGAAGAATTAGATGAAATGGGGGAGATCAGAGGGAGTAGCAGTGGTCATGACCCTTAGATTTCGTTGAATGCAATCATGGGAATGCCTTCTTATTCCACAATGAAGGTCAATGGATCTATTGGTACCAAAACATTACAGATTCTGGTTGACTCTGGTTCTACACACAACTTCTTGGATGCAAGAATGGCTAAAAGAATGGGTTGTCCAATAAAACCTATTCCACCAATGAGTATCACAGTTGCTGATGGCAACAGTGTGAGTTGTAGTTCCATGTGTACTGGGTTACAATGGAAAATGCAAGGGAATTGGTTTACGGCGGATGTGTTCATTATTACCTTACCTAACTATGATATGGTGTTAGGAGTTCAATGGTTACAGGGATTGAACGATATAACTTGGAACTTCAAGGATCTTACTATGAAGTTTTCAGTTAATGGATCTTCTTTTTTGCTAAAGGGTGCCAAGAATGAGGGGGTCAACTTATGTTCTGCGGAAAAACTTGAGGAAATTATGTTACAATCTAAGATGGTACAGATGCAACTATTTAGTATGCAGCCTGTTTCTCATACACCACAAGTGTTGAATGAGGATTGTCCCACAGCTATTACCAATCTGCTTGAAGAATACTCAGATGTGCTTAACATTCCAACGGGGCTACCTCCTCCCAGACTCTGTGACCATCAAATCATCTTAAAAGAAGGTACAAATCCTATTGCCCAAAAACCTTATCGATATCAATCAGTGCAGAAAGATGTAATTGAGAAAATGACTCAAGAACTGTTGGAAATGGGGGTGATCAGGGAAAGTACTAGTGCATTTGCAGCTCCTATTGTGTTGGTCAAGAAAAAAGATGGGAGTTGGAGAATGTGTGTGGATTACAGGAAACTCAATGAAGCTACCGTAAAGAATAGTTTCCCTATACCACTTATTGATGAGTTGTTGGAAGAATTGGCTGGTAGTTCGGTGTTCTCCAAGCTGGATTTGAGGTCTGGTTACCATCAAATAAGAATGCATGAAGCTGATATTTACAAGACAGCTTTTAGAACTCATCAAGGTCATTATGAGTTCTTAGTCTTACCCTTTGGATTAACTAACGCCCCAGCCACATTCCAGGCCCTTATGAACAACACTTTTAAACCATTATTGAGAAAGTGTGCATTGGTATTTTTTGATGATATCCTAGTTTACAGCTCCTCGATGCAGCAGCATGTGCATGATCTGGAGTCAGTGATGAAATTATTGAGGCAAAACTCCTTGGTGGCAAAGAAGTCGAAATGCACATTTGCAGGTAGCAAGGTAGACTATTTGGGCCATGTTATCAGTCAACAAGGGGTTTCTACTGACCCTTGGAAGATAGCTGCTATTGTGGGTTGGCCAATACCTGTTAATTTGAAACAAGTGAGGGGTTTTTTGGGGTTAACAGGATACTACAGAAGATTTATCAAGGGTTTTGGAACTATGGCTAGACCTCTAACCAATATCTTAAAGAAGAATGAGTTATTCCAGTGGGGGGCTGAAACTCAATTGGCATTTGAACAATTAAAGCATGCTTTGTCAACTTCACCAGTTTTGGCCTTACCAGATTTTTCCAAGACTTTTATCATTGAAACAGATGCATCTGGTAAGGGATTAGGGGCTGTACTTATGCAGGAGGGACACCCTATTGCTTTCATCAGTAAGGGATTATCCCCTAAACAGCAAACTCTCTCAGTCTATGATAAGGAATTGTTAGCAATTATAATGGCTGTTAAACATTGGCACCATTATTTAATTGTTAAACACTTCATCATCAGAACCGATCAAAGAAGTCTGAAGTATTTGTTGGAACAAAAGATCAGCACATCATTACAGCAAACTTGGCTTATTAAACTGCTGTCGTATGACTATGAAATTGTTTATAAAAAGGGGGCAGAGAATCAGGTAGCAGATGCTCTATCAAGGATGGATGGATCAACTTTATTTCAAATGGGGCTGAGTTCATTAGATCCATTATTGTTACCCCAATTACAATAGAGTTGGAATGCAGACCCTCTCACTGCAGGCATCATACACAAAATTCAACAAGGTAAAACTGTGAAAAATTTCACCTTTACAAATGGGGTGTTAAGAAGGAAGGGCAAGGTTTATGTGAGCCAAGATCCTATGTTGATCACCACTATCATCAATCTATGTCACTCTTCACCTATGGGTGGTCACTCTGGGTTTATTCCTACACTACATAGGGTGAAATCTTTGTTTAATTAGAAGAGGTGCTCCAAGGATGTTAGAATGTTTGTCAAAGAATGTACAACATGCCATAAAGCCAAGTATGAAACGATTGCCTCTCCTGGACTACTCCAGCCCTTACCCACCCCCACTTCAGTTTTTACAGATATATCCATGGACTTCATTAGTGGTCTACCTAGATCTATGGGCAAAGACACAATTTTAGTGGTGGTTGATAGATTTACCAAGTATGGGCATTTTATTGGGTTGTCACATCCTTATACTGCAGCAACTGTGGCTCAATTGGTGTTCGATAATGTGTTCAAGTTGCACGGATGTCCTATTAACATTGTGTCTGATAGGGACCCATTATTCCTAAGCAAGTTTTGGACTGAGTTTATGAGACTTCAGGGTATCAATTTGGCTTATTCTTCTGCCTATCATCCTCAATCTGATGGCCAGACAGAGGTTCTTAATAGATGTGTGGAATCATATCTTCGGTGTATGGTTATGGACACTCCCTTGCAATGGCCAAAATGGTTAACATTGGCTGAATGGTGGTACAACAACACTAAACATTCTTCTCTTGGAATGTCCCCTTTTGAAGCTCTTTATGGCATACCCCCTCCTTTGCATATTCCATTCATTCCACATGATACTGTACTTGAATCTGTGGAGCATCTGTTTCAAGATAGGGAATTAAAATTGGTCAATCTTAAGTTGTCCTTGCTTAAAGCAAAGAATAGAATGAAACAATATGCTGACTTGAAATGATCAGAAAGGCATTTTGATGTGGGAGCATGGGTTTATGTGAAGCTGCATCCTTATGTGCAAACCACTCTTAGAACACATAAACATCATAAATTGGCACCTAAGTTCTATGGACCTTTTCTGGTGGTCAAGAAAGTTGGGTCTGTGGCATACCAGTTGGATTTGCCAACTGATTGTCAGATACATCATACATTCCATGTGTCCTTGTTGAAACCTACTTATGGTCCGATCGACTCCATCACTCCTTTGCCTACTGAACCTAGATTCTTATTCAAACCCAGAGCTATAATCGATAAGCAAGTGGTGAGAAGAGGTCAACATTTGACTGCTAAGGTGTTGGTTCATTGGGAATCTCTACCTGCTTTTAAGGCTACATGGGAGAATGTAGAAGACTTCCAGCTGCGATTTCCCAATTTCCAGCCTTGAGGACAAGGCTGCTTTCAGAAGGGAAGTATTGTTACATGCATATTAGTAACAAGGGGGTAAAAATGTAATAGTACTAAGTGAGGGACTAATAAATAAAGTGTAATAATGAGAGGGACTAAACTGTAAAAGTGTAACTACCGGTTGTTAGGTAGTTAGGTCGTTGTTATATAAGGTGAGAACATGAATGAAAAGCTTAGCTTGATTTTGACAATTTCTCTTCTTCTTTGATTCTTTCTGTTACTATCAGAAAACTACCTGTAATGAGAGCGGTTGGAGCAAGTTCTTTTTCATGAGGAGATATTCGATCCATGGAGGTTCCAAGCTACCATTAAGATAGGTTTCCAAGGGTAAGATTTAGGGTTTATATTTTCATATCTACCATTATGATTTATAAAAATAACAATTTAAAAAAATATATTTGTATATTAAAAACTAGATTAGTGCCCCGTGTAACACACGAGTTTAGGTTAAAAACACTTTAACTTATATTTTTTTATATAAAAACACATTTTATAGATATAATATGGAATTTGAATACCACAAAGATTATAATTACTATGTATGGATGATGGAATATTTTAAGATTTAAATTAGAGATAAATTTAATTAGTTATAAACTAAGAAGATAGATACATAAGAAGATAAATATTATTAACATTTATCTGATTAGTTATAAACTAAAGATGGATATATACAAAGATAAATGTAACTATTAGAATAAAAAATATGTGGATAATATTTGACCCGTATAGGATCCATGAATCTTATCTATCTATTCTAATAATTGAGTAACACATCCACATGTCACTATTTTAACTACTCCACATAGGATTTTGCTTAGGTGTCATGTTCTAAATTAATTTGATGAAGAATTTTTAGACGGATATGGTATGCTCCATATTCAAAATAACCCGATATGTTTAAATTAAAAATTCACAAATTATCATCAATTATCTCCTAACCCGATATGTACGTTCAAATACAAAATTTACCAATTATCATGATCTATATCTTAACCTGATATGTACCAAGTATCATGAATTATCTCCTAACCTGATATGTTCAAATAAAAAACTTATCAATTATTATGATTTAACCTAACCCGATATGTTCAAATTAAAGTTTTACCAATTATCATTAATTATCTCATAACTCGATATGTTCAAATAAAAAAATTAACAATTATCATGAATTATCTCCTAACCCGATATGTTTCAATAAAAATTTACCAACTATTATAAATCATATCATTTATTGTAACATATGATTTTTTATATGAATATATTTGTAAATATCCAAATCGATTTAATAAGAGATATGTTAAAAATAAATTTGATATGTAAATTAAGTTAAAACCTATAAAATTAAAACCCCCTTTTATTAGAAGGTATAGAGGTCATGTTAAATAAAAAAACGAGAAAAACAATTGGAAAATAAAAGTAAAATAATAACAATAAATAGTTTTAAAAATAATTTTTTTTAGAAACTTACAAGTAATTTTAAAAACAAATTAGTAAATGAGGAAGTAAGACTTAGTCAATTAACACGTTTCATGCATTAGTTAATCAGGAGATGGCTAAAATAAAAACCCACTATTAATGAGAAAACCTTGCAAACTCATTATGGACCATTGATTTAGGTTGATCAATGGCTAGGATTGCTTCTTGTTTCATGATCATTATTTTATTATTTGTGTGTACTTGAAAAGTACATAAAGGGTATAATAGGAAAGTCACATAACCCACTCACTTCTCTCTCTAGTACATTCTCTTTCCTACTTTTTAATTTAATATAATTTCTCTCTCCTACTTTTTCTATTTAATATAATTTCTCTCACATACTTTATAATTTCTCTATCATATTTTTGTTATTTTATTGTCACTAGCTGATACGTTTGTTACATCTTGTTACACCAGTTGATAGGTTTGTTACATCTTGTTACATATTAAACAAAAATGAATGGACTATGTGTCACTCCAGACATGCTATGTTTGTTACATCATGTTATATATGTTACAACTTGATACATATTATATAAAAACAAAACTCCATTGATTACGTTTGTTACATCGTGTTACATATGTTACAACGTGATACATATTTTATTAAAAACTGAAGGATTACGTTTGTTACATCGTGTTACATACATTTTAAAAAACAAAACTGTATGGATTACGTTTGTTACATACTGTTACACAGTTTCAATCATGCTTCATACATGCTTCGTTTCTTGATAATCTCTTCATCTTTGATACAAAAGTTCCTTTAGCTACAAAAAAGAAAAAAACTAGATGGATTAAGTGCCGATCCTACAAGTTACATATGTTACATCGTGTTACACATTTAATTACATCGTGATCGTGTTACATATTTGGATCTTTAAAAAAATCAAAGTTACATATGTTACATCGTATACATATTTGAATAAAAAAATAAAAGTTACATATTGTTACATATTTAACTTAAATTTAAAAAAAAAAAACAATAAAGCAAAATCACATAAGTTACATATTATTACACATTTAACTTAAATTTGAACAACCTGTTGAAAACTAACCGGCATGTGTGTCAAGCACTCGAACAACAAAGACAAAACTAGATGATTAAAAAAACTTGAATAAATAACTAGTACATTTGTTACATCGTGTTACATATTTTATTAAAAACAAAACTAGACGGTTAAGCTTTAGTCAGACATGTTACATCGTGTTGCATATTTTATTAAAGGTATATTGGTTTTCATTGGTCCCAACTATCACATGTTGTCTTCTGTCGGTCCCAACTATTGAATTGGTTGTCAACGGTCCCAACGTTTATCACTTTGGTAACCACTGGTCCCGTCTTTAAATTTTTTTAACGCCGTTAAGTTTTTTTCCAAATTCAATACCGATGTTATAAGCATTTTGATCGGAACGATAATAAAAGTCGATCGATGGAAAAGTTACCTCGAAACGGCGCTCCAAACAACAAAATAGTGCTTCGATCGGGTGTTTAAACCTAACGGTGCATCAATCAAATGTAAAAATTTTATAGTTCAAAGAGCCTTTTCGAGAAAACTTTTACATCAATCGATAAGTATTATCCTTCCGATCAAAAGGTCTAAAACATCGGTCTTGAATTTGGAAAAAACTTAACGGCGTTAAAAAAATTTAACGACGGGATCAGTGGTTACCAAAGTGATAAAAGTTGGGACCGTTGACAACCAATTTAATAGTTGGGACCAGTAGAAGACAAAAGTTAATAGTTGGGACCAGTGAAAACCAATATACCTTTATTAAAAAATGAAAAACATTACATGTCAATTCTGACATAGTATTACATATGTTACATTGTGTTACATATTTTAATTAGAACTATTTACTTATGGAAAATTGTTATAAAATCCGATACATGAATAAAAAAAAATCAAATTTACATATTGTTACATATTTAACTTAAATTTAAAAAAAGCAATAAAGCAAAGTTGCATAAAGTTACATATTGTTACATATTTAACTGGAATTTAAACAACCTGTTGAAAACTAACCGGTACGTATACTAAGCACTCTAATAGTAAAAACAAAACTAGATGGTTATAAACACTTCAAAAATAACTAGCACATTTGTTACATCGTGTTACATATTTTAACTGAAATTTGAACAACCTGTTGAAAAGTAACCGATACGTATGTCAAGCACTCGAACAGTAAAAACAAACTAGATGGTTAAGCGTCAGTCAAACATGTTACATCATGTTACATATTTTATTAAAAACTGGAAACATTACATGTCAATTTGACATAGTGTTAGATATGTTACATTGTGTTACATGTCAAAATTGATTACGATCTTTCATCAGCTCAATACGCCGCCGGAGCTGAGCCGGTGCGCATTGTGGTGATGGTGAAGCATATAGATGCAATTCATGTATGTAATATATATATATATATATATATATATATATATATATATATATATATATATATATAATATAGAGAGAGAGAGAGGAGAGTTATCCTACATATGGTTGAAAATCTAAGAAGGGTAAGAAGGATTTATGACCTTTAGATCTCTCTTTTAATGGTTGAGATCAATTTGTAGGGAAAAAAAATGGTGGAAGGGTACATTAGTCATAGCAACTTTTGTTGACTTTCTCTCTCCACATGCAATGCACATGTCAATTTCCCCACTTTTTTTAAAACGTTCATAACTTTTGGATACGATATTATATTTTTTTTTTAAATTACACCAAAAAAACAAGCGTTTTGTTATCTTTAAAACGCGTATAATATTGATATATAAAAAATAAAAAAAAATTTCGGCACTTGTCTAGTCCTTATGTAATATCATGTGATTGTGTTATATTATAACTAGTGAAATATCATTTTTATCGGTTCATTCTTAAGTCATTATGTAATATCATCTTATTTTAAATATTTGTTGTGTCATCTTATGTGTTTAGAAATTATCACCGTGTCACAAATTGTTAATATGTGTTTGAGAAATGTTCAAAGACAAAGTCATTTATTTTACAAAGTGTGAGAATGACACAATGGTAAACAAAGACACAATAACACTTTTAAAAAAATTATAACTCACAATATAAATCAAATTTTTAAAAAGTGGTTCGGAGACCTTGTTCCCCATGTATTCCTCTTTCAAAAAATAAATAAACGAAAAATTAAAAAAAATTAAAAAAAATTATCGTTTTTTTATTTTTTAAATTAGACACAATGAAAAAAGACACAATGAGAAAATAGTAGTTTTTTTAAGTTTTGTTTATTTATTTTTAAAGGAGGATATTGTGGGAGCAAGATCTTTGAAATACTTTTTGTGTTATTGTGTAATTATTATTAGATCATTGTGTAATACTTGTCAAATAAGATTACACAATAACCCGATGAACGACACAACAACCCCTACGGATGACACAATCACACAATGACCAGATGAAAGACACAATGACCTGACGGAAGACACAATGACCTGACATTAGACACAAGGAGCTAAAAAAATGTGAAAAAAAAGTTTGTTTTTTATATATCAATATTATACGCGTTTTAAAGAGAAAAAAATGCTCGTTTTTATGGTGTAATTTGTTTAAAAAATGTTGGTCCATAATGATCGTGATTTCAGTGCTATGTTGACTTGTTTAACAACAAAATGACCAAGACTTGAACACCAAAGTATATAATATCCAAACAAACCCAATAAGAAGATTACACAACCAAATGAGGTATATAAGCTACAAAGATAAGTAGAATATGCTCCTAGCACCTCAGATTGAACGATTACACAACACAATCAGTGAATAATAGCTTTGGTAAAAGATGTGCAAAAGTTCCATTCAAATGAAGATAAGGTTACAATATATAGCAGTGTTAGGTTCGCTGATAGATTCGCTCTAGCGAATCTATCTAGCGAACCAACACAGGTTCGCTGGGCACATAGGTTCGCCCAGTCGACACCAAAAGCAAAAGACAACTTGAACTGCGGGCGAATCTATAGATTCGCCCGTAGGTTCGCTAGAACAATTACAAATACAAGACATACAAATACAAACAAAAGTAACACCGACAAGCCGGTGAGTCCAACCTACACATAGTGACTATCAATACTCCCCCTAGGTTGGACCTCACCTGGGGAAGTCTTCTAAATTAGCTCCGTCTTGATGGCTTCAAAGATGTTCGATAAACGCTCCTGCCCTTCCTTTAATTCCGGCCATTGGGTTTGTAATGTCTTCAGATCCGGCCTCATCTTCACTCAAATTCAGCATTGAGTCTACGAACTCAGCATCAGCAACATCAGCATCAGGCATTTGTTGATCAGTAGTTTCCGCCTGAGTTTCTACAGTTTGCTCCTCGCTAATAACCTCCAAATCTATCACCTGCACCGGTTTCTCAAACCTCTGCTCTATTGATCGATCCAGCTGTCTTGATAGATCATCCATGTCCATACGCTGATCATCAGACCTCCTCAATCTTTCATTCACCGATCTCAACTCTGCACGGATTCCTCGGGCTTTATTTGCGACCTTCACAAACAGGTTCGCTTCAGTAGCAGTATCCTCTCCAGCCCCGTGCTTTATCCTGTTCTCGCACAATACTCTCAAATCTTCATCACAAAAAGAGAAGACCTCCATTGGATCAAATAAACGGATTTCTAGACGGTCATCTCCTTGCAATCTGATAATTGCCTCCCCAGTACTGTTATCGTAGAACCATTTGTGAAAGTCTTGCAGTCTGGGGGGCTGTGTTTCCGGAACCCTAACCCTGGTCATTACTTTTGGTGCATCGATCTTCAGAACAATCTTACCCTTCCACGATACCCAATGGCTATCCCGTTTCTGTCTCATCCTCCTCGGTTTTTAGTATCCAAAATCAACAAAATCAGTCTTTGCAGCCTCCTGGATTGTAGCTTCGAACGCACATGCCCTCCCGCTATCTTCTTTACCAATCAGTGGAAGATCAGCCAACCTCCTCAAATCCCATCGAGGCAAGGTTGCGAAGTGCTTCCGGTTCTTGATGTATGTAATGTCAGCGCCCCTTCTTTTAATCATATAGGCATCCACCAAACTATTGTACTTCCATGCTATGACCTGCCTATCAAGCTATTTGGTGTTGGGTTCATCTAGGTGTTGAAATATCGGCACTTCGGGGACAACTTCTTCTTCTTTCCGGAACCATTCAGATTTGTCTAACTCAGCATGTTCAAACTGGTAACTCATTCCCTTTTCTTCCACTTTATATGTTTCCGGCTCATCATCAATATCTTCCTCACTATCAGCATCAATGTCAGTCTCTGGTTCATCTATCAAAGTGAAATCCTTACCAGATCCTCCGACCACTTCTTCCCCCTCAAACACATCTAAATCAATGCCCATCTCTTCATCAAATGCCTCCTCGGCAGCTTTCCCTTTACCTCTGTCTCCAAAATCAACATCCATTAACGGATACTTTGCAGCATCCGTTAAGGAGTTCAGTTCAGCTTCAGTCATTGCTGGCTCAGCCCCTACATTTTCCTTCAAACTGTTTAACTCCTTGAAAATCCTCACCATCAGACACTGCTGGTCCTTCATCATTCGACCCATCTCGTATATAACAGTTGACTTCTCAGCATCCTGCTTTTCCAACTCTTCATACTTCACTTTCAAATCAACCAGTTCAGCCTTCAAACCTTCAACCTCAACCTTCAATTCATTTCCAGTCCCAGCAGATGTACCCCCTGAATCGTGCTTCGCCTTCTTTGATGTTTCAGTAGGAGCGTCCGACTTCCTCTTTGTTCGCTGTTCCCTACCAGCATCAATCTCGGCTTGGATTTCATCCACTTCTCGATCAAATGAGTAGTCTTTCTCCTTTGCATACGCTTTCCGTTTCTTCAATCTTTTCTCAACCACCTCTATGTTTTCGCCACCCCTTTTTCTTTCCGTCTCAATCAGCCTTTGAATTTGTACCCATCTTTCAGCCGGATACATGTTCTCCCACAGATATGCAGTCCTTCCCACACAATCCGATCGCACCGCTTTACAGTCCTTGAAGATTCTTGAATGCATTTCCCAGATTTTTAGTTCTGCACCCACCACCGGCAGATTTGGCAGTTTGTCATTCAGAATCATCTGAATGAATCTGGGGTACATCAACCACTTCGCCCCTTTGGTGGCATGGATGTTCTCAAGAAGATAGTTGAATATCAGTTTCGCGATATTGGCTTTTTGCCCCCGGCAAAACAGCATCATAGCCCTTGCCCAGTCTAGGTTTAGCCCGTCCGTACCCCCTTCCTATGATCCAGGCACATGATAAACACGTGAGCGATGTACCTCCACTCCTGGATCAGATAGGACTTTACGAATTCCATTTTCTTCTCACCTGGCATCGGACCCTCATACCCCGCCGTCCGGAATGCCCCATATACTTCTTCAGCAGTCATACTTACTTCTTCTCCGACATCCTCCTCTAGCCTTAAAATCCTGGCTAGATCAGCCTCTGTGAACTCCAGGTCATATCCACCGACTTTAGCACAGATGCGTGACGGCTGTACCGACACGTTTATTACTGCAGTTCGCCAGAAATCCCGAACGTGCAGCTCATATATAGTGGGTGAGTGAGATATGGCATAATGTATGTGAGAAGATTTCAGCCATTTGATTGAATCTCTATAGCTGCCGGCCTTTTCATGATTCTCGTCAAGTAAAGCACACATGTTGTGCTTTCTTTCGAAGAATAAAGTCGACATTGTGCCTGAAAAATAAACGGAGATTGGTCAGAAACAAAGATTTGAAAAACAGTTAATAGATTCGCTGGAAATTAGGTTCGCTGGTATAGCGAACCTGAGATTTTGGCACCAGAACCTATAGATTCGCTGACATGAAAGATCAGTCATTTTGGTCGAGCGAATGTATAGGTTCGCTAGAAACAGTCGGGCGAATCTATGTTGTTGCGCGGGCAGCATAACGACATAGGTTCGCTCGAAGTTTTGAACTTTCGTTCAGATTCGCCAGACGAACACATAGGTTCGCTGGAAACCCTAGTTTTTTGAAAAATGGCCAGAATCACAATCAATAAACCATTATCAAGCATAAAAAGCAACAAACAGGTAGTATAATCATCAAAGGGGACTATTATGAAGTAAAAGCCTAACTAAACACACCAAATCAGACATTTGATTTAAACCCAATAACAGATTGACAGATTTAGGGGTTTAATAGTTCGATTAAGAGTTTAAAACAGAGATTGAGATGAAGGCGAACACATACCAGACCAAAACGAAGTGATTAAAGTGTGAAAAAGCCGTGAAATAGTGAGAATCGAACGTTGGTGGTGAGTTTTGAAAAAACGTGCTACAGTACAGTTGACAGCGAATATGTGAGATAATTCGCTGTCACTGTATATATATACATACGTAGGTTCGCTGGCAGACAGTCCAGCGAACTTTAGATTCGCCAGATGACCAAAAGACAAAACTGCCTTCGGCGCGTGGTGCAAAAAGGTTGCGGGCGAACCTGAGATTTGGGCGAACCTGTAGGTTCGCTCGCAGGTTCGCTCGCACACAAATTAAAATATTTTTGGATTTTCTTAAATTTTAAAATCTTTGTAAAACCGTTAAAACGTCCCACGATATCAACGCTCCAAAAATAAACATAAACAATTCTAATCCTAAAAATACTAGTAATAACAAGATAGAAGTTAAAATTAAGATAAAATAACAAAGAAGAAATTTTAAACGCTAATAAGGATATATATATTTTTTTTATGATGTTTTGAGTAGAATCCGGAGAATCATCGATTGGCGGGATTGCAGATATGTTTGTCCATTTAAACCCATGCCTTAGTCTTTTCAACAAGAGATCAGCAGCTTCTTTTATCATGTTTTGGTTTGATTGAAGAAGCTCAGACAACTCGGTCCCCACAGACATCTAGGTAAGAAGAACAAGTTCTGTCATCAGGGTATATCTGAGCAATACGATTGACTTTGCTTGAATTTCAATGGTCAACTTTTGAATGTTGACCGATGCATTAGCTTCTTTTGACACTTGTGCAATTTCTGCATCTTTTCTTTGTGAGTGGAGCTTGTCAGCAATTGATTCTTTTGAACACAATGCGACTTATTATTTGGGAAACTCAAATAGTCTAGAGCTCCAGGTCTATACTGACGTATAACAGAGGAGATAAACATTTGAGCATGCTCGGTGAATCTTCAGGTCAATACTTCCGTATAGCAGAGAAGATCCACCAACTCCAGGTCAATACTTCCGTATAGCAGAGGAGTTAAGCACTTGACTCAAAACGTTCTGAGGAGTTAACGAGTAACTCACTCAGAGGCTTTTCCGAAGAGCATCACTAGCAGCTTTTTATTTTATTTGTTTTGCATACTAGAAACTCGATTCGGGGATAGGGCGAGGGTGATTTGGGATGTTTAGGGAAATCAAGACAAAGATTTGACGCTCTCAACCCATTTTTGACAGAACCATTATCTTTGTGCAATCCAATCATGTCAAGGGGATAATCCTTGTTGTCGAGATCTTGAGCATTATGTTTGGCTGCACAATCACTGTTTACTTCGTTTTCGGGCTGAGCCTATCTGACATATCCCAAACGCAATGCTTCTGACCTCCTTCAACAACTCTTCAACATCAATCAAAACGGAGATCCTGAAATAGCAAAATTTGAAAAACTATAATTAGTTGATCTTTTAAATCTCCCCCAAAATTTCTATATTATAGCTATCTAATTAGAAATTTTTGTTTTTCAGATTTTCTTAATATATATATACAGAATAAAAGAAAGATAGAAAGAAATAAAAGAAAATAAAGATAAAGTAAAGTAACGGAGCGATGAAGCAAGTGACCCACGGATTTTTCAAAGATGAAGAAAAGATTATTTACATATTTACAAATGGATTCTCACAGAAAAAGGTTTTCAAAAAGATATAAGACCCAGCATGGAGATCAGTTCATAAAAACGTGGTTTGTCAAAAGTTTTTGTGAAAAGATCAGCTTTTTGCTTTCGAGTTTCAATAGGAATAATATCAATAAACCCCTTTTCCTGTGCATCCCGGATTGCATGAATTCTTGTTTCAATGTGCTTGGTTCGAGTGTGATGAATAGGATTCTTGGCAATTCCAACAGCAGCTTCATTATCACAGAATAGTGGCGTATGAAGAAAGTTGATGCCATAATCCATCATCTGATGCTGAATCCACAGCACTTGGCAACAGCAACTTGACGCAGCTATGTATTCTGCTTCTCCTGTGGACAGAGAGACGGTTGTTTGCTTCTTGCTTTGCCATGAAACAAGACATTCTCCAAGATATTGACATCCGCCAGTGACTGATTTTCTGTTAATCCTGCAACCAGCATGATCACTATCAGAAAAGGCATGTAAATCAAAGTTCCCACCTTTTGGGTACCAAAGTCCCAAACGAGAGGAACCCTTAAGGTAACGGAAAATTCGTTTAACAGCTTTTTCATGTGATTCTTTTGGATTGGCTTGGAAACGAGCACAGTAACACACGGCAAATGTGATATCTGGTCGGCTTGCAGTCAGATACATGAGAGATCCGATCATCGAGCGGTACCGATGAGCATCCACAGGATTCCCATTATCATCGGAAGTAAGGCATGTTTGAGCTGTAAAAGGAATCAATTCAGGAGAAGAATCATCCATGCCAAACTTCGTGAGGATTTCTTTGATATATTTCTCTTGGTGGATCAGAATTCCATCAGGCTTTTGCTCCACTTGCAGCCCCAAGAAGAAACACATCTCCCCCATTATGGTCATCTCAAAACGATCCATCATCACCTTCTCAAATTCTCTACACAACCCTTCATTAGTCGAACCAAAAATGATGTCATCAACATACACTTGAACGATCAGCACCTCGCCATTCACCTCCTTCTTGAACAGTGTCATATCTATAGTCCCACGAGAGAAACCTTTGCTGAGAAGATACTGTGTCAGAGTTTCATACCAGATCCGTGGAGCTTGATGCAACCCATACAAGGATTTATCAAGCTTGTAAACCTTTGACGGGAAATCGGGATCCTCGAAACCTGGTGGTTGACAGACATAGATCTCCTCATCGATATCTCCATATAGAAATGCACATTTCACATCCATTTGATAAACCTTAAAGTTTTTGTTCGCAGCATGAGCAAGAAAGATTCTGATGGCTTCCAGGCGAGCGACTGGAGCAAAAACTTCGGTGTAGTCAATTCCCTCCTCTTGAGCAAATCCTTGAACAACCAGTCTCGCCTTGTTTCTGATTACAACACCACGATCATCTGGCTTGTTTCGGAAAACCCATTTAGTGCCGATTGGACACTTATTAGGAGGAAGATCAACCAATTCCCAAACTTTAAGCTTCCTAAATTGCTGCAGCTCCATTTGCATGGCATCCACCCAACTTGGATCTTCAAGTGCTTGTTTATAATTCTTTGGAACAACTTGAGACAGAAAGGCAGCATAAAGACATTCATTAATCAAACCACTCTGAATCCGAGTTCGCACACCATCAGTAATAGATCCAATGATATAATCGTGAGGATGGTTTTTCAAGGTTTTGAAGTCAGTGTTGAGGAGTAAAGGATTTGGTTCGGTTGAGGGTGGTTGATTAGATGGTTGTGAGGGTGTAGGAATTGTATTAGTGGCAGGGGATTGAAAGGTAGTAGATGTGGATGGAAAATCTGATGGAGAAGTTTGAACAGTTTGAGGTGGTGGAGGTGATGGAATGTCAAATGGAGTGGGAGGTAGTTGTATGGCTGATGTTGAAGGTTGTGGTTGTGATGGTGTAGATGAATGATTGAAAATAGAAACTGATGTGTGTGGAATGATATCATCATCGTCAGAGCCAGGAAGATTAAATGATTTGAAAATGGTGGTGGAATCATAAAACCATGCCGGTTCGCTACCAATACTGGTAGTGTTTGACTCTTGCCAATCAACATAGTAGGACTCTTGCACAATCCGCGTTCGCTTGTTGTAAACGCGATACGCCTTTTGTGTGTTAGAGTATCCCACAAAGAAGCATTCATCAGAGACAGCCCCAAACTTCGTCTTCTGATCTTGAGTATTCAAAAGAGTGCAAGAACATCCAAAGGGGCGTAGAAAATCTATCAGCGGCTTAATCCCTCGAAACAGTTGGTATGAAGTCTTCATCTTTTCCTTGACAATCAGTACCCTGTTAAGAACATAAGCTGCACAATTAACTGCCTCAGCCCAGAAAATAATTGGAAGCTTTGACTCAATCAGCATAGTCCTAGCGGCCTCCACAAGGGTTCGATTCTTCCTTTCAGCAACACCATTTTGTTGTGGTGTTCGGGCGGCACTGAACTGTCTGAGAATACCCCGTTGTTCACAGAAGGAGTTGAAGATGTGGTTTCTGAATTCAGTTCCGTTATCGCTTCTGATGGCTTGAACCTTCTTCTTTCCAAGAACCTCGATTAGAGGTATTAGCTTCATCAACTCTTCGGCAGTCTCACTCTTGTTTGCCATGAATCTCACCCAGGTGTACCTAGAGTAATCATCTGTGACAACCAAGCAATAAGACTTTTTAGCAATAGATTTGACACTTATTGGACCAAATAAATCAGTATGTAACAATTCGAGGGGTTCAGAGATGGAATTTGTAATTTTAAGTTTATGTGGCTTTTTGTGCTGTTTTCCTTTAGCACAAGCCATACATTTCTCAACCACTGAAAAGTCTTTGAGTGGTAAACCCCTAACCAAATTGTTCTTAACCAATTTATTCAGAATTTTAAAATTTATGTGCCCTAAACGTTTATGCCACAGAAACGATTCAAAAGATGAAGCTTTAGACAGGAGACAGGTCACGGTGGAATTTGATTCCGGTGATCCCATATTCAGCATATAGGTATCATTCCGTCTCGGAGCTCGCATGATCACCATATCTTCAGGAATAGTAAACTCTGGCTTCAAGAATAAGCATTCATTTGGAAGAAACATCACTGGAATATTCTTATCACAGATTTGTGATACACTGAGTAGGTTGAATGCCAATTCAGGAACATAGTTGACGTCTTCCAAAGTAAGTGAGCCATTTGAGACTTCTCCTTGACCAATCATCTTCCCACCTTTCTTGTCTCCCGCAAAAGCAACATAACCGCCATTTATGATCCTATAGTTAGTCAGGAGGTCCTTCAACCCTGTCATATGTCTGGAACATCCGCTGTCAATATGCCAATGACTATTTACAACGGCATTTGAATGTTCCTGACATTTATTAAAAGAAATGAAAAGTTAGACCTTTGAAATTGGCACCCAAGCCTTTGTGTACTTGGGTGGTGGAGCAGATGAATAATTACAAAAGAAATTATTTACAAATGAGTTTAATCTTTTTCCGAAAGATTTTTGCTTTGAACTATTTTGGATTAACTTAGGGCATTGCTTGACAGTATGACCAGTAATTCCACATTTAAAACAATGAGACTTCAAACCAGTTTTGGAAACTCTGTTAACAGGAATTTTATCCATTTCAATTTCCTCATCACATTCAGACAGTTGAGAGTTGCAGTCACTGTAAGAGTCATAGAGTTCTTTTGACTTAACAGTTGTGACTTTAACTTTATCAGATTCAGGTTTAGGTTTAAGAATGTATGAAAAAGTTGATTCCTTGTCTTTTGGTTTTGAAATTCTCACTGGTGTGAAAGATGGAATTTGATGAGTGAAGAACTTTTGAAAACAGTTTGTTTTGGTTTGACTTTCAGAGACATGACCTGAAAGTTTGTCTTTGTCATCCACACACACATTTTCAATCAAATCATCATTCGACACATTAGAGTTTGAAGTAGAGCACCCTAGATTACTATTAAACATGGAATTGTCTGAACATGACACATTACTACAAACAGAATTAATTAAACTAATGTCTTCAAAAGACTTCTTGGAATCAGAACTACTGCAATCACTACTGCCAGAACAACCGAGCCCAACACTTCCACCATATGCGTAATCCTCTCTAACTTCCTTAAGATTTACTTCACTTAAACCTGCAATGGAACTGTCAGTATCATTCTGTATAATCTCTTGAATTAACTCATTTGAGGGATGAGGAATAGGTGTAGGAGAGTAACAGAAAGTACTCGGTGGAGGATATGCATATGTTTCATTGTTACTAAGACCCAAACCCGTCTTAACTCTGGCCCCCCTTTGTTTCTTGCAGAGTTCCTCCCTTTTCATACCAGATATTGTCCACTGCTGCAATTTGTTTTTAAGCTTTCTTGCTTCAAACTCAGCAAGTGTAACTTGCTCAGTCAAGTAGTTAATTTCACAGTTCTTTTCCAAAAGAGTTCTTTTTAAGTGTTCATTTTCTTTTAAAGCTTCTCTTAATTTGATAAAATATTTTGATTCACTTAATTTAAGCTCTTTGATGGTCCTTTTTAATTCGTTTTCGTTTGACATTAACAATTTATTAGCTTTGTATATGCCAATTAAACGAATTTTGCAAGCAGATGAACACATATCTTCAATAACATCGTAGGGAAGACCAATTACCAGTTTTTCGGCAGCCAGAGCACGATCACATTGGCAGTAGGGAGTGCTTCTTTTGAATTCATCAACTGCATCTAGCCTTGCCTTCTCAATCATTTCTTCCAAGCTAATCTTTGACTCCTCCTCATGCTTCACTTCATTAACAGCAGCTTCACAAACCAACCCTGAATGATTCAGATGTCCTTGAACAATAACATCTGATTGATCTTTATCAACATTCTCCACCTTCTCTTCCTCATCCTTTCCATAAAATTCTTTGAACGGATCAAAGCAATTTATATCGGTGTCATCAATCTCAGCAATATCAGCAACAAGGGCATGGTTAATCTCCTCCTTGGTTTCTTCGATTTCTGCACTCCAATCAAAGTTGGTGAGCAGTGCAGTTTCATTCTTTGACTTTGCTTCCTCAACCCTTTCTTGATTCGGAGCAGATCTTGGATTAGCAGAGTTAACTGGCTCAGTAACAATTGGTGAAGGGCATTCCCTTTTGAAGTGGCCCAATTGTTTGCAGTTATAGCACCTCAACTTTCCCTTGTCATACCCCAGCTTACCATTCTGTCCCTGATTTCCGAAGTTTCTTCTACTAGTTCTTTCCATGAATCGTCTGGCACGAAGAGTGAGCATAGCCATCTGCCATTGGATATCTGTTTCCTCAAGATCATCAGGATCCACCTGATACATATCTTCTACTGTCATACCCTTCCCTTTCAACTCACCTGCAACAAGAGCTTCATAACTGTGAACAAACATTCCAAATAAAGCCATAGTGTCAGACGGAATCTGAGTGGTGACAGATGCATTCGAGCTTGAACCAACATTTGAAGGTGCACCAGCAGATTTAGTAGACACATGACTTGATGATCCTCTAGATGCAGCACTGTACATATAAGAGTTTGCAGCGGATGAGATAAGTGCAGCATTTTGAGAAGGAATGTTTGGAGCCATCATTGACTGATTATATTCTCTTCTCTTCACATCAAGGTCGAAAGACTTCAGCTTGTTGATAACGTCCATCAGTTTGTAGTCAGGAAAGTTTCTTTCTTGTTTCAACAGCTTGATTTGAAGACTCCATTGAGGAGGAAGGGAATCTAACAGTTTTGCTACTTGTTCATGATTGCCCAGCTTATCATCATACTTCTTCAGATTACTTGACACGGATAGGAATCGATTTGTAATATCAGTCAAGTTCTCTTGTGAATACCCCACGAAAGAGTTGAATTCCTTTTCAGCTTGAGCTTTTCTATCCAGTTTCAGATCCTCATTCCCATCATAAAACTCACACAATGCATCATACAAGCTTTTTGCAGTTGTGTGTTCAGCAAACCTGTTAAAGATATCCTGGTGCAAGCAAAGTATCAAAGCCCCTAGTGCCTTCTTGTCACGATCAAGTAACTTGATATCTGTTTCAGTGAAAGTACTTGAGTCTGTGTTTATTGAAGTGACGGTTCCTTCAACTGTTGTTGGCACGTGCGGACCATTTACTATGGATTCCCATTGGTTGTAGTCCGTGTAGTAGAAAAATGCTTTCAAACATCTTTTCCAATCTTCAAAGTTTTCACCACTAACGAGCCTCGGTGGCCTGTTAGGTTGAACGCTATCCAGATCATTCATATTCAGTGTTGATGAAGTCATAACTTTGAACAGATTATAGATTCGCTGAAGACAAACAGATTCGCTGGCTAGATTCGCTCAAAGAACACAGCAGATTCGCTGGCAGATTCGCTGGGAACAGATTCGCTAGACAAGCAAACAGTTTCGCTGACAAGCAAGCACAGATTCGCTTGCCTGATTTTGGCAGCAGTTTCGCTTGCACAGTCAGCCAAACAAGTGAACTTTTGTTCGATGATATGTCAGATTCGCTGGCCACAACACAAACCAACAGAACCAAAATTTGAATTAGGTTCGCTGGATGAACAGTAAAGTTCGCTGGACGAACAGATAGATTCGCTGGATAATAAACCAGCCTGTAACAGTACGGAAGCAACCCGAAAACCTTCAAAACTTGACCATTTGCATACACGTTTGTTTTAAAAGCTTCCTATGACCAAATAACACAAAACTTGAGCAAAATACAACTCCAAAACACCAAAACAAGCTTAGAACAGAATCAAATAGTGTTTTGACCCAAAAACTCCAAAATCAACACAAAAATCACAAGAATCAAACAATCAAGAGCACTAAGGCTCTGATACCATATTGTTGGTCCATAATGATCGTGATTTCAGTGCTATGTTGACTTGTTTAACAACAAAATGACCAAGACTTGAACACCAAAGTATATAATATCCAAACAAACCCAATAAGAAGATTACACAACCAAATGAGGTATATAAGCTACAAAGATAAGTAGAATATGCTCCTAGCACCTCAGATTGAACGATTACACAACACAATCAGTGAATAATAGCTTTGGTAAAAGATGTGCAAAAGTTCCATTCAAATGAAGATAAGGTTACAATATATAGCAGTGTTAGGTTCGCTGATAGATTCGCTCTAGCGAATCTATCTAGCGAACCAACACAGGTTCGCTGGGCACATAGGTTCGCCCAGTCGACACCAAAAGCAAAAGACAACTTGAACTGCGGGCGAATCTATAGATTCGCCCGTAGGTTCGCTAGAACAATTACAAATACAAGACATACAAATACAAACAAAAGTAACACCGACAAGCCGGTGAGTCCAACCTATACATAGTGACTATCAAAAAATAATGTCGTATGTGAAAGTTATAAACGTTTAAAAAAAATGGGGGAATTGACATGTGACTTGCATGTGGAGAGAGAATATTTAAAAAAGTAGACATGACTAAAATACCCCCTCTCCTAATTTTTCTAGATGTCACATGTCAATCTCTTATTGCTTCTTAGCCTTCTTAGATTTCTAATAGTATGTAGGTGAACCTCACTCTATATATATATATATATATATATATATATATATATATATATATATATATATATATATATATATATATATATATATATATATATATATGGGATGGCTAAAATAAAAAACCACAATTATTGAGAAAATCTTATAAACTTTACCATAACCATTGATCTTACTAGATCATTGGATGAGATTCATCCAACTTAATCTCTCCACCTTTTGTACTTTTTTAATGCATAAAGGTACAAAAAGGGCCATTTGGTCATTTTACAACTAACAACTATATTTACTTTATTCTCTCTCTAGTACATTCTCTTTTTAACTTTTTAATTTAATATAATTTCTCTCTCCTACTTTTTTTATTTAATATAATTTCTCTCTCCTACTTTTTTTTATTTCATTGACACTAGCTGGTACGTTTGTTACACCTTGTTACACTGGTTGATAGGTTTGTTACATCTTGTTACATATTAACAAAAACGAATGGACTACGTGTCACTCCAGACATGTTACATTTGTTACATCATGTTACATATGTTACAACGTGATACATATTATATAAAAACAAAACTCCATGGATTACGTTTGTTACATCGTGTTACATATGTTACAACGTGATACATATTTTATTAAAAACTGAAGGATTACGTTTGTTACATCGTGTTACATATATTTTAAAAAACAAAACTGTATGGATTACGTTTGTTACATAGTGTTACATAGTTTCAATCATGCTTCATACATGCTTCGTTTCTTGATAATCTCTTCATCTTTGATACAAAAGTTCCTTTACCTACAAAAAAGAACTAGATGGATTAAGTGTCAATCCGACAAGTTACATCGTGTTACATATTCTATTACATCGTGTAACATATTTGGATCTAAAAAAAATCAAAGTTATATATGTTACATCGTATACATATTTGAATAAAAAAAACAAAGTTACATATTGTTACATATTTAACTTAAATTTAAAAAAAACAATAAAGCAAAATTACATAAGTTACATATTCTTACATATTTAACTGAAATTTGAACAACCTGTTGAAAACTAACCGGTACGTATGTCAAGCACTCAAACAGTAAAGACAAAACTAGATGGTTAAAAACATTTGAAAAAATAACTAGTACATTTGTTACATCGTGTTACATATTTTATTAAAACAAAACTAGATGGTTAAGCGCCAGTCATACATGTTACATCGTGTTACATATTTTATTAAAAACTGAAAAACATTACATGTCATTTCTGACATAGTATAACATATGTTACTGAAAAACATTACATTGTGTTACATATTTTAATTGGAACTATTTACTTATAGAAAGTTGTTATAAAATCCGATACACGAATAAGAAAAAGTCAAAGTTAAATATTGTTACATATTTAACTTAAATTTAAAAAACAATAAAGCAGAATTACATAAGTTACATATTGTTACATATTGATTTAAAAGAATCATGTGTAACATTTACTCTGACTCGAATTTGCAACCTGAGCACATAGGGCATTATTCCAATTTATCAAAAAATTAAAAAAATTGTTACATATTGTTTCATAGATTTAATCAGTTCAAATATGTTACATCGTGCTACATATTTTATTAACTCAAAACTAGATGGATTAAGTGTCAGCTTAGACATGTTACATATGCTACATAATGTTACATCTATCAAAACTATATGGATTAAGTGTCAGTCCAGACATGTTACATATGTTATATCGTGTTACATATTTTATTATATCGTGATACTGATTTTGATCTACAAAAATCAAAGTTACATATGTTACATTATGTTACATATTTTATTAAAAGAAAAGTTACATATGTTATATCGTGTTACCAATAAAACAAAGTTACATATTGTTACATATTTACATTTTCATAGCATATTTACATTTTAACCGTATGAAATTTACAATATCGTGTTACATATTTTATTATACCGTGTTACATATTTTATTAAAATCAAAACTAGTTAGATAAAATGTTAGTTTAGATATGTTACATATGTTACATCTTGTTACATACAGTATTTAGATCTAAAAATAAAATAGCTATAAATTTTCTTTTAATTTACTTGTAGAGTATACTATACTCATCCATTAAATTAAAACTAATTAAATAATATTAAAAGAAAATATGAAAAGCATTGAGCAGCTAAAAAGAAGTGAAGACATTTAATAATAAATAAATTAAAACATGAACTTTAATATCAACAATATAATAATACCTTTGGAAGCTTTTCACCAGCTCTCCAAATTAATCATTCCATTCAATCAATATTATATAACCATTAAAATCTACAATAAAATGCTTTAAAAAAAACTAGAATAAAATAAGTTTAAATACGAAGTCTTCCCAACACCATTTTTGGCAATGTCTATTCACACACTTACCAAATCTATCCTCACACCTTTTTTTTAACCTAGGCGCCGCGGATAGGGCTATGTGCGGCGCCTGTGGCACTTTTTCAGGTACCAGACGCCGCGGATGGGGCTATGTGCGGCGCCTGGGTTGTTTTCAGTCGAGATTTTTCTTTTTCGAGGGAAATGTCGTTAATGAGGAGGAAGCAGGTCAAACGATGCAATGTTATGCGCCGCGGATCGTTCTTTGCGCGGCGCCTAGGTTCTTTTCGAGGGAGAATGTCGTTAACGAGGATGAATTTGGTCAAACGAGGTTGCTATGCGCCGCGCCGAGGCCTTTGCGTGGCGCCTGTCTTCTTTCCTGGACCACTACTTAATACATTTCCTTTTTTTCTCAAAATTCATACTATACACGTTTTTTTTCAACAATCTTTACCAAAATATACACGTTTTTTTTTCTCAAATTTCATTATCATCACGATATAACATTATATTGTCGTGGATTAATAGTTATATATTCGGTGAATACTCTAACACTAGTGTTCCTGATTCATACGAGACTGTAGTCTCTAACACTTGGAATCAAGCTGCCTCCAACCAAAGTAAGCAGGAGGACGAGGTTGTATCGGGTTTTCAATTTCCTGATAATTCGGTACAATTTGACTTAAATATTCCACCGAATGACAGTTACGGTTATGTTTACGGTGACGGTGGCGAGCAATTCGTTCAACAAAATAATTATGGTGTCAATGCTGGAAAGTTCGACTTAAATAATCCAGTGGATAACAGTTACGATTATGTTTTCGGTGACTGTGGTGATCAGCAACAGAATAACTATGGTGGTGATCAGCAACAGAATAACTATGGTGCTGACCAAAAAGACGAAGATGATGCTGACGAAATTGATCCTGAAGACTCTTACCCGATTATAGTTTCTTTTAAAACTGACCTAGTTTTTCAGTCACGTCAGGAATTAGTCAATTGGGTCCAAAATAGAGGAATCGAACATGGTTATGTCATTACTACCAAAAGATCTAAAGAAAAGGCTATTTGGTTACAGTGCAGTCTTGGTGGGCAATATAAGTCTGTAGCTACGGTTAGAAAACCCGGTAGCAAGAAAATCGGTTGCCCATTTGAGTTGAAGGGATCATTTGTATCAAAAAATAGTTATTGGAAATTAGAGGTGAAGAACCCGATGCACAACCACTCGCCTATTGAAAATCTTGAGGGTCACGCGTATGCTAGGAGGCTTTCCGTGGAGGAGAAAAGACTGGTTGGTGAGCTCGCAGAACTAGATATTCCTGCTCGTAACATCTGGGCAGCGTTGACGAAAAATAACCCAGAAAAAAAGGTTAGCGTATTTAAAATATAACAACAAAATTTTATATTCATGCAATATTTATCGTTTTTTTTATAAAAATTGAATAGGTTATTAAGAAAGACATTCAGAACGTTGTTCAAAAGATAAACAAAGAAAATAAAGTCGGGGAGTCTCCAATGGAACAAATGGAAAACTACTTCAAAGGAAAAGATTACGTTTATTTCACAAACGTGAATAACACCACAAAAGCCGTTGAAGATATTTTTTTTATGCACAAACATTCATATACTATGTGGTGTGCTTTTCCACACGTGCTGTTGATTGACGCCACCTACCAAACAAACATTTACGGTCTTCCGTTGGTTCAGGTTGTAGGTATGACGTCGACCAACCAGTCGTTTGCTGTTGCTCATGCGTTTATTTCTAACGAAAAACGGAAAACTACGCATGGGTATTACGCAAACTCAGTGATATGTTGGAAAACTACATGCAGCCGCGTGTAATTGTAACAGACACAGAAAAAGCGCTAATGAGCGCGTGTAAACAAATTTTTCCAAATGCGCACATGTATCTTTGTCGGTTCCATATTCAACAAAACATTCTCAGGAACTGCAAAAAACACTTTTTGGATGGTGAGTGGAAAGAATTTATCCGATTCTTCTCTTTATTGTGTGAGTCTACTACCGAACCTATATACGAGTATAACCTAACTAACTTTGAAGCTCATCTAAAAGAATCGGGTCGTGGAGGTGAGTATTTATTACATTTTTTTAGAGGTATTTATTACATACATTTTTTTTAAAATTAATTATTATGCTAACCTTTTCTTTTTAGAGGTATTTGAGTATACAAATGATTCTTGGTTGAAGCCGTACCGTCAAAAGTTTGTATCTGCCTGGACTAACAGGACAATAAACTTTCACCAAACTACCACCAACCGGGTTGAAGGCATGCATGCCTTATTTAAAAAAGACCTTCCAAGTCATCGCAACAGCCTCGTTAAGCTTGTGAAGTTTGTCGACAGAATGGTTAACAGACAATACACAGAGATCAAACGGGCGTTTGAAATAAGCATAAGGAAGGTGATGAACCACCACAGGAATGTCCCAATGCTTGCGGGAGTACTTCGGAAGATGTCAATATATGCCATCGACCTTTTGTCTATCGAGCTCAAGCGAAAAGATCTGAAGCTAAAAAAGTACGGTTCTACATGTGGTTGTCAACTTTTTACCAGTTGTGGCTTGCCATGTGCTTGTCGTTTAGAAGAGCTAGAAAATAAAGGTAGTAATTACTATTGATGTGTTTTTTCATTTACAGAAAATAAAGGTTTCAATAAATACCATCTGTTTTCATTTACAGGTCAAATAATCTCGATTAAAACAATAGACGTGTTCTGGCAGAAGCTTGACTTCAAGGCTGAAAATAAAAGTGAAGCTCTCGATGCGGATGCGGAGTGGGAAAAATTAAGAAAACAATTTAATGTTACTCCTCCGCATGTTCAAAAGAGTTATTTCGATAAATTTAAAGAGGTCTTGATGCCAGGCCCGACTAGCAATAAACCTCCTGTTGTCCAAACTAATACCCGAGGTCGTCCAACATTAAAAAAACAAGAACAAAGAAGAGAAGAAGCTGCCAGACACAGTACGCACATCCCATTTTCACAAAGGGAGAACGGCGACCCCTACGACCAACCTCGCCATAGTTCTTACGTATCGTCTCAAGACTCTCAACGACCAAGCTCTTCCGGCTTCCAACTCCCAAAATATTTCCGCTCAAAGGCTAATACAAAGGCTAACACAACGGGAGAGCTACCGCGCTATCCAAATTTCCCAAGATTGTTGTCGGGGCCCAAGTCAGATGGTTTGCTCAGGAGATATGCAGCTCAAATCCCAAAAATATTTTACCCATATATATAAAAAAATAAAGGATGTGAAACCGGATGGTCACTGTGGGTTTCGAGCTACAGCCGCGGGGTTAGGGATAAAGCAAGAAGATTATTTATTTATCCGTAAACAACTGTTACTGGAGTTGCGACTGAACGGAAATATTTGGAGACGGGTCTTCAATCCGGAAGACAAAGGCCACTACCAAGCGATATATGAACGGATAGAATTTTTTGGTGTCGGTAGAGCTCCGGCAGAACATTGGATGCAAATGCCAGAGGCGGGATTTCTTATAGCTCAGAGATGGGGTGTAATTGTTCACATCATAGACATGGATGGTAGTGCTATAATATTCCCTCTACTGGGCAGTCCGGATAGTGTGGAGACCATGCTAACTGTTTCTCTTGTATTTGTCGACAGTGCACATTTCATCATGTTAAAACTTGAAGGATCATATCCAATGCCTACAGTGAACCCTCTTTGGCATAGCCATAGAACAGAGCTGGCAGCGCCCTGGTATGACTTATACCGGGATAGGATTATCGAGTATGAAAATTTGAGACGACCCGACCTCAATATAGATCCACAAGTGTATTATGTAGGTTGAAAAGAAATAATATTATGGCAACATACAAATTTTTAAAAAAAATATTATTCATTAATATACTGTTATTTTAACGTACAATTTGATCATACAATTGTAAAAATTATGGCAATAATCTATATCGTTCAGACGTGCTAATAATAGTCCACGCTCCTATCAAAGTGAAAGGGTGACCGTTACGCTCCTCAAACTGGGCTAACGCCGCGTCTATAATTTCCTCGCGCGTGCAATTTAAACCTCGTGAGCTGCGTAATGCGCGGCGATAGTAAGCTTTAAATTGCAGCGTTCTTGAGCATATATTACGCCATCTACGGCTACACTGTTGTGTCTCTCTTGTAACTGCACCAGGACCCATACGACTATTATGCATACGAACTACGTCATTCCAAAATTCCGACATATTTGGGTCGTTTCGTGTGGAGTCGGACCGAACTAAATACCAACATATTGTTAAAGTTTCATCTTCGTGAGGAGTCCACAATGCCATTGCAATTTATAGCGAAAAATATCGGAAGATATGCGTGTAAAAATGTCGGAAAATATGCGTGTAAAAATGCTGATGGGTAAAAATGTCGACCCACCATTGGGTATTTAAGTCCACGTAAATCGTACAAAAAAAACAAAAAAAAGGCAGGCGCAGCGAATGGCCCTATGTGCGGCGCAAGCCCTAGTCATGCGTAGAAGATAACCCCATGTGCGGCGCAAGCCCTAGTCATGCGCAGGAGATGACTCCATCCGCGGCGCCTGATCGGCCCACCCAGGCGCGGCGCAAAGGCCTTTGCGCGGCAGATAGGGCGTCGATCAAGAAGATATCTCCTGCATATAAACCTCATCCGCGGCGCAAAAGTGGTAAAACTCTACCAACTTATCTGCAACGCAACACTTTTTACAACCTCTTTTGTTCGACCAAGCGCTGCGTATCACCCAAAAAGCTATCAAACATGACTTCTAATCACCCGACAAACTTTTCAAACCCTCTTCCAGAATTTAACTTTGACAACCCTTTCAACGCTGATGATATGGATCCTTTTTTGGGTCTAGAATCTGTTAATCCCCTTCAAGGGCATGCTTATTTTGACTTTCCAGAAAACCCAACGGCGGAAGGAAAGTGCAAAAAACTGAGAAGGATGGATGTGGGCGGACACATCCATATAGATTGGGATCTTTTAAATGAGCTTCATAAGGGAGATCGATGTCGGGAGATTATTGGTTTCAACACTCCGTGGTCTCGGTTGTTTGATATAGCATCCAGGGCATCATTCCGCGAGCTCACTGTCGAGTTTTTGTCATCATTCGTTTTCAACCGCCCGCCGCGCGGTTATGTCGAAGACCCAGCTCAACCATTTTGCGAAATAACTTTTCGATTATGCGAGGTTTATCGTTCGATGACACTGAGAGAGTTTGCTTGGCGTTCGGGGTTGTACATGGAGGAGGAGCTAGACACCCCATTATACACTGAAGGGATCAGGACTTTGCCTCGTGAGACCCTGGTCAGTTTCTGGGAGATTATTGCCTCTTCACACTTTGGAGTGTCTAATGCGAAGGCGGCTTCCATCATTGACCCTCTACACCGGTATTTGGGGCGTATCATTGCGTCTTCCATTTCTGCCAGGAGGTGTGGGAAAGATAAGGTCAACATGAGTGACCTTTTCTTTATGTATTGTCTCCTTCTTCGCCGGCCCTGCGCGCTTGCGACTTGTTTGGCGGAATATTTTGAGTCCGCCTACCATCGACAGACGCGCGGACAGTTGTTAGGCGGCGCGTACATCTCGATCATAGCGCGCTCATTTGGGATCTCTCCTGAGGGAGATCCACTGATCTCTCCGGCTATTCTCCCCACAAAACTAGGTAAAACTAGTGTGCACAGCATGCGCCTAATGCGCAGGTTTCCTGTGGGTCTTCGGTTCAAGGATGCAAATGATCAAATATTTGTGCCTGTTCAGTTGCCACCGTGGGACCAGATTCCAGTTTTTGTTGAGGAGAGACGGGGAGTACTCGCGCCTGACCCGAATGTGTCTCCGCCTCATGAGCCCGAACAACAACCTGAGCCGTCACCCGAGCGTCAACACCATGATCCGCCACAGATCCCACTGCACGTATACGACAACCTGCCAGAGGGAACACGTGTTTTAGCAGACCACTTTGATCAACGCCTCCAAGCGATGCAACGTGATATTGCGCGACAATGACGCCGGATAGATCGACATGGACGACGGGCAGTTCGATTGTTCGATGCCATACGTGACCATTTTGGGATTCGGGATGTGGCGTTTTCATCATCGTCGGAAGAAGGGGACGATTAGTTGTTATCTTTTATGTTTTTTTGTTATTTTTTTTAAATGTATAATATTTAATATCTTTTACGAATGATTAATTACGTGTGTTATAAATTTTTGTTAAAGCTTTAAATGTTTTCGTGTGTTACTAATTTGTTATGTTAAAATTGTTGTGAGTAAAATAAAACACTGATGAGAAAATTCTGTCTAAAAAATGAACCCAGGCGCCGCACATAGGGCTAAGTGCGGCGCATGAGGGGTGTTAACCAACTTATAATGGTGTCTGACGAGATTGTTGGGTGAATATATGACCCAGGCGCCGCGCCGAGGCCTATGTGCGGCGCCTGGTGTCTGTTGACTGTCAACTCGCTATGGTCCGATGATAAGTTTCGATGAGATGTGACCCAGGCGCCGCGGATAGGGCTATGTGCGGCGCCTGGGGGGTGCGAAACACACACAAATAATTGATTTGACAGCTACATGAAACAAACATTAAAACAAGTCAAAGGATGAGATATTATCATTTCCAAGACAATTTAATGCAAATATATATATTATAAACCCAACTCAAATTTTTCATAAAATCACAAGACAACACAACATATAATGCATCTAAAGACCCAAAAATGAGTTTCTTAAAAAGAATGAAACAAAGACGTTGAAAAGAAACAAACGTTACCTTGAAGAACAGCTCAACAACCACCACAAACTCTGACGAAGACGACAACAGGATTGGGGTGACCAGATCTCAGCAAAAGAACCACCACTGCTGACAACCTTTCCAACATCATATTCTAGAAATGACGATGGTGTTGCGGTGGTCTGCCCAAAACGATTTTGGCATCGGATTCTTGAAACGGCAGGCCGATCTCAGCAAAAGAACGGTCTGCCCACCGACGGCCACCTTTCCAAACGACGTACCATATTTTTTTTATCGTGCGCCAGTACCGATGATCCACACCAACGATCAAAATCGCTTCACATGTTAGTGTGTGTTTAGATCTAGCTTTCAAGCTTTAAAAATGAAAGAAAATGGAGAGTCTTGAATATAATGAATTAATGGTGAAATAAAGAGAGGGAAAATATATAGTTATTTTCAAAATTTCCTGAGTGTTAGATCGGGTTAGATGTTAGATATGGACACAAGGACAAAGTTGTAGAAATGACTATAATACCCTTGAAGGGTAAAAGATAAAAAATGAGAAAATGGAAAATGTGGCATAATCTACACTACTAATTGGGTTTTCTGAGTTTCTTCAATAAAATAAGTTTTTCTTTATACATTCCCTAATTAATCATACGAGAAACAAATTATAGAGAATATGGGTCAAGATACTAAACTTTTTTGATATTATGATAACCCAAGCAGCTCGAGTATATATATATATATATATATATATATATATATATATATATATATATATATATATATATATATATATATATATATATATATATTAAAATTCTAGTTTTTTTTTACCATTTGCATCATTATAGTTTTTATGATCATTTGCATCCCTTAGTGTATTTTGGTAATTTTATGAAAAATTTACCTGCAATATCAAATGAAATTAGTTTTTTTGATGTAAATGGAGGATAAAATACAAACCTCAGGGGTGAATAGAGATTGTCAAATTGTAAGGATACAAATAGTTAAAATCGTCAAAACACATGGATGCAAATGATACTTTATTATTTATTATAATTTGAATATTAAAAATCAATTTTGTACATGTCATGCGAGTTAATTATTTTGGATTATAACATCTTCGGAGTAAAGTTACCTGACTGAAACAAAACAAAGTATGAGTGTCTTAATTGAAACAAAATCAAAACATAAGAATGTCTCTGATATTTTCTCTTTATATAACGTTAATAATACTCATTTTTAAGATAAAAAACACTTTTATATTATATAATTTTAAAGAAATGATATCGCATATTAAAATTACGAAAGTTTCAAAAACTGGAGAAACTAACATACATAGTAATATAAAATCAACAAAAATTATCTCACCAAACAGGGGGAACTACAGGAGGTCAGGAGGGTCCATTGACCCTTTGGCCGCCGTAGTTTTTTTATTATGAATATCTGTCATCCAGTGGGATTTTATAATTTGACCTCTCAAGGTTGTTAATCTAAGAGTAATTAGAGCAAAAAAATGGTTGAAGTAAAATGAGAAAACTGAAAAGTGTGGTTGCGGGTTTGTTTTTCCGATCAACGTAACTTTTACAGCAACGTAACTTTTACAGCAGGTTATATGAGGAAGATGATGTTTTTATGGCTATTTATATATGAGGGCATTTTGGTAAAAGAACATATCTATTAAAAAAACTTGAGCTTGAAAGCAACGTGTTGCCAATGAGTGGCTGACACGTGTATAGTTTAATTGAATGCTATAGTTGGTTTCTATTTCATAAGGGCGAGGGAAGTCCACCCCTCACCACCCCACATCATCTCACACTTTTTACTTCATTTCACATTCACCCTAAATTACTCGGTATCCACCCCACACCACCCTACATCATTTTTTAATTTCTTTTTTTAAATTCTAGCCATTAAAAAAGACATTGGAGGGGGCCCACCATCAAACGGTCACTAAATGGTCACAAAATTCGAGGAAGTGCTCGGGGAAGACACCCCAAAACCCATCTCAATCTTCGGCTCCGATAGGGGGTGGGGCAGTGTTCCCATGCAAGGCCGCATCAGGGCCACACCCACCTCACACCCACTCCGTATGCTCTAAAATAAAACGGTGAAAAATACAGGTAGAACATTTTATTTAGTTCCGCTGAATTATCCAATTAAATACTATTGTTTCTTATTACTTGAATTCATTTATATTTAAATAACTAATATTTTTTTCTAGTCAAAATACAATTATAGTACTATATAAAGTACTAGGTTAGACCCCGTGGGTACCCACGGGGTTAACGATATAATTTATTTATATGTTATAATATATAAAATATAATAAATATACATAATTGGACGTATATTATAGGAATAAAAAAATTTAACAAAAATGTATTAACATGAAATTGACCATGATGAAAATATACTCATAATTAAAAGTATGATTACATTAAAAATGTTGAATTACATGTTTCCAAAAATTTTCATGTTTCCAAAAATAAGGATGAATGTGGTAGTGACAAGTGGCTTAATGTGAGGAGTTGGGTTAGCAATTTATTATAAGAGAGATTATATATAAATAATATACATAGTGATGAGTTATCCTAAAAAGATCTAGATTTTTAAGAAGGTTTAAAAATAAAATTATAAAAATACGTTTTCATATTTTAAGTCTGCATTTTTACTATCAGAAATCCCTATGCGCTAGCTTTCACATCCAAGTCGTAACCCTCGTGCGGTTCTCATATTATCATCGTGTGTTTTCACATTATAACTATGCGTTTTCGCTACTCACCCTTCTTATGTTTCTTTTTCTTTTTAGTATAACTCTCCATAATATATATGTGTGTGTGTGTGTTGGAGTTAATTTCCTAAACCAAATCTACAAGTCGGTAGAGCTTGAGTAGGATACGACAAGTTAGGTCAAATCCCTAATGTTTAGGAATTAATCATTGTTTAGTTATTTGTATTATACTCTAACACGTGTACGTTAGAGCTATAAATATAAGACTTAGGTAGAGGCTTTGGTATGGACGAACAATAGAGAATTATTGTAATGAGTTTTTGAGTGAGTTTTCTCTTGTAATAATAGTGTTGTTCATTGTTTATCGATCATGTACATTGAATATGTGTGTGTGTGTGTCTGTATGTACATTTTTTTGAAAGACACATGTATATACATTGATTCTCTAATCAAAAGTTTCTGGTTCCGCCACTATCACCAAATATTCGTAATCCTGAATTCCTGATCTAATGATCTAATGATCCAAATTATTTGTTACACTTTTTAAAAACTTCACTCAAGTTCGGTCTAAAAAAGTTTTAAATTTTTGACCCGGAGATTGTTAAAAAAGAAATTTTTGACCATTTTCAAGCTAGATTTTTGGAGACTGATCTCGATAGGCCTTGTTTTCGAAATGAGGCGTTTTCTCATCTCACGCACGATATGACAGCCTCCTTGGTAACCCTATTCTCCCCTCTTGAAATTAGAAATGTTGTGTGGGATTGTGGTGGAGATAAAGCCCCGGGTCCGGATGGTTTTAATTTCAATTTTATTAAAAGATTTTGGGACTTATTTGAATCGGATATTAGAGAGGTGGTAATGTATTTTCATGCAGGTGGGAGTATCAATGCAGGTTGAAATTCGGCTTTCATCGTGCTCATTCCAAAAGTTGTTGACCCACTTTCAGTCCCGGATTATAGGCCTATTAGTTTAATTGGCTGTTTAAATAAAATCATTTCTAAAATCCTTGCAAACCGGTTGAAAGGTGTGATGGATCATTTAGTTAGGGATGAGCAATCATCATTTCTAAAATCCTTGCAAACCGGTTGAAAGGTGTGATGGATCATTTAGTTAGGGATGAGCAATCGGCTTTCATAGCCGGAAGAAGCATTTTGGATGGCCCCCTCATGGTAAATGAAGTTATTGCATGGTTAAAATCTACTAAACGAAAAGCGATGTTCCTTAAAGTTGACTTAAAAAAGGCATATGATATGTTAAGTTGGCAATTTTTGGATTCGGTGTTGGACCAAATGGGCTTCCCGGATATCTGGAGAAATTGGGTGAAAAACATTCTCTCATCGGCTCGATCTTCAGTTATTATCAACGGTTCCCCGACCCGGGAATTTCAGCTATCAAGAGGGCTTCGGCAGGGGGATCCGTTATCCCCTTTTCTTTTTATTTTGGCTATCGAAGCATTGAATGTGGCTATTAAATCAGCTATCTCTAGCGGATGTTTTCAAGGGATTCAGCTGCCTCACAATGGCCCGGTGTTATCGCACGTTTTGTACGCAGATGATGTTTTGTTAATGGGAGAATGGACTATCACAAATGCCAGGAATATGATGAGACTGCTTCGAGATTTCAATCTAGTTTCCGGCCTAAAAATCAATTTCAATAAGAGTTATCTTTATGGTATTGGGTTGGATGATCATGAGATGAATGTGAGAGCTTCTATTTTCAACTGTCAAAAGGGTGCTCTTCCCTTTATACATCTAGGAATCCCCTATTGGTGCACATATGCGTAAAAGTTGTAGCTGGAAACCGGTTTTGGAGAAATTTAAAACTAGACTCTCTAGTTGGAAAGAAAAAACTATATCTTTTGGTGGTCGCTTGACTCTTATTAAGTCAGTTTTGGGCAGCCTCCCAAATTATTACCTATCGATATTTAAAGCGCCTACACAGGTTGTTAATTCTCTGGAAAGCATTAGGCGAAGTTTTCTGTGGGGTGGCTCGAGCGATAGGAAAGGTATCGCTTGGATTAAATGGTGTGACGTGACAGCCCCTAAGGAGGCCAGGGGGTGTGGCGTCGGGAGTATCCGTGATATGAATTTAGCTCTTCTTGCTAAATGGAGGTGGCGGTTCAAATCGAACCCGAACGCTTTTTGGGCTAAGGTTATCAAAGCAATACACATGCAGCATAGAAAATTTTTGGAAATTCCTATCAACAAGAATGTGCGTGGAGTGTGGAAAGACATAATTGGAATTGAGTTTGATTTGGCTAAAGAAAATATATCCCTTGGGAATTTTTTTAAAGTCGATGTTGGTGA
This sequence comes from Tagetes erecta, assembly GCA_030867185.1. NCBI lineage: Eukaryota > Viridiplantae > Streptophyta > Magnoliopsida > Asterales > Asteraceae > Tagetes > Tagetes erecta. The sequence goes on from CM061488.1 coordinate 63,783,328, forward strand.
TGGTGTCAAGACCAGTTTTTGGTTAGACAAGTGGGTTGGAAACACCCCACTCCATGCCTTGTTTCTGGAGTTGTTTCGGTTGGAAAACCTCAAACGTTGCTCGGTTGCGGAAAGGTGTAGTGGAGGGGTGTGGGTCTGGGACTGGAAAAGTAATCCGGTTTCGGGTCAGGTAGGGGATCAATTCCATCAGCTCCAAGACCTGTTAAGGGAAATAAACCTTGGCTCGGAGGGCGATAAATGGCGATGGTTAGGGGACGACTCGGGCATCTTCTCAGTAAGATCGCTGAGGAACATTATTGAGTCGAATCGCCTCCCAGTGGATCTGTCCCCTTTTAGCTGGCTGGCATGGGTTCCTTTAAAAGTTTGAAGCTTTGGTTGGAGGGTGTCGTTAAATAGGATTGCGTCAAAACAGGCGTTGTATAAAAGAGGTGTGATTCTACATTCAGCTGAATGTTCTTTATGTTTCGGCAACGATGAGTCGGTTTCGCATGTGCTAATGGAATGTCCGTTTGCAACTCAAGTATGGAGTGAAGTGTCTAAATGTTGTGGATACTCGACAGTAAGGGGCATGCAGTTGAAGGAGTGTTTGGAATCCATCCATCAATTGAATTTGCATAAGGATTTGAAGAATGCTTTGTATTCGATCTTTTTGGCTACAATTTGGATGATTTGGGCGGCATGGAATGACTTCATCTTTAATGGTAAATCTTTGGAGGTGGCAAGGGTGGTGGACAAGATCAAACTGCATACGTTTGCTTAGATGAAGTATATGGGAAAATTAGGTGATTTAGTTTGGCATACTTGGTGTAATTTTTCATTTCGAAAGTTTCTGTTGAAATAGTTTTTTTGTTTGGTCTGTCCCCTAACATCTTGCTAGTGGTTCTTTCTTGAATAAATATTGCCGTTCAAAAAAAAAAAGTTTTAAATTCATTACCAACAAAAACGGTAAAGTCAATACTCAAAAGTTGAATATAATAATAATCTATAATTTATATTTTATTATTATTCATTTAATAAAAAGAAAAACGTTAAAGTCAATTCATGATTAAAAAAAACAATCATATAAATATATTTATGAAGTAGCCGTTTAATCCTTAGTTTACGTTTCCACTTTTCACAATCCGACCGTTGGGGCTTCTCACACCAACATCTTCTTCTTCTCACCCAAACACCTGTTTCAAACACAACACACAAACACAAACACACACTCACAATGGTGGCTCGAACCCCACCCAAGCTGATGAAGAAAATGGTGGCTCCACTCGACCCAAATCAACTCCGAGAAACAGTCAACAAGGTCCCAATTCAATCCAATTTCACATCCCTTTTACCTTTTCATCTCCATCTTGCTTTTTAACGCACCATTTTTCGTCTCTTGTGTTATGTTGTTGCAGGTGGAGAAATGTATGGCTCGATTGCAAGAGCTTCAGTACATTACAAGCGGCACCAAAGGCCACTTAAAAACAAGCCTCAGATGTAAACAAGATCCATTTAGGTAACATTTGTTCAATTTGTATTTTGTTCGAATTGTTAAACTAACTGATAAACTAATTGTTAAACACTTAAACTAATGCTCTGTTTTATTTTCAGAATTAGAAATGCAAATGGTCAAAAATCGCCAAATGGAAAATTACCCACACAGATCGGTAGGTTTTAGTTTTAACATTTGTATTGATGTTTGATTGAGGATTAATTTTGTAAACAGTTTAGTGATTTTGAGATTTGTTTTTGGGTTTGAAACAGGGGAGTGGAAGAAAATGTCGTTACCGGCGATGATTTTGGGGGAAACAGTGGGTGAAATTATACACGCAAGTCGATTTGCTAGAGAAATAGTTGCATCTGTTGAAACAAAACCCAAATTAATCACCATCTCCGGCGATCCCAAAACTCCGGTGACGGAAACTCGCCGGAAATCGAGGCTAAATCTCGAAACAACCGAGCTTCGAGCACGTAGAAACAGAGAGAAACAGATTGTACGTTCAGATCAACATTCGCCGTTACTTCAAAGAGCCAAATCACGCATCAATTTCAAAGTTTTTGGATCACCGGCGAAGTTAGAAACAGAGAAAGAAAGTTGCAGGTTTCCGGCGAATAAAATTTCGCCGAAAAACCGACCGTGGGCTCGAAAAACAGTTATTTTTCCGAACCCATTGTTCCATACATCATCATCATCTTCACATAATCAAAAGTTTTGCAGAACAAATTCTCCGGTGATATCGAAAACCCGGCCAACCACACCGCATAAATTCTTGATCAAGACACCGCCTGCGGCTGCCCGAAAACCGGCAGCCGGTTCTTCCTCATCGGTGGTTAAGTTTCATGTCAAGATTAGGAGTCCGACGATTTCGGTATCTCCGGCGAGGCCGAAGAAGGCGGTGTCGCCCGTTAAGAAAGTTTCGACGGCTGCGAAACTAAGGAGGTCGTTTTCGCCGTCGAGATTGGCGAGTAAATTGGTTTCGCCATTGAAGAGTAGGAGATCATCGTCTGTACAGAAGAGTGTGGATGGTGGTGTTGGTGGTGCGATGATGATGAACATGATGAGTGGATTGAAACAGAGGCCATCGGTTACAAATGCACCAAAGCATTTGTTAGCTCGGAGGATTTAAGGTTTTGTTTGTGTCAATATGATGTTTGGTGTGTGTCTCACATATCTTCTTTATACATAAGACATGAATTAACATGTTGTTGCCCCTAAATTGTTTGGTGTTTTTGTGGCAATTTATCAATTACCTCAATTTTTTAAAAGCAATGTTTTACTTCTATTTTGTGTTTTGTGGGTATGATAAGATGAGGGTATAAGAACGGGTTTGCTATACCCGTGCGGTAACACTGGCGTCACGCATTTAATCAGTGTGTTTGTGTTTTGATTTTTGTGACACGTATTTAATCAATCAATTAAGAATACAAATAAGATGATATAATGTGATTGGTTGGGAGTTCTACTTGAGGGGAGTGAAATCTCTACTCTCAAGTTTTTCGAAGATAGCGTAGACTAAATAGATCAATAATCGAAAACGCATATATAGGGGGATTTTATAGGCAATGAGTGACCAAACATGATTGGTGGGTTCACAAGCAGTTAGTAAATGATCAACGTTTTCCTCATGCAACTCGCATATTCGACAAAGGGAACTTTCAAGTTGTATACCTTTTCTTATAAGAGATTTTCTAGTTGAGAAGTCTTTCTTTTACTGCAACATTGATCAACCGTGTTGGAAATTTGTATTATTGATAACGCCTGAATTGCAATCAGCAAGTTGTTCTTCTAACTGCAACATTGAGGTTCTTTTCAATCCCATTTCCACTGCACACTATTGTCCTGCAAATAATAACACACACACAAAAATCGACTTACAAGATTCAACATTACGGTTCTTTGAACGGTTTCTCTGTGGCTCAAGCGTTTAACCAACAAAAACCTACAGACCCCCCTATCCTGCCACTTCAGCACCTTGTGATTCGAAAAACCTCTTCACTGAAATTCAAGCGCAAACCCATTTCTTAGTCAAGGATGAGAAGCCCGCGTCGATTCCCATGCACTAGAAACAGAGAAGGCATCCATCAGGATGAAGTAGCCAGTGAAGTTTGCAGGCAGGCGCGTAACATAGGCAGACTCATAGGAGAAGGTTGTGCGTGTAAATCAAACTACTAGTAATTAAGACTAAAAGTAAGGAAAATCTAATTTTTGTTCCCGAACCAACACGTCCATGGATCAAGTGATTCAAACTCCGGTCTTTCTATGTCAATGAGTTTTCAACGTTTGCAACGGTATCCCATATACCTGAGAATTGTCTCTAATGAGGTAACGCCAACCAAAATCGTGACGAGTTGTGGATTGATTTGCTAGTGCTTTTATTTTCGATGAATTTTGGCTGTTAAAAAAAGAGGAAATGCAAAACAGGAAATGCTTTTAAAACCCAACTCAGTAGTGACGACCTCAACGTCTGGTCAAGTCTAGTTGAACTCGAAATGGATTACTGCGGGTTTCCGAGGGTTATTGTGCAGCAGTGTCCGCCTTAAGACTATGAGCATCACCAACTGCAATGAGATATATATGTAACATATCTAAGGAACTTGGTAATTTAACTGCAATATAATCTGTTTGTTGTATATATTATGAACGTTGTTAATATTGCATAGTTGCATACACAAGATAGTCAACTCATGCATTATGTTTTCTAATCCTTGCTTTTGTAATTCTTATGGATCTTTGTTAACTTTATTGCTTTTGATTGTTGTCACAGTCACATTTACATAAATACTAATAAACATTCAAATTCATAAATCGATACTAATCCATAATTAGTACTATATATTAGGAGTTAAGTGACTCTTACATGGATGAAATCGACAAAAACGAATGGTGTAGAATGCGAGCTTCTCTCGGCTGAATCGAAGCTCCTCGACGAAGTAAACTTCTTTGTGTTACCTTTTTGACAGGCCGAGTTCAAGCTTTGAAAATAAAGTTCTAAACAAGATGGATTTGAGTAGGAGCTCACATAACTTTAAACAAATGAAGCACCAACATAAAGAAGCTTGGGCTTAGCTCAACTCGACTCGTTTGAACCACTGCACACCATAAGCCTCACAACCTGGACAACCCTCTTTAAAACCTATACAAGCATGGGTGGATCTACTTGATGAGCAGGGTTAGCTCAGGCTAGGGCTTAAATTTGTTATGTAATACATAAAAAAAATTCTTCCCATATTATGTTTTGGATACTTAAAAAAAATAAAATGATACCACTAATCATCTTTATGAGAGTAGTTAAAGTTAAGAAAACAAATATACTAGAAAAGAGAATTTTTTTGGTCAGTGACGAGTTATGGCGAACAGGTTGTTTTTAGAAAGAGGTGAGAAGAAAGGCGAAGGACGAAATATTAGCTTTTATTTTATTTAAACCAATATTGTTGCTTTGTTGGGATGGGCTATTATGTGTTAATATCATTAATAGTTTCAATCTCATCTTAACAGTTTTGGTCTCTGTGATTTTATTTTCTAACAGAAATGGTCCTCAACACTAAATCGTCTAATTTTCCATGAAATTACCAACATACCCAACACATGCAAGTCATGTGACAACACTTAATATAAACTTTAACACCGTTAATATTAAAGGACCGACAGTGCAACAAATTTAAAGATAGATGATGTTAATGATAACTATTGTACTTAAAAGATTAAAAGTGTTGATTTGTATGAACATAAATGACGAAAAGTGCAGTTTTGTCAAATAAAAATATAAAATAAATAAAAAAGCAAAAAAAAGAATAAGAAAAAATAAAATAAATAAAAACAGCAGATATATTATCTTACATAGAATTGGGTTCAACTACAAAATCTAAAATTTGTAAAAAGTCTAAGAAGGCATATTAGGTCATTAGGTCATCAGTCTAAAATTTCAGTTCATTGTGTTATTCGTCAGGTCGTTTTTTATTTCATATCATTGTGTTATTTCATCAGATCATTGTGTTATTTAATCAGATCATTGCGTTATAACACAATGACCTAACATATAACACAATGATCTAACGAAATAACACAATGACCTGACAAATAACACAATGATCTAACGAAATAACACAATGACCTGACAAATAACACAATGATCTAACGAAGGAACACAATGATCTAACGAAATAACACAATGACCTGACAAATAACACAATGACCTGACGAAATAACACAATAACTTGACAAATAACACAATGAGTTCAAAAATGTGAAAAAAATTATTTTTTATATATGAATATAATACGCGTTTTAAAGATAAGAAAATGCTCGTTTTTTTGTTGCAATTTAAAAAAAATAACGCCGTATGTAAAAGCTAAAAATGTTTAAAAAATGAAATGAAACTTGAAATATAGAAACATTAGCAATTTTACCATTTCTTTTAATTTTAAAGAATGTCACATGTCATTATTTCAATGTTTTTTTAGACTTTTACACCTTAGAAAATTTATACTTTTAGTATAACTTGACTCCTATTACGCACGGAGTATTATATATGTTTGAAATAATAATTAAAAAAAACCTTTTCTGCTGATCAAAACTTTTGCGATCCACATCTTACCATATTTGTGAAATTTACGCCATGTTTACTCGACACTCTTTCATTTGAGTTCATCATCATCATCTATCTATCTATCTCCTCTTTCACCTGCAATGCAAATGCAAGCCCATCGTCATCCTCATTCAAGCACTCACCACATCTTCCTCAGCTTCAGAGGTGCAGACACTCGTAAAGCCTTCACAGATCATCTCTACACCGCCTTATGCAACGCCGGTTTTCACACTTTCCGAGACGACCAACACATCCAAAAAGCCCATCAAATCCAACCCGAGCTTCAACAAGCCATCAACGAATCATCTCTCGCGGTTATTGTTTTCTCCAAACACTACGCTTCTTCCAAATGGTGTTTAAATGAGCTTCTCAACATCCTCCAAAGGACCAAAATCGATGATCGGTTTAGGGTTTTTCCGATTTTTTATGATGTTCATGTTGGGAATTTCCTGTTTTGGTGGGCTTGGCGTGCAAGGCAAGGCTCACGTGAAGATAAGCTAAAGACTTCCTAATGTGAATCAGATTAGGTTGTTAGGTTTAATGTTTACTTATTCCTAAAGTTTAGCAAATAGAGTTATAGTCTAAACGTGATAGGTTGACTATATAAACCGTGTTAGGGTACTCTATGTAATCAAGTTTTTGAGTTAGTTTTCTTGATAATAATATTGGGTGTTAGCCATATTGTTTAACCTTGTCTTTGATATCGAATTCACCACTTGAATTGGTATCAGAGCGGTACGATTTAAGGGAAGCCGGCGAGTAGAACTAAAACCGATCGCAACTGTGTTCAAGTTTTCTAGTCGTGTATAAAAGGACTAGAATTATAGAGTTACATCGGTGCTGCTTGTGATAAATTGTACAGCTCATTAAAAGGCTGGATAATATATCTTCCCCTTCATTCGAGAAGACATACAGAAGAAGAAAACTTAAGAAGACTATGGGAGAACCAAGTTCCTCTAATTCAACACCACCAAATACAACATCGACAAACCCAAATTCATTCCAAAGTCCAATGCTCACAGCAACTAACTACATGACATGGGCTATGAGAATGGAAGTATTATTCAATCTCCATGATGTGTGGGATGTGATAAAGCCTGGTGGAGCCGATGCAAAGAAGAACAACATCGCCAAAGCTGTGTTGTTTGCTGCGATTCCAGAAAGTCTTCTTATGCAGATTGGAAAGCTAACCACGGCGAAAGAGATGTGGGATGCAATTAAAACCCGTCATCAAGGTGAGGATCGTGTGAAAGAAGCGAGATTACAAACACTTATGAACGGTTTCGAAGGGCTGAAGATGAAAGATACGGAAACCATCGACGACTTCGCAGCCAAACTTTCTGGAATCTCCTCGAAAGCAGCAGCACTCGGCGAGGTTATACCAGAATCTAAACTAGTGAAAAGGTTTCTTTCAGGATTACCACGGCGAAGATATATCCAGATTGTTGCGTCAATTGAACAATCGGTAGATCTAAAGACTGTTGGGTTTGAAGACATAGTGGGTCGCTTAAAGGCTTATGAAGAAAGAATTAAAGACGAAGATGAAGAGGAAAATCAAAGCAAACTGATGTACACAAAAGATGATTCATTCTCACACCGCAGCCGTGAATATAGTAGGGGGAGAGGCAGATCATCGTCATCAAACCGTGGTAGAGGGCGTGGTCGTGAAGGCAATCAATCTCGTGACAAGGGGAATGATCGTGGTAAAAATCGAGACTCACGAGATAATCAAAAGGGTAAGCGTGATTACTCAAAGATTCAATGTTACAAGTGTGAAAAATTTGGACACTTCGTGTCAAGATGTCCGGATCGGTTTAAAAATCATGAAGTAAATAAAACCGAAAAGGAAGAGGATGATGTAGAAGGGGCAACATTCTTTATGATGAAATCCGAACGTGAATGGGTATTTCTCAATGAAGAAAAAGTTATACCAAAGAAATATATTGCAGACACACAAGAAAAGGATGAATGGTACCTTGATAACGGGGCAAGCAATCACATGACAGGGAACCGAGCGTACTTTTCCGAATTGAATGAACGTGTATCTGGTAAAGTAAAATTCGGGGACAACTCATGTGTTGAGATAAAAGGAAAGGGGTCCATTATTTTTGAAGGCAAGAATGGAGAGCAAAAGCTTATGACTGATATTTACTATATCCCAGATCTTAAAAGCAATGTGTTGAGTTTGGGTCAAGCAACAGAATTTGGTTGCAAGGTTAACATGAACAACCAATTCTTAACACTTTATGATAAAGATTGGAATCTGTTGATGAAGGTGAAAAGAAGTAGAAACAGGTTGTATAAAATAAAGTTGAAAGTTGGAAGCCCAGTGTGTTTAATATCAAAGTTGCAAGAAGACTCGTGGCTATGGCACGCACGCATGGGTCACATGAACTTCAAGTCGTTGATAAAGCTGAATGGGATGGCTCTAGGAGTACCAAAGATTCAACATGAGAACAAGGTGTGTGAGTCATGCATGGTAGGAAAGCAAACAGCGAAACCATTCCCAAACAAAGCAAGCTACAGGGCAACACAACTACTAGAACTCATACATGGAGACCTATGCGGACCAATCACCCCATCCACAATGAAAGGTAAACGATACATCCTTGTGTTAATAGATGATTTCTCACGGTACATGTGGTGCAGCTTATTGGAAGAGAAACACGAAGCTTTTGGTAGAATCAAACTATTTATAAAAATGGTTGAGCGAGAAACTGGGAAGAAAGTCAAAGTGATCCGAACCGATCGGGGAGGAGAGTTTACATCCAAAAGCTTCAGTGAATATTGTGAACAAGAAGGCATAATGAGACATCTTACAGCACCATATACTCCACAACAAAACGGAGTAGTGGAACGGCGTAATCGCACCCTAATGGAGATGACACGAAGCATAATGAAAGCAATGAAAGTGCCAAATTTTCTATGGGGGGAAGCAGTGAGACATGCAGCTTATTTAATTAACCGATCTCCTACGCGAACACTGGAAGGAGAAACCCCATATGAAAAATATAAAGGCAAGAAACCTGATCTTAGCCATGTGAAAGTGTTTGGTTGCCTAGCCTATGCAAAGATCACATCCGACCTACGAAAACTTGATGATAGGTCACAACTACTTGTTCACTTCGGGTCAGAACCAGGCTCGAAAGCATATCGTTTGTATGATCCACGTAGTAAAACGATCATAGTAAACAAGCACGTATCATTCGATGAAACAAGAGGATGGAAGTGGGATAAAAGTGTAAACACATCAGAGAACAATGAAACCACAAATCCAGGCATGTTTACAGTTCAATGGGGAAGAACGATTGACGGTGGTACAGGTCCGATTACTCCAAATCAAAGTGTGGCAACAAGCAACAATGAAGATGGGGTATCAAACAGTGACCAAAACCAAGATGAAAGTGGAGAAAGTGAGACCGGGGCAGGGTTTGAAACACCGAGTGGGCCTAATTCATCTACTACTCAATCACAACTAAACCCATCATCTCCCACAAACTCATCTGATGGGTCGAATAGTGAGCAAGTACAACCAAGGAGATCAAACCGCCAAACTATTATGCCTATAAAGTTCAATGATTATGAATTGATGTCTTGTGAAGAAGATTTGTCAATAAATGTTGATGTCCCACGAAACCATTTAGAGGCGATTCTAAAACCAGAATGGTTAAAGGCGATGAAAGATGAACTTGGCTCAATAGAAAAGAACAAGGTTTGGAAGCTAGTCGATTGTCCTAACAATGTTAGACCTATTGGTCTAAAGTGGTTATATAAAGCAAAAAGGAACCCCGACGGATCGATATATAAGCACAAGGCCAGGCTTGTGGCGAAAGGGTACGTACAAATACCCGGCATAGACTTCGATGAAGTGTTTGCGCCGGTGGCTCGTATTGAAACAATTCGGTTCCTAATTGCATTCGCCGCCGCGAAAGGGTGGGAAATACACCATCTAGACGTAAAAACCGCGTTCTTATATAGTGAGCTTGAGGAAGAAGTGTTTGTAACTCAACCGCCCGGATTCGAAAATATGAAACAACCGAACAAAGTTTGCAAGCTAAGCAAAGCGCTATATGGATTGAGACAATCACCAAGAGCTTGGAATGTGAAACTAGACAGTGAATTAAAAAAAATGAAGTTCAAAAGATGCACAAAGGAACAAGCTGTGTATCGACAAACCGATGGCAATTCTCTTTTGTTATTAGGGGTATATGTGGATGACTTATTTGTTACAGGTACAAGCATTCACCTAATCAACAAGTTCAAGAAAAATATGGCAGAAAGGTTTGAAATGGCTGATCTTGGTAAACTCAATTATTATTTGGGCATTGAAGTTTCACAACAACAATCAAGTATAAAAATAAAACAAGAGTCATATGCAATAAAGGTATTGAAAGCATCAGGCATGATAGATTGCAACCCAACAGCTATACCAATGGATCCAAATGTCAAGTATTCGAAGGCTGAAGATGAACCTGAAGCTGATGCAACCAACTATAGAAAATTAGTTGGGTGTCTTAGGTACTTAACTCAAACACGTCCGGACTTAGCTTACTCGGTTGGCATCGTAAGTAGGTACATGCAGAGTCCGAGACAGTCACATGCAGCAGCAATAAAGCAGATTCTTCGATATGTGAAAGGAACCGTGAATTATGGTATAGAGTACTCGTGTAACGTCATTGGAAGAATACATGGCTATAGTGATAGTAGCTATAACATTGACCAAGATGATGGAAGGAGTACAACGGGTCATGTTTTTTATTTTGGAAAAGCACCAATTACATGGTGTTCGCAAAAGCAAGGAACTGTAGCGTTATCCTCGTGTGAAGCAGAGTACATGGCAGCTTGTGCTGCAACATGCCAAGCCATGTGGCTGAGAGAAATGGTTAGTGAAGTAACAGGTGAACAGGCTCAAACTGTAGTGCTAAAAGTAGATAATACTTCAGCAATTGCGCTTGTGAAAAATCCGGTATTTCATGATCGAAGTAAACATATCAAGTCAAGGTTTCATTATATCCGAGAACGTGTGGGAGATAATGAAGTTTCAGTCGAACATATAAGTGGCAAAGAACAACGTGCTGACATATTAACTAAAGCCTTGGCGAAGATCAAGTTTAATGAAATGCGAGATTTGATCGGTGTGAAGGACCTCTCGAATGCGACTCAGAAATTCGGGGGGTGAATGTTGGGAATTTCCTGTTTTGGTGGGCTTGGCGTGCAAGGCAAGGCTCACGTGAAGATAAGCTAAAGACTTCCTAATGTGAATCAGATTAGGTTGTTAGGTTTAATGTTTACTTATTCCTAAAGTTTAGCAAATAGAGTTATAGTCTAAACGTGATAGGTTGACTATATAAACCGTGTTAGGGTACTCTATGTAATCAAGTTTTTGAGTTAGTTTTCTTGATAATAATATTGGGTGTTAGCCATATTGTTTAACCTTGTCTTTGATATCGAATTCACCACTTGAGTTCAACCCTCGGATGTTGGAAATCAAAGAGGGAGGTTTAAACAAGCGTTTGATGAGTTTGAGATGAGTGGTGTGGAGAAGAAGAAGATTGATCAATGGAGAAATGCTTTGAAGGAAGTTTCGAAGTTAACAGGAAAAGTTCTGCAAGATGAGTCTAATGGGTAAATTTCTGTTAACACCTTTTATTTGCTTGATATGGTTATGTGTCGTTAGCCGTACGCGTCCGATCTAGGTGCATTGTGTGCGAATGGTTGTGAGTGGAACAGAGAGAAACTGTGATGATAAATGTATAAATACGTATTATTGAATTAGAGGGAGAGAGAAAATGTAGCGAGTTTTAGGGTAGTTATAGAGACAAGGATGATGAATGGTTGTAAATGTTGTTATTGTCGTTAGGTTAATGCTACAGCGATAACGCGTTCTAGGTGCATTGTGTGCGAATGGTTGTGAGTGGAATAGAGAGAAACTCTGTAATGATAAATGTATAAAAAAATATTATTTAATTATAGAGATGAGGATAATGATCGGTTTGGCAAAATGATTGTTGTGACTAATAATTTAACATTTAACAGCATATGACAGTTTGAGTATTTTAGCTATTTGACTAGGTTGTAGCTCTTTAAGTAAAATGAAATTGCCAGCATTTAACGGTTTGGTATTTGATTGAAGATAATGCAATTATATCCGAGTTTAGAGAAATAATATCAGATTTCAAACCGTCTTCTTATATTTGGTCGAATGTTAACCCGGGACACACCTTCGTCATGGTTTTAGGAAAGACGCACCTTGCATATGTCTGCGGCACCTAGGCCTCGCCTTAGTTTGTAATTTTATCTACCATGGATCAAGAAGTAACTAGTAGACTTATGGTAAGTGTTGTTCTTCCCAGGGTGGAGTTTGTGATGATTTTTTGTCTAGAAAATCAAGGTGTTGCTGTTCAAAACTTCAAAATATAAAAATAAAACAATAATTAGTAGATGGGTTTTATGAGATATGTAAAACCTATGAAGTTGGATGTATTATTGGTTTCTTTGTAACTTGCAGTTATATGTAACTTGCAGTTTATGAGATATTTATACCATGTTTTATTGCTGTTGCTTCTTTCGTGTTTGTGGTTTGCAAGTACCAAATCAATCTTTTACTGTATTTGTAGGCATGAAGCAGTATTCATCCAGACCATCGTGAAAGAGGTTGGAATCATACTGAAACGCACGGTTTTAGCTGTCACACCATATGCAGTGGGAGTTGAATATCAAGTTAAAGACATTGACTTGTGGTTAAAAGACCCTGATGATGTCAGCGTAGGGGTGATTAGTGGGATGCGGGGGATCGGGAAAACTACCATTGCCAAAGTTGCTTACAACTTGAACTATGCAGATTTTGAAGCTAGCAGCTTTCTTGCAAGCATACATGAAGCTTCTGAACAACAAACTGGTTTAGTACGCCTACAAAGTCAACTCCTTTCCGACATTTCAAATGGGAAAACGCAGAAAATATACAACACCGATGAGGGAATTATCAGAATTCAGGATGCTGTATCCAGAAAAAGAGTTTTGCTTTTTCTTGATGACGTGGATCGGATTGAACAGATGGATGATTTGATCGGTGTGGGGCATTCTTTTCCTAAAGGAAGTAAAATTATTATAACTACATCCCGTGAGCGATTACGAGGTCCCCAAAAACATAAAATCTTTAAGATTAAGCAACTTGATTTTGATGAATCTCTAAGGCTGTTTTGTTACCACGCCTTTTCACAAGATCGTCCAATGGAAGGGTACTTGGAGCATTCTAGAAGAGTCGTACGGCACTGTGAAGGGCTTCCTTTAGCTCTTCAGGTCATGGGTTCTTCTTTGTTTGGCAGAAACTTGGATTTTTGGTCAAGTGCTTTGGAAAAGCTGGAAGCAATACCAGATGAAAGGATTCGCAAAACATTAGAAGTTAGTTACAAATCATTGCATGATGATCATGACAAGCGGTTATTTCTTGTGATTGCTTGGTGTTATGTTGGAGAAGACATGAATGACGTGGTGAAAAAGCTGGAAGAAGAAGATTTTTACTCCAAAGTTGGTATGGAAAACCTCATGGATCGATCACTCATAAGCGTTGACAAAGATAACAAGCTTGTAATGCATCACTTGATTCGCGATATGGCTAGAGCAATTATCGGTCAAGATACCGTTGATAGTCCTTGGAGACATAGTTTCCACAATTCAATTGGAATAACAACTGTAAGTTTCTTTTTGTACCTGCAATCATATTCATGTTTTGTTGCCAATTGTTTTTGTTATTTTTCAAATAAGTACTCTATTAAATCTGAACAAAATGTTAATTTTCAACCAACTTTAAATAAATAAATATTAATGTTGTACTTATTTGAATTGGTATGAAGGGAGTTTTGACTTGTTTTTAGTTTTTCCTTAAAATATTAAGGTTGTACATTGGATTAAATGTTTTCATGTTAATGAGTTGAAATTGTCACCTCTAAACTTCTGCTGAACGCGAGTCACCTTGTTTTATCAGGAGACTATTACAAGCGAAGGGTCTCTATTACGCACGAACGATAGATATGGAAAACGAAAGCGTTTGGAAGATTATGAAGAAGAATCAATGCCACACGAACAGCCAGGCTTGTTTAAGCGTTTGTGTCTTGGGTTACCAAGTTTGTTTGAGCCAGCAACTTGGTTAGCGAAACTGTTCAAAAGACCGCACAGATAAACTTGAATCATATACATACATATACTGAACTGGAGCAACTCCAACAAACATTACAGAAAATAACCCCATTCATCAACGACATGGTCAAGCTGAATCAGATATTGGATTGGGCGGAACAACAATATGAAATGTTCATAAAACAAGTCCAAAGATGTCCAACGAGTTGTTATCTTATTCCCAGAAGATCAAAGGATCCCTGTTAGCGCCCTCTTAGATATGCGGGTGCATTTATACGTCCACGTTGATGAGGCCATGAGGTCTTTGATACGTTTGACAAGATTGTTGGACTTTCAACCACAAATCTTATTAATCTTGTGTCTACGAGGTACATAAGCTTTCTTCATTACTCTGTATCCTGCATGAAGAGTTTAAAAACGTTTTAATGCAGGAGAGTGATTCTCGTCGAGATGGGGTGGAATGAAAGTCCCTGAAGTTGTTGTGTTGAACTTAAAGTCGAAAACCTACACCTTACCCCACTTCATGAAGGAAACACATAACTTGAACGTCTTAATTGTCACAAGCGATGGTTTATACCCAACATACATTGAGAGCTTCAACATCATTGGCTGTTTATCCAATCTATCAAGGATTAGGCTTAAACGCGTTGAAATCTCTTCATTAACCACATCCGTTTTAGCACTAGAAAACTTGCAGAAAGTCTCGCTCATCATGTGCAGAATAGTGACAACCTTAACGTCTGGTCAAGTCTAGTTGAACTCTAAATGCATTACTACGAAGATTTAGTGAGGTTCACAGGGTTATTGTGCAACAGTGTCAACCTTATGACTGTGAGCATCACCAACTGCAACGATATGTGTCAAGTATCTGAGGAATTTGGTAATTTAACTAAGAACATTTAACATGAAGGGTTGTTCAGGAATTGATGAGTTGCCAATTTGCCATCATCTGTGTTATGCAGATATGTGTTATGCAGTTATATAATCAATGGCGTGAGTTCGATAATGTGAACACAAATTTAGTGGAAGAGGATATATTAGGAACACTAAACAAAATCATTAAATCATGTTGCTCCTTGTTTTTTACCTATTTTATGGATATAATCTGTTTGTTGTGTTCTGTATGGAACTTTGTTTATTTTGCAAGCATAATCTACCTATTCTAATAATTGAGTAATACATCCACATGTCATCATTTTAACTACTCCACATAGGATTTTGCTTAGGTGTTATGTTCTTAATTAATTTGATGGAGAATTTTTAGACGGGTCATGGTATGCTTCATATTCGAAATAACCCGATATGTTTAAATTAAAAATTCACAAATTATCATCAATTATCTCCTAACCCAATATATTCAAATACAAAATTTATCAATTATCATGATCTATATCTTAACCCGATATGTACCAAGTATCATGAATTATCTCCTAACCTGATATGTTCAGATAAAAAACTTATCAATTATTATGATTTATCCTAACCCGATATGTTCAAATTAAAGTTTTACCAATTATCATTAATTATCTCATAACTCGGTATGTTCAAATAAAAAAATTAACATTTATCATGAATTATCTCCTAACCCAATATGTTCCAATAAAAATTTACCAACTATTATAAATCATATCCTTTATTGTAACATATGATTTTTTATATGAATATATTTGTAAATATCCAAATCGATTTAATAAGAGATATGTTAAAAATAAATTTGGTATGTAAATTGAGTTAAAACCTATAAAATTAAAATCTGTGTAGTACACGGGTACTAATCTAGTATTTTATATACATATCTACCTATTCTAATAATTGAGTAACTCATCCACATGTCATCATTTTAACTACTCCACATAGGATTTTGCTTAGGTGTCATGTTCTAAATTAATTTGATGGAGAATTGTTAGACGGGTCATGGTATGCTCCATATTCGAAATAACCCGATATGTTTAAACTAAAAATTCACAAATTATCATCCATTCTCTCCTAACCCGATATGTTCTAATACAAAATTTACCAATTATCATGATCTATCTCTTAACCCGATATGTACCGATTATCATGAATTATCTCCTAACGTTCCTAACGTTCCTAACCTGATATGTTCAAATACAAATTTACCAACTATTATAAATCATATCCTTTATTGTACATATGATTTTTTATATGAATATATTTGTAAATATCAAAATTGATTTAATAAGAGATATGTTAAAAATAAATTTGATATCTAAATTGAATTAAACCTATAAAACTAAAATCCGTGTAGTACACGGGTACTTATCTAGTAGAGTGAACATATGGATTATTTTTTCTAATCCTTGTTTTTGGTTATTGATTTAAATAGTATTAACATGTCAAATGACCCAGCCTTCCCTGGCTCTTCCATCATCCGGGCTCCCTTTCCTGTAAGCACGGACCGTGCCATACCATAACCGAACCAGGCAACCAGTAATCCCCATCTATAGCCTTACTTTGGATGGAGAGGCTGCTTCTTGCTGTTAAATTAAACATATAAATAAATACTAACATTTCAGTATCATGATGTCTGTATACATAAACATTTGAATTTGTATATTTTATTTTATATACTACTAATTTGAAAGGTCGGTGGCCTCACCACCGCCACCGACACGTGTCATAACGTCATTGGTCCGTTTCAAATTTTTGATTTTTTTCTTTTTTTTTAAGTTTTCGACCTTTTTTGTGAATATATAAACTGTTTTCCAGCTTATAAACAATAGCAGCAGCTAGAGCAGTTGGTTCCAAGCGCGCTCAAGAAATGTTGTTTAGCACAATGTCCAGAGTTCGAATCTTTCTACTAACATTAGGGTGATGGGGGCGCATGTGGGGAAAGGATGGACGGGATCCAACCACGAGCGGGCAAACCGCCGCCGTGGCTGGACGGTGAAGCGGGGACGGGGACGGGTGGGTTGGAACACCGCTGCGGTGAAGAGAAGTGGAGCCCACCGTTTTGAACGTTGGATCTGGGTTTTGACTGTCTGAAGGTTTTTTATGCTTTGTTTGAAGGTGGTTGGGTGGTCATGCGTGCGGTGGTGTTCGAGAGCTGCCGGAGAGCCTGCCGGAGAAGAAACAAAGATGCAGGTGGTGATTGTTTTGTCACTTTGTGAGTAGGTATAGTTCATTAGTTTAATTATTTAAAAAAATTACAGAAATAGTCCTTGTATAATTTTCTTTTACATCGATAACTTAAAAAGATTATAAAACTTATTGTAAAAAAAAAACACCCACAATTTTTAGTCTTAATCTAGTTAAATATTTTAATGTATTTTATATTTATTTTTAGTTAATTGTAGTTTTGTTTTTATTTTTATTGAAATATGTTTTTTAATTAAAAATGGATGAGTTAGGGGATGGAATGGTTGTGACGCCATTAATGATTGGAGTTTTAGGGGATGGAATGGTTAAGAAAGAAGGTGCTAGGTGTCAAATTCTAATTGGTGGATTGTTAGAGGATGAAGGGGATGGAATGGACCACCCCCCTCACCTTTAGTTTGATTTTTTACTTGTTTTTCTTATACGTTTTCTTAATAACGTTTTTCTTTGTTTTTGATTTTTTGAAGTACTCTAACAAATTTGTCACTCAATAGTATGTCATGTTTACATCTTTACCTAAGAAATCTAATGTAACATACTAATGTAGCGCGTGTACTAATCACAAACCTAACGTTGCCGTCACAACACACGACAAGTACGAGACATGAAACTTTTTTTTATCAACGTGTATAACGAGGTCACATACGTAAGACTCGGCCGTCGCATCGCGCGGCCCGGACTATTATCTAGTTGATACTGATCCATAATATACAACACATATAGTCTACAATACATTTTAATGTCAATCTTCAAGTTAACCATGGGCACTCTTTGCTTTTCCCTCAACACCCATGTGCAACGTGACATGGAATTAAACTATGAAAGGTGACTTTGATTGATAGAATAATGAAAAGATTACAACCGAATATATAGAAAATCAAATTACATCTAAATACCCTACTCTAAAGAGAACATTACTAGGTCTAAACAATTATGAACCGACGTAGTCTAACATTTCCACACAAGTTAGGCAGTTAGCACTCTGTAACATGGATCTAAAAAACTCAAACTTCTGAGAAGATAACAGCTTTGTAAAGATATCAGCTACTTGATCTTTAGTGGAGATAAACTTAACATTGAGCTGTCCTTGAGTAACTTGTTCACGAACAAAGTGATAATCAACTTCCACATGCTTAGTTCGAGCACGAAAAACCGGAGTGGCAGGGATATAAGTTTCTATAGTTATAACCTATAGATATCAAAAGATGATAGTTGGGATCGTTTAAAAACAATATACCATTATTCATAAGGTGACTTGTTTTTTTTCTTAAACCTTTTTTTTCTAAAACTTAACAGAAAATGTCCAAACCTTAAGGACTAATACTGTAATTTACTTTATTCATAACGCATATGAGGCTCGGATTTGGCCAATGAGCGTGTGTTCGAGTCTTGGATCCAGCAACTTTTACACATATGTGGGGGTTATTCCATGATAACCACTCACGCGAGTATGTGTGTGGTTTTTCTTATGAACATTTAGCAAAACTCAGAAGCTAGTGTAGGCTCGATTAAGACAACATAACTAGTCGAAGTAGGGTTATGATTCTTCACATTCCGGGGGCGTTTTTTTCATTAAACGTCCACAAAACCTCTTTTGTCTCTGCTGCGCAAACGTTTAGGTCTGCAGAAGAGTATTTGTTTTTTGGAAGACATTTAAGTAAAAAAACCTATTTTTGTCCTCTTTTTGGTGGAGACCTAACTCCATACTCTTCTTCTCTTCGCTTCACCTATAGTTGAAGCTACAGGGGTTAGGTGAAGTGGTTGGAGATCTAGTGGGAGTAGAAGTGCTGGATGGAGGAGATGCATCGGGAGCTGAAACCTAAGAACCGTCGGAAGGGGGGAACCGGTGGAGATACAGCATATTCGATGGGTGGAGACGGCGGAGAAATGACGAGAGACAGTGGTGTAGCGGTGGGAGTAGCTGTTGGAGAAACGGTGGGTGCGACATTGGGAGAGGAAGAAGCCATTGTTGTCTCTCTCTTAAAAACTTGAAGAAAGTTGTACAAGGCTCGATTAAGACAACATAACTAGTCGAAGTAGGGTTATGATTCTTCACATTCAGGGGGCGTTTTTTTCATTAAACGTCCACAAAACCTCTTTTGTCTGTGCTGCGCAAACGTTTAGGTCTGCAGAAGAGTATTTGTTTTTTGGAAGACATTTAAGTAAAAAACCTATTTTCGTCCTCTTTTTGGTGGAGACCTAACTCCATACTCTTCTTCTCTTCTCTTCGCTTCACCTATAGTTGAAGCTACAGGGGTTAGGTGAAGTGGTTGGAGATCTAGTGGGAGTAGAAGCGCTGGACGGAGGAGATGCATCGGGAGCTGAAACCTAAGAACCGTCGGAAGGGGGGAACCGGTGGAGATGCAGCATATTCGATGGGTGGAGACGACGGAGAAATGACGAGAGACAGTGGTGTAGCGGTGGGAGTAGCCGTTGGAGAAACGGTGGGTGCGACATTAGGAGAGGAAGAAGCCATTGTTGTCTCTCTCTTAAAAACTTGAAGAAAGTTGTACAAAGAGAAAGTTGTAGTTGTCAAGTTGTGTGTGGTTGATGCCGTGGTGGTGGGTGATAGTCACTATGTATAGGTTGGACTCACCGGCTTGTCGGTGTTACTTTTGTTTGTAATTGTTTAACTTGTATTTGTATTAGTGCTAGCGAACCTACGGGCGAATCTATAGATTCGCCCGCAGGTCATCATGTCTTTTGTATTAAGGTATCGACTGGGCGAACCTATGTGCCCAGCGAACTTGTGTTGGTTCGCTGGATAGATTCGCTAGAGCGAATCTATCAGCGAACCTAACCCTGCTATATATTGTAACCTTATCTTCACTTTATACAACTTTTGCACATCTTTTACTCAAGTCATTTCTCACTGATTGTGTTGTGTAATCGTTCTATTTGAGGTGCTAGGAGCTTATTCTACTTATCATTGTAGCTTATAAACCTCGATTGTGTGTTGAATCTCGTTATTGGGTTATTTGGACATTTTACACTTTGTTCTTCAAGTCTTGGACAATATTTGTGTTAAACAAGTCAACAAAGCACTGAAATCACGATCTTCATGGACCAACAATATGGTATCAGAGCCTTAGTGCTCTTGATTGTTTGATTCTAGTGATTTTTGTGTTGATTTTTGAAGTTTTTGGGTCAAAACACTTTGATTCTGTTTGAAGCTTGTTTTTAGTGTTTTGGTGTTGTGTTTTGCTCAAGGTTTGTGGTATTTGGTCTTAGAAAGCTTTTAAAACAAACGTGTATGCAAATGGTCAAGTTTTGAGGGTTTTCGAGCTGTTTCCGTACTGTTTCAGGGTGGTTGAGCTACCAGCGAATCTATTTGTTCTACCAGCGAAACTGTGTGTTCTTCCAGCGAACCTAATTCAAAATTTTGTCCTGATTGGTTTGTGTTCTGGCCAGCGAATCTGACATATCACCGAACGAAAGTTCACTTGTTTGGCTGACTGTGCAAGCGAAACTGCTGCCAAAATTAGGCCAGCGAATCTGTGCTTGTTTGTCAGCGAAACTGTTGCTCGCCCAGCGAATCTGTTCCCAGCGAATCTGTCAGCGAATCTACTGTGTTCTTTGAGCGAATCTAGTCAGCGAACCTGTTTATTTTGAGCGAATCTATAATCTGTTCAAAGTTATGACTTCATCAACACTGAATATGAACGATCTGGATAGCGTTCAACCTAACAGGCCTCCGAGGCTTGTTAGTGGTGAAAACTTTGAAGACTGGAAAAGATGTTTGAAAGCCTTTTTCTACTACACGGACTACAACCAATGGGAATCTATCGTAAATGGTCCGCACGTGCCAACAACTGTTGAAGGAACTGTTACTTCAACAAACACAAATCCAAGCACTTTCACTGAAGCAGACATCAGATTACTAGATCGAGACAAGAAGGCACTCGGGGCATTAATACTCTGCTTACATCAGGATATCTTTAACAGGTTTGCCGAACACACAACAGCAAAAAGTCTGTATGATGCTTTGTGTGAATTTTATGATGGCAATGAGGATCTGAAACTTGATAGAAAAGCTCAAGCCGAAAAGGAATTCAACTCTTTTGTGGGGTACTCACAAGAGAACTTGACTGACATTACAAACCGATTTCTATCTGTGTCAAGTAATTTGAAGAAATATGATGATAAGCTGGGCAATCATGAACAAGTTGCTAAATTGTTAGATTCTCTTCCTCCGCAATGGAGTCTTCAAATCAAGCTGTTGAAACAAGAGAGAAACTTTCCTGACTACAAACTGATGGACGTCATCAACAAGCTGAAGTCTTTCGACCTTGATGTGAAGAGAAGAGAATATAATCAGTCAATGATGGTTCCAAACATTCCCTCTCAAAATGCTGCACTTATCTCATCCGCTGCAAACTCATATATGTACAGTGCTGCATCTAGAGGACCATCAAGTCATGTATCTGCTAAATCTGCTGGTGTACCTTCAAATGTTGGTTCAAGTTCGAATGCGTCTGTCACCACTCAGATTCCGTCAGATACTATGGCTTTGTTTGGGATGTTTGTCCACAGTTATGAAGCTCTTGTTGCAGGTGAGTTAAAAGGGAAAGGTATGACTGTAGAAGACATGTATCAGGTGGATCCTGATGATCTGGAGGAAACAGACATTCAATGGCAGATGGCTATGCTCACTCTTCGTGCCAGACGATTCATGGAAAGAACTGGCAGAAGAAACTTCGGAAATCAGGGACAGAATAGTAAGCTGGGGTATGACAAGGGAAAGTTAAGATGCTATAACTGCAAACAACTGGGCCACTTCAAGAGAGAATGCCCATTACCAATCGTTACTGAGCCAGTTAACTCTGCAAATCCAAGATCTGCTCCAATTCAAGAAAAAGTTGAGGAAGCAAAGTCAAAGAATGAAACTGCACTGCTCACCAACTTTGATTGGAGTGCAGAAATTGAAGAAACCAAGGAGGAGATTAACCATGCCCTTGTTGCTGAAATAGCTGAGTTTGATGACAATGATATACATCTCTTTGATCCATTCAAAGAATTTTATGGAAAAGATGAGGAAGAGAAGGTGGAGAATGTTGACAAAGTTCAATCAGATGTTATTGCTCAAGGGCATCTGAATCATTCTGGGTTGGTTTGTGAAGCAGCTGTTAATGAAGTTAAGCATGAGGAAGAGTCAAAGGTTAGCCTGGAAGAAGTGATTGAGAAGGCAAGGCTAGATGCTGTTGATGAATTCAAAAGAAGCACTCCCTACTGTCAATGTGATCGTGCACTGGCCGCCGAAAAATTGGTAATTGGTCTTCCTTACGATGTTATTGAAGATATGTGTTCGTCTGCTTGCAAAATTCGTTTAATTGGCATATACAAAGCTAACAAATTGTTAATGTCAAATGAAAATGAATTAAAAAGGACCAACAAAGAGCTTAAATTAAATGAATCAAAATATTTTGTCAAGTTAAGAGAGGCTTTAAAAGAAAATGAACACTTAAAAAGAACTCTTTTAGAAAAGAACTGTGAAATTAACTACTTGACTGAGCAAGTTACACTTGCTGAATTTGAAGCAAGAAAACTTAAAAACAAATTGCAGCAGTGGACTATATCTGGTATGAAAAGGGAGGAACTCTGCCAAAAACAAAGGGGGGCCAGAGTTAAGACAGGTTTGGGTTTTAGTAACAAAGAATCATATGCATATCCTCCACCCAGTACTTTCTGTTATTCTCCTACACCTATTCCTCATCCCTCAAATGAGTTAATTCAAGAGATTATGCAGAACGATACTGACAGTTCCATTGCAGGTTTAAGTGAAGTAAATCTTAAGGAAGTTAGAGAGGAGTACGCATATGGTGGGAGTGTTGGGCTCGGTTGTTCTGTCAGTAGTGATTGCAGTAGTTCTGATTCCAAGAAGTCTTTTGAAGACATTTGTTTAGATAATCCTGTTTGTAGTAATGTGACATATTCAGACAATTTCATGTTTAATAGTAATTTAGGGTGCTCTACTTCAAACCCTAATGTGTTGAATGATGATTTGAATGAAAATGTGTGTGTGAATGATAAAGACAAACTTTCAGGTCATGTCTCTGAAAGTCAAACTAAAACAAACTGTTTTCAAAAGTTCTTCACTCACCAAATTCCATCTTTCACACCTGTGAGAATTTCAAAGCCAAAAGAGAAGGAATCATCTTTTTCATACATTCTTAAACCAAAACCTGAATCTGATACAGTTAAAGTCACAACAGGTAAGTTAAAAGAACTCTATGACACTTACAGTGACTGCAACTCACAACTGTCTGAATGTGATGAGGAAATTGAAATGGACAAAATTCCTGTTAACAGAGTTCCTAAAACTGGCTTGAAGTCTCACTGTTTTAAATGTGGAAACACTGGTCACACTGTCAAGCAATGCCCTAAGTTAATCCAAAATAGCTCAAAGCAAAAATCTTTCGGAAAAAGATTAAACACTTTTGTAAATAATTTCTTTTGTAATTCTTCATCTGCTTCTCCACCCAAGTACACAAAAGCTTGGGTGCCAATTTTAAAGGTCTAACTTTTCATTTCTTTTAATAAATGTCAGAAACATTCAAATGCCGTTGTAAATAGTCATTGGCATATTGACAGCGGATGTTCAAGATATATGACAGGATTGAAGGATCTTCTGACTAACTATAGGATAATAAATGGAGGTTATGTGGCTTTTTCGGGAGACAAGAAAGGTGGGAAGATGATTGGTCAAGGAGAAGTCTCAAACGGCTCACTTACTTTGGAAGACGTCAACTATGTTCCAGAACTGGCATTCAATCTACTGAGTGTATCACAAATCTGTGATAAAAATATTCCTGTGATGTTTCTTCCAAATGAATGCCTGTTCTTGAAGCCAGAGTTTACTATTCCCGAAGATATGGTGATCATGCGAGCTCCGAGACGAAATGACACCTATATGTTGAATATGGGATCACAAGAATCAAATTCCACCGTGACCTGTCTCCTGTCTAAAGCTTCATCTTTTGAATCATTTTTGTGGCATAAACGTTTAGGACACATCAATTTTAAAATTCTGAATAAATTGGTTAAGAACAATTTGGTTAGGGGTTTACCACTTAAAGACTTTTCAGTGGTTGAGAAGTGTATGGCTTGTGCTAAAGGAAAACAGCACAAAAAGCCTCACAAACTTAAAATTACAAATTCCATCTCAGAATCCCTCGAATTGTTACATACTGATTTATTTGGTCCAATAAGTGTCAAATCTATTGCTAAAAAGTCTTATTGCTTGGTTGTCACAGATGATTACTCTAGGTACACCTGGGTGAGATTCATGGCAAACAAGAGTGAGACTGCCGAAGAATTGATGAAGCTGATACCTCTAATCGAGGTTCTTGGAAAGAAGAAGGTTCAAGCCATCAGAAGCGATAACGGAACTGAATTCAGAAACCACATCTTCAACTCCTTCTGTGAACAACGGGGTATTCTCAGACAGTTTAGCGCTGCCCGAACACCACAACAAAATGGTGTTGCTGAAAGGAAGAATCGAACTCTTGTTGAGGCCGCTAGAACTATGCTGATCGAGTCAAAACTTCCAATTATTTTCTGGGCTGAAGCGGTTAATTGTGCAGCTTATGTTCTTAACAGGGTACTGATTGTCAAAGAAAAGATGAAGACTTCATACCAACTGTTTCGAGGGATTAAGCCGCTGATTGATTTTCTGCGCCCCTTTGGATGTTCTTGCACTCTTTTGAATACTCAAGATCAGAAGACGAAGTTTGGGGCTGTCTCTGATGAATGCTTCTTTGTGGGATACTCTAACACACAAAAGGCGTATCGCGTTTACAACAAGCGAACGCGGATTGTGCAAGAGTCCTACTATGTTGATTGGCAAGAATCAAACACTACTAGTATTGGTAGTGAACCGGCTTGGTTTTATGATGCCACCACCATTTTCAAATCATTTAATCTTCCTGACTCTGACGATGACGACATCACTCCACACACATCAGTTTCGATTTTCAATCATACACCCATACCATCACAATCACAACCTTCCACATCCACTTCACAACTACCACCCACTTCATTTGACATTCCATCACCACCACCACCTCAAACTGATCAAATTTCTCCATCAGATATTCCATCCACATCCACTACCATCCCATCACCTACACCTTCACAACCATCAAATCAAACACCCTCAACCGAACCAAATCCTCTATTTCTCAACACTGACTTCAAAACCCTGAAAAACCATCCTCACGATTATATCATTGGATCTATTATTGATGGTGTGCGAACTCGGAGTCAGAGTGGTTTGATTAATGAATGTCTTTATGCTGCCTTTCTGTCTCAAGTTGTTCCAAAGAATTATAAACAGGCACTTGAAGATCCGAGTTGGGTGGATGCCATGCAAATGGAACTGCAGCAATTCAGGAAGCTCAAAGTTTGGGAACTGGTTGATCTTCCTCCTAACAAGTGTCCAATCGGCACTAAATGGGTTTTCCGTAACAAGCCAGATGATCGTGGTGTTGTAATCAGAAACAAAGCGAGACTGGTTGTTCAAGGGTTTGCTCAAGAGGAGGGGATTGACTACACCGAAGTTTTTGCTCCAGTCGCTCGCCTGGAAGCCATTAGAATCTTTCTTGCTCATGCCGCAAACAAAAACTTTAAAGTTTATCAGATGGACGTGAAATGTGCATTTCTATACGGAGATATTGATGAGGAGATCTACGTATGTCAACCACCGGGTTTTGAGGATCCAGATTTCCCGTCAAAGGTTTACAAGCTTGATAAATCCTTGTATGGGTTGCATCAAGCTCCTCGGATCTGGTATGAAACTTTGACACAGTATCTTCTCAGCAAAGGTTTCTCACGTGGGGCTATAGATATGACATTATTCAAGAAGGAGGTGGATGGCGAGCTGCTGATCGTTCAGGTGTATGTTGATGATATCATTTTTGGTTCGACAAATGAAGGGTTGTGTAGAGAATTTGAGAAGGTGATGATGGATCGTTTTGAGATGACAATAATGGGGGAGATGTGTTTCTTCTTGGGGCTGCAAGTGGAGCAAAAGCCTGATGGAATTCTAATCCACCAAGAGAAATATATCAAAGAAATCCTCACGAAGTTTGGCATGGATGATTCTTCTCCTGAATTGATTCCTTTTACAGCTCAAACATGCCTTACTTCCGATGATAATGGGAATCCTGTGGACGCTCATCGGTATCGCTCGATGATCGGATCTCTCATGTATCTGACTGCAAGCCGTCCAGATATTACATTAGCCGTGTGTTACTGTGCTCGTTTCCAAGCCAATCCAAAAGAATCACATGAAAAAGCTGTTAAACGCATTTTTCGCTACCTTAAGGGTTCCTCTCGTTTGGGGCTTTGGTACCCAAAAGGTGGGAACTTTGATTTACATGCTTTCTCTGATAGTGATCATGCTGGTTGCAGGATTAACAGGAAATCAGTCACTGGTGGATGTCAATACCTTGGAGAATGTCTTGTTTCATGGCAAAGCAAGAAGCAAACAACCGTCTCCCTGTCCACAGGAGAAGCAGAATATATTGCTGCTTCAAGTTGCTGTTGCCAAGTGCTGTGGATTCAACATCAGATGATGGATTATGGCATCAACTTTCTTCATACGCCACTCTTTTGTGATAATGAAGCTGCTGTTGGAATTGCCAAGAATCCTATTCATCACACTCGAACCAACCACATTGAAACGAGAATTCATGCAATCAGGGATGCTCAGGAAAAGGGGTTTATTGATATTATTCCTATTGAAACTAGAAAGCAAAAAGCTGATCTTTTCACAAAAACTTTTGACAAACCACGTTTTTATGAACTGATCTCCATGCTTGGACTTATATCTTTTTGAAAAACCTTTTTCTGTGAGAATCCATTTTGTAAATATGTAAATAATCTTTTCTTATTCTTCTTTGAAGAATCCGTGGGTCACTCGATTCATTGCTCCGTTTTTTTTTATTTTTTTTTATTTTATCTTCTTTTATTTTTCTTTTAATTCTATATATATATATATTAAGAAAATCTGAAAAACAAAAATTTCTTATTAGACGGCTATTATATAGAAATTTTGGGGGAGATATAAAAAGATTAACTATTTATAGTTTTTCAAATTTTGCTATTTCAGGATCTCCGTTTTGATTGATGTTGAAAAGTCGTTGAAGGAGGTCAGAAGCATTGCGTTTGGGATATGTCAGATAGGCTCAGCCCGAAAACAAAGTAAACAGTGATTGTGCAGCCAAACATAACGCTCAAGATCTCGACAACAAGGATTATCTCCTTGACATGATTGGATTGCACAAAGATAATGGTTCTGTCAAAAATGGGTTGAGAGCGTCAAATCTTTGTCTTGATTTCCCTAAAAATCCCAAATCACCCTCGCCCTATCCCCGAATCGAGTTTCTAGTATGCAAAACAAATAAAATAAAAAGCTGCTAGTGATGCTCTTCGGAAATGCCTCTGAGTGAGTTACTTGTTAACTCCTCAGAACGTTTTGAGTCAAGTGCTTAACTCCTCTGCTATACGGAAGTATTGACCTGGAGTTGGTGGATCTTCTCTGCTATACGAAAGTATTGATCTGAAGATTCACCGAGCATGCTCAAATGTTTATCTCCTCTGTTATACGTCGGTATAGACCTGGAGCTCTAGACTATTTGAGTTACCCAAATAATAAGTCGCATTGTATTCAAAAGAATCAATTGCTGACAAGCCCCACTCACAAAGAAAAGATGCAAAAATTGCACAAGTGTCAAAAGAAACAAACGCATCGGTCAACATTCAAAAGTTGATCATTGAAATTCAAGCAAAGTCAATCGTATTGCTCAGATATACCCTGATGACAGAATTTGTTCTTTTTACCTAGATGTCTGTGGGGACCGAGTTGTCTGAGTTTCTTCAATCAAACCAAAAACATGATAAAAGAAGCTGCTAATCTCTTGTTGAAAGGACTAAGGCATGGGTTTAAATGGACAAACATATCTGCAATCCCGCCAATCGATGATTCTCCGGATTCTACTCAAAAAACATCATGAAGAATATATATCCTTTCTAGCGCTTAAAACCGTCTCTTGTTATTCCTTTTTTTTTATTTTATCTTATTTCTTTTTACTTCATATTATTTTTAAATTTTAGGATTATATGTGTATATGTTATTTTTGGAGCGTTGATATCGAGGGACGTTTTCACGATTTTACAAAGTTTTTAAAACTTAAGAAAAACCAAAAATATTGTATTTTGTGTGCGAGCGAACCTGCGAGCGAACCTACAGGTTCGCCCAAATCTCAGGTTCGCCCGCAACCTCTTTTGCACCGCCGCCGTATGTTGTTTTTTGACTCTTGGTCTTCTGGCGAACCTAAAAGTTCGCTGTACATAAGTTCGCTGGCCTGTATTAAGTTCGCTAGACTGTCTGCCAGCGAACCTATGTGTGTATATATAGGATGTGACAGCGAAGTTTTTCAAACATTCGCTGTCATCTACTGTAGCACGACCTTTTCAATTTCAAACCGCCGAACGTTCGATTCTCACCTTTTCACCGATTTTTCACACATTAAACATCACTTTATAGTCTGGTATGTGATCGTTTCCATCTTAATCTGTGTTTTGAACCCTTAATCGCATCTTAAGTCTGTTAAATCTGTCGTTCTTTGATTTTATGGTGTTTGAATGACTGATTTTGTGTTAGATGTTAGGGTTTTACTTCATAATAGCCTCGTTTAGTGATTATACTACCTGGTTGTTGCTTTATATGCCTAATAATGGTTGATTGTTTGTGATTCTGGCCGTTTTTCAAAGTCTAGGGTTTCCAGCGAACCTAAGTGTTCGTCTGGCGAATCTGAACGAAAGTTCAAAACTTCGAGCGAACCTATGTCGTTATGCTGCCCGCGCAACAACATAGATTCGCCCGACTGTTTCTAGCGAACCTATACATTCGCTCGACAACAATGACTGATTTTTCATGTCAGCGAATCTATAGGTTCTGGTGCCAAAATCTCAGGTTCGCTATACTAGCGAACCTAATTTCCAGCGAATCTATTAACTGTTTCAAATCTTCGTTTCTGATCAATCTCCGTTTATTTTTCAGGCACAATGTCGACGTTATTCTTCGAGAAAAAGCACAACATGTGTGCTTTACTTGACGAAAACCATGAAAAAGCCGGGAGCTATAGAGATGCAATCAAATGGCTAAAGTCATCTCATATACATTATGCTATTTCTCACTCTCCCACCATATATGAGACGCACGTTCGGGATTTCTGGCGAACTGCGGTCATGAATGTGTCGGTGCAGCCGTCACGAATCTGTGCCAAAGTCTGTGGTTACGACTTGGTGTTTACGGAAGCTGATTTGGCTAGGATTCTTAGATTAGAAGAAGATGTTGGTGAGGAGGTAAATATGTCTGCTGAGGATGTGTATGGGGCACTCCGAACTGCTGGGTATGAGGGTCCAATGCCCGGCGAAAAGAAAATGGAGTTTGTTAAATCCTACTTGATCCAGGAGTGGAGGTACATTGCTCACGTGTTCATCATGTGCCTGGATCATAGGAAAGGGGGCACGGACGGGTTAAACTTGGACTGGGCTCGTGCCATGGTGCTGTTCTGCCGAGGGCAGAAAGCAAATCTAGCGAAGCTGATCTACAACTACATTCTTGAGAACATTCACGCTACCAAGGGCATCAAGTGGTTAATGTATCCGAGGTTCATTCAGATGGTACTGAATGACAAATTACCGAATCTGCCGGTTGTTGGGGCTGAGCTGAAAGTATGGGATATGCATTCCAGGATCTTCAAGGATTGTAAATCGGTGCGATCAGATTGTGTGGGAAGGTCTGCATATCTCTGGGAAAACATGTACCCGGCTGAAAGATGGGTACAAATTCAGAGGTTGATTGAGTCGGAGAGGAAACGGGGCGGAGAGAATATAGAGGTGGTTGAGAAAAGGATAAAAAAGAGGAAAGCCTATGCCAAAGAGAAAGACTATTCGTTTGATAGGGAAGTGGATGAGATCCAAGCTGAAATTGATGCTGGCAGGGAATTGAGAACAAAGAAAAGGTCTGATACAAACGCTGAGGGGTCAAAGAAGGCGAAGCACGATATAGGGGGTACATCTGCTGGGTCTGGAAATGAGTTGAAGGATGAGGTTGAGAGATTGAAGGCTGATCTGTTTGAGTTGAAAGTGAAGCACGAAGAGTTGGAAAAACAAGATGCAGAGAAATCGACTGTGATATACGAGATGGGTCGGATGATGAAAGACCAGCAGTGTTTGATTGTAAGGATCTTCAAAGAGTTAAATAGTTTGAAAGAAAATGCTGGAACTGAACCGGCAATGACTGAAGCAGAACTGAACTCATTAACGGATATTACAAATTATCCGTTAATGGATGTCGATTTTGGTGATAAAAGAAAGGGAAAGGCCGTGGAGGAAGAGTTTGATGAAGAGATGGGAATTAATTTAGACGTGTTTGAGGGAGAGGAAGTGGTCGGTGGATCTGGTGTGGATTATACTTTGGTAGATGAGCCTGAGACTGATGTTGATGGTGATAGTGAAGAAGATTTAGATGATGAGCCAGAGAATTATAAAGTTGAGGAAAAGGGAATGAGTTACCAGTTCGAACATGCTGAGCTAGACAAGTCTGAGTGGTTTAGAAAGGAAGAAGAAGTGGTTCCTGAAGTACCAATATTCCAGCACTTAGATGAACCCAACACCAAACAGCTTGATAGGCAAATCATAGCGTGGAAATATAACTGTTTGGTGGATGCTTACATGATTAAACGAAGGGGTGGGGACATCACGTACATCAAGAACCGGAAGCACTTCGCAACCTTGCCTCGATGGGATTTGAGGAGGTTGGCTGAGCTGCCATTATTGGGGAAGGAAGAAAGCGGAAGGGCTTGTGCATTCGAAGCTACGATTCAGGAGGCCGCTAAGTCAAATTTTGTTGATTTCGGGTATCAAAAACCGAGAAGGATGAGACAGAGACGGGATAGGCATTGGATTTCGTGGAAAGGTAAGGTTGTTCTCAAGATCGAAGCGCCAAAAATCATGACAAGAGTCAGGGTCCCGGAAACACAGCCACCCCGACTGCAGGAGTTTCTTAAATGGTTTTACGATAACAGTACGGGTGAAGCTGTTATCAGACTTAAAGGAGATGACCGTCCAGAAATCCGTCTATTTGATCCAATGGAGGTCTTCTCCTTCTGTGACGAGGATCTGAAGGTGTTGTGCGAGCACAGAATAAAGCACGGGGCTGGAGATGACACTGCTGCTGAAGCGAACCTGTTTGTGAAGGTCGCAAATAAAGCCCGGGGGATTCGTGCAGAACTGAAAGCTGTGAATGAGAGGTTGAGGAGGACGGATGATCAGAAAATGGACATGGATGATCTGACAAGACAGCTTGATCGAACTATTGAACAGAGGTTTGAGAAACCTGTAGAAGTGATTGATTTGGATGTTATAAGCGAGGAGCAAACTGCAGAAAAACAGGCGGAGACGACAGTTCAACTTGAGCCTGATACTGAGGTCGCTGATACTGAGTTTGTAGATTCGATGCTGAATCTAAGTGAAGATGAGGCCGGAACTGAAGACTTTACAAACCCAATGGCCGGGATCAAAGAAAGGGCAGGAGCGTTTATTGAACATCTTTGAAGCCATCAAGACGGAGCTAATCAGAAGACTTCCCCAGGTGAGGTCCAACCTAGGGGGAGTATTGATAGTCACTATGTATAGGTTGGACTCACCGGCTTGTCGGTGTTACTTTTGTTTGTAATTGTTTAACTTGTATTTGTATTAGTGCTAGCGAACCTACGGGCGAATCTATAGATTCGCCCGCAGGTCATCATGTCTTTTGTATTAAGGTATCGACTGGGCGAACCTATGTGCCCAGCGAACCTGTGTTGGTTCGCTGGATAGATTCGCTAGAGCGAATCTATCAGCGAACCTAACACTGCTATATATTGTAACCTTATCTTCACTTTATACAACTTTTGCACATCTTTTACTCAAGTCATTTCTCACTGATTGTGTTGTGTAATCGTTCTATTTGAGGTGCTAGGAGCTTATTCTACTTATCATTGTAGCTTATAAACCTCGATTGTGTGTTGAATCTCGTTATTGGGTTATTTGGACATTTTACACTTTGTTCTTCAAGTCTTGGACAATATTTGTGTTAAACAAGTCAACAAAGCACTGAAATCACGATCTTCATGGACCAACAGTGGGTCTCATATTTTGTTATTGGTATTTTGATTAAAAACTCAAGCTTCATAAATGTACCGATTGAAAAATGGTACATAGTTGTATTGAAAGTGTTAAATTTAGAAAACTTATATCCCAAAGTTTGAAATTAGCTATTCCTCTTTATATTGATAAAGAAGAGCAAATGAATAGTAAAATTTTGCATTCATGAGTGGCATGTTTTTAGTGGATGTTGTACATTGTTGTTGTTGTATTATTGGCTGGATTATTTTGGTGTTAGTGGTTTTTTGTTTTATCTATTTGTGCTATTTGTTTTCAAATCATTTGTATGTGTGTTTGGTGTAGTGGTTTTGTTGGGTGTGTTGGTTGTTTTGACGAGGGTTCGAGTTCTGGTTTGTTTTTTTAGTCTTTTTTCCCCTTTTGTTGAAAGTGGTGCATATATTGAAAAACAAGTGTTAATGAATAGTAAATTTATGCTTTCATAGATGACATGTGTGGTTGGATTGTTTTTTGTGTGTTGGGGGGTTTAGTGATTTTTTTATATATATGTCATTTGTGTGAAGATTGAATAACATATGTGTGTTTGGTATGCTGGTTTTAGTATATGTTGTATATGTGATGACATGTGTTTGAATCCATTCTGTTTTTTAAACGTGGTATGTTTTTGTGATATGTGTTTTTTGAAACATATAAATTATTAGCGTGCATGAAGCAACATCTATTTCTAACTTCGAACCTAAAACTCACGCAACGCGTGAGCCGAAGGATCTATCTAGTTTGAGTTTATTGTAATATGGTTTGAAATTCAATAAAATTAACTTCATTGTGGTTTTATGAATATTATTTAAGTTGTATAATTATTATTTAAATTTCAATGTTGAATAACTCTTTGAAGTTTAAAATATCAGTTTATTTAAACTTAAAAATATTTTAGCAGTCTCCTAACACTAAAAACAAACAGTCTTCTTTTACAGACTATAGAGGCTTAATTCACTTCTTCTTCATATATAGATGTTTGCACATTTGATTCGCAAACTGCATGCATTTTATCTTTGAAAAAACAAACTGCACCTAAATGTGGGAGATGCATAAAGTGTTTTCTTTTTAATGGTGACTTTTCTGAATTATGACGGACACGACCTCCATCACATGGGGGTCCCTAAAACAAGTCAGGCAATCTAGGGTGTACAAGGTTCGGTTCCAAACCTCGAAACCAGCCAAACTAGTCATCGGTACGATTTCACGGTTGGTTTACGGTGTATACAAAAAGCCGTTTAAAAAAACCGAACCGGACCGTTATGAATGGTTTGGTTTACGGTTTATACCAAAAACCGTTCGTAAAAAACCGAACCAGACCGTTCATGTGTGTGTGTGTATCTGGGGCGGATCTATGGTCTAGTCAGGGGTAACCCGAGCTACGGATCAAATTTTGCTGGTTAGTAGAAATTTTGCAGATGTTTTTCCGGTTTTATATACAGGATACCCCTAAGCAGCTCTGGTGAGAAACAATCGAACGTTAGTTGCAGGTTTTTACTAATGAATAAGAGTTGTAGTTTTTAACTTATGAAAGAGAAGATGTAGTTTTTAAGTGATTAAAGAGAGTTGCAGGTTTTAACTAATGAAAGAGAAGATTAAATTTCTCTTTTATTCCTATTTAATTAGGTCTACTAAATTATAGGAACTGTCAATGTAAGCATGTGCATTGTGTTGTCAACTTTTAAAAATAAGAGTAAATTACATTTTTTGGTTTTTATAATAAGTCAAATTACGGATCGTGGCCTTTATTTTAAATTTTTGCACTGGTTGGCCTTTATATAATTTTTTCTCACGGTTTTTATAATTAGGCCTTTAAATTTTTGCAGGAGGAGAGAGAGCCTTTATTTTAAACTTTTCCAGTTAACTCCAGGGTATTTTGGTCATTTTACCTTGAGGTCAAATATTATTAATGTGGTTATTATTTGGGGACCATTTATGTAATTTCTTCAAGCTATATATATATATATATAGAGAGAGAGAGTTGGGATCTTTTAAGAACATCATCTAGATCTAAGAACTTGAGGAGCTTTTCAACCAATCTCAAGTTGACACATCATCTCATCTTTAAACTCCATTACTCCACAATTACTTTTTTTTAACACTGCGTTTTTACAACCCAAGGCTCTCTCTCCTCCTGCAACTTTATGTCTCCATCAAGTCTCTACTCACATTTTCTTCTTATTTTCAAAATCTATATCCCACACACCAAATCAAACACCATTTATTATATTTAACCTCATCTCTCTCTCTAAATCAAGAACACACGCTTAAAAGACTGTTGAGTTAGTTGTGTGACTTGATGAAGAAGTCTTGTGACTCAAAATCCATATGTTGAATATGATCTCATTTCAGTTTTATGTCAAACTCATGAAGACGAAATCAAATAATGATAGTGAAGATGTCGCCGATGATGTTGTCGACTCCATTGATGATCGAATCCTCGTCTTTTCTTATTGGTTTCGTCCCACAGGTACAACTTGATAAGCTTGTGGTACTACCTCTTTAATGCTTTGTTTTTTTTGTTTTGAGGGTAGTTAACGACTGTGTTAGGATGTGTTTGATGATAATAATAATAATCTTTTTAAGTTGTTATATATATATATTTTTACTGGTTTGTTTTAAATTTTAATGGATCTAGAACATGACAATATAATTTTTTTAAGTTGTTATATTTTTTGGTAACAATCAAAAGCAATGAGTTAGTTGACTGGTCAAGATTTTAATCTTCAATTTATATCCTCAGCCAATGTCTTTATTTCAAAACTTCCATCAAATATAATATATTAATTAATTTTCATATAATATATTCATATTTCTATTGTTAGGGAGATAACGGGTTCAATAGGTTCTTTACTTCCATATAATTGTTGGGTTATGAAGAATTAAAGTTATGGGTTATTGTTATTTTTTTATGAGATTTGGTTAACTTGCTTGTTTAATTTGATTTTAATTAAACAATGTGAAGTTTAATTTTAGATATTGTAGTTGGATTACACACGTACCAAGTAATTTCATTTTTGTATGACTGATTACATCTTCATTTTTATATCATTCAGTTATTATATTTTATCTAAATTCTTGATTTTGTAGGAGAGAGGCTGGTAACTTTATATTTTACACACGTGTAAAATTTACATCCATGTAATTTGTTATTATTATAAAATTTACACCATTAAATTGATATTTTTATCTTTAGCACAAGTATAGTCATGATGTATAGATTTTTTTGTTCATTTAGTATTATATTACATTTGAGTGAATTTAAATTTCCGAAGTTGCTATACTTTTTGTTTAATGTTACATGTATTATGATATTACATACGTCTTATAATAGAATACTACATATCTATAATCAGATATAGAGATATTGCATATATGTTATACCGACCATTATTATTTTAATCTCTGTTGGTCCATAATGATCGTGATTTCAGTGCTTTGTTGACTTGTTTAACACAAATATAACCAATACATGAAGAACAAAGTGTAGAAAGTCCAAATAACCCAATAACAAGATCCAACACACAATCGAGGTTAATAAGCTACAAAGATAAGTAGAATAAGCTCCTAGCACCTCAATAGAACGATTACACAACACAAATCAGTGAAGAATGGCTTGAGTAAAAGATGTGCAAAAGTTGTATAAATGTGAAGATAAGGTTACAATATATAGTAGTGTTAGGTTCGCTGATAGATTCGCTCTAGCGAATCTATCCAGCGAACCAACACAGGTTCGCTGGGCACATAGGTTCGCCCAGTCGACACCAGATACAAAAGACACTATGACCTGCGGGCGAATCAATAGATTCGCCCGTAGGTTCGCTAGAACTAATAACATTACAAGATAAACAATTACAACCAAAAGTAACACCGACAAGCCGGTGGGTCCAACCTATACATAGTGACTATCAATACTCCCCCTAGGTTGGACCTCACCTGGGGAAGTCTTCTGATAAGCTCCGTCTTCATTGGCTTCAAAGATGTTCGATGAACGCTCCTGCCCTTTCTTTGATCCCGGCCATTGGGTTTGTATAATCTTCAGTTCCGGCCTCATCTTCACTCAGATTTAGCATTGAATCTACAAAATCAGCATCTGCGACCTCTGTATCAGGCTCAAGTTGAACTATCGAATCCGCCTGTATCTCAGCAGTTGGCTCCTCGCTTACTACCTCCAAGTCAATCACCTCTACAGGTTTCTCAAACCTCTGTTCAATAGATCGATCAAGCTGTCTTGTCAGATCATCCATGTCCATTTTCAGGTCATCCGACCTCCTCAATCTTTCATTTACAGCTTCAAGCTCAGCACGAATTCCCCGGGCTTTGTTAGCAACCTTCACAAACAGGTTTGCCTCAGTAGCAGTGTCAACTCCAGCCCCGTGCTTAATTCTGTGCTCGCACAACACCTTTAAATCTTCATCACAGAAGGAGAAGACCTCCATAGGATCAAATAGACGTATCTCAGGACGGTCTTCCCCTTGAAGTCTGATGACGGCTTCCCCAGTGCTATTGTCATAAAACCATTTCATGAAATTTTGCAGTCTCGGTGGCTGAGTGTCTGGGACCCTGACCCTCGTCATTACTTTCGGAGCATCTATTTTCAGCACGATCTTGCCCTTCCATGACACCCAATGTTTATCCACCTTCTACCTCATCCTCCTGGGCTTTTGGTAACCAAATTCAACAAAATTTGACTTAGCGGCCTCCTGAATCGCAACTTCAAACGCGCAAGCTCTGCCACTATCTTCTTTCCCAAGTAGTGGTAGCTCTGCTAGTCTCCTCAAATCCCATCTAGGAAAGGTGGCAAAGTGCTTTCGGTTCTTGACGTATGTGATGTCACCACCCCTCCTTTTAATCATATACGCCTCCACCAAACAGTTGTATTTCCATGCAATGATCTGTCTATCTTGCTGTTTGGTGTTGGGTTCATCTATGTGTTGGAATATCGGCACCTCAGGCATGACTTCTTCTTCCTTCATGAACCATTCGGATTTGTCTAATTCAGCATGCTCGAACTGATAGCTCATCCCTTTTTCCTCAACTTTGTATATCTCCGGTTCATCCTCAATATCCTCCTCACTTTCAGCATCAATATCAGTATCAGGTTCATCAACCAATGTATAATCCACCCCAGATCCACCTACAACTTCATCCCCTTCAAATGTATCCAAATCAATCCCCATTTCTTCATCAAACTCTTCCTCCACGGCTTTTCCCTTTCCTTTATCACCAAAGTCAACATCCATTAACGGATATTTTGCAATATCCGTTAAGGAGATCAGTTCCGCTTCAGACATCGCCGGTTCAGACCCAACATTCTTCTTCATATCATTTAGCTCTTTGAAGATTCTAACTAACAAACACTGCTGGTCCTTCATCATACGACCCATCTCGTATATGACAGTGGATTTCTCAGCATCCTGTTTCTCCAATTCTTCATGTTTATATTTTAGCTCAGCCAGATCAGCCTTCAAACTCTCAACCTCATCCTTCAACTCATTCCCAGACCCAGCAGATGTACCCCCTATATCGTGCTTCGCCTTCTTTGATGCCTCAGAGTGTATATCAGATCTTCTTTTCGTTCGAAGTTCTCTGCCCGCATCTATTTCAGCTTGTATCTCATCCACCTCTCTATCAAATGAATAATCTTTATCCTTCGCATAAGCCTTCCTTTTCTTTATCTTCTTCTCTACCACTTCTATATTTTCTCCGCCCCTTTTTCTTTCGGTCTCAATCAACCTCTGTATATACACCCATCTCTCAGCGGTATACATGTTCTCCCATAAGTAAGCCGTCCTGCCCACACAGTCCGACCTTACCGCTTTGCAATCCTTGAAGATCCTCTGATGCATATCCCAAATTTTCAATTCAGCACCAAATATCGGTAAATCGGGCAATTTATCATTCAGCACCATCTGAATGAATCTTGGATACATCAACCATTTAGCCCCTTTGCTGGCATGGATGTTCTCGAGCATGTAGTTGAAAATCAACTTAGCGAGATTTGCTTTTTGCCCTCGGCAAAACAGCATCATGGCTCGAGCCCAGTCCAAATTCAGCCCGTCTGTACCCCCCTTTCTGTGATCCAGGCACATAATAAATACATGAGCTATATACCTCCATTCCTGGATCAGGTACGACTTAACGAACTCCATCTTCTTTTCTCCGGGCATCGGACCCTCATACCCAGCTGTCCGGAAAGCCCCATACACCTCTTCCGCAGTCATACTAACCTCATCACCTACATCCTCTTCTAATCTAAGGATCCTAGCAAGATCAGCCTCTGTGAATACCAGATCATAACCACCGACCTTGGCACAAATGCGTGACGGCTGTACCGACACGTTCATAACGGCAGTTCCCCAAAAATCCCGAACATACGTCTCATATATAGTTGGTGAGTGAGAGATGGCATAATGTATATGAGACGATTTCAGCCATTTGATTGCGTCTCTATAGCTCACGGCTTTTTCATTGTTTTCGTCAAGTAAAGCACACATATTGTGCTTTTTCTCAAAGAATAAAGTCGACATTTTGCCTGAAAAATAAACGGAGATTGATCAAAAATGAAGATTTAAAAATCAGAAAATAGATTCGCTGGAAATTAGGTTCGCTGGTATAGCGAACCTGAGATTTCGGCATCAGAACCTATAGATTCGCTGACATAAAAAATCAGTCATTGTTGTCGAGCGAATGTATAGGTTCGCTAGAAACAGTCGGGCGAATCTATGTTGTTGCGCGGGCAGCATAATGACATAGATTCGCTCGAGGTCTTGAACTTTCGTT
The DNA here is from genome assembly GCA_030867185.1 of Tagetes erecta. Lineage (NCBI taxonomy): Eukaryota > Viridiplantae > Streptophyta > Magnoliopsida > Asterales > Asteraceae > Tagetes > Tagetes erecta. The sequence continues at coordinate 63,822,642 of CM061488.1, forward strand.
CAGGTTCGCCAGAAGAACACTTAGATTCGCTGGAAACCCTAGTTTTTCAAAAACGGCCGAAATCACATACAGTCAACTATTTTTAGGCATTTAAAGCAACAAATAGGTAGTATAATCACAGGACGAGGCTATTATGAAGTATAACCCTATCATTTAACACACAATCAGTCATTTAATCACCGTATAATCATACACCAGCAGATTCAACAGATTTAAGTGCGATTAAGGGTTTAAAACTTTGATTAAAGTGAAATCGAACACATACCGAGCAATAAGATGAAGTTTAATGTGTGAAAAAGCCGTAAAACGGTGAGAATCGAACGTTGGTGGTTAGTATTTTTAAAAAAAAACGTGCTACAGTGGTGGGTAAGCGAATAAGTGAGAAAATTTCGCTGTCACTAGGTATATATACAGACATAGGTTCGCTGGCAGTCAGTCCAGCGAACTTTAGGTTCGCTGGAAGACCAACAGTCAAGGCAGCCGACAGGTTCGCTAGAAGGTTCGCTGACACAAAAACAACGATGTTTCATGTCAGCGAAACAAAAAGGTTCCGGGCGAACTTTGAGCGCCGAGCGAACCTGTAGGTTCGCCTTAGGTTCGCTAGACAAACAACAAAAAAAATATTTTTGGTTTTTCTTAAAAATTTTAAAGACTTTGTAAATCCGTGAAAACGTCCCACGATATCAACGCTCCAAAAATAAACATAAACACATATAATCCTAATATTTTAAAAAAAATAAAATTAAAATGAAGTAAAATGAAATAAAATAAAATAAAATTAGAATAACAGGAGACGGTTTTAAACGCTAGAAAGGATATATTTTCTTCATGATGTTTTGAGTAGAATCCGGAGAATCATCGATTGGCGGGATTGCAGATATGTTTGTCCATTTAAACCCATGCCTTAGTCCTTTCAACAAGAGATCAGCAGCTTCTTTTATCATGTTTTCGGTTAGATTGAAGAAACTCAGACAACTCGGTCCCCACAGACATCTAGGTAAAAAGAACAGGTTCTGCCATCAGGGTATATCTGAGCAATACTATTGACTTTGCTTGAATTTCAATGATCAACTTTTGAATGTTGACAGATGCATTAGCATTTTTGACACTTGTGCAATTTTTGCATCTTTTCTTTGTGAGTGGAGCGTGTCAGCGATTGATTCATTTTGAATACAATGCGACTTATTATTTGGGAAACTCAAATAGTCTAGAGCTCCAGGTCTATACTCACGTATAACAGAGGAGATAAACATTTGAGCATGCTCGGTGAATCTTCAGGTCAATACTTCCGTATAGCAGAGAAGATTCACCAACTCCAGGTCAATACTTCCGTATAGCAGAGGAGTTAAGCACTTGACACAAAACGTTCTGAGGAGTTAACGAGTAACTCACTCAGAGGCTTTTCCGAAGAGCATCACTAGCAGCTTTTTATTTTATTTGTTTTGCATACTAGAAACTCGATTCGGGGATAGGGCGAGGGTGATTTGGGATTTTTAGGGAAATCAAGACAAAGATTTGACACTCTCAACCCATTTTTGACAGAACCATTATCTTTGTGCAATCCAATCACGTCAAGGAGATAATCCTTGTTGTCGAGATCTTGAGCGTTATGTTTGGCTGCACAATCACTGTTTACTTCGTTTTCGGGCTGAGCCTATCTGACATATCCCAAACGCAATGCTTCTGACCTCCTTCAACGACTCTTCAACACCAATCAAAACGGAGATCCTGAAATAACAAAATTTGAAAAACTATAAATAGTTAATCTTTTATATCTCCCCCAAAATTTCTATATAATAGCCGTCTAATAAGAAATTTTTGTTTTTCAGATTTTCTTAATATATATATAAGTATATATACAAAAGTAAAAGAAAAATAAAAGAAGATAGAATGAAATGAAGTAACGGAGCAATGAAAACGAGTGACCCACGGATTTTTCAAAGAAGATAAAGACCAGATTATATACAAAGACCAGATTATTTACATATTTACAAAAAAGGATTCTCACAGAAAAGGTTTTCAAAAAGATATAAGTCCAAGCATGGAGATCAATTCATAAAAACGTGGTTTGTCAAAAGTTTTTGTGAAAAGATCTGCTTTTTGCTTTCTAGTTTCGATAGGAATAATATCAATAAACCCCTTTTCCTGTGCATCCCGGATTGCATGAATTCTTGTTTCAATGTGCTTGGTTCGAGTGTGATGAATGGGATTCTTGGCGATTCCAACAGCAGCTTCATTGTCACAAAAGAGTGGCGTGTGAAGAAAGTTGATGCCATAATCCATCATCTGATGTTGAATCCACAGCACTTGGCAACAGCAACTTGAAGCAGCAATGTATTCTGCTTCTCCTGTGGACAGAGAGACTGTTGTTTGCTTCTTGCTTTGCCAGGAAACAAGACATTCTCCAAGGTATTGACATCCACCGGTGACCGATTTCCTGTTAATCCTGCAACCAGCATGATCACTATCAGAAAAGGCATGTAAATCAAAGTTCCCACCTTTTGGGTACCAAAGTCCCAAACGAGAGGAACCCTTAAGGTAACGAAAAATTCGTTTAACAGCTTTTTCATGTGATTCTTTTGGATTGGCTTGGAAGCGAGCACAGTAACACACGGCAAATGTAATATCTGGACGACTTGCAGTCAGATACATGAGAGATCCGATCATCGAGCGATACCGATGAGCATCCACAGGATTCCCATTATCATCGGAAGTAAGGCATGTTTGAGCAGTAAAAGGAATCAATTCAGGAGAAGAATCATCCATGCCGAACTTCGTGAGGATTTCTTTGATATATTTCTCTTGGTGGATTAGAATTCCATCAGGCTTTTGCTCAACTTGCAGCCCCAAGAAGAAACACATCTCCCCCATTATAGTCATCTCAAAACGATCCATCATCACCTTCTCAAATTCTCTACACAACCCTTCATTAGTCGAACCAAAAATGATATCATCAACATACACTTGAACGATCAGCAGCTCGCCATCCACCTCCTTCTTGAATAATGTCATATCTATACTCCCACGTGAGAAACCCTTACTGAGGAGATACTGTGTCAAAGTTTCATACCAGATCCTTGGAGCTTGATGCAACCCATACAACGATTTGTCAAGCTTGTAAACCTTTGACGGGAAATCAGGATCCTCGAAGCCTGGTGGTTGACATACGTAGATCTCCTCATCGATGTCTCCGTATAGAAATGCACATTTCACATCCATCTGATAAACCTTAAAGTTTTTGTTCGCAGCATGTGCAAGAAAGATTCTGATGGCTTCCAGGCGAGCGACTGGAGCAAAAACTTCGGTATAGTCAATTCCCTCCTCTTGGGCAAAACCTTGAACAACCAGTCTCGCTTTATTTCTAATTACTACACCACGATCATCTGGCTTGTTCCGAAAAACCCATTTAGTGCCGATTGGACACTTGTTAGGAGGAAGATCAACCAGTTCCCAAACTTTGAGCTTCCTGAATTGCTGCAGTTCCATTTGCATGGCATCCACCCAACTCGGATCTTCAAGAGCCTGTTTATAATTCTTTGGAACGACTTGTGACAGAAAGGCTGCATAAAGACATTCATTAATCAAACCGCTCTGACTCCGGGTTCGCACACCATCGGTAATAGATCCAATGATATAATCGTGAGGATGGTTTTTCAGGGTTTTGAAATCGGTGTTGAGTAGTAAAGGATTTTGATCGGTTGAGGATGTTTGATTTGATGGTTGTGACGGTGTAGGTGATGGGATGGTAGTGGATGTGGATGGAATATCTGATGGAGAAGTTTGAACAGTTTGAGGTTGTGGAATATCTGGTGGTGGTGATGGGATGTCAAATGAAGTGGGAGGTAGTTGTGTGGCGGATGTGGAAGGTTGTGATTGTGATGGTGTAGGTGTAGGATTGAAAATAGAAACCGATGAGTGTGGAATGATGTCATCATCGTCAGAGTCAGGAAGATTAAATGATTTGAAAATGGTGGTGGCATCATAAAACCAGGCCGGTTCACTACCAATACTTGTAGTGTTTGATTCTTGCCAATCAACATAGTAGGACTCTTGCACAATCCGCGTTCGCTTGTTGTAAACGCGATACGCCTTTTGTGTGTTAGAGTATCCCACAAAGAAGCATTCATCAGAGACAGCCCCAAACTTCGTCTTCTGATCTTGAGTATTCAAAAGAGTGCAAGAACATCCAAAGGGGCGTAGAAAATCAATCAGCGGCTTAATCCCTCGAAACAGTTGGTATGAAGTCTTCATCTTTTCTTTGACTATCAGTACCCTGTTAAGAACATAAGCAGCACAATTAACCGCTTCAGCCCAGAAAATAATTGGAAGTTTTGACTCGATCAGCATAGTTCTAGCGGCCTCCACAAGAGTTCGGTTTTTCCTTTCAGCAACACCATTTTGTTGTGGTGTTCGGGCAGCGCTAAACTGTCTGAGAATACCCCGTTGTTCACAGAAGGAGTTGAAGATGTGGTTTCTGAATTCAGTTCCGTTATCGCTTCTGATGGCTTGAACCTTCTTCTTTCCAAGAACCTCTATTAGAGGTATTAACTTCATCAATTCTTCTGCAGTCTCACTCTTGTTCGCCATGAATCTCACCCAGGTGTACCTAGAGTAATCATCTGTGACAACCAAGCAATAAGACTTTTTAGCAATTGATTTGACACTTATTGGACCGAATAAATCAGTATGTAACAATTCGAGGGGTTCTGAGATAGTATTTGTAATTTTGAGTTTATGTGGCTTTTTGTGCTGTTTTCCTCTAGCACAAGCCATGCATTTCTCGACCACAGAAAAATCCTTTTGTGGTAAACCCCTGACCAAATTGTTCTTAACCAATTTATTCAGAATTTTAAAATTGATGTGTCCTAAACGTTTATGCCACAAAAATGATTCAAAGGATGATGCTTTAGACAGGAGACATGTCACGGTGGAATTTGATTCCTGTGAACCCATATTCAACATATAGGTGTCATTTCGTCTCGGAGCTCGCATGATCACCATATCTTCGGGAATAGTAAACTCTGGCTTCAAGAACAGGCATTCATTTGGAAGAAACAGCACAGGAATATTCTTATCACAGATTTGTGATACACTCAGAAGATTAAATGCCAGCTCAGGAACATAGTTGACGTCTTCCAAAGTAAGTGAGCCATTTGAGACTTCTCCTTGACCAATCATCTTCCCCCCTTTCTTATCTCCCGCAAAAGCAACATATCCTCCATTTATGATACTATAGTTAGTAAGAAGATCCTTCAATCCTGTCATATGTCTGGAACATCCGCTGTCAATATGCCAATGACTATTTACAACGGCATTTGAATGTTCCTGACATTTATTAAAAGAAAAGAAAAGTTAGACCTTTGCAATAGGCACCCAAGTCTTTGTGTACTTGGGTGGAGAAACAGATGAAGTGTTGCAAAAGAAACTATTTACAAAAGTGTTTAATCTTTTTCTGATAGATTTTTGCTTTGGACTATTTTGGATTAATTTGGAACATTGCTTGACAGTGTGACCAGTATTTCCGCATTTAAAACAGTGAGACTTCAAACCGGTTTTGGGAATTCTGTTGACAGGAATTTTATCCATTACAATTTCCTCATCACATTCAGACAGTTGTGAGTCACAGTCACTGTAAGTGTCATAGAGTTCTTTTAACTTACTTGTTGTGACTTTAACTGTATCAGATTCAGGCTTTGGTTTAAGAATGTATGAAAAAGATGATTCCTTCTCTTTTGGTTTTGAAATTCTCACAGGTGTGAACGTTGGAATTTGGTGAGTGAAGAACTTTTGAAAACAGTTTGTTTTAGTTTGACTTTCAGAGACATGACCTGAAAGTTTGTCCTTGTCATTCACACACACATTTTCATTCAAATCATCATTCAACACATTAGGGTTTGAAGTGGAGCACCCTAAATTACTATTAAACATGAAATTGTCTGAATATGTCACATTACTACAAACAGGATTAACTAAACAAATGTCTTCAAAAGACTTCTTGGAATCAGAACTACTGCAATCACTACTGTCAGAACAACCGAGCCCAACACTCCCACCATACGCGTACTCCTCTCTAACTTCCTTAAGGTTTACTTCACTCAAACCTGCAATGGAACTGTCAGTATCGTTCTGCATAATCTCTTGAATTAACTCATTTGAGGGATGAGGAATAGGTGTAGGAGAATAACAGAAAGTACTGGGTGGAGGATATGCATATGTTTCATTTTTACTAAAACCCAAACCTGTCTTGACCCTGGCCCCCCTTTGATTCTTGCACAGTTCCTCCCTTTTCATACCAGATATGGTCCACTGCTGCAATTTGTTTTTCAGTTTTCTTGCTTCAAATTCAGCAAGTGTAACTTGTTCAGTCAAGTAGTTAATTTCACAGTTCTTTTCTAAAAGAGTTCTTTTTAAGTGTTCATTTTCTTTTAAAGCCTCTCTTAACTTGACAAAATATTTTGATTCATTTAATTTAAGCTCTTTGTTGGTTCTTTTTAATTCGTTTTCGTTTGACATTAATAATTTATTTGCTTTGTATATGCCAATTAAACGAATTTTGCAAGCAGATGAACACATATCTTCAATAACATCGTAAGGAAGACCGATTACCAGTTTCTCGGCGGCCAGAGCACGATCACATTGACAGTAGGGAGTGCTTCTCTTGAATTCATCAACTGCATCCAGCCTTGCCTTTTCGATCATTTCTTCCAAGCTAGCCTTTGACTCTTCCTCATGCTTCACTTCATTAACAGCTGCTTCACAAACCAACCCAGAATGATTCAGATGTCCTTGAGCAATAACATCTGATTGAACTTGAACAGCATCCTTCACTTTCTCTTCTTCTTCATTTCCAAAAAATTCTTTGAACGGATCAAAGAGATTTATATCATTGTCATCAAACTCAGTAATTTCAGCAATAAGGGCATGGTTGATCTCCTCCTTGGTTTCTTCGATTTCAGCACTCCAGTCAAAGTTGGTGAGAAGTGCAGTTTCATTCTTTGACTTTGCTTCCTCAACCTTTTCTTGAATTGGAGCAGATCTTGGACTTACAGAGTTAACTGGCTCAGAAACGATTGGTAATGGGCATTCTCTCTTGAAGTGGCCCAGTTGTTTGCAGTTATAGCATCGTAACTTTCCCTTGTCATAACCCAGCTTAGCATTCTGTCCTTGATTTCCAAAGTTTCTTCTGCCAGTTCTTTCCATAAATCGTCTGGCACGAAGAGTGAGCATAGCCATCTGCCATTGAATATCTGTTTCCTCCAAATCATCAGGATCCACCTGATACATATCTTCTACTGTCATACCCTTCCCTTTCAATTCACCTGCAACAAGAGCTTCATAACTGTGAACAAACATTCCAAATAAAGCCATAGTATCTGACGGAATCTGTGTGGTGACAGACGCATTCGAACTTGAACCAACACTTGAAGGTACACCGGCAGATTTAGCAGATACATGACTTGATGGTCCTCTAGATGCAGTACTGTACATATATGAGTTTGCAGCGGATGAGATAAGTGCAGCATTTTGAGAGGGAATGTTTGGAACCATCATTGACTGGTTATATTCTCTTCTTTTCACGTCAAGGTCGAAAGACTTCAGCTTGTTGATGACGTCCATCAGTTTGTAGTCAGGAAAGTTTCTCTCTTGTTTCAGCAGCTTGATTTGAAGGCTCCATTGAGGAGGAAGAGAATCTAACAGTTTTGCAACTTGTTCGTGATTGCCCAGCTTTTCATCATATTTCTTCAGATTACTTGACACAGATAGAAATCTATTTGTAATATCAGTCAAGTTCTCTTGTGAGTATCCCACAAAAGAGTTGAATTCCTTTTCAGCCTGAGCTTTTCTATCCAGTTTCAGATCTTCATTGCCATCATAAAATTCACACAATGCATCATACAGACTCTTTGCAGTTGTGTGTTCTGCAAACCGGTTGAAGATGTCCTGATGTAAGCAAAGTATCAGTGCCCCGAGTGCCTTCTTGTCTCGATCTAGTAATCTGATGTCTGCTTCAGTGAAAGTGCTTGGATTTGTGTTTGTTGAAGTAACAGTTCCTTCAACAGTTGTTGGCACGTGCGGACCATTTACGATAGATTCCCATTGGTTGTAATCCGTGTAGTAGAAAAAGGCTTTCAGACATCTTTTCCAGTCTTCAAAGTTTTCACCACTAACAAGCCTCGGAGGCCTATTAGGTTGAACGCTATCCAGATCATTCATATTCAATGTTGATGAAGTCATAACTTTGACCAGATAATAGATTCGCTGAAAAATGACAGATTCGCTGGCTAGTTTCGCTAGAAGAACACAGCAGATTCGCTGGCAAATTCGCTGGTAGCAGATTCGCTCGACAGTCAAACAGTTTCGCTGACGAGCAAGCACAGATTCGCTGGCCTGATTTTGGCAGCAGTTTCGCTTGCACAGTCAGCTAGACAGGTGAACTTTCGTTCGATGATATGTTAGATTCGCTGGCCACAACCCAACCCAAACAGGACAGAAGTTTGAATTAGATTCGCTGGATAAACTGACAGATTTGCTGCAAGAACAATTAGTTTCGCTGGTAGCTCAACCACTCTGAAACAGTACGGAAACAGCTCGAAAACCCTCAAAACTTGACCATTTGCCTACACGTTTGTTTTAAAAGCTTTGTATGTCCAAAAACCACAAACCTTGACCAAAATACAACTCCAAAACACAAGAAACAAGCTTCAAACAGAATCAAAAGACTTTGACCCAAAAACATCAAAAAATCAACACAAAAATCACTTGAATCAAACAATCAAGAGCACTAAGGCTCTGATACCATATTGTTGGTCCATAATGATCGTGATTTCAGTGCTTTGTTGACTTGTTTAACACAAATATAACCAATACATGAAGAACAAAGTGTAGAAAGTCCAAATAACCCAATAACAAGATCCAACACACAATCGAGGTTAATAAGCTACAAAGATAAGTAGAATAAGCTCCTAGCACCTCAATAGAACGATTACACAACACAAATCAGTGAAGAATGGCTTGAGTAAAAGATGTGCAAAAGTTGTATAAATGTGAAGATAAGGTTACAATATATAGTAGTGTTAGGTTCGCTGATAGATTCGCTCTAGCGAATCTATCCAGCGAACCAACACAGGTTCGCTGGGCACATAGGTTCGCCCAGTCGACACCAGATACAAAAGACACTATGACCTGCGGGCGAATCAATAGATTCGCCCGTAGGTTCGCTAGAACTAATAACATTACAAGATAAACAATTACAACCAAAAGTAACACCGACAAGCCGGTGGGTCCAACCTATACATAGTGACTATCAATCTCTCTTATAATAAATTGCTAACCCATCTTCCCACATTAAGCCACTTGTCACCACCATATTCCTTCTCAGCTTTTATGTGGATCTGGTTGTGACCCGGTTGAATTATTTGCCCCGTTCAGTTTCTATGTCGGATCTAATATAAACACCTAACACATAAGTTTTAGGTTTTATTTCCCACATACAGAAACCCTATCTCACTCTAATCGCCTCTTCCATCTCCCTCATCCATGATTCATCCCTCATTCTCCAATCTCCATCAACCGTTCTCAAAATCTGTAGTAGGCTGGATCGATGGCTTCAAACTCACGGTTAGTGCTATACTGTATCTTTATGCTCATCGTTTGATCTGTCTAATTAGATACTCCTCTTCAAATCCTAAATTAAGGTCTTTTTCGCTTGCAATTTATGGATCTAATATTTTCTTATATGGAATTGATTAATCAGTTTCAGTCACGCATCTTCTCTATGTTCTTGGTTTCATCGAAATAGGTTAGTTTCTCAACGATATATTGTTGATTACATATATGTTTTTATTTGATCTTTACTATTAATCGAGTAAGATTTTTGGGTTTTTTGAATTCATATGATTTCTGATTCATATGAACACTAATCGATGATAGTATATGATTTTTCTTCTTTATGCCCCTGTTATGTTTTATAATATATTCATATGTCATTAGGGTTTAATCATGCTTAATGGCTTTCCTTTATTGTTTTTTTCCTTTATTGTTTTTACTGCTTTTGTAACTTAAGGGTTTAATTTTGGTCGACAGTTTTGGTTTTCCAAAAGAAGACATGCTTGGTTATTGTATGAGTTAAACAAGCATGGATTTTGGATGTTATTTACTATAATTCAATGCTTGAAGAGAAGGAAGCTTCATGAATGGTCATATATAAATAAGCTAAAAGTAAGTTGCGGTAACTTCCTTCTTTTATACGAAGAAGTAATTTATACATTCTGCCATTTTTGAATGAAAAATGATGATAGAGTGTCTTATGTGATTGAATAGTATGTAACAAACTAGCATGTTTGTGCCATTGTTATGAATTTATGATTTGTTTTTGTGACCAGGTTAATGTCTCTATATTGTCATTAAATTGAAGGGATATAAGTCTGGCACAAGCATTTTATTGATTTCATGGTAAATAGTCAATGTTCATACGTATGTTGGTTTGAATAATGTCAGGTATTATAGTTGGTTTGTAAGTGGGTGTACGTTTTGACAATGTCACCTTATGTTTTTAGTGCTACAAAACCTGTAAGTAAGTAGATACATACATGTGTTTGATGTATAAGTATTATTTACCTTTTGTGTTTTCAAGACTTTACATTTGTTAATATTCTGTTCTTTGCATAATTTATGCTATGTTGTTAATATGTGCTGTTGTTTGTTAATATCTCTGAATATATGTATATACTCTGACTTAAAGAACATTCACCCACCATCTTTGCATAATTTATGCTATTTTGTTATTATGTGTTGTTGTTTGTTAATGTATTTGAATATATATATATATATACTCTGACTTAAAGAACAATCACCCACCATCATGTCCAGTGGGAAAGTTCAAATTTTGTCTTTTTTATAATATTTATTTATACTTCATTTGTACTTGCCATTTGGGTTGGTTTATCCCCTAATCTTTTGTTAGTATTACTAACTTTGCTTGATGTTTTTACGATATGTGCTTAATGAATCTTTTATGTGTATGTAATTTATGTTTCTTTGTTGTAACGATTGGTGATGGGCATATTTTTGTAGGGTGAAAAGATCTTGAAAGCGATGGGCACTCTACATGGTTTCAATCATAAACCCCTCTGTTAAATACTTGAATAGCAGACATATTTTTCATGGGCACTCTAATGTTTACTTTGTGTCCAGGTTTACCATTTGAGTCTGGATCCACAACACCCCTGCCGGACAAAAAGTTGTTGATATTCATTCTTGACAGACTTCAAAAGTGCGTTTTAATTGTTTTTTTGCCTTTTTAGTAGAATACATCTTATTTCTTGTATTGTGTTTTGATTGAAGAGAATCTATGGCTATTAAATTGGTCTGCAGGAAGGACACTCATGTTGTTTTCTCTTAACCCATTGATCCAAATGAGGTGCTTTTTTTTAAAAGTGCACAAGTGACATCAATATGTTTTGTTTTAGTTTTTTCACTGATATGAAGAGGTTTGTTTGTATGCAGCTTCGTGACTACCATGAGATAATTAAGCAGCCTATGGATTTTTGTACACTGTTAGGAGCAAACTTGATGAGGGACTTTATTAAAATTTGGAAGAATTGGAGGTATATGTTGGTTTATTGTGGATTTTGGTATTTGTTAGTATTGTGATAGTATTGATCTAATTTAATGAATATGTTAAATTGCATGTTTCTTTCTCTCACAACAATAGTTTCTTCAAAGAGGTAGAGTAATATTCTCTACAAATGAGAGTGTTTGTGAAGGTTTTTATTTCTAAACATCTACAATTGTTTTATTTTGTTTAGGTATTTTATCATAATGTCACAGTTGCTCTTCATTATAGTGAATGAAGCATATGAAAACTTTGATGTTTTGATTTTGTAGGTGATGACATTTGATGAAGATTGTTTAGGCTCAACCTGAAGTGTTCGCGTTGAATGAAACTCTTAAGGAAATGAACTTGATAAAGAAATCAAGAAAACAACTTGTAAATTCATTGTTAATACCCACATGTTAAAAGTTCTCTTTCATATAAAATATGAATCATCAAATGTTAATGTAAGGTCTTAAAAATTAAAATTAGTATTCATTGATATTGTTTCATCCCGCGTGAACACGCGGGTTCTAACCTAGTAACTGAATATAACATTAAATATGTAATCCGAACAATTACATTTGGAAAAAGACATATTAACTATGTGTTTAATTAAAGTTACCTGTATTTTGAAATTACATATACGTTTTATTATTGCAACTGTATATAAAATTTTAAACATGTAAAGTTTGTAAAATTAAAATACATAAAATATTATATATTACTCATCTGTAATATTAAAGTACACTAATTTTAATGATGCTCTTTTGTACTTTGTATAAATCTTCTAAAATAGTATATAAATTGTACCTTAATTTCTATTTGTATTGTAGATTGTTGTTCTTCATCTTGGGTTTCTTTAGAGAGAAAAAGCGTTTTTGTTTGATTTGCAAGAACTGGAAATTTTTTAAATGGTTCAATACAAACACTCAATTACATCTTGTTTCCAACTGATTAGACATGCCTCGACTGCCGTTCCAATACCATACATCACTTTTTTTAGTCTACCGAAAATACCCTTATCATGCATAAAGTAAGTGTCTAGCCCTTTACCATATATTTTTTTAATTACAAAAAGGTTAAAAAATTATGGACCACATGATCACACTAGATCAATGAATGAGATTGATCCTCAAGGTTCTCTTAACTAGGGTATGCTCTCAAAATACCCCATATATATATATATATATATATATATATATATATATATATATATATATATATATATATATATATATATATATATATATATATATATATATATATCATCCACCACCATTATCCACCACCATCACACCATTCTCTCCTCCTCCATCTTCTTCTTCAACACCTACACTACACCACCAACCATCATTTCAATGGAGCCGGAGTTAATTGACGGAGAACACGAATTTCCCACCATAAATCTGAACCAAATTACTCAACTGTTTCACAACTGGTTCCGTTGATCCACCATCAAGAAACAACTTCAATTCCCCAAAATTAACAATCACACCACAGCCTCTACAACTCTCTACATTTTCCCTTACTTCCTTCAACTTTAAACTCATCAAATCTTCACTCAAATCCCCCAAAACACTCCAGCGAATAATGGATTTTTTAATGTTTTCTTGACCAACACGCAACCAATTCGTTTAAAATCTTCTTCTCCATGATCAACAGCAAACGGGAAACTAATCGCACTCTGGTTACATAACAACACAGGAGGAAACGTTAACGATGGCAGATGTAATATTGCGATTTTGATATCAGTGCTTCGAAATCCGGCATCACCAAACACCCTACTCACAATTGGATCATCTAGAATCGATAATATGAATTGTTTGAGCTCAACTTTAACAACCGATTGCGGGTTCTGTAGCTGTTGGATCTGGTACAACTGAAACGTATCTGGATCTCGTCGTTGATTCGCTTGTGAACGCTTGATCGCTGCCATGAGTGAATTGGAAACTGGTGGTTGGTGGTGTAGTGTAGGTGTTGAAGAAGAAGATGGAGGAGTGATGATCGGGTGATTGGGCGCCACTAAATAAGTTTAATTATATGTTTTTAAGCCCTAAAGTAGTCATAAGTGGTTCACATTTAAAGTTTTAATATTTGAAGAGACCAGTGGCTAGCATTATGCAATGTGATTGAATAAAGAGCGTACAAGATAAAGTGTTATATTTTGATTAAACTTGAGAACTACATTTGAGACGTGAAACAAATTTCTTAATTATAGATTGTAAATAGACTTTCTGTTCCCGAGTTTAATAAGATAGTTTTGATCTCTAGTGGTGTGTTAGATTTATTATTGCAGATCAAATGACAAATAAAGTGAGCAAAATGAAGAATGGAAGTTGAAATATGAAGTCAGGCTCACGTGGGAAATGTTAAGTCACAAAGTCTTGTTTGTAGTTGAATAATTATTTAATAAGTTGAGGTAAAAGTAAAGCCCACATGAAAGTATCACTTAAACAAAAAAAAAGGCTTATGATTGTGACGTGGGCAAAATCGCTTAACGGCCCATTTAGAGAAGGTGAATTAAAAACAAATTGACGACAATTGAAGGAGGATCATCTTATTCGTACGGCAGCAAGTTCGAAGGGAGGCAGCAGCCTTTGGCTGTCTTGGTTGTTCGACACGGATCAAGGCGAGAAGGTTTTAAGATGTCAGGCTAGTTTCTTCATGATCATCCCCGGGTTTAGGGTTAGTTATTATTAATGTTTTGTACTAAGGTTTTTAATACATTAGACATGGGTTTAACATTTGATTGATATTTGAACATTTGTATTTGTCTATGAATTGAATGTTTGAATGATTTTGAGTGTTTGTTCAATCTATGAGTTCATGATTTATTTGTTAATTAGTGGTTTTTATATTTGTTTTGGAAATCTTTTTGTCATTCACTAGCGCGATCAACTAGTAATCAATAACTAGGTTATCCACTACATTATTTATAACTTGTGTTTTTAAACGAAACCACCAGGTCCGGCATTGGTTTGGACCCGACCAACACAATGAAAGTTGGTCGTGGAATCATCTAATTTAACTACCCGTGAGTCTAGTTACTAACACGCTTTAACAAGAGGTCATGAACTATCTATGTCTATGTAGTTTCTAATGTGTTAAACCTTAGATGCATATCTTTTACATAATCTGAAACCCGGGTGTGATCATCTTTTAGTTTTATTTTAAAGCAATCATTTTGTTTATTTATTTTTAATCTAATCAAATCAACAGTCAAGAGACAATAGAGTAATATAGTTTAATTTGTTAGTTTATAATCTAGTTAAATAATCAGACGGAACTTGTAACACTAACCACATGCTCTTCGTGGAAATGATACCCGACTTACCCTAGCTATCTAGGTTAGTTAGGTTTTTGACTAGACCCTCACGACAGGTCTATCAAAATGGCGCCGTTGCCGGGGAGCTAGTGCGCTTAGTGTTATTTGTTTTGTTTGGTATTTTTGTCATTAGTTGTTTTTTTTTATTTAAAAAAAATATCCAAAAATATTTTGTCTCTTTGTTTTATTAGTTTCTTAAATAAAAAAAAAAAAACCAAAAAGATTTTTTGTTTTTATTTTTAGTTAATTTTTTTTTTTTTTTTTTTCATTTGTTCTTGTTTACCTCGGGTATTCTAGCTTGTTTGTGCAGGTTCTTTCATTACAAGCATAATAGGAATTCAAGGTTGTTAACTTCATAATGGATATGGAATATTATGCATGTGAGTCTTGTGGGATTCCCGGTCACAAGCGTGATAATTGCCATGAGTACTTGCAAAAGTGTGAGGATGCGAGAAGGAAATTATACAGGTTGGATGTTTACTATGGAGATACACCTTCATTTAATCCATACTACAAGCGTGATAATCTTGACGAGATTTTGAGAGAAGTGAAATTGAATAAGATCAACCGAGCTTTGGCAGAACCTCATCTTTCAAAAAAGAAACAACTGTTTTGGTTGAGTTGGAAGTATAATCTTATACAAGATGAGGTGCAGGAAAGAAATTCAAACCATTCTGTCATGGAAGAATATTATGCAAAAGAGAGGTGGATTTCTTCACAAATTCAGGATGACGTTGTGGAGACTAATACCACACCGCTTATCTCTGTTATTGAAACACCAGAAACTAAATCTGCCATGGCTGAGGAAATAGTGGATGAAGAGGTTAGAGATCTTCCAGGTCAAGAAAATGAGAGTACAAACTCAATTGAAGACAAACCTCTTGAAAGTCTAGTGATATGTGAAGTACAAGTTCATCCTAACCTTCCTCTCGCATCAATTACGCAAACCACTAAAGTTGGGGAAGAGGGTTTGAGGACCAAGAAAAAGGTAACACTGCAAGATCTTGGGCAAATCATCATGAAGTGGCTACGCAACAGTGTCTCAATTTACATGACGATCTCCGCGAAGCAGTTTTGGAATTGGCAAGTCAACTATCGAGCATTTGTTGGCAACGTGGCAGGTAAGTGTTCACTTCGACCACCATAGCGAATATCAGGTACGGTCTGGCTGAAGACCTAAAACTTAGCGCTACTTGGGAGGCAACCCAATGTTTGTTGTATTTTGTAGTTTTATTTTATTTTTATTTTATTTTATTTTTTATTTTTTTTGTTACTTTTATTTATTAATTTTTTTTACTTTTATTTATTTATTTTTTTATTGGTTTTGAGAACTTTGTGGGTGTGTTCCCTAGAAACCCTCACGAGACTTCACTCGTCCACTCGGGCCTACCGATGGGTTTAAAAGGCTTGTTGCATACGCTAAATGCAACCGTGATTCCTACGAAAGTGAGTTTTAGTTTTTTTTTTGTACATTATTATTTTTTTTTGTAGTTTTTTTTTTATTTAATTATTTTTAATCGAATTTGAACTTAATTGTTGCATTGGGGACAATGCAATGTTTTAAGTTGGGGAAGGGGGTTACTATTGGTTTAAGATTGTGGTTTTGAAATAAAGTCAAAAAAAATAAAAGTTGCAAAATTTTTAAAATTTTTGTGTTTATCACGACGTGAGAGGTTCGCTTCTACACGGTTTTTACAAAGTTTTGCAGATTCGTGATTGAGACGTTGCAGATCGTCAATTCCATTGAAGATCTAGCCACATTACCACTAGGTGAACTCGTTCCTTTTCTAAATTCTTTTAAAAATAATTAATTTTATGTCTTTGCATGATTAGTTAGGCATTTTAATATTTTGCATTTATTCGAATAAAATGGGGTTTGATTAAGGAGGAAAATGGCTAATGCCCCTAAAGCTCTCAATTGTGCATGAAAACTTAGTTGCAATGTAAATCGTTCGTGTTTGTTTAACTAGTGCATGTTGAGGTCCTTAGTCATGGTCTAATTCCATTATAACAAAAGAAATTGTGTTTAGCAAGTTTTTTTAAGAAAATATGTGAGAATTGCCTAACTAGGGGTAACAAGCTATTGGTGTAATAAAAGCATGCGCACATCGGCAACCCAATATCCTAACTTGGTGAGATTTTGAAGCCTACTAGAATCTTAGTTACACACAAATATTGTTTCATTTGTTGAGAGTAGGCCATATGTTACTTTGTTTTAGAACTTGTGTGGTTTGATACATGCTAAGACGGTGGACTTGATAAATGCACATAGATGATAAAGGCAACCTAGGATCCTTTTTCTTTTAACATCATTTTTGTATTTACCAGTTACCTAAACTTTCCCCCTAGTAGCCCCTGCTGAGCCTGAAACATTTTCTTTTGTTTAAACCCATAATTTTACCCAAATCAACCCATTAACCTTTACCAACTGTTGATGACATCCAAAGTATTGTGTTTATTGTTATATCTAGTTATGAAGTATAAAAAGAAAAAAAAAACAGAAAAGAAAAGAAAAGAAAAAAAAAAGAGAAAAAAGTGGAAAAAGAAAATCCGAAAAAGAAAGAAAAAAAAAGATATAAGTTGTGAGATATGGGTTATTTGTGTACCCAAGTTTTGTTTTGTTTGAATTATATTTATGTGAATAAAAATGTCAACAGTTTTGTTTTCACTTTTTATTTTTAGCCACTTTCACAACCTAACATTCCTACCCTAGCCTAAGCCCAAAACCCGTAAGTCCTTTAGATGTGTGCATTGTCTATGTGTTACTGTGGAGGTTTGATTGTCACTCAAGCTTATGATAACAAAATTTCATTTTTGGTTCTTTTGAGTGATATATTGGTGCATCTTTCACCAATCCAGAAAATAAACCGAGCGGAGTGAAAATTGTGAGGGGTGTGTGGCATGAAAATAAAAACCGGAAGCTTGTTAGGTTTAGTTAGACATATTCTAGTTTTTGGAGTTAATTTGTATCATCATTAACTTGCTAATAAAAACATAATTATTGTTATTTTAGAATGGGGTATGACTTTGGACATTGGCTAGCTTTGGTAAAAATAAAGCATGAGTGTAGTTGTTGACGAAATTCGTAGTGTTGTGAGCGAGTTTGCTTGGGGGCAAGCAAATGTTAAGTTGGGGAATGTGATGATCGGGTGATTGGGCGCCACTAAATAAGTTTAATTATATGTTTTTAAGCCCTAAAGTAGTCATAAGTGGTTCACATTTAAAGTTTTAATATTTGAAGAGACCAGTGGCTAGCATTATGCAATGTGATTGAATAAAGAGCGTACAAGATAAAGTGTTATATTTTGATTAAACTTGAGAACTACATTTGAGACGTGAAACAAATTTCTTAATTATAGATTGTAAATAGACTTTCTGTTCCCGAGTTTAATAAGATAGTTTTGATCTCTAGTGGTGTGTTAGATTTATTATTGCAGATCAAATGACAAATAAAGTGAGCAAAATGAAGAATGGAAGTTGAAATATGAAGTCAGGCTCACGTGGGAAATGTTAAGTCACAAAGTCTTGTTTGTAGTTGAATAATTATTTAATAAGTTGAGGTAAAAGTAAAGCCCACATGAAAGTATCACTTAAACAAAAAAAAAGGCTTATGATTGTGACGTGGGCAAAATCGCTTAACGGCCCATTTAGAGAAGGTGAATTAAAAACAAATTGACGACAATTGAAGGAGGATCATCTTATTCGTACGGCAGCAAGTTCGAAGGGAGGCAGCAGCCTTTGGCTGTCTTGGTTGTTCGACACGGATCAAGGCGAGAAGGTTTTAAGATGTCAGGCTAGTTTCTTCATGATCATCCCCGGGTTTAGGGTTAGTTATTATTAATGTTTTGTACTAAGGTTTTTAATACATTAGACATGGGTTTAACATTTGATTGATATTTGAACATTTGTATTTGTCTATGAATTGAATGTTTGAATGATTTTGAGTGTTTGTTCAATCTATGAGTTCATGATTTATTTGTTAATTAGTGGTTTTTATATTTGTTTTGGAAATCTTTTTGTCATTCACTAGCGCGATCAACTAGTAATCAATAACTAGGTTATCCACTACATTATTTATAACTTGTGTTTTTAAACGAAACCACCAGGTCCGGCATTGGTTTGGACCCGACCAACACAATGAAAGTTGGTCGTGGAATCATCTAATTTAACTACCCGTGAGTCTAGTTACTAACACGCTTTAACAAGAGGTCATGAACTATCTATGTCTATGTAGTTTCTAATGTGTTAAACCTTAGATGCATATCTTTTACATAATCTGAAACCCGGGTGTGATCATCTTTTAGTTTTATTTTAAAGCAATCATTTTGTTTATTTATTTTTAATCTAATCAAATCAACAGTCAAGAGACAATAGAGTAATATAGTTTAATTTGTTAGTTTATAATCTAGTTAAATAATCAGACGGAACTTGTAACACTAACCACATGCTCTTCGTGGAAATGATACCCGACTTACCCTAGCTATCTAGGTTAGTTAGGTTTTTGACTAGACCCTCACGACAGGTCTATCAAAATGGCGCCGTTGCCGGGGAGCTAGTGCGCTTAGTGTTATTTGTTTTGTTTGGTATTTTTGTCATTAGTTGTTTTTTTTTATTTAAAAAAAATATCCAAAAATATTTTGTCTCTTTGTTTTATTAGTTTCTTAAATAAAAAAAAAAAAAAAACCAAAAAGATTTTTTGTTTTTATTTTTAGTTAATTTTTTTTTTTTTTTTTCATTTGTTCTTGTTTACCTCGGGTATTCTAGCTTGTTTGTGCAGGTTCTTTCATTACAAGCATAATAGGAATTCAAGGTTGTTAACTTCATAATGGATATGGAATATTATGCATGTGAGTCTTGTGGGATTCCCGGTCACAAGCGTGATAATTGCCATGAGTACTTGCAAAAGTGTGAGGATGCGAGAAGGAAATTATACAGGTTGGATGTTTACTATGGAGATACACCTTCATTTAATCCATACTACAAGCGTGATAATCTTGACGAGATTTTGAGAGAAGTGAAATTGAATAAGATCAACCGAGCTTTGGCAGAACCTCATCTTTCAAAAAAGAAACAACTGTTTTGGTTGAGTTGGAAGTATAATCTTATACAAGATGAGGTGCAGGAAAGAAATTCAAACCATTCTGTCATGGAAGAATATTATGCAAAAGAGAGGTGGATTTCTTCACAAATTCAGGATGACGTTGTGGAGACTAATACCACACCGCTTATCTCTGTTATTGAAACACCAGAAACTAAATCTGCCATGGCTGAGGAAACAGTGGATGAAGAGGTTAGAGATCTTCCAGGTCAAGAAAATGAGAGTACAAACTCAATTGAAGACAAACCTCTTGAAAGTCTAGTGATATGTGAAGTACAAGTTCATCCTAACCTTCCTCTCGCATCAATTACGCAAACCACTAAAGTTGGGGAAGAGGGTTTGAGGACCAAGAAAAAGGTAACACTGCAAGATCTTGGGCAAATCATCATGAAGTGGCTACGCAACAGTGTCTCAATTTACATGACGATCTCCGCGAAGCAGTTTTGGAATTGGCAAGTCAACTATCGAGCATTTGTTGGCAACGTGGCAGGTAAGTGTTCACTTCGACCACCATAGCGAATATCAGGTACGGTCTGGCTGAAGACCTAAAACTTAGCGCTACTTGGGAGGCAACCCAATGTTTGTTGTATTTTGTAGTTTTATTTTATTTTTATTTTATTTTATTTTTTATTTTTTTTGTTACTTTTATTTATTAATTTTTTTTACTTTTATTTATTTATTTTTTTATTGGTTTTGAGAACTTTGTGGGTGTGTTCCCTAGAAACCCTCACGAGACTTCACTCGTCCACTCGGGCCTACCGATGGGTTTAAAAGGCTTGTTGCATACGCTAAATGCAACCGTGATTCCTACGAAAGTGAGTTTTAGTTTTTTTTTGTACATTATTATTTTTTTTTGTAGTTTTTTTTTTATTTAATTATTTTTAATCGAATTTGAACTTAATTGTTGCATTGGGGACAATGCAATGTTTTAAGTTGGGGAAGGGGGTTACTATTGGTTTAAGATTGTGGTTTTGAAATAAAGTCAAAAAAAATAAAAGTTGCAAAATTTTTAAAATTTTTGTGTTTATCACGACGTGAGAGGTTCGCTTCTACACGGTTTTTACAAAGTTTTGCAGATTCGTGATTGAGACGTTGCAGATCGTCAATTCCATTGAAGATCTAGCCACATTACCACTAGGTGAACTCGTTCCTTTTCTAAATTCTTTTAAAAATAATTAATTTTATGTCTTTGCATGATTAGTTAGGCATTTTAATATTTTGCATTTATTCGAATAAAATGGGGTTTGATTAAGGAGGAAAATGGCTAATGCCCCTAAAGCTCTCAATTGTGCATGAAAACTTAGTTGCAATGTAAATCGTTCGTGTTTGTTTAACTAGTGCATGTTGAGGTCCTTAGTCATGGTCTAATTCCATTATAACAAAAGAAATTGTGTTTAGCAAGTTTTTTTAAGAAAATATGTGAGAATTGCCTAACTAGGGGTAACAAGCTATTGGTGTAATAAAAGCATGCGCACATCGGCAACCCAATATCCTAACTTGGTGAGATTTTGAAGCCTACTAGAATCTTAGTTACACACAAATATTGTTTCATTTGTTGAGAGTAGGCCATATGTTACTTTGTTTTAGAACTTGTGTGGTTTGATACATGCTAAGACGGTGGACTTGATAAATGCACATAGATGATAAAGGCAACCTAGGATCCTTTTTCTTTTAACATCATTTTTGTATTTACCAGTTACCTAAACTTTCCCCCTAGTAGCCCCTGCTGAGCCTGAAACATTTTCTTTTGTTTAAACCCATAATTTTACCCAAATCAACCCATTAACCTTTACCAACTGTTGATGACATCCAAAGTATTGTGTTTATTGTTATATCTAGTTATGAAGTATAAAAAGAAAAAAAAACAGAAAAGAAAAGAAAAGAAAAAAAAAAGAGAAAAAAGTGGAAAAAGAAAATCCGAAAAAGAAAGAAAAAAAAAGATATAAGTTGTGAGATATGGGTTATTTGTGTACCCAAGTTTTGTTTTGTTTGAATTATATTTATGTGAATAAAAATGTCAACAGTTTTGTTTTCACTTTTTATTTTTAGCCACTTTCACAACCTAACATTCCTACCCTAGCCTAAGCCCAAAACCCGTAAGTCCTTTAGATGTGTGCATTGTCTATGTGTTACTGTGGAGGTTTGATTGTCACTCAAGCTTATGATAACAAAATTTCATTTTTGGTTCTTTTGAGTGATATATTGGTGCATCTTTCACCAATCCAGAAAATAAACCGAGCGGAGTGAAAATTGTGAGGGGTGTGTGGCATGAAAATAAAAACCGGAAGCTTGTTAGGTTTAGTTAGACATATTCTAGTTTTTGGAGTTAATTTGTATCATCATTAACTTGCTAATAAAAACATAATTATTGTTATTTTAGAATGGGGTATGACTTTGGACATTGGCTAGCTTTGGTAAAAATAAAGCATGAGTGTAGTTGTTGACGAAATTCGTAGTGTTGTGAGCGAGTTTGCTTGGGGGCAAGCAAATGTTAAGTTGGGGAATGTGATGATCGGGTGATTGGGCGCCACTAAATAAGTTTAATTATATGTTTTTAAGCCCTAAAGTAGTCATAAGTGGTTCACATTTAAAGTTTTAATATTTGAAGAGACCAGTGGCTAGCATTATGCAATGTGATTGAATAAAGAGCGTACAAGATAAAGTGTTATATTTTGATTAAACTTGAGAACTACATTTGAGACGTGAAACAAATTTCTTAATTATAGATTGTAAATAGACTTTCTGTTCCCGAGTTTAATAAGATAGTTTTGATCTCTAGTGGTGTGTTAGATTTATTATTGCAGATCAAATGACAAATAAAGTGAGCAAAATGAAGAATGGAAGTTGAAATATGAAGTCAGGCTCACGTGGGAAATGTTAAGTCACAAAGTCTTGTTTGTAGTTGAATAATTATTTAATAAGTTGAGGTAAAAGTAAAGCCCACATGAAAGTATCACTTAAACAAAAAAAAAGGCTTATGATTGTGACGTGGGCAAAATCGCTTAACGGCCCATTTAGAGAAGGTGAATTAAAAACAAATTGACGACAATTGAAGGAGGATCATCTTATTCGTACGGCAGCAAGTTCGAAGGGAGGCAGCAGCCTTTGGCTGTCTTGGTTGTTCGACACGGATCAAGGCGAGAAGGTTTTAAGATGTCAGGCTAGTTTCTTCATGATCATCCCCGGGTTTAGGGTTAGTTATTATTAATGTTTTGTACTAAGGTTTTTAATACATTAGACATGGGTTTAACATTTGATTGATATTTGAACATTTGTATTTGTCTATGAATTGAATGTTTGAATGATTTTGAGTGTTTGTTCAATCTATGAGTTCATGATTTATTTGTTAATTAGTGGTTTTTATATTTGTTTTGGAAATCTTTTTGTCATTCACTAGCGCGATCAACTAGTAATCAATAACTAGGTTATCCACTACATTATTTATAACTTGTGTTTTTAAACGAAACCACCAGGTCCGGCATTGGTTTGGACCCGACCAACACAATGAAAGTTGGTCGTGGAATCATCTAATTTAACTACCCGTGAGTCTAGTTACTAACACGCTTTAACAAGAGGTCATGAACTATCTATGTCTATGTAGTTTCTAATGTGTTAAACCTTAGATGCATATCTTTTACATAATCTGAAACCCGGGTGTGATCATCTTTTAGTTTTATTTTAAAGCAATCATTTTGTTTATTTATTTTTAATCTAATCAAATCAACAGTCAAGAGACAATAGAGTAATATAGTTTAATTTGTTAGTTTATAATCTAGTTAAATAATCAGACGGAACTTGTAACACTAACCACATGCTCTTCGTGGAAATGATACCCGACTTACCCTAGCTATCTAGGTTAGTTAGGTTTTTGACTAGACCCTCACGACAGGTCTATCAAGGAGGAGAGAAGGGTGTGATGGTGGTGGATAATGATGATGATATATATAGCTTGAAGAAATTACATTAATGGTCCCTAAATAATAATCACATTAACAATTTTTTACTTCAAGGTAAAATGACCAAAATACCCTGGAGTTAACTGAGAAATTTAACGGAAGTTAACTTAAAGGCCTTAAACAGTGAGGAAAATTTATATAAAGGCCAACCAGTGCAATAATTTAAAATAAAGGCCACGATCCGTAATTTGACTTATTATAAAGGCCAAAAATTGTAATTTACTCAAAATAATATGGGGATAAGTTTCTATTTACTTTTTGTTTTTTATTTTAATTTTAGAAGTATTTAAACGACATATATTTACTAAATCACATGACAAAATTCTTGCTTGAAAGTTTAAAAATAGGGTCAACCTATTCACACACCTGGCCCCATATTCCACACACCCCTTAGCGCCGCGCATAGGCCTTAATGCAGCATATACCATTCCCGAAACAGCCATATGCTGCGCATAGGCCTTAGCGCAGCATATGGCTTTTTTTCCTACCCAGTTGACTTTTTTACTATTTTTTTTAAATAACAAACACATTTTTTTAATAAAAATTCACACTTCACTTATATTTGTTTATAAAAAAGTTTTTTTGGTTGTTTTTGACATGTGTATAAAGTCACGGCAAAAGTCGCAAAAGTAATTTAAACGTTAACTTGGTTATGAAAATTTTCAATTCGTCTAATTGTCAAATGCTCCCAAAAAAATAATAAGATTATAAGATAGACAAGACTTGGAACCAATTAAAAATACAATACAAGAAATTATATAAACATGCAACCAATTAATTAGAAGTGGCAGATCATATCATACGAAACTTTTGAAATAATATAAAAGTTGAATACATTACCAAAATAAAGATAACAAACAAAAATACTAAACATCAGAAATATAAATCACTCATCCTCTTCATCCTCTTCCTCCTCCGACTTTGATAATCTCATAGCACCCATCCTCAAATGCAAACGTATCGCATCAAACATCTGTAACGACCGTCGCCCACTCAGTTCTACTCGATGCTCCACTCGTCTGAGACGACGATCGAAGTGCCGAGCTACTGTCTGTGCACCCGGAGGCAGGTCGCTGTATATATGTTGTGGGTGTTGGGGTGGCAGATGATGCTGCTCTGGCTGCTGGTTTTGCTGATATGGCTGTTGGTGCTGCTGGTCTGGCTCCTGATCCTGTTGGTGTGGCTGTTGGTCAGGCTCAGGCACCCCTGGCATCTGCTCTAAAAAAACAGGAATCTGGTCCCACGGCGGTAGCGGGACAGGCACAAATAACTGTCCATCCGCGTTCCGGAACCGATAACCGATGCCCGGGAATCTCTTCAGCACACGCATGCTCTTCACATTATGCATGCCTAATCTAGTAAACGGGATCGGAGCGGACAACATCATATCCGCCTCAGGGCACATGTATTTTGTAAACCAAAGCTTAAAATATTAACCACTAAACCAATTCTAGACCACATGTTATTTTTTGAATAGTTTAATATGTGGACCACATTCAATCTTGTATTTTTTTTATTATTACTAATGATAAACATGTGATTATAGTTAATCAAAGGGATAAACAAGTCATTTAACCTTCTTTCTTTTACTTTTCTCTCTCTTTCCTCTTTTTTATATTATCTTTCTCTCTTATTTTCTCTCTCTATTTTAACTTTTAGATTCTCTATATGATTATTTTTTTAATTGTTTTAGCAAACTAAAAAACAAATTTAACTATATTGAAAGGAAAATGAAATGAATAGTAGAATGTAATTAGTGGTTTAAGTGGAATGTAATTAGTGGTTTAATCATTGTAATTGTTAGCTTATTTGGATGTTGTTTTTTAATTGTATTTGTTTATTGTTGTTAAGTGTTTTGTTATAGTTTTTTACTTTAGTGATACTTATGGGTGGAAAATGTATTATAATTGGAAGTTGTGGGTCTTCAATCATTCTTTTTTTTACACGTATGTTTTTGGCTCTTTTTGTGTACACGTGTAATCAAAATTTTGCATGCTCAAAAAGGTTTTGTTTGTTCTTTTCATTTGTTATTTTCTTACACTGCTTTTTTCTTTATTCTTCTACTGCATGCGAAGATCCAAGATGACTTTGTGAGTTTTGTTTGTTTGTTCTTTGTGTTTTACTTTTGGGTTGTATATATATACTAGCTTGATTGTTTTGTTTCATTTTGCAGGTTGGTTTTTGTTGTTTGGTAGTTGTTACCTTTATTGACTGGTAATGTGGATTATTTACTTTAACTTTCAATGTAGTTAACCTTCATTTGTTTTTGTTTTTGTTTATGTTTTCCATTAGGTTTGTTTCAGGCTGCTGTTTCTTTGTTGCTGTATTGTGTATTTCTTTGTTGGTTAAGGTAATATTTTTCTTTTTGTTCTTTTTTGTTTACTTTAGTTGGTTTTACTGATTTATTTTTATGTTATATGTTGTGTTGAGTATTGCATGTTGTAATTTTTTTTGTATTTATTGTGTTTGTTTACAGAGATTTGCTTTTATGTGTAATGGCGGTATGTGTTTTTGGGTTTATTTTCGTTTTTAGCTATTGTTATGTGTTAGGATTGGTTATTGTTGTGCTTTTATTTGTTTGTTGGTAGCCAAAACGTAAACATGTGGTTAGGCCTGGTGTTAGTTTAGAGGTTGGTAGTTCATCTTCAGCTCAGGTTTCGTATAGGGCTGCTATGGTGCGTTCGTCTGCTTACCGGCGTAGAAGTGTTGTTGGAGGTTCTGACAGTTTGTTATCACCTAAATATGTTGATCTGGGTAGTTGTTCTGAGGTTTGTGAGTTTTGTGGTGCTGTGTTTTGGTATTGTGAGCGTGTTAAGTCTCTTCCTGTGGCTGTTAGACCTCAGTATAATGGTTGTTGTAAGCGTGGAAAAGTTGTTATGCGTTTTCCAGTGGATCCTCCACAGTTATTGATGGATTTGTTTATGAGGAGCAGTTTTATGGCAAATATTCGGGCATATAATTCTATGTTTTCGATGACCTCTTTTGGGGCTACTGTCGATGATACTGTGAATCAGGGTACTTCTCCTTATATTTTTAAGGTTGCTGGTCAAATTTCTCATTGGGTTGGTTCGTTGTGTCCTCAGCCTGGTGATAAGCCAAGGTTTCTTCAAATGTATGTTTACGATTCTGAAAATGAGGTGGCTAATCGTCTGAGTTTTTTTGCATCTTCAAATGGTGGTAGTAGGTTTGATGAGGGTATTGTTTTGGGGTTGTCTGAAATGTTTGATCGTTGTAATGATTATGTTCGTTTGTTTCGAAGTGCTAGAGATGTTTGTAGTCGTGGTGATGTTGTCGACTTTGCTGTCAAATTGTATAGCAGAGCTAATGATCGTCGGTATGATTGTCCTACTTCAGGGTCTGTTGGTGTTATTGTTTGTGGTGGTGATTTAACCTCTCAAGATTTTGATGTTGTCATTCGGAATAAGGATGATTATCTGCATCGTATTAGTAGGCTTCATCCTTCTTATATGCCGTTGCAGTATCCGATATTATTTCCTCATGGTGAGCAAGGTTGGTCACCCGAGTTGGAGTTGATAGTGGCTGATGATGTTACGGGTAGTAAGTTGACTCCTGCAATGTTTTATTCTTATCAGTTTCATGATCGTATTAATGTGTACAATCATGTTTTAAATGGTGGAAGGTTGTTTCAGCAGTATGTGGTGGATGCTTATGTATGTGTTGAACAGTGTCGTTTGGAATTTATACGGGCTAATCAGAATACATTTAGGAGTGAATATTTAAGTGGTGTTCATGATGCTGTTAGCAGAGGTGATGTTGAAGGTAAAAGTATTGGTAAGCGTGTCATTTTGCCTTCGTCGTTTACTGGCAGTCCTCGCTATATGTATAAGCATTACTTGGATGCTTTGGCATTGTGTCGGGTGTATGGTAATCCACAGTATTTTATAACTTTAACGTGTAATGCTAGCTGGCCTGAAATTAGTCGTGAATTACAGCGAGTTAATTGCAGTAATGCTAATGATCGTCCGGATATTGTGGCAAGAGTTTTCGATTTGAAAGTTAAAAGTTTTGTTAAATATTTGAAGACGAGTAAAACCTTTTGGTGCTGTTGAAGCAGGTATTTATTTTTAACTTTTTCTTTATTTTTTTGACCTGTTTTAGTGTGTTAATATGCATTGTTTTGTGCTGTTGTTTCAGAACTGTATACCATTGAATTTCAAAAAAGAGGTCTTCCGCATTGTCATTTGTTGTTATGGGTGTCTGCAGAGTTTACTATTCGTGAGCCTATTGATATTGATCGATACATAAGTGCTGAATTGCCGCATAAGGAAGCTGATCCAGTTTTATATAGAATTGTTACTGACTGCATGATTCACGGCCCATGTGGTTTGTTGAATCCAGGTTGTGTTTGCATGAAAGATGGTTTATGTTCAAAAAAATTTCCTAAAACATTTGAAGAGCTGCCTTATTTTGATGATGAAGGTTATGTTCACTATAAAAGGTCTTCAGTTAGTGATCCTTGCGTTAAGAATGCTCTTCCAATTCTCAATGGATTTGTTGTACCTTATAATCGAGATTTGTTGTTGCATTTTGATGCACATATAAATGTGGAATATTGTGGATTGAGTATGCTCATAAAGTATTTTTTTAAATACATTTCTAAAGGTGCAGATAGAATTAGATTTGTTGTTGTAGAAGAAAATGTTAATGTTAGTTCATCATCTTCTACTCAAGACATTGTTGTTGATGAGATAACTAATTATGTTGATGGAAGATATATATGTGCTTATGAGGCAGTGTGGAGGATTTTTTCCTTTTCTATTCATCATCGAAATCCAGCTGTTCAATTGCTTGCAGTACATTTAGAAGGAATGCAAAATATTACATTTAGAGATAATGAAGACTTGATAGAAATCAGTGAAAATGAAGACAAGGCTAAGACTACTTTAACTGAGTGGTTAGCTAATAATAATGAGGAATCATCTCCTGATTTTGAAGGTCCTAAAGATGGTCTTCTTTTAAGATATGTTGATTATTTGACAAAGTATCGTTGGGATTTGGGAGCCAAAAAATGGTTACGTAGGAAAACACGGAGAACTCCAGCTGTTGGCAGGCTTGCATACATACATCCATCATGTGGTGAGGTTTTTTATTTACGATTGCTATTGAATCATCAGGTGGGTTGTTGTACATATGAAGGTATTCGTACTGTTAATGGTGTGTTATTATCAACGTATAGAGCAGCCTGTGAGAAGTTAGGTTTAATAGGAGATGATTTTGAGTGGTCTACAACTATGCAAGAAGCTTCAGATTGGGCGTCAGCAAAGGAGTTGCGAGTTTTATTCGCTCACATGCTTTTGTTTTGTGATATTGCTGATCCTTTAAAATTGTGGAAAGACCATTGGCGCATAATGAGTGATGATGTTTCACATTGTTTTAAGAAAGCTATATCTGGTCAGCAGCTTTTTTTGTCTGATTACAATTTACAACAACATGTTTTGTTGGAACTTGAAAATTTACTTAATTCATGCTCAACATCAAAGTATTTAGTTGACTTTAATCTTCCTATGCCAGACATGTCAGCCATTGCAACTATTAGTAATCGGTTAATACTTGAAGAAAGATACTATGACATTCAAAAACTTCAATCTGAACATGTTATCTTAACTTCTGCTTTGAATGAAGAACAACGACACATCTACGAAGAAGTTATGCATGCAAATTCTCTTCAAAAACAGTCTTTATTGTTTGTTTATGGTCATGGTGGAACTGGAAAAACCTTTCTATGGAAAGCTATTATTACAGCTTTACGAGCTAAAGAGCATATCGTCCTTGCAGTTGCAGCATCTGGAATAGCATCGCTGTTATTACCATCTGGCAGAACAGCTCACTCAAGATTTAAACTTCCGTTAGATCTGAATGAAGGATCCGTTTGTTATGTGAAGAAAAATACATTATTGTCGCAGTTACTTTTAGAGGCAACACTTATTATTTGGGATGAGGCACCAATGAGTGATCGCAGAAATTTTGAATCGTTAGACAGGACTCTAAGGGATATTACTGAAAATGATTCACAGTTGTTTGGTGGAAAAAGTGTCTTACTTGGTGGAGATTTCAGGCAAACATTACCTGTTAAACCAAAGTCAAGAAAGGCTGAGATTGTTTCATCATGTTTGCCAAATTCATACTTATGGTCATATTTTAAGGTGTACAAACTTACAATTAACATGCGACTGTTGGCAACAGATTTACATGAGGTTGAGCGTGGTGAAATTGAATGGTTCTCAAGGTGGTTGTTAACAATTGGTGATGGAGTTGCGGGTATTTCTGTTAACAGTAATAATCCTGACTTAAGGACAGTATCTATACCATCAGAGTTTCTCTTAGATTATTATCCGAATGGTTTGTCTAAACTAATCGACTTTGTCTATGACAGCCAAACATTGAATCACCCTACAGTTTCCACTTTCGCTGATAGAGCAATCATTTGCCCTAAGAATGAAAACGTAGATCAAATTAATGATTCAATTCTAGATATATGTGATGGTGAATCAACTTGCTATCTTAGTAGAGATACAATGGTTCCCCACTCCCATAATGGTGCTGAAATAGAAGCTATGTATCCAGTTGAATATTTGAACATGCTTAATATTCATGGCATACCTAAGCACAATCTAACATTAAAGAAGAATACTCCTATTATGCTATTGCGTAATCTAGATCAAAAATTTGGTTTATGTAATGGAACTAGATTATTAGTATCACAATTGTTACCACGTGTTATAGAAGCAAATGTTATCACAGGTAGCTGCATGGTCATAAGGTTTTTATACCTAGGATTAATTTTGTTCACAATGATAAAGAGTTGCCTTTTGTTTTAACAAGACGTCAGTTTCCTGTAAAGGTTTGTTATGCAATGAGTATTAACAAAAGTCAAGGCCAATCATTGAAAAGGGTCGGCTTATACTTACCAGAGCCAATCTTTGGTCATGGTCAATTGTATGTTGCTCTTTCAAGAGCCACTTCACCACGATCTTTGAAAGTACTTATAAAACCAGAGAATGATTCACATGATAACCTGACCTCAAACATTGTTTACACTGATTTGTTAAAAGTTGTAGACACTAATCAGGTTGATAACTTGCTTGATATTCAAATTGTATATTTACTCATGACTTATATTATATATTCTATTACGCAATTGTTATATGTGTTATGACTGCTACTAAGTTCTGATATGTCATAGCAACAGTAATATTGCTTTAAACAATGGAGGTCGGCAATCTTGCAATGCTTATACCAAAAGGAGACACACCTACTTTGAAGGTCCGATTGTTACGGAAATGGAATCCAGCAGGTCGTAGAACAGAAACATGTTTTCTGTTTGTAGATAATGAGGTAATATATATTTGTTTTGCTTAAGTGATTTTTTTTATCTGAGTTTACATATATTAATTAAATTTGCAGGGTACTGCTATTCAAGGACTGGCAAAAGGAACTGAGCAAATGATTGTGGAGAATAGAATAAGACTAGGATCTTGCTACCAGATTCAAAAGTATGCATGTCGTGCTGCTGATAACTACTACAACACTCTAACGCACTCAACACATCTATACTTTGGAAGTGCAACTCGCTTCACTCCAATTGCAGATACAGATGAAATTCCAAGAGAATACTATGATCTAGCTTCAAGAGAAAGGATGGAAAGCATGTGTAACAAGGAAGAAACCATTAAATGCATTACTCACCTTTACTTTACAAATAAAGTTAAAAATACACTAGATTTAAAAACTTAAATACACTTTTATATATAGACTACATTGGTATACTGGTTAAACCTGAAGATAAAAAAACCATCAATGGAAGGCCATACATACTCCTCACTATAAAAGATTCCAGGTAAACCTTACAATATTTTTGTTATATATCAGTATATAAGTTGTTCTAACAAAGTGCAAATAACAGCAATATTCTTATGTATGTCACCCTATGGGAGGAAATCGCAACCTCACTTCAGCGTTACAACAGGCCAGCACTTGAAGCAGCCAGACATCCAAAAATAATTGCAATGACTGCAATGAAAGTGAAACTTTTTGGCAGTACGTTATCTCTATAATTGTCATAATTTCAATTCTATATTACACTACTAATTCATCAATAAATTACAGGTAAGCCTAAACTCCAATCTTCGGCAGCAACACATGTATATCTAGAACCAAGAACAGCAGATACCCAAAGGCTGCGAGACCTGTAAGTAAATTAATACTAAAAAACATCCATCCAATTCCACTAAACACACAATCAACTTCATATGACAGCTACAACAACCCTGCTCTAGCTGAACCTTCAGTCAGTCGATCCTTACAATTATCTTTACTAGAAACATTGGTATCAATTACAGACATTTTGAACATGACATCAGCTGAAGTTAAGGTGAGAGTTTATAAAACAAGTTAAACAAATAATTATAGCAAACTAATATCTAAATGATACATAATTTCAGGGAAAAACATTCACTGTTTATGGGGAAATTAACAACTTCACAAGCAACAAGTGGTGTTACATTGCATGCCCGCTGTGCACAAAAGGTTTAAGTGAGGTTAAAAATGGGTGGTTTTGTCCAAAGGATGACATCGTGAACTACCCTATCTATAGGTAAACATTTGACATAAAACATTGTACAAAACTCACAACACAACTAACTTTATCAATTACAGTTATCAGCTATCTACAACAATCACTGATGGTCAAGCCAGCATCAATGCAACATTATTTGATGAAGCAGTGATGCTAATGATAAACACTCCCTACAACACTCTCATAGAATCAAATCGTCAAAACAACAACACTGCAATACCACAACTGCTTCTAGATTGCATCGGAAAAAGCACAAAGTTTTTCATGCAGGTTTACAAGAATGAGAGAACAAACCACACCAGAGCCACAATTAGTAAAACAGTTCCAGTCACTAATTCTATTCGAACAAAAATGCAAGTTGCAAGCCTCCCAGCACCACCAACTCCACAACAGCAGCAAGTGATTCTACAACAACAACCAGCTTCAACAGTCAAACGCCAACTGCAGCTAACACCAGAGGAAGGAACCTCAAATAAGATAGGAAAAATAACAACCGAAATGACAGATGGTAATATCACACACACTTCAAAATTTATATATTCAACTCCATGTATTAACACAAATAAAACTAAACCATCTAATTACAGGTTCAACAAAAGGCACTTTTGTTGACAAGGAACTCGGAAAATCTGAAAGCAACACCAACTCAACCAATCAAGAATCACCAACTGAAGACAACTAAACTTTCTAGAATGACTGTTTATTATCAACAAACTTCTATATATCTTTTGTAAATCTTTTGCACCAGCAGGGTAGTATTAAACAGAATGAATCTTTTGTGCATATTTTCAGTTGTAATCACCAAAACTATCAATGTATATGAACCAGTTTGCAGGTGAAATACAACATTCTCCAAAGACTGTCGCGCATTGCGCGACAACAGTATAAACCTAGTTTAAGATAAAAAGATGAAACAAATAATATTTTTAAAACATATATGTGTACACATGTGTAAAATTCATGTTATGCGTGAAAAACAAACAAAAATGTAAACTCAGTTTCTCACTCTATTTCCATTTCAATATTCTCTCGTTTTTTTCATGTTAACACATGTGTTTATTCAGTTTGCAACTGTGTACCAACTCAGTTTTTATGTGCATAATCAAAAATCATCTTAAGTACAACTATTTATGCACTCTTTACAACCACTCAAAAGCAAAAACAAGACTAATACATATGTACAACTCAGTTACACACATGTATCATCAAAAACCAGCTCATGTACAGCTATTTATGCGTAATGTACTACTTTTTATGCATCTGGTATAACAACTCAAAAGAAAAGCGAGACTAACAAATGTGTATAACTCAGTTACACATGTGTTTTAGTGTATCTACAAAGCAATAAAAATACAAAAAAACTAACTGACACATGTGTATAACTCAGTTACACACATGTATAATAAAAAACCAGTTTATGTACAACTAATTATGCATAATGTACTACTTTTTATGCATCTGGTTTAACAACTTAAAAGAAAAACAAAACTAAGACATGTGTGTACAACTCAGTTACACAAGTGTTTTAGTGTATCTACATAGCAATAAAAAAAAGACTAAAAAACCGACTAACACATGTGTACGATTTATAAATTCAAGGAAATTCAATGCATGAGAAAATCCATAAAACACATATGTAGATTCAAGAAACACATATGTACAAACACTATCGATTCAACAATTCAAGTTACCACCATACAAACACAAGATATAATTGACTATAAATAATGAAAATAATTTTTTCTTCTTCCAATTACGCACCTATGCTAAAAAACTTCAAAGGCATTTTGTCGAACACATGGTGTGCATAAGTTTCCACAACCCTAAAAAGAGCACTCACCTACCTACTTAATAATGAACACGACAACAACGTGGTGTTTGTAGATCGGAATGATGTGATTCAGATCTAAGCTCGTTAACGATGGTCGGAATGAACGCGTCACAATTGCCGGATCTGGTCAAAGACGACGGTGGCGGTGAGTGACGATGGTGGTGAATGATGTGATTTCAGATCTGAGCTCATTAACGAAGATTTTGGTAAGAATCTGAACATGTTTCGCGTAATACCAAAATAAAGAACATATATTTTTCTTAGATCTGAAGATGATGGTGGTGGTTTAGGCGACGAAGACTTCAGATCGACCATCGGAGGTCTCCACTAACAAACATGAAGGATGCAAGTGAAAAATATGAAAGAAAAAGATGAAAGAAATATGAAGCTGTAAAAAAATGAAAGAAGAAGATGGTAGGTTCTTGCATTTATGTAGGATAGAGAGAACAAAAAATAATATATTAAAAAACGAGTGACAAAATGACTTAAATACCTTTGTAGCTTTAAAATAAATCAAAATCAAATGAAAATAATGTGTGGATGAGAATTGGTTTTTTGGTTTATATTTTAAGGGTTGGTTTATATTTGATATCAATACTATATATATATATATATATATATATATATATATATATATAGGGGAGGGATTTTCTAAAAAGGCAAAAAACTCTAAAAAGCCTAAGAAGTAATCTGGGACGTCGGATTATGGTGTTTTACGGCCCAGATGGACGCGGTGGCATTTTTGTAATTATTTTGATGTTTTGGTCACGCGCGAGATGGATTTGAGGGTAGATTTGTCATTGTGCGTATTTAACACCATAATTCAAACGCCATGGTGTTTCTTAGATCCGTGCGTTTGTAACACAAAATTCAAACGCCATGGTGTTTCTTAGATCTGTGTATTTTGAATCATGGTGTTTTTTACATAATAGACGTTTTTTGTGTTTTATTTCTCACACATTCTAACTTTTCCCATGGTGTTTCTTAGATCCGTGTCTTCTGAATCATGGTGTTTTTTATGTTTGAACTGATCACAGTAAAAACAATTGACTTTTTTGGTGTTTTATTTCTCACACATTCTAACTTTTCTCATGGTGTTTCTTAGCACTATCAAATGGATGTATGTCTTCTGAATCATGGTGTTTTTAACATTCGAACTTATCACTAAAAACACCATGATTAAGAATGTTAAAAACACAATGATTCAGAACTGAACATTGATCGGACGTTCGTAATTAGTAAACGAAAATGTCAAAAACAAACAAAAACATCATCGCTTTCAGTATTCGTCATAGATGAATGATTATGGATTCAAAATTAAAAACGAAAAACGTCAAAAACACGCCATACCTGAACAGATGTTCGTAATTAATAAACGTCAAAAAAAACACCATAACTGAACATCGCGAGTGATACCAGGATTTCGAAGTCAGCATCGCGTGTATAAATGACAAAGATGCCCCTCCGTGTTTTTTTTATCTCATGGCCACGTGCTTGTTGTTGATTGCTTCCTACACTTCTTAGTGTTTTTAGCCTTTTTAGAAAATCCTCAATCTATATATATATATATATATATATATATATATATATATATATATATATATATATATATATATATATATATATATATACATATATATATATCATCCACCACCATCACACCTTTCTCTACTCCTCCATCTTCTTATTCAACACCTAAACTACACCACCAACCATCATTTCATTGGAGCCGGAGTTAATTGACGGAGAACGCGAATTTCCCACCATAAATCTGAACCAAATTACTCAACTGTTTCACAACTGGTTCCGTTGATCCACCATCAAGAAACAACTTCAATTCCCCAAAATTAACAATCACACCACAGCCTCTACAACTCTCTACATTTTCTCTTACTTCCTTCAACTTTAAACTCATCAAATCTTCACTCAAATCCCCCAAAACACCCCAGCGAATAACGGATTTTTTAATGTTTTCTTGACCAACACGCAACCAATTCGTTTAAAATCTTCTTTTTTATGATCAACAGCAAACGGGAAACTAATCGCACTCCGGTTACATAACAACACAGGTGGAAACGTTAACGACGGCAGATGTAATATTGTGATTTTGATATCAGTGCTTCGAAATCCGGTATCACCAAACACCCCACTCACAATTGGATCATCTAGAATCGATAATATGAAGTGTTTGAGCTCAACTATAACAACCGATGGCGGGTTCTGTAGCTGCTGGATCTGGTACAAATGAAACGTATCTGGATCTCGTCGTTGATTCGCTTGTGAACGCTTGATCACTGCCATGAGTGAATTGGAAACTGGTGGTTGGTGTTGTAGTGTAGGTGTTGAAGAAGAAGATCGAGGAGGAGAGAAGGGTGTGATGGTGGTGGATAATGATGATGATATATATAGCTTGAAGAAATTACATAAATGGTCCCTAAATAATAATCACATTAACAATTTTTTACTTCAAGGTAAAATGACCAAAATACCCTGGAGTTAACTGAGAAATTTAACGGAAGTTAACTTAAAGGCCTTAAACAGTGAGGAAAATTTATATAAAGGCCAACCAGTGCAATAATTTAAAATAAAGGCCACGATCCGTAATTTGACTTATTATAAAGGCCAAAAATTGTAATTTACTCTAAAAATAATATGGGGATAAGTTTCTATTTACTTTTTGTTTTTTATTTTAATTTTAGAAGTATTTAAACGACATATATTTACTAAATCACATGACAATTTCTTGCTTGAAAGTTTAAAAATAGGGTCACCTATTCACACACCTGGCCCCATATTCCACACACCCCTTAGCGCCGCGCATAGGCTTTAATGCAGCATATACCATTCCCGAAACAGCCATATGCTGCGCATAGGCCTTAGCGCAGCATATGGCTTTTTTTCCCACCCATTCGACTTTTTTACTATTTTTTTATAAATAACAAACACATTTTTTTAATAAAAATTCACACTTCACTTATATTTGTTTATAAAAAAGTTTTTTGGTTGTTTTTGACATGTGTATAAAGTCACGGCAAAAGTCGTAAAAGTAATTTAAACGTTAACGTGGTTATGAAAATTTACAATTCCTCTAATTGCCAAACGCTCCCAAAAAAATAATAAGATTATAAGATAGACAATACTTGGAACCAATTAAAAATACAATACAAGAAATTATATAAACATGCAACCAATTAATTAGCAGTGGTAGATCATAGCATACGAAACTTTTGAAATAATATAAAAGTTGAATACATTACCAAAATACAGATAACAAACCAAAATACTAAACATCAGAAATATAAATCACTCATCATCTTCATCCTCTTCCTCCTCCGACTCTGATAATCTCACAGCACCCATCCTCAAATGCAAACGTATCGCATCAAACATCTGTAACGAACGCCGCCCACTCAGTTCTACTCAACGCTCCACTCGTCTGAGACGACGATCGAAGTGCCGAGCTACTGTCTGTGCACCCGGAGGCAGGTCGTTGTATATATGTTGTGGGTGTTGGGGTGGCAGATGCTGCTGGTTTTGCTAATATGGTTGTTGGTGCTGCTGGTCTGGCTCCTGATCTTTTTGGTGTGGTTGTTGGTCAGGCTCCGGCACCCCTGGCATCTGCTCTAAAAAACCAGGAATCTGGTCCACGGCGGTAGTGGGACAGGCACAAATAACTGTCCATCCGCGTTCCGAAACCGATAACCGATGCCTGGGAATCTCTTCAGCACACGCATGCTCTTCACATTATGCATGCCTAATCTAGTAAACGGGATTGGAGCGGACAACATCATATCCGCCTCAGGAGCAAGACCAAATGATCACGCGATAACTGTGACATAAACACCCCTTAATAACTGTCTGCGCGTCTGTCGATGATATGCAGACTCAAAATACTCAGCTAAACATACAGCAAGCGCGCACGGCCGGTGAAGAAGTATGCAATACAAAAAGAAAATGTCACTCGTGTTGACCTTGTCTTTGCTACAGTTCCGTGTAGAGATGGACGACGCAATGAGACGCTCAAAATATCTGTGAAGAGGGTCCGGGATAGAGGCGGCCTTGGCCTGTGACGCTCCAAAATGCGTCGAGGCAATAACCCTTCAGAAGCTGATGAGGGGCTCCCGAGGCAAGATTCTGAGCCCCTTAGTGTAAAGCGGGGTGTCCAGCTCCTCAAAAGTATACAACCCGGAACGCAAAGCAAACTCCCGAAGACTCATCGTACGCTGAACCCCGGCCAGACGGAACGATATATCGTTAAATGGTTGGTTTGGGTTCTCAACAAAACCGAGCGGTCGGCGCTAAAAAACAAACGAGGAGAGGAACTCGACAGTGAGTTTGCGAAACGAGGGGTTCGCTGCTGCATCGAACAATCGAGCCCATGGAGTGTCAAAACCAATGATCTCTCTGGCTCGGTCTGTCTCTGCAATCTTGTCCAAAAACATCCAATCTATAGCAATATGTCCCCAACAACCATCTTTTTAAGTTAGTTGCACTTTTCTTGAGCCACCTCGTCTTCTGGAAACATCAAATACTCGTGTCCGTGAATGATATCATCTTCCGGTGGTAAGTCCTCCATGTGTATATCCTCAAGAAAATCGTCTAGATTCAGATTGAGATTCATGGTAGTGTGTAGTAGGGTTTGAATGTGTGGTGCGTATAGGTCACAAAGGAGCGTATAGGGTTAATATGTATGGATATGTGTTGCGTGCGGCTGGTTAAAGGAAGAAGAAGCCCTATGCGCAACGCATAGCCCTATGCGCTGCGTGTAGGCCCATTTAATTTTTTTTTTAATCTCGGAAAAAAGAAGAAAAGACGGGAAGAATAAAATTTTGGCATACGCAGCGCATAGTCCTATACGCTGCATATAGCATCTAGCCTATGCGCTGCATATAGCATCAGATGATGCTATATGCAGCGCATAGGCCTATGCGCTGCATATGCCTTTATTTTTTATTTTTTTTAAATCAGAAAAAGATATCTTTATTTTTTAAAGAAATTAATTAATTATTTTATAAAAATTATGAATGTATGTATATGTATATTTTTTAAAATTAATGTATGTGTATGTATATGTATGTATATTTTTAAAGAAATCAATTGATTATTATTTTTTATTTATGAAATCTTAAAAATTATGAAGGTATGTGTATGTATATTTTTTTATTTATGTATATATATATTTCAACCTATATAATCTACTGTTGTATCTATATTAAGGTCGGGAAGTATCAACCTTTGATACTCGAGGATTCAGTCTCGGTATAAGTCATACCAACCCGCTGCATCATCTGATCTATGGCTAAACCAAAGAGGGTGCACGGTAGGCACTGGATACGATCCTTCAAGATTTAACTGAATGAAATGTCCATTGTCGACATGCACAAGCGTAACCACTAGTTCAAACTCCACGTGATTCGGACTGCCTATTAGGGGGAATATTGTATAGCTACCACTATTGTTTAAGATATGAACAACTAAACCCCATCTCTGAGCTATAAAAAATCCCGACTCAGGTATTTCTATCCAATGATGTTGTGGAGCTCTACCAACTCCATAAAATTCTA
Source organism: Tagetes erecta (assembly GCA_030867185.1). Lineage (NCBI taxonomy): Eukaryota > Viridiplantae > Streptophyta > Magnoliopsida > Asterales > Asteraceae > Tagetes > Tagetes erecta. The sequence continues at coordinate 63,862,608 of CM061488.1, forward strand.
TCCGATTATATATCTCTCTATAGTGGCCTTCGTCTTCCGGATCGAATAACCACCTCCAAGTACTCTCGTGCATATGCATCTCCAGTAACAGCTGTGAACGAATATTCAAATATTCGTTTTGTTTTTTCCCTAACGCCACAGCTGTAGCTCGAAACCCACAATGACCATCCGGTTTCACATCCTTTATTTTTTATATATACGGGAGAAACATTTTTGGAATTTCATATGCATACCTCTTGATCAATCCATCTGACTTAGACCCCGGCTCTATTAATGGGAATGATGGGTTGTGTTGTGGCTCTCCTTTTGTAGGAGCAGCTCCCTTTGTACGTTGCAACAATGGATTTTTTAGTAGCAGCTCCATAAATGGGACACCAGCGAAACTATACTACGAGCTCGCTCTCTAAGAGCCTTGAGATGATACGTATGAACTATGACGAGGAAGGTCGTAGGGGACGCCGCTCGCCCTTTTTGAAGACGGGACATGCGTACTTTTTCTGGCGGCTTCTTCTCTCCTGTGTTCTTGTGCCTTCAATGTTGGACATCCTCGAGTATTAGTTTGTACTACAGGAGGTTTATTACTGGTCGTGCCCGGTGTGAAGACTTCTCTTATTTTATCTAAGTAGCTTTTTTGCACTTGCGGAGGAGTAAATTTAAGTTGGCCTTTTATTTTGTTGAGTTCCGCGTCCACATCGATATATTCACTTTTATTTGCAGGCTTGAAGTCAAGCTTTTTCCAGAACATGTCTATTGACTTGATCGAGATTTGTTGACCTGTAAATGAAAACACATGGTATTAAGTTACTTAATGACTACAAATCATTAAATAAAACTAACAGCCACATGGCTTGAAGTCAAAGCAATAAGTACCTTTATTTTCTATCTCTTCTAGACGCCAAGCACATGGCAAACCACAACTTGTAAAAAGTTGACAGCCACATGTGGAACCGTGTTTTTCTAGACTTAATTCTTTTCACTTGAGCTCGATAACCATCAGGTCGAGGGCAAAAATTGAAACCTTCCGAAGTACTCCCACAAGCATTGGGATATTCTTGTGGTGGTTCATTACTTTCGTAATGCTTGTCTCAAAATCTCATTTGATCTCCGTGTATTATCTATTAACAATTTTGTCGACAAGCTTCACAAGCTTAACTAGCGTGTTTCGATGACTTGGAAGGTCTCTTTTCAGTAAAGTGTGCATGCCCTCGGCTCTGTTGGTTGTAGTTTGGTGAAATTTTAGTGTCCGGTTAGTCCAGGCAGCTACAAACTTATCACGATAGGCTCCAACCAAGAATCATTAGTATAGTCAAAGACCTCTAAAAAGAAAATGTTAGCTATGTTATTTGTGTAAAATAAATATGTATATATGAGTAATTATGTAAATAATACTCGCCTCCACGGCCCGTTTCTTTTAGATGAGCTTCAAAGTTAGCCAGATTATACTTGTATATACGTTCGGTGGTAGACTCACACAGCGTTGAAAAGAACCGGACAAATTCTTTCCACTCATTATCCGCAAAGTGCTTTTTGCTGTTTCTGAAGATGTTTTGTTGAATATGGAACCGGCAGAGATACTTGTGCGCGTTTGGAAAAATAGCATCACACGCGTTCATTAGTGCCTTGTCTCTGTCTGTTAAGATTACTCGCGGCTCCATACGTTTTTCCAACATATCATTGATCTTGTTTAGCACCCATGCGTAGTTTTCCTTCTTTTCATTAGAAATAAACGCATGAGCAACATCAAACGACTGGCTGGTCGACGTCATACCTACAACCTGAACAAACAGAAGACCGTAAATGTTTGTTTGGTAGGTGGCGTCAATCATCAGCACGTGCGGGAATGCACATCCACATAGTATATGAATACTTATGCATAAAAAAAGTATCTTCAACGGCTTGTGTGGTCTGATTCACGTTTGTGAAATAAACGTAATCTTTAACTTTGAAGAAGTTTTCGAGTTGCTGCATTGGAGATACACCAACATTATTTTCTTTGTTTATCTTCTGAATAGCATTGTCAATATCTTTCTTAATTATCTACACAATAAATAAATGTTAAATATCATAGTATATATACTTTTATTGGTTTTATTTTTAAAACAGTAACCTTTTTTTCTAGGTTCTTTTTCATTATTGCTGACCATATGCTATGTGTAGGAATATCTTGGTCTGCCAGCTCACCAATCAGTCTTTTCTCTTCTACGGAAAGCCTCCTTGCATACGCGTGACCCTCCAGGTTTTCAATTGGAGAGTGGTTGTTCATTGGGTTTTTCACCTCCAATTTCCAATAACTCCTCTTTGACACGAATGACCCCTTCAACTCAAATGGGCAACCGATTTTCTTGCTACCAGTTTTTCTCACAGTTTCTACAGTCTTATATTGCCCACCAAGACTGCACTGTAACCAGATAGCTTTTTCTTTCGTTCTTTTAATGGTAATGACATAACCATGCTCGGTTCCCCTATTTTGCACCTAATTAACCAATTCCTCACGTGACTTAAAAACCATGTCAGTCTCAAAGGAAACTATAATTGGGAAAGAGTCTTCCGCATCATCTAACGTAGTCTTTTGAACAAATGATGGATCACCACCGTCAACGTAGTCTTTTTGAACAAATGACGGACCACCACCGTCACCGTAGTCTTTTTGAACAAATGACAGACCACCACCGTCCCCGTAACCATAACCGTACGGGTCTTCCAAGGGAACATTCAAGTCAAACTGTACCGCATTGTTACCGTAGTTCGTTTGAACAAATTGCTCACCGTCGTCACCGTAACCGTACGGGTCTTCCACGGGAGCATTCAAGTCAAACTGTACGACATTGTCACCGTAGTTCTTTTGAACAAACTGCTCACCACCGTCACTGTAGCCATATTCGTAAGGGTCATCAACGGGAATATTCAAGTTGAGTTGAACCCTATTGTCAGGATATTGAATGCTCGATACAACCTCGTCGTGCTCCCAAGTGTTGGACGCCGGTTGATTTCACGTGTCAGAAATACCGGTGCCTTCGTAAGAATCTGGAACAACGCTCTCATCAGAATAATCACAAAAAATGTAGTTATTAAACCACAACATTGTAACAAAAAAAATATTTGAATCGTGAAAATGAAATGTGAAAATCTTTGAATTGTAACAAAAAAATGGTGACAGCCGGGTAAATAAGCAATATGGACCCATATGTCGCGCTAAGGGCTATGCTCAGCGTATAGGTGTTGACCGATTAATATTTCTTCGGTCCAAGGGGCATGAAATACGTCTGTCGAACAAAACATGACCCAGGTGCCGCGCATAGGGCTTAGCGCGGCGCATAGGTGTTATCCCGACATATTTTTCGTTTGTACGAGGTGTAATTAATTTGTATGGTGGGTAAAAGTGGACCATATGGGGCGCTAAGGCCTTAGCGCAGCATGTGGGGGTTGTGGGGATAGTTTGGTGAGGTGTGAGGATAGATTGAGGGTTAAAAATATTAAAGTACTTTCTAGTTTTCACAAAATATACTCATGTTTTATATGAAAAATATTTTGATGTTTTATATGAAAAATATTTTGATGATGCTAATATAAACTTATTTTATAATGGTTTTAATATTGAAAGTTATAATTATATGTTGAAGATTGTTTTTAAACTTGTATATATACTAATTGGTAAAAAAAAATATTAAGCGTTGTGGTTAGAAAATTCGTAAAAGTTTTATTGTGACATTCTAATTGAAAAGTTTGGCTCCGTCACTGATTTTGTTAGAATATAATACTAAAGCATGAAAAAACTACTATTGTATAAATGTATCGAAATTTATTATTGTATAAGTGTATGACAAAAAAATGGGGATACCCCTAACTTTATGAGCTAGCTCCGCCACTGGTGTATATATATATGTTATAAATAATTATATAATATTTATGGGCTGTTATAAATTAAACAAATGAGTTGGATGGCTCGGAAGTTATTTTGGAAGGCTTGTACATCATTGTAGACATAAAGTTCACATCTATTAAGCTTGTTGTTATATCTATGATGTAATAGAACTACTTATTTAGCTTGTTGGTTGTGTTTGGATTGTTTATGTAGCTGTAAGTTGTCTTTTTTAACAGGTTTGGACTGTTTTTTCTACATTCTGCTGCGTAAAAAGATTTGTATTTTAGCAGTTTGTTTTTTGGGGCTTAAAGTTGGCAAAAAAGTTCTGCAAATTTTTTTTCAGTAGTTTGTTATTTGGCCAAATTATGCAACAATTTTTCGGGCTTGGTCAAAATGTGCCTATAAAGCCCAAACTGTGAAACCAAACCGTAGTAATGGTTCGGTTTGGTTTGGTTTTTTATTTGAACGGTTCAGTTTTGGTTTTTAGTATTACAAACAGTTAGTAATGGTCTAGTAACGGTTATACCTAAAAACCGTGAAAACCGAACCATGTACACCCGTAAGGCAACCACATACGTTGTCTTAATCGGGCTCGTGTGGTGCATCTAACTTGGCAGAACACTCACTGGGAAAACCACACAAAGACATGCTTAGCAACCGCTGACAAGGATCAAACCCTCGTCTGTGTTAAACCTGCTTGTCCTACTAGCCATTAACCGGATCATTGACGAATAGGTTTTTGGCTCAACCAAAACCCACCTGTGACATCTGCCCCAAACCCGAAACCGAATGCCCGACTCGAACCCGAAGTTATCCATCTTAAACATATTCGTATTTACTTTTCCTAAAAATGTAACGCGTTGTTATTAATATATATATACATGAATATGTTGAGTGTTACGTCCTTCTCGTCTTCAGTATCTAAACGACCAAATTATTAATGTATACTAATTTGGTAAATATATATATATAGATATGTTTACTAATTTATATTTATATTTATATTTATAACCTTTCTAGTATGTAAGGTCGGTCATGAGGCATGTTATTTGCACGTGACTTTTCCGGTGTTTCATATCATTTCCTTTTCTTCTTTGAAGCGTGTTTTGTGTACTTGGTCCTCTGGCGGTTTCTGGTATGAAGATTCTATCGATTTCGGTTGTCTGCGTTTCTTTGGTTGTGACGATTTCGTTTGTCTGATTGATGGTGCTTTCTTGTAGGGTTATTGTGTTGTTGGTGCACCGATTCCTGAATTTTGGTCATTTTGCTGATCGAAGGTGGGAGTTGATGTTTCTGTTGTTTTGATTGTGTCGATCGACATTTGTTATTGCCACTGTGGTTGATTTAGATGACATGCAGTTTGGGGTTTCGATTTCGCTTGTCTAATTAATGGCACTTTCTTGTAGGTTTTATTGTGTTGTTGCTGTTTTGTTTCCTAAAGTTTGTATATTTTGCTAATTGGAGATTGTAGTTGATGTTTCTGCTGTTTTGATTGTCTTGATCGACATTTGTTATTGTCGATGTGGTTGATTAAGATGACATGATTTTCGCACCACGTGACGTTGTTGGGATATTTTACTCTCTTCTGATAATTGTTTTCTAATTCTCCCTAATTCTATCTCCAAGAAGGCAATTTGTCATATGGGTGAGTGTCTTTGATGTTTGGTTGTTTGATAATGTCAATATTCAATTGTGGTTGTCTCTAATTGTTGTTTTTTGGTTGATTTGCTATTGTTTGATTGCTTTCATTCTGGGCTTTTGCTGTTGTGGTTTGGGTAATGTAATTCGATCATTATTTTGGGTCATCAGACGGCTTTTGGCTGATGATTTTGTAACGTTCTTGCTATTGATTGTTGTCGTGGTTGTTGACAGCTTTTGGTGTTTCTGGATCTTCTTTTGCTGTTAGTTGGCGCTATCTGTTGCTACTGCTGCTGGTGGAGTTGTAGTTGTCTGCATGTATGTCACCTGTTGTTCTATTCAAGTAAGAATTCTCATTTCTTTTTGGTCTTTTGTTTCGGTTGTTGTTGTTGATTATTTGTTGTCATTTGTAATGTTTGTTTTATAGTTTTGTTTGCTAGGCTGTTAGCTATATGCCTATATATGTGATAAGTCATCTTGTAGAATTATGGATATATTCATTAATTGTCTTATATCACTTTGTAGAATGATGATCCGTTGGTATTATGGTGTTTTTATTGAATGTTGTGGTTGATGCTTTTCTTGAAGTTGTTCTATTTTATTACTAACCGGCTATTGGACTTGACTTGGTAGTTGGTTACTTTGTCTTGAATTGGTTTATGTAATTAGCATCTTTAGGCTATTGGGTTGATGTTTGTTGTAGGTGTTGATTGTATTAAATTTGTTTACAATACTTTTGGCTTTTGGACTTTCACTTTTGGACATGGCTTGGTGATTACCAGCTTTTTACTCGGGTTCGTGTTTGTTATTTTCTAGACTTTGTTACTTTTTATTTGTTATAATCTGTTGTCACGTCTACAGTAAGGAAACGACTTGCACCTACTATTGCTGCTTCTACGTCTACCTCTCCCTCAACAGGCTCGCTTTACATCGATCTATGTTGTGTGTATCGTTATCATATCATGAATACTCACGTCACTTAAAAAACTAGCCACAATACGCAAAACAAACAACCGTCCCGGCTGCCGCAACGCGCAGCCCCGGCATTAAATCTAGTTAATATATATAAATTTTATGATCAAAATATGTATATATATATATATATATATATATATATATATATATATATATATATATATCGTAGTTGATAAAAAAAAGATTCAATAAAAATAAAAACTATTAAAGCCTCAAAATTTCCCTTCAACGTCAAAAACGAGCTAAAGATGTGAAAACGTCATTTCTATAAACGTTACAACGTTATCCGGTTAAGTTAGATAGTTAATATAATTTGTAAATTAACTTTGGGTCAAAAACGTCAATTCTGAAACTTAATAAAAGTTAACAAACAAAAAACAGAAATCAAGTATAAACAGAAGGGTATAAAATGTAAAATGAAAATTTACCCAAACCACCCCCATCACCCCCGTGATTCCGGCAGTTTCTGCCGGCGACTTTTCCCGGCCAAACCACCATCTCCGGCGACATCCTAAAACCGGGTTTTAACCCATTTCCAAGCAAATTAAATATACCAAAACGTTCCTATGTAAGTTTCGAACCCCATACCATCATCCAATTAACCAAATCGTGACAAATCCATGCTTAAATTCGTGATTAAAAAACCGGTTTCAAAACTCACTTAATCAATTTGACACAAAACGCTTGAAACAATAATTCGAATTAACTAAAATCATCCTTTGGACGATTAGAAACCGATAATGATATTGAATTGAGTTTAACGCATCACATTAACACCAAATTAATCACTTTTATTCAACACCAAACCTATTCGGCCATTTGCTGTTAACAAAAACTCAATTAAATCGTCACACTCCTTCCCCGTTTCACGAATTTGCTCTCTGCCATATCCATTTCAAGCAAAAACATCAAAATCTCAGTCTTTGATTCTCAAAACCATCGCATCTTGTTCTTCGTTTCATCGGTTCGTTTCTTCACTAAAACAGTAAGTATTTCACATTGAAATGATCCTTTTTATGTGTGGATTAATAACCCTCAATCAATTCCTGATTTCATTGTTCCAATTCCATGAATTTTTGTGATTTGTGTTCTAGGGTTTAAAAGGAAATTGGGAGATTTGTGTTATAAATTCTAAAACAATTTCACTTCTAATTTTAAACCCCAAAAGTAATCTGGCGCGGCTGGTTAGTTTGTTTGATTACAAGCCACAGGTCCTGGGTTTGAACCAGGGCCTTATTACATTTTTTAATCCTTTTCTATTTAAGGTTTTAATCAAAATATTAACCTAAAAGCTAATACTATACTATATATATAGGGTGGGTGTTTATATGGATCTAAATCTTCCCTTCAAAGAATAATTGTTGAGCAAATGAATGTCACGATTGATCTAAAAAAGGCTTTATTTTCTATTCTTTTGGCTACTTTTTGGCTAATTTGGAAGGCGCGAAACGAGTTTATTTTTAAGGCGAAGCGTTTGGAGGTGTCGGATGTGGTGGATAAGATTAAGTTTCACACTTTTTCGTGGTTGAAGAACCGGGCGAATCTCGTAGACCTCTCATGGCAATCTTGGTGTAATTTTTCATTTTGTAAATTCCCGTTGTAATTGGGATGTTTTGGGGTTGTGTTGTATTCGGGCCTAGCGTCTTGCTAGTGTTCAATCTGTTTTTTTTTTTTTTTTTTTTTTTTTTTTTTTTTGAACAGCAACACCGGAAAACCCCCTGGTTAGACCACCCGAAGGCAACCACCCCATTACGAGCTACCCCACAGGGGCCCCCGTTGCACCCCCCACCTAAGGAGGAAACCCACCCGGATAAAATGGGAAAACCTCCCCCGCCAAGGATAGAACCCTTGACCTTGTGGAACCTTAAAGACTTGCGTCTTACCGTTGGGCCACCACCCCCAACGGCGTTCAATCTGTTGCTTTCTAATAAATATGCCGTTCAAAAAAAAAAAAAAAAAAAAGATTGGGGATTTTCTAAAAAGGGTCAAAACTCTAAGAAGTGTAGGAAGCAATCACAAACAAACACGTGTCCATGAGGGAGAAAAAACGCGGAGGGGCAGCGACGTCATTATACATATGACGTTGATTTGGGAACCCCGGCCATCACTCTCGATGTTCATTTATGGCGTTTTTTTGACGTCTATTAATCCGATCATGTAGGCGTGTTTTTGACGTTTTCAGCTATGGCGAATACTGTAATCTATGGCGTTTTTTTGACATGGAGTGTTCTTGACGTTTTTGTTTTTAATTTTGAATCCATAATCTTTCGTCTATGGCGAATACTGAAAGCATTGATGTTTATGTTTGTTTTTGACGTTTTTGTTTACTAATTACGAACGTCCGATCAATGTTTTTGACGTTTTCGTTTATTAATTACGAAAATCTGATCATGTATGGCGTGTTTTTGACGTATTAATCATTGTTATGACGTTTTCGTTTGACTTCAGTGTTTACTCATTGCATGTAAGTTATGGCGTTTTTTATTAGTTAACTTTTTCATCAGAATGGTGTTATTTTATAGTCAGTTTATTCATGGTGTTTTTTATGCACGACGGTGAATGACTAATATACCCCGGAACTATAAGTCGCGTCAGCAAAAACATCATAATATTTACAAAAACGCCACCGCGTCAATCTGGGCCGTAGACAACCAGATCCAACGCCTCAGAATCCTTCTTAGCATTTTTAGAGTTTTTGCCCTTTTTAGAAAATCCTTCCCCTATATATATATATTCTATAAAATGATTAAATCTTATAAAACCATGATTTTATATGGGTTTAGTTTTATAAAACTTAACCATTACAAATATTTTTAATGCATAAAAATATATTATAAGTAGTAGCTTATTAATAATAAACTTTATATAGATTTTTATACTTTAAAAATTGTGATTTAAAAGTATTTTTACCAATTTATATATTCCTTGGACATCAAAATATTTATTGTTAGAAATATCTATATTTTGAATTGCTAATTATATATATCATGATGATACGATTAAATAGTTTTATATATATATGTATATATTTTTATATATATCTTAATCATTTACCGAAAAACCCAAATCCCAAACCGAAACCTAGAACCCAAATTATCCAATGTTTATCTATTATTTTTCATTCCGGTTTTCTATACTATTTGTTGCTAAGTAGGATTCTCATTACTTAGGTAAATCTAGTATTTGGGAAGTCCTCGGTTCTATCTAAGTGTGCTATTTTCTTTCAGACTCGTATTCGAGGTGAGTAAATTCACTCCCCTTTTTACTTTTACGTTTTGTGGCTGAAATATGTGCTACGTTTACTATTTACTATTTTTCTAAAAAGAGATCATACAAATATGTTAATCTAGTTCGCGGCTTGATGCAATCTTATGTGGTAGTTTAAAGTAGTTTATTGCTTTGTAATCCCACCGGTACAATGTTAGCGCTAACAGTTTGACAAACCCACCTGCCTGGACAACATCGATAGGTGATTTAACCCGGTCATTCTATTCTATGTTTACTATGGTTGCTATGTTACGACGGTTGTTGATATACTATGATGCGAGTTGCTATGCCATGTCCCTAAGTTGCTAATTGATTACTGATAACTTACAAACGAGACGGTTAATTGACGGTTGGTAAAAAGTTATCAGTAAATCAAATACATGAGTTGGTTCCTCATGAGAAAATGGCAAAATCAAGAAGTGTGGATTCTATGTGGTTGTGTTCTATTCTATTCTAAGGGTCATGGTAGAGTAATATTACGAAATGACTATACATGTAAGCTTGCGCATCATATCTTGTTGATCTCGGATTTCAATACTAGTATTATCAAATTGTGTTTTTACTCACTAGCTTGTGTAACTAACTGTGTCTTTTTCACATATTTCAGGTGGTGCGTGATTATGAGATTTTACTTTTGCCAAGACATAGGGTGCCTTGGACTTAGTTAATAAAAATGACTTCATTGCAATTACTGTTTCGTTTATGACTTTTGTCGTTTTGCTATTTATGAATTATGTTCCAAACTTATAAGTACAATTATTAGTCATTAATAAAATGATGCCGTGAGCTTTGGTTACTAATGATATCCATTCCAATGACAGCCTGGTGTTTCCGCCGCCGGACGGGGTGCCACACCACCAAACCTGAAACTTCGGTTTTTGTGTCTTTAAGACCCATGGGTTTCGGGTTTTTGGTTTGGATTTGGGTTTGGGTTCGGTTTTTCAACTTGAGCTTCAATTTATTGTTTTTAGTAATAAGTGCATGTTATAAACACAACTTTTAAAGATAAAGAAAAATGTGATACGAGTACTAAAGTATAAATTTATGTTTTCATAAGTTTTAAACATTAAAACCCACCACAATTCTAAAGAAAACTTTTTCAAAAACAATAATCATAAACAAAGTTTTAAATATCCTCTTGCATTTATTCTAGTTAAAAAAACCAATAAATCATATAATTATATAACACAATATCTATACTATATATAATGTAGATTAGAAGGGTATTTTAAGATACCCAAAAAATAAGAACACTTACAAGTGTTAATCCATGATGTACAAGTCAAATTAAGGGTATTATGGTATTTTGAACTTTAATTACAAATTATCCCCTTGTTTTAAATACACTTGAAACCTTCACCTTTAATCAAATTATGTTTAATTAATTAATATTTACACTTTTTCCCCTCCCTTTAAACTTTTTAGTTCTTTTATGTATTTCATCATATATCTTAAACTATGATGTTTTAAAATTTTTAGAAGGTACCGTTGCGACCTCCTCATTATTGTTGACGTTTTGATGTTTGTTTTGTTCAATATCAACATGTGAATTAAAATGTACAAGTAGTTAATACTTAGCATACGATTGATAATGCTTTTACGAAAACTAGGTTAGTTGATTTAAGACATAGAGTTGATTAATGCGTTAGTGTACAACATCAGATTTTATATACTTTCAAATGATCATAGCAAAACAAGGGAAATTATTATATATTAAAACGCTTACTTTTTATTCTCCTCATATTTCCCAATGATTTGTTTTTTTTTGACCAATTCAATGAAATATAACAAAATGTATTGGTTGTCACCACTCTCAATTAAGACCATCTGTCTCTCCACTCCCAACTTAACATTACATATGTTGCATCATTTCCATCGTTAGTAAACATTAACACTGTTAAATTTGGGTTAAAAGTGTTATTTTTATAAGTTGAAGGGAAAATAATATAATAATGGAATTTTTACATATATCCCCTACTAAGACTACAAATTACATATTTCCCCAACCATAAACATTAATTACATATTTCTCCTTCCCTTAATAAAAATACCAATTTACCCTTTTTTTAGTCATCTATATTTAATACATACAAATATATAATCACATAAGACGTATATAACAATTCAAATATAACTTTCTTCTGTGTATACAAACTAACAAAGATGATATTTAGCACCATATGATTCTATTATTGATGTTGAAAGTTCTTTTTAGAGAAGTTGATTATTTTGTATTTGAATTGTGCAAAAGTTATTGAGTATTGTGAAAAATAAATGGAAAAGTTCATCAGAACAATGATAATCATCTTTTAGAATTAGTGCGAGCGTTAAAACGCTAAATGTGTAAAAAATATATAAATAATCATTTAAAATAACTGAATCGGGAAACTATTTAATTTATATTCTTAGAATTGATAAATATGTAATAGTTATTCATTAAGTCATTAAGGGTAAATTAGTAATTCAATAGATGAATTTTAATGAAATGGGTAAATATGTTATATATCTGTTTTAGAAAGGAAAAATTTGTAATTGTCTTTAAGGGTCTGGTAAATATGTAAAAAATAATCTTAAAAAGAGGATATATATAAATGCCCCTATAATAATTATATATATCCCACCACCACTAACTTCGGTCACCACCTCCAGCTCCGGCCACCACCACCGCCAACTTCGGTCACCACCACCACCCAGCTCTGATAACCACCACCCAGCTCCAGTCACCACCACCACCACCACCACCAACCACTACTGTCACCGCCACTGTTGTTACTCACCACCACCCACCCATGCCACCTCCTTCGGTCCTACAAGCACCACTATAATTTTAGTGGTTTTGTGGATGAAAACTTACAACTTCTGAACCAATTCAAACTTTATTTGATACTAAATAAGAACAAAAAACAGAGGAGAACGATTCAAGTAAAAGTTCTTAACTTTTAATTTTTAATCATGTAATTATGAAAATCATAATCAAGTAGAGGTTTCAGTTAGAACAGAGATTCAAGTTTTAAATTCATTTGATGAGATGATAATCTTTCAATTTGATTCAATTATTGTGTTTCTTGTTTAACAATCTCGTTTTTCAAACCGGGGGGGGGGGGGGTTACGTCTTCTTAATTTGAAGAATTGACGGAAGTTAATGGGCATTAATGAATGCTGGATTACAGTGGTGGTTGTAGGCCTGTAGGAGGCGGAATGGGTTGGTGGTGATGAGTAACAGCAATGATAGTGACGGACTGATGGTGTTGGTGTGTTATAGTAGGTGACAGGTTATGGTGCTGAAAAGGTGATCAAAGGTGTAGATCGTATTGGTGGTGGTGACCGGAGCTGAGTGGTGGCCGGAGCTGGTGATTGTGTCATTGTGGTGACCGGATTTGGTGGTAGGATATATATATATATATATATATATATATATATATATATATATATATATATATATATATATATATATATATATATATATATATATATATATATATATAGAGGAGAGTTATCCTACATAGTGATGGAAATCTAAGAAGGCTAAGAAGGATTTATGACCTTTAGATCTCTTTTTTAATGGTTAAGATCAATTTGTAGGAAAAGAAATTGGTGGAAGGGTACATTAGTCATAGCCACTTTTGTTGACTTTCTCTCTCCACATGCAAGGCACATGCCAATTCCCCCACTTTTTTTAAAACTTTCATAACTTTTGGATACGATATTATTTTTTTAAAAAAATTACACCAAAAAAACAAGCGTTTTGTTATCTTTAAAACGCGTATAATATTGATATATAAAAAATAAAAAAAAAATTCGGCACTTGTCTAGTCCTTGTGTAATATCATGTGATTGTGTTATATTATAACTAGTGAAATATCACTTTTATCGGTTCATTCTTAAGTCATTATATAATATCATCTTATTATAAATATTTGTTGTGTCATATTATGTGTTTAGAAATTATCACCGTGTCACAAATTGTTAATATGTGTTTGAGAAATGTTCAAAGACAACGTCATTTTTTGTTACAAAGTGTGAGAATGACACAATGGTAAACAAAGAGACAATGGTAAACAAAGACACAATGACACTTTTAAAAAAATTATAACTCACAATATAAATTAAATTTGAAAAAAGTGGTTCGGAGACCTTGTTCCCCATGTATTCCTCTTTCAGAAAATAAATAAACGAAAAATTAAAAAAAATTAAAAAAATTACCGTTTTTTTATTTTTTAAATTAGACACAATGAAAAAAGACACAATGAGAAAATAGTAGTTTTTTTAAGTTTTGTTTATTTATTTTTTAAGGAGGATGATGTGAGAGCAAGATCTTTGAAATACTTTTTGTGTTATTGTGTAATTATTATTAGATCATTGTGTAATACTTGTCAAATAAGATTACACAATGACCCGATGAATGACACAACAATCTTACGGATGACACAATCACACAATGACCTGATGAAAGACACAATGACCTGACGGAAGACACAATGACCTGACGTTAGACACAATGAGCTGAAAAATTGTGAAAAAAAAGTTCGTTTTTTATATATCAATATTATACGCGTTTTAAAGAGAAAAAAATTCTCGTTTTTATGGTGTAATTTTTTTAAAAAAATAATGTCATATGTAAAAGTTATAAACGTTTTAAAAAAGTGGGGGAATTGACATGTGACTTGCATGTGGAGAGAGAATATTTAAAAAAGTGGACATGACTAAAATACCCCCTCTCTTAATTTTCCTAGATGCCACATGTCAATCTCTTATTGCTTCTTAGCCTTCTTAAATTTATAACACTATGTAGGTGAACCTCACTCTATATATATATATATATATATATATATATATATATATATATATATATATATATATATATATATATATATATATATATAGAGGAGAGTTATCCTACATAGTGTTGAAATCTAAGAAGGCTAAGAAGGATTTATGACCTTTAGATCACTTTTTTAATGGTTGAGATCAATTTGTAAGAAAAGAAATTGGTGGAAGGGTACATTAGTCATAGCCACTTTTGTTGACTTTCTCTCTCCACATGCAAGGCACATGTTAATTCCCCCACTTTTTTTAAAACTTTCATAACTTTTGGAGTAGATATTATTTTTTTAAAAAAATTACACCAAAAAAACAAGCGTTTTGTTATCTTTAAAACGCGTATAATATTGATATATAAAAAATAAAAAAATATTTCGGCACTTGTCTAGTCCTTGTGTAATATCATGTGATTGTGTTATATTATAACTAGTGAAATATCACTTTTATCGGTTCATTCTTAAGTCATTATATAATATCATCTTATTATAAGTATTTGTTGTGTCATATTATGTGTTTAGAAATTATCACCGTGTCACAAATTGTTAATATGTGTTTGAGAAATGTTCAAAGACAACGTCATTTTTTGTTACAAAGTGTGAGAAAGACACAATGGTAAACAAAGACACAATGACACTTTTAAAAAAATTATAACTCACAATATAAATCAAATTTGAAAAAAGTGGTTCGGAGACCTTGTTCCCCATGTATTCCTCTTTCAAAAAATAAATAAACGAAAAATTAAAAAAAATTAAAAAAATTACCGTTTTTTTTATTTTTTAAATTAGACACAATGAAAAAAGACACAATGAGAAAATAGTAGTTTTTTTAAGTTTTGTTTATTTATTTTTTAAGGAGGATGATGTGAGAGCAAGATCTTTGAAATACTTTTTGTGTTATTGTGTAATTATTATTAGATCATTGTGTAATACTTGTCAAATAAGATTACACAATGACCCGATGAATGACACAACAATCTTACGGATGACACAATCACACAATGACCTGATGAAAGACACAATGACCTGACGGAAGACACAATGACCTGACGTTAGACACAATGAGCTGAAAAAATTGTGAAAAAAAAGTTCGTTTTTTATATATCAATATTATACGCGTTTTAAAGAGAAAAAAATTCTCGTTTTTATTGTGTAATTTTTTTAAAAAAATAATGTCGTATGTAAAAGTTATAAACATTTTAAAAAAGTGGGGGAATTGACATGTGACTTGCATGTGGAGAGAGAATATTTAAAAAAGTGGGCATGACTAAAATACCCCCTCTCTTAATTTTCCTAGATGCCACATGTCAATCTCTTATTGCTTCTTAGCCTTCTTAGATTTATAACACTATGTAGGTGAACCTCACTCTATATATATATATATATATATATATATATATATATATATATAGGAGAGTTATCCTACATAGTGTTGGAAATTTAAGAAGGCTAAGAAGGATTTATGACCTTTAGATCTCTTTTTTAATGGTTGAGATCAATTTGTAGGAAAAGAAATTGGTGGAAGGGTACATTAGTCATAGCCACTTTTGTTGACTTTCTCTCTCCACATGCAAGGCACATGCCAATTCCCCCACTTTTTTTAAAACTTTCATAACTTTTGGATACGATATTATTTTTTAAAAAAAATTACACCAAAAAAACAAGCGTTTTGTTATCTTTAAAACGCGTATAATATTGATATATAAAAATTAAAAAAAAATTTCGGCACTTGTCTAGTTCTTGTGTAATATCATGTGATTGTGTTATATTATAACTAGTGAAATATCACTTTTATCGGTTCATTCTTAAGTCATTATATAATATCATCTTATTATAAATATTTGTTGTGTCATATTATGTGTTTAGAAATTATCACCGTGTCACAAATTGTTAATATGTGTTTGAGAAATGTTCAAAGACAACGTCATTTTTTGTTACAAAGTGTGAGAATGACATAATGGTAAACAAAGAGACAATGGTAAACAAAGACGCAATGATACTTTTAAAGAAATTATAACTCACAATATAAATCAAATTTGAAAAAAGTGGTTCGGAGACCTTGTTCCCCATGTATTCCTCTTTCAGAAAATAAATAAAAAAAAAATTAAAAAAAATTAAAAAAATTACCGTTTTTTTTATTTTTTAAATTAGACACAATGAAAAAAGACACAATGAGAAAATAGTAGTTTTTTTAAGTTTTGTTTATTTATTTTTTAAGGAGGATGATGTGAGAGCAAGATCTTTGAAATACTTTTTGTGTTATTGTGTAATTATTATTAGATCATTGTGTAATACTTGTCAAATAAGATTACACAATGACCCGATGAATGACACAACAACCTTACGGATGACACAATCACACAATGACCTGATGAAAGACACAATGACCTGATGGAAGACACAATGACCTGATGTTAGACACAATGAGCTGAAAAATTGTGAAAAAAAAGTTCGTTTTTTATATATCAATATTATACGCGTTTTAAAGAGAAAAAAATTCTCGTTTTTATGGTGTAATTTGTTTAAAAAAATATGTCGTATGTAAAAGTTATAAACGTTTTAAAAAAGTGGGGGAATTGACATGTGACTTGCATGTGGAGAGAGAATATTTAAAAAAGTGGGCATGACTAAATTACCCCCTCTCTTAATTTTCCTAGATGCCACATGTCAATCTCTTATTGCTTCTTAGCCTTCTTAGATTTATAACACTATGTAGGTGAACCTCACTCTATATATATATATATATATATATATATATATACTAGTAGGGACCCGCGCGATGCAGCGGGGACGATATTGTCAATGGTACTTGTTTCTCCTGACATTTTCCGTTAATGATCCTACAAACCCATATCTAAAGTTTTTGTGTCAAATAATTAAGGGTGACAATAGGTCCGGTCTTGGTAATCCCATTCCCATACACAACTATAAAATTGATTCCGATACCCATTCGATATCAATAACCTTCAGGTTCCAAGGTATGCCTGATTATAATCATATGTAGTTCAAATTACACATTGAGATGTACATTCGAGTAAAAATCTACTTGAAATAATAATTAAACTACACTTCAACCAATTCTATAATTTTAGTAATTTTAAGTTTCTAACAATGTATTGAGTATTGAATTTGGATAAAAGGTTTCATGTAATCTGTTCGTCCTGGTTTCAAACCCGTAAAAATGTTAAAACCAATCTCATACCCGAATACATGTCATGAATGTTTTGGGTATTCCAGTCAAATTGGTTTCTTTTCAAACTTTCGTTGCTACAAATTATTTATCATGTGGAGTAGTATGCATGATCTTGTAATTTTCATCATTAAATTTTTCTCCATAGATTGATTCATCTCGTCTTCCATCTCCAAAAGTGAAATAACCACCTTGAATATACAATGCTCTGAACTTTTCTAAAATTAATAGTATACAAATTAGTAAAAGTACAATGTACCTAAATGTTTAGTCCAAAAGGGTTAAAATAGTCAATCTATTTTTGCAATTGACGGTATAAAACTCCTCCATACCCATAACACTAATAGGAGTCAAGTTATTTAAACAAGATATGGAGGAGGACATAACATAAATCTAGTATGTGTTTAATATATGGCAAGTCAATATAATGCAATACCACCATTCACCAGGCATCAATATATTCATCAACAACTTCAGGTGAACCTTCCTTGTGAAGTTCCACAGTAATCAAACCTTTAGAGGTATTAAAAACCTGGATAGAAAAATGTTAAGATAATCAAAGACACCAAAATACTAAAGTAACAAAGTACCAAAACCACAACGATTGAGCCAGAAGAAAGGTCAACTGGATATTAATCTAAATTTCTTAATAACGGAAAACGATCTTGAAACTTAGCGTATCTAGAAAACACTGTTTTCTTTGAATCTAACAAGTCATATTCAACCTATGGCAGATTAGGGAGTTGAATTTTGGCTATATAATTAGTAGAACAAAATTTCACCGTGAAGCTTATGAAAAGTACTAAAAAAACAAAATTCCTTAAATGATGGATCCTATAAGAAGTTTAAGGTTTACTCATAAAAATATCATAAGGTTTGTTATTAATTCCTTCCTCCGTCTAAATTATTGACCCACAAGCATCATATCCAAATTTCAATTATACTTCTTCGGTTAGTTTTTAATTCGGCCAAACACCATAATTTTTCGGTTTGCAGCTTAAATTAAAAGCAGTAAAAGTAAATAGGTTTGCATAAATGAATTCTTTCATGCATATGCCTAATCCATAAAATGCCATTAACATATTTTGAGTAGTAGTAAATAATAGAGCATCACATATTTTGAGGAGTAGTAAATAATAGAGTATAACATATTTTGAAATCAATAGGCAAAAACATTAACCCAAAATCATATAAACATAAAAAGTATAAAGAGCAATCTAAGGCAGTCAGGTAACAAAATCGCATAATTATCATCATATATTACAAAGTGAAGGCAAAACTAACCTGGGCTAATTTGCTTAATGAATACTCAAATTAAACATATTCTCTTTGATAAGGTACATCATAAATAAGGTACTAAATGTTTAAAAACGTTCAAAAAATATACAAAAAAGGAACTATGTGAATAGACCTAACCTAAAAAGTAGCATGTATCAAACCGAACCCATTTTGACCCGCTTTCATAAATCCCCATCATGCCAAGTCAAGCTAACTATCAGATTATACCTCAATCAAAGTGACTCTGAATGAATCTTTGAAAGCTAGAATGATGAAAAGACGTGTTAATGTTTATCATCACATTAGGTTAAAAATGTATGGATTTTCGCATCCTCATCACAAATACTTCACCAAAAGCATCTAAAATAAATCACACGCCAATTGCTTTAACCTATCAAGATCATATGTTGAAGGTCACAACCCTTAACAAGCACACCACTTAATTATATAGAATATGTAATTGTATATTGCCAATTAGATTGCAAACAAAACATGAACAAACGGTTCAAGAAAGGAAGATTAATTTACCTGCGATACTGATTGGGCTTATTTAAATCCTTCAAAAGTGCAATGTTCTCAACAATGTTATGCAAAAATATATCATTAAAACATAAAAACATCCAGTAGAGTTATCTTGATCACTTATTATCATACACATGATTCATGAGCATAAGTACCTTAGGTATGGTAGTGTAAACACATGTGATCAAACATAAACTATCTAATAGTTAATAAAAATTTTGGTTTCAAGAACTTATCTTTTATGGTATTCAGCAAACATTGAAATCCATCAAGAGAAAAACTTTGATCCTCCGATTAAATTTATAACAACCAATCAATACATAACACGCAACACAGCGCATATCATAAACTATTTGATTGAATGAAGAACATATCAATTTGATCCAAAACCCATTACCACTCCAATCCCTCTTAGTTAGAGATCAAGTTAAATATACTAACAGAAAAAGAAAAGGCAGATAACAATTTTATTAAGCATAGTAAATCACCTCGAGAGCTCTTTAAATCTTCTCATGGAAAGCCTCAAGTGACAAAAGCAAAATCAATAACACTAACATCACAGTTGACACCGTAGATGCATCCTTGTGGCCTCCAATTGTTTCCAACCAATAAACTGTGTTTTTGCTTATGTGCCCTGAAGTTGACAGTGTTCTAGAAAATATTGGAAATAAGATTCGGCTTCAGAACCCCCATGTTTTGTATTCCATCTCTGAGCTTACGACATCAATTGAGACATATATCATATGAGCAATCGGGACTTGGGCAGCTTTAGTGGAAATTGACAATTGATGTGTTGCAGTTGTCACTGTCCAACAAGGATGAATGTTTTGAATCAGTTATAATAATCAGGTAATTTTGTTTTCAACTTAGAATATACAGTTTTCTTCCATTTAAAACCATTCAAAAAACAAAACATTTACAAATTCTCCATATATTCAACACACCAATCGTTTCAATTCAAGAATGTTTTATTAACTATTTGTCATTCAAATATAAACATGCATAACAGGATATTTAGTTAGATAAGAAAATCATCCAAAGATGGAAGTTCAATGTTTTTTCAATGCCCATGAGTTATGAAATTCAAGCCACAAGTGAACTACATAATAACTACTTTGGTCACTATCAGTAAACAAAAGATATACCTTAATTGGTTAGAAGCTAATAATTTACCAATATATTCTATCATCTTCATCGATTGAAGTTTTTGATACATGTTCTTCTGTCAATTCAACACCTAAATGTTTATGACAAACAACAATGTGAAACTTTAGGTTCTTTCAATAAACCAACATGTGACTTCAATATAGCGACTACTTATCAATGAAGTTGTACCAAGTACGACAGCTTCCACCATAAGCTCAGATTTTTGCTCTTCTTTTATATGCTTTAATGGTAGAGTTTTTTTAAGCAAATAGAGAGATCATTACACTCTGATATCCTCATTGGCTTCTGTACGAGTAGCCTAACAAAATAACATATTTCTTTTAGTGTTGCAAAATCAGCTGCAAAACAACAGTATTTATTCCATCAAATATAAAATATAAAATCAACAACATATTAAAACTGGAAAAAGTGCAGCAAAACTGCTAAAAACTTGATGCAACCATATGATCGCAAAAACCTAATGAGACCCATAATCAAAAACTGAAAAACAAAATCCTCAGCCGACCAAAGAAGTCAAAGCAACCATATGATCGCAAAAACCTAATGAGTCCCATAATCAATTGAAAATGCAGAAGTAGCCTACAAACTAACGAAATTGAAATATGAATTGCAAAAGAACCTTACTCAAATTGTTGAAAACCGTCATCAGGCCTGAGATCGTGTATTACAACTAAACATTGCAAGAGCACCACGTTGTCTAAAAAACTACCATACAATCAAGGAATCATGAAAAGATGACATAAGAAATCTATTAGAACACAACCAATAACTATAGTCAGTAACAAGCAAACAACCACACAAAGTAGACACATCGCACTAAAGGGCAGCAAAATACTTACTTGTGAACACAATTTTCTCCAACAACATAAGACAATGAAAGCCCAACTAATCAAAAGAAAAAAGATGTTATGGTTCTTCAATCTGAAATTGAACTTCAAAAATTATTAAAACCATTTTACTTAAAAAACTGATTTTATATTAGCCCACCAATATCATTGGTCAAATCATAACTATAAATTTCCAATTTTTGTTGAATGGAATGTTTTCAGTTGACTTTGATGTTCAAAGGAAAGTCACGTACATGAAACTAAAGATACATAAAATTAACCTGAGACATAGTGCACAAACCGATCATACGTCAACCAGCTCAAAGATCACCAAGAGAAACTCCAAATTGTGAAGTGAAACCCTATAGTTCAAAACTGGAAGCAAAGAACCGAGAAACTGTTCATACAAACATAAATACAATGATTCATTAGCATCTCAGATAGGTAATACACATCAATAACCTCAATTTTGTAACAAAATAAATTAACCAAATCAGAAAGGAATCAATAGGATCTTACCTCAATTTAAAAAAGCATACCCTATGAATCAAAACATGTAATATAAATAAAAAACAATACAACAAAATCATAATCGGAACAAAACAATCTTATAAAACCTACTGAAACCCTAGTCGTTCAAAAATTAGAAATCAATTCAGAGAAGAGAATGAATACCAGATCTGCGATTTTCATTAAATCAATGAATCCCTCGTCTTCTTCAGCAATTGAGTACTCAAAACCAACGTTGTGTGAATTAATCAAATCTGAATATGATGATGAATAAACAAAGGCGAAGAACAACCGACGTTTGAAATCAAGGCAGCGATTTAAGGTATATCAGTGAGGTGTTCGATGGTTGCGACGATGGACATAGGTAGCAGCGATGGTGTTCGATGGAGATGATATAGACTGATGGTGCTCGATGATTGTGACGATGGACAGAGGTAGAAGCAGAGAAGTTTATGGAATTTCAGTTAATTCCTTCCCGTACATGATGCTAGGGTTTGACTATATGATTAATGTGTCAAAAAGACTTAACTACCCTTAAAAATGGTTGTACATGGTGCTTTAAAAACTTGTACGTGGTCAACAAATTGGGTATCTTAAATTGCCCCTCCAATCTGCTTTATTAATAGTATAGATATATAGGAGAGTTATCCTACATAGTGTTGGAAATCTAAGAATGCTAAGAAGGATTTATGACCTTTAGATCTCTTTTTTAATGGTTGAGATCAATTTGTAGGAAAAGAAATTGGTGGAAGGGTACATTAGTCATAGCCACTTTTGTTGACTTTCTCTCTCCACATGCAAGGCACATGCTAATTCCCCCACTTTTTTTAAAACTTTCATAACTTTTGGATACGATATTATTTTTTTAAAAAAATTACACCAAAAAAACAAGCGTTTTGTTATCTTTAAAACGCGTATAATATTGATATATAAAAAATAAAAAAAAAATTCGGCACTTGTCTAGTCCTTGTGTAATATCATGTGATTGTGTTATATTATAATTAGTGAAATATCACTTTTATCGGTTCATTCTTAAGTCATTATATAATATCATCTTATTATAAATATTTGTTGTGTCATATTATGTGTTTAGAAATTATCACCGTGTCACAAATTGTTAATATGTGTTTGAGAAATGTTCAAAGACAACGTCGTTTTTTATTACAAAGTGTGAGAATGACACAATGGTAAACAAAGAGACAATGATAAACAAAGACACAATGACACTTTTAAAAAAATTATAACTCACAATATAAATCAAAATTGAAAAAAGTGGTTCGGAGACCTTGTTCCCCATGTATTCCTCTTTCAGAAAATAAATAAACGAAAAATTAAAAAAAATTAAAAAAATTACGGTTTTTTTTATTTTTTAAATTAGACACAATGAAAAAAGACACAATGAGAAAATAGTAGTTTTTTTAAGTTTTGTTTATTTATTTTTTAAGGAGCATGATGTGAGAGCAAGATCTTTGAAATACTTTTTGTGTTATTATGTAATTATTATTAGATCATTGTGTAATACTTGTCAAATAAGATTACACAATGACCCGATAAATGACACAACAATCTTACGGATGACACAATCACACAATGACCTGATGAAAGACACAATGACCTGACGGAAGACACAATGACCTGACGTTAGACACAATGAGCTGAAAATTTGTGAAAAAAAAGTTCGTTTTTTATATATCAATATTATACGCGTATTAAAGAGAAAAAAATTCTCGTTTTTATGGTGTAATTTTTTTTAAAAAATAATGTCGTATGTAAAAGTTATAAACGTTTTAAAAAAGTGGGGAAATTGACATGTGACTTGCATGTGGAGAGAGAATATTTAAAAAAGTGGGCATGACAAAAATACCCCCTCTCTTAATTTTCCTAGATGCCACATGTCAATCTCTTATTGCTTCTTAGCCTTCTTATATATATATATATATATATATATATATATATATATATATATATATATATATATATATATATATATATATATATATATATATATATATATATATATATATATATAGAGTGAGGTTCACCTACATAGTGTTATAAATCTAAGAAGGCTAAGAAGCAATAAGAGATTGACATGTGGCATCTAGGAAAATTAAGAGAGGGGGTATTTTTGTCATGCCCACTTTTTTAAATATTCTCTCTCCACATGCAAGTCACATGTCAATTCCCCCACTATTTTAAAACGTTTATAACTTTTACATACGACATTATTTTTTTAAACAAATTACACCATAAAAACGAGAATTTTTTTCTCTTTAAAACGCGTATAATATTGATATATAAAAAACGAACCTTTTTTTCACAATTTTTCAGCTTATTGTGTCTAACGTCAGGTCATTGTGTCTTCCGTCAGGTCATTGTGTCTTTCATCAGGTCATTGTGTGATTGTGTCATCCGTAAGGTTGTTGTGTCAGTCATCGGGTCATTGTGTAATCTTATTTGACAAGTATTACACAATGATCTAATAATAATTACACAATAACACAAAAAGTATTTCAAAGATCTTGCTCTCACATCATCCTCCTTAAAAAATAAATAAACAAAACTTAAAAAAACTACTATTTTCTCATTGTGTCTTTTTTCATTGTGTCTAATTTAAAAAATAAAAAAAACGGTAATTTTTTTAATTTTTTTAAATTTTTCGTTTATTTATTTTCTGAAAGAGGAATACATGGGGAACAAGGTCTCCGAACCACTTTTTTCAATTTTGATTTATATTGTGAGTTATAATTTTTTTTAAAGTGTCATTGTGTCTTTGTTTACCATTGTGTCATTCTCACACTTTGTAACAAAAAATGACGTTGTCTTTGAACATTTCTCAAACACATATTAACAATTTGTGGCACGGTGATAATTTCTAAACACATAATATGACACAACAAATATTTATAATAAGATGATATTATATAATGACTTAAGAATGAACCGATAAAAGTGATATTTCACTAGTTATAATAAAACACAATCACATGATATTACACAAGGACTAGACAAGTGCCAAAATTTTTTTTTATTTTTTATATATCAATATTATACGCGTTTTAAAGATAACAAAACGCTTGTTTTTTTGGTGTAATTTTTTTTAAAAAATAATATCGTATCCAAAAGTTATGAAAGTTTTAAAAAAAGTGGGGGAATTGGCATGTGCCTTGCATGTGGAGAGAGAAAGTCAACAAAAGTGGCTATGACTAATGTACCCTTCCACCAATTTCTTTTCCTACAAATTGATCTCAACCATTAAAAAAGAGATCTAAAGGTCATAAATCCTTCTTAGCCTTCTTAGATTTCCAACACTATGTAGGATAACTCTCCTCTATATATATATATATATATATATATATATATATATATATATATATATATATATATATATATATATATATATATGGATATATATATATATATATATATAGATTGGGGATTTTCTAAAAAGGCTTAAAACTCTAAGAAGTGTAGGAAGCAATCACCATCATACACGCGTCCCTGTGGGTAAAAACAGGCGGAGGGGCATCTTCGTCCTTTTAACGTATGGTGTTGATTTGGAAGCGATGATGTTTTTGTTGGGTTTTGACGTTTTCGTTTGAAAGTTGATTGTTTTACGAACATCTGATCGACACTCTCGATCTGTTATCCATAATCATTCATCATTCGAACTGGGGCGTCGATCATTGACTCGATCTGTTAATTATTGATTCGATCTAAAACGGCTAAGAAGAAATCTGGGGCGTCGATCTGTTATCCATAATCATTCGATCTGTTAATTCTTGTTATGACGTTCATATCAACTCCGGTGTTACTTTGTTGCAGATAAGTTATGGCGTTTTTCCATTCTACAGTGATGATAGTGTTAATCATTTATGACGTTTTCAATTTGATCCCGGTGTTTGGCGTTTTTTATTAATAAACATTTTCGTATGTGTGGTGTTATTTTACAGAGCCAGTCTTAACCATGGTGTTTTTTGTATACATTGTGTATGGCGCGTTAATCATTGTTATGACGTTTTCAATTCGATTCCGGTGTTACTTTATAGCTGGTAAGTTATGGAGTTTTTTATTAATTAATATTTTCATATGCGTGGTGTTACTTTTACAGAGTCAGTCTTAAGCATGGTGTTTTTTATATACATGGTGTTGGAAAAACGCAATGACAAATCTACCCCTGGTTCCATTGCGCGCGTCAGCAAAACATCAAAATAATTACAAAAATGTCACCGCGTCCATCTGGGCCGTAAACACCATAATCCAACGCCCCAGATTTCTTCTTAGCCTTTTTAGAGTTTTTAGCCTTTGTAGAAAATCCCTCCCCTATATATATATATATATATATATAGATAGGGGAGGGTTCATTTCAGAAGAGCAAATATTGCGAGAAGAAAAAGAAATTACTAAATTCTTCATTTTTTCAACCAAAAACGTTTTTAACTTACAAAACAATGATAGAAATGCAACATTTATTCATTAACTTTGATATTCAATATATAAAATTTAATAAATTTCGTTTATTTGTTAAACCTACACATGTGGAAGTCATGTGTATGTTAGGTTACTTACACATAACCTACACGTGTGTAGGTAAATTTAAAACGCTAAAAATACATACGTAAAAAATATTTTAATGATTTTTTTTAGTTTATACCTTACACATTTGAATGTAGGAAGTGAATTTATTAAAAAAAATTAAACAAATAAAAAGTTTTTTTAGTGATTTAGGTTTCTTCTTTTTCTTCTCGCAATATATGAGTCTTCTCAAATGAACCTCCACCTATATATATATATATATTGAATTGTTTCCCCACAAGTTATAAAAGTAACAGTTTTAACCCAAACATTAACGGTGCTAATGTTTACTAATGGCGGGAGTGATACAACAAGTATAATGTTAAGTTTAGAGTGATGAGAGTGAGGGTCTTAGTTGGGAGTGACTGCAGTCAATACCCTATAATTTGAAGAATTGATGGAAGTTAATGGGCATTAATGAATGCTGGATTACAATGGTGGTTGTAGGTAGGGGTGTTCATGGTTCGGTTTAAAACCGTGAAACCGTCCAAACCGGTCATCGGTTTGGCTTCATGGTCGGTTTTATTTTTAACTTTCGGTCGGTCGGCTTCAAAAAATTTAAACCGTAATGAACGGTTTGGCTTATGGTTTTAACAAAAAACCGGTCGGATAAAACCGGACCGGACCGTAAGATTTAAGTATTTCAAGATTATATATTTTTCTATTAGATATATAATTATTTATAATATTTCATATTATATATTAGTAAATGTTTTTTTTAGTTTTAGCATAGCCCATTAGCCCGAGCAAACTAACGTTTAGATAATTGAAGCCCAAAATGATTATCCTATATATTTTAGCATAGGCCATTAGCCCGAGCAAACTATGTTTTGAACTGGTTTGTTTTGAACACCTAATTACTTTAAGTTTTTTTGTGTATTTTGACAGCTTATTCTAAGTTTTTATTAGAATAATTTTGTACTTATTATGTGTTTATTTGGTGTTGATTTTTTTGACATCTTATATTAGTACAAAGATGAACATGTATAGTATACAAGCCCAATATAGGCCCAAACCGTGAAACCAAACCGGAGCCAAACCGTTAGTAACGGTTTGGTTTGGTTTGGTTTGTGTTTTCAATGGTTCGGCTTCGGTTTTCGATATGCAAAAACCGTAGTAACGGTTTGGCTTACGGTTTGATCAAAAAACCGTCAAAACCAAACCGTGAACACCCCTAGTTGTAGGACTGTAGGAGGTGGAATGGGTTGGTGGTGATGAGTAACAGCAATGATAGTGACGGACTGATGGTGGTGGTGTGTTATAGTAGGTGACAGGTTATGGTGCTGAAAAGGTGATCGAAGGTGTAGATCGTATTGGTGGTGGTGACCGGAGCTGAGTGGTGGCCGGAGCTGGTGATGGTGTCATTGTGGTGACCGGATTTGGTGGTGGGATATATATATATATATATTGAATTGTTTTCCCCACAAGTTATAAATGTGACACTTTTAACCCAAACATTAACGGTGTTAATGGTTACTAATGACGGGAGTGATACAACAAGTATAATGTTAACTTCAAAGTGATGAGAGTGAGGGTCTTAGTTGGGAGTGACTACAGTCAATACCCCATAGTTGGGAGTATTAAAATCAAATACCCCAGCTATGTTTAAAACATTTTAAGATACTTTTATGAGAAAAAAATATAAAGTATGTTAGTTTTTTACGTGCGAAAATATATATATAAGGACTTTTATGAGAAAAAACAGAAAGTATATTGTTTTTTTTAATGTTATTTTCCCTTGTTTTGTTAATTGTGCTAGGTTTAGGTTCACTATCACTATTTGACTGAATGATGGTGAGGATGATGATCATTTCATTGAATAAATTCAATTTGGATAACATTCTTTTGTCGAGGCATGAGCCCACGATATGGACGACGACGCCTGAATATACCCTTTCCTTAACCTTATGGATCTCTAATAATTGTTTAACGCTTATATTTTCGTATTCGTTAGTTACTTTATTGAGTTGGTGGTTTCTTAAACTACTTGATAATTTTAATGCTAAATTTATAGTTACTTAACATGTGTAATGATTTTGAACTTTATCAATCACCATGGTGCTGCTAACCTAACATGTTTCCAAAACACAAACATAATACACTTTATTGACAAGGGTGGTCGAAAGTATTACGCCCGCTGCATCGCGCGGGTCACTACTAGTAAGTTTTAACGTAGATGGGTCATGAGTTTTATTAGGTTGATTTTTTATAAAACCAAACAAACCCAAAGTTTTAGTTTTTAATAAAATTAAACGAAAACCCACGATTTCTATCTGATTTTATTTTTCAATTTCACATCGATTTTTCGGTTTATGCATGTCCCGACTTACGACTACAACCGGATTACTTTGATTCCTTTTACAATAAGGGTTATTGAATTTAATCACCTCCAACTCTTGGTTATTGGTTGTTGTCACCTTTAAGTATCACTTTGGCCAATATAAATCCAACTAAAAACTTTGGTGTCCGTATCACCAAAAGTTAACCAATTCAAGTCACTTTTGGTTAACTTTTAGTTAATTTTTTGTTAACTTGTGGTGATACGGACAGCAAAGCGTTCGGTTAGGAGTTATATTGGCCAAAATACTACTTGAAGATGACAGCGACCAATAACCAATAAATGCGATATCCATTACAATAATTGGTTGACCTTTACCTCCCTCCTTCCTCATTCTTTCCTTATATTCCATAGTTTTCAAACGCGATAACAAATCGTCAAATCCAGTTTATAATCACAAATTGTTTACATCGATCATCACAATTCACAACAATGGCTCTTCTTGATGCTCTTCTCTCTGAATCGATCTCCAAACTCACTGATGCGGTCATATTTGTAGTCAAAACAACCGCCAATTTCAAACCTGAACTTGAACAACTCCAACAAACCCTACACAAAATAACCCCTTTCATCAACGACGTCATGCGATTAAATCAGCTACTTGATCGCCCAAAGCAACAATCCGAAATGTTCATTAAACAGATCCAAGACGCCGAAAATCTCGTCAAAAAATGCTCCAACATCAAGTGGCATATACTCAAAAAGTTCACTCACTCTTTGATGCTAAAAGATATCAACAATGAGCTGTTACGTTTCTTTCAGCTTGAAGTTCAAGCTGATCAGAGCCGAGA
The DNA here is from genome assembly GCA_030867185.1 of Tagetes erecta. NCBI lineage: Eukaryota > Viridiplantae > Streptophyta > Magnoliopsida > Asterales > Asteraceae > Tagetes > Tagetes erecta. Next base: position 63,892,365 of record CM061488.1, read on the forward strand.
TATTAAACAGGCGCTTGTTGTGTTGAATGATGTGATAGAGAAAATGGATGGTTTATGTAGTGATACACAACAGGTGATTGGTGGTGTGAATGATGTGAAGATGATATTGGAGGGTTTATCTGTGGATACAAAACATATCCTTCAGACGGTTTTGGTTTCGGTTTCGACAGCCGAAAGGGGGAAGTTAGGTTGGTGTGTTCCAATCTTACCTGAAGGGATAGTGGCATTTGATGAGCCATTGAAGAAGCTCAAGGTTAAGGTTCTTGCAGACGTTGACGAAAGCTCGGTTGTGGTTGTTGAAGCTCCTGGTGGATGTGGAAAAACTACTTTGTCAATCATGCTTTGCCATGATTCGCAGATTCGAGGTGATTAGTATGCTTTTGTTTGTTTGGTTAATGAAATTGATTAGTAACTAACATATATGTTTCCTTGTAATTGGATTTGGATTTGGATTTGGATTTGGATAGACACATTTGGGGACAATATTTTCTTTGTGACGGTTTCGGAAACACCAAACTTCATGGTAATTGTCAATGATCTTTTTAATCCATATTCGTTGGGTCAGTCGATTCCATTTCAAAGCGATGAAGATGCTAAGCATAAGTTGGGGAAGTTTTTGCTTGAGAAAGTGTCAAGTCCTATGCTTTTAGTATTGGATGATGTGTGGGATGAATTATTTATTGAAAACTTTCCATTAAAGATCAAAGGATGCAAAATCTTGGTCACGTCTAGGAACAAGTTTCGTGAATATGATGTGTTTAAATTTGACCCTTTGAGTGACCAAGATGCTATGACCCTCTTTCGTCAGTCAGCGTTTACTGAAAGCAAGAAGAGACCAAGAACTACTTTTGATGAGAGTCTTGTGAATCAGGTTAGAAAATCTTTTATTCTTTACGGGCTACTTGGAGCATAGCGGCTTAGTTGAGTTTAGTGTGTAAACAACAACCGTTTCGACCCATTTACTTACGGAGGTGTTGATTAATAGGTCAATAGGGTAGATAGAATATGTAATGAACTTAAAAAGGGAAATAAGTTCATTTACACAAATCATTTTGATAATGTTTAATAACTACTGCAGCAGTATAAATTTGAAATCATATTTAGCATTTTAAAATTTAAAGTTTCACAAAATTGTTAAACTTACTCAACTAGTGTACCATTTTGCCACATTTAGAGACCTTCTGCTGATCTTAAACAAAAACTTGATTTTTCAGCCACAGATGAACAATGCTCCATGAGTCAATCATAATTCTCGATTGACTTGAAAGCTTTATACTTAATATGAAAATTGTCATGGGCTTAAATAGATATTATAAAAACTAGAACATAATTTCACATGTTAAAGAAGTAATGTTTTTTTATATAATTATTTACCTAATTTGAGGACTAACCTGTTTTTTTGTAGATGGTGCAATGTTGTAAGCGACATCCGCTCACCCTTAGAGTGGTTGGTCGTTCCTTAAATGGGAGAGAAGAGTACGCATGGATATCTATGCTAAACACTTTGTCTCGTGATGGTTCGGTTCTGGATTCAAATGACCAAGTACGAAAAAGTCTAGAAAGAAGCTTTACAACATTGGATAAACAACTCAAGGAATGTTATATGGACTTCGGCTTATTCACAGAAGATCAAAGGATCCCTGCTAGTGCCCTCTTAGATATGTGGGTGCATTTGTACAACCATGATGTTAAGGGCGCTGATACGTTTTACAAGATAGTCGGACTTTCATTCAGAAATCTTGTTAATCTTGTGGCTAGTAGGTACACACACTTTCTTCATTACTTTGAATTCATATGGGTGTACTTTGACTTTTAAGGCCACACACCAAGACACTTTTATGTAAATCTAATCCCTAAAATGTTTAGTTATAGGGAAGATTTAGGTGTGACAGTTAACTACTGTGACCAGCAATTTGTCACACAGCATGATTTGCTGAGGGAGCTTGCTATTCACCTAAGTAGCAAACCCGAAGTACCCATTGCACACAGGAAAAGATTGATTATAAACGCACGTGGAGAAGATCTTCCAGAGTCAATTTTGCAAGCCCAAGAACCCATGCAAGCCTGCATATTGTCTATTTCCACAGGTTTTGCTTCACTCCAAAAATTTGATTGAAGAGATTGTTTTTGCGATGTTTGTTATAACTGATTTTAAACGTTTTATTGCAGGAAAGTTATTCTCTTCAGGGTGGGGTGACATGAAAGTCCCTGAAGTTAAAGTTATGGTGTTGAACTTAAATTCAAAAACCTACAATTTGCCGCACTTCATGAAGGACACACAAAAGTTGAAGGTTTTAAATGTCACAAATGACGGGTTATACCCAACACACATTCAGAATATCAACCTTCTTGGTTGTTTATCCAATCTATCAAGGATTAGGCTTGAACGCGTAATAGTCTCTCCGTTAACTACACCAATTTTAACACTCAAAAACTTGCAGAAAGTATCGTTCATCATGTGCAAAATGGACAATGCTTTTGAAACCGAACTCAGTAGTGACAATCTTAAAGTATGGCCAAGTCTCGTTGAACTTGAGATTGATTACTGCCAAGATCTAGAGCGATTTCCAGAGGTATTGTGTACGAGTGTCCAGCTAAAGAGTTTGAGCATCACCAACTGCAATGAGATATATAAAATATCCGAGGAGTTTGGTAATTTAACTAATATGAAAAACTTAAGTCTTCGATCTTGCACAAAGCTTGAAAAGCTTCCTGATTCAATCGCGAGACTTGATGAGCTAAGCATCTTGGATATATCCGATTGTTTAAGTTTGAGCGAGTTGCCAGCAGAGATTGGAAAGCTAGGCGGTCTACGAGCGATTAACATGAAGGGTTGTTCAGGAATTTCTGAGCTGCCATCATCTGTGGCGGAGCTATCTAACACAAATGTGTTGTGCAGTGAAGAAATATATAAGCAATGGTGTCAGTTCGATAACGTGGAGACGGATCTACTGGAAGAAGATAGATTAAAAACCCTGATGAGAATCACTGGATCATGAGCCTTGATGTGGAGTTTCCCCCTGTACTCATGCTGATTGTTTTTTCCCTTATATTGTGGATATATTGTCATGTGTGTAGGTTTGTTAATTTTGTAAACATAAGAGAGTGAAGGCATCCATGATGTTTTCTAATCCTTGTTTTTAAAATTGTTACTAAACTTTTTTTTTTATCTTTGATCCGTATAAGGGTGGAGGGAGTGGTCCTTCCCACTTTTCTACCTCATCTAATAAAAGATTGACATCTCATCTTGTATATTTTCACCTTCGTTGACCTCTTGAGAGTGAGAATACTCCTCTTTTGACCCTCCACCTCTTGCCTCCTTTTCATTAACAAAGATGTTCAACATTCAACAAATTTATGAGCTTGTTAACGAGGATTCCACCTCGTTTGAGCTCCTTGTTTGAGTGGGAGTGGCGTGCATGGGGAGCTCGACAATCTCGCCTCCTTCCTCGTTGACCATTCCATCCACCCTAAGCTAACAGACTAACTCGTAATTGTTTTTTATTATCATTACAGTAATAAGATGAGGAAGTAACTTGTAATTGTTTTACGGGTAACACAAAATGATATACAAGGGCATATGTATTACTTTTTAGCCACGTCATCACCTAAACACTATGGGTCATTTGAGACTGGATAAGATTAGACCAGCTACTTACAAGTTTAACCATGCGGTCAATGTACAAAAGACCCCCTAAAGATATATATATATATATATATATATATATATATATATATATATATATATATATATATATATATTCTCGATGGGCTTATGATTCTAAATGAGTGGATTGGGTGGATGAAGAAACAGAAAATGGTGGATGTTTTGTAAAAATCAACTTTGAAAAGGCCTATGATAAAGTTAATTTTTTTTTTTTTTTTTTTAACTAATAATCATTTATATTAAACATCAAAGAATATATATATATATATATATATATATATTTTTTTTAACTAATAATCATTTATATTGAAACTTTATGAGATTAGTTATACTTATGATGGGGTTCCCGGTTATATGGTGCAACTGGATTATGGGGTGCTTATTATCAGGGAGGTCGTCGGTGTTGGTGAATTGTCACCATCTCCGGAATTTAATTTTTTTAAGAGGGTTGACGTAAGGAGATCCATTATTTCTTTTATTTTTATTGTGATGGGTATATGACAATAAAATGGGAGAAGGATGTTGAGTTTATGGGTGATTTATGACTTTTAGAAGAGGTATTGAGTTTGTTTGTTTGTTTAGGACTTTATTATGATTTCATTTCATGGACAAAGTTGGTGCCACTCAATAAAGTTTTTTGATGGTGTTGTGCAAGTTTGGATAGTATAGCTTCCAAGGGGAATTTGTCACGAAGAGGGGTGTCGGTTTTGGTTAATTGTGACGTTTGCGACTGGAGTTGGGAAACGACGAACCATCTATTGATAAGTTGTTGTTTGCGGATTTGGTATGGGCTTTTGTTCTTGATTGGTGTAACGCTCCAAATGACGTATTTTCTATGGTGAAAGATGTCTCGACTATTCATGAGTCATGGCCCAGGGATCATATTAAATGTTGATACATGCTATTATTCCACTATATCATGGAGCATTTAAAAAGCTAAAAACAAGTGTATTTTTAATGGGAAACGACAATCACCAACAGAGGTGGTAAACAATATTAAGATGCCAGCTTTTATTTGGATTAAAAATCATGACAAGAGTAAGCATGTTAGTTGGGCTGGATGAAGTATTTTTAATTGTAACTATTATATATGTTTACTAGCATCTTGCTAGGGTTTTAATAACAATGGAGGCTTAGTTCTCTTTTTTTAATATCTAAAGTTGATTAGAATCATTAGATACATTTATATACTATTAAAATGTAAAGTCGGTGATGACATCAGACAATCACCATCGGTCACGTGTCATCATCTCATTGGTGCAAAACTTTTATTTTAATTTTTATGAATATGGGCTTTGTTCTATTGGTTGTGCGTCGCTTTTAATGTCCCCAAAGTCTTAAGTTCGAAACTTGCGAGGGACGTTTTCCATCTTTTTACTTCTTTTATTATGTAACCTTCTTATGTTATATAAATTTAGGTAGTGTTTGGTTTGCATGAATAAAAAAACTTTATTTTTATTCAATCCACCCCCTTATGTTTTTTTCCTTAAAGTAATAGAATAGTTTTTTAATTAATGACAAGAACTATGAACCAGCACATGCCCTAAATCTTGACCCGAGCCAAGACCCGATGAAACGACTCACGGCTCGAATCATGATCCAACCCATTAATCGAATCACGACTCAACACATGAACCGAATCACGACCTGTGACCTGAGCCATGTCGATCCTACCCTGAACCTTGTCCTAAATCATGATCCGTCTCATGACTTCACCCATATCTCATACCATCTGAGTTAGACTTAGGGGGTGTTTGTTTGGATCTGAATGGATCCATTCAGACATTTACATCTGAATCGGTCAGACATCCATTTGTTTGGGTTGTGCGTCTGAATGGAATCACATCTGAGCGAATCAGATGTGAGGCTCTGAGCGAAAAAGAGGGGGAAGGGAGTCTGAATGGTGTCTGAATGAAGGGGAAGAAGAACGGAGACTAAAAAGCGACGGCAACAAATACAAAGGGGAAACAGGGGCGGCGAACAAAAACGCGAACAAGAAGAGGGGCGGCAAATTGAATAGGGTTGAAGATGAAGACCTTTTATATATGCTTCATTATATTTTATTTTTTGAAAAAAAAAAACTTATTCCAATTGTATCATTTTTTTTTAATAAATTGACTTTTACGGGTTTTTTGAGTTGCATTCGTGTCTGCAGGTCGTGCGGGTGAAGGAACTTCAACCAATGTGAGACAAAATGAATGAAACAAAATTTTTAAAAATGTCATTAAGATATTCAACCAAACGGAACCTCTTAACCATTCAGACATCTTAACTATTCAGCTCTTAATCATTCAGCATTATCAAACAACTCAGTAATTAGTGACATTCACTTTTAATATATCTTAGATTTTTTTTTAGGGTGGTGGGAGTGGGTTATGGCATACCCCCCACTACCCTCACAATCTACCAATCACAAATATCCACCTCACAACTACCCTCATACTACCCTCACTTCATAAATTTGGTAGTTGTCAAGTACCCTCACACTACCCTCACAACCCACCAACCACAACACTCCACTTCACATATTATTTATTAAAACAAAAAAAATGATTAAAAGTGTGTGAGAGAGCACGGAAATCGAGGTGAACCCTCAACATTTTGCTGAACCCGTGGTCAAGTACCCGCACCCCTACCCGCATAGGTGGCGGCGGTGTTACCGCACGGGTAGGGGCATACCCGTATGGGTACCCGCACCCACACCCACCACCCTTATGTGTGGCATCTCATGTTTTCACTCCTTTTCACATTGTTTAAGCTCGATGCGTTGACCTGAGTAACATTGCACTGTGAGCAGCTCTGTTCATTTCCCAAATTTTCAAATCCATCCATCCAATCATTCATCTCATCTCATCTCATCTCTTCCAAAAACATTCAAATTGTAGCAACACATCAATGGAGTGTCTTGTAGATCCTCTTCTCTCCGAATCGATCACCAAACTCACATCAATCGTCATTTACGTAGCAACAACAACCGCCAATTTCAAACCTGAACTCAAACAACTCCAACAAACCTTACACAAAATATCCCCAATCATCAACGACGTCATCAAGTTGAATCACATACTGGATCGATCCAACCAACAACCCGACATGTTCGTACAAGAGCTCAAAGACGCCGAAAAGCTTGTTCAAAAATGCTTGAGAATTAAGAGGATTAATTTCATCAAAAAGTTCACTCACTCATTGAAACTAAAAGACGTCAACAGTAAGTTATTACGGTTTTTTCAGCTTGAAGTTCAAGCGGATCAGAGCAGGGATATTAAACAAACACTTGTGGAGGTTAATGATGTGAGGTTGAGAATTGATAGTTTATCAGTTGATGTGAAGCAAATTCATCAGACTGTGAGTAGCAATTCGTTGTCCGTTTCGTCGAGATATGCGTTGATTGAAAGGGGGAAGTTAGGTTGGCGTGTTCCTATACTTCCTGCAGGAATTGTGGCGTTTGATGAGCCGTTGAAGAAGCTTAAAGCTAAGGTTTTTGAGGATATTGATGATTTTAATGGAGATTTGATGGAGATTGATGATGATGATGATGGAGATGAGTTTTCGGTTGTGGTTGTTGCAGCTGCTGGTGGATGTGGAAAAACTACTTTGGTAACCATGTTGTGTCATGATTCTCAAATTCAAGGTAAGGTTTATCGAACGGTGGTTCAATGACGGTTTTTAGGTCAAACTGTGAGCCAAATAGTTAGTAACGGTTTTTGATTATCGAAAACTAGAACCTAATTGTTGTAGTTTAAAACCAAAGTAAACCACGACGTTGACACATTGGGCCTTTATATAAACAACAGTTAGTTAGTTAGTTTGTTTGTTTTGTTTTCTAATAGTTCCTTTATGTCTAAGCCTGCTACTGAACTTATCTCTTACTTAAATGTAGCTGTATAAATTAATTAATATGGTCTGTCTAGTTTTATGCGGTTCTTAAACCGTTTGTTAAGGTATGAAAAATTTGAAACAGGCCGATTGAAACTTAAAAATAAGACTTATCATGAAAAAAACTGATGATGGTTTTGGGTTGTTTCATGGTTTCAAATCGAACCATGAACACTTTAAACATTTTGTTTGGAATATGTGGAATACGTTATGCTCATTCGTCAATTATTTTATGGTTTTACTCTATTTGGGCAGGCAAATTTGGGGAAAATGTGTTCTTTGTGACAGTTTCAGAAACACCCAACTTCATGGCAATTGTCAGTGATCTCTTTAATCCAGATCCTTTCGGTCAGCCAACTTCATTTCAAGGTGATGAAGATGCAAAAAATAAGTTGGGGAACTTTTTGCATGATAAAGTGTCAAAACCTATGCTTTTAGTATTAGATGATGTGTGGGATGATTCATTTATTAATAAATTCCCATTAAAGATCAAAGGGTGCAAAATTTTGGTCACGTCTAGGACGGCCTTTTCCAAATATGAAGTGTTTCGGTTTGACCCTTTGAGCGACGAAGATGCCAAGATTCTCTTTCTTCAGTCAGCATTTACTGTAGGCAAGAAGAAACCAAGGCCTACGGTTATAGATGAGGATCTTGTGAATCAGGTAACAAAATGTTATGTTCTTTATTCGGCCCATTAGCCTATCTACTTATCAATGCATTAATTAATTGTCAAATGGTAGAATGGAAAATGAAGTTAAAAAGGTAATAGGTTGAAAGTATCTGAAGTTTATAGTTTAAAACCACATTTAACATGTTAGTTATTTATGGCTTTGTGGTAAACCAAAACCCGACCCTGTTTTGTCACGAATGAATAATGTTCTATGATTTAACCATAATCCTACACTCAAAAGCATTATACTTTATATAATGAAAACGAGAAAATAGTTTCACATTGTTAAAGAAGTAATGAGTCTTCTGTAGTTCCTCCTGCTTTGTCTATTACCTAATTTGAGGATTAACCGTTCTTTGTAGATGGTTAAACGTTGTAAGAAACATCCGCTCACCCTTAGAGTTGTAGGCGGCTCCTTAAATGGGAGAGAGGAGTCAGCTTGGAGATATATGCTAAAGATATTGTCTGAAGGTAGTTCGGTTGTAGATTTGAATGAAGAAGTGCGTAACGGTCTAGAAAGAAGCTTCAAGACATTGGATGAAGAATTCAAGGAATATTTTATGGACTTCGGTTTATTCCCAGAAGATCAAAGGATCCCTGCTACTGCTCTCCTAGATATGTGGGCGCATTTGTACAACCATGATCATGAGGGCCATGATACATTTGATAAGATTGTTAGACTTTCATTCAGACATCTTGTCAATCTTGTGGCCAGCGGGTATGTAATCTGTCTTCACTACTTTGTATATATAAGTTTGCCCTTTGACTGTTGAGGTCACACGCCAAAATTACTTCATCCACACATAGATCGCCGAAACTATTAATAATGGCTGTCAATTGTGAATACGTACTTCAATAAAGTTTTGGACTGTACTGTCATGGCTCTTGCTTTTAAAGCATGCTGAAGTGCGAGCTGCTCAGGAAAACGCATCTTCATGTGCTTCAGGGTCAAAGTTAGGGTCTGTGCAAACACATATTTGAAGTACTTTTTTCTAACTACATATAATTGTTTCATGTTATTTTATAATCATTTTTTTTACCCGACCAATATATCCTCCCTAACAAGAATTCTTGGATCTATGCCTGCGCCTTACGCACTTTTGGACCTAACGCCTCGGCTTATTTTTTTAAACCAAGACTTCCACTTTCGTTGTAAATCTAATCCCAGCTTTTATTAGTGCTCGGAAAGATTCAGGTGCGACGGCTAACAACTGTGACCAGCAATTTGTCACACAGCATGATTTGCTGAGGGAGCTTGCTATCCATCTAAGTAGCAAACCAGAAGTACCCATTGCGCACAGGAAAAGATTGATTATAGATGCACGTGGAGAAGATCTACCAGCATCAATTTTGAAGGTCCAAGAACCTATGCAAGCCTGCATATTGTCTATTTCCACAGGTTTTGCTTCACTCACGTACATCCGACTGCTTACATTATGTCTGTTAGAGTTGACTAAAGACTTTTAATTTCAGGAGAGTCGTTCACCTCAAGATGGTGTAACATGAAAGTCCCTGAAGTTGAAGTAACGGTGTTGAACTTGAAGTCAAAAGCCTACACTTTACCCCACTTCATGAAGGATATGCAAAAGTTGAAGGTTTTAAATGTCACAAACTATGGTTTATACCCATCATACATTGAGAATTTCCACCTTCTTGGTTGTTTATCCAATCTATCAAGGATTAGGCTTGAACGCGTCACAATCTCTTCATTGACTACATCCATTTTAGCACTAGAAAACTTGGAGAAAGTATCGTTCATAATGTGCAAAATAGGCAATGCTTTTGAAACCAAACACTCTAGTGACAACCTCAAAGTCTGGCCACGTCTTGTTGAACTTGAGATTGACTACTGCCAAGATCTAGTGGGATTCCCAGCCTTATTATGTAACAGTGTCCACCTTAAGACTTTGAGCATCACCAACTGCAACGAGATGAGTGAAATATCTGAGGAATTTGGTAACTTAACTAATTTGGAGAACTTAAGTCTTCGATCTTGTACAAAACTTGAAAAGCTTCCCGAATCAATCACGAACCTTCAAAAGCTAAGCATCTTGGATATATCGGATTGTTTAAGTTTGAGCGAGTTGCCAGTAGAGATGGGAAAGCTAGCTGGTCTAAGAAAGTTTTACATGAAGGGTTGTACTGGAATATATGAGCTGCCATCATCTTTTGATGAGCTATCTCACACGCGCGTAGTGTGCAGTGAAGAAATATATTATCAGTGGGAGCTGTTTCATAATGTGGAGGTTGATCTAGTTGAAGAAGATAGATTAGAAACCCTGATGAAAATTATTTGATTTGGTGTTCCCCTGTGTTACTTCCTGTTTTTTTTTTTGTAAAGTGTGTTTATTTGAAAGCATTTGTTGTTGTATATTATTGTAAGTCATTTTAGAAAATAGGTGTATATTGTTGTGTGACATTTTGAGAGAGCTATCATTTTGGAAATGTAATATCCTTTTCTTCAGCAGATGAGTTAAATAACCTTAGTTAAAGTGTTATTGGCAGCTTGTCTACTTATTATCTTTCAATTTTTAAGGCTCCAACTCCAACTCCCAAGTGTGAAGTGTTGAAGACAAGATCAAACTTAGCACATTTAGAGCACTCCCAACTAGGGTGGTTAAGCTAACTGATCTACTTGAAGCTTTTTCATCTACATCAATCTCTATCTGGTATGCATTTAACATTCAGTTGAATAGCGTTATGCAAATTAGATTTATATTCACCCCAAAAATCATTTAAGATGAATTTTTACCGTATTATCCCAAAATTTTTAAACCGTTGGGTGACAATAATGTAACAATTATCATGTCTGATATCATAAGCCCACTTTACCAATTCTTCATGTGACATGAAAAGCTTAAAATATATTTAAATTATGTTGTGTTAACCTAACATCGATTACGTAAATAGTATATTTGCCGTCACTACCATCATCATTGTCCCCGCCATTGTCACTCACATAGTCGCCACCATACCAATCGCCGTAATTGTCCGATATGCAAAATAACTATCACCCTCGTTTTCAGTTTTCACCACAAAATAAGTAGACATTTTTACAGAAAAACATAATAAATCTCGATAATATCAAATTCAATAGATCATTTCTATTTAAATTTCAACATAATACTACAATTTTCAAAAATTTATACATACAAATGATTTTTTTCCTACTACATAAATAGATTAGTATTACCTTTATTTGAGTCATCCGTATATAATATAGGAAAACGTGAAAAGCTTATGTGGCATAATTTTAAAGCTTATGGCTTATGTGGCATAATATGAGAGTTTATCTCACAATAATGATTTTTATTTAAAATATGTATATAAAATATATTATAATAAATCTAATTACATTTTTAGTCCCCTAATATTTTGAAGAATTGTGAAAAATTTAAGACTATTTATATTTTTAACCCTCTACTACAACTTACAAGGGGTGTACATGAGTCGGTTTATATTTGATAGAGTCTAAAAATAAAACTTATGGATAAAGTTAATAATAACATACAATTAAAGACCTCGGTGTTTTATAAATATACATAACATTTTTATACGATTTTAAAAAAAAATAAACTACACTATAAAACTGAGCATTTTATGGTGTAGTAAATTTGAGTATAATATTACTATACTAAAAGTCTAATTTTAAAAGTATATCATGTGTTCCGGTTTACCACGGTTTTGTCTCAAAACTGATTGGAACATTCATGAATATCTTTAAAAGCATCACTTTAATGTTGTGTTCCCGAACATAGCACGAGCACTAAACTAGTTATATACTACCCACGTAACCTGATACGAGTCGTATTTATCAAGTGTCCGGGTTAGAGACAACCTTCTTTTAAAGCTTGCATTTCATCCATAATCAGTGGCATCATAAGAAAAACCAGTGTTTACCCGTCGAGAGATTAATCATACAGTATGAACGAAACCCTAATGAATGATGTTGAACCCAACAAAACTTCCGATTCAAGTTCTGACTCCGAATCATCAGATGACGAAGCTCAATCTGCTTTGGAGTTACAAACCCTAGCAAACGACCTCTCTTCCAATCCAGCCAACTACGATGCTCATGTTCAAGTAACTAACTATTTGCAATACAATACTCTTACATAACATAACATAACATAACATCTCTTGCTGCTGAATTTGATGCGTATTGTTTCATGTAGTATATAACAGCTTTGAGGAAGCAAGGGGATCTCGATAAGCTACGTCTAGCAAGGGAAGCTATGAATGAATTGTTCCCCTTAACTCCTGCAATGTGGCAGCAATGGGCAAATGATGAAATTTCACTCGTCTCTTCATCCAAGTAACCTCACCTCTTGTTTCCTCTTCATTTGCAAACATACATACGCTTGTATCAGTGTGATTTTTTATAGTATAAGAAGCTTAAGTAAATCATTATAGTTTTATTTGGTGTAGTTTAGATGCTAGATTAGAGTGTCAAATTTGAATCAAGTTGTTTTATGGTTTCGAACTTTTGATATCAATAACATAGATTGTTCTCATGATTAGGAGACTTACTAGATGTTTGGTCCATGGTAACTATTCAAGTACAATAGGAAAGTATATGATACTTACCGTGTCATCTGTTGAGTTTTATAACTTTTGATATCAATAGCAGGTTTATACTAAGGGTCAATGTTGAGTTTTATAACATAACAATGGTCATGGATGACTAAAATGAAGGATTAAACAGTGTCATCTGTTGATATTTTTGTTGTATTTATACTAGTTTGTGATAAAAGAGACGATTATTTGTTCTACTTAATGCAGGTATGAGAGTGCAATTCCTGCGATTGAGAAACTCTATGAGCGTGGAGTGTCTGATTATTTGGTAAGCTCTATTTTGTTCTAGAAGGGCTTGTATTTCTGTTTTTCTTTTTTCTCTCGTTTTTTATTCAAATGGGAAGCATATTTGTGTTAGAATTTCGTGAATTATGTTTTGAGATTCTCGACATAGCCATCACCTATAGTATACTTGATAGTGGAGTTAGGAGTTTAGTTTTTTACTATACAGTTGCATGCATGGTACACTATTGGATGTGGAATGGGGGCAATGAACATGTGATCAATGATCATGTTTGAATGACTTGGGTGATCTAAGTGAAACTAGGGCTAGATAATAAATAAAAAAAGTTGTTCTTTAAGGATTGTCTGAATGATGAAATTATCTTATAAGCCATTTTAACTAGTTTAACAATCATACATGACTAGCGTGGAGAGGTTTGACAGATTTTAACTTCATCTCCCCACTTTTGTTTAGTGTTCTGTTTGGGAATATTTTTTATCTGGTGAGAAACTCTTATGGCATGCTACAGTTTAATTGATCTTGACTCAAATGTCATCTTGTGTATAGTATTACATATTTGTCATTCATTTCTAGTCAAGCATTAGCTTGGTTCTTCTCGGTTTCTTTGGTATTTTAGTAAGTTTATTATGAGTATGGTATTATCTTTCTTTACATGGCTAGAGTGCTAGACACTACTTCTATTAAGATGGTCATGTTTTTGGTGGTTAATAGCAGGAGCATTTTTATAACTGAAGAAAATTGTGGCGGAGTTTGTAAAATATCTTTGTACTACTTCATTATAGCGTTCATGATATTTTATGTGTGACTTGAGGACTTCATAGTTTTATTTAGTTATGTAAAGATACATATTGTGAGAACATGTGAATTATCGATATTCATATAATCTTTCATAAGAAGTTTGGAATACATAAAGCATCCATGTCCGTAAGTTTATCACGTTATCGAGCTCATGGTATTTGATTATGCCATATAGTGGATAGATGCCCTTGGATAAAAATGCATCCGAGGGATTTATTATGTTACTATTTGGAGTATTTGTAAATCGAGAAATGAGAAACAATTCGACAATCGGGAGATCTCTATAAACAATATTATCCATTAAATTAAAATTCTTGGGTATTTATGGATAAAGAATAAGTCCAAAATTAACTGTCTAGATTGGAAAAGTTGGGTCTCTTTTTGTTGAGTAATATACTGGCATTCAAAAAAGCAAAGATACCTGTTGTGCATTGACTGATTGACATGATAGACATACATATTCTGTATCTAGGAACGCCTGTGCTGCTAAAGTTAATGGTAAAATGGTCATGGATTTTGCTTTTTGAGAACAGATCTTTTTCTAATAGAACTAGGATTGCTATAGTTTTTACTAGGAAACGGTACAAATGATATTGGGCCAAACTTTTATTGGTTCATAAAAAAAGATGGTTATGATCGTACTCTTTTGACTCTTACTGATTAGCGTCTTTAGTAGTCAATTTCATTCTTCAAAACTGAATGATTGGTTCTTTATGCAGTCCGTCTCTCTTTGGTGTGACTATTTAAATTTCGTTCAAAAATATGATTCTTCTGTTCGGGATTTCTCACCAACTGGAATTTCAAAGACAAGGGACCTATTCGAGCATGCAATTATTGCATGTGGGTTACATGTTGCTGAAGGCAGTAAATTATGGGAAGCATACAGAAGTTTTGAGGAAGCTGTTCTTAATAGCATGGATGAGACAGACCTAGAGGTATGAATTCAGTTGACATTTATGTAAATGCGTTATATTCCTTCTTTACATATGTACATACATATACATATGTGTATGTATGTATAATCTTCGTCTAACTATAATCATACAAAATTATGATCATATAGTGATCATTTGTTATCATATTGTTTGTACTATAAATACTGCTATGATTTTTCTGTTTATCTTCCATTTCTATATCTCAGGTTACTTCTATTTTGGTTTGCAGTCAAGGGAAAAACAGGTTCAAAGAGTTCGAAATATATTTCATCGCCACTTGTCTATTCCTCATAAGGACATGAAGTCAACTCTTTTGAACTACAAGGCTTGGGAGTCTGAACACGGGAACACTCTTGATGTCAATAGTAGTGATACAGATGGAATATCACCTCATGTTGCTTCTGCTTATCAGAAGGCTTTAGACATGTTGAGTGTAGGTGCTGATTTTGAGGACAAAATAGTACGAAGTGATGTGCCAGATACAGAGCGGCTTCAAAGTTTTATGGTGAGCTTGTGCGACTTAGTATCCTGATTCATCTATATTTTGCATACATATAATGTGGAGGTGGCAATCGAAGCCCACTAGTTTATGAAATGGGCAATTGAGGTTGCGTTTTATCTTAACTAGATCCAGTAGGGTAAATCAGATTAGTCAGCTTAGAAGGAATTAGGTCAAACGAATCAAAATTCACACCAAGTTTATTATAAATGCTTTTAAGTTTTTTAATAAAAAAAGTTAGATTATTGTTTAATTAAGTAGTTTTATAATCTTATTTAACACACTAATTATGTGTTGACTATTGGTCTAAATTTGTTCAATGTATGTTAATGCATAAGAACTCCTAAGTCATTTTATTCAAAAGGTAGGCTATTAAATAATCAATATAGTATTATTAATAATCATATTTGACACTAATTATGTGAAAATCTTTTGGACAAAAACTGTTTTGACGTTAACCTAATAAAGGTAGGCTATTAAATAATCAATATAGTATTATTCAAAAGGTAGGCTATTAAATAATCAATATAGTATTATTAATGCCCGTTTGAAAATTTGTTTTGACATATTACTTGAGCTCCCAGACACGTCAGTTTTGCCACCTTGAATGTTATGCAACTAGTGGGCACTGTCATGCTATTGTAAGATTAATGATGCATCTCTTGGATTGTAGGCTTATTTGAAATTTGAACAGTCCTCCGGAGATCCTGCTCGAGTTAAAACCTTGTATGAACGAGCAATAACTGAATTTTCTATATCCGGTGATCTCTGGATTGATTACACCAACTACCTCAACAAAACCCTGAAGGTTTTAGTTATCATTTTCTATTTCCTTTTTTTCCTTGAAGTTAACCTTCTAAACATTAATAACTTTTTAATATCAGGCAGACAAAACTCTGAGGGGTACTTTCAACAGGGCTACAAGGAATTGCCCCTGGGTTGGAGAACTATGGGTTCGCTGCATGCTATACCTTGAACGAAGTCGGGGTTCTGAGAAAGATATTTCTGATGTATGTTTCTTTCATTGTTCAGTTTTTTAAAAATGAAATGCCAACAATTTTTAAGGTGCCATTAACAAAAATATTTTTAAAGGTGTTAATTTTTTTAAAAAAAAAATAACGAATTACTAAAACAGTTATGATTTATGATTATGTGGTTGCATTTTAATATTTGAGGAATATAATATAATGATATGGGGATGCATTGTGCTATAAGTTATCATTGTTGCATCATTAATATTTGGTCTTTCACCCATTTCAGGTTTTTGAAAGATCTCTGCAATGCACATTTTCTACCATAGATGAGGTATAACCATAGTTTTTCATTTGTTTAACTACTTATATCATACTTGATACTATTATCCTATTTCAATAATTTTAATGTTTTTTAAAGTATGAAAATGTTTTGTGGTCCAATGAGGCACTTCTACAGTTTCCTTTTGTGACACTAGTTTGATTATTTGTTTCTGAGTTCTTAAGGAGTTATCATGAATGTTGATTAACAAATGTATCTTAATCAGTATGTAGATATATTTCTCACCAGAGTTGATGGCCTGAGGAGGAGAATCTTGTTTTCCAAAGAACTGGATGATGTTTTAGAGTTTTCCTTGATAAGGGATACCTTTCAGGTTTGTTTTCATATTAGTGTTTAGATTAACTTAATGATATGGCTATTGCTTCATCATATTAGAGATTTTTATATTTTTGTTTTTCTAGGGTAATGATACTTGACTTTTAGGTAGAAAGATCAAAGATATGCTTCTATTTAAAATCTGTATAAAATTATAAATTATAGCATCTTTCTTTTAATACACAATATTACTATTAGGTAATTTACGCTGTTTGGGTTACCTTATGGGTATGTTTATCCACTTTTAGACACATCATGAGTTGCCATTTTTTTGTCATCGACCAAGGCTAGTTGAACTTTTCCCAGTATTAGAGAACTCTAGAACCTTGTAAGGCAATGCATATCAAGTTTATAATGCTATCTAGCAATCTCCATGAATTGCTGAAAGAACAATTTTGACATCCACTTTTATCATACACACAATAATGACAGTTTCTGTTAATGTCACAAATATTGAAATTACATTTATATATAAGAAGATAAGTGGAGGTGCTTGACATTCTTCGTGATTTTTAGGGGTGTTATGAATGCTTCTTTGGTTAGTCAAACACTAACCTAAAGCCATGTGTGTAGTTCTTTTTTTCCCCATCTCCGAAGTCCGAACAATATCTGGATTATATAATTGAAATAATGCTACTTCAAATACGTTATTTGATGTTTATTATTTGATCTAAATATACTGCTTGTAATCTTACTTGGGTTGAGCATTGTAAGTATATTATTCCACTTTGGGTTGACCCTGTTTAAATCAGGTAGAAATACGTAATTAGTGTTTACATGTATTTTTAGCCTTATGTGTGTAGCTCTGCTTGTTTATATATATATACATATGCATATATACATACAATAATTATTTATTTATATTTATGTAGCTACTTTTACATATATATTTGTATTTGTAATTGTTTATAATCGTTTTTGGGCTTTCTATAGTTGCATATAATAGTATTTATATAAGCATTAGTTAGACTCGTAAGCCTAATTGGGATACTGTATGAAGCTCAAGCTCATTTGTTCTATTTTCTCCAAGTTAGATGTTTAGGCTCTGCTGGAATCAAGCTTTTAGCAAGTCGGTTTCCTGGAAAACAAGTTTTTAGGTTTTGGTTTAAAGCTTGTGTCTCTTGGTTCTCTTCCCATAATATTTCTATAAACAAGTTTAGGTTTTGGTTTAAAGCTTGTGTCTCTTGGTTCTCTTTCCATAATATTTCTATAAACAATAAATGTAAACTCGGAAGTAGTATCTTTAGTTGTTTTCTCTTTTATCACTCGATTAGTTGCATCATTCTCTTTAGCTTTGGATAGTGGATTCTTAACTACTTTTTCATCTCCCAATACAACTTTTAGTTGATATATTCACAACTGTTATCTTATTAACCTGTGATGGTTTATGATCTATACTAGAGGGCATGTGATTACTTGTCGCCACAGTTGAAGAACACATCCAGTTTATTGCAAGTATATAGCTACTGGGCCCGTCTAGAGTCGAATATTGGGAATGATATAACTGCGGCTCGTGGAGTATGGGAAAACTTGCTTAAGAATAGGTTGAAAGTTTTTATTTTTTATTCCATAAACTTTTGCCTTGTTATTCTGCTCCATGCTAATGATGTTTCTGAAATTAACTTATAGTGGGTCCATGTTAGAAGCTTGGCAAGGCTATATATCAATGGAAACTGAGACAGGGCATATAAATGAAGCTAGATCTCTTTATAAGCGATGCTACAGTAAAAGGTTTTCTGGGACAGGCTCCGAGGTACATCTACTGCCGTACTATATAACATTGCTTGTGTTTGTTTCTTTGACCTATATTTCAATTATTGTAGTCAAATTTGCAATGTACACTCAAGTCGCGAAGAGGTTGCCTAGGTATGAAGTGAAAAAAGGGCGCACACCAGAGTCAAAAAACACAATCATTGAAAAATTAAAAAAACAGTTATAATATGCATAGAAAATAAGGAGATATAAGCAAAGATCATCTTTGATGCTATTGAGATGCATAGAACTTAACTCATTGCATTAAATGATACATAGCTGTTTTTTGTCTACAGAAGATAAGTAACTGTTTAGAACCATAAACCTAAAAAGGAATACAGTTAAACAAGTTTAGAAACAATTTGGTGTCTCTCCTGTGCCTGTTTAGAGGCGTGTATTCTTATGTGTCTAGAGCAAGGTCCATACTTTGTGTGGAGGCTACTATAGTACTGAGGTGCTTTTTGTGGGTTGAGTGGGGGTTTCAGCATATTAATACAAAACTCATTTGCACAAATTTGATATATGTAAAGAGATCCCATAGCGGTATGGTGACTTTTTAACAGGTTTGAAATTTAGAGTTTGATTATTAACTCATCACTGTTAAAACGTGTTAGCTTTCTTGAATACTTAGTTAATTTGTTGACAAGAGAGGGAATCACTTTACATATCCTTTCAGTTCACAATATGTGTTTCTATTCTAACAAGTTTTTCATTTAGGACATATGCAACTCATGGATTCGTTTTGAGAGGGAATTTGGTACACTGGAGGATTTTGATCATGCTTTACAGAAGGTACATTTTATTAGTATAGGCAACCACAATATTAAATGACAGTTTCATTATTCAATAGTTGTATACAACTCTCTCTCTCTCTCTCTCTCTCTCTCTATTCATGTGTTACTTAAAGTGCTAGTGGTATTAGGCACTAACAGAATTAGTTGTCAATGTTAGGTTGCCTGCTAAATAAAATGACTTGTATAGTGGCATGTAAGTTATGTAAACCCTTTAACTTTTTTTACAATTCATGTACACATTCTCTCTAATGAATACGTATTACAATGGTGACGGTGTATTTGATTAGATAGATTAATTAAACCACTCATTTTCCTTTAACTTTTCTTAATTCATGTAAGCTTCGTCTGACAAATATTTTTAACAATGGTGACACTAGTTCATTTGATTAGACATATTAGCAAAACCACTAATTATCAGCATGTGATTTCTCATGAATCAATTCCAAATATTTATCATATAACTGACAAGAAAATAACGTAATTTTCTTCAGAGATATAAAATGATCTGGTAGTGGACAGACTTATTTCTGTGTTTGGTGGCCAAAACAATGCCTCCATAAAGTGATTGGAGTAACCAATGTTATACCTGAGTTCTGAAATCTTGCTGGTGGTGTGTGAGAGCTTTAACTTTTTTTCTTATGGCATTTTAGTGTAAGATAAAAAATGCTAACTCGCTGGTTTGTTTAATTTTTGTTGTGATGGGTTGGTGTGCAATATCATTATGGACCTCTGGTGTGTCTGATGCAATAATTATATAATTCCAGGTGAGTCCTAGGCTGCAGGAGCTACAGTTTTTTAGGTTACAGCAAGAGAGCCAAAATATTGTTTCATCAACCGATCATATAGAGGAATCTGCTAAGAAAAGTAAAGGTGAAAAGAGAAAGTCATCTTCTGATAATAAAGATGCATCTAATGAAGAGTCACCAGCAAAGCGGCAAAAGGTTAAACCTCATAAAAAGGGTTCAGTTAAACCAAATAAAGTGGAAGATACTGTTACTCCAAGAGACCCCACGCCCCATGAAGAAAATGACATGAAAACAAAAGATCCCACACCTGAGAAATTCAAGGAATACACTGACCAATGCACTGCCTTTGTATCAAATCTTAATCTCAAGGCAAGTTTTCTTCTTTCACACTTATAAACATTCAGCTCTTCATAAAGGTTTTTGCTCTTTAGGGTTATTGTTGGAATATATAACTATTAGGTTTTTTTATTGAGCACACAGGCCAGTTTAGTTATTCTAGGGTGTCTTCTGTTTTTCCCTGTATATTGTAATCACCTATTGAATAAATCAATCAACTATTCCATTATCTTACACCTTTTAAGATAATTGTGCCATTTGCAGGCAACAGACGAGGACCTACGTGCTTTCTTTAGTGATGTTGGTGGCGTTGGGGCTGTTCGTCTACTGAAGGACAAGTTCACAAAAAAATCTAGGGTCTCTCTCACTTTCTCTCCCTCTCCTTTTTGTGCATGGTCCATATTCTGTGGACACTTCTTAACTTGCTTAAATAAATCACATTAGAGTTATAACTCCATCTGTTCTCGTTCCTTTTTCTCAAATGCTTAGATATAGTTGGCATATTCCTCTGAAAAGGTTATCTAGTTTGTAGTTAAATGCATCTTTATGGGATGAAAAACTGGTGTCTTGAATTCCTAGTTTTCCTGGCCTCCTCTTCCCCCCTTTGTGGGGAAAGATGACTACTGTTTGTGCCATTGATATGGTGATAATATATAAAAGTTGCTTGTGATTGACTATTTACAAGCATGCTACAGTTTATGCTGCAAGCCTGCAACTCTTTTTTTTGATCGTGTTTATTTCAAACACTTGTGAAAATAAAAAAATAGAAAAATAATTAGGACTTGATATGTAGATATTATCAGTTGTCAAGCTGTTATTCTAGATGTCAAACTTTCATTCGTTTGTTTTACCTGAAATTTTCTATTATTATAAATATTGTTATTATTAATTAATTTTTTTTTAAATTCTAACACTTTGACTTGTGTTATATAAAAGGGATTAGCATATGTGGATTTCTCTGATGATACACACCTTGAGGCAGCTGTAGCTAAGAATAAGCAAATGCTTCTTGGAAAGAAGTTGAGCATTGCACGCTCTGATCCTAAAGGCAAAAGAAAAGGTCAGATCATATTACTTGTTTACAATCATGGTTCACCCCTGCAAACTATAGGTGCTATGATAGAAGCTGAAACTTCTGATTAGATGAAACAGGAAATTAAACGGATACTTGGCCAATTCGAGATGGCTATTCTTCGATTACAAGGTTTTCAAACCTTAATTTGATAAACATCGTCCCCTAAACAAGAAAAGAAACCTGCTATTAATACTAATGCTAATCAAATGGTTACTAAATTAACTCCACTAATTGGAAACTGCTACTAGGACTGTTTTGATTTTTTGACCGGGTAGCGGGTCTGAGTTCGTATCATACTAAAACCAAATTGTTAACTTGTCAGCAGTATCATGTAATCATCTCATTCATAAATAGTTCCCAGTTCCCTGTTTGCTATTTACCAGTAACACAAGATAGTTCCCAGTCCCCACAATTCCATAAGTTAACAAGCTTAATTTTCATTTTTGATTAAACCCCTGACCCGTAACTCCCATAAATACTTGCTCCCCAACTAGTTACCATTAAATGGAAATCGACTAACAACAAAAGCGACTTACTTGATAAACTAAACCTCTATGTTACATCCACAACTTGCTCGGACCCCTGTCTACCAGTTTATCATTACCATGATTCCATATATGATTTTATGTCATTTTTGATAGCTATTATATTGGAGACCCTTGATTAGTTTCCTTTATTTTCTAGTTCTGTAAGATGTAAGCCTTCTAGAGAACGTTCTACACCCTTGTAGGGATCAATATAGTCCGCTTTTATGTTTGGCTTTGGGATTTTGTTTCATTTCTTGTTTCTTGGTTTATGTTTTGTTTTATTATTTAAGAAATAAGCAAATATGTTTGCAGGTGAAAAAGGTAGAGATAAAAAAGTTGAGCTGAAGGGGAGAAACACTTTCGCTGTTCCTAGAGCCCTAGGTTGGTCTAAACCGTCATCGTCATCTTCTTCTGCTGGTGCAGTAGACGAGAAGCCTAAATCTAATGAGGAGTTAAGGAAGTTGCTCCTAAACAAGACATGAAAACTATCCTTACAAAATCTATGATTTTATGTTAGGGAATGTTGGCATGTTAGTTTTACTTAGATTATGTGTCATCATGCTGAGTAATTTTGATTGCAAAGTTTATAGGTGTTTAGATTTTATCAAATGCCTTTTCTTAATATTATTTTTAGGTTATAAAGTTTACATCAAATAGGAAGAAAATCTAAGCACGCAATGCCAAATCCGCAGGTGTGGACTTTTTATATATCAAATGCTTTAAAAAAGATCTTTTACTAAGGATTAAATTTATTTAAAAAAATATATGAACACCAAACCCAAAATGGGTTGTGCTGAATAAACACACCAACCAAAAATATAAACCCAAAATGTGGTATAAATATATAAGCAAATCTTACCTTGTATTTTTATGTTTTTACATTTAATGTTTTTTAGAATTTTTAAAAAGATTATGATATTATCTGGGTTTTGTGAAAGTTTTATTTTCATTTGAACTAGTCTGACTAGTGAATATGTAGAGTGGATTGTAAAAACATTAGCTTCAAACATATCGCATTTTTTGTATTAAATTAGTTACCGTACCCGTGCTTCGTTGCGGAGCAAAGAAATTTTGCGGTAATGGCAGCTATAGTTGTTTTACATAATGGTGATCTACTTATTTTGGATCTATGCTTTTGCCAGGGAATGATCTATGGGAAGCGGGTTGTGACGAGTTATTGAATCGTCTTGCTCGGAATAGGTAACTAAGATTTCATAGATGCATGGCTGGTTGGTTGCAAGTAACATAAAATGCGCTTGCCTTTTATGTTTTTGCATCGTCAAACCAAAAAAAGAAGTCATTACATTACTCATTTTCATAATCTCAATATGTTTTAGTTAACAAATAGAATCATAACCCAAAATGCATGCCTCTTCAATATTAGCCTCAACAAAAACACCAAATAACAAAAAAACTCAAGTGGCTAAAACCGGTACGTGTAAACATATCCAAAATGTTGTTCAGTGGACACCACTAATACTAAAATCACAAATACAATTTAAAGTCTGAATCAAAGAAAATAGTATCAACCCCGTCAAATGGAACGACTGCTGAGCCAACACTACCAAGACAAATAACAAAGGTTGCCGACGACACAATTATATCTCAGATCAGGATAGCCTAATCATCATCGACTGGAGATTTAAAAATTAAGCAAATCAAACTGCTTTAAAGCCAACACTTTCCACGGGATTAATAAAAAAAAACTTCAAATCAAACGCATATTCGTTTAGCTCTTAGATGAGCTTCGGCTCACCATCGATCCTCTTTCATCCATCAACAAGGCATATTCGTTTTTAATTCAAGATGAAAAGCAAAAAAAGATACATCGGTTTGCATGTTCAAACAAGAAATTCGGTTTGCAATCATTGTAAGAAATCTAACCATACTAAAACCACAAGAGCAGCTGCTAATTCATGTCTAGCTGGCTGTTTCAAGTTTATTTCTTACCTCAACTAATCCTTCATCATGTTTTGTTGGCACCAACATAACCTAGTTATAACCTAGTTGTCTGTTTCAAGTTTATGTTTACATACAAAAGTTTATGTTACAGGCCCCTTCTCTGAAGAGGCCACTGGTACTAGACATGGGCAAATCATATAACCGGTTTTTTAAATAACCAGTTTTTTTTTATAATTTAAACCGGTTTTTTTAATCGGACCGGTTTTTTAACCGGTTTTTAGCTTGAAAAAAAACCCGGTTTTTTATCCCTTTTTTTAACCGATTTTTTGTTTTGCAACATCAGTTAAAATAAAACATGTTCAACTTTCAATTACATATCACACTTTATAATCAAAAGTTCCACATCTCTCATAAACTTTAATCTACATCCTAAACTTTATAAATTAAATATACTAAAACACTAGTTTTTACAACGATTATAGTCTCCATCTAGTATTCTTCGCCCGATCCGGAACCGTCTTCTTCTTCGTCGGTCATTGGGTTCGCCACTCCGCCATCAACCTCGTTCTCGTACAATTCGGCTTCATTATCCAATTCCCCCTCTAGTGAGCGTTTGTCTTGTGCTCTATCGTTCGCATCCAAGTAATCCTTTAAGCAAATCGACATCTCCACAGCCGGAGCGGTTAGTCGAGTCCTCCGTGTCGATATCACCCTGCCACTAATAGAAAAAGCAGATTCTGAAGCTACGGTGGAAGCTTGGACCGTTAGTAAATCTCAGACCATGGAGGCTATCCTAGTACTCAAATTTGACTATCTATATCGTTGAACAAAGTTATTTATATGAGCAATGTCTACCTAATGGACGTTAGTTTCTTCTAAATCATCAATCTACTTATCATCTTAATATGATTTTCCCAAGTACTATTTCTATCAAGTATGATAACAATACCTATACGTATCATCATTTTAACCTAAAATTGTTGTGTACTTCTGACTAGCACGTGATCGAATGAACTGTGGAGTCCATGCAAAAATTGAAGTAATTACAGGTGCACACGGAATTATGAAAGTTGGTGCATGGGAACCATAGTAAGTTTTGTTTTGTGTAGCTGGACCAGATTTAATCATCTTATTTTCACTTGACGTGTCTACTCATTTTACTAATTGCATATAAGCCACTTAATTATGTGTAAGGTTCCTAAATTCGTTTCAAACAATCTATTAATTACGACTATTCTCGATGACCATTTAAATATTTCTAAATTCATATACTTAAAATATTTCATTTGCAAGTTGGTATCATATTTTATTTCTATATTGAGTAGCAAATAAAATTTATTCGAATCTACATACAAATAATTCAACCGAAACTCTTATAAGTGAAAAGAGTTAAATAAACAATTCTCAATGAGACAAAGCAAATTAAAAATAAATAACTTCTTAATCTCATTATTTAAAAATCGTGTCTCAATCAAAATGCTCATCTTTCGATTGATCGAATTCTCAAGAGTTTCTCGCGAGATGAAACTCCCTACGGAAGTGGGCAGTGTTCATCCTGTGTTTCATGTTTTTAATCTGAAGAGGTACTTATCCGATAAAAATCTCATTGTGCGTATCGATAATGAATCGATGCAATTTATTGAACGGCCATTGGAAATTATGGACCGTGAAGTCAAACAATTCAAACGTAATCAGATACCAATCGTTAATGATCATTATATGAATTTAAGACCAAATGAAGGTTAAGTATCTGCACCTTTTAGCTTCATCTTCTTCTACTTCGGTTTGAGCAAATTTCGGGACGAAATTTCTATAAGGAGGGGAGACTGTGACATCTGCCTCAAACCCGAACCCGAAGTTGTTATCCTTTAAATTGTAATCGTATTTAATTATTCAAAATGTAACGTTATTATTATTATTATTATTATTATTATTATTATTATTATTATTATTATTATTATTATTATTATTATTATTATTATGAATAAACGCATTGATTCTACGTTATTCACGTCTCAATTAAATAATCGTATTTATATCGCCAAACATTCATGAATATCAAATAAGTATTTTTGGAACAATAAAACTCAAAATATATATATAAATAAATATATATATAGTCGTAAAAGAAAATTATTGAAAAACGTTGGACAAAAACACTCCTAAGTCTCGAAATAGTCTCGTAAGGGCTTAAACGAGCTAAAACTTTAAAAACGTTACTTATATAAGTGTTACGTTTCAATTTAGTTAAGTTAGTTAGTTAATGTATATATAATTAACTTTGGGCTAAAACTGTCAATTTTAAACTAGTAATTAAAGTTAAAACTTAACTTGTCAAGAAATGAAACACGAGGGACCAGTTTTGAAATTATGTGTTTGACCCAATCCCCCATTCCCCCCCCCCCCTCATTCCCGTGTTTCCGATGAGCCAAGCTCCAGCCACTTTGGCCGGAAAATGCCGAAGTTCCGGCGAGCTCCGTTTGGTCGATTTTAACACATAAAAATCAAATTAAAACCATAGAAAATCTTGTATGCGAGTTTGGAACCCTCTACTACCTTCAAATCGCCAATTAAACAACACAAATCCATGATTTATTCAATTCAATTTCGGTTTCAAAAACCCACAAAATCAGAACGGCTCATAACGCATCAAAACAGTAAATTCAATTAACCACAATCTTTATCTCGGCGTTTTGAGTTAGTAGCAACATTCAATTTGGTTTAACATACCGAATTAATCACTTAATTGACCACTCTTGTTCGTAACCTAACTCCAACTCAATCGGTATCTTCCAGACCACCAAAATACAATTAAACTGACCCACTCATTCCTCATCACTTGTACTTGCTCCCTGTTGATCCAATTTCTCTCAAGAACTCGCACGAATTAGTAAGTGATTCTCACTTTATAAGAACTTATTCGTTATCCAATGGCTATCAAATCACTTATATAATCTAAAATTGTGTTAGGGCTTTTGTTATTCGAATCACAAGGATTGTTTCTGCAAGAGTAATTGAATCATATCCACCTCTATGCACTGTTTTGATCTGGACTCGTTTGTGTTCGTGTTCTTCAAGTGAATCTGCTTCCAATCCGTAAATCCAAGTAAGACCCTTACGTTAAAATGATCTATTTCATGCCCTGATTCCGAATCCAACATTCGTTTGTACTGGGGTTTACAAATCATGATCAATTTGATGGTTTTGTTCTTGGGTGTATGTAGGGGATGGGTTTTGTCATATAACAAAAGATTAAAAAAATTAGTATTCACCATACTAAATTGATACGATAATTCCAATATAAAACTAATGGGTTCGTATAATATGTCTATATTTAAATACAAAATACAATTACGTTTCGTACCAAATTCCCAATTTTCAATCTAAGACTCTAAATCCCAAATCCGAAACGCTAGATCTCGGCTTTGTGATTTTGTTACTTTTTGGTTCGTTTCTAAGTAGGATTTTTCCCGATTAATTAGGTGGTACCAATATCTGGAAAATCCTCGGTTCTCGTTAGCTACGTTTTTTCTGTGATTCGATACTTATTGCGATCTCAAGGTGAGTAATCACGCTCCCCTTTTTACTATTTACGTTTTGGGGCTGAAATACGTGTTTCGATATTACTACGGTTTCGTTTCTTTTGTTCTTATTCAAAATGAGATCATTTGATGTGTTAATCTTGTATGGCCACATGATGCAAAATTATGTGTTAGTCAATAGTATTAGTATTATCTCGTAATTTCCACCGGTACGATGTTAGCACTAATGACTTGACAAGCCCACCTACACTTAATGGCCTAGTAGGTGATTTGACCCGGAGATTCGTTTGGTTTCGTTGGTTACTAGATTCGATATGTGATGCTTGTTACGATGTTGCTATGACTCCTTTAGATGCGTAAACATTTATTGATAACAGATATGTCGAGACTGTTAAATGACGGTTAAACAATAGTTATCAATATTTGTAACATGAGTGGTTCTCATGACTTGTTGCTAAAAGTTACCCTACGGGGCTCAAGGATACATGGATTCGTTGTATGTTTCGTTGGTCATGGTTGAGTAATATAATACAATTGCTATACACATAAGATTGCGAAACATAATCTATAATGATCTCGGATTTCATATTTATGTACTATTAACTGTGTTTTTACTCACTAGCTAATTCTTTAGCTAACTTATTTTACACGTTTTTCAGGTGGTGTTTGATATGGATTTGGTTCAAGAAATGTAGGATGCTTTGGACCTAGAATAAAAAAAACAATAAACAATATTTATTTGTAGTTTTCTGTTACGGTTTTAAGACTATTTGTTTGCCTTATTTTGTCACGACATTATACTTAAATAATATTAAAATATGCATTTAGTGTGCCATGTGCTTTGTACTATTGATATCCGATTCACTTGACGCGCCCGGTGATTTCCGCCGCCGGGCGGGGTGTCACATCCAACTTGCTTAGTTCTTGACACATTAAAAATAACTTATGAAGTACTAAAGAACTCGTTGGATAGTAAACTCCGGATAAAGCGGTTGTTGAGGTTTTAAAAACTTCTAGCATATCGGTTACAACTTCAATAACGGTCCAAGACGAAGGAGGGTAAGTTGTAACCTTACCACGAGTTTCCAAAACACTATGAAAGGCTATTAAACTTTCTTTTTGTTTAATAGCCTTTGCAAACATTTTACAAGTGGAGTTCCAACGTGTAGGCATGTCCCAATTCAGGCCTAGATATTTGGAACCCGCATCTTTACAAAACTTGTGATATTTACTATGTCTTTGATTATTGCTATATATATCGTGTAACATTCTTTTAAAACCTTCCTTTTGTGGCTCAATAACTTTTAAACCGTCTTGAACGGCCAAATTATGATGTGTGCAACACAACGGCTATGAAAAAAACACATTCACAAATCGGTTTATATTTTAATTTTAAATGTGTTACTGCAACCGTATTGTTGGAAGCATTATCAAACGATATTGATAAAATTTTGTCTTACAATTTATAAGTTTGAATAACTTTATCAATAGTTTTAAAAATATTTTCACCGGTGTGAGGATAATCGAACATTTGAAACGCAATCGTGCGTTTCATCATTTGCCATGAATCGGGTTCAACCCAATGTGCGGTGACACAAATGTAAGAATTCGGTGACCCATGTTGTGACGACCAAACATCGCTAGTTAAATTCACACCGGTTTTTAAGTTTTCAAAATAAGAAATTAATTCATTTTTAGCTTCTTTCCATTTTTTAAACAATCCCTTCTAAGAGTAGCACGACTTACATGGGTGTAACGCGGTTGTAGAGTTTTTTTAATAACCCGAGTCAATTCTTCGTTGTCAAAATGGCCGAAAGGCAAGCTTTTTCTAATCACCAAATTGCCAAATTCCTCCCGAACCGCATCAACATTGTACACAAACATGTTTTCAACCATGTGCTATCGAAGCTTGACGGAGAGCACCTTCTCTTTGCAACACCTTGCAACTAGGTTTTTCTACATGGATTTTCAAAGATGAGTTTGCATCTTTTTGGTAAAATTTACCACAATATTTGCAACGCGTCTTTTGAACACCCGAGACTAACTCACATACATCAACATTGTACACAAACATGTTTTCAACCATGTGCTATCGAAGCTTGACCGAGAGCACCTTCTCTTTGCAACACCTTGCAACTAGGCTTTTATACATGTATTTTCAAAGATGAGTTTGCATCTTTTTGATAAAATTTACCACAATATTTGCAACGCGCCTTTTGAACACCCGAGACTAACTCACATATATCGTAGTGTTTCCATATATCTTGGTTCCGCTTCGTTGGAATAATCCGAACAACATCGTTGCTTGTAGAAGTACCAACATTAGTCGAAGATTGAGACATACCGGTTGCCATTTGGAATGAGATAGTATTATGTTTTTGAGAGATTAGAGAGTGTTTTGGAGAGATGAATTGAACTAAAACATCCACCACCTATTTATACTAATACATTAGGGTTAAAATTGAAAAATTAAATAAAAAAAACGGTAATAAATTTATTACGGCTATAAAGACATTTGCAAGTAGCAAATCAAAATTTGAGGCTCAATTTAATAATGGCTATATATGATTTTATATCTTCATTTTAAGGGCTATATATATGATTTTGGATTTTGAAATAAAAAACACTAGCCCAATAAAATTCATACCTAAAAGGCTGAAAGTGGAAGTTTGGAACCATATACTAACCCCTCAAAGCCCAATAAACAACATTGAAAGTTGAGTCCAAATAATAAATACTTTGTCTAGGCCCATATACAATAATAACTGGTTAAAAACCGGTTTTTTTAAACCTGATAAAAATCGGAAAAATAAAAAACCTATCCGAATATAAAAACCGGTTTTTAAAAAACCTGTTCAAACAAAAAAACCGGTTTTTCTACCCATGACTGTCTGGTACTTGCTAGGCTGCTCAATAGGCTCTATCTTCTCAAAACTAATGATCTTTGTGTAATCCTAGTTTTCATCTTTCTAGAATAACACATACAACTTGTAAACTAGCAAAATGTGTCATAATAGGCTTGGCCATATGCCTTTGTACAAACTAAAACAATTGTATGTATTTTCTTCTTTGAATACTGATCAAATTGAATGTTGTGATGTTTTAACGTGTGTAATTATGGGCGGGCACATATCCCTTTGTCTATATTGTGTGTCGTATTCTAGTTGTTTCCTACGCTTCGAATGCTATATATTTTTCTTAACAAGAATCGTCCATTTGTGTGTGTGTGTGTGTGGGTGGGTGGGGGGTTTTGTTCTTTTGTTAACCACCTATTATTTGATAACCACCTCTTATTGTGTTAAGTCGTTAACATTGCCAAAATCAATCAAAATTGTTTTTTTTCAAATGTCATTATTACTTAAAAGTTATACCAGTTGCTTTTATGTATACGTGTAAATTTGCACTTGTAGTGTAAATTACATCAATGTAGTTGTACCAGTGTAATTGCGTAACTAAAAATAGTTATGCCGGTGAAATTTACACGATGTGTACAACTATACATGTATACATAAATTAAAACAATTGTATGTATTTTCTTCTTTGAATACTGATCAAATTGAATGTTGTGATGTTTTAACATGTGTGTAATTATGGGTGGGCACATATCCCTTTGCCTATGTCGTGTGTCGTATTCTAGTTGTTTCATGCGGTTCGAATGCTATATATTTTTCTTAACAACAATCGTCCATTTGTGTGTGTGCGTGTGTGTGTGGGGGGTTGTTCTTTTGTTAACCACCAATTATTTGATAACCACCTCTTATTGTGTTAAGTCGTTAACATCGCCAGAATCAATCAAAATTGTTTTTTTTCAAATGTCATTATTACTTAAAAATTATACTAGTTGCTTTTATGTATACATGTAAATTTGCACTTGTAGTGTAAATTACATCGATGTAATTATACCGGTGTAATTGCGTAACTAAAAATAGTTATGTTGGTGAAATTTACACGATGTGTACAGCTATACATGTATACATAAATTAAGCTAACGTTATTTTTGTGTAATATTGTTATTCGAATAAAAACTTTTGATTTTGATTGAATTTCACAAACTTAACAAGTTAACACAATAAAAAAATGGTGGTTAACATTACAACTTTATCCTATATGTGTATATAAGTATATAAAAACAATTAATCATATATCTTTACTAAATGATTACCCTCTCAGTCTTATATTAGTTGTCATTAGATCTAGAACACGAGTTTAAAAAATATTGAATTATTATACTTTTCTAGCTATAAAATGACAATAATGCCATTAATTTGAAATCATTGTCATCTTTTGTGTCAAATAGTTAGGGTAAAGCTGAAAATTACACATATATTTTTAAAAATAAACATTTAAATTATGACAAGAAAAATGTCGATGTAATTATACCGGTGTAATTGCGTAACTAAAAGTAGTTATGCTAGTGAAATTTACACGATGTGTACAGCTATACATGTATACATAAATTAAGCTAACGTTATTTTTGTGTAATATTGTTATTCGAATAAAAATTTTTGATTTTGATTGAATTTGACAAACTTAACAAGTTAACACAATAAATAAATAGTGGTTAACATTACAACTTTATCCTATATGTGTATATATATAAGTATATAAAACAATTAATCATATATCTTTACTAAATGATTACTCTCTCCGTCTCATGTTAGTTGTCATTAGACCCAGAACACAGAGTTTAAAAAATATTAGATTATTATACTTTCTTAGCTATAAAATGACAATAATGTCATTAATTTAAAATCATTGTCATCTTTTGTGTCAAATAGTTACGGTAAACATGCAAATTACACATATATTTTTAAAAATAAAAATTTAAATTATCACAATCAAAAATGAAAATGTCAACATTTAATATTATTTTTGAATGAAGAGCACTTCAAATAGGCACGTGAGAAATATGGTGGGAAGACAGTATAAAAATCATTAGATTTGAGTTCCTAATAGGCTTTGCTTTTCCTTGCACGCCACAATACATCCATTCCACTAAACTTGTACCTTTTTTTGTCACTTGGTTGCAAAGGAGAATAAAAAGTCTAAATTATTTACTAAAAATCCTTCTTCTAAAACATGCACCAAGTGTAAAAAAGACGATTCATTTTTACAAACTAAAAAAAAACAAATAACAAATAATAGTTGTTGGCTGTTTAAAAGATTTGCTATTGTGTTTCGCGCTAGTTCATCTACAAAGGAAATTAAATCTTTTCTTTTCTTCCATCTCTTTCTTTTCTTTCCGGTACATTCATTTCTTTCCGATTTAAAAGGAGATAATTTCTTTCTTTTTCCTCTTATTTTCCTTTCCTTTCCTTTCATTTATTTTTTTTCTTTCTTAATTTTCGTTAATGAAACCTAGGACCCCAACTCCCTTTTATTTTATTTTACTTTATTATTTTTTTATTTATTTTATGAATCTCAAAACATAAGCGGTTTTGTCTTCCTTTCATTTACTTTTCTTAAATAAAATTGGGAACACAGTGTAATGCTCTTCCTGTATAGAGTCGGAAACGATAAGATCTTTTATATTGATGAAATACTAGGAAATGAAAGTTGTAATATAAGTAAGATAAAAGTTATAACGCTCGAGAATTCTGACCAATGTGTTTAAACTTTAGTCTTAATTTTTATGCTACATCACCTTCTCACCATAAATTCTGACCAAAGGTAGATTGATTAAACCCATTTTCCACATCAAGAACTAATATTAATTAAGGTGTTATATAAAGAGCAGAGAGAATCCAGGATGTGTATTAGACCAAGTGTAATGGAGCGTTTTTGGGCGTTTTATCACTAAAAAACGCCCTATTACAACTCAAAAACGCCCATTCCCACTACGTAGGGGCATTTTGGGGCGCTTTGAAGGGTAAATTTCTTCTTGACGCTGTGTAGAAGGCGCCCAAAAACCTTGCCATACTGATGTGGACCTGCCATGGGAATCTTTGAAAACTTACCACTACATATGGTCTTAGACTATTTAATTTATTTCACTTTAATTTATATGATCAAAGTCTCATTATATGATCTTTGGAACCAAAATCAAAGATCCACTCATGTTCTTCATTTACTTTTGATATCGTTGAAATGTGATACCTAAGACTTCATTAAAATGGGATATGTATTGGGTTCATGTCTCACCTGAGACATAATGAGGGTTCTTGATTCGTCCAAAGGTGAGATATTTGATCCGAGGGCTACGGTTTTAGGTTAAAATTTTTCCCTAAGGCTTAAATCCGTTGTGCGTTTTAGGCTAAACCCAAGCTATAACCTTTAAGCATTACTTTCTAAATTATTACTTAGTTGTTAAACACTAATGTGCCAGTTAGTTGTTAAATTTACACAACTAGATGTAGTCGCCGGCTCGCACAACGTGCGAGCCTTTTATGTTTCTACTTAACTCTTCATGCCCGGTTTCGCATTTGT
The DNA here is from genome assembly GCA_030867185.1 of Tagetes erecta. Taxonomy (NCBI): domain Eukaryota; kingdom Viridiplantae; phylum Streptophyta; class Magnoliopsida; order Asterales; family Asteraceae; genus Tagetes; species Tagetes erecta. The sequence continues at coordinate 63,926,358 of CM061488.1, forward strand.
TAATATAGACCCCCACAGTAAAATCAACTGTCATCTAAAATGCAGAAAATACATTCAATATATACCATTCGAGTTGCACATCCGTTGACGTCGTCTACCCACGACACCGCATCAACACAAACTATCGTCGCCGCCTACAACCATCTAATCTACCCGACCGAACCACCACCACCGTCGAACCACTCCCCCATCGGATTTTGTTTTATCTCTTCTCTTCTCCTTGTTCCATCCCAAACAATATTACCAATGTCCTTTGATTATGCAAATAACAATTCTTTAGATGGACTAAAAGTGTAAACTAATAAAAATATTATGGCAAAAATTTAAAACAAAAAAGTTCACTATAGAATTTCATAAAAATCCATTGCTTTATCAATTAAAAGGGGAATATGAACAAGAATTAACATAATGAAGTTAAAAACCAAATAAAATAACCTATGAATATATTTTTTTTAACGGAAAATACTCTATGAATTTAAGAGTGGAGTTATACTACAAAGTCTAATTTTCCTAGAAAGTCTAAGAAGCCATGACATGATGACATGTGACACTCCCTTAAAATTAGAAGAAAGGGTAAAGATGGTAATGTCTTTATATTTTAAGTTTCACCTCATTTTTTAAACGTCCATAACTTTTACATACGATATTATTTTTTTAAAAAAATTGCACCATAAAAACGAGCATTTTCTTATCTTTAAAACACGTATAATATTCATATATAAAAAACAAAACAAAAATTTACGTTTTTCAGCTCATTGTGTTATTTGTCAAGTCATTGTGTTATTTATTCATGTCATTGTGTTATAACACAATAACCTAATGAAATAACACAATGATCTGAAATAACACAATGACCTGATGAAAATATAACACAGCGACCTGATGAAAATATAACACAACGACCTGATGAAAATATAACACAACGACCTGATGAAAATATAACACAACGACCTGATGAAAATTTAACACAACGACCTGATAAAAATATAACACAACGACCTGATGAAAATATAACACAACAACCTGATGAAAATATAACACAATTACCTCATGAAAATATAACACAACGACCTGACGAAAATATAACACAACGACCTGATGAAAATATAACACAACGACCTGATGAAAATATAACACAACGACCTGATGAAAATTTAACACAACGACCTGATGAAAATATAACACAACGACCTGATAAAAATATAACACAACCACCTGAGGAAAATATAACACAACGACCTGATGAAAATATAACACAACGACCTGATGAAAATATAACACAACGACCTGATGAAAATTTAACACAACGACCTGATGAAAATATAACACAACGACCTGATGAAAATATAACACAATGACCTGACGGATATAACACAACCTGAAAAATATAACACAATGTCTTGACTAATATAACACAATGAGCTGAAAAATATAACACAATGACCTAATGAATATAACACAATGAGCTGAAACTTCAAAAAAAAAATTTCATTTTTTATATATCAATATTATATGCGTTTTGAAGATAAAAAAACGCTCATTTTTTGGTGTAATTTTTATTAAAAAATATTGTCGTATGTAAAAGTTATGGACGTTTAAAAAAGAAGGTGAAATTTGAAAATGAGACAAGACTAATATACCCTTGACCTACCATTTAAAGTTCTAACTATTTACCATTATGCCACCTTGTGTTTATGAGCCATTGATCTTCATTTAATATTAGATCTAATGGTCCAAATTCATTCTTAGACTTTCTAGGAAATTTAGACTTTGTATTTGAACCTAATTCTTAAAGCCTAATAATAAAATACCTTAATTCCTTACACTCAAAAGCCCAAAATATATTGGCTACCCGGGTTAGTCAATAGCCCGGCCTGCCAATAAATCTATCTTGATCAACGTCAACTCACCAAAAATTTCGACACCTAAACAAATTCTCTTTGGTCATTCACTACCAACGACGTCAACCTCAGGTACACACGAATCACCACCCGGCCGGCCATGCATGCGTCAAACAAGATCAACATAAAGTAAAACTAATATTCTCAACCAATTAATATCCACTTGAACTTACTTTAGATGATAAAGGATATAGAGATTGCTTTTATGGAATTATTCAAAGAGTTTTGGATTGGAGTGTGTTAAGTTTAGTGGGTGATCTTTTTATGGTTATTGATGAAGAAGAATATTATCAACTTTTTGCTTTGATCAATTCATGCCTCATACAAGGAATAATAATATATTAATGGTCTTCTTGAAAACACTAGAGACAAATTTCATTAGTTGGTGACATTGCTTTTGAATCATGATCAGGATATATATTGTACGTTTGAACAAATATTTTTTTTGAACAACAAAAAAAATATTTGTTCAAACGTACAATATATATTATATATAAGTTTTTTAATCAATACGTAAAAGTAACGTATGTTATCATATCATGCCACACAATACAATAAGTGTTTTAGTTAATTTGTTAGTCTAGACACTTTTTCATATAAAAATTAGTCACCTAGTTTATGTGAACAAGAATGTTGTAATTAATTAGCTGATTTTACATATATTGTGGTTTCTTTTTTATTTTAAATGACATTTTATAAAACCTTCAAATTCGCTTTATAAAATTATGAGTTAAAAAAATACACCATGCGTCACACTCACGCATCTTTTTTATTCCATTTCGATTAATTAAACTATCGGATATCAGAATCAACTACAACTACGAAGTACACACCACTTGAGAATATGTTGGAAACGACCATACATATGATAAGGCAGATTTGTAATATACATGTATTAGTAAGACCTAAAAATCTAATGTACAACGTGTGAGTCGGTGGTCATTTGGTTCGCTCATGACACTTGCTACTATGGTGAAGATCTTTATGACTTTAAGGTCACAAGTTCAAATTTCACATAACATTAAAGTTTTTGCTTCCATTAATAGGGGTTGTAATTATAAGCTCTCTTGACATATACAAATTGATAGATTTTGCGAGCTATTCTATATCATTTTAAAATGTGTTGTTCCTGTCCTTACTTTAAGATCTAAGTAAGTAGTTATGATCTAATGTAAGTTTATGAAATTTAAAACAATTCATAAATAGGCCCATAAGAGCACAAGGAGCGTACGACGAGAGTTTCATACGAAGAAAATGAATTCGGTGAGGAAGGCAGTGAGGGTCCGACAAGATCACCTTGCGAGGTTTTTGGTGAGTTGTTGAACTCATTGAAATACTCGGCTAGTTTGGTGGGTGGAACCCTATGTGTGCATTGCGTGTCTCTACTGTATAATCTTTAAATAACCCATTTTGTAGGGGTTTTCTTACTATTAAGGGTTAGAGCATTCACAGTAGAAACACCATCTTCATCCCTATAATTACACTAAAAACAACTATTTTTTCTCTCTCTTTCTAATTAAATAATAATTTTTTTTACCTTTATCATTACAGTTTCTCTCTCCTTCACTCACAATCACTTTTTAAAATCATTAAAAAATTATAGGGGGTGAACAGTAGCTTTTCAAATATAGAATTTCTCTCTCCTCCACCATCAAATTTTCTCTCTCCTTCACTCACAACCACTCACACCCTTCCCCTAAAATATAAAAACCTCACTCACATACATTTAGTTACCCCACTATGAATGCTCTTAGAAAGAGTTGAGAAAAAATGGAGTGCACATGACCTATTTTTACCAGATGTCTTCACCTTGTAAGCTTCTTACGACACTTTCTTCATGGCTTCACCCTAAAAGCCAATTAGTATATTAGACATCAAGCACGTGTTTCTAACATATATTTAAATAACCTAATATGGCATGTGAAACAACAAATCAAACGGTCAAAAGTTTTATAACTTACGACGGCTTTTTAACGCTAGAAGTTTATTTTGTTTTGGGTAATATAAAGGTGTGGGCTAACCCCACACATAGATGGGCTATCCAGACAGGACCGATCCATTATAGTAAAAAAATAAGGCCTTACTTTAGGCCCAACTAATTCTTAGGCCTCAAAATTCTAGAAACTTATGTATTAATATGTTTGAAAAACATCTCTAGGATTTGGAAGTGACGCAAATTAAATTTGTTCTTATGAAATGTATCTTTTGTGAATACAATATATATGTTTGCAAGTCTAAAGTGATTCACTTCGGTAATTTTCATTTGGTTAGTATTAGTCAGGTTGTATAAAGTGATTAATTTGTTGTTTTATAGTCATGTCAAAACCAATTAGAAACCAAGATTCGGGTTTAGTTTTTTAACTTTTTAGTTTTCTAGTCCTGATCTCGGCCCCCGATAAAGAATGATGGCTTTAACGGTAGGCCTCAAAAGTTATTTTTGCTTAAGGCCTCAAAAATCCTTGAGCCGGCCTTGTATCCAGACACCCACTCATTACATCAATACGACTCGTATAACTTAATATGACTCGTATTACTGGCTAGACAGATAAACAATTCGTGTCATATGTAATACGAGTCGTATGTAGAGCTTATACGGCTCGTATTAACTATGAATACGAGTCGTATGTATGGTGTTTAGATAGCTCCGACAAAGTCTGTCAAGATTCCTGACACACAGAAATACGACTCGTATCACTCCATATAACGAGTCGTATTTATTGATTTATACAACTCATTTACATTAATACGAGTCTCATATATATGTCAGGAATCTTGACAGATGAGTCATGTCTGCTTTGAAATGCGTGCCAAATTCAAATATATATCGACGATTTTATCGTCAAATCCTCAATCTTCAATCCTCAATTCTCAATTCCCTTAACTTTCATTCTAAAAAATGTCCAACAACAAAAGGCATTGTACTGCATCTTTACTCAGCATTCCCCCCATTAAAAATCAAAATTTTTATAACTAAAACTGGTCGCGAAACGTTTTGCAATTTTACCATAACGGAGACCAACCTGAATATAAGACTGATTACGTCGATGATGAGCAGGTTCTTGACCGGAACTGGTGCGGAACCCTTTTAGGTTTTGAGAGAAACAGGTTTATTTGGTCATACGTAAGTTTTTAACCTAACAATCAGTTTGATTTTGACCCTTTACTTTTAGTTATATAGCACGCTAATGTAAGTTTATATATTTTTTTAGCATAGTTTTGTTTGGGTCACTAGACTTATGATCTGGCGCAAACAAGAAATTGAGAGAGCCGGTGAGAACCTGCTACGTTGGACGTGTCTCCCTTATGAGTTTAACGATATGTTAATCGATCAGGACGAAGACACTTTGCAATACGGTGACGGGACACAACCACTATATCCTCCGTTTTGGGAGGTTGATATGATAATAACTAATACTAATTACAAATTTTTTCGTCCTATACGGACACCCGACAAGCTAGCCATACACCCTCAATTTTTATTACATTGTCACGGCTTATGTCTGCTTACGAGTCATATTACATGAAATAATTTATTTAAAATTTTTGTAGGTGTATTTACCAATAAACCGTGACGATGTAAGATGATATCTTTTTGAAATTAACCCGAGGACAATGGAAATTCGTTGTTTTTTCAATACGACCGTCGTCCAACAAGCTGTAGTGGTTTATTGTGTATTCATGTTATAGTTCACCAAATCCATATTAAATTTGAAGATTTTTTCATATGTTTTTTTAACAAAAATAATTTACTGGCAACACACAGGTTAAGATGTGGATGCACTTATAGAAATACCGGTGTCCAGTTGTGTTGTTTGGCCACCTAATGTTAGCCATATAGGTTCAGATGTCGGGATAGTAATCTGCATGTTATTGCGTAGGCTTGTACAAGATAAGGGGTTGGACTGGCGAGAAGTGAATTTACAAGATGTCTGCCTCAAATTCAGACGGTTCATGGCGGATGAAATATGCGTCGTCAGAACAGCGTAACAAATTCGTGCGTTTACGAATGTTTACAAACTAACATAAGTGTTGTATTTATTACTTCTCATAGGATACTGCAAATGTACGTCGTACTTCAGAGATCTGTCTCCTAATACAAGGATGATTGATGAAACCGGGGTTATGATTCGGATCTTCAGTTCCTGAGAAATAAGTACAACGTAGAAGTGCGGTATCCTATGAGAAGTGATAAATATAACCCGCATGTTAAGTTGTAAAGGTTTTACATAATTTTTATAACTTTATCACCAGTGTTACAAATTACAGATGTCTCGTCTTTTTCATTATAAACCATAAATAGTAAAAAATAATATAATTTTGGAGAATGTTACAAATTATAAGGGTGTGTTTTAATGTGATTTTCTTGCATTTTTTTGAAACTTGTTTTTTGATGAAATTTGTTGATGGTGTGTTTTGATGTGATTTTTTTGAAACTTGTTTTTTTTTATGAAATTTGTTGATGGTGTTTATATAGGTAAAATGGTGTGTTTTGATGTGATTTTTTTTTTTTTGCATTTTTTCGAAATTTGTTTTTGTTGATGAAATTTGTTGATGGTGTGTTTGTATAGGTAAAATGGTGTGTTTTGATGTGATTTTTTTGCATTTTTTCCAAACTTGTTTTTTTGATAAAATTTGTTGATGGTGTGTTTATACAAGTAAAATGGTGTGTTTTAATGTGATTTTTTTGCATTTTTTCGAAACAATTTTTTTTGATAAAATTTGTTGATGGTGTGTTTATATAGGTAAAATGGTGTGTTTTGATGTGATTTTTTTGCATTTTTTCTTAACTTGTTTTTTTGATGAAATTTGTTGATGGTGTGTTTATATAAGGTAAAATGGTGTGTTTTGATGTGATTTTTTTTGCATTTTTTCGAAACTTGTTTTTTGATAAAATTTGTTGATGGTGTGTTTATATATGTAAAAAGGTGTGTTTTGATGTGATTTTTTTTGCATTTTTTCTAAACTTGTTTTTTTATGAAATTTGTTGATGGTGTGTTTATATAGGTAAAATGATGTATTTTGATGTAATTTTTTTGTATTTTTTCGAAACTTGATTTTTTGATGAAATTTGTTGATGGTATATTTATATAGGTAAAATGGTGTGTTTTATTGTGATTTTTTTGGATTTTTTCGAAACTTGTTTTTATGATGAAATTAGTTGATGGTGTGTGGTGTGTTTTGATGTGATTTTTTTGCATTTTTTCGAAACTTGTTTTTTTGATGATATTTGTTGATGTTATGTTTATATAGGTAAAATGGTGTGTTTTGATGTGATTTTTTTTGGTTTTTTGGAAACTTGTTTTTTTGATGAAATTTGTTGATGGTGTGTATATATATATAATGATGTGTTTTGATGTGATTTTTTTGGATATTTTTGAAACTTTTATTTTATGTAATTTGTTGATGTGTTTTGATGTGATTTTTTTGCATTTTTTAAAAACTTGTTTTTTTGATGAAATTTCGAAACTATGTAATTATATATAAAACCAAAAGACAAATGCAATATTGTTTTATACATACAAAATATAAATAAAACTAAAAATCCGACTCTACGGAGGAGGAGGAGGAGGTTGGTGCTCGGACGGGAGAGATGGTAAAGTAGGCGGCTCGAGAACTTGGACCCCAAGCTGAGTCACAGTCGCTTGCACCATCGGAACCAACCACCGGATAACCGGAATGATCTCCTCCAACAACTGTAGTATTCTGGACCTCTCTGACAGGGCTGACAATTGGGTCACCTGTTTAGACACGATAAGACCTGTTAAGCAAAAAAGTACACCATGTAATTTTATTATTTTTTAATATATCAAATTTAGGAGCTTATGATTTAACACATATCCTTATTAGTGCATAAAATAGATAACTGTCACGCTCAAACAATCAAAGCTATTTGTTAAACGGGTCATTTTCGTGTTTGATACTTGTGTTACTCGCGTCGTCTTTAACCTGTTTAGCACGATAAGACACGATTTGCCAGCCATACTGGCCTCTGATGTAGAAGTCCTGAGTATAATATGGGGTCGGGGCCCTATACAGACACATATCATTGGTATATTATATTAGAATAAGATTATTATTATTATTATTATTATTAAAATTAGATACCTATAAAGATGATACACCCTCAGGTGGTGGTGGTGATGGTGGCCGATGGTGAAGGGCGCACGTGGTCCGGAGTCCTGAGTATCATCCTTAGTGGGTGGGGTGTACCCCATCATGTCCGGCCATCGATCGTCCAACACAATTCCCTGTTCAATATCTTCAGAACGATACCCATGCCCCTACATGTGTTGGCATTCAAACGGACAAACTTCGCCATGTCCGTCTGGCTATCCAACACATCGTTTGCCAAAATGTCCAGATGACGTGCAATGGCAGTGACATAACCACTACATGTGATCACTCCCTCAGCCTGAAACAGCAAAATAATATTTTATGTCATATACCAACATTTATAAAATAAATAAATTATACATTTTTTCCCCTACACCCATCAAGATACTCACCCAGACAGTAAGCAATATTGCAGGGTCCACCATTGATAATAGACCTCAGATAATAAAGGTCCTGGTGCGTGACTAGCTGCTGACTATCCCCACGTCCAGCGATCGTCTTTGCGAAGACCCAATGAATATAACGGTGAAACGGGTCACGGATCTTGCTGGCGCGTAACAATGACGACCCCCAAGGATAATCACTAATCCTGGCCCAACCTCATTGGGGGACCACTCATCCGGCATACCACGGTGGAGCAAAAAATCAGGCGAGGCAATGACCGCTGGGTTATATATACCCAGTGTCACAGCCCAATCCTTAAAGCTCAGCTTCTTCTGGATCCTGCCTATAGAGAACCGAACATGCACGACAGGAGGTCTGTCCGGATCCTCAACCTCTGAGTCCTGCAAGAACGTTATAACTTATATAAAACTTTATTTATAAAAAAGAAAACTAATAGTATTATACCTCAAACGGGGGTGGACTAAACCGAAAAGTGGAGAGAAACTCCAAAGTGAGCTCCCTGTACGATTCATCAGCCCCCCTGCCAAAAAAACGAGCCCACTGACCGGAACGAGGCAATAAAGAAGCCACCCGAGTCTCACCAATAGTCTCCAGCATCTTCCAATCAATGGTGCGGGTGGATAGAAACTTCCGGCAAATCAGTCTATAAAGTTTCCTCGAGACTCAATCCCGCGAGGAAACTGCAGATCCTTGTGAGGATCTGCAAACTGCGGCTCATCAAGTGGTACTTCTACTGGCGTCTTGCCCTTAGAAGAAGTAGCCTCATCATTAGCCTTTCGCTTTCTCGTAGCCATAATATGTAAATAAATTCTTATACCAAATAATAAGTGATACGACTCATATTAACTAGTCAAACGAGTCGTATTAAGTCCTAATACGACTAATATTAAACATGAATACGAGTCATAAAAAGTAAGAATGCGACTAATATAACCTAAATATGACTCGTATTACCGTTCAATACGACTAATATAAAGAATGAATACGAGTCGTATTCATAATCTCTTGAAAATTTCTTCAGGAAAAAACGTTAAATACGACTAATATAAAGCTAAAACTACTCGTATTAAAGAGTAATACGACTCATATTAACATCTGATATTACTCGTATTTAAGCGAGCATATAAAATATAGCTTGCCACATGAATATGACTAGTATAACAAGTTAATATTAGTTGTATTAACGACCAATATTACTAGTATCGACTTAAAATGAGTCGTATAAGTAGTTGATACGGCTAATATTACTATACAATACTAGTCGTATTTAAAGGAATTAGAGAGACGTACCTTGTGTGCTTGAGAGGATACGAGGAGAATTTGTATGGTGAAAAATGAAAAATGAGTCGTTTTAAGTTTATATAGGTTTGATTGACACGACTTGTATGGATATATTAACGAGTCATATGGTCATGGTTTTTTTTTTGTTTTTTTAGTTTCAATATAAGCGTTAGAAATTAACATAAGCAAAACAACAAGATAATGAAACATTATACAAAATGTTATGCTCTAGAATTTGAAACATTATACAAAATGTTGTTTAAATTACAAATATACAAAATGTTACACTTTAGAATTTGAGGTGGAGCTTAAAATGTTATAAATTTCCTCAGACACATAATCCATAGAAAATTTGTAGTTACTATTATACATATACTCTTGTATACAGTGTTAGTATAATGCCTCCCAACGTTTTCCATCCGAATTACTTCTTTTGAAATAATTGCCAAGGGGAGGAATCAGATATTCTCCTGACATTTTAACATGTATATAATGGTTAACGTGACCCAATATAACAAACCTATGATGTTCGTGTTCCGGGGGGCTACCCAAAAGGGAAAATATGTAACCGGCCCTTCTTGTGTTATTATAATGACTGCAACTTTAAACCTGTTGGCAATCAACACTTCTGTTTCAGGAATAACCAACCAATTCTTTTGTGGAGCAAATGAAAGTTCGTAAAAAGGTAAACTTTCTTCTAAATTTAGATAAAAATCACCGAACATATCTTAATATATATCCTGACATGCGGTTAACTCTTTGTACAATTCCTTTCTAATGAACTGTCACTGGTGTTCGGGAAACCCAAAACCAACAGCAACCAAACGGAAACCACAATTACCATCTCCTCTAACATCAATCGTGCTTGAAAGGTACGTGTGGAATACCTTAGGAATATAAGCAGCAAACCTGTTAAAATTGAATCTCTCCTCATCACCTGGCTCGTAAGTACTCTGTCTCACAGGTTTCGACAGTTCCACAAATGAATTTTGGGTAACATCTTGCGACATACCAAAAAAAATCATATTATGATGGAATTGAACTGAGGTTAAGAAATGAATCACGTCTTCCATGATCCATGGGAGCATGTATACTATATCTCCCGGAATCAATGTGCACACTAGAACTATGTAGCGGTGCGTTCATGTCTACAACCGAACTATGTCTCCCACGCATCACTTTAGAGACACGATCCATGTTCTCAAATGAGCTATATATCTCGGAGGATCCATCACCTTTTGTTTATCTTTAATAGGGCGACCGTGATTATTTGTTTTTACAACATGTTTTTTTTCTTCATTTTCCACACAAGTATCGAATCCCAAATATCGTCAAAAATAGTTTTTTGGATGTGCTCTGGTTCGACAATTATGTACTGCTTCATAACTTCTAGCTCTCGGTTTATGTCAATTGTTGTGGTTTCCTCCTTATATGCAGGTGATACATCTAGCTTTTTCCAAAACATATCAATGGACTCTAGTGGGATGACAATTCCTACATATAACAGTTAAAAAATGTTTTTAAACATAGAAATGACATCGCTATGTAAATAATTAAAATAAAATTCTTATAAGATTACTTGATTGTTTACATTTATTCAAGCGACACGCGCACGACAAGCCACAACCGGTGTAAAGGCGACAACTATATGTCTCACTATTTTCTTTCATACTTGGAATTTTTCTGATCTCATCAACCAATAAATCAAGAACTTTATGAGATACCTTACCTCTTAGGTGATCAAGGAAAGTTAAATTTTGTTGCTTATTCTCTTGATCAAGCTTTTTTCAAAGCTTTCTTTTATCGCAATGTATTGTTGGTCAACAATTTTATCAACATGCTTCACGAGTCTGTCCAAGGTACTGTTTGTACCATGAAGATACTTTTTAAACAAAGCATGTTGGCCTTCACCCCGGTTGTTTGTGTGTTGATTGAAGTGTATTTGCTGGTTTGTCCACGCGGAGAGAAATTTATGCCTATACTCATTTAGCCAAGTATCATTCAAATAATTAAAAGTTCATGTAATTTATTATTACTGCTAAAAGTTAAATATTTATAAAATATTAAATAAAAAATGTATACATAAATTATAGTTGAAACCTTACTTGGCTGATCAAACATAAGAGTTGCAGGCAACTTGTAATATTCATTACTATACAAGTCATATGTTGAGGAGTTAATTAATTTATACAAAAACGCTCAATTTATGTCCAACTTTTTTTATCAAGACTTTGTTTGCAGTGTTTGGCAATACTTTCTTGTATGTGTCACCTGCATATTAGTTTAGTAGCGTTTGAAAATACCTTATCACATGCATTCATTAAAGCCTTATCACAGTCAGTAACTATCATTCGTGGCTTCATGCACGTTGTTAGCGTATTGTCTAATTTTGTTAGAACCCATATAAAGTTATCTTCTTTTTCTTCATTAATAAAGGCAAATGCTATAGAAAAAGTTTTGTTAGTGGATGTCAAACATACTATCTGAACAAAAGGTAGTTTGTAAATGTTAGTTTTATATGTGGCGTCTATAAGTATAGCATGTGGAAATACAGGCCAAATTTCATTGAAATCTTATGAATAAAAAAAATTTCTTCAACTCTGTTAGTATATGCATTGAAACGACTAAAATTAACATATTGTTTTAACCAAAGAAAGGAGAAAAAAAATCTGCATTGGAGTTTCACCAACATTAGATTCCTCCTTAATCTTTTGAATGACATTATTTATAGTTTCACTTGTTGCCACACACTTCGGGTTCATCTGTCGAATGGATTGTAATATGTCACGTGTCTCCATATTTTGACTGTACAATTTCCCACCATATTATATTCTATGGTGGTCAGTCGTTTAGCATACGCATGACCCTCTAAAGGTTGAGCAGGATCATGGTTGTGCGAATCATCAAGAACAATTAAAACCCAGCCACCAACACTTCTTTCATATTTACCTATTAACTAGAATGGACAGTTTGTTTTTCTGGAGCCACTTTTTCTTTTGTCTATCCCCTCTGGTTTATATTTACCCTGACGATCACATTTAAGGTGAAATTTTACCGTCTCACCCCATGCATTATTTTTAGAACGTTGGGTGACAATAACGTAACCATTATCTCACTCGATATCTTGAGCCCACTTCACCAGTTCTTCACGTGATGTGAAAACCTTAAAAAAATTATATTATTTTTAATATTTACTTTATGTTATGCTACAAAACATTGATCATAAGTAATAATTTACCTGATTTGTTTCAAACAAATTACCGCCATTGTCATCTCCGCCGCCATTGTCACATGCGCCACCATTGTCACCTCTGTCACCATTGTCACCGCCATAAAATTCGCCGCCATAATAATCACCGCCATATGTACCGTCATATTGCTAGTTGTTATTACCCGAGCATTTAAAATAGTTATTGCCCACGTTTTGACCATCGAAAGTATAGTTACTATCCTAGAAAGACATTTTAAGAAGAAGACTTGGAAAAAATAAGTATAATGTAAGTGTGTTATAACGATTCTTTTTGAATTCATTGTTTGATATTGAATTGAATCGATGGATCGTTGATCGTTTATATTGAAATTATAACGGAATATTACATCGTGTTAAATAATTATACTGAATCCGTACGCTTTACACTTTTTTTACTTTAAAGTTAATACGATTCATATTTAACTTATACGAGTCGTCTGATATGATCAAAACGAGTCGTATTAAAAGTAATACGAGTCGTATGTATTATCAACATGAGTCGTATTAAAATTAATACGAGTTGTATTAATGTACTATTTGACACCCTGAATCTTGCAGAATTTGTCGTCTGAAAACATCAGTTACACGACTCGTATAACCCTATACGAGTCATATTTAGGGTGTTTGGCTAGGCAGTCGGGTGTCCGGTTAGGACGACCCAGCATAAAATATAACTAGATAAAAGACCGGGCCGCACGATGCGGCGGCCTAGTCTCACGTATGTGACCTCGTTATATACGTTGATTAAAAAAAGTTTCATGTCTCTTACTTGCCATGCGTTGTGACGGCAACGTCAGGTTTGTGATTAGTACATGTGCTACATTAGTTATGTTAAGGACATTAACTTGGAGTGTCCGAGTGTTATATGACAAACAATTAGATTTCTTAGGTAGAGGTGTAAACATGACATATCATTGAGTGACAAACTTGTTAAAGTACTTAAAACAAATCAAAAACAAAGAAAATCGTTATTAAGAAAAATATAAGCAAAGCAAAAAAAAAATCAAACAAATGTTAGTTGTGAGATTCGAACTCCAAACACTGCGCTAAAGTAAGTTTTAGTAGCACGCAAGAAACCAACTGATCTATTACAAGCTGGAAAACAGATTATATATTCAAAAATAAAGTAAAAAGCTTTAAAAAATGAAAATTTTAAAACCACCCAATGACGTTATGACACGTGTCGATGGCGGTGGTGAGGCCGCCGACCTTCCAAAATAATAATATATAAATTAGTTATATTAATATGCGGTGTCGGTGGTGGCCACTATCCAACCACGGACTAACACATGTCACGCTAATAGTGTAATTAACAAAGGCTCTTCCAGACTTGGTCAAAACGATATAGTTTAGTTAATTACCACATTTTATAAATGTCATCGGCATAAAATGAACCCACAATGTCAACGTTTACTTATTTTACCACATTTTATAAATAAACTAGACTAAGCCCCGTGTGTTATACGAGTGCAAATATAAAAAACATAATTTTAAAACTTTATGAAAAAATATCATTTGAAAATAAGTTAAACGTTACATGAAAGATATATGAAAATTGAAACACAAATTGTTTAAACTCTAATTTAAACATTGAACAAATAGATATAAACTAAAAATACAATATTAATACCAAATTAGATATCGACACTTTTAAAATTGACGTCTTATAAATCCTATCAATTAATTAAAAAAGGGTAAGAAAAATAGGTATACAAATATTCCAGATGATAGATATCTGGCAAAATTCATAGTGACACTCATGTACCGGGTCGAGCGTACGGATCGGCAAGCATGGGTGTAGGACATAAATTGCGATGCGTTATTTGTTAAGTTGTTTATTTTCCGTTTTCACATTGATTTTAGAGATGTAAATAAGATAAATTGAAATTTTAAAAGAGAATATTATGGGTGATTTAATATTTTTGATTTATTTCTATACATAGCTAAGAATAGAAGATTCTTAGTTTTGAGCTGGAAAATATTTCAACACCCTCTCTAATGAATGACACGTGTCTTCTAAAACTCTCTTTTATTAGAAGGTATAGATATAATTATTAATAAAGCCTTTGCAGGCAAAAAATCATCGGCAAAGGGTGAACCCACAACGACGCCATATTAAATTTTAGATTACTTCTGGCGACTAGTCGTCGGCAAAACCTTTCACCAGCCAACTCATTTTTCCTTCCACCCCGCTCCAACATGTGCCGACGACATAAGGTTTGACCAGCCAAAAATCTAGGAAACCCTATGCCGACAAAATGTTGTCGGCATGGGGTTCTCTGTACCGACTAACCTTGTCATCGGCAAAAGGTCCCTTGGCACAAAACCAATTTCTTGTAGCATCTTATAGCGACGATATATCATCGCAACAGAGTAATATTCAGATACATTTTCCCAATAAAAACAATTTGTATTTAAATTAAGCTTATTCCTATGATAACAACAACTTCATGTCGTCGCTATAGCCCTTACTCCAAGGCTTCAGTTTTTTTTAAAAGAATATGTTTTAAATTTTGAATAAAGTTAAAAATTTGACTGTCATGCATCTTCGCTAGCTAATACTTACATGAAATGTTGTTTACAACCTAACAGTACAATAATTAAGCTAATTAATTATTAAGGTGACCTATATATGGCCAATGTTTTAAAAATCGGACCGGACATCGAACCGTAATTTTAATTTTATTGGTCGGACCGGCGGACCGGGGTCGGACCGTGGTTGGACCGGGGTTTGACGAAATATACATTTATCAAAATAATACCATAAGCAGTGACGGATTCAAGAATTTTTGTCAGTGGGTTCATTATTTTTAGGTGTTTAATTTTTAATGAAATCAAACAAAAAATTCGGGTCGATTTAACGGTTCGGATCGGGTTACTGGGTTAGGTTCATCACATAATAACAATGTGATACAATAAGTCAATAATAAACTTTGGAAACTGAAATGTTATGAGAAGGTTTCACGATTTGGAGCCTAAAAAGATCAAAAATCCATTAAAAAAAAGAATTATTATAAAATGCAAGTAGAAAGACTAGAACTTGTGACCTTTTATAGCCTAACAACATTAAATTTCAACTCATCTAGGAGAACTTTGTTAGCTGAATCCACTCCTAGTTATCTATATGGGTTCACTTCAAAATTTTCTATGGGTTCACTCCGAAACTTTCTATATAGTTTATGTTAAAATTTTGAGACGCGGTGGGTTCCCGTGAACCCATTGTTTACACATTGGATCCGTCCATGACCATAAGAATTCTAATTTAAACATAACCTAACTTCAATAATATTAAGTTATAGCACAAATGTCATAAATCAAACAGATTTTAACACCAAAAACCACAAAAAAGTTACAATTTATACAAATTTTAACACCAAAATAAAACCAAATCATCATCATCATCATAAGTTATAAGTTCAAATGTCACACCACGTATCTAATTTTTCATCATTAAGTAAAACTATTTCATCATCTTCATCACTCAGAACATCAACATATTGACTTTCATCACTAAAGCACAAAAAATTATAGATATAAACATAAAATCCAAGAAAAAATGGTTCGATAGCGGTTCAAAACGGTCCGGTTCGAGCGGTTCGCAGCGGTTCACAAACACCTATCAGACCATGACCTATCAAACCGTAATTCTCAAAAAACACGGTCCGACCACGGTCCGACCGGTCGGACCGACCGGTTTAAAAACACTGCAGTTAACTAATTTAGGTAATTAAACAACCTGAAAACTTTCATTGTTATCTTAATTATAATATATATATATTAAGTAGGGTTGTTGGATGTGTACGTATAAAGTATAAGGTTGATAATGATATACATGCATGGCTGCCGGATGAGTATAAAATGAGAAAAAATGATTGCATTTTGGCAGCTTTAAAACTGTTGAAAATTAAAAGCAATAAATATATTTCCAAGAGAGAGCTGAATATGTGGAAACATCTCCATTTACAAAGCATGTATCATATCATTAAGTAACCACATGCATATATGGTCATGGTGGTGGCCTATTTCCAGCTAAAAAAGAGATGTTTGATCTTGGTATGCATCAACTAATCTTGTAACTTCATGGACCAGTTTCAGAAACACATGATGCATATAATATTATTCAAACTTCCAAAACAAGACTGGTTGTATGTTCATTTAAGTGCCATAAGTAAAAGACTAACAAAAGCCACCTTGTTTACTTCTTGAATTAGATTTTTTTTCTTTAAGATTTCATGTTGGTGTTTCCATTTTCTAAAGATGGAGACGGATTTATTACTAATAAAATATAGATCACGATCTAATAGGGTTGGTGACTTATTGGTATATACATGTGTTTGAAGCATTAAGTCTTAGGTTTAAGTCCTGCAGTTGATAGGGACCCACAACCTACCCATAATCAAAAGGTTGTGGGTTTAAACCTCACTTACAATATAAATAAATAAATTAGCCGCTAAAAAAGAATAAATATATAGAGTAATTGCATATTGATCACAAATCTCATCTGAGTTTCTCTTTAGAATCGTCCAAATTAGCCGCCCGCAGTAAAGCCCAACATACTTTGACGAGTGTACTATTTATTAGAATCGTTCAAAGTTTAAAGGTGAAGTTTGATATATCTCCTCGTCAAAAAGCAGTGTTGAATGTCTTCGGGCCCCTCGAGCTCAGATATTTCTGACTGTTATATATCCCCATTCAAGGATTGGAGCAATATATGCAGCTGTTGGAATACCGGACTATCCTTAAGTATCCGTTGATGACCCCTTTGTTTTCTGTTGATGATCCTTGCCCAGTTTGTTACAAGGCTTATTTAGATGATTTTGGCGATCATGCGATCAATTGCAAGGAGTTGCCTGGTTTTAAATATAGGCATGATTTGGTTCGAGATGTCCTCTATGATATTCTTAAACGAGCATGAATTTTGGCAAAAAATGAGGCCTCCGTAAACTTTCTAACAAATCGGCTTGAGGGATGTTTACTTTACGGCCAGCCGATATTGGATAGGGGAAACACGCTTATGTGGACCGTATAAGGGTATCCCATTGGTTGGTCTGAGGGACAATGAGTTTGTTGTAGGTCAAGCTGCATGGAAGGCAGAATCGAGTAAGGTTGTCAAACTCGAGAAAACTTACTTGGAGAATCAACATGTTTTCATCCCGTTGGCCTTCGATACCTTTGAGTTCTTAGCCCCGAACTTCTTGAACATTGTTCAACGCATCATTCATTGCCATATTTCGACCCCTAAAGGGCACAATTTGTTTTTAGTAAACTTGGGTTCGCTATTTAAAAAGGGTTGTGACACAACCTGTTGTCGGTTTACGTAGCACCTTATTGTAAACTTTGTTCAGTTATGAAAATATTTGCAGTTTTAACAAATAAATAATAATCAAAAAAGTATTTATAATAGACACCAAACAATTTAACTTATACCGAAAACACATAAAACGCAATTTTAACAAATAAATAAAGAGTTAACCCGCTAACATGGTTTGACTTGAACAAATCTATCTAATAAATCAAACTTTTAGGGAAGACAATTTTTGGGGGGAAATTTTTTTTGTTCTATAATAGGAAGTTTTGGAGGGAATTCACATGCATTAGTTGATGGAGCAAAAAATATGAAAGTTGAATGTATTTTTTTAATAATACATTTATAATAATTTTTTTTCTCATTCAAGTTTTAAATTTAAAATATTTTAAAAAAATGGCTTACAAAAAAAAGTATAGAAGATGAATGTACTTTTTAATATATTATCAAATTATTGCTATTTACTAAATGATGCGTAATTTAGATAATCTCTGTATAAATCAACACGTGTATAAATCACTCCGTATGTATACACGGGTATTAAACCTAGTCAACATTGTATTAGTTTATCGTGTCATGCAATTAATCACAAACTAGTTTAATTTTGTACAACTTTTTCCGTTTAGTTAGCTTGGTGCTGACACTAACACTAAGGGTTAAAGAAGAAAGATTGTTCAAAGGGATTTTATACATCACTCTTTCGTGCGATTGGAAAGCGAGAAGCGACAAAATCTTTGAAAAGAGAGACGGATCTATACCTGATATTGTCCGATAGACCAACTTTTTTGGCTTTGTCTCGATTAAAAACAAAATCAAAGATGTGGATATTGGTTAAGGAATTCAGAATTTACAGCGCGTGTAAGTAGAAGCTACTAGATTCTAAACATTTTTCACTTTTACTCTATAACTTAAAAACAAATCACTAGGAAACAACACACCTCTCCGGCTCTCTTAACATCACTAGTGAACACATTAAAAAAAATATCTATGAATGATCTTTTAGTTTAGTGATTTAAAAATACATGAGAGGTTTGTTTTTATTGGAGGTTCTGGGTTTAAATCCAGATAGTGGCGTTTAAATACTAACTTGCTGACACTAATTACTAAGCTAACCCACTATTAAAAAAAATCTACATATACTAATACATTAATCTTTAACATGTGTCAATATCTCAAGTATGATACACCATTGTCAGTATGCTTAGAAGTTGTCAATCTCACTTTGACTTTATAAATAATAATTATATCAATTTCTTATTTAAATATTAAATTCGTTGAGATTTGAACTCATGACTTTCGTGTTATATGTGCAACAATTACACAGACCTGAGCTCTTTTTGCTAATTATTTGAAAAAATAATATGTATTCATACATTTGCATTTTTATTTATTTTCTTTTTTTGTTATTTTAATTTAGTTTTTTCTTATATTATTTTTTATTACATATCGTTTAAATTTTTAATTCATGTAATACACAAGTTATTAACTTAGTAAATTATGATGCACAAGTCTAGATATCGCATACATTTCTAATGCGTAAATTAAGACGGTAGTGATACCACCGGTCATCACGTGTCACTACCTGATTGGCCCATCAACGTTTTTTTTTATTTTACCCGTGACATATCATACTATGTATAATTTGGAAACTTGATGAATAGTAAATTCATATGTTTTAGATTTTTGACACATGCTTTTGTTAGTTTTCAACTTTAGTCTCTTTATGTTGTGAGACTACATGTGCAATTGTGGTGTTGGACAGCTGTGTTTATGAGCTGTGAGGCTGGAAAACTGTAGGTTTGTAATATATATATGTGTACTTTTGATGTGGGAACAATGGTTTTTCATTTTTATGGGTTTTGTACTGGAGAAGAAACAGAGACACAATCGTCTTTGTACCGGAACCATAGAAAATTCCCGTTTCCGGCTGATTATGTTGCCTTTGCCTTTGCCTTCGCCTTTTTTCGGTTTCCGTCTTTTAATGATGTTCGGTGGTCATTACGAGGGTGGATGGAGGCATTGTCGGTTGTTTCATCTGTGATTTCCATCTTCCGATGGTGTTCGTATGTAGTTACATGGTTTAATGGTTAAACCAGTTTGGTTGTGAATGTTGTCGCTTTGTTTTTTTTTTCCAGTTTGTTTATGTTTTTGGTTGTTGGTAGGGTTATGAATAGTGATATCGAGCCGTGACACGATAAAGTCGCTAATTCAGAACCCCTTATGATTGTTTTCTTTGTGCGTTGCGCGGCCCTTTTTTCACTTTATGTTCAATTTTGTGTTCATGTTTTTATGTTAACTGACAATGTTAAATTAATATCGTCTCAAATTATAAACCTGAGTCAAAAGCATTTTTTATTCAAATTATGTTATTCAAGATCTCTAAAATATAAAGTAACATAACCAATTCAAATTTGAAGCTATTGTTTTCAAAGTCATTTAAACATCAAATTCATTAGCTGGTTTTACCAAAACTATCAAATCATTACAACCATTGAAGAACTTGATCTTTTTTTTTTTCTAGATTTTTTTAAGATTTCAAGATTAAAATATAATACCCACACATGTCGTGTCTCTCATCAAATAACATGAAATGTTAGTTATTTTCCAAATAAAACCAGATATTGCTTTATAAAAGATGGCTATAATCCAAATTTTATAAAAATGTGGATAGTTGTCATATGTAGCGTTTTGCTTCAACTTTTTCTCTTTCAAAAACCCAAAAACAAAACAAATATCAAATATTTGAGCAAAGAACACCAAACTAATGAAATTATATATGGCTCAGAGTTTAAAAACGGAGGTAGTGCCATGGCTGCAATGGTGGTTTCACCGTTTCTGCCACGCCATGGTAAAATCTAAACAATTTATGGAGCAAACTCATCATTGCCAACTAACGATCTCTCAGATGACAATGGTCATCGTCATAGAGCCAACCACAAACCAAAACGCCACAGAATGCATTAAAATAGACATCTCAAGTGAGTTAAAACACTCAATCATCGTGTCTAACAACATTCTCCATCCGGTAATCAACCAAAACCCCAAATCGCTAGTGATGAAGGGTTTCAGATGTCTAAGAGCACCATCAACGGCAACAAACATCACCAAAATCAACATTTGATCTCCATAACCAAGCCACAACCAAACATCACAATCCACATATCTGACTTTCATAATCAAACACCAAACATCACAAAATCACAGATCTAACATCGGTAACCAAACAAACCTCGGATCTAAAATCCAAAACCCAAAATCGATCACCGGTAACCAAAACCACTGTCCGGCCCCGACATGCAATAAACAAACACCGTCAAACACATACCACCGATCTCGCAACAACAACACTCACACTGAACATCATCCGAAGATGGAAATCAGAATTAACGAAGGTGAAGGATAGGGCGACAACGGTGGCCGGAAACAGTGACAGTGAAGAGGAGAGGGTAGGTCGCCGGAATATAGAAGAGAAATGATGGCTAGAAAACATTATATAACCATGACCAAACAACACCCATCAACAATGACTCACCACCAACTTTTAATCTAGCCAACAGGCAAATGCCAACATAAAACATGAACCAATAGAATCACAATGGCAAAATCATCTCACAAAACACTATTCATTCACTTCCTCTTTCAATATAGTAGTTAAATTTGGGTGGTGGTAAATTGTTATTTGATGTACCAATAGGTTTTAAGTTTAACTTTCACAAGCATTATTTTTCAGTAATACTAGTTAATGATCCAGTTAATGCTGGTGAGACAAACAAGTTTTAGCCACGGACGAGGGTTCGATCCTCGATAACGATTGCTACGCCGGCCTCTGTGGGGTTTTTCTTGTGAGCGTCCTGCCAAGTTAGATGCACCACGCGGGCCCGGTTAAGAAAACATATGTGGTTGTCTGACTTGGTTTAGAGACCCTCTATACGACGGAGGGTTGTGTCTGTTACAATTCATGAAAATCGCCGTTGAAAGAAAAAAAAAACCTACAACTTATTTGTTTTGGTTGAGAAAGATGACTCTATTGCAACTGAGAGAATGGATTAGTTATTAAGACTTGGATGGAAATATCTTATACTTATTTCCCAAGACCCAAGGTAATCTATTACCTATAAAAAATATTTTTTCAAGTTTGTTTAGTAAGTATGGGTTACGTTTGTTACATAGAACTATTGTATATACATAAACAAACACATTCATTTTCTTAATGAACATAGATGAGCTAGAAATCTCGTTTGGTTATGTGTTCGTGAGCAACCCGTTTGCAAGTTAAAAGTTTACCAAACAAACACAAACATGATCTTGTTCTTGTTCGTTTGGTTTGTTTGCATAAAAGTATTTCTCCCCAATTTTTTTAACAATAAAACACAACCTCCATTCTACATGATTAATTTGAACCTTTAATTTTTGTTTCTTTGTGATAGATAACATAACCTTCCGGATCCCATCAACAGTATTCTTTAAATGGTTAAGAGTTATACTCATATTATGAACATATCATTTGATAATTGATTAATTCCACTTTTAACTAAAAAGATCATACTTTGTAAGAGGAAAGAAAGACCTTATTATACACACAAAAATAATTGATAGACCCTTATTTTAAATTTGAGATGATTGGTTGGTTGATCCATGACAATTTTTTCGTGACCGAAGGTTATTTCTTTAATCACAACTCATGTACGTCCCTGTTATTATGAAAAAAGATATTAGATTTTAATAATCCGAACTTTTGTATATCGATCGATATTAATCTTAATTTAAAAAATTTCATGTGCCAATTAATCCCAATTTGTAACTTATTTTCCTACAGTGATATGTCGTTAAAGTTAACTTAACGCCGTTAATTTTTTTCGAATGTCTGACCGATGTTTTCGTGCTTTTGATCGCGAGGACGACACGGGTCTACTGATGTAAAACGTACCTTGAGCCGATGCTACAAACATTCTTTAATCGGGTCTTTAAGCCTAACAGTGTTTAAATCGAATGTTAAAAATTCTTCGTTTAAAACACCGAATGAAGGTAAGTTTTACATCAGTAGACTTTTATCCTCCTCCCGATCAAAAGTCATAAAACATCAGTCTAAAATTCGAAAAAAAAATTAACCTAGCAGCGGATCATTGTAGGAAAATAAGTTACAAACTATGATTGCCACATGAAATTTTTTAAGTTTGAATTAATATCGGATAATGTATAAAAATTCAGATGATTAAAATCCAATATCCTTTATCAAAATACCTAAAGCTGATAACAATTTTTGTTCTAAAAACTATGTTTAGAATCACTCCAATGCGATAACATTTTGAAACATACTAAAATAAAACTTGCTCTTTAAAATTTATAAAACTCAAATTCTAATTCATTACCAAAACCATTTAACTCAGAAACAAGTTATACATTCATTCTATTAAACTCCATTTCATATTCCATTTTTACACCCTTTACTATTGCAAAATAAAACTATTACCACACCTATAATCTCTAACTTGAGAGCATCACTTCCTTAATAACTTGCACTCTTTATAGTTATATCACTAGTAAGATACTCTGGATTTAGCAATTATAGGTGTGGATAAGTTGGATAAACTTGATGGCTGATAGTGCAAGCAAAGCAATGAGCTTTTCCCTTTTTTTTATTTCTCACATATAATATCCCTTTCTCTTCATTCCCCAATAAACTCATTAATTGTTTACTCATTCACTCTCCTCCAAACTCACCATTTTTGAGTGCTTGTTATCTTAGCTTCACAAGCACCATCAAGAGCTACAAATGGAGTTTCATCATGAACAAGAATGTGAAGAAGATGATGATGAAGAGATGCCACTCCCAATCAACACCACATATGGACACAATAACATTGTCCCATTGTCACTAAACCATCACAAGCCATCATTCATAGATGCTTCCAACACCATATCACCACCAACATCATCCACCATGGAGATGGTTGTTAAGTACAAAGAATGTTTAAGAAACCATGCAGCTTCAATGGGTGGCAAAGCAAGAGATGGGTGTGGTGAGTTTATGCCTTGTGGTGAAGAGGGTACACTTGAAGCTCTCACTTGTGCAGTTTGCAACTGCCATAGAAACTTTCATAGAAAAGAAGTTGAAGGTGACACCCAACACCACTCAACCTCCTATGATGGCATCTCTCCACATATCAAAAGGTTTGATCTTGGAAATGGTAGAAACTTCATCTTGCAAGGTCATAACTCAAAGGGTGTTCATGGAACAGAATCTTTAGGGTACAACCACGTTAATAATAATGCAGGATCACTTGTACTTTCTAGAGGACCACCACCAATGATAATGCCATACAATATTGGAATGGGAATGGGAAGGGGGTTGGGAATTGGGTCTTTTGCATCGGAATCTGATCACCAGGAAAGTGGGGGTGGTGAGTATATGAGTATATACCCACCACCCCCACTGTCTGCTGCTATACCACTGCAGCAGGCGGTGAAAAAGAGGTTTCGAACCAAATTTACACAAGAACAGAAGGAAAAGATGTTGAAGTTTGCGGAGAGCTCGGGTTGGAAGATCCAAAGACAAGAGGAATCAGTGGTTCAAGACTTTTGTCAAGAAATTGGGATCAAAAGAAGAGTGCTCAAGGTTTGGATGCATAACAACAAGCAAAATCTTGCTAAGAACACTAACTCTATCTCCATTAATCCGGCCACCTCAAGACCCTAATTAATTTTTTAATTATACAACTAATTAATTAAGAACAATACTTTATATATATACATCTCTCTCTCTCTTCTACTTTTTGGTGATTTAGTATGTTCGTTGTTTACATTGGATCGTGAATTAGGGAGTCAAATTATGTAATGTTCTTGACATGATTAGGTAATGATGAATTGAATGGATTAATGAGGATTCCCATTTTATGGAATAATATTAATGAAGGTCAATAGCCTTTTTTATCATTTTATTTTATATTAGTTTGTTTCTTTTTTCCCTCTAACTATCTCGAATTGAATAACGTTACAAATTTATTTATATTTCTAGACTAGGTTTAATACTCTGGTGTTACATACAAGTTAAATAATATAATGTGGTTCTTATAAGAAAAGAGAAGGAAACCAGATTTGAAAATAGAGAGAACTTTAGACTAACTTCATAATTTTCATTTATGCCTAAAATACTTAGCATACTTGGCAATTTATAACCTTAGAAGAAATGTAAATAACTACCCACTAAATTAACCACTACTCACTATTACTAAATAAAAGAAAAATAAAATTAAATGAAAATAATTAATTGAAAAACATGTAAATAAACATGATTGAGGTCATTGCACATAACATAATAATATTTATAAGAAATCATAACCATTATGTTTAAATATTTGTAAATATTAATTTTTAAGATTTGTCTCCATCAACTCATGCATAGTCCAAATTCCACTTAAATTTTTCTCTCTCAAACTTCCTATTATAGAACACAAAAATTTCCCCCTAAAACATTGCCCGCTAAAACCTTAAATTATTAGGTAGATTTTTTAAACAGCATTTGAAATTACTCACAATACTAGAGTGAGTCTTTTTGAGACGGGATGTTAATGTATATACTGATTTTAACGCTTTAGGTTTGACTCATTCAGAAAAACCATCAAAGAAGAAACTCATCACTTAAGAAAACCCATTAAGCTCTTATATAGAAGACCAATTACATTTACGACTTTTTGTAATTAAACTTTTTATAACAATTTAACTATTAAGATATATTGGTTTTTACTGGTCCCAACTATCACCTTTTGGCTTCTACCGGTCTAAACTATTGAATTGGCTGTTAATGGTTCAAACTTTTATCAATTTGGCAACCAACGGTCCGTCATTAAATTTTTTTAAGCCGTTAAGGTTTTTTCCAAATTTAAGACTGATGTCTTAATTATTTTGATCAGAATGATAATACAAGCCGATTGATGGAAAAGTTACCTACAAAAGACGCTCTAAACAACAAAATGATGCTTCAATCGGGTGTTTAAACCTAGCTGTACTTCAATCGGATGTAAAAACTTTTATCTTTCAGAGAGCCATTTCGAGCAAACTTTTACATCAATCGACTCTTATTACCCTTCCGATCAAAAGGCCTAAAAATCGGTCTTTTAATTCGAAAAAAACTTAACGGAGCTAAAAAATTTAACGACTGATCGTTGGTTGCCAAAGGGATAAAAGTTGGGACCGTTGACAGCCAATTCAACAGTTGGATCATTGACAGCCAATTTAATAGTTGGGACTGGTAGAAGCCATAAGGTAATAGTTGAAACCAGTAAAAACGAATATACCAAGTATTAATAAAAACAACTAGGTTATCATAGTAATTTAAATAGTTTATATTAAATTAATAATTTATAGAAATCCGAACACTATATATAAAACAACAAAATTAGGGTTAGACTTTTTTATGAAGTAATGTAACTAAAAGTATTTTGTGTAGAACTCTAGCACAATACCTTTACATAGTACAAGTTTAATGTCCGTATTACGCTCAGAAACAATACTTAGGTGATGATTTTAAGGATATTCATGAACACGTACGGTTCCAATCAGTTTTGAAATAAAATTGTGGTAAAACCATAACAAAATATTTTAAAAAAATTGTTTTATAGTATATCATTATTATACTCAAATTAAAGAGAATCAAATGTTCGGTTTTATAATGTAGTTTTTTTTAAAATGATGTTATATAAAAAAAGTTATGTATGTAAATAAAATACTAAGGATTTAATTATAAGTTGCTAGTTTAATACCCGTGTGTTACACGAGTAATAACATGAAAACCAGAGAAGCTTAAATAGTTTAAAAAATGGGTAAATTTAAAGAAAAATAACCAAGTTTTCATTTTTTTCTAATTATATCACTCAAACATTGCTTTGTTTCAGTTTGATAACTTTAAAAAGATGTCTTAATCCTATGTTCACGACAACTTTTTAAAAATTGAACAAAAAAATGTGAATATTTTCATAAAATTGTAAACAATAAACTATGAATTAATATTTTCATAAAATTGTATACATATATGTAAATCAGTGTAAACTAGTTGTTCTTTTATTCTTGTAATAAGAATTAATTCTGTAATGATCATCACCCTAATTATATAAATACTTTTAGAAGAGTGTATTACCGTAACTTGTATATTATCACGTCATACTACAATCGAGTGAAAATTACATTATAACATAATAGATGTAAATATGTCACAACGTTATGTTTGAAATCAAACATTTTATTTTAAAAGTTATAAAAGAAAATTTAAAATAAAGTTGTAGGTAGAACCCATACCAAAATAAAGTTATAAAACATTATGTTAGGAATGTAAACATAAGAGTTTTGCCTGGAAAAGTTTTAGAAAAATAGAAAACTACGGGGTTTTATTTGTAAGTTGTCTTATAGTTGAGGGGTCATATTCTCTTATAATATATATGTTAAAGACAATGTTAAATTATCTATAATGACGTATTTATGTTTTAAGACTATTTTTATTGTAATGTTTTAAGTTAATAAATGTTTTAAATCTATTTATATTGTGCAAAACTAATTTTGATGTCTCTTAAAGAATTAATGGAGCATTACCGTTCATTGGCTCGAACAAAACCAAACAAACTTTTATTGGTGGCTCGTTTGTTATTATTTATGTGTGGTTCTAACTATCACCTAGAATAAATAATTTTATTAAAAAGTTTTTAATTAAAACACATAATCATAAAACGAAGGGTTTTTAAAATTGGTTATTTTAAACTCGGAAAGGTTTTATATAAAAGAGTTTATATAAAAGATAAAACATGGTCTTAAAAAATTATATAATCCATAAATTAATAAAAAGGTTTTATGGGTATAAAATATGTTCGCTATAATGACCAAAATAGTTTTAAATAAATTATTTAAAATTAAGACTTTCCGAATGTTAAAAGGAGTTTCAAATTATCACGAACAAGGAGTAAAACTGGATTTAACTTGCCTCATGCAATAAGTCATTCAAAATATTTTAGACCTAAAATGGTAACATAACATATTATAGTAAATCCGACATAAATATTTAATATTCTATGCCACCTGAGATTAAAGCACTTCAACTGATCTATAAAACTTTCGGTGTTAGTGTTTACCTTGCATCTGGGTCTATGGTTTCAATCAGAAATAAAATCGCGTTTCATGTGTAACATAGGCTAGTTTATAAGTTTTAATAAAAAAGATTGAATATTTCTTAAATTGTTTAAGTGGACGTAGTGGGGGTTAAACGTATCAATGCTAGACAACACTCGTCTTGCGACCACTAACCGAGAGTTGTATAGTTGACACAATCGGTAATCGTTACCTACCTACACAGCCAATCCAGTGGAGAGTACTTAGCCATTCACTGGGTTTTAGTGAACCGTAGTCTCATTCCTTAATAAAGAATTTTTTGAATTGGGTTTAAAATTAATTAAGAATTTAAAGCACGAAATCACTAATACACACTAATACTTTTTAGTCTAATGATTTCAGCCTAGCTGGTTGAGGACACCCGGTTTTACAGTGGTGGTCCAGGGTTCTAACCTCCCTGCCTGTGAGATTTTCCAGGAAAAAACCCATTGGTTTTCCCGGTTGAACGCCTAGCCAAATTCCGATGTCAAGTGGGCCCGGTTAAGACAACATATTGACCGGAGTGGGGTGGTGGGTTCCTCATTGTGGGGGATGCGACCAAATGGTTGCAAAAATTGAAAGTCGCCGTTCAAAAAAAACACTAATACTTTTTAGATGTCTTATATCGCACTTCACACCTTTATTTTCTTCCACAAATGCTTTTTGGAAAGGGAAAACTTGAACTTTTGGATTGATACCTTGAGAAATGTTCTCATAGATGAAAGGAAAACAAATGTTCTTGAGAAACCAATCCTAGAAACTCTAGAGATGTAAAATGCTTTCATTATGATGAGAGTATTAATTGGAAAGAGAAATTTACTAAAATACTAAGCTAAAGTGAAGCAGCACAAAAGAGTTTTTGTAGGTAAATCTTCAAGTATGTTTGTTATTGAAATCCTTTCTTTCTTTAGCAATTCATGGGTGTTTGACACAAGATGTGATTCCCCCTCATAGGGAAATGTCATAAAAACATAACCAACTTTTGATTTTGTTCCAATTAAGTCACTTAAAATTTATTTTGTTCCAATTAGATAACTTAACTTTAATTTATGTTGTAATCCAAAATAATTAACCTACTTAGCAAGTAATCTTGATTTCTACAATAAAAATGAAAAGTAACATACATTATCACACACTATCCTCTTCCTAACCCTTCAAGATCATTAACCCTAACCTTGATGTCATGAAATATTTTTAATCTTTTAGTTTCTACAATTTTGGGGGAAAAAAATTATTAACTATTTTGTTATCAAAATCTTTTTCTAGTTGTTCAATTTCTTCCCAGACATGCCATTTTTTATTAATTAACCACACTGTCACCTAAGTAACAAGACATGTAAATAATTGGGTTATTAGATTTTAATAATCCGAACTTTAATGTTTTGGCGATATTAATCTTAACTTTAAAATTTTCCTATGACAGTCCCAACTTGTAATTTATTTTCCTCCACCGAACCTTTTATAACGAATACTCAAAGAACCTACCGGATCATTTTTGTGTTTCATTAAAACCTTACCCGACCATTTGTGTGTCATAAGTATAAAGGACTCGATGGAGAAAAATAATTTACAAGTTGGGACTGCCACAAGGAATTTTTTAAGTTTGGATTAATATCGGCTAATAAACTAAAGTTCAGATTATTAAAATCCAATAACCCTAAATAATTTGTGATAAAGTTAAAGTTATTGATTGTGAGTTCCCAGATTTTCGTAAAAGTTTTCAATCTTCAAAAATATTTCTCAACTAAAATTTTTTCACTAAATTTAGTAAATAAACCATTTTTATAAAAAAAATTATAATTTGTATAAAAAGTATTTTGTTACAAGTTACAAAGGTCACATATATATGATTGAAATATAAAACTAAACTTAAGCTATCTAATTGAAATAAAACAAACTTTGAGTGATTTAATTGGAAGAAAAATAAAACTTGGTTATGTTTCTATTAAGTTGCTCCATTCTCATATTTGTAACTTGAAGAAATGAAAAAAAAAACATGCGGGACGGATTAAATGAAAATGGCGTCTGCTTCATTCTTTCATAATGGTTTATTCCATTTTATTGACCAACTAAACACACTCCTTTTTATTTCCTCGCAATAGTCTATTTCATTTCGCCTCTTAATCCTGCATACCAAATAATATCTAAGAGTTTTGGTACTAAAGAAACAACTATCTATCGTTTAGTGCTCTCAGAGGAAGATTTTGCAATAATAATATTTTTAGAATAATATGTGATAAAGTTTAGAAAAAAAAATAGTATGTGAGTGGTGAAATATATAATCGGGGTAAGAAAATATTTTGTGCAAGAATAGACGTGATACGTAAGTTCAATCAATCAATTTATTTTTTTTAATGGCATTTTAACAATTAATAGTTAGTATCAAGTATTAGACGTCATTATTTACAAGAGGGGCTCAAGCTATTTAGGGGCTTTAGACGAATTAAGAATATGAGACCTTTTACAAACTAATTTATATTTTCGATTTGACATGTCGTAAAACAAACCAATCATAAAATCTATAAAATCCTAACAAGCTTGTATTTACACCTTATTAGAATCAACCGCATTCAATATCGCAATGTCATTTTATCAATAAAAGTTATTAGTATAATATAAACTAGATTAGTACCCGTGTACTACACGGATTTTAGTTTTATAGGTTTTAACTCAAATTACATATCAAATTTATTTTTAACATATCTCTTATTAAATCAATTTGGTTATTTACAAATATATTCATATAAAAAATCATATGTTACAATAAAGGATATGATTTATAATAGTTGGTAAATTTTTATTGAAACATATCAGGTTATGAGATAATTCATGATAATTGTTAATTTTTTTATTTGAACATATCGAGTTATGAGATAATTAATGATACTTGTACATATCGGGTTAAGATATAGATCATGATAATTGGTAAATTTTGTATTTGAATATATCGGGTTAGGAGATAATTGATGATAATTTGTGAATTTTTAATTTAAACATATCGGGTTATTTCGAATATGGAGCATACCATGACCCGTCTAAAAATTCTCCATCAAATTAATTTAGAACATGACACCTAAGCAAAATCCTATGTGGAGTGGTTAAAATGCTGACATGTGGATGTGTTACTCAATTATTAGAATAGATAGAAGATTTAAAAATTATTTTTAAAAGCCCACATAGAATTTTAGATTTTGAAACCGTGCCATTTTCGTAAATTCTTTGCTTATTACATGAAATTATGATGACACGTGTATTCTTATGATTTCTAAAAAAATACGATCATAAATATCATAAATAATTAAATATAAGTTTGGTTTAATGACGAAGGTGTATGACCCTCAATTAAATAGTTGTAGGTCCAAATCTCATCCAGAACAAAAAAAAAAAGTTGGGTTTTCAAGTTAGGCCGTAAGGTTTTCTCACCTAAAATGAATTTCTTCCTGATTAAAAAATGAAGATGATTATAAGTTAGAGGTCTGTGAATGATCCAAAATTACTTATTAAAATAAAATATTGAACTACTAGTTATTAACTACCTAAACAAATTAAAGTAAAAGGTATTGAATAAATTAAATTAAACTATCAATATAAGTAGGCTAATTATGTTACGATGGTGATTTATGAAATAAGTATAGGACAATGAATCAACAATCAACATATCAAATTATGAAATTAATTTAAAAAGTATATTTGTAGAATTTGTAGTTTGACTTCCTAGTTATGAGCTTTAGTGGGCTAGTATGTATGAAATATCACTAAAATTTGGGTCTCTCAAACTTAAGAGGCGTTAGAAGCAAATCTAAGTTAAAAATATAATGAGCCGGTATGTATTATTGTCTAGATTTAAACTCAAAATCTTCAAGCGATGATTGCCAATCAACCAACTTGATTTTTAACCCTGTGAATTGTATAGATTCTAAAACTAATGTCTTTATGACAACTTCAACAATTCCTTTATGCTTCAAACTATTTCACAAACTCTTATCTTTAAAACTAAGTTAATATTGTTTATTTGTGACAAACTCTACCATGTTAATAGAGAAAAGATCAACTAAGAAAGTAGATTTTGGCTAAAAAGTGTAAGAAGTGCCTGAATCACATTAACCGTCTTAAACAAACTCTGATATGACCCGAGTCCCGACCCATGCATCAAAGTTTAACCCGACCCATACACCATACTACAATATTTTCATTCATCCCCTAGTCTATCCAATTATGACCAAGTACTCGTAACTTTCGAGTAGACCGAGTTGCGTCGCCTAGGCGACTTCTGTAACCACGAAGATTGCAATGGTATAACTTGAATGATCTAATAAATAATTTACTCTTTTATTAAAGTAAAAGTAGATAATAAAAAGAAACGTAAGAGAGATAGAACAAAGAATAGGTTTGTGCATAAAAAGCCATGCGGACCACGAAAATACTAACAATAACGGTATTATCGTTGTGCGAAGAGCTGTCTCAACTTGTAAAATGTTATTAATAGAATATATATACTCAAATTATATTTAAAAATAAAATATATAAAATTATACATGAGTAAGTGAGTAAGCGTGTGTCCAAATATATGACACTTATGAAATTGTGTACCATCTTTTACTTAGTACAAATGATGCAAGCAGCCAAGCACGCATTTGTATGTATGTCCTACGGATGTCCATCATAATCAAGCTGCAAACAACTGTACACTTTGCAATTTATTTTCTTTATTTTTTATTTCATTATCTTACTTTTTTCTGGTTTATTTTTAATTTCACTTTGCCATTAAAATTATACATGAGTAGTAAGGCTTTCGTTATATATACACACTAGGTTATTTCCCGTGTGTTACACGGACTGAACGCTAACAATGTAAACATAAAGACACAATTCTAAAATTTTATGAAAAAGTAACATTTGAAAATAAACTAAATATTACATGAACAAATATTAGCTTTAAACAAATATATTTAAATTAAAAATACACTATTAGTAGCAAATTAGATATTGAAGATTTTAAACTGGATACCTTATAAATCCCACCAATTAATTAAAAAAAGATTAAGAAAAAACAGATATACAAATAATCCAGATACCAATGATCCTTAGCTCAAGTGGTTAAGAAGAGGTAACCAAGATTTATAAAAATGAGGAGGTGTTGGGTTCAAGTCCCACTTAGAATAAAAATAAAAAATAAAAAATAGAGGTTCTAGGTTGGGCCAAAAGGTTTTCTCACCAAAGGTCAAAGGTGGGTTGGGTTTCCTCTTGTGGGGGTTAGGGTGCGGTCTCGGTCGGGAAATAGATAGGTGGGTCCGATTAAGATAATATATATCTTCCGAAGCATGATCCTACATTTGCCGTTAAAAAAAATAATCCAAATAATAGATATCCAGAAAAATTCGCGGTGACACTCATATGTATCGGGCCGAGTGTATGGGTCGGCATGCATGGGTCTGGGTCGTAAATTCTGATACAGTAATTTACTAATTTGTTTAAGATGTTTGTTTTCCGTTTTAATAGTTATTTCAAGGATATAAATTGAAACATTGGAAGAGAATATTATAGGTGATTTAATGTTATCGATTTCCTTCCATACATAGCTTAAAATAAAAGATTTTTAGTTTTGACGGGAAAAATGCTCTAACACCCTCTCCATTGAATGACAAGTGTCCTCTAAAACACTCTTTTATTAGAAGGTATAGATATAGATTAATTGGTTATTGGGACACCTTTCATTTTATCTGTTTTTATAAATGTACACAATTATATAAAGAGAAATAAAGAGAAGGTGTTTAAATAACCAACCGGATGTTTGTATAACAATAGCCTGTGTAAAAAACACATTCGTTTAAAAAATAGCATTATTTCATAGAGGTGCCCTACAAACGGGTTTGGGATGGACTTGGACAAAAGCAGCACCAATTTAGTTCAATCCCATGACCTGCTCGAGACAGGGGCGGAAAGGGAGATCGTCCAAGGCACCATCGCGGTGGGAACACTAAATTTAAAAAAATTATGTGCAACTTTTTTTTTATAATAAGATAGTTAGAGGGGATAATAATTCGAGAACTTAAGTTGTAAAAGTCTGTCTAGTAAAATAATAATCAAAACCAACTAAGTTTTAAAATTTCATTTTGTATTTGGAAAGAACCTCACGAGCTATTGGGTAGCTATTATGATATGTAATTCTAATATTTTAATTTTTATATTTATTTATCAAACGTTTGTTCTTCAGCTAAAAAAGTTAGTTTATATAATTTAATACATTAGCGCCCTGAGAGCTTTTTTTCCGGCTTGATTGGACAAGACACCAAAATTCTCATAACCAACCATGTCCAATCCGCTAGTTGAAATTAATTCTAGCAGATTAAAACGGTTTCAAACCAAACCATAATTGAAACGGTTATGAGCCAGTCCGTTTTTGTTTTCTTCATTAGATCTAGACCAATTTCAAAACAAATCCAGTTATGTGTACCTCTAGTGTCAATGCACCTACTTTGAATGGCGTATATAGTACTAGACATAGTGATAAGAGACATTATTACCAGTTAAAATAACGTTATATAATTATCATAGTTCTCCGCTTAAAATTGGTTATGTATTGAACCGGCTTTTTTATCGGTCCTTTAAAGACAGAACATAACTCATTTGTTAGTAAACGGGTGTGGCAGAAAACCATGGTTCAGATACGCAATTAATCATCGATTTGGAACCCTATCTTGCTAGAGACATGCAGAAATAGCTATACCATTAAAGAGTTGTAAAAATTGCTTACATATACAAGCCAGGCCTGATCTTTGGAGGAACTAGAGAACCAACACATGAGGAAATAAGGTAGATGATGAAACAAAACTGTTAATTTTGTTATTATACCTGCTATGATAATTTCGGGGGTAGTAGACGCTCATTAACTCAAACCATAGACTTGAAATGATTCTACATATGTCATTCTTGTGTTGCATTCTCCAGTGAATGTTGGAGTCGAGTCGGGCCCTGGAAAACTGATCTAAATGTCTTGCACCCAACGACATGTTACTTATATGTGTATTATCATTGTTCACATATCCGGGCTCGGCCAGGATTGAGAAGAGAATCTGACATCACCCACCCCTGCACAAGGTTTTGACAATTTCAAGATCAGGCATATCCCGGGTAACCGGTTTAGGATTGTTAAAAGGCTTAAAAACAAAGACGCATATAGACAAGGGCCCAAGCGAAGTAAGCTAATAAAGGGTTTTAGGATTGTTTGACATGGAACAAAAAGCATAGTATGAAGTAAAGGTTTTTAAGATTGTTTATTTGGCATAGAATAAAAGCATAATATGAAGAAATGAAAGGATACATGACTTAAATTTAGAAGTATTCATGGTTTGGCCCAGCTGGTCTTAACAAAATTTATTGGCTAAAAGGGTGGCTAGGTGGTCTGGACCGACCAAACCATTACAGAACGGTTTGGTCTGGCCGTGGTGGTTTGAACCTCCTTTTTTCAAGATTACTAGATCGCATTATATCTTTATAATGATCACACTTCATAAATATTACATGTAGCTATAACTGCATATTCGGCTGAACTGTTAAATCTGTTTCACAAACCGTAAACCATGGACAAAACCGTATATATCCCGAAGTGCCTAAAACCTTAAACCTGGGGTCAATCTATAAGTAGCTAGTTATGCGAGATTTGTTAAACTATTTCACAACCCACCATCTTCAATTCCCAAAATCCAAACCTAAAACCTTAAAAAACCACCCTAAACTGGACCAAGCCTGTATCTCTTATAGTTTTCTAAAGGCTTGTCTACTTGGACTTCACATGAAAGGAATATATCACCAAAACTTAAAACCTGGGGTCAATCTATAAGTAGCTAGTTATGTGGGGACTTTAAAATCCTATAAAGCAATTGTGGGATCAGTATGCATGCAGGGCATTAACTCATAGCCAGGAAATAACAAAAATTAAGAGTTTAAACTGGGGAAAAAATATCTCCACCTGTTCTTTAGCCTTGCTCTTGAAAGGTCCATATAGAGATGAAACCATGTTATATGATTCTGCCACATGCGCTTGAAGATCTTCGGGTGTTGCCAAAGGAGTTGAAAGATCATTGCTTGTATATTCATTCACAACATGGCTCGGTTTTGATGAACGAATGACGTGGAGAAGCACATGAGCCTGAATTGCATGTGAGTTTATCTCAAATAAGTATTATT
Source organism: Tagetes erecta (assembly GCA_030867185.1). Taxonomy (NCBI): domain Eukaryota; kingdom Viridiplantae; phylum Streptophyta; class Magnoliopsida; order Asterales; family Asteraceae; genus Tagetes; species Tagetes erecta. The sequence goes on from CM061488.1 coordinate 63,962,932, forward strand.
CTTGTGACTTAATAAAACAAAGCATTCAACTTGACTTATGTGGTCAAGGACCCTTGTTCACCCTTCTAGAATCAAGAGTTTATGTTCCATATTATGGTTGCTCTTGATCCCAATAATTACAATCAACATCATATAAAGTTTGTATTGAATATTCACTTAGTGGCAAGATGAGCAGATCGGTGGGCTGGGTAACAGGCTAAAACAGATGTTGTAGTAGAAATCAAACCAGTCCAGTCGGGTTGGTTTAACCCCAAAGCACTTTCTTGTCCAATTTCTTTTTCTTTATTTTTTTATAAATAAATAAATAGTGTTAGTTATGACTACAAAATAATTATCTAATATTGGAAACGGTTTAGGGGTAGTACTTAGTAGGCACTAAAATAGCTTTAAGTGAGTTTTAACCTCTTCAACCATTTCAACCGTTAATACGTAAATGGGTCGAATGCTCATAATTGCCATTTCTAGTAATCATAACGTTCATATTGGCCATAGTAGTTCTTCTCTTAAACAGTGGGAATGCAAATTGCCAACGGTACTAACATGGAAAGCGGCTTTCAATATATCATCTGACTTTGCTTGGTCCTTAAGCACTGCATATATATTCCCTTTTAAAGGATTATAGGCAACTACATATCTCTCTTTCTGCAAAAAGAGAAACAAATAAATAAATATCCATCAAAGCTCTTAGACAGTATTACAGTAACAACCATGCACCAAATTAACTGAAGGGAGAATTAGTACCTCAAAGACGGGCTCCACAGCATAATATGAATTTGCATCTTGAAATGCGTCCTTAAATCTTGAACCTGGAACAGTGGAACCCATAACTCAAAATTAACTGATATAATAGCATTGACATGCATTTATCATGAGGAAAAAGAGATTATTGACAATTAATACCTAGAACAATTGGCCTGTCTTTGCACCATGGGAAATTGAATACTGTTTCCATCATGTTTCCTTCATGCAAAGTTGGGACACTCCCTTAAACAAGAACATAAATGAGAAGTAAATTATCAGATGGGATACTCACTTCTTGTCATGGGTACCAACAACAAAGGATGAGTTAATAAAAACACTTTTTTTATAAATCAAATAGAATATTTTTGAACGGCCAATGAATAAAAGCTTGGCTACACGGGGTAACCCAATGGTAAAAGGCGACCCATATGTACGCGACTGCAGACAACATTGGGTAGCCAAGCCCACCATCTCCAATTCTAGGGAAAGCCCGCCACCCAAAGGCCCACTGTGGTAAAACCTGGTAGGGATCGGATTCAACTCTAGACTATGGCCTCCGGCACAAATCTTCACTTCCCTCCAATGCCAGTTGAGCTAAAGCTCATTGGCTCGTGAATTAATAAATTTGAACATATGTGGGAGAAACAAAAATATAAGTTACTACAACTAGAATATCTTATGCAACAACTATGTTAAGATGTACTCCACATGCTGAATTGCTGATTAGTAAAAATCAATCAACTTAAGAGGCTGGTCCTTATCAAGTTATTAATAGCATGTCAACACCTACCACATCCATATAACATCATAATAAAATCAAGTTAAGAGGCTTCTAGTCAGCCCGACCAGTCTTAAATTTATTTGTTTTAACATGTTAGTCAGCCCACCCATTTTGCCAACTCAGATTTTTATAGGAGTTTTGATATCAGTATCATAGGGTCTTTTGGTTGATTTACTAATATATGGTAAAACTAAAAACAGTTCCTGGACTTTCAGAGTGGCGTTCTAATTTCAGATACATGACTAATGAAGAACAGTGCCTCTTGTTAGACCTCTGCCTCCATTAACAAAAGGCTTTTCAGATACATGACTAAAGAATATTCAATTTCAGATGTTTTGAGCTTAATGGATCAGCTTATGCTTCTTTCATAACTTAACTGAAAAACAACCAAATGCACTTGATGGTTTATGTATAAGGGCACTAAACCCACATTAAGTGTGCTTCTTCTTAGAAAAACAGTGAATACAACTTACTTAAAACCTTAGAACTTGGGTTTACCAGACTGAAAGAACAAACAGCATAGTAAAAAAAACCAAGTAAACAGAGCATTGGTAGACATTAGATGAGCCCTACAGTTAGAGGAATATCTCCCATACTCTACTGAGTTGAGAATTTTTTTTAATATTAAGGCTATATTCATGAACATCGAAAAACATAACAAAAGCATGGATAATGACAGACAACATGCTTGTGACTCAGGCTAACCTGTTTTAAGAAACGATTCCACCGCCACAGTGAACCTTGCTCGATTCAGCGTATGCAACACAACAGATTTTACCTGCTCAGGTGAAAATGTAATAAAAGTTAACACAAAGGTTAAAAGAAAAAACAATCTAAATATAATAATACATCAAAAAAGTGTATGCCGGCTTTAAAATATTTTACCTCACGGTAAGAACTGAAAAGGTATCCACAAGAGAGTAAGGCAAATGTGGTGAACAAAGAAGGATTTCTTTTAGCTATGAGGATGCTCAATCCCGTTCCCAACTTCACATAGAAAGAATGCAATCAATTCAAAGCTAACATAGAGTATGTGAACCATCAGGTCATTATTATCAGAACAAGCCATGCAGGATCAACTGCAAGTCTAAGTATAAGTACATATGTCTTGCAACCACTTCATCAGTAAGAGCAATGGTAACCGCCATATGTTCTAAACTATTTATTATACTGTAATATCTAATCTCCTTTGTTGTGTTACCTTTGCATGGGGTAGAGTACATAATTTATCTTTCGTCTTTTAATGTCAACGCCTTAATTTTTTCATTGAATGGCAGGGAAAGAAACATAAAAGCTTATATTAGTACATTAATATATGTTAGATAATGCATGTCTTATGTTAGTACATTAAGTCACAGGGTCTTTGGTATTTAATAACCATAAGCAACCCATGAAGATGGATATTGTCTATAAACTCAAAACTGATCATTCAAACCATAAATCCCAGTCCAAGTTGCTATTTTGGGTCGCAAAGGAGCAGTAACACACATTATTTTATTAAGCATTTTAAGTCCCAACTTTGTCATCAAACAGGTATGTGAGTATGTCAGAATGATTTTGTGAGTCTTTTAAGAGCTTTTTTCAGTGTTATCCAACTTTGACTACGCACTTCTCATTGAAAGATTAATAAATTATGAACCCAAGTTAGGTGCCAGCAATATAGAATGGTTAAGACGCAGAGTACTGTTGAAGAAACAAATTAGATGGATGTATAAGGTACAAGAAAAGCCAAAACTAAATGTATACTATAAATAAAAAATATGTTGCATTAATGATGTAAGTTAACACGATGGAAAGACAAAAGATGATATGTCAATCATAGCATGAAGCAGCAGGGACTGCACCTACCAGATGGTCCTGGTGTATAGGTGGAAGCTTCTGCTTGATGCTGATAAAGCCATGGCTAGGGTTTTGAACTTTGATTATTGCTTTAAAAGCTATGTTGCCATGATATGGTACAGATTAAGTATAGTATATCTCTGAATGACGCAAATCCATCAGTTACAAGACATCACATATTCGCATGCCTGAACTTAAACCCTCAGCTCCAGCCTAGTATTACTTCTAACAAGCTACAAGCTTTGTTTTCTATTGCATAATTGAAAAGATTCTAGCCTTACTCATCTAGTGATCATAGATCCTTTACCTCTTAACTTACAGCATATAACTTTTACCAACAACACAATGACACATAGTTTGGAAACAAGAACATAAATGGCATGGATATCATTTAGGAGAATATCACCCCCAAGAAAGCACATTTGCCAATGGAGAATTAAATTTTTGGGCAGGAACCACTATTCCAACCCCGTCCTACGCAATTTCAACAACTTCTACATTGGTATGTCATCAACTGTAAGTCGGTAACGTTTCCTTATCTAATAAAAACTCAGGCTAAAGTCACTGAATTCCCCATGAATATCATATTAAATTGTTTATGCCCTTATGGGATTGTTGCTTTGTATTCCTCTCTTTGATAATTACTGATTAGCATTTTAGACTCTATACACTCGTATGAAAACCTCAACCTCTGTCCAACATTTCAATGCCTATGCAAAAATAAGACATATTGGACAAGTGTTTCGTATTGTTGCTAGAACCATTAACACAAAATGGCTAGATAGATCATACCAGGTCTGCCACATTTCCAACACATTCTCCCTTGGCAGTAACATCACCTATGTTTTCACCCTTCGCAAAGGCTTTGTATATTGGGGTTCGAGTAGATGTTGATGTAACCGCAGCAACATTCTACAAATAAAATTGAAAAAAAAACATCATAGTTACACAACAGAGACATGTATGACTTCATAAATGGAGACATGACATGATAGAAACAAAACCTTTGCAACATTTGCAGCACAGGCAAGAGGCAGAAAGAGATGTGGTGCCGCTGCAGTTGCCAATTCTACACCAGCACCCAATTCCATCAGAAGGTCACCCGATAGACGAAGCTAAAAGAAACTCAGATTTATCAGATTTGTGAACTCCATGGCTTATACAAAACAAGGGTGAGAGGTGATATTATAGCCTTGTAACAGAAGGATTCACCTGCTTTAGATCATAATCAAATTTCTTTCCTTGCCGAGAAAAAAGCATTTTGCCAATGCGCCCAGAACCATCCTGCATATCAGGCAATCAGACATATAAACAGAAACCGGTTTTATTATATAACAAACAGTTCTTTCTTAGCCTCTTATATTTTTTAGCCTATACAGTTGTTCCTGATTCATTTTTTACATCATATGCCCACATGGCATGTTTGGATCTAACACGTTCTAAATGGGAAATATCTACCACTGGTAGACTTGAATTGCACTCTAGCAGATTTAGTGGCATTATCAAGATTGAACCTCAACACAACAGACCATCAAAGAAAGAGGAAACGATTTAGAGTTACAAGTGGAGCTAAACTCACAACGAAAAATAGGTACTCAAAGAATATCAATGACTTGACCACAAAAGTTTGTAAATTTTCATATAATGATATTATGAGTTTCGAGTACCACTTTAAAGATTGACATAAACAAAAACTCTTTACCTTGATAATCCAATTTATAGCTACCGCACCAGGCATGGCTTGGCTTTTAGAGACACCAACAGAATGTAGAAGTGCTTGTGTGGTAAAGACGCCCATTGCTCCACCAAAGAAATGCTATAGTGAACACAGATACATATACACATCATTGTCAAGCCATCATCAAGAGCAATGATAATGCTGCAATATAATACTACACTACGTAGTATCTATCACATTAGATCATTCATCCTAATGATATTCAACGGTGTACCTTTAAAGCTCTCCATGTCATGTAAGGCACGTATGAAGGGCTAACACTGTCAGGAAATCCTTCTGGAACCACATAGGATCGTATAAACGACATAAACTCCTGCAATGCACATCCAAATTATCAGCAGAAGGTAAATCTACCCAGTGTCATTGGGAATGTTTATGAATAATTCAGGTATATGGCCTTGTTTTATGCATGAATCTTCTTATCATCCACCACCACTATGTTATAACTTGACAAGTTACCAATTGACTGACTCACAGAAAGGCTACTCTTACAATTTATTTTCAGGCAATTCAGCTTCATTAGATCAGTTTGATTTATTTATTTTTTACTGGTGAAAGCATCTCATATTAAAGCGCAATTTCACTTCACTTGATCTACTCTGTGCTAAAAGTATAACACAGTAAAAACTAAATCAACCTATTCTTTCTTAAGTTTGCAGATGCGATTATATAAATAATATTACACAGCATACTAGTAACAATTTCATAGCATGTTCCTGTAGCCAAAAGAGCCAGTATCAGTTGCCATATTTTATTAATTTCAACAGACTGTAGCATAAAACACTGAGCACAATTCGAGTAAACAAATGAAACAAAAACTCAGATAATCATGGCCTAGAGTTAGAAACAACAAAACACAAACTAAACACGAAGAAGTTGGAAGAAGAAAAAACCGACATCTACAGGAGCTTGTCGCGATTGCAAGCTAACAGCACGGATCGAATTAGAAGCTTTCCTGAACTTGTTCCCATCGTTATGCGCTAAATACTTGAACCTACGTCCATCAATCTCCTCGTAACAAATGAATCTCAAACTAGCATCAACGAATTGGTGTTCAACAAGGCCAAAGCTGGCGGCGTGTTGTTGTGACCTAGTTTCCGATGGCGCAACGAGAGAAGGCGGAGGAGAAGAAGCGAGGTTGGCCGAGATGCGGAGAGTTTCACGGACGAGTAAACGAGCATCTTGAGAAGATGTGGAATTGGAATCAAACTTCATGCTTATGGTGTTGTGGTTATAGTGTTGTGGTTATGGTGTTATGGTGGAGTGTGTGTGTGTGTGTGTGTGTGAGAGAGAGTGTGTGTTTATGGAGAAGAAATGAAAGTGAAGGGAGCTTTGTTATTGACGAAGGAAGAAGAAAAAGAGAGAGAGAGAGAGAGTGGATGTGTCATGTACAGGTGGCTGACAATTGGACTTCTTTACCTTCCAGCGGAGTTTTAGAGAGCTAGAACCGAGTTTAGAGGATCGGTTGCGGACAAAACTTACACCGATTAAAACATTCTTTTGACGTTTTAAGCGTTGGTTTGAAATAAATTTTACAGGTGTATTGGTTTTTATCTGGTTTTTATCGGTATTAATAATTAGTTTTTGGTTTATGCCGGTTTTAATTATTTAATTAGTTGTTAATGGTTTTAACTTTTAGCACTTTGGGATTAATGGTCTGTTGTTAAATTTTTTGAACGTCGTTAAGTTTTTTGAATTCAAGACCGATGGTTTAAGTCTTTTGATTGAAAGGAGAATATGAGTCTATTTATGTAAAATTTACCTCGAAACGACGCTCCGAATGACGAAACGGTGCTTCAATCGGGTGTTTAAACCTTCCGGTGTTTCAATCGAATGTAACAGTTTTATCGTTTGGAGCGACGTTTCGAGATAAATTTGACATCAATCGACTCGAATTCTCATTCCAATCAAAAGGCCTAAAACATCGGTCTTGAATTCGAAAAAACTCAATGGCGTAAAAAAAATTAACGATGGACCGTTGGTTGCCAGAGTGATAAAAGTTGAGACCTTTGACAGTCAATTCAATAGTTGGGACCGGTAGAAACCAAAAAGTGATAGTTGAAACCGATAAAAACCAATATACCAATTTTACATTGAATGACTTATATTATCCTCCCGATAAAAAGCCTAATCCAATCCAATCCGAATAAGGAAATATCCGATCCGATCCGAATCCATCCAAATTCAATTCGGATTTGGATGGATCTAAATAATCCGAATCTATCCAAATAATCCGAATAAAACCGAACGACTTTTTTAACTTCTTATTCCTATTTATTTTTTTCAACTATTTATTCCTAAACTGTACTAGTTTAAAGTCATAATAGTAAATCATACAAACCGGAGAATAATTAAGATAGGAACATAATTCATTGTTCAAAGATAAAGTAATCCGCCGTAAAGAAATAAGTCATAAAGATTAATACGTCTTCAGGTTCCTAACAATCACATCAATATGCCACCAACTTTTTTCACTCTATAGGCACCATTCAGGGTTAACATAGTGAGTATTGGGCTGATATATGTTGGCCACTATGGGTATGACAAAAATCCTAAAAATATAATGAGTTTTTATTCGGTTTATTTGAATATCCGAGCAAACCGATTAACCCGAATTAAAAAATAATGCCATCCAAAATCCGATTGGAAATCCAAAATAAGGAATTCGGATCCGATCCGAAGTTCGAATAAGGATTTCGGTTCAGTTTTTTTTTATTCGGATGTGGTTCGGATTTCGATTTTATTTGGATTTCGGATTTTTGGAACACCCCTACCGATGATATTAGAAACTAAAAAAACTCATTTATATACCTACTAAATGGGAAGGTTGGTGCTTTGTACCGGCCTCTCCCGTCCCGCCGCGCCACGTTTCAACTTTTTTGTTTTTTAACGTATTAACGATTTTAATCCCCGACTTTTAACGCATTGACGGTTTTAGTCCCCGACTTTTACTAATTGTCATTTGTGCTCCTGATGAGCTTTTGACTTTGATCTCTTACTCCACTTTGACACATAGTACGACTTTTACTAATTGTCATTTTAGCCGCTAATAAGTTTTCGACTTTGCTCTCTTACTCTACTTTGACATATAGTACGACTTTCATCGTTTTTTAACATGTGACACATTACGTTTTTTCGTTGTGACGTACGGGGCATGAGACTTTTTTTTTTCAACACGTATGACGAAGTCAAATACGCAAGACGCCAAGACCCGACTGCGTGACCCGGCCGCTGCAACGTGCGGCCTGGTGTTAAATCTAGTTATTTATAAAAGAATCACTATCACTAATACTAATAGAAGAGTAAAAACTTATTGTCATTTATTAGAGAACCCGCTTAGTAATCCAGCCATCTAGATTTGAATTTTGAACAAAACAATAAACTAAGATGTTTCAGTCACTTTACCCATCTTCTCCGATACCGGTTCGAAGTAATTTTTACATCAACTGACTCGTATTCTCCTCCGGATAAAAAGCCGTAAACATCAGTTTGAAATTCAAAAAAAATTACCGGTGTTAATTGTTTTTTAATGTAAGACCATTCTAGACAAAATAGTGAAAAATTGGATCTACTATAAGGAAAAATAAAGTTTGAATAACTAATATGTCGCCGTATGAATTATTTTAAACCAATTTACTGTTTAAATGAATGTAATTAATAATACTATATGAATTTACAAACTTGATTAATAGTGTTTTGGGCCATTTTAGTAATTTTCTTTGTTGTGATTTGGGTGGTATTGTTTAATTGATTGATAGTCTGTTGTTGTCTGGGCGTTGTTTTTTAATTGGATGATGTTATTAAACTAGTTATTTTTTTTGTAGTTTGTGTATTTTTATTTTTATTGTTGATATGTGTGTAGTTTGAGTTTATAGTTGGTTTGATAGTGTGCTTTATGTTGTTTGTGGTTGTATGGGTTCAATTCTTGCCATCGTTATATATATTGTTTTTCTTTGATACATGTAGTTCTTTCAACAAACTCCATCGTCAGACAGGATCCTATCATTAGATACATCCATAGGATCCTGTCAGGCGATGGAGAAGAACGACGGTGGTCACCGGTCTTGCGTACATGACTTCGTGACATGCGTTGATAAAAAAAAGTCTCGTGTCTCGTACATCATGACGCAAAAACGTAATGTGTCATAATAAATCATAATAATGTCTCTTTTAAATTTCGACTAAATCATGCAAGTTGAATTGATATTTATTTTATTTTTTTTAAATTGTTTTGTTCAATCGTAATAAATTTTTGAATGTTGAATTTTTTAAGATTGAGTTGGACAAATGAAGTATGTATAAACTTTGGTTAATATTTAGTGACTATTTTTATTAGATTTGACTTAAAATCTATAATTTTAGAACTTTTGTTATTAAATTGTGAATTGTTTTTTTCTTCACTATTAGATTCTGATTCAAATTAATTAGAAAAAAAGAATCACTTTCTACTAACCTTAATTCATACATATTCCATTTGGTCAACTCAAATTTAAAAAATTCAAACATTAAAAAAAAGGGTTAAATGCATATTTCCCCCTCCAAAACACTTTAAATGCATATTTCCCTAGCCAAAAAAATCAATTGCATATTTCCTCTTATAAACAACTTTAATTTGCATATGTACCCATTTTTAATAAAGACATTTAGTTAACATTGGGTATATATGCAATTGATTTTTTTAGTTGGGGAAATATGCATTTAGGGGTGTTTATAGGGGTAAATATGCAATTAAATCTAAAAAAAATTTAGTGACTTAACATAGTGGGTAAACTTGGTTACATTTTTGTGGAACTTTCCCTTTAAAAAATATTTTTAAATAGGGGTAATATTATAGAACAAAACAAAGTTTCAATTAGGACACTCAAAGTTTGTTTTGTTTTAATTAGATAACTTAAGTTTAGTTATAGGGAAATGTCACAAAAACATAACAAACTTTTGATTTTGTTCCAATTAGATCACTAAAAGTTTGTTTTGTTCGAATTATATATAACTTAAGTTTAGTTTATGTTCTAGTCCTAAATAATTAACATACATATCAAGTAAACATTGATTTTTTACAATAAAAATAAAAAGTAATATACGTGATCATGCATTATCTTCTTCCCAAACCCTCCATGATCGTTAACCCTAATCAGTTTCAACCATGATCAATAACCAAGTTTACAAGTGATCTTCCTGATTGATCTTCTATCGGTTATAGTGTACCCACACATAAGAAACTAATTAGTTCATACTAGAAAACCAATGATCAAATAGTCACTTTTAAAACACAATTAATATCAAATACCCCTTTCTTTTTTAATTCACGCTAATGTGTCTTAGAGTGAACTTAATTTGGTGCCAAACACTTGTAATTTTTATTGCTAACAACTATATTTTTTAGTGTCCAACATAACACCATGGGATATCATTAAATATGCTAGACACTAAGAAATATAGTTGTTATCAATAAAAATTACACGTGTTTGGCACCAAATTAAGTTCACTCTAAGACACATTAGCATGAATTAAAAAAAAAATAAATGGGTGTTTGACATTAATTTTTTTTAAAGAGACTATCTGATCATTGTTTTCTAGTATGAACTAATTAGTTTCGTATGTGTGGGTACACTATAACGAATAGAAGATCAATCAGGAAGATCACTTAAAACAAACCTTGAATGACCTAATTAGAACAAAATCACAAGTTTGTTATGTTTTTGTGGCATTTTCCTTTTTAAATATTTTAAAAAAGAAAAGTAATTAAAAACCCAAAAGAAAAAAGATACCAAAATTATTTTGTTTTATACATATACTAGGTTTAATACTCGTGTGTTACACACGGGTTAAATAGTAATATTTATAAACAAATTATAACCATTATATATAACAATTTGTAAATATATAACATTTAAGGAGTTGGCTCCATCAACTTGCATGGTGAAAAATTTAGCTAAATTTTACCTCCCAAACTTCCTATTATAGAAAAAAAAATCCCTCCAAAAATTGCCCCGTAAAAGTTTGATTTATTAAATAGACTAGGTTTAATACCCGTGTGTTACACACGGGTTAAATAACAATGTTTATAAAGAAATTATAACTATTATGCTTAATGATTTGTGAATATTTACTATTTAAATATTTAGTTTCATCAACTCATGCATAGAGGTGAAAAATTTTCCTTAATTTCCCTCCTAAGCTTCCTATTATAGAACAAATAAATTTTCCCTCAAAAAATGACCCCCCTAAAACCTTGATTTATTAGATAGATTTTTACATAATTTTCTCATATTTCACGTCAAACTAGGAAAATAAACACATAAAATAGTATCTACTCATTCATATTTGATAATTATATGTTACTTAGCTTCATGAACGAATACAAGAAGAAAAGACCAAGAAATTGGACAAAAGTGAAGCTATAAGACAAGCATTGGTGTGCTCTATCAAAGAATGCTAATGCTTCAACCCTGCAAGACCTTAAAAGAATCGACAAAGTGACAAAACACCATGTGCATGGGTGTGTTTGTCCTTTAAATGTTTTGATGTGCGTGAAAGTATATATATTTTTAATAAATATTTTTCACACAAATTTAGTTTCAAAAAGGGTTTTCATCAAAAAAAATACTAAATCACACACAATAGGCAAGTGTACCTATCAATTAGTAATATAGTAAAAAGGTAAGAACCGGATATCAATCCGTGGATACGGTGGCTCTGGATAATGAATTTTTGTTGATGTTCAACCGATCGAATAAGCAAGTTGGTTTTTACTAAAACTAAGACTAAAATACTAAACTAATGAGATACTACAATTAAAATAATATATTATATAGACTAAAAATCCACTTAGCTAAGATGATAAAGAACACTAATGGTGAAGTCAATTTCTTAAAAGTATAACTAGACTCCGGTTACAGATATCTAACTAAAATGATTCTTCGGAAAATTAGAACGATAAACACATCATAATCACCTAAAATCATGCACTTGAGCTCAATTGATTTCTTTTCATGTCAAGAACTAAAGATAAACTAGTCATCCGTTAAGATATCCTAATTTCATAATTAAAGGAAAACTAGAACGATAATCACATCCTAATCACCAATAATTACGTAAAGTAGACAAAATTATGAAATGTTCCAACATGTAATTCTTAAACTAAGTCATGCAAATCTAGATATTGTGGCCACAATTCCAAACCTACACATCTATCAAGTTTAAGAAATTACAACAACACAATTATCTTTTCAAACATCTTGTGAAGGAAAGCATACTTGTCTAATTTTATGCCATCCAGTGACGGATCTAGAAAAAAATTTCAGGGGTAGCGCTTAAATTTTTTTCCACTACGGGTAACGTTATAATTGAAAATTTTAAAAAAATTATATGCATTACACTCATTTACTCTAAAAATGAAACTTTTTTTAGTCAATATATTTGTTTGTTTTGGTTAATCATTTAAAACTTATTACTAGTATTGGATCTAAAGTGAAAGTTCAAGACAAAAATGTAAATTAATGTTTCATAAAAAATGCAATAAATAAACCATAGTGGGAATTGAACCCACAACCTTTTGATAAAAGTCAAACATGCTAATCCACTATGCTATGAGGTTAATTGATCTATAAAACTCACTTTTATTATATATACACATACATACTTATATTCAAAAACCATTGGTGTAAAATAAAATTTACGCTACGGGGTACAAGTTCAGGGGTAGCGGACGCTACCCCTCCATACACTATAGGTCCGCCCCTGATGCCATCTAACATTCCAATCATCATTTCTAATATCATGGCATAAATCCTACAAAATTCATTTATAAGATTTACAAACAAATATCAAGAAGATGGGTTTTTCAACATGTTAACTTCCTAATATTCATCAACATCACATGACAATAAAATTTGGACAAGCATACAACATCATTAAAACATCAACATAATTTCATCATTGAACTTGACATAAAACATCACCAAAATATTCATATGTAATTCATCATCAAAGCATAAGTTTAATCCTAATCTAGATAATATATGTGTTTAACCCAAAAGGTTTACAAAACTACAACAAAGATGACAAAATTACCTAAAAACATAATTAAAAACTACTAATATACAAACCACTAGCAAGCAAGGAGAAGGATAGATGATTCTTGAATCTTCTATGGCTTTCAAGGGCTCCAAAAATACTTAAAAATGGTTGGTTTTGAGTGAAAATGGCTCCCCACTCTCCACAAAACGAAATGGATGAAAATGAGGCTTTTTATACAATTCTGCAGATGTGCACTACCTGGAGCACGGCCGTGCTCCAGGTAGTGCTCGTAGCTACAGTACTAACTTTCTTGCCCAGACACTTTACAATTTCCTTTTTTAGCTAAATCTCGATTCTCGTCTCGAGGTTGGAAGAGCACGGTCGTGCTTAGACCAAGCACGGTCGTGCTTAGACCAAGCACGGTAGTGCTTGGGTCAAAATGTGCAGCACTACCTGGTGCACTACCTGGTGCACTACCTGTGCTTGGTCTGAGCACTGCCTGTGCTTGGTCTGAGCACGACCGTGCTCAGACCAAAATGTGCAGCACTACCTGGTGCACTGCTTGTGCTTCCGGGCTCGAAGATCTGAGCACGACCGTGCTTGGTCTGAGCATGACCGTGCTTGATCTGAGCATGACCATGCTCAGACCAAAATGTGCAGCACTACCTGGTGCACTACCTGTGCTTGGTCTGAGCACTGCCTGTGCTTGGTATGAGCATGACCATGCTCAAATCTGAACTTTGTCAATTTTTGCACCGAAACTCGTTTTTTCTTCATTCTTTTCATCGGTAGGTTACATTGGTTGTAAAATCACAAAAACCACAAATAAGTACTTAAACGAATGAATTTACAACCGATTAATAACCTTTTTTGGGTTAAATGTGAAGAGAAAATATGTATATTTTTCTACATATCATGTTTCTAGGAGAATTGTAATGTTTATCAGAGAAAAGCAATGTGCTGACGGACGTGCTTGTGCCTGTACATGCCCGTGCTTAGTACTAAGGAGATTCCACTTCTAGAATATATGACTTGTTGTCTTAAGAAAGCATGAAGCACGGGAGTGCTTAAGAAAGCATGTGTGCCTTGTCTTGTACCTGGGAGCGGAGCTACAGGACGCATAATATGTGAATTTAGAAGTGTGGCCATCATATCACGCGGCACGGGCATGCACAGCTGACATACCATCTAAGAAGATTCTATAATTCGAGAAAACCCTATATTTTTCTATAACTAGCAGCCCTAGCCTTCTCGTTTTTTTATCCCTTTCACTTCTCACACTTCTAAACTTTATTTCTAGAGAGTGTCCCCATTTAAGTCTACGGGCTCTTAGAGAAATCCCCTAGTAGGATAATCTCAAATTAACCCAGAATTATAAGAAAGTGATCTTTCTAATACTAACAACCGAGAAGTATTTCATATCACTACATTGGTCTTAGTTGATTTCCTCACCATAGTGTTAGTTAGTGTGACTATTTTTATGGTCATTCTTAGTTAAATTTCTCGTGTTGCTCAAGCAACGATGAATCTTGACAAAAATTAATGTTTTATTTTTAGATATCGGTGTGTGTGAATCTCTTACTCGTTCTTGCGATGATTTGTTGTTAATGGGAGCATCTAGTCTTGGTAAATGATAAGTAATGTTAAAACCCGTTGTCATCAAACTGTATTTTTTGGTTTCTACGTCTTCATACAAATTCTTGGTGTTAAGGCATGATTTTTGTTTGTATGTCTTTATACAATTTTTTCGTAATCACAAAAGAAAAGCTCTGATACCATTTGTAATGACTCGGTAACCCGTGGATATATCACAAACGACAACAACGATCAAACTACATGTAGAGAATCCTATATAGAATGATTCAAACACAAAAGTCACTAAATAGATATATTATATTGCATTCTAACTCAGTAACTCTATTACAATGGAAAATGTCAACCAAATCATGAACAACTAATCTAGTTTTTATACTAAAGCCCGTTAAGCTTGAACATTTACCCCAAGTAGTCTAGTTTCGAACTCGTTTTGAACCTTAGTCTTGTCTTATAGGCCTTACACAAAACTCCTTTAAGTTTGAACATTTACCTCAATTTTTCAAAATTTCAATACTTCAAAAATATAATAAGACTGTGAGTCGCCAACTGCTATTTTTAAGCCATATGATATCGATGTAATTGCGGAGTCACATTATTAGAAACACCAAATTTTTGGCACCATTTGTTAAATAAAGAAAAATATTGGGGCATGACAAGTAGAAAAACTCAAACTTCTTAGACAACTTCATTTTTAGCCAAATTCTATGTGTTTCCTAAGTGAGTTTTTTAGCCTTACAGAACATATATTAACATTACTTCTTTCTTTGAACGAATGTAACTATCATTTATTGTTTGCAAGCTAGAACTTAACTAGGCCATGCATTCCAAAACCACCAACAAAGTACATGTGTCTAAATGATTGAGGCATTGGAATAAACCTCTTATTAGCGTTTTTGTTCTTTTTACCGAAACAAAAATGTCCCTAGTTACCCTTTGAGCCTAAACCATTTTCCTTTCATTACCTGTGCCTTTTAAACCTAACCATCCAAATACTCGATTTTTACCAAAATAGTTTGTGACACGTTTATGAAGTCAAGTTTGTAATCTAAAGTCGATAAATTGGTTATGAATTCAAAATAGAAAAATAAAAAATAAAAAAATTTAGAAAAATAAGAAAAGCAAAAGAAAACAAGTCTAGTGGTTATGTAACAAGCAAGCAATTGCAATATATATCATTTTTTGTCTTAGTGACCCATGTAAAGTTTTGGGTCTATTTTTAGTCACCATATTTTATAAAAATCCAAATTTTAGCCACTTTAACCAAATTTCCATACCCTTAGCCCAAGGCTATGGATTTGTTCACTTCAAATTAACACAAGCCATCTATTAAATATTCACATACAAACCCTTGAGCTTATTTGTCAAACAAGTGTTAAGTGATCATTTATGAGGTATGTGAAGTTATCTATAAGTACACACTTGAGTAGGTTTGTTATGCTTGTAAATATATTCCAAAGAAAACAAATTAAAGTTTGGTATTAGAATCACTATTTGTTCTGTGTGAGCCACTTGTGCACAATAAGGTGAAATTACACATATGCAAATCAATATCGATTCTCATATTTTTTATTATTATATGTTATTATAGCCCTTGATTCTCTTCTTTTGTATTTCAAGACAATTCAAAGTCAAAAATCATTAAAAAAATGAAGATTTTGAAATCATTAACAATTTGCATACAATAGTTTCAAAATTGTGTTTGCCTCCCTAAACTAACAATTTGTCACCGTTTGCTACATTTGAAATAATTCCGTCAAAAGCAAACGTTAGTCGGTCCATGTGCCCCTCTCGTGAGGGGCACTCTAGTCATTTCAAGCCTTTTTCTTTTCCATCTTGCTTAAATATGTTTATCATTCCCAAACCCATTTAAGCAAGAGGGAAAAGAAAAGGCTTGAAAACGTGAGGGGCACATGAGACTGACTAACGTTTACTTTTGACGAAAGTAATCCGGATGTAGAAAACAGTGACAAATTGGTAATTTTAGAGAGGCAAAATGCAATTTTGAAACTATTGTATGCAAACCCTTATTTTAGGTAATACCTCAGGGAGGCAAACAAAGTGTACTAAAAAATAGCAAAAACAAGGCAAAACACAAGAAAATAGCTCACGGAAGAAGCCTGGAACAATCTACTTCTGCAGAACGAACAAAATAAATGAAGATTTTGAAAAATAGAAGCCCGGACATGCCCCATGAAAAACACCCATGTGTCTCGAATTAAGATCATATGAAAGACCTTAGATTGTACTATACCAAACTAGTAGAGCAGCCACACCATCAAGGCATGATCTTGTGCCTCGCAAGGCACGCCCCTATGAGTCAAGGGTTGTCAAATTCGTACAAAAAAAAGATCATGGAGCATGAGTTTCAAATGGTGAACACCCCTGTGCCTAAGCTCCTGATATGGCTATGGGGGTGTTTAGTAATCTCTTAATGGTTATTCAGAGGCTTATCTCTTAATGGTTCAAAACCTATGAATCATTAAGTGATAAAAAGATGCTGAATGATTAATAGGTAACCTCTGAATGGTAAACCTCACCCAATTCATCATATTTTTAAAACTTACCTTATAATGAATTTTTGAACCATTAAGAGGTAGACTCTTACTGGTTATTCAGAGGTTATTCAGATGCTGAACCATTAAGTGATAAAAAGATGCTGAATGATTAAGAGGTAGCCTCTGAATGGTAAACCTCACCCAATTCATCATATTTTTAAATCTTACTTTATAATGAATTTTTGAACCATTAAGAGTTAGACTCTTACTGGTTATTCAGAGATTATTCAGATGCTACCAAACAACCCATATATATATATATATATAGATTGCTCATTTGCATGGAGAGCACCTCTAAAGCCTCCATTTACGTTTTTTTAATGCTATAATTTGTATTTTCAGCTTAGTAGGTAGTTTGTTATATCATTCCAATATTTTGAACCATCAATAACCGTTCATATTTTGTTACTTTAATGCAATGATTGGCTAGTTTTTTTTACTTGAATGGGTGAGATAACTTAGAAATACACGTTTTTGAATGTTTGTGTTTGATTTACTTTTGGTGTGTGTTATTACAAACAAGCTAGGATTTTTACATTGAAGTGACCTAACCTTCAACTAGAAACTTACTTTTTAACTTCATGTGCTGGTAATTTTCACATTTTCATTTTCTATGTAGACGTGTGTTGAAACATCTAACGGTGGCTAGGAGTTTTTAGTTAGTAACTTTTGACTTGGGGTTCTTTTCTTTGTATTTATGTATTTTGATATTGTGTGACTAGATTATCTATAAACAGTTGGTTTTCATTTGGGGAGATAGGATCATAACCAAATAAGGATTTCGTGTGAGTTATTTCAACTACGCGGGGGTAGCGACAGTTCGAAGCTACTTTTGTATTTAACTTAGTGCGATAGGATCCCTAATCATGAATCATTCTCAACTTTACTTTTACATACATAATCATCAATGGTGCTTCATGACCCAAAGATTACTACCCTTGTCATCCCAACTTAGTGGCTCGCCATAGGATCTTCAGGATTCTTTCGAATTGATCTCTAGTGAAATCATCTTTCAAACAACAAACGTAATCGTTTTCAAGGAGTCGAACCCAAATAGCTACTTGTGAATTGGTCGAACTACTATTTGTTTTGCTTACTTTCAATGATTATGTGTTAGTTATCTAGAACTTAATTTTACAAAGCTAAAACCTCTTTTTGGATCAAACTAAAAAACGATTGAGATTAAGTATTAGGAGCCTCTAAATCGTTGGAGCAAACCTAACAAAAAAGGATAAAGGATAATCTTTTAACCGTTCTTAAACAACACAATAGAGCTTTAGCAATTAAGATCCTCTTGGAGGATGACTATAAGCCTATGGTGCAACCTTGGAGAGAAGTTAATCTAAATGTTTAGGAAGCGGTTAAAAAAGAGGTCACTAAACTCATTGACGTTGTGATACAAGTTGATTGGAGTTAATGATACGACTTGCAACCTATGAAGTCGATCAAGAGTTTGAAACCTTTGGATTCAAAACGAAGTTTACTCTAGTATAAATAACTGAGATGTACCTTTTACAATTTACAATCACTTAAAGAAAAAGGGAGTGGGGGACCAATTAATCTTGGTATCATTTGTTGACTTTTCTTTTCTCATTTATCAAATAGTTTGATTTGAAGAAATAGGATAAGAGGTGACCTACCACTCCAACTTGAAACATCTTTTGCAATGTAGGTGGGCCTGGTTCACAACACTAGTTGCTCATCTAACTATTTGAACGGCTACCGACTTAAAGTTCTAATTTTGATAAATCATAAATGCCATCACATCTTGCTATAAGTTGTTATATGTACAAGCAAGTACAAGTGACAATTAAATCCAGCTATATAACTAAATTAAGTAAAATCAATTTTATGATTTACATTATACCCGGATGATGTTGTAAGCTCACAACCGTTTTAACACGAAACAAATTTTGATTCCAGTTTCATTTTAGTTGTGGTTTTATAAGCCATGTTTGATGTTAAAATAACCACTCAGCTTTAACACAAAGAAAAAAAAGATATGACCCGCTTTAGTTCGTTCACCTCGTTTTCTTTTCAGCTAACTAATTATTGTTGTTTCGCTCGCTAGAGACAAGCATACAGTGAATCTAACTAGCTAGGAACGAATCTATAGCATCAACATTTTAATCTTGGATTTCAGAATGTACAGAGCAGAATAGAAACCGATCGATCAAGAGTTACGAAGCTTTTACAGACTAACAGCTCTTGATGTAAGCTCCAATTCTCCTTCCACAGCACCCTTGATGACTTCTGTTTCTTCCTGAAAACCATCATCCATTATTTACTTCAGTCACTAGTTCAATTTCAAGTGTGGTTCAATAATAGAGGTAGTAAACTAGACGTGTCACGCTTTGATAACTGATCAGGGTTTAACTTAATGATCATGATCATGGCACTTGGCTAATTTTCAGTGATCTTGATTGGCTATTATGTGTTCAAGTAACATGTTTAAGAATACATATAAACATCACTTACATACAAGTTCTTGTACAATTGTTGATTTATCTTGAGGTTTTCACACTGTTTAATAAGAATTCCAAATATACAACCGCCCCCATTAATCGCTGTATTTTATTTGTAAGCTTTTATAAACTGTTTTATCTAGTTATTGAGGTCAACTTCATTAAGCGTAAAGCTTACCTTTGTGTTGTGTGTTTTCTAGGGTTTAAAGGTGTGATCTTTAGCAGGCATTAGTATGGCATAGGTAGCAGGAGATGGTATTGAGGATTGGGACATAGTTATATACATGTTATCGAAGTAGGGATGACAATCCAAACCCATGTCTAATTAGAAAAGTGCATCTCATACCTAGTCCAAAATCCGCCGGGTATGTATTGGGTATTTACCCGTTGGTATCGAGCATACCCAAAGATAATTGGGTATACACTAGGTTTAATACCCGTGTTTATAATGAAATTATAACCATTATATTTAAGATTTAAGGATTTGGTTTCATTAACTCATGCATGGAAAACGTTTTACTTAATTTTTCATCTAAAACTTCCTATTATAAAACATTTCCCCCCAAAAAATGCCACCTTAAAACCTTGATTTATTAAATAAATGCCGGGTATCTATCAATACATCATTTTACTAAAAATGACTTCCACTTATGTCAAGTTACTCTAGTTGGAGATTAGAAGAATGGAAGAATGAGAGAGAAAATGGTACTAAGGAATTTGGGGATAATATAATTAAAATAATAACAAACAAGAAATATAATACAAATAAAATTAATACAAAGATAAAACTATTTTGGGTATATAACCGGGTATACATGTATGCTTAACAGAGGAAATGGGTTGGGTTAACGGCCATATCATGTCATCCCATACCCGCGAAAAAAAATAAAAAGTGATCCCATACCCGGTCCCCTGACTCCACACCCGTCCCGGATGTCTCGAGTTTTGGGTATTCCATTCGGGTTCGGTGTAAGAAAATAGATGTAGTAATATGTCATGGTGATGTAGCAATCTGTCAAAACAATGAAAAACAGATGGAACATGTGTAGAATTTTAGTACTTGTGTCGTGTATAATCACTGTTTTGAAAGCGATTTAAGCTCTACCGGGGTGCAAATAGATGCTGATCGCTCCTCAAGGTTAACACAGAGATTAACCAATTGTGAACTCAAAGCAATCGATGATGGAGGTGAGATCATGAGACGAATGAATGATCAGGAGGTTAGAGATGATACACAGTTATTAGGGTTAAACTTCCCAAAAAAACTGCCAAAGAAACAGATTAAGGAATCAATGATGGAGATGAGATCATGTTATTTAACTTTCACATTCCCGGTTTGAGTCCTACAAATTTGTAAATAAATTGGACGACACCACTGGAGGAGTTTGAACTTGGGGTAAGAGGCGAAAGGCATACGAGCTTTCCTTAGGGGGCGTGCCAATTGGACTAAATTCATTAAAAAAAATTAACTTTCACATTCCAGGTACCTTTTTTTAAAATTGCAGTGTCAAAGATGCCAAGCCCAATGACCTTTGGGTGAACGGAGTATGATTTTATTCTGGGTATAATTAATTTCTATCTAATTAAATTTAAAGAATAGAAAACGAAAGTATACCAGCGGATGCGTTGAATATAGATATCTTTTTAATGCGTCATTTCCATAAAGAATCTTTGCACCAGTTCCTGGCTCGTCTACTGATCCAATGGCCTCTTCATCAACCACAACTGCATCAATTCCTTGATTAGTAGGGTTTGGAACCTGCAAGGCGCCACAAGTGATTAAATCATCAAAAAACACATACACAGTAGACAATATCACTCGAATGGGTGTTTATCAACAACCTATCCTCAACGATTAACAACCAAAAGTATCATCATTTTAATGCATAACCATAAACTGGCATGTAAAAAGTCATGATGAGTTGGGTTCCTTTTTGGTTAAGTCTTTCTTTTAATTTCTACTTGTTAGTATTAAAATGAAACGCAGAGTAACCCATTTTCACATAAACGAGTCGAAATTCCCACCCCTATGACTCTCTCCAACAAAATGGTCACCCTTGAAGCATAACTAAGGATGAGTGACATATACGTAAAAAAATGGGTCAAAGCCTAGCAGCTGAAGGTCAGACACTTGACAGCTTCAACTTCATTCATGCAAAATGAGAGGTTTATTTGAATGTAGTTCAGGATTAGATGTGTAAATGCGAAAAGTGTTCGGGTCAAAATGGTCATCTTTTGGTGTGGTAAGTGACCCACTGACACTTCTATTGTTATCTTTAATTTTGTGAGCAATAAACGAGTTAAATATGATTCTATGAGAACAAAAACTAAATTATTACAGTAATCTACATTTCGGAATATAATGATTTAGAGGTTGTAGGCATTACAAATACACTTTAACCAACTTCCAAACTGATCCACCCATTTGACCCGTTTGAGATAGAATCTAACCCCAATCGACCCGTTCAAAAGTATATTGATCAAAATTGATTCCTCTGTAACATGACCAAATAGAATTTACCTCAAACATAGAATCCACGAGAATATTTTCTAATATGGCTCTTAGACCTCGTGCACCTGTGTTCTTGGCAATTGCTCTCTTTGCAATCAATCTTAATGCAGTATCAGTAAAATGTAACTTTACCTGCAATACAAAGTGGAATCAATCATGTAGAAGCATTAAATCACGTGAAAGAGAAAAGATTACGACTACACCATGTGGCAAACAAGATTTTACATTGTTCATGGCGAACATCCTTTTGTACTGCTTCCCAAGAGCATTTTTTGGCTCTGTTAGAACCTGTAATATATACATTATAAATATTAAATATAATTAGCTTAACTGAATTTCTGATGCTTAACAGAAAAATCTTCAAAAAGTAAATTCTATTTAAATATATACATACATAACAGATATGAACATATATTACAAACCTGAAGAAGTTGATCTTCATCTAGAGCAGATGAACTCACTAGAATAGGAAATCGACCAATAAACTCAGGGATTAACCCATATGCAACAAGGTCGCCACTGTCTACCTGGAATTCAAAGCAGCATTAATAATTATTTGAAATGTTGAAAAAATGTTCAAATTATTCCAAGTAGCCATGAAGAAATTGGTTATTACAGATTCTAATAGAGAAGATGTGACAACAGCATTGGTTAAACCACCACCTCTCATATTAGCCCTCACCGGAGCCCCAAACCCAATAGATGAATCTTGTCGCCTGGGACAATGGTCAAGGATTAAAAAAATCTATTAACTAAGAATATATATTATATTGAATCTGCCAGTAAGCAGCAAGCTATATTTGGAAGTGAGTGAGACACTCTTTGGCGATGGAGTCTCTGGAGCTATGGCGAAGGCACATTCATGATGTACATGAGGTGAAGGGCATTCGTGATGTACACAAGGCAAAGGCGCCCTCATGACGTATGCAAGCGCACCAATTTATACTCCATATTTGATAAACATAACCCATTACTACACATTTAACAGCTGAAACAGTAACATACATATCATGCAATGCAATATCACTAGTAGTATAAAACAAATAAAGCAAGTCTATGTAATCAAGGTAACAACATAAGCAAATCATAATTTAGAAGAAATGGGGCTCAAGCATCTCTTAAAGTCTAGGGCTAAACTAGAAGTCATCTTCAATAATACCATACAAGATCCAATCAAGGGTACTATTATCACAAGGAGTTCCAGGTCTCAGTCTCTAGAATACTCGTTCAAAAATAGCACCATCACAACCTGCTGGTTTTGAAAACATTGGGCTTTTTACAGAATAATGGTCATGTGAAAATGTAGTGCGCTTATTCAAGAATGTGCTAAAATGTTATGCCTTAATGGCCTCGTTTAATGCTACACGATGACCTATCGCCCTGCGTAGGCGTGCTTTTCTAAAACACTCATAGCAAGTGAAGAGTGCATTACATACCTCTCAGAGATGGTTTTCTCTAAATCTACAAAGGCTCCACCACATATAAAAAGGATATCTTTTGTATCTACCTGCAAGAAAATATTGCAAACAACAGATCAACTATTATTATTCAATATTAAAGAGCAAAAATTTTGATTGTAGCTAACAATTTAATCTTTTGCATCTACCTCCTAAATTTAATATTCATCTCTTATCTTGTTTTATAGATAGCTAACAATTTTGATTGTATGCTTAAGTTGTTAGTTTGATATAAAGGGAAAGGAATGGACATTAAATAGCAAATGATTTTGATTCCTAATTATATCTTTTGATCATTAACAAAACATAACATGATAGTCTTCTTCACAAATATATCTGATCATTCAGCTCATTACGCAGCTTTATTAATAGTAAACAGAAACTACAAGGAAATAAGGGTACTAGGAGCAACCACGTTGAGCCCTTGACCCCTCCCAATAGGAGTGTGCCATGTCATTTTACCTATTTAACTCTTCTCCAACTCTTGGGAGCTCTTGGGATGGGGTGCACCCGAAAATTGAGCCCTTGACCTCTTTGCCAATTAATACTCACTTGCATTAATTATATTTAATACATACACACACAAATACCCGCCTAAAATGACGAGCTGCCCAACTCACCAATATTCTCGTGGGATCAACCCACCACACCGGAAATGGGATACACGTGAGCTCAAGGAGAGATCATGAGTGGAACTCATGGGTGATTCTACCTAAGAAATGACCACTCCCTAATAATCAATGATAGCCCTTTTTATAAAGGGTGGTAGATATGTAACCTGGATATGTGTGTTTGCAAATATGGGCATCTCATAAAAACTGAGTTCTTTTGTTGTTTCACTGGAAATACAAGGTAATAAAGTTCCTATGTTTTGAGATGTACACTTTCCCAAAGTGCAAAGACTTGATATTTTCTGTATGCCACATTGCCCGTGATCTAATTCGATTCACCTCCTCATATGGATGAAAATATTATGGGAGAGTTTCTTGATTTGTGTGTTATGTGTACTATCTTAAGTTTTAATGGACTCCATCTACCTCCTTAAATGAAAGTCCCTCCGGTGTTCATCAACCTTAGCTTCCATGACTTGTTGTAGTGTTCTTATAGTTTCCTTCTACCAAAAAATACATATCATGCTCTTAGGATACCAAGGAACTTCAAATGATGGGGAGGAACTATTATCATACCGCACTAGATGTGACAGAACATGTGCATACCAATACTATCATATCATGCTCAAGGGTGAAGTATTAATTCACAGATGGTATGATATATCATACCAATATTTCACCCACGATAACCATCTTCAAGGGTGTAGTATTAAGACTACCGTTGGCCATCTTAGTTTTGGTGTCGGTATTAAGTTTAAGATTGGTTCCTTGCATCTTGAACAGTTCCTTCAACCCGAAACAATGAATATCAAGAACCCATGCAGTATTACCACATCAAGAAGAAAAGCAAATAGCTACCATAATGGTCATGTATAAGTGATGTCAGATATGAAGTAGACCTCAATCTACTACCACCAAAATAACCAAAAATACATTCGACCTAAGTGGTTCATCAATTAAGTCCATGGTGGTTTCTTTACGAACATTGATTGGTAATCATAGTGATTGTCTTGATTTTAAAAAGCGAGAAGCGCACCAACGCAACAAATCTGAGACCGAGACAGTGAGACACGAAGCGCAAAATCGTATGCAAAGCGCAACGTATTAATGTAATTTTTTTATATTAATTCCATGTAATATTTACACCTAAATTAGACATGTTAGAACAAATTGGAAGTCAAATATGATTAAAAAAACTAAGGATGCAATGTGTAATGTGGTAAAAGAAAGAAGTAAAACAGTTAGCAATCATACAAAGAAAAAGCCTTCTAACCCTATATATCAGTCATCTCCAATTAGCTCTACATCTCCCTTTTCCTTGAGTGTATAACCTACAAAACCTTCATTTACGCATCTCCATCCTCCATATCCCCCACTTTAACCCTAAATCAGCCGTTGTCGCTACTAACTATATCCCATAACAATTTGATATGAATTTAGTTAAAAAAATATATAAAAATTAATTTCACCAAAAAATTAAAACAATGTAATCAACATCTTATGATTCGAGATGTGGGCTCTCCCAATATAAAAGACTTGGTTATATTTGGAATGCATCAATCGACTACCACAAATGGCTAGTTAAAAATATGCCTAGCTTGACTGACAAGCAAAAACTAATAGAAGGAAACAGAGATCAATTATAAAGAAACAAATTATTAATTTGGTAGTAAGAAGAAAAAAAACCCTCGACGATAATTAAAAAAATCCAACCCCTTTGCTTATTCAGACAGTTACCCATTGGATTGGCAATCATACATCTTACCAAACTATCATTTTATATCAGCACCAAGCTTAATAATGAACTTAATGTTTCAAGTGTGAATTCATATCCAATTCGACTATCAGCTAATACCAACTTCACATATTTTTTGTGCATAAAATATATTTGTGTTGTATTATTTGCTGCTCCTAAAAGCCTGACAAGTCAAAAGGGTAAAATAGTTTCAATTGTAGTGTTTTCATATGAGTTTTAGTATTACGTTACTTGTGTTAAGCATTGGAAAGTTATACCATGCAAACGCATTTGAATGTCCTACTCCGTTAAGAAGTAAAATGCTAGAAAAGAACTCCTAACCTGACCATATATATAACATGCTTCCTGATTTATGTGCTCTATCATTAATGTAACAACACGATATGAAAAAAATGACACTAGTCATTCATGGCTGGCAATTCTGGCTCACTATACAAGAAAAATATATATTACATATGAGAGATGGACTCCCCACTGATTCCAAACAGAAGTTGTGCAGAATTAACTCCACTTAGGAGGCAAAACACAACAAAAGCAATTAAGTTCAAACCTGAATGCCATCACCAGGAGGCTGCTTTCGAGCTCGATTATCAGGAACATTTACAATCTGAATATAACAATCACAAACATTTCAAAACCAGGCAACAATGCATAAAATTCCAGAACTTCAAATAGGATAAAGAACACCAAATAGAAAAGTACTTATGCATAAACACCACTCACAGTTCCTTCAAGCATTTTAAGCAATGCTTGTTGAACCCCCTCTCCAGATACATCCCTGCCGCTATTTAAACTTTCGGCCTGCATAGACGTCGAAGTTACTCATTAGAAATATAAATATAAATGCATCCATGTCTTCCTCCGTAACTCTAAAAGACCACAACACCTTTCTAGTGATCTTATCAACTTCATCTAAGTAGACAATTCCTTGCTGAGCCGCTTCAACATCGAAGTCAGCAGCCTGAAACCAAATGCGACATACAATCAACACATAAAGAAAAGGGAAAAAATACTGTGAAGCATAACTTTATGAAAAAAAAATGCTCCTTCTAAAAGAAAATGAGAACCCGCTTTCATTGTGCACATAAAATAGAGATAAGCCACCATTTAGTGCCAGGTTTTTTAAATGAGTAAATATATTACGAATTTAGGATGGTATTTTGGAAACTTGAATCAACAATAACATGCCTTCTAGGCTTCTATCTTTTTCATGTGTATATATCGAGTTACTAAAAAAAAGTAAGGTGCAAAAGGGAACTCAATTCAGCATTTCCATCATGTTTAGGTTTCGTTTTAGTAAATTAATGGCCATTGACATTCATCTCATAAGTGATGCTTTAGTAAGTATATCCTAACAAGCTCACAAATCAGGTTTACAAGAATATGTACTTACCACAAGGAGCTTATACAATATTGATTCCACATCTTCCCCAACATAACCTGCCTACAGAAGCTAGAATTACATAGACATAGTGTGTGTTTCACCACAAATCATTATGGTACAATTTATTATCAAACCTGCCTGTGTCAATGTAGTAGCATCAGCAATGACGAAAGGCACATTGACAACACGAGCTAAGGTTTTGGCAAGTAATGTTTTCCCTGTCCTTTCAGTCAAATAAATCATATTATAATATGTATATTAAAACAAAAACATCCAAAAGACAACCAAAAAACAAGATCTATTAGAAAATACAAGCTTTTTGAAAGTAAAATCAACAATATGCATCTAAAAGAAGAAATGATAACCTGAGCCAGTTGGACCCATTAATAGAACATTACTCTTCTCTAACTCAACATCTTGGTTTTCATCCGAACTGGTATGAAAATCACTTCTAGATACCATGGAATTAAGAGAAAAGATCCTTGGTTAACAAGAACCCAAAACAGGGTATAAAATATCATTGGTTAACAAGAACCCAAAGGCCAAAACAGGGTATAAAAATATACAATATTGAGATCTTCATATTTAATGCTACATCTCAGATGTCAAATTAAAAAAAATGATTACTTAACAAGAATGAAATACTCACTTTCTATGCTTAGAGACATGATAAATTCTCTTGTAGTGGTTGTAAACAGCAACTGAAAGCACCTGCCACATAGCACAATATTGCATAAAGTTACAAAGCAATAATGAAAGTAAACTCCAAAGAAAATACCATCATGATAAAGTCCCCTTTCCCACCCACTAAGTCTATAACCAGCACTATATCAAGATATCAAGAAACAAGATATAAACAGTTGAGGAAACTCAAGTTTATATTCCGGCCGGTAGAATATACATACATACAGTCAAGTTGAACTGAATTAAATTTTCCAAAAGAGAATATTTTTAGCATATACCAGCTTAGCAACTTTGCAAGCAATCAACCGGATCATTATTCATTATGACATAGATAAACTAGACACAATGCATATGAAAGCATAAGCAAGCAATACATATTTAACCAATACCAACTAAATCAGACACCTTTTTCGCTTGTTCTTGCCCAATTACAAACTCATCAAGGCCTCTGCAAATCTCCTTCGGTGTCGGCAACCCTAACCCCAACTTTGATCCACCCCACCACCCACTCTTACTCTGCCCATCACCACCACCACACTCCACCTCCTCCTCCCCCACCCCACCACCACCATACACCTTCTCCCCACCACCGTAAGACCTCAACTTCTCCCACATTTTCGCACCCGCTTTCGCGTTTTCGTCACCATCAATAGCAACAGCTCCCACCTCACCTTCTTTTCCACCTCTAACCCTTCCAATCTCAATAAAACTCCCCTGAAGAACAGGCTCTAGCTTAAAAGGCCTAAAATAGTAAGCAGTTCTGCAATTAGGGCACATGTTAAGAGCATGATAAATGCCAACATCGGAAGTGAGTGATAACGGACGGTTTGAAAAGAGTAAAATCATGAACTGTGAACATCTAGGGCAGTTAACTTGAGCTTTAATTTGATCAAACTTGTCAGAACTGCCTTCCCATTTATGTCGATTTTGTTGAAACCCTAAAAACCCAAATTTGAAATAGTTTGATCGATGAAGTGGTGACGGTGTGTTGAAAAGGTATAACGGTGTATAGTGATGGCAATTTGAAGATGATGATGAAGATGTAATTGATCGATATGGTATGATTTGCTTACTGATGATCTTCAATTTCCACCTGAACATAGCAGACATGGTTACCTGTGTCTTCAGTTCTTCGTAACAAAATAAATGAAAGATATAAGAATTAAGAAGAGTATGTGACAGTGTGCGCGTGTGTCATTTATTCAAGTTTATCCGATAACAAAAAGGGGCTTCTGGATAATAATTCTATTTGTTATTGGTATATTGGTATTCATTTGTTCTAACTATTATTTTTTGTTTTTTACTGGTCTCAACTATTAAATTGGCTGTTAACGGTCCCAATTTTTATCATTTTCGTAACCACTGGTCCGTCGTTAAATTTTTTTTAACGCTGTTAAGTTTTTTTCAAATTTAAGACCGATGTTTTAAGCCTTTTGATCATAAGGATAATACAAGTCGATTGATGGAAAAATTACCTCAAAACGGCACTCCGAACAACGAATTATCCTTCCGGTCAAAAGGCCTAAAACATCAATCGAAAGGCCTAAAACATCAATCGAATCGTATTATCCTTCCGGTCAAAAGGCCTAAAACATCGATCTTAAATTTGAAAAAAACTTAACGGCGTTAAAAAAAATTTAACGACGGACCAGTGGTTACCAAAGTGATAAATTGGGACCCTTGACAGCCAATTCAATAGTTGGAATCGGTAGAAGACAAAAGGTGATAGTTGGGACCAATGAAATCCAATATACCTTTCTGATTCACAGAGCGTTTCAAATCGGTTATCAGTTGAATCCAGTGTCTGATATTCTTTTCAAATGGTTAAATCAAACCGAATGTTTTAGGTTTATGTGAAAACAACAAAATTGTAAAAATATACTATATTATTGGAGAGTTTGAAAAGAGGTAAAGTAAGTTTAAACCGTGAAACTACTAGTAATGGTTTGGTTTGAAGTTTAATTTAGACGTATCTAGTATAAAGATTAATTGAGATGTTCTAGCTCAACTGTGAGCACTTTTAGTTTAGAGAAGAGTTGAGACGCTTTAACATTTTAAGCTTATCTATCTCATGTTTTTAGTTTACTAACTAGATATAAGACGGGGTCGTGCGATAAGGTGGTAAGGTCTCACATATGTCACGCGTTGATAAATAAAAGTTTCATATCGCGTACATTACGGTGCGTAGTTGTTATCTGAATGACGAAGATATATCAAAATTTAGAGGTAAAAAAATTTAGCATAATCATCATCCAAGTGATTCGTACGGTTCGGATATATTCAAATAAACCATAGAATCAACCGATTCAGTATCACATGTTCACAATTGTTTTAATTCAATTTTGGTTGTTTTTGTACGAAATAGGATGCAAGAAATGAAGGAATCAAATCAATAGATGAAACCCTTAAAAATGGGGTATTGGATTTTAATACTCTCAACTATGGAGTATTAGTCGCTGTCAACACTCTCAACTTAACATGTGTCACTCTGCTTTTATACCGCACCGCATAAGCATGTCACGTAGGATAATAACGTCGTGTGGACAAAAACGAAGTGACACCGCAAGTGAAAGATTAAGTTGGGAGTGAAGGTGACACTGTAGTTGAGGAGTATGTGACACGTCTTCTGGTGATTTGTAGTCTAGACAGTAGAATTACTAGTACAACAACTCACTTAAAAAAAGAAAAGAAAATGATCACTTTACAAAAGTGTTTCAATTAAAAAGAAAATGATCACCTTATAAACGTCTCAATTAATATTGAAGTGATCACCTAACAAATGACTCACTTAAGAAGGAAGTGGTCACCTAATTTGACAACATCTCACTTAGAATGAAAGTGATCATCAACAACAACCAAGGTAGATGAGTTTGATCATTGAAGTTCCTTTACTGCTTTTTATCTTGATGACCGATCATGATCAGTGTTGTAGAACTCGCTAGGCGGTAGTCGGGCGGTGAGGTAACTTGGAGCTAGGAATCGGGATTAATCGTAATTAATCGGTTTAGTGTTTTTATATGTAAATTTCATTTTTATACATATATACACACACTGATATGAATATAATACTTCCACATTCATGGATTTTGAATTTTTATATGTAAATTTCAGTTTTATACACACACAAACACACACTATTGCGAACGTAATACTTTAAAATACATCAAAATTCTAAGTTTTGATCGTGAAAAGTGAAATTAACACATAAGGTTATGTATTTAAGGACTATAACCCATGGGTTATGGATCGGATCGATAAACTGAAGGTTTAAAACCCATTAAAAAGCTTTGACTTTAGTTGACCGATTACTACGATTAGGACCGCCTAGCACCGCCTAGGACCGCCTAGCACCGCCTACCGATTAATTGACCGATTTTAGGAAATCGACAAGGTAATTCACCGATTACCGATTAATCACCGATTAATCGACCGCCTAGACCGATTTTTACAACACTGATCATGATAGACGATCACGACGATAACCTTTAGTGCTTTTCATCTTGATGACCGATCATGATAGACGATCACGACCTTTATCGTTGCAATTTCAAGTTTTTTTTCTTTCTTATTATTGAATGTTATAACTTGTGCAAAATCACACTCCTAATCCATTAACTATAAAACACTATTTTAACACTTTTAGAAAGTTTTTTGTATCCTTACCAAGTATAATCTTACACGACATTTGTAAGATTGCATTTTAAAAAAACCAAAGCATTAGAGATTTAGAGATGTTTTCCTCATTTGTTTATATCTTTAAGTCATTTAAACAAATTAATACGTTACCGTTTAAAAGATGTTGTGAATTCTCTATTCATAGAAGATACTCGATGTTGGATAGTCTTCTGGTTTAAAAATTTTTTATATATAAAGCTCACAATAAAGTTTTTCACGCCCTTGATAAAATTAGGAGAAACTTTCTTTGGAGAGGGGATGAAAAAAAACACGGGGTAAGTTGGGAGGTCATGTGCAAGAGTAAAGCCGATGGAGGCTTGGGTTTCACGTGTTTAAAGAACCTTAACTCTAGCCTTTGAGTAGAATGGTGGTGGACTGGTGGCGTTTTAAAACCGAAGACAACATATTATGGAAGAAGGTCATCCCATGCATACATACAAGTAGCCCTTGATAAAATTAGGAGAAACTTTCTTTGGAGAGGGGATGAAAAAAACACGGGGTAAGTTGGGAGGTCATGTGCAAGAGTAAAGCCGATGGAGGCTTGGGTTTCACGTGTTTAAAGAACCTTAACTCTAGCCTTTGAGTAGAATGGTGGTAGACTAGTGGCGTTTTAAAACCGAAGACAACAGATTATGGAAGAGGGTCATCCCATGCATACATACAAGTAGGGGTGTTCATTATTCGAATACCATTCGAATTATTCGAAATTCGATTCGAATCGAATTCGATTAAGGCCATTCGAAATCGACTTTCAGTCATTCGAATTCGATTCGCATTCGATTCGAATAATTTTGTCGAATGTGGATCGAATACGAATATGATTTTCTGTATTCGCATTCGATTCGCCCAATTCGAATAAAAAATTTATATATTTTTAAATATATTTTTAATATATCTAATTAATTATCTATATATGAATATGATTTAATGGGTTTGAAGTAAAGTTAAAAATACTCAAACTCAACACATTACCCAATCTTAATTGTTGTTTCTGCATATGAACATGATTTGGTGCTGTGACAGCTGCTTAATTGTTGTTTCTACAGGTTTTTAACTTGTTTATAGTCTTTTTTTGTGTTTGATTATGTAGTTTTAGACCTTTTGTTAACATGTTTTAGACTTGTTGATGTGCTAGTATTTTGCATATTGTTTGGGTGATGTTTTGCATATTGTTTGAGTGATGTTGTAGATTTATGTTATGTTGGTGTTACATTTGTATTGTAACTTGATGGTTTGTTTATTTATATTTTTTAAAGCGAATACAATCGAATCTATTCGAATTCGATTCGAATAACTTAATCGAATCGAATACATAGATTTTTACTCGAATGTGGATCGAATACGAATACAGTTTTTAAAAGTCCCAATTCGACCAATTCGATTCGCCTAATTCGCCCAATTCGCATTCGATTCGAATGAACACCCCTACATACAAGTAGCCAAAAGACAAGAGTTTATTCCTTCAAGAGTTGATTGCCTTTCAAATGATAACTGAGTTTGGAAGGGTGACTCTAATGGCCACTTCTTAGTATGTTCTTAACGAAAAATTTTGGAAACCCCTCACAAAAGGTTAATACCCTTGCTTGGCGCTCGGAGCTTAATCGTATCCCAACTTTACAAGCTCTTATACGACATCGTGGATCGGACCTATACCCATTGTGTTTATTAATGTCAGAACATGTAAAGCATCTTTTTATATCGTGTTATTTTGCAAATATGATGTGGAGTTTTGTTAGTAGTTGGTGTAAACTCCCGTCAATATTTTTTAATCCGAGCATGGCTTGCTTGGATTTTCAGATCATCTATATTCATGTGATAAAAGTTGTGACCGTTACCAGCCAATTTAATAATTGAACCGATAAAAACCAAAAAGTAATAGTTAGAACTGTTAAAAACGAAAAAAAAATTTACCACTCATATAAAGAAATAATGCACATACATGATGGACCCACAAGAAATCATACTTTCCCTCATGTTCCATCACAATAATCTTTTAAATACATCATATTTACTTTACATTTGATACTTATCGTATTTACTTTACATTTGATAATTATCATGAGACGAATTATCACGCCGAATGGTTAATACAAGGAACCTCATTTCGTTAATAAATGAACCCTCATTTTGTTTGTGGAAAAAATAGAAGAATCAACTAATTGATTGAATCATTAAAAGAGTTAAGTGAACATGAAGATAGAGATCTAAATTCTTAACAAAGGTTACATGATCCATATAGAAAATAGAAGAATCAAAGAACCGATTGAATCATTAAAAGAGTTAAGTGAACATAAAGAGATAGATCTGAATTCCAAACAAAGCTTATATGATTCATATTCTAGTAGGAAGTGTTGCCGTAAGTGGTGGCAGGTTACTTGTACAATTAATATCCATCAATTCAAAATTTATTCATTTAAATTAGGTTTATTGGATTTTATACTTTTAACTATGGGGTATTAGCTGCTGTCGGTCCTAACTAAGACCCTTACTCTCACTACTCCCAACTTGACATTACACTTGTTGTATCACTCCCGTCATTAGAAAACACTAACATAATTAGTGTTTGGATCAAAAGTGTCACTTTGCTAAGTTAAGGTAATAAAAATTAACTTTTTTATGTAATTTATATAACCAATCCCCCCCTATTTCATCTTTGACGGAAACCATTGGGTAGCCAGAGCTACTCCGGCGAGCTCTTAATGATTGTTCCGGCAGCCTCCACCATCACTAACCTTCTTGGCAATAACCGCCGCCGTGTTACTATAACCCCTCCATCACAATAACCAGAACAACTGAACATGCCAATCAGTTCACTGTGAACATTCACTGTCACCGAACTCCGGAATCTCCCTGGAAAACTCACCGCCTCATCATTCTCTACTCTTAACCTCAATCATCATTCATTCACACGGTCAAATTCAACAACACACACATACAATAATCCATTAATTACACACTCACTCACATATTTTGTTAACTAAAAATTGGTATTAATCAATCGACCTATACAAATTGCTACTGATCAATCGATCTATACAAATTGGTGTTAATCAATCAATCACACACTCACTCGATGAGAAACGTGGTGGTTGTAGGAGGTGGCTGGGGTGGGTTTATCGCCGGATATGGTGACCGAAGTTGGTGGTGGTGATAGGTCATGGGTGGTTGTTGAGGCAGATGCGGTGGGTCTTGAAGCCTGATGAAGGTGTATTGGTTTGTAATAATTGTCATATTGTCATTGAAATGGATCAAGAACAATAACTCTTTATTTTACTTTTTAGGTTACAATAATTTTGACCGGGGGTCGGTTGAGTGGTTAGCGATGGTAGTGGTTGTAGGAGCTGGCAGGGGTGGTGTTGAGGTGTTAGCAATGGTGATGGTTGTAAGAAGTGGCAAGGGTGGGTTTATCGCCAGAGAGGGTTACCGGAATTGGTGGTGGTGATGGGTGGTGGTGAGATTTATATTAAACAAAACATAATTTTTCTTCTTAACTTTTAACCCAAACACTAACAATGTTAGTTAGTGTTTTTTTTAACGATGGAGATACAAGTGTAGTGTTAAATTGGGAGTAGTGAGAGTGAGGTTCTTAGTTGCAAGTGATAGCGATAAATACCTCATAGTAAAGTATTAAAATCCAATAACCATTTAAATTAGGAGGGATATTTGACTCATGTATGTATTTAAATCATACGATTTGTCAAGATTAGAGTTGAGTTTCCATACACTTCTTTTTATTCAATGGCCCATACGTTTCCTTGTACTTGACTGGCTCAATTATCTGAACTTGCTTTCAACTGTTATTTGATTAAACTTAAATTATTCTAACTTAAATTAATTGTTACAAACTGAAATGACACGATACAAGACATATACATGGTGGCTTTAAAAAATATATTCCTCAATTACAAATTTGTCATATTTAACTGCTGTTTATTTCACAAATATCAACCTTACAAAAACGTTGGTCATGAAAGCCACTGTGTAAGTTTTGACACAAGGGGTCACCTATTTTGCGGCTTCTATAAAAGCGACTATGAGTCTTTATTAAGCATATCAAGCTATAATAAAACCATTTTAATATAGAAACAAACAATGTATGTTTTCAGTTTTGCCAAAACAACAGGAGATTATACATAAAAGTGCATCAAAACATCGTCTTACAAATGTTTTATTTGGGCAAGTAATCATAAAGCATGAAACTCCTCCATATGCTGTAGCTCTCTTCATAGCACCTGAAATAAGGACATCATCAACAAACTACTACAACCATGTCATATATAACATACATATCTGCAAATAGTAGTAAAAGTTCAAGATTCTTTACCAAGCCAAAAAACCCCGAACAGTTTTATGCTTTGAATCAAACCAAGACCACATGCTTACCTTACATGTACTATCATGAGTATGCTTTTAAACCAGATCAAGATTCAAAACCAAATCTGCTTCCTTATTCACACATATTATCATTTATAACCCTAAGACACCTATTCCACATTGTACGGACACCCATTAAAATTTGTTGATGCTTTCTTGCTAGATAGTCAAACATGCACTCTATGTGAAAGAGAAAAAAGGCTTGTTTGTTGACTAGGTGCAAGCCAGAGACAAATATAGCACAGAAAAAAAGGTTAAAAACATCTAAAAGACAGAAAATTAACAATTCAATACCTTTTTAAAAATTAACAAATTTGTATCTTTCATCGACATTGTTTCAAGTGAAAGAATCTGGCAACAGAAATAAATATAAAGAGGAATAGAGGATGCATGTCAAGAAGCCATAAGTTGTGCCTAACACGTGGCTAAAAAACAACTAGGACTGCCTTGGTTCAATAGTTCCATTTTGTAACTGTTCAGTGAGTGAACCAAGACAAATGCTTGCTTGCTTGCTTATGCCACTGTGCTTGATGAAAAAGATCGCCTTCGTGGCTTCGCATATGTTGCACACAGCGGAAGTTAGACAGCTACGCCTAGCCTTACCTAAGCGACTAGACACGGACTTGATTCTATACAGGTTGCTTCTTTGTTGCAGACTTGCACTCCCTAGCTCATAGGTGCAACTTCTAATACCCCCAGCCCAAGCCCCTAGGTAATAAGTTATCCAAAT
This sequence comes from Tagetes erecta, assembly GCA_030867185.1. Taxonomy (NCBI): domain Eukaryota; kingdom Viridiplantae; phylum Streptophyta; class Magnoliopsida; order Asterales; family Asteraceae; genus Tagetes; species Tagetes erecta. Next base: position 63,999,849 of record CM061488.1, read on the forward strand.
AATAAGCTAGTTGAATAACCTCCAAATAAACTAAAAACTACAATGAAAGTTATTAGTAACCTACAACTTCAGCCTTATAAAGTATACACACTTCTCAGTCTTTCATAATTGTGTTTAAGAACTTAAGCATAAATGTCAGACATGAGATACGAATGACCGATGTTCAAAAAATAATATGATACAAAGGACCAAACAATTACTCAGTCTTAAAAACAACACACCTATGCAGACTCAATCTACCATAATGAATAATTGAGTTTATTAAATGCATATTTTTGCAATACATTTTGTGATCAGAAGTAAAAGACAGCAACATAAAACAGTAATCCAAACTGAAAAACACAGTCCTTGAGTTCACCAAACTTTTATCAATCTTAGGAAAGAAAAGTCAAACAAAAACCAGTGAGTCATGGTAACTAAACGATCTTTGCATTAATGAGAACGGGGAAGCGAGTCTGAAGACTAAGTATTGCTTGCTATCAATAAGCTTTTCTGAATTACAAACTAAACGTACTAAACATACATATCACTGAGATGTAGTAACAGAGGCAGAGGTAGCACAGTCAAAACGGTGTCAGCGCATGAACGACACTGTAAGTTTTCATACGAGAACAATGCAAGCCCAAAATAAAGAGAAGCGAGGAGATTTTCTAGTTGTTTTAAGCTTTTAACATGAGCTTAAAAAATACATTATTTAGATATTTACCAATACCAATGCATATATTTCTTAATCTTAATGTGTGCCATATGTGCAGTTAAAAACATTGAAACTTAGGTTGACTTCAGCGAACAAAACAGGCCTGGTAATAAAAATCCCTTAAATTGATAGACATCCAAAGACTAAAACATCACAACACTGGCCAAAACATGATCCACCCCTACTTAGCAAGCAGATGATTTCATTTAACACATTAATAACTAAGGTAAACAATACGCTGTACTTAAAAGCAAAAGTTCAGATTTTGTACAGAAAATGGTTTTTATCCTCTTAACTTTAAGAAACTATTTAACCTGAATCATCCACTGAACAAGAAACTACTGTAATTATAACACATCATTATTGTAAGAGTAAATAAAGGTCATTTCTATTTCCTCAAACATAACAAGGAGCAAACAAAAGAAAATTAAGCACAGGCTAACAATATTCAATAAACCCTAATCGTGCAAATGTACACCACATCAGAAACAAACAAAACCATAAGTGTAACTACAAACTACAAGTCTATAACAAGCATCAGGTATCAATAATCTCTACTACACAAAGCAAAACACAATACAGCAACATAACAACAAAAAAACCCTAAAAATGAAAAAGGGGGAAGAAATAGAAATTGACCTTAGAGGATGAGGAGGAATGAAAATCAGTGAGATTGTGAAGATGAGTGGTGAGAAGGAGATGCGTAGATCTTGTTGTAAGCAGTTTCACCAACGAGATAGATGCCGAATGCAACGAGAGCGATACCAAGGCCAGGAGTAGCATGGCGGAACTGATTAGTGAGCATCGGATGCTTCCTCCATTCATCTCTTCTCCTGAAAAACTCGCCCGTTGGTCCTAATGGTTTCGCCATTTTTACCTTCTCGATCGTTTCTTCGCCGATTTGGGGAGATCAGAGATTGAGATTGAGAGAGTTGATAGTTGTGAACCTTTTACTAGGGCCGGATCAACCATTGTTTAGGCCCAATGCTAGTAATAATGGGTTCATTTTCACTATTTTGGGGTTTTTTTTCTCTAAGAAACCGGTTCGGATCGAGTTAACGTCGTGTAAATCGGATTGAGCTTAGATGTGCACAAATCGGTTTTTTTGAAGAACCGGTTCTGGTTCTTGTTGACGATAAAGGAACCGGTTCCGGTTTCGGTTACAAGAACCGGTTCGGTTCTAGAACCGGTTTTTGGTGAAAAAACTAGAACCTAGTGACCGGTTCCTAAAAAACCGGTTCGGGTTCTTAAAAAAAGCGGTTTCTTTCAATGACATGGGCCGAAACGTTAGGTTGCTGCAAATCTTCACTCTTCATTGGGCTTTCATTTAGAGTTTATCGTCATAAATTTGTTATATTATTTTTAACTAAATAAGTAGTAACATTAAAAACTTTAAGTATTACAAGATATATAACTTTTAAAACATTAAATAAGTAACAACACTAAAACATACCGGTTCTTCCAGGAACCGGTTTTTCCAAGAACCGGTTTTTTTAGGAACCGGTTCCGGTTTTTTTGGAACCTATAATTTGTAAAAAATAGTAGAACCTATTCAGAACCTACGGTTCGGTTCGGTTCTTCTAAGAACCGGTACTTCTAAGAACCGGTACTTCTAAGAACCGGTTTTCGGTTATTTGATCGGTTCCGGTTCCGGTTTTTTTGTGCACCTCTAATTGAGCTTAGAAAGTGGTTTTTATAGAGAAATAAGGATAAAAGAATATACCGGATTGAAACCAATTCGGTCTAAAACCAGTTTGGGCAAGTGTAACTGGTTTTATTGAGTTTGTGTTCGTCATTTTAAAAGTATATAAAAACCATTAGTTAGTAAAATCCAATTAATAAGCATGTGGGCTTAGCCAATTAAGGTTACCCCCACTTCTTTTGTAAATATAAGAAGTCGTTCTTCAACAAGCCGGGTTAATTACATGTCACAACACGACTTTCTCCTTATTTATCTCTCTTCCTTTCTTTCTCTCTCTATCTAAAGTATTTCTCACACATTAAAAGAGTCATGGTGTCTCTAATGCATGCGTATTTGCACTTGTACAATGGGAACACCATTGATGGCGATGTTGTAAGTTGGAGGGGTTCGCCTCTTCCGCATTGACGAGTCTATTATCCAGCACTAACGCTAATTTTAGAGTTGCTAATGGCATTATCTATGGGACCAAGAGTTCCAAGCATTTTTATAGAACGGCTAGATCCATGTTCTTTCGGGTATTTCTCCAACTCGATAAATCTATTTGTCATCAAACTATGGCAAATCCACACCCTTTCTACTAGAAATCAAAGTTGATCTTTGTTTTTTTTAAGATCTGGAGGAGACTAATTAGGGTCAGGTGGACTGAGTGGAGACCTGATAGGCAAATATTCTTTTGATAACTCCGATAAGGGGAGTCCAGAGGACGAGTAGACACCCAATGGGCAAATATTCGTTTAGACAACTAAGAAACCATGGTCTAGTGGACCAAGGAAAGACCCGATGGGCGATGACTCCTTTTGACAATCGATGGATGGATAAGGCAACAATGAACATATGTAGAAGATGTGATCTTCATTCGGGAAACTATCCTAAGTATACATAGTTTTTCAAGTCAACAATGAACATGTGTAAACTACATACGGGAATCCGTATGAATTCCATGTTATGGGTATTTGTCTAGTATGAATGTGTCTATATAGATAACTAAATCGTTTGCTACTGATAAATTATTGGCTAAAGTGACTTGAATTAATATGTATTCTAAAGTCTTAAGCGTTAGATATCAAATGCAAAGAGGTATAAGGTAACTCATTTAGTCCATTTCACTTAGAAACTTAACATGAGTATTTAAGGTAACTTGTTTTCAATTTAAATTATAATTTAAGCTATGAGTATTTAAGGTAACTCATTTGGTCCATTCACTTTAGAAACTTCACATGACTCATTTTACTCATTCAACCCATTCAACTAATCTTCTATTTGCCGTTAAAAAAAACTAATCTTCTATCTAAGCTAAGCTATAACTGCTTGAGTCGACCCACCTGACCCTTTTCAAACATCAAAATTGGAGAAGGTTAATACCAATTCTATTTCATTAGGGCCTTAGGGAAACCAGAGAAATCGACCATGTGTTAACCGGTTCAAATATACAAATGTCAGCAAAAAAAATACTAATAATGCCAATCAAACATGCTATTGGTGTAACACGTAACTTTAATTCCACATGAATAATTAAACACAAAACAAAATCATCTTAGCTATATAGAATAACGAAACACCACAACCTTCAGAAACCACAAAAAAGCTAATGATAATACCAACATGCTTCAACAAACAATCAAGCTTTTCTTGATACATAACTTAGAACAAATTTCAAAGGGTTATAAGAAGATAAACTTGGTAATCAGGAATTGTAATTGTGATTATGAATTGTGTAATTACATGATATATATAGACTAGAATAATACACTCTAGACCCTATACAAATAGATACTAAATAAATATGAACTGATATTTGTCTAATATCCCCCCGCAAGCTAAGGCCGGGGAGCGACTCTTAGCTTGGACCGTAAGAGCAAGAATTTTGGAGAAGGTAATGGCTTTGTAAAGACATCTGCAATCTGATCATCTGTAGTAATAAACTGAACTGATAACTGACCCCGAGCAACCTTCTCTCGAACAAAGTGGTAATCTACCTCGACATGTTTTGTACGAGCATGAAAAACAGGGTTAGCTGATAGGTATGTTGCGCCCAAGTTATCACACCATAATTTTGGAGCAGATCGGATAGGAAATGTAACTCACGAAGGAGAGCTTGTAGCCATGTCAATTCAGCAACAGCATCTGCGAGGGCTTTGTATTCGGACTCTGTGGAAGACCGAGAGACAGTCTTTTGTTTTCGTGCAGACCATGATACGAGATTCGAACCCAAATAAATGGCATACCCCCCCGTGGATCGACGGTCATCCGGGCACCCTGCCCAGTCTGCATCTGAGAAAGCGGAGAGGCTATTGTGTGTGGAGTCCGCATAAGCATGTAAAACTGAGTTGGAGTGTTGTTGGATGAGAAGCCCATGAGATATAGTACCTTTCAGATATCGCAAGATGCGCTTGACAGTGGACCAGTGATTAATAGTAGGAGAGTGCATAAATTGACAAACCTTGTTAACTGCATAGGCGATGTTGGGCCTTGATAGTGTGGCATACTGAAGGCCGCCAACAACCTATCGATATCTAACGGGGTTATCAAATGGTGGACTGTCTCCTAAGGCTAGGTTAGCCGTGGTGGAGATAGGTGACGAGACAGGTTTGGCATCGGAGAGACCTGCTTTTTGTAAGAGCTCTGAAATGTATTTTTGTTGTGACAGCACGATGTCTGTGCCCTTGGGAGCAATCTCAATTCCCAAGAAGTATGATAAACGACTAGGGCTGGCATATCGTGTCAGACACGACACGATAAGACACGAACACGATAAGGTCAAACACGAACACGACACGATAACTTATCGTGTCATTTTTTCCAGACACGAACACGAACACGATAAAAAGCAGGTTACATGATATGACACGATAAAAACCCATTTAAAAAAAAAATTTCAAAAAAATTCATAAGTCTTAAATAATAAATATGACTTAATATGATAATTTTTAAGACACAAAACAACAAAATTACATAAAAATAGTATTTAACCATAATAATACTTGATAAACGAATATGAAAAAAGATTAAAAGTCTATTAAAGTCCATCTCCACCTCCATTCTCCACTAACATTTCATATAAATAACTATTAACAGGTGACCTATCGTGTTAACAAATCTTTAACCTGTTAAGACACGATAATTAACGTGTCTTTATCGTGTTAACCTGTTAATGACACGGCACCTGTTAAGGTCAAACACGAAACCTGTTAATTCCGTGTCGTTTCGTGTCGTGTTATCGTGTCCGTGTCAGAAATTGCCAGCCCTATAAACGACCCATGTCTTGTACAGGAAAGATGCAGCCCAGATGTTGAATCACTGAATCAATAGCCTGTGGATCGTTACCTGTCAAAATTATATCATCAACATAGACAAGCATGTACATTAGAGTGCGCCCCGAGGAATAAATAAATAAATAAGGAAGGGTCGGTTCTAGATCCCTGAAATCCAAGCTTGTTGAGTGTTGTGGACAATTGGTGAAACCATGCACGTGGTGCTTGTTTGAGTCCGTAAAGTGATTTATGTAGACAACAAACATGATCCGGTTTAGTCAGATCAACAAAGCCTGGTGGTTGTTGTAGAGAAACAGTCTCCTTAAGATCCCCATGAAGAAATGCATTTTCTATGTCAAGCTGTCGTAATGGCCACTGTTGTGTAACAGCTAGAGATAACACAAGACGGATCGTAGTCGCTTTGACAACTGGACTGAATGTGTCATCATAGTCAATACCAGACTGTTGTCTAAAACCCCGGGCACACAGACGTGCTTTGTATCGTTGTATTTCCCCTTTTGGATCCCGTTTAATATTGTAGACCCATTTGCAATCGACAAAATTGGAACCAGGGACACGAGGAACTAGAGACCACGTCCCATTTCTCAATAGAGCTGAATATTCATTAGCCATGGCAGCCCACCAATGAGGTATATTGTTGGCAACGGTAAAGGATGGTGGGACAGTATCAGGGTCATGGGTGTTGGTGTGAAAAGAGGCTGGGTTGAAGTGTTTTGTAGGTTTGGGGTTGGGGCGTAGGTTAGATGGACGTTGGCGTGGCACGGGTGTAGGAGTGGGCTGGTTAGAAGGTGTGACAGGGGGTTGTGGGGTTGTTGTGGGTTGTGGGGATGTTGTGGGTGGTTCAGAAGAGGGTGTGGTAGTGGTGGAAGGTTTTGGGCGGCGTTAGTAGATACAGAAGGGAGGGGGTGGTGATGGGGGTGGAACGGATCCAGGAGGTGTAGGGATAGGGGATGAGGGTGGTATTTGTGGGTCATCGGTTGTGGAGGGTTCATCGGATGGTACATGTGGATCTGGATATGTGGAGATGTAGGGTTCGGGTGATGAGGGTGATGTTGGTGAGGGTGAGGTGTTTTGACGAAAAGGGAAGCACAACTCGTTGAACCGAACGTGGCGTGCGATATATAGACGGTCAGTTTGAGGGTCAAAGCACCGGTAGCCGTGGTGGTCCGGGCTGTAGCCTAAGAAAACACACGGTGTGGAATGAAACTCGATTTTGTGTTTATTGTAAGGACGTAGATGAGGGAAACATTGGGAGCCGAACACTCGTAAGAACGAGTAATCGGGTAAGCGATGGAAGAGGTGTTGAAAGGGTGAGACGGAGGAATTGTTACGAGAAGGCATGCGGTTGATGAGATAAACCGCGGTGTCAAAGGCATAGTTCCAGAAGCGGTATGGGACGTGAGAGTGTGCTAGGAGGGTGAGGCCGGTTTCCACAACATGGCGATGTCGCCTTTCCACGACACCGTTTTGTTCACTCGTGTGTGGGCACGAGAGCCGGTGAAAAACCCCTAGGGAGCGAAAAAAGTTGGAGAGGTTTCGGAATTCACCACCCCAATCTGTTTGGACCTGTTTAAGTTTTGTACCAAACTGGCGTTCGGCCATGACAATGAATTGTTTAAATAATGCAAACACATCTGATTTTAACTTGAACGGGAAAATCCACATAAATTTAGAATAATGGTCGACACATAAGAGAAAATAATTGTGACCTTCAATAGATGTCACAGCAGATGGACCCCATACATCACAAAACACAAGATCTAACACATGAGAACTTTTAAAAGTAGAATTTAATAAATGTTGTTTGGAAGATTTGCCAATAGAACAAGATTCACAAAAAGATGTGGGACATTTGTTATTTAAAGGTAAATGATAAAAAGATAGCATTGACTTCAAAAGTTGTGGATGAGGATGTCCCAATCTTTGATGTCAAATGTTGGAGGAGGTCCGACTTGCAGAGAAGGCAACTTTAGGAACTGTTTGAAAGCATGGGAGGTTGAAGGAGTAAAGACCGTTATTGCTGGGACCCGTGAGGAGGGTAGTGTGTGTAGACTCGTCCTTCACACAAAAAGAAGAAGCATGAAATTCAAAATAAACATGATTATCGTGGCAAAACTTTTGAACAGATAAGAGATTTTGTTTAATTTGAGGAACATGAAGAATATTACGAAGGTTAAAGGTACGGTTGGGTGAGTTGAAGTGTTTGGAACCAATATGTAAAATGGGTAAGCCCTTACCGTTACCAACATGGAGATTGTCACTGCCATGATATGCTTCAGAATTGTCGAACCCAGAGAGATTTGGTGCAACGTGGTGGCTAGAGCCTGTGTTTGGGAGCCAAGTTGATGATGTTTGTGACCTGTAATCAGCATAGTTGGCAAAAGGTTGTTGTCTTGGCCGAATGGTGGCTGGATCACGATTTGGGCACTGAGATGGAATGTGTCCGATGCCGCACCTGTTACAAGATCCGTACACAGTATTCTGATTAGATGCCCAACTAAACTGATTTCTATTACCTCCATTATTGCGGTTGTTTTGTTGAGTAGAACTTCCTCGTCCACTATTGTTGTTGGACCGGTTGTTGAATGACCGATTGGTGTAGAAAGCTTGGGGCTACGTAGGGATCTGTAGTTGCAGCCCTAGTTGAGCCGCAAGCTGTTGGACAGCCTGCACAGCAGCATCAGAAGGCTGAACAGCAGCCTGTACATTCGCAGCAGCAGGTGATGGCTTGAGTGCTGTTGTAAAAGCTTGTGTAGGGGAGATGGTGTTGTTGTCGTTCTTCTGAAGCATGTACTCGTGGTCTGCAAAGAGAGCATGAAGTTCATTCAATGCTAATTGTTTGGTAAGAGCTGCAGTCTTTAGTCCATTGTATTCACAACGAAGCCCGGAGATGACAAGCATTACTAGATCTTTTTCTTTCATCGGCTCCCCTATATTAGCGAGAGCATTGGCATACTCTTGAGCTCTTGTCAAATAAGCAAAGGAGGACTCATCAGGCTTCATCTCAATACGCAGTAGTTGGGTCTTCAACGTGTATTCACGAGAGGAAGTGTGAGGAGAATAGGCTCGTTCAAGAGAGAGCCATAGTTCTCTCGAAGTGGTAGTACCTTGAACATGTTGAATGGCACTTTCGGAGACTGTAGATAAAATAAGCATCCGCACATGAGCATCATTGGTTACCCATGCAGAGTACTCAGGGTTCGGTTGGGACCTTGTTTCAGTTTCTGATTCTTTTTCTTTTCCAGAAGAAGAGGAGACTAGGATAGTATCCTCCGGGCATGGGATTGTGCCATCTATATAGTCGAACAGTTTGTTGGCTACCAAGAATGGTTGTATCAAGAGTTTCCAGTGGCCGTGGTTGTCAGGTTTTAGAAGAAAGCTGAACTTGTGAGAGTTGTGAATGGCTTTCTCCTTTTGATCAAAGGCTATAATGGTGGTCATTGTTTGTGTTTGTCGAGGTCTAGGGTTTCGGCTGATTGGTGGTGGTGCGACGGCTAAGGTATGGTAGGCGGCTAGGGTTACTTTAGGGTTAATTTAGGGTTGGCTCTGATACCAAGATAAACTTGGTAATCAGGAATTGTAATTGTGATTATGAATTGTGTAATTACATGATATATATAGACTAGAATAATACACTCTAGACCATGTACAATTAGATACTAAATAAATATGAACTGATATTTGTCTAATATAAGAAAACACATTGTAAATGGTCAATTAACATAGTGTATACATAGTGTATACTGCATGGCAATCTGTAAACTATATTTACATAGAACATTATTTACAATACACTAAATGGAATCGAACGACCGAGGTGATCAAAGGCTTCAACGTCTCCATGAACACTAGTCAAGATGAAATCAGAAAATAAAGCAAACAAAATAACAAAGTCATCGTCTTTGGCTATAGAATAGACTGAATCGAAAGACAAGTTTGAAATCAAAAAAGAAGATGAAAATATAAAGAAGTTGCAAAAATGGTTGACTTGTGAGAATAGCTGTAGGGGCAAGAGATTAGAAAAGAGGATTATATGCACGTTTGAAATTAAATCTCAAATGCATCGTGTGATTATCTTATCGATGGTTTGAAATGGAGTTCTGAAAAGCAAAAAGTTAAGGAACATATAACAAGTCAGCTTTGAAGAGTGAATGCCATGTGTTTAATTAAGGGATATGTATATTTAGAGATGAACAAATGACAAAATATATGTTACTTTTATTATATTTTATAGATTAAAGATTACTTCACGTTTGAAATTAAACAAGAAATGCATTATGTGATTATCTTATCGATGGTTTGAAACCGAGTTCAAAAAAGCAAAATAAATATGTAAGTTAAGGAGAATATGACAAGCCAGTTTTGAAAGAGCGACATAATGATAATGTCATGTGTTTAATTAAGGAATATGCTTCTTTAGAGAATTCAGTGACGGATCTAGAAACAAGTCCAGGGGTAACGGAAAATTGGATTTTTGGAGCTAAAAGTATACCGATACATAAAACGAATAAAAATTTGAATTTTTACACTTCGCCGGAAAAGTTGAGGGATAGCGGCCACTACCCCTGCTCCTATTGTAGATCTGTCCCTATTAGAGATGAATAGATGACATGATATATGTTTCTTATTATTTTTTTTATAGATTATAGTTTCCTTCACAGTTATAAACTCTCGTAATTATATGCGTTGTTATTGGTTCATCGATCATATTTGAGCTAGTGAATTGTGATTATATGTGTTATTTATTGGGTGACCTAAGAGATCGCTTCGCACAACCGCAAAGATTTGGGCATATATAATCCAAGACACAAAGGCATCTGCTGTTGATTTAAATATAACTAGTTTAGTGCCCGTGCTACGCTCGGGAACACAACATTCAAGTGATGCTTTTAAGGATATTCATGAACGTTCCAATAAGTTTTGAAACAAAACCATGGTAAACCGAAACACGAAATATATTTTTAAAAATTAAATTTTTAGTATAGCAATATTATACTCAAATTAAATAGAATAAAATGCTCAGTTTTATGGTGTAGTTTATTTTTTTTTTTAAATCCATATAAAAAAGTTATGTATATTTATAAAACACTGAGGTCTTTAATTGTATATATTATTATTAATTTTATCCATAAGTTTTATTTTCACACCCTATCAAATATAAACCGACTCATGTACACCCTTGTAGTAGAGGGTTAAAAGTATAAATACTTTTAAATTTTTCAGAATTCTCCAAAATATTAGGGGACCAAAAATGTAATTAGTTTTATTATAATATATTTTATATATATATATTTTAAATAAAAAAATCATTATTATGAGATAAACTCTCAAATAATGCCACATAAGCCATAAGCTTTAAAATGATGCCACATAAGCTTTTTTGGTTTTGCTATATTATATAAAGATTTCTATGGTTGTTGTGATTATATAGTTAACCATGAAATACTTTTAGAACTAAGTCGAATACATATTGTCCACTTCTATAATTCAATTCAAAACTGGCATGTTACCAACAACCATCACCGCCTCCCTATGAAAATATTTTAAGCTCATATTCTTAAAACTAGGTTTTTTTCCCGTGTAATACACGGGTTGAATGATAAATACGATATTTTTTTATAATATAGAAGATTTGTTATTAGAAAAGCTAAATCAAATAAATATAAATAATTATTTTAATTTTATATAACTTAATTATTCTATTAAAGATGTATAATTACTATTAAAATAAGTAATATTATTAAAATTACGATTATATCAAATGAATCTATTTGAAATCCAAAATAAATAAATTTAGTATTTTCATAACGATTATTCAAATTAAAAAATTATCAAAATCCTACTAAAAAGTAATTATAAGATATAGATAAAGATTAATGATACAAGTTTTTTTTCATTTGTTTTCAAAAAATAATAAAATATATTAATAAGATATATGTTAATTATCGGGTTAAATTCAAACCCAGAAACCCAGTTGAAGATCCGCATAAAATAATATATAGGAAAAATGTGAGTTTGACACATAGGAAAAATCCTAGGTGGACATGCTAGAATCATGTCATGTATATTTGTTACTCAATTATTATAATAGGTAGATGTAAGTTTTTCTAGTAAATCTAATACATTACAAAAGTAAATATTAGATCCAATTAGTTTATAACAAATAAATAAAAAACAATTTCTCTGGTAATCTCTCATCAGTCATCAAGACCGACTTTAATGTGACATCTGCCCCAAATCCGAACCCGAATGCCCGACTCGAACCCGAAACTTTTTTTTTATCTTCATTTGTATTCATATTTAATATCTCGAAATTATAACGTTTTTTTATTATGAATAAATATGTCGAACCCTATGTTACATCATCTTTAATAAAACAACTATGAGTTATTATCTAAATGGTAGTGTTTAATTTCTATCTACAATAATTAAATCTCAAATATAAAAATCGTAAATTATAAACCAGATTTTATAAGTATTATCCAAGTTAATTTCTAATAAGCCTAAAAATAACTATTTAACGTCAAATGAAGTAAAAACATAAAAATGTCAGTTTTATAAACGTTACGAATTAACGTGGTTAAGTTGGTTAGTTAAAATATATACAAATTAACTTTGGGTTAAATATGTCAATTTTGAAACTTCTATTAAAGTTACAACCTAACTTGCATAACGATCAAACAACAAGGGCCGGAACTGTAACTATTTTAACCCAACCCCCACCCACGTGAACACCCCCGTATTTCCGGTAGACTCCCGGCCAACGCCGGCGAGTGCTCCGGTGAACCCCAAAAACCGTTTTTTTACTTCGTTTTAATCAAATCCAAGTTATATAAAATGGTCCTCGATGTGTTTCGAAGTCGTTACCAAGGTTTAATCTTCCTTTAATCGATCCAATTCACGTTTTAACTCAATTTTGTGATCGGTTACGAAACCCACATAATCAAATCACTCCAAAACGCTTAATGTAATAAATTAAATCAACCAAATCGTTTCTCTCGATGATTAGAAAATGTCTACAACGTTCAATTTAGTTTTAATCGACTAATTAATCACCCTTTAATCCCAATTAACTTCTAATCAACTCCAAACCCGTTCGACTATGTTTCAATCCAATTAGCTGAAATCAAATGCTGTAAAACACTCCAATGTTATCGTTTTTGATACCTGAATAGTCAATTTCAAACAAATTCATCAACAACTGAAGCTTTGATTCGTCTTTCACCCTAACCTGCAACTGTTTCACTCGACATCAAAACTTGGATATGACCTGCAATTATGTTGGGTCTTTCACTCTACCTGTCATAAGGAGTTAATCTGTAAAGTTAATTGAATTCTATCAAACTCTGGGTATACGTTTGATGCGCAACCTGTCGTTTCTTCATTCTTCATTATCGTTGATTCGATTGGTTCGTAATCAAGTAAGTAATCTACATAAAATGCTAATTATCATGTCTAGATTCAAGATCTGCAATCAATTTCATGTTTCGTTTGTTGAATTGGATCTAATTTAGGTTTTAGGGTTTATGTTCTTGTGGAATTGGGGATTTTTGTGTAAAAAGTGTTAAAACTATTTTGTATAGATATTTCATCACTAAATGGTTTTGGTCCACTGGTTGTTATGTGTTTGTTTGAACCACATGGGTTAAGGTTCGAATCTCGCATGCATCATGTGCTTTTATCTTTTTGTATAAACATATAACTATCTATTTTTCACCAAATGTTCTAATCTAATACCAATACTATGCTATATATTTGATAAGATACTAAAATTTTATAACATATTCCGAAACCATGATTTTTTATGAACTTAGTTTAATAGATTTATTTATTACAAATACATTTAATACTATAAAAACACTACAAAAATGTATTTTAAATACTTACAAAATATATACCATTTATAAATAATAGATTATAAAATAAAGCTTTGTATGGAACTTTTTATACTTTAAAATTATCTAGACGTTTTAAGGTATTTCTATTAAATATAACATATTTTGACGTTATATAATTGGTGTTAAAAATATATTGTTAGAGTTCTATCGTTATCAAAATAATGATGATTACAATTGTGATCATGGTGAATAAACGAGTTTGTATATTTTTAGACGTTTAGCGAGAAATCCCTAAATCCCAATTCAAAACCCTAGAATTTCAATTTCTTAGACTCCCATTGTTTCAATTCCAGTTTCTATGCAATATGTTTTGCTAAGTTAGGATTCTCATTTACTTAGGTGATTCTAGTATTTGGGAAATCCTCGGTTCAACTCATACTATTTACTATTTGTTTCGAGCCCAAGTTTCAAGGTGAGTAAATTCACCCCCCTTTTTACTATTACATTTTGGGGCTGAAATATGTTCAATTACTATACAATGTTTTCGGTTTTCGTTTCTTTGTTTATGTTTTTCAAATGAGATCATTAAATGTGTTAGTCTTGTTCGCGGCAAGATGCAATCCTTATGTGGTAGTTTAAAGTAGTATTGTTACTTAGTAATCCCACCGGTACAATGTTAGCGCTAATGGTTTGACAAACCCACCTGCATGTATTTCAAAACAGGTGATTTAAACCCGGCCATTCAATTTCAAGGTTACTATGTTACAAGTTACTATAATATGTTGTTATGCCTTGTCCCTAAGTTGCTTACATAATTATTGATAACCTATATCGAGACGGTTACGTGACGGTTGAAAAAAAGGGTTATCTTTAATTTACAACATGAGTTGGTTCCTCATGACAAATGATTACAAGTTGCTATACAATGATGGTGTTCAATGTGTGTTCAAGGTGTCATGGTCGAGAATGATATGAAATAGCTATGCATGTAAGATTGCGCAGCATATTATGATGATCTCGGATTTCTATATTATTATGTATTCAAATTGTGGTTTACTCACTAGCTTTAAATAGCTAACTTTATTTTTACATATTTCAGGTGTTGCTTGATTATTTTTGCTGCTTTTGTCAAGACATAGGATTGCCTTGGACCTAGAATAATAAATCAGACAATTGCAGTTACTGTTTCGGTTTTATTACTTTTGTCGTATTCATTTAAGACTTATGTTCAAAACTTACTACATCATTATTGAACTTAATAAATAAATACCATGTGCTTTGTTTACTATTAATATCCAATTCCAATGACAGCCCGGTGTTTCCGCCGCCGGGCGGGGTGTCACATTTAATGGGGCAGGATGGATGACAACCAGGGCTTAGTTGCTTCGGAGGCTTTAAATTTAAAAAAATTACTACTTTTAGCGATGATAAAATAGACGTAGACGCTAAAGATCGTTTTGTAATTTTTTTTGATTATATATACTCTGTGAGATTAGATTTAACACTAATAGTGGTTGTGATCTTATTATAAGTGTTTGTTTTTTTATCTTGCCTAGGACCCAAAAGAATTTATGCATTCATAGGGTTGTCCTTGTCTGTCATCAGCAGACATCGTCACCGACTCAACATGAACACCATCTAGTTTTATATGATTTGAATATCACACACTCATTTTTTAAGAACAATAGTTGGTGCAAGGACCAAGATCGAATCTTCACCTCTAACAACAAGTTGATCGGAGTCGGAACTCATCAACCAACTGTTCCAGAAAAACTCATATATGAACATTTGACCATACCATTTAAAACTCTTAGGCTCAGACATGAAGCCAGGTGATAAAAAACTTATTTACATCATAGTTATTTGACATTGTTAAGTTAATAAGTTATCAATTTAGTAGGTGAACATATATATGCGTTGATCTGCAAAGTTAGGGGCTGTTTGGCAAAATGTGAATCATTAAGTGCTGAATGGTTAAGAGGTCTGAACCATTAAGAGGTTCCATCAATGAGAGAGATGTTGAGGTAGAACTTCAGATGAATATAAAGTTAGCATATGCCCCATTCAGTTCCATTCAGAATCTCTCAGTCTCTTAACCATTCAGCACTTAACTGAACCATTCAGAGGCTCTTTTTTTCTGAAACAAACGCTCTGAATGCTGAATGCTGAATGATTAAGCACTGAACTGAACCATTAAGAGGTAAACAAACAGCCCCTTAGTAGTATTTCATCAGTATATTGATTTTCACTAGTCCTAACATTTAACCATACCATTTAAATCATTAGACTCAAACACAAAATCGAGTGATAGTCTGAAAAAGACTTTATTGCCATAATCCATAAAAAATAACACATATGAGAGTATGCAACTCGAGTCTCATTTTACACACGCCAACTAATATGAATGATTTAATTACCTAGGTCGTGCTTTAAGTTTTACGATTATCAATGTGTGTACCATCTAGTTTTATATATTTTCCTTCCATATCATAATCAAAAGTTGAATACCAAAAAATAATATTCTTCTATTATATTATTACTAGTTTAGTGTCCACGTTACGCTCGGGAACATAATTCAAGTGATGTTTTTAAAGATATTCATGAATATTCCATTTAGTTTTGAGACAAAACCGTGGTAAACCGGAACACATGATATATTTTTAGAATTAGATTTTTAGTATAGCAATATTATACTTAAATTAAAGAGAATAAAGTGCTCAGTTTTACGGTGTAGTTTATTTTAAAAAAAATCGTATAAAAATGTTATGTATATTTATAAAACACTGAGGTCTTTAATTGTATGTTATTATTAACTTTATCCATAAGTTTCATTTTTAAACCCTATTAAATATAAACCGACTCACGAACACCCTTGTGGTAAAGGGTTAAAAATATAAATGCTCTTAATTTTTTTAGAATTCTCCAAAATATTAGGGGACCAAAAATGTAATTAGTTTTATTATAATAAATTTTATATACATATTTTAAATAAAAAAATCATGATTGTGAGATAAACTCTTAAATAATGCCACATAAGCTAAAAACTATGAAAAGATGCCACATTAGTTTTTTTTATGTTTTGCTATATTATATAAGGATATTGTACAATTCATTTTCAGTGCATAACCATTTGCCAACAAAGAATTTCAAAACTAAAAAGTGTAAAAAAAATAAATGTTTCATAACGTGAAACTTAACAAGATTTAGAGTAAATAGCCATTTTGGTCCCTGAGTTTGTACCGATTCGACCACTTTGGTCCTTACTTTTTATTTTTTGCCATTTTGGTGTTTGGTTTTGTACAAATTTGCCACTTTGGTCCTTCCGTTAAAAATTCTGTTAAAACTAAGGGTAGTTTAGTCTTTTATTATTAGTATTATTATTAAACTAATTAATTAATTTCAACACCTAAAAGGCTGCCTAAAACTAATACCAAACAACCCTTTTCCCTACCAATTCCATATCCAAACAACCCCTTTCCCTAACAATACAAGTCTGCAACAAATACCCAACCCTAAATCATCAACGCCTCCTTCCATCATCATCGCCGCCACCACCACCGAACACAATCATCATCCGAACACACACCGGTTCTTCCTTCTCATGATCTGTGATTTCCATCACACCACTGCCATCATCATCATTATCATCTTCATCGTACGATACCAAATCTGCCATTTTCACTCCGATTAGGAGTTGGTTGAAGAGGATTTCGTGTTAGGCAATGGTGGTTGGTGATCGAAAAATCTAGTTTGAACGAGAAATTTAGTAATTTTCTTATACTTTATGTGTTTGTTTTTACAATATTTATAAAATCATTCGGATTTCGGATCCGATCTGACCGGTTCAACCAGTAAACCTGTAAGGAAGCCTCCAGCATGGTTCTAAAAAAATTATATTGGTTTTCACTGGTCCCAACTGTCACCTTTTGTCTTCTACCGGTCCAACTATTGAATTGGCTGTCAACGGTCTCAGCTTTTATCACTTTTGCAGCTAATGGTCCGTCGTTAATTTTTTTTAGTGCCGTTAGTTTTTTTCCAAGTTCAAGACCGATGTTTTAAGCCTTTTGATCGGAAGGATAATACGAGTCGATTGATGTAAAAGTTTTCTCGAAAAGGTTCTCTGAACGATAAAATTTTTATATCACCGTTAGGTTTAAACACCCGAATGAAGCATTACTGCGTTGTTCAAAGCGCCGTTTCAAAATTTTTTCATTAATCGACTTGTATTATCCTTTCGATCAAAAAAATTAAAACATCGGTATTGAATTTAGAAAAATTACAAAAATATGATTTCTGGTCAAGCTTCAACAGCGAAAAAAAATTGCAAAGAAAATATTAAGTATACCGGAAACCCGACCCGGATTGCGAAAATATGATCTCTGGTCAAGCTTCAACAGCGATGATGGTATCTTTTTATACTTTTTTCTTCTTCTTCAACTTCAATTGAAAGAGAAAGAGAAAGAGATGACGATTATGCTGCCAATTGCTTCATCTTCTTCACATATGCTTCTCTCTAATCAATCCACTTCCGTCTACCTACCGCCGATTGATCTCCGCCGGCGATCTCGTTTCTCATCGCTAAGTAACAACAATTTCAGTTTTGTTACAAAACATTCACGTTCTACACTCACTTGTTCTGCTAATCACTCTACCACAACTATAAACCAGGTCAATCAATCAATCACTTGCTTATTATATTATATTATATCTACTCACTTTGTTCAATAGATCATTATTGTTAGCTAATGGTTTTGTACAGTAGGCGTCATTTTGAAACTTGCAATTTGAGTAAAATGTACGCAGTTCGTTGATTGAATGTGTTGTTGTGTTATTTATTTTGCACTTTTGCAGGCGTCTGAATATGTTGTTAAAGAGAAAAGTGTGTCAGTGGTTCTTTTGGCTGGAGGAAAGGGAAAACGAATGGGTGTATGTCTTCATCCTTCTCTTTATCTCTTCTCATTTTTCTTATGTTTTGTTCACTTTTTTGAAATGAGTGATGGTTGTTGTTTGTTTAATCTGTTTTTGTGAGCAGGCAAGCATGCCAAAGCAGTATCTTCCACTTTTAGGGCAACCAATTGCTTTGTATAGGTAATTTCGTTATCTTATTACTAACACTAATAATCGTTGGTCCTAACATCTTTCTCATTTCCTTGTGATTATGCTAACAAATGACAAGGGAAGTTGTGTTATATGGTCATTATGTATGCATCTTAAGCTTTTGAACTCTACATAGAGACATAGAGTGTTACTGAATCAATACAATAGTTTAGTTTTTCAGGAGTATAAAGAACCAACTTTTCGCCTAACTACTTTAGAGTGTTATTGAATCAATACAATAGTTTAGTTTTTCAGGAGTATAAAAAACTGAGCTGGGACCTGTCCTGACTAGTATTGGATGTATGCATTTCAGTGCTCTGTTCTAGAGTCTTAAATAAACGATTCTCGGTTCAGGATATGATTATAAAAATAGGTTTCGGTTTATATCAGATTATTGGTCCGAAATAGGAAGCTAACCCTTGTTTTCTAAAGTTATTATTTAAAACATAAACAATGCCATTTTATATCTGTATAAAAGCCAAGTTTGTACTCGGTTTATGGTCCAGATTTAAACCGCACACGTTCTAAACAAGTGGAGTGGTACCAAACTGTTTTACGGTAGTCCCGTTTTGGGTTCCTTTATTTTAATTTTCCAGTTCTGGTTCAGTCTCAATCTTGTCCGGTCCAGTTTTTTTCCCAGATAAACACTCCTATGGTTAATGCATAAGAGCTCATAAATCGGTTTAGTCAAAACATTAGATTATTATTGAACAATATATAATCTCTATGATTGTATTTGAACTATTTGAAATCTTATTTATTCATAAAAAGATTTAAATCTATTGACAAAAAGCATTTCAGGCCATCCTAACCTGTTTTGACCCATTACCCAACCAACCGAACAATATTGCAAATGTACTCTTTTTATTCTTTGTGGTACATCTTACAGTTGGGGTCATACTATGCTGATTCATTTGTTCATTTCATTTGCATGCAGTTTCTACACTTTTTCACGGATGCGGGAGGTTAAGGAAATTGTTGTAGTTTGTGATCCGTCTTACCAGGACATATTTGAAGGTCTTAAATGTTAACTTATGATATTTTGTGGGACTCTTCTCTGCTCCCTCTATCTAGAGACAATGTTGTTTCCATTGTATTTTTTCTTTGATCAGACATTAAATAAAGAAGCTCAATGTTTTACCATGTTATCAGATGCCAGAGAGAAGATCAATGTGGACCTCAAATTTGCATCGCCTGGTAAGGAAAGACAAGATTCCGTGTACAGTGGACTTCAGGTTTATTTTCATCTCATGTCATTTTTTTAGGTGTTCAGTAAAAGCAAAGTTTTGACCATTTATTTATGAATAGGCCTGTTCTGCTGATATGCTGTACCTGTACCTACAATGGGTGGAGGAGGGTAAAAAGTTCTAGCTAAAAAGAAATCAGTTAAAATTTGTCTTAAGTGTATTTTAATGCATAAAACCCAATAAATCATTCTCTAAATCATTTTGTTGAAAAAACATAATATTTCCGAAGCAAGGTAGTTATTGTAATCTTATTTGACTTGTTGTTTACAAGTGTTATAATAAAAATGGACCTGTGTATTTTGGGTCAACCCAAACTGATCCATACGAAAATTAACCCGTTTTGGCTTGTTGCCTAAACCATGGACCTCTTCCGTTATGTCACCTCTACTATCAAATAACATTTAGATACGTAGCACTTTCTCATAAAGTTTTTGATCACGCTTTTGGGTCAATCCCTTTATGCCACCTCTACTATCAATAACACAGTGGTAGCTTTTTCGATCGGTTCTACTATCTACATTTTTACTGATCTTAAAAATCATTCCTTTATGAGCTGGAATTCATGGCAGCCGTATGATGTATTAATTCACATTCGATTAGATCAAAAGCAATACTTATTGGCCGCCTACTGCTTGTATAAAGTATAAAGCACCAATGACATCACGCATACAAAGCCAATCTCTGATTTGACCTGTTCTCTTTTTAGCTAAATTTTATTTTAAACATTTTTGGTAATTGGGATAAAACACAACCCCAGTTGACCCATTCATAAGTAAATGGTTAGTAATAGCTACATTTGGTTAATCATCATGAAACTAGTCTTTTAGTCTATTCTGTGAGTAAAAGAGGCCTCTATGCAAAAATTAATATTTTTTGCAGACATTTCTTTGCCATTTAATTTTCTGATTGTTTGATGATTTTAATGCTGAAGCAGGCATTATTGTTATAATAATATTCTTTATCTTTTCTTGTTCATAATTGTTTATGAACAGACAATTGATATGACCTCCGAACTTGTATGCATCCACGATTCTGCAAGACCTTTGGTGACATCCAGTGATGTAGAAAAGGTTTGTTACTCTCAGCTTACCTTCACTTCAACTCATTAAATAAAAAAATTCGTCTAAACTGTACACAACATACACCCAAACTGTGAAGTCTGTGAATGGATATCAATATGGAAAACTGTGAAGTCTGCGAATGGATATCGATATGGCAAAGTCTTAAGATTTTATTATTTGATAGCTACTCCATCTTCATATCTGATGTTCATCTATATGCATGTACATTTGTATGTGTATAAATTTGTGTGTGCATATAGCAAACTTTAGTTTAATGTACTTCTACAGGTTATTTTAATTCTGATTGTTTGACAGGTTCTGAATGATGGGTTGCGAGTTGGAGCATCAGTACTTGGTGTTCCTGCTAAAGCTACTATCAAAGAGGTATAGATACTGAGTAAAAGTATAGGTGGCAAATTGGGTTGGGTAATGGATTATTAAGGTGTTGATGTATTTTTTAAACTTTGTGAATACAAAACTTCAACAATTTTTAATAAGCATAGGTGGTTTTTATGCATTTGAATACTCTTTGCATGACTTTCAACCCTTTTGCCATTTTCTTTTTTAGTTAAATCCTTTACTAGCTAAACCCATAAGAGATAAATAATTCGCATCAAGCCACATTTAAGGTAAAATGTTTGTTTAAAGGTGGGTGACTATATACTAGCTCAATTTGATAGATTGTTCACAAGTCTTTTTTCACATATATAGACATATATGTATGGTGTGGTCATTTTCTACTATCAACAGAGTTGGTTATCCAAACATCTCTTTTATCTCAACACTTGGACCATTACACTAAATCATTAAGAATTTAGTGTGTTTTGTATATTGTTTAATGTTTACTATAGGTACATATAATTTATTTATCTCAAATTGTGTCCAGGGAAATAGTGAATCATTTGTGGTGAAGACTTTGGACAGAAAAACACTTTGGGAAATGCAAACTCCACAGGTGTAAATACATACAATATACACACACATACGCACACATGCATCCCTGTTAAGATAAAAAGAAAACTTATTGCTCAATATGTTGATGTAAAATTCTCTGTGGCGTGTGCTTAAATCTTTTTCTTTACAGGTCATCAATCCCGAGTTGTTGAAGAAAGGTTTTGAGCTTGTAAATAGGTACATTCATTTTATTTCATATAAATATAAGTTGAACTTTCAACCCATTTATTTGTCATTGGGTAGATTTGTTTTTCTTTGGTCCAAAAGGGTATTAAATTGCTAAAAAAAACGGGTCAAAAGTCACCCAAAGTTTTTTTTTTCCCCTAAAAGGTCTTCATTAAAACAGGTAGATTATTCTTCCGCTAATTTTTTTTATTACTAATAACATTAAAATAACTTCTAATTTTTTTGGTACACAACAGAGAAGGCCTTGAAGTCACAGATGATGTGTCCATTGTAGAGCACCTCAAACATCCTGTATACATCACACACGGATCTTATACTAACATTAAGGTACATTACTCTTTTCATGATTCCATGAATTTAAGATCTAGATACACATTGATTTGTAGAGATTATTGACTTTTAGTTCAAAGTATCTGTTGGTTTAGATTTTTAGAAAAAAGTACGTATATTAGTAGATATCAAATATGCGTGTATAAACCTGTCTTACGGCTTGCAGGTTACAACTCCGGATGATCTATTACTTGCCGAGAGGATATTAAATACCGACTCATTTGTGCCAGCGTAATTTTTCATTTTGCAAATGTTACAACAAACAACATGGCTGTTGAGAGGAAACTAGAAAGGATCAACAATCTTAAAGTGCTTGTTATGAGTTGTATTTTATTCTTCTTGATGTTTTTGCAGGTTTGTAACTTGAAAATGTCTATTCTTTAAAAGCGAAAAATGGAAATTACAAAAATATCCATGGACTTTTTGTTAGACTTCTAGAGGTATTTTGTGTATATTTGGTGATAAATAAGTGGGAATTGGTGAATTATGTTGTAAGTTGTACCAATTTTGAAAATTGAACTGATATAAAATGTTGTATTTGACCCAAGTCAAAAGTTAAAATTCCCATGATAATGAAGGGCAAGATAAGGTTTGGACCGTTGAAGGTGCATGCGAGTGAGGAATTGGTGGTGAGATGGGTTATTGGTGGTGATTGTAGGTGTAGTATTTAGCTAATATTAGTTAGGGAGTTTTCATAATTTTAATCATATACATGTTAAAATTATAAAAAAAAACAACTACAAACAAACTTTGCACAACATCATCACAATGAAACATATATAATTCGGTGCTGGCTGCGAAAGATCACTCTGTATAATCTCATAACAAAATGACACCACCATGCACCATTCCCTACCATCCGTCATCCACCGCCACATACATTGTTGA
Source organism: Tagetes erecta (assembly GCA_030867185.1). NCBI lineage: Eukaryota > Viridiplantae > Streptophyta > Magnoliopsida > Asterales > Asteraceae > Tagetes > Tagetes erecta. The sequence continues at coordinate 64,023,121 of CM061488.1, forward strand.
TTGAAGAAAAAAGAAGATGAGGAAAGCGACAGAAAAAGACGCCAAAAACGAGAAAAAAACAGTAGTTGAATGAGCCAGCAACTTGTTCCTAGAATCCAAGGATTATTAAGTAACAACAACCTCAAACTCAACTCTTGAGACTCCTTTTAAAAAACATTGATTAACATTCTATATATTTCTACTTTGTTTTAAAAAGAGAGCAATATGTTTCGAGGTAAAAGAAAAGATTTGGAAGGAAACCAAAGTTATAAACAAAATAGTTATAACAAGATGTCAAACACATATCTTTTTCACAAACACGAATGAAAAACTTCTTGCGATTGTACAATAACTACCATTCGTGTCGTTGGAGTCATCATCAAAGATGCAACCAGATACTCTGAAGAAGACAAGATGCTCCCCGATAGAGATGACAACATTCTAGCTTGACCAATGAAGTTTACCAAAATTTTGTGCATTGTATCACCACCAAAGAACTATGGGAAGTGTTATAGGTCAGGTATTATAGGTCAAGTACGAAGAGACATAGAAGGAAAAAAGCCATCAAGAATATTGAACTTGTTCAAAGGTCTTTCTCTCATGTTTAGGCATGAATTATGACTAAGCGGCTGTTTGGCAAAATCTGAATCATTAAGTGTTGAATGGTTAAGAGGTCTGAACCATTAAGAGGTTCTGTCAATGAGATGGATGTTAGGATAGAATTTCAGATGAGTATAAAGTTAGTATATGCTCCATTCAGTTTCAATCAGCATCTCTCAGTCTTTTAACCATTCAGCACTTAACTGAACCATTCAGATGCTCTTTTTTTATGAAACAAACGCTCGGAATGCTAAATGCTGAATGGTTAAACACTGAACTGAACCATTAAGAGGTAAACAAACAGCCCCTAAGCCTTTTGAAAGGTTTATCAAACTCCTTATTAAAATAAGAGGATTGCGAAGAGCTATGAAATTGAAACTTTGAAAAATAGGTTTCATTGTTGTTGGATCCTGCTTTACACATAAACCTTAACAAGTTTTATGAATCATAATTAGCAGATGTAGAATATCTGATGATTGTTTAAGATAAACTAATCTTGTAGCCTTAGGTGGATCAATTCATAGCGCGCCTTAGGGAGTAAGACCAACTTATGGTGGTCAAACCGTTCTTTAATGTTTTTCCATTGTTCGAGGGGGTCCTTAATAGTTAGATATTCCCTCTTTAGGTCGTCATGGAGGTGATGACGAAGGAATACCATAGCTTTAGCCTTATTTTTGATGTGTAGCTTCATTCTCTTCCTCAATGGTATCCGCCAAGGCTTTTGCTGTTAAATGAATTTAGGCATCAAGAGTCCATGAGAGGTAGTTGTTCCCAGATATGTCAAGTGCGGCGAAGTCAAGTTTTGAAATGTTTGACATCGTATCTATAAGAGAGAACGAGTTTGTAAGTACAAAATATTAAAAGAACTGCATGTTCTTGTTGAAGGTGAAACTTCGGGTTCCATGATTTTGAGGATATTATTTAAACGTGCGAAACAGATAGTTAAAAGACATATAGATATTAGGCTTAATAATCTAATAAGATTCGCTAGTTTGAGATATACAGATATGTTGAGTCATACGAACGAGAATCAGTAAAGGAAAACTAAATAAAATCTTTAATTGTTGAAGGTTTAAAAGTCTTACGTTAAAAAAAAACAAGACTTAAGCTTTAAAATAATTTATATGGGAGTACTAAAAGTGTATTTACGTATACGTAACACAATAGTGTTTATCAAGATCGTAAGTTATAGGAGATGAGAGAGAGATCGAGATAAGTAGGAGAGAGAAAAATAAGAAACAAAAATTATGAAATTATAAGTTTTTTGTTTTGACTAATATGTCTTTTTATATTAAAACTTACTAATGATCTAATTTATTGATTTCCTTTGGTTTTTAATGTTTTTAATTATAAGTTAGTTTTCAATATATGTATTCAAGATAAGATAATTAGGAGAGTTAGTTGTAATGTTTATTGTAATCATAACAAATAATAATAATAATAATAATAATAATAATAATAATAATAATAATAATAATAATAATAATAATAATAATAATTAGGTGCCGTTAAAAAAAGAGAGTTATAAATAGGTTTAATCATCATCATCTTCGTTCATCTGAAACATCTTCAAATCATCATCGTCTTCAAATCATCATCGTCTTCAAATCATCGTCTTTGTTCATCTGCAAATCATCATCATCTTCTGCTAATAATCGTCAATCATCATCATCTGCAAATCATCATCATCTTCTGACATCAATCATCAATCATCTTCTGCTAATAATCATCAATCGTTCATCTGCGAATCATCATCATCATCAATCATCTGCAACTCATCATCATGAATCCGATTGTAGTTGTGCGAGAATTTGTTCTTACTTTAATTTCTAATGCATTTTTGTTTTCTTTGACAGGAAACATGTCCACAAATCAACATAAAGTAAGCCCAATTATTTCTGTAAGTATTCGATTGATTATAAGCAAGCATTATATTATTCATGTTGTTAGTCTCTAAATCTATCATTATCTTGTTTATTCACAGCAGCCTCGCATTGTTATGTGGTTCCTCAGTTTTTTCCAAACTAAAAACTCTCTTCAAACTGCTATTCATAAACCTGTTCAAATTGCTGTTCATAAACCTTTTCAAACTGCTATTCATAAACCTGTTCAAATTGCTATTCATAAACCTGTTCAAACTGCTGTTCATAAACCTGTTCAAACTGCTATTCATAAACCTGTTCAAACTGCTATTCATAAACCTGTTGGGAGACAGACTGTTACAAGATCTGCCCTTTTAAAGGAACTTGAGTTGGTGGACGTTCAATTCACTCACTTGGATGCTGTCATGAATACTCTTTCGTCCATGGTTGATGATTTGAAGCCAACTGCCCCATATTCTTTTCCTTCCACCACAAAACAACTTGTCCCATGTCCCATCACGCAGTCTACCGCCCCAATCGTAAAACTACCACTTACCAAAAAACCCAAGAAACTGTCACCTCCATCTACCAGAAAAACGCTGAAACAACTAGTCCCGTGTATCCCATGTGTCACAAAAACCAAGAAACCTGTAAAACCACCAGTTGCCTCTCTGTCAATACCTTGTACCAAAGATTCCGTGAAACTGTCTCTTATCTCTACCAGAAAAGTGCCAGTCCCTTGTACTAAAGATGCCCCAATCCCTATAACCAAGAAATCTATAAAACTGCCACTTACATCTACTACTAGAAAAACAGTAAATCTCTCAATACCTTCTACCAAAAAACCCATGAAACTGGCACCTCCCTCTACCAGAAAAGCTGTAAAACCAATAGTCCCTTCTATCACAAAACCCATTACTCAGCCTACCGCACCAATCAAGAAACCTGTAAAACTACCACTTACCTCTACTAAAAAACCCGTAATACCTTCTACCAAAGAATCTGTGAAACCGTCACGTCTATCTACCAGAAAACTGCCGGTCCCTTCTACTAGAAATGCACCAGTTCCTATAACCAGAAAGCCACCAAAGCCTTCTTGCGAGGAACGACCAAAAAGATATGCCAAATCTGACTCCACCTCAAAGATATCTGCTGCTGCTGCTGATAAGTCACATTCTACTCAAAGAACGGTCACTCAGTGGAGGTTTTAGCATTTTTTTTTAATTTTCTGCTGGATTGACCGCAACCATTGCACAAGAACCAGAAATGTATTGAGGTATGCTTTTTTTTTTTGGAACATAATACTTTTGAATATGAAGCTATTTTAAGTATTTCTACCTTTTGATTTTGCATGTAAAAACTAACCGGAGGCTGCTATGACAAGGCTTAACCTTAGAAGGTAATAATACTTAATCCCTTCACCTTTTTTTTATGTGTTACAATCACATGTTGACTCTGTTTGGATGAAGCTGCGATTTTGAAGCTGCTTGACCAGTCAGACATTGACCTTGTTTAAATTGAAAATGGTATGATTCTGCTTTTGGTTCGACTAGTGCTTGTCTATGTTATTCATTCGATTTTTGTATGAAATCCAGATTTGAATTTGGGGTCTATCGTAAATGATAGAGTTTTGTCAGCAAGCTCTTCTTCAAATAGGTTTTTTTTTACTGAAGTATGTGACTGTTAAATCCCATTCATGAATATGTGCTAGTTAAAAAAATTGTGTTTTTGGTGTTTTCCTCTCTTACACTACTAATCATTTGTTGTTAGGTTAAATGTATGGAAAAGTGGCAGTTGCAAGCATGAGCCTCTTCCTAACTACATGTCGGATCTTGATGATAAGCGTCCCCAGAGAAATGTATCGAGGTATGCTTCTTTTGTGGAACAAAATACTTTTGAATATCAAGCTATTTTAAGTATATCTACTTTTTGATTTGGCATGTGGAAACCGACTGGAGGCTACTATGATGGTACTAAAACCCTTTACCGTCTTTTTTATCTATTACAATCGCATGTTTTAAATATAAGTTCTTAAGCTTGTTACTTTCAACTTCCAAGGTTTTACGTTCTGTTTGGCATGATCGAGATCATGATATAACATGTTGACTCTTGTTTGGATGAAGCTGCGATTTTGAAGCTGCTTGACCAGTCAGACATTGACCCTGTTTAAAATGAAAATGGTGACCATGATTTGGAACATGACATCCTCAACTATTCCAGTGTTGGTTTTTTTTACTTCTACACTATATGGCTTCTTTCACCATGATATCTCTGCATCTGTTAACTGTTATGCTACAGTTTCATTTATTAGCTGGTAGAATAATAATTTTAAAAGGACTTCAATGTTTAATATCTTTTACTATAGTTTTTTTTTTAACGGCTTTACTATAGTTTTTTTGAACCCGGTGGGTGGTATGATTCTGTTTTTGGTTCGACTAGTGCTTGTCTATGTTATTCGTTCGATTTTTGTATGAAAGACAGTTTCCAGATTTGAATTTGGGGTCTATCGTAAATGATAGAGTTTTGGTGTTTTCCTCTCTTACACTACTAATCATTGGTTGTTAGGTTAAATGTATGGAAAAGTGGCAGTTGCAAGCAATGAGCCTCTTCCTAACTACATGTCGGATCTTAATGATAAGCGTCCCCATAGAAATGTATCAAGGTATGCTTCTTTTGTGGAACAGAATACTTTTGATTTTGCATGTGAAAACCAATTGGAGGGCATATTTACATCATAGGTGAGGCAATTTTATGTTCCCATCTTTTTTATTTGACTCTGATTGATAATGATATGCCATCTTTGTGTTGAAGGGGTTTGACTTAAACATGCGAATACAACATTGTCTTGTTTTGGGTTCAACAGACATCGTGTCGATTACTATGTTTCATTACTTTTTATGATGGGTGCGATAATATTTTGCTGTGCTATCTTTCTTTCCTGTGTTTCTAACACTATTTTGCCTGTGTTGCAGATTTTGTTGCTGTTGTACGGTTAATTGCTGTGGTTAGGCTGCTTGTTGATTACTAGCGCTGTTTGCAGGTTAGGTCTTTTACCGCTGTGAGGTAAAGGATTCGGTTTGTTACTCATAGGATTACAAAATGCATTCGTTATCCGTAATATAAGGCAAAGATGGTGAAGTCTAAATACCTTGATTAGAATTTGTCACTGTATTTTTAACGTCAGTCTTTGTTAAACCATTCTCTCAAGCCTTCTGTTAACTAGATTTATATTACCGTCTATGGTACCTGTTCCACAAAAATATTTCTGATAGGTGCTATAAAAGTTGCATAAAATATATATGTACATATATAAACAGCAGATTAAAACATTGATTATTATTCATTTTCACTACTATAAATGTATAGGGAAAATTAGAGGGTGATTAAAGAGGGAAAAGTTGATTTTTTTCTTAATGTGAAGTTCTGTATTTATCTAGTGTTCAATCGTAAGGTTTAAATGCTGAAGTTATTATGGTTTTAAACCATGTTTTTAACGTCAACACATTGTTTCTATAGAGACTATAGTTTTACCTTAATGTACATTTTGAGTTGGGATAACAAGCTTCTTGAGTCAATGTTATAGCAAACCTGTGTAAATGTGTTGTGTTATGGGTTTAAAACATTTTTTAAATTTTAAATGTGAAGTTCTACATTTTTCTACAATTAATTCATAAGATTTAAATTCTGATACTATGGTTTTTAAACACTATGTTTTTGGTTTAGTTTACATGTAGTGAAATGTATATATAATGTGCCTACCCCTGCTCAAATGTTAACGAAAAAGTATACTTTTGAATATGAAGCTATTTTAAGTATTTCTACCTTTTGATTTTGCATGTAAAAACTAACCGGAGGCTGCTATGACAAGGCTTAACCTTAGAAGGTAATAATACTTAATCCCTTCACCTTTTTTTTATGTGTTACAATCACATGTTGACTCTGTTTGGATGAAGCTGCGATTTTGAAGCTGCTTGACCAGTCAGACATTGACCTTGTTTAAATTGAAAATGGTATGATTCTGCTTTTGGTTCGACTAGTGCTTGTCTATGTTATTCATTCGATTTTTGTATGAAATCCAGATTTGAATTTGGGGTCTATCGTAAATGATAGAGTTTTGTCAGCAAGCTCTTCTTCAAATAGGTTTTTTTTTACTGAAGTATGTGACTGTTAAATCCCATTCATGAATATGTGCTAGTTAAAAAAATTGTGTTTTTGGTGTTTTCCTCTCTTACACTACTAATCATTTGTTGTTAGGTTAAATGTATGGAAAAGTGGCAGTTGCAAGCATGAGCCTCTTCCTAACTACCTGTCGGATCTTGATGATAAGCGTCCCCAGAGAAATGTATCGAGGTATGCTTCTTTTGTGGAACAAAATACTTTTGAATATCAAGCTATTTTAAGTATCTCTACTTTTTGATTTGGCATGTGGAAACCGACTGGAGGCTACTATGATGGTACTTAAACCCTTTACCGTCTTTTTTATCTATTACAATCACATGTTTTAAATATAAGTTCTTAAGCTTGTTACTTTCTACTTCCAAGGTTTTACGTTCTGTTTGTCATGATCGAGATCATGATATAACATATTACCATATTACCAAGCTTCTTGAGTCAATGTTATAGCAAACCTGTGTAAATGTGTTGTGTTATGGGTTTAAAACATTTTTTGAGTTTTAAATGTGAAGTTCTACATTTTTCTACAATTAATTCATAAGATTTAAATTCTCATAGTATGGTTTTTAAACACTATGTTTTTGGTTTAGTTTACATGTAGTGAAATTTATATATAATGTGCATACCCCTGCTCAAATGTTAACGAAAAAGTATATTTTTGTTAATCATTTTTTAACTTGAGTTTTGTAGGTTACTTTTTTTTGCTTGCAGCTGAAACAGATCAGTGAAGTCCCCCCAAAATCTCAGCAACCTTTTATTTTTAGATATTCAAGTTGAAACTTATGCTGGATCAAACTTTTGATGAGTGACAGGAAAAAAGATGCGCATTATAAACATGGATCAAACTTTTGATGAGTAAATCTAAATGCTAAAAAGCTGGTTTTTTTATTTGCAGGAAAAGTTTGTCAAACGAAGGCAGCGGCTGATTGGGCCAGATTCTTCTACTCTAAAGGTCTGTATCTCATTGAACGATCCAGGTCGGAATGACCTTGTGACTTGTTTTGATCTATTTGCGAGTTTTGATCCATGTTTACCCATTTGCGAGTTAAGTGTTCAATGATACCTGAACCAGCGAATTTTCAAGTAAATGGCTTGGGTTGCGTTTTCTTTGCTGCTAACAGGTTAAATAACTTAATGGATTCTCTGAGTACTTACAGTTCCTTAGTTTTGTGTTAAAAAAGCTAGGTGATTAATACTTAATAGTGTATGTTATTTTAAAGAAAAGTAAAAAAACTGTTGAAGGTCTTGCTAACCAAATTTACTCATGCTTTACATTTGTTACTATTTGTGAAGACACATTTTTTATGAGCTAAGTTTATGTCAGTCTATATATAATGCATTTTTTCTTTTATTAATGCACTTTTTCTTTTCTTAATGGTTATGCTTTTAAGTTTTCAGAAACACATTTTTACCATCATGTATATAATGCACCTTTTCTTTTATTAATGTTTATGTTTTTTGATATGCTGTATCTACAATGGGTGGAGGGGTAAAAAGATCTATAGCTAAAAAGAAATCAGTTAAAATTTCTCTTAACTGTATTTTAATGCATAAAACCTAATAAATCATTTTGTTGCAAAAACGTAATATATCTAAAGCAAGATGGTTATTGTAATCATATTTGACCTTTTGTTACAATAGTGTTATAAAAAATGGACCTGTGTATTTTGGGTCAACCCAAAATGACCTGTACAAAAATTAACCCGTTTTGACTCGTTGCCTGAACCATCGATCTCTTCCATTCCTTTTAGCTAAATTATATTTTGACATTTTTGGTAATTGGGATAGAACACAACCCAAGTTGACCCATTCATAAGTAAATGGTTAGTAATAACCACATTTGGTTAATCATCATGAAACAAGCCTTTTAGTCTATTCTGTGAATAAAAGAGTCCTCTATGCAAAAATTAATATTTTTTTTTGCAGACATTTCTATACCATTTAATTTTCTGATTGTTTGATGTTTTTTATATTGAAGGAATTTTCTTATTCATAATTGTTTATGAATAGACAATTGATTTGACCTCTGAACTTGTATGCATCCACGATTCTGCAAGGCCTTTGGTGACATCCGGTGATGTAGAAAAGGTTTGTTACTCTCAGTTTACCATTTTCATCTCAAAACATTTATCATATGACTTATTACCGGTAACTAGACAAAGATAACAGCCATCACCTACACTCATTAAATAAAAAAAAGTCGTCTATACTGTACACAGCATACACCCAAACTGTGAAGTCTGTGAATGGATGTCGATATGGCAAAGTCTTAATATTTAATTATTTGATAGCTACTCCATCTGCATATCTGATGCTCATCTATATGTATGTACCTTTGTATGTGCATATAGGAAACTTTTAGTTTAATGTGCTTCTGCAAGTTGTTTTAGTTCTGATTGTTTGGCAGGTTCTGAATGATGGGCTGCGAGTTGGAATATGATATCACTAGTCCCATCTATCCCATGTGTCACAAAACCCACCACTCAGCCTACCGCCCCAATCAAGAAGCCCTCAAACTACCACTTTCCTCTACTAAAAACCCGTAAATCTGTCAATACTTGTACCAAAAATCCCGTGAAACAGGAAGTCACCAGAAAAAGGCACCACCTCAAAGACATCTGCTGCTGCTGATAAGTCACATTACATTCAAGAACAGTTACTCAGTGGAGTTTTTAGCGTTTTGTTTTTAAATATTTTCTGTTCGATTGACCGCAACCATTGAACGAAACAGAAATGTATAGAGGTATGCTTCTTTTGTGGAACAGTACACTTTTGAATATCGAGCTATTTTAACTATTTCTACCTTTTGATTTTGCATGTGAAAACTAACAGGTGGCTACTATGATAAGGCTTAACCTTAGAAGGTGATAATACTTAAACCCTTCACCTTTATTTTGATCTATTACACTCACATGTTTTAAATATATAAAATTATTAAGCTGGTTTCTTTCAAGGTTTTATGTTGTGTTTGTCATGATTAATGATCATGGTAAAATATATTACCATATACATCCTACATTTTACACTGTTAGAGTTCATCAAAATGTTTCAGTTAAGTTGTTCAGTGATCTTACAATGATAAAGATGGCGCATGTGTAGTCGTGTAGATTTAGAACACAACAATAAAGCTCGTTTGGGCACGGCGTTCAGTGATCTTAATGTTTAACTGACTACTAGAACTTTATGCAGTGATCCCGTTTATATCATTTCTGACCTGTTTGACTCACTTGATTCGTTTCCTTTTTAGCTAAATTTGTAGGTTTTGTCATAGTGTTCATAACTTTATATAGTTACCACAAAACATGTAACCCCTCTTTATTTAGAAAATTACCAAAATTTCTTTTTGTCAGTATCCCCATAGAAATGTATCGAGGTATGCTTCTTTTGTGGAACATAATACTTTTGAATATCGAGCTATTTTAAGTATTTCTACTTTTTGATTTGGCATGTGGAAACCGACTGGAGGCTACTATGATAAGTCTTCATCGTATGGGGGTAATGATACTTAAACCCTTTACCGTTTTTTTATCTATTACAATCACATGTTTTAAATATAAGTTCTTAAGCTTGTTACTTTCAACTTTCAAGGTTTTACGTTCAGTTTGTCATGATCGAGATCATGATATAACATATTACCATATACTGTTAGAGTTCATTAAAAGGTTTCAGTTGAGTTTAGTGATCTTAAAATGATACAGAGGAAGCATGCGTAGATTTAGATATTGACTCTGTTTCAATTGAAAATGGCGACTGCGATTTGGAATATGAAATCCTTAACGCTGTGAATGTGCAGTTGAATCTCCTTCTTAAGTATACACATTTCTAAGTCTTATATATTTTAAGAGTATATTTAGGACCAAAAGCAATGCCGTTAGTATTATTAATAACATAATTGCTATTTTTTTAGACATTAGGAGTATGACGTTAATAGGGGTTATGTCTTTTTTGCTAATGATCTTGTATATTGTGTATTTAGTTCATAGTTTTATATTACGTGCATGCTTATTAAAAAAACACTTATGCATTACCCCATGGCATTGAAGGTGGCAGTTCTGGCCTATATACTTTGGGCTCAATGACTAAAATATACAGATGAAAGGGAAACGATTAAAATGAATCGAATAGGTTAAAGGGGTTGAAAGGTTTATTTTATTTGGTTTCCCCTGCTATTAATTTGAGTTCATATATTGAGTATGTGACTGTTAAACTAAGTTCGTGAATATGTGCTATTTTGGTGTGGCTCACACTGTCAATCATTTTGTGTTCGTTGAAATGTATGCAAAATTGGTGGTTGGAAGCAATGAGCTTCTTCTTAACTACAGCCCAGATCTTGATTACAGGCATCCCCAAAGAAACGTATAAAGGTATGCTCTTTTTGTGGAACTGAGTATTTTCGAATATCAAGCTGTCTTAAGTATTTCTACTTTTTAATTTTGCATGTGGAAACCAACTGGAGTCGCTATGATAATTCTGAACCATTTAAGGTAAAACCTTTCATATATTTTTTTTCATCTATTACAATCCTGATTACAAATTGGTATGCGCTAATCATATTTTAAACATCAAATTATCTCAACTCTTTTCCAATCTCCAATGTTGTCTACTGTACAAGTTGAGTCGTTATCCTAATAGCATTTGATTTTAGTATATATGTCTTGGCTTTGATTGTCGAGGATCAGAGGTTGCTTAATTTGTTTTCCATATGCAACATTAATATGGAGTTGCATGTTTTAGGTCATGGAATTTAGTTATATTATTTTGCCAATTAAAAGTTAAGTTTGTAGTTTTCTCTATTTTTCAGAGAAGATATTGTTGTTTTGCTTATTTTTGGTAAGCATTGTGCTTTCAAGTCTCCTAATAGCATTGGATATAAACATTGCCTCCAGAATTTGTGCTTTTTTTCATTTCTGATGTTTTAGTTTACAAACACTATGTTTTCGGTTTAGTTTGCATGTAGTGAAATTTATATACAATGTGCATACCTCTGCTAGAACGTTAACGAAAAAGTTTGTATTTGTTAATCATTATTTAACTAATTTTGTAGGTTACTTTTTTTGCTTTCAGCTTTGGGTCATTTTATCTGGTAAGTAGGCCTTTTAGGCTATTTGTTTGTAGCTTTCAGCATAATTTCTTTATTTGTGTCCATGGTTACAGAGTTTTACTTTAATCCTGTGTTGGTTCTTTTACTTCTACACTATATGGCCTGTTTCACTATGATATCTCTGCATCTATTAACTGTTATGCTATCTCCCTCTATGTGGTTCAATTTAGTTCTACAGTATACAAAGCCCTATTTTGGTCACTACAATTTCCTTCTTAGCTATTTTTAACTATTTCTACCTTTTGATTTTGAATGTGGAAACTAACAGGTGGCTACTATGATCATAAGGGTTAACCTTAGAAGGTGATAATACTTAAACCCTTCACCTTTATTTTGATCCATTACACTCACATGTTTTAAATATATAAAATTATTAAGCTGGTTACTTTCAAGGTTTTATGTTGTGTTTGTCATGATTAATGGATTTAATGATCATGATAAAACATATTACCCTATACATTTTACACTGTTAGAGTTCATCAAAAGGTTTTAGTTGAGTTGTTTAGTGATCTTACAATGATAAAGATGACGCATGTGTAGTCGTGTAGATTTAGAACACAACAATAAAGCTCGTTTGGGCACGGCGTTCAGTGATCTTAATGTTTAACTGACTACTAGAACTTTATGCAGTGATCCCTTTTATATCATTTCTGACCTGTTTGACTCACTTGATCCGTTTCCTTTTTAGCTAAATTTGTAGGTTTTGTCATAGTGTTCATAACTTTGTATAGTTACCACAAAACATGTAACTCCTCTTTATTTAGAAAATTACCAAAATTTCTTTTTGTGAGTATGCCACATTTTCTTCTACTATGTGATGAAAGTTGAAACTGAGAATGGGTTGATTTTCATTGTTGTAAGTCAGGTGATCCAGACAAGATGAAATCATATCTGACATACGATAAAACAGTTTTTAGTTATGTGTTGGGTTTCCTAATACTTTTTAAGATGACTTAAATGCTTAATATCTTTTACTTCAGTTAGTTTGGACATTCACACCCGTTACGTTGTATGATTCTGTTTTTGGTTCGACTAGTGCTTGTTTATGTTATTCGTTCGATTTTTGTATGAAAGACAGTTTCCAGATTTGAATTTGGGGTCTATAGTAAATTAGAGTTTTGTCAGCAAGCTCTTCTTCAAATTTGTTTTTTTACTGAAGTATGTGACTGTTAAATCCCATTCATGAATATGTGCTAGTTAAAAAATTGTGTTTTTGGTGTTTTCCTTTCTCTCTCACTACTAATCATAGGTTGTTCGGTTAAATGCATGGAAAAGTGGCAGTTGCAAGCATGTGCCTCTTCCTAACTACGTGTCGGATCTTGATGATAAGTCATAAGCGTCCCCAGAGAAATGTATCGAGGTATGCTTCTTTTGTGGAACAGAATACTTTTGAATCTCAAGCTATTTTAAGTATTTCTACTTTTTGTTTTGGCATGTGGAAACCGACTGGAGGCTACTATGATAAGTCTTCATCGTATCGGGTAATGATACTTAAACCCTATACCGTCTTTTTTATCTATTACAATCACATGTTTTAAATATAAGTTCTTAAGCTTGTTACTTTCAACTTTCAAGGTTTTACGTTCTGTTTGGCATGATCGAGATCATGATATAACATATTACCATATACTGTTAGAGTTCATTAAAAGGTTTCAGTTGAGTTTAGTGATCTTAAAATGATACAGAGGAAGCATGCGTAGATTTAGATAGTGACTCTGTTTCAATTGAAAATGGCGACTGCGATTTTGGAATATGAAATCCTTAACGCTGTGAATGTGCAGTTGAATCACCTTCTTAAGTATACACATTTCTAAGTCTTATATATTTTAAGAGTATATTTAGGACCAAAAGCAATGCCGTTAGTATTATTAATAACATAATTGCTATTTTTTTAGACATTAGGAGTATGACGTTAATAGGGGTTATGTCTTTTTTGCTAATGATCTTGTATAGAATGTATTTAGTTCATAGTTTTATAGTACGTGCATGCTTATTAAAAAAACACTAATGCATTACCCCATGGCATTGAAGGTGGCAGTTCTGGCCTATATACTTTGGGTTATGATTTATATCTTATGGCTCAATGACTAAAATATACAGATCAAAGGGAAACGATTAAAATGAATCGAATAGGTTAAAGGGGTTGAAGTCTCCTAATAGCATTTGATATAAACATTGCCTCTAGAATTTGTGCTTTTTTTCATTTTTGATGTTTAAGTTTACAAACACTATGTTTTCGGTTTAGTTTACATGTAGTGAAATTTATATAATGTGCATACCTCTGCTAGAACGTTAACGAAAAAGTTTGTATTTTTTTTCATTATTTAACTTAGTTTGTAGGTTACTTTTTTTGCTTTCAGCTTTGGGTCGTTTTATCTGGTAAGTAGGCCTTTTAGGCAATTTGTTTGTAGCTTTCAGCATAATCTCTTTATTTGTGTCCTTGCTAGAGTTTTAAATTAATGTTGTTCTAAAATATTCAGCCATTTACTTGCATCCCATGTTGGTTGTTTTACTTCTACACTATATGGCCTGTTTCACTATGATATCTCTGCATCTGTTAACTGTTATGCTATCACCCTCTATGTGGTTCAATTTAGTTCTACAGTATGCAAAGCCTTAGTTTGGAATATGATATCACTAGTCCCATCTATCCCATGTGTCACAAAACCCACCACTCAGCCTACTGCCCCAATCAAGAAGCCCGCAAAACTACCACTTTCCTCTACTAAAAACCCGTAAATCTGTCAATACTTCTACCAAAAATTCAGTGAAACAGGAAGTCACCAGAAAAGGCACCACCTCAAAGATATCTGCTACTGCTGAATGCTGATAAGTCGCATTTTACACAAAGAACTGTTACGCAGTAGAGGTTTTAGCTTCTTCTTTTTTTAATTTTTACTCGAATGACCGCAACCATTGCACGAAACAGAAATGTATAGAGGTATGCTTCTTTTGTGGCACAGTACACTTTTGAATATGGAGCTATGATAAGGGTTAACCTTAGAAGGTGATAATACTTAAACCCTTCACCTTTATTTTGATCTATCACACTCACATGTTTTAAATATATAAAATTATTAAGCTGGTTACTTTCAAGGTTTTATGTTGTGTTTGTTATAATTAATGATCTTGATAAAACATACTACCCTATACATCCTACACATTACACTGTTAGAGTTCATCAAATATTTCTGAAAAACTCTTCAGAGTTGCAACTGAAACAGATACTTAAGCTAGGTGATTAATCGTTAATAGTGTATGTTATATTAAAGAAAAGTAAAAAAAACTGTTGAAGGTCTTGCTAACCAAATTTAATCATGCTTTACATTTTTTACTATTTGTGAAGACACATTTATTATGAACTTAGTTTATGTCAGTCGCATCTCTGATATTTATTTTTTAAAATGCAGGCACTTGAGATTTTGACCGGCTGCTATATTCTTGTTCAGGTTTGGCTCAGATCTTTTTGTTATTAAAATGATAAACCAAAATCCTGTTTTTTCATATAAAACAAACTTTTACTTTCTACCATTTAATGTTCATTTACTTATTAATGCACAGGGAAATTCAGTATCTGCCATGGGCTCTTTTAAAGGCTTGAACAAGTAAGAAGGATAGCAGAAGAATGTATGCTGAATAAAATGCATCCTTTGTATAACATTAAAGTGAGTGTATTCAGTTTTTTTTTAGTTTAGAAACAGATTTTACCGTCATGTATTTAATGCGCTTTTTCTTTTATTAATGTTTATGTTCTTTAATAGGTACTCATGATGAAAAGAGATCTTGCTAGTAATCCGAAACTTGCAAATGAGAACTGGGATAGGTTTTTACCCAAGTTCAAAAAGTATGTTTTTGAATATTATTTTAACTAATGATGTCATTTTTTATCTTATTTATTTGAATAGTTGATTTAGGTTATGTTTTGTCTCTAACTAGTCAAACGAGTAAAATATATCAAAAAAGTAGTTCAAGAGGAATTGAGTAAATATTAGTTGATGCAATTGAAAGTCGCCCAAAGTTTACTTTTTATCTTAAGTAGTTCAAAAAGTATGTTTTTGAATTATTTTAAGTAATTTTGTCATTATTTGAATCAGTTGATTTAGGCTATGTTTTGCATCTAACTAGCCAAACTGGTACAATATATCAAAAAATGTAGTTCAAGAAGAATTGAGTAAATATTAGTTGATCCGATTGAAAGTCGCCCAACGTTTACTTTTTTCTTAAATAGTTCAATATTTTTTTTATCTTTTTATCAGGAAAAATGTCAAGCAAAAGAAGGTTAAGACAAAAGAAAAGAAACAGTATACACCATTCCCTCCACCACAACCACCAAGCAAGGTTAGCTTTTTTTTATTAACCCTTTTGTCTCATTCTGACTTATTTTTATGAGCCTTGTGTGTTAAATAGTTTGTTGTGCCAATGATTTATTAACAAGTGTGGTTTCAAATAAATGTTTTAAGATTGACATGCAACTAGAGACCGGTGAATACTTTTTAAGTGACAAAAAGAAGTCTGCAAAGAAATGGCAAGAAAGACAGGAAAAACAGGCAGAAAAAACCGCAGAGAACAAAAGAAAGAGGGAAGAAGCATATAAAGCACCAGAGGTATGTTCGATCACATTTATGTTTTATACATTATCGATATTATTTTAGTTTGTTTTGATTTTTTATATCTCACAATTTCATTATTAATTTTCAGGAAGTCCAAATGCAAGATAATGACAATAACCATAAGGATGATATCGCAGCAATGGCTGCATCTTTGAAGGTAACTTTAAATTTTGAGATAATTAGAGTTAGCAAAAGGGGTGATTCAGACAGTTTTTTTTAACAGGATATGGGTTTGGGTTAGTTGTGTTTGATTAGATTGGCTTGACACACACTTTATTCACTTTATTTCATATATATTATGATAAGTTTATTGCATTAAATATGATTACTAAACTAATGTTGGTTCACATTAAAAATGCACCTTATTAATAAATATTTTGGCTATTTATGATTTTGATTAAGTTTTGTATGAGGAAAGGTTTTGTTTGTTTTTTAGGAAGTTCAGGATGATTTCTTTTGATCCTTTTATTGTTTTTTTTTTGTTAAATTATGCAGAACAAAGCAAAGGAGTTTGGCAAAAGAAAATCTGCTACTGATGAAATCGATGCTGAAATGTACATCGCGGGCGTTCAGTCCTCTAAGAAAAAATCTAAGAACAAGAATTAAGTTTTAGTTTGTTGTTTGCGTGGGTTGATTAATGATCAGTTTTGTTGTGTATGTGCAAGTGAATTACAAACATTTAAATTACTTAAATTGATTTGGCAAATTACAAATTTTATTTTGTCAGGCTTTTTTATACGTTTTTATTTATTTCAACAGAGAGAATTTTATGTTCGTAGATAGTTACATTGACTATTCAGAGGATTGCAAAGACCTATGAAATTGAAGCTTTGAAAAAATAGGTTTTTAGATCTTGCTTTACACATAAACCTTTACAAGTTTTATGTATCATAAGTAGCATATGCAGAATCTTTGATGATTGTTTAAGATTAACTAACAGAAAATACAATGAATGCAAATGAAAATGAAATGAACAAGAATGTACATTCGAAGTATCTTCATTGTATTGCAAAATATCACTAGTTACAATATATAATGGTTGACTCCAAAACTATACATAAGTGAGGTATATATACAAATCTAGAAGTGATCTTAGTCACTAGACCAATGATAAATGGCAAACCGCCACCATTGATCATACATATCAAATGACAAAAGCAATGAGATTTAGAAAGATGGTAGTTGTTTCTTCGGAGAAAGAAAAACCAAGTTATTTCTAGTGACTCCGCTACTTCAACTAACGGAATCTAGAATTTCTGTCAGAGATTGGCTTCTTGAATTAGCAAAACAAACGTTGAAACTACGCATTGTAAGTGTAATATATAAACTATTTGAATAATTAGTTTCATCTTAACAAATTGTGTTTAACACCGGGCTGCGTGTTGGAGCGGCTGGTTCGCACAATCGGGTCTTGCGTATGTGATTTCATCATATGCGTTGGCGCGTTGCTAAAAAAAGTTCCATGTCTCGTACATTACAGTGTCAAGTCAAAATGCGTCACATATTAAAAACGAAAAATATCCAAACTTAGAGTTCAAAATGATAACCAAGTCAAATTCGTACGGTTAAAGTTGTAAATATGTCAAAGTAGAATAAACGGTCAAATTCGTAAATTGGCTAAGTCGTCAGGGCCAAAATGTTAATTAGTCAAAGCCGAGGTTAAAACCGTAAATATGTTAAAGTTAAAAAAAATATGTGTTAGAAATGTGAGAGTGGCAATATAGTAATTAACTCTAAGTGCGAGGACTAAAGTGCAAGTCATAACCGACCTTGCACTTTATTAGTTATGGTAATTTGTAATAGATCATATTTAATAGGGGTGAGCATAAAACCGAATTAACCGAACCATAACCGAATTAACCGACATAACCGAACCGAATTAACCGAACTATTAACCGATGGTTATGGTTATGGTTCTTCGATTAACCGACACATTGGTTATGGTTATGGTTAAGGGTATCCCATAACCAAACATTAACCGAACCGAACCGATTGTTATTAATATGAAATAAATTTAATATACTACTCATTATTCTAGTAATAATCTAGATGAGATAATTCATATACTCAAAATAAGCTTCTTTTTATTAATCCCACATTGCTTCTTTCATCAAAATGTCAAGTAAGAAGTATTTTTTTAACTGAAATTGTTATCCCACATCGCTAGTCATATGAAACATTGAGTAAAACTAAGCTTATAAAAGGATATGCCTAGCTTCCAAACTTTTTTGTTTAAGAATTTGATCTTAGTAGTCTTTTTGTATTAATAGTCCGTAAATTCTGAATATATTGGTTAATTAACCGAAATAACCGAAACCGACGGTTAACCGAAAAGCGGTTAACCGACCAAACGTTATGGTTATGGATTTGGCATAACCGACCAAGCGGTTATAGTTATGGTTTTAGTCCAAAACCGACCCAAACCGACCCATGCACACCCCTAATATTTAATATTAGACTAAATTAAGTTTTTCGTTCTTTATGTTCATATCGAATTTAGATTTCACAAGAATAGATCTTAAATCATCCTTTATCTTAATTTTTATAACATTTAACTTCTTTCAACTAATGGAGGTTAGTTTTCGGTTGAATCTAGCCACATGTCACACACATGAGGGCAAATAGTCCATTTACACTTAAAAATAGAAAAATAATAAAAGTTTAATTTGTGAGTCTTACTTCCTTTATGTGAAACAAGAGTAAAAATCATTTTACCTCCATTTAGTTTGCTCAAAATAATAATTTGCATCCAAAGTTTTAAAATTGCTATTTGTCTTGTTTTATTTGGTAATTTGTCTCGGTTAGCTCCAACTTACTAATACCGTTGATTTAATCTGATAAATAAAATGACATTTTGGTCTTTTCACATATAAGGACCAATTTGTCTAAATTAACTCCTAACTCGTCTATTAAACCCCAATCTGATGTATCAAAATTTGAAGCTCTAATTAGAGTTGTTCTTGTTTGAGTAGGGGTGTTTATTATTCGAATACGATTCGAATTATTCGAATTCAACTCGAATCAAATTCGATTAAGGCCATTCGAAATCGACTTTTGTCATTCGAATTTGATTCGCATTCGATTTGAATAATTTTGTAGAATGTGGATCGAATACGAATATGATTTTCAGTATTCGCATTCGATTCGTCAAATTCAAATAAGAAATATATATATTTTTAAGGGTGGTGAGGAGGTGGTGGTAACCGAAGGTGGTACCGGTGGTGAGTAAGTGGTTGAAGGTGTAGATGGTATTAGTGGTGGTGACTGGAGGTGGTGATAACCGGAGGTGGTAGTGGTGATGGGTAGTGGGATACACACACACACATAATAGAAAAATAAAAATTATCCCATCAACTTAGGAAAGCGACATTTTTGACTCAAACATTAACGACGAGAATGACACAAGAAGTATGATGTTAAGTTGGGAGTGGTGAAAGTGAGGGTCTTAGTTGGGAGTGACAGCGGGCAATAGGCTATAGTTCAGAATATTAAAATCCAATAACCCTATTTTTGATATATATTATTAACATATCTAATTAATTATCTGGATATTGATATGATTTAATGAGCTTGACTAAAATTAAAAATACCAAAACTTAACCCATTATCCAATCTTAATTGTTGTTTTGTATATAGACATGATTTGGTGCTTTGGGTGCTGCTTAATTGTTGTTTCTACATGTTTTGAACATGTTTAAGTTGTTTTTTGTGTTCGATTATGCAATTTTAGACCTTTTTTTAACATGTTTTAGACTTGTTTATGTGCTAATATCTTGCATATTGTTTGTGTGATGTTTTGCAATTGTTTGGGTAATGTTTTAGATTTATGTTATGTTGATGCTACATTGATATTGTTGTTTGATTTGCTTGTTTATTTATTTTTTTTAAAAACGAATACATTCGAATCTATTCAAATTTGATTCAAATAACTTAATCCAATCGAATACATAGATTTCATTTGAATGTGGATCGAATACGAATACAGTTTCTAAAAGTCTTAATTCGACAAATTTGATTCGCCCAATTCGTATTCGATTCGAATGAACACCCCTAGTTTTGGGTATATATGATTGATTGGTAGACCAGAATCATACGTGGCAACAACATATGAGAATGTGGTGGTCTGTGCGGGTTAGGGTGAGCATAAAGACAGTGGTAGTGTGACTTCAGGTCGTCATGGCCCTTCAGAGAAGGTTTCGGTGACATTGGCAAGAATGTTACGTAACGGTGATGGTGAATCACTGTGATGGAAGAAGGGTTGTGTCACCACTAGTGTAAGATTAAGATCAAAGGTGAGGTGGAGTTTGTATTTTTATATAGCATATCAGCGATGTAGTGACCGTCAGTGGTAGATGGGGATGGGGAAGGGTGAGTAGTTTGAGTAAACAACCGTGACACCCTACCTGATGGCGGATACACCAGGTTATCATAGAAATTAGATATCAATAGTAACAAGTTTTGTAACCAAGTGTTAAAGTTGTAACTTGCCATTTTGAGATACACCGGCTTAGCCAAATAACTTTTAATCAGCATATAATCAGTAAAAAAGAAAAAAAAATAACTAAAACGAAAACAACACGAACTAGAAACATGTCAGATAAACCTCAAAACACTAATGTGCTCAAGTAGCTAAATGCAAGTAGATGTACCAAATAAGGATATATTAAATCAATCCTTCACCTGAAACCAAAAAATGAAAATTTGGTCAAAATCACAGGTATAAGAAGACAGAAAGAATTTACACAGTTTGTTTTGTAATCACAACTAATTTCGACCCGTTTTGGTAAAGTAAACAGCGAAACATTTTAAAAGGTTATAGCCGGCAAAGGACGATCGTTTAAATTAGCTATAGTTACCAACACATACCCATTGAAATCATTATCTAAGAGCAAAGGAAACAACACTTACGCAGTTCATCGAAAGAGATACTGCTAATGCTTTCTCCTGATTTGAATAGCCGAATCTTTCCTGCAGATCATCATAGAAAAGATTATACAATTTCTACGAGCAAAGGAAACAACATTACTGTTAAAATAGTTCAAGCGTCACATGGCATGCATCGTGATTCATTTATCAAAATGGGAGAAAAAAGAGTATGCCAAAATGGGTTCCTAGGTGGCAAGATAGGTGTTTCGGTAACGAGTATATTTTTTACTGTGGGTCAAAAAAACGCAGGCCTAGTTCTTTTTCAAGATTTCATATTATTACAAGCATAATAATTTATTTTATCTAATAAATCAACTTAGAAGGTCTTATGCGATTGAATACACTTCGAAGGGATGCAAAATGTTCATGTTCCTGTTTGGCCGATTGAATACACTAAGAACCATTGACAAACCAAACCGGCATGAGTTGGGTGGTTTGAAGTTTGAATTGATTTTAATTTTTATTTTCAAAATTGTTAGTTTGTATTAAAATTTTAGAATGATAAAGATGGTTCAGGTTTATAATACATATGCATAGCTGCATATTCCAGAAATGGAACAAATGTATAAACTATAAATAATATACTTTAAATGTTCATTCAAAGTTCTAAACGGTCCACTAGGCCATTAAACCGCCAAAACTCAACCATATAATCTTCAAACTGGCCGAACAAGCCAATTTGCTTTGGTTTGAGCAGTCCGGTTGGTTCAACGATTTATGAACACCCGGAATATTCAATGCCTCAATCACCCTTTGCATCTGTTAAACATATCAACATCTTTAACCAAGTACTAATCAAGTATATATTCAGAGTTTTAGATGCATTAATCTGATGTGACATTATCTAATATACACTTAGAAGATACCATCTATAACCTTTCAATTGATGCTTATGACAAACAATATTATGGTGTTAGTTTGTTAAATCATAATAAACACACTAGTCAAAATGCAACACTTCAAACCAGCAGAGAAAATGCAAGAAAATCTACATTAAAAGTACTTTAAATCTAAAGTGCCAAATTCACAATTAAGTCATTACATCTTATATAATAATTGTTAGGTTGTAAATAAATGGGCCCTTCTTTCTTCAACAGCTTTAAAAATAAGGGGTGTTTGAATATGCATTTCGGAACGCTTTATCTGATTTGAAATTGAAGTCCCAACATTCAGTTTTATATGTTTAGATGAACGGATTTTGCTTATGATTTATTGGTCAAACAATCAGTTTCTGATAACTAGTTTCGTATCAATTGCAAGCCAACAAGCTTTGCTTTTTACCACTACTTTAAGGGAGGTGATTTGTACACCGCATTCACATACAACATGATATATTATCAACTGCGGATGGTGCCACTACACACAATAAAGCATGAGATGTGCACAATAATTTGTTGTCGTGTACGAAGCACAAACACCCCCCTTTATATAACCTAACTTTAGAGGCTTTTTGTCCATTTCACAAATAGATCTCTACTTTGTGCACAATATGTTATTTTTAATCATTTTAGCTAGTGACTTCTTAAAGGGGTAACTTCATATCTTCATATATACCTTTCAAAACATGGGTAACATCGTAATTATCCAACTGAATATCATAATATCAGGGATACCCGTGTTCAAAATTTTGACATAAATACCCATCGATTATGCAAGAACTTGAGTTACGAGATTTTTGAAATGTAAGGAGAAAGTATAGGGTATAATGGTCGTATAAAAACTGGGTTTGACAAATTGGGCAAAGTTGAAAATCTTGTGAAGTGTTTTGAGCTGAGTATACTTGATATTAACTATTTCAGTTGGTAAATAATGATATTACGAGATTTTTTACGGGTAAATATGGGCTTGATCCTGTCGTATATAACCAAATTTTCCGAACCGAACATTTAACTCGAAACAATATTTTTTACTGGCAGATTTATTATAAATGATACAGATAATTTATTATCAAATGATAACTTTCAAAATGCACATCAAAACACCCTTTTCAAATCCATATGTGGACTGTGGTATAACAATAATACGGTAAAAAAATTTAAGATGCACAAAATAGACGCGCTAACTATACTTGAGTGACAAGTGACAAATACGTGTTAACGTATACATGACAGTCATGCATTCCAAAAGTAACATACAATGCATGAAAATATGTATTAAGAAACGATTAGATAAAATGATGCATACCATCACGACGAATGCAGATCTCAGGTATGTTTTTAACTTCACCATTGATACTATCATTATAAACTCTTGTTTCAATATCACCTTCTACGTAAACTGAAGAGCTGCACATCATGAGAAAAAAAAGACACATGATAAGAAAAATAACGTTCACTAAAACTTAGAAATATCAAATATATACAGAAAAAAAATACTTTTTTGTGAGTTGTTGAACTGCATAAGCACCAAGTGTTTCATTGTGCACGGCAATTCGATGCCATTGTGCAGGTTTTGGCAAATCTTTGGCTCCAATTGTTCTTTGATCAAACATGCCACCTGTCCCAACAGTGAATATAGTTACAGTTTTACCATTCCTCAGGATCTTTTGCAGAGGTGCTTGCCCAACCTTTCCACATATAATTGCCTGTCAAATGTAAATAAAAAAAAGTTAGAGTGTTATGTTACACTAACATTTAATAAAGTGATTTTGAGGTGTTTTCAATGGACGGTTATTGGCTCGCCTTGCATACTTTCGACCCATCTGTCGCATTTAGTTTTAACTAAACCCATGTGACCCGTATGATTATACCAACAACATAAATCAGCGCATCTGTCACGTTTAGTTTGTTTAGCACAACATTGTTCAGTTGTAACATTCATCTTTGTAGTTCAATGTTGTCATGATATAACAGTCAAAAGGTACCAATTTTCACATTAAAGAAAAAAAAAGTGAGATTTTTCTTTTGAAGCAAATACATGACCTAAATGCACATTCAAAAGGTACCTTATGAACGCCACGAAAGCCCCAACCTTTTCTGGGATCAACTCCTTGCACCTGCAACTCTGGTTTTTCAGGGAGAAAATCATCATCATCAATTGTACCAGAATCTCCTCCTTCATCACCACTCGCAGCAGACGAAGAGTACAATTTCTTCACTGCTACATAGAAAAACAATTGCCCATTTCATTTTTAGTATATAATAACAATAATAATAAGATCCTGCACATTAAAGAGATGTACCTAATGAAGACGAAGAAGGAAGAGTGATTCGTAGCGATCTTGTGAGCTTCACAGCGACTAAACTCATCATGTTTTGTTTTGTTTTGTGTTTGTTTTGTTATGTTTTGGTGACCAGACAACAGGGTTCAACAAGGGTTTTTGAGTTCCTAAACGGAAAAGATTAGAACCCGTGTAGTACACGGTTGACTGAAATTAAATATTATCGTATGTAGCGATGCAAAATGAAAATTTAGAAACAATATTTTATAAATTTTCAAATCAAATACACTTAATGAGGTTGTAATTCATATATAACTTTTCATATATAATTTATAAGTAATTCCTCTAATTATATTTCAATAACTTATATAGCACCTTTTAGATGATGGCATGACAAACTAAAAAACAATCAAATCCTTACTTTTTTTAACTTGAAGAATCATAGCTCCTAAAAGTATGTTCTGTTGTTGCATCAAATCACAAGAGCGATAACGCAAACTATTTGGTCTTGCGGCAACAAAAAAACATGTTATCTAAACCTAAAAACTCACCTACTCGCAACGCATGAACATCGACTGAAGGATAATTAATATCAAAGAAATTTTACCTCATATAGGATTGATATGATATCAGGAAGATGAATTGAACTCCTAAAAACCTTGATTCAATCGTGGAACATGATTGAAGAGATTTGGGTTTTTAAAAATCTTAGATTGTGACTGTGACTGTGATTATGATTGTGATTGTGATGTACCCTAACCCTAATAGAGATGGATCCGGATCTTATATTTTACCCAACTATGGTCCGCATGTGAAATGGATGAAAGTGATTATGGATATATTAGAACGGTGACACGTGGATGTATTACTCAATTATTAGAATAGGTAGATGGGTGTTCATTCCCAACACGAACAGAATACGATACAAATATAAACAGATTTTAGGTCGACAAATATAACTCGTTTAAGAATAAATGTTATGTTTGGATTGAACCGCATAAAAACAGGGTGTTTTTGAGAAGAACCATTTAAGAAATAGGTTGACCGTAAACCTATTTAGGTTTTAAAATTAGTTCTTCTAATTTTTTTTAAATGATTGTTAAATTATTTTTATCGTTAAAGTTATCAAAAGTCACCGTTTTGTTGCCAAGGCCACCATTTTAAGCCAAGCCCATCATTTGCGATTTCAAATCCTAAGCAAAAAATCTCACAAGTTAGCTAATATTTAGTTGTTTTTAATTTTTATATTTAATTCTTATTTCTTACTAACTATGTTTTCGAATGAATATAGGTTTAAATATATCCAGTGATCTTTACAACTTCTCAATGTGTTGTTCAACGTTTAACCATTTTTAATCATATATGATTTCTTCTCGATATGACTTTATATACAAAATATTTTTGGTACTTTTTGTTGGATATTATGGTATTGTTTTTATTTATTTATATGGAAGATGTGTTAATACTCAATTACATTAAAGATAGTTTATATTTTTATGTTCACTTTCTATTTCTCGGCTTCCATTTTTTACGCCTCTCACCTAAAGTGTGCCTCGCGCCTTTGGTAACTATGTCTTTTGTATTAGTATTCACAATAGATAATTTTATTTAATACTTAAAATTTTGTATCTTTATATTTTCAAAGTTAAGTATTTAATTATATTTATGTTTGTTATAAATGAATTTGTTTTGAATAATGTGCTTTATGATTTTAACTTAAGTAATTATATGGTAATTTATAATAATATTTTTTTAATTAAAATCAATATCCCTAGTTGTCATACGAAAACTCTCATATTAAACATATCACCTTTAACCAACTCACAACAACCCAATACAACCCATATATATATATATATATATATATATATATATATATATATATATATAGGGGAGGGATTTTCTAAAAAGGGCAAAAACTCTAAAAAGGCTAAGAAGGATTATGGGGCGTCGGATATGGGTGTCAACGGCCAAGATTAACGCGGTGGCGTTTTTGTAAATATTATGAAGTTTTGCTGACGCGCGTGATGGAACCAGGGGTAGATTTGTCATTGCGCGTTTCCAACACCATGTATATATAAAAAACACCACGCTTAACACTGACTCTGTAAAATAACACCACGCATATGAAAATAATAATTAATAAAAAACGCCATAGCTACCTGCTACAATGTAACACCGGAAATCGAATTGAAAACGTCATAACAATGATTAACACTATCATCACTGTAGAATGAAAAAAACGCCATAATTTACCTGCAACAAAGTAGCATCGGAGTCGATATGAAAACGTCATAACAATAATTAACAGATCGATCATGGTGAATCATGGTGTTTTTAACATTCGAACTGATCACTAAAAACACCATGACTCAGAATGTTAAAACCACAAACGTCATAACAATGATTAACACTATCATCACTGTAGAATGAAAAAACGCCATAATTTACCTGCAACAAAGTAGCATCGGAGTCGATATGAAAACGTCATAACAATAATTAACAGATCGATCATGGTGAATCATGGTGTTTTTAACATTCGAACTGATCACTAAAAACACCATGACTCAGAATGTTAAAACCACAAACGTCATAACAATGATTAACACTATCATCACTGTAGAATGAAAAAACGCCATAATTTACCTGCAACAAAGTAGCATCGGAGTCGATATGAAAACGTCATAACAATAATTAACAGATCGATCATGGTGAATCATGGTGTTTTTAACATTCGAACTGATCAATAAAAACACCATGACTCAGAATGTTAAAAACACAGTGATTCAAAAGAACAGATGATTGATCGTACGTTCGTAATTAGTAAACGAAAACATAAAAAACAAACAAAAAACATCATCGCTTTCAGTATTCGTCATAGATGAATGATTATTGATTCAAAATTAATAAACGTAAAAAAAACACCATAACTGAACATCGAGAGTGATAACCAGGTAGTGCTAAAAAACACCATGAGAACAGATCTCGTATTGCAGCTTCAACGCGTAAAATGACGATAACGCCCCTCCGTGTTTTTTCCCCCTCATGGACACGTGTTTGTTTGTGAATGCTTCCTACACTTCTTAGAGTTTTGAGCCTTTTTAGAAAATCCCCAATCTATATATATATATATATATATATATATATATATATATATATATATATATATATTTGGTTTATTTTGATAAATGGGTTAAAGAGGTCATATCCAGGTTGAGCCGGATTTATGTTATACAGGTTAGGATTGAAATTTTTGACATGAACATAAATATGGGTCGGGTTAGGGTTGTATAATTCAAATTGTCAACCCATGCCCCTTCAACCCGCTACATCGCCAAATCAACACGATTGATACCCCTTAATAGCCCCTAACCTTCGGCTTCTTCTTAAACTTTCAAATTCAAAATTACACCAGCCATCATTTGTTTAAGAGTAGATTGCAATATTCATCCTTTACGTTTATGACAAATTGCAGGTTTCGTTTTAAACTCCAATAATTACATACATTATCCTTTCTCTTAAGTGTTTGCATGCATAATTTCTAATAACTTTCTTCAAAGATTTAGTTACTTTTTAGGAAATGACTAAATTACCCTCACATGTATGAGAAACTAAGTAAATGAGGCCCACTAAATATAAAAATTAGATTTAATGTAAGGGAGAGGAGTGGTCCTTGTTTCCGGCCAAAGACATCCACCTCACCACCCTCTCTCCGGGGGAGGAGTGGTTCTCGTCTCCACCTCCTCATCACCACATCTTGTCCCCTCACAGCTCCTTCTTAATGAGCTCCATAATGAGGACACATCCTCGTCCACGAGCTCCCCCACCTTACCTCGTCGCCTCCTCGTGTCACCCACTCTTTCCTCACCCTAACACCCATATTAAAATCACATCCTCCTATTCTTATAACTGAGTAACACATCCACATGTCAACATTTTAACTACTCCACATAAGATTTTGCTTGGTGTCACGCTCTAATTTAATTTGGTGAAGGATTTCAAGGCGGGTCATGGTATGCTCCTTATTCAAAATAACCAGATATGCTCAAATAAAAAAAAATCACTAATTATCATGAATTATCTCTTAATCTGATATGTTCAAATTAAAAAATTACCATTTATCATGAATTATCTCATAACCCGATATGTTCAAATAAAAAATTTATCAATTATCTTAGATCATCACCTTTATTTTAGCATATGATTATTGCTATGACAATATTTATAGATATCCAAACTGATTTTATAAGAGATATGTTAAAAATAATTTGATACCTAAATTTAATTAAACCTTATAAAACAAAAATCCCGTATAGTACAGATACCAATCTACTTAATTAATAGTAAATGAAACACCTTCAGTGGTGGAAATAGGTCTAGATTAAGCATTTACAATTTCTCCTTTTAAAACAAGAAATAGTTGTCACGTAAATCCTATCATTCAATGCATCCATACAAAATAATTATTAAGTGTTTTCCATTCTATTACCAAGGGCGAAGCTTTTAAGGGTTTATTACAAGCTTAAAATATGATTTGTACATTCTTTGCCAAGACTCAACTTTCGCCCTTAATGACTTCAAGACCTAGTACCTAACTACCTACCACTACAAGAAATATACTAGCTATTAATGATTCACACATCTTACTGATTTAGCACATAATGATGCAGATCTCTTATTCGTTCACTACTTATTCAGAAGTTGCCAAAAAGCCCCCAAGTGAAAACATGTTTGTATCAACAAGTCGTTAGTCATTCATACAACATTTCAGAATTTGACGATTTGCATATCCGAGTGTCCCTTACCGGACATGTGTTACCATAGTCATAAGTGAGGGCTTGTATCCCTCATAAGCAAGTTCATTTAGAACACCTTATTCATTCCATGTTCACTTTCTAGTTTCTAGGAATACCGTTCAAAAAACTAAATAAAATACTTTTATTAGTAAACTGAAGATTACAATATAAAGATGAAACAAAACATATTACAGTTCAGAAAAGTAGAGCAAAGGAAAGAAATAACACAGAGACAGGAATATGTGGTTGAAGATTTTTGTTTAACAAATTTTCCTTAATACAAATTTGGGCCACCCAAGTGAAACCGGTTTGTCTCCTAGGGTATAACAGCCTAAGCAGATTGCACTGTTGGAGATCCCAGCACTCGAAAAAGTATTTGAAACAAGAGCACAAAGATTAGAGAAGTCTGAAAATTATTCTTGATATTGTGGTGTGTGTCATAAAGTTAACCTCCCCATCATGGCGGTAAGGTCTGAAATCATGGAAACAAGAGGAGCGCCATTATCAATCATGACTGCATTGTCGCGTTTAGGTGCTTTGCACCTTGCAACTAGGTGATTAGATACACCACAGTTGTAATGTTTCCCTTTTTCTTCACACCACCTTTCCTTGGCCCAAAGTTCATAACCTTAGCATTGTATTTCTCCTTGATGGGCCTTAAAGCCTTTAGAGGATTGGCCATGCTCAACCATGTTGGCCTTACCAAACGTTTGAACTTGACTTCCATTTTTAGCCATTCTATTGTCTTTCTCAATTTGAAGAGGAATGGGTTTTCAATTTCCATCTCCTTTCATTTATGTTTAAGATAGTTCTTAAAGTCCAACCAACTAATGGCCATTTTTCAACCATAACAGCCACTTGAAATGTCTCACTAAAAGCATTGCATCCGAGAGAATGTCACTAAGTATAACTTGTAACTCTTGACCTTGACTAATCATAGTCTTGGAATCAACCATTTTATAATCCATGAAACGGATGCCACGAATTTCTTCGCCTCAGCATCCTTCATTTTGTACTTGCATTCTTACGACTCCCATAACTTTTTGGCGGTCTTATCTTGCAATACATGTTATACAAAGTGTCCTCAAGGCCATTTGACACATAGTTGCGGCACACATACTTGAAATTAGGGGTGTTCAATATTTGGTTCCAACCCGATTAAACCAAAAACCGAACCTAAACCAAACCATTTAAAACCAAATCGAATTATATTTGGTTTTTGGTTTGGTTCAAACCGAAAACCGAATATGTAATTTGGTTTGTGGTTTGGTTAAGGTTTCAAAATTTTGAATTTGGTTTGAACCGAATAAACCGAATTAGGTGATAACACTATTATAATTTATATTTTATAGTTTGTCAATTCATTTATATCAAAAACTAATGTCATATATGGATTATAAATCATTAATTTTATGTTGGATATAACTTTATAATGTAGATATCGTAAACTGATACTTTTTATCCTTGAAATAGAACGCGGTTTATATATAAAAAAGGGAAACAAAAAATATTTTTTATATTTTTTTGCCAATGTGGTTTGTTA
The DNA here is from genome assembly GCA_030867185.1 of Tagetes erecta. Lineage (NCBI taxonomy): Eukaryota > Viridiplantae > Streptophyta > Magnoliopsida > Asterales > Asteraceae > Tagetes > Tagetes erecta. The sequence continues at coordinate 64,053,871 of CM061488.1, forward strand.
GGTTCAATCCGAAAACCAATCCGAATTAGAAAGTGGTTTGTGGTTTGGATTAGGTTTTCACAAATTAGGTTTGGTTCGGATTGTGGTTTCAACAAAAAATATTGTCAATCCGAAAAACCCGAACCGAACAAATCGAAAAACCCACAATCCGAACCGATGAACACCCCTACTCGAAATGTTTCCAAGCAACTGGTGCACTTACTGCTTGAGCATTATGCCCCTTCAGCAAGTGTAGAGGAACACTCATTTAAGAATCTTGCAAGATTCAATGTAGTCAAGTAAAAGAGCATCTTTTTCTGCCGAATTTTAAAATTCAAACCACAAAATTTTTCAGGTTTTTCAACATGGCTAGCCACAACCCTTGAAACATTGGTACCAACTAATGATCCCATGGTATTAGTGGTGGAAGCAGAAGCAGTTACCATTTCTGAAATAACAAAGTTCATAAATTAAATACCAAGAAAACCAAACAAATTAGTGCCGAATATTGTTTCCAAAACAGTGAAGATGTACCAAATTTCCGCAATCTAAATATCACTTAGATTCTCCAACAGAAAATTAAAGAAATCCTTTTGAGACCCAGTGAAACAGTGTTTTAAAAGTCTGTTTTAAGTTTGTAGGAACACCATTCACAAAAACAAAATAAATACTTTTATTAATAAACTGAAGTTTACAATTTAAAAGAATATGAAACAAAACATATTACAATTCAAAACACTAGAACAACGAAAAGAAAATAACACCAGACACTAGAACAAAGGAAAGGTGAGATGGGAGCTAGAAGCTCATCCCATCAGTTGCTTCTGACCTATGATGCCTTATCACGTCCAGTCAAGCAGACCCTAACCTTTTAACTACTAGAAAATAGAACGAACCAAAAAGCTTGCAGTAAGGAGCCAGAAGCTAACAATCCAAAAACATAAAAAATTACTCTAAGTCACAAGCATTCACGATTAACATCACAAATACCTATGACTGGGGGCTGACGGCGTAGGTTGTTTAACCTTAAGATCAAGAAGCAAGGAGCCTGAAGCTCATATCTACAGTAACACTATAGTACTAGTAGCATGGTAGGCCCATGTTGATAAGTTATCACAAGAGTACAAGTTTAAGTCTTATGTTAATATGCTTGGGAACTCTAAAGGTATGCTGGAAAAGGTATGACAAGAACTTACACCAAAATAGTAAAAACATTTTTACATTACAAATTCAAGGTGTTGCAGGTTGGCAGAAGTAGCAGATGCGATCGTCGAGCTTTGAAGATCGAGCCATGAGCTCAAAAATTCTGATACATCTCTAGCACTTGCACTCAACTCTTAAATATAACAACACACCAATCTCATTTTACAATTAAAGATTCATAACATCTTCAACACATTAGTTCATAATAACAAACCCTGGACCTTAGGACATCGTTACTCTCATCCCGGGCATATTATTGTTTTAGCAATAACCAAAAAATGATTTTTACTAGTATCTCATTTTGCTAAAATCTCATATCTTATCTAGAAAGGGTAAAAAGAAGACTTAAAAACCTTATGAACTTTTTAGACGGTGACAAAGAAGGATGTCAACTTAAGTGCATGAGAGAAGATAAGAAAGGCAAGCCACACAAACAGCTAGAGATTCCTAGAAGTATTCTAGCATTGAAAGGCGAGGTCATTCTAAGCCTTGGCTTAGTACTCCATCGTTGGCCAGCCACTCAGTATATGATCCTTACAGAAGTGTTTCACCCATTTGAACACATAGACTCAAACCTCTAAGTGCACAGAAGGTGTGCACCAGTGCCTTTGGTACGCAAGTTCATTTGGACACTATCATAAAGTTAGTAGCCCGACCAAGGCCTGTCTTGAGGATTTCCGCACCATGTGCGAGCCGGAAAAGAGGGCCCTGAGCACAAATGTTTTAAATTATATAAACTATATTTCTTAACCGAAAAATAAATGTTTAATAAATTAACATAACAAAATCAAAGTATTAGAATTACATACCTTAATACTAACCAATAACTCGTTCCGAGCATTCTTCATAGCAAATTGGTTATATTGGTTATCACATCTTCACAATTTATATTGTCCAACATTTCGCCAATATGCCAAGTCTTTCTTTGGACATTGTGGATCGTAAGTAAGATTTTAATAACTTCAACTTTGTAAAACTCATTATTGTAGATACCATCGTCACTGGAATAATCAGTAATATTTTATATGCAATGCTTGCATTTAGTCAATTAACTATTAAACTATACACTCAATGACAATTAGTCGTACAATACAAACTCTATAATTCTATTAAGTATAAACCCTAAACAAGTTAATAATATCAATTAATAAACAAATTAACAATTACCTTTAGAGTTTAGACTTTGGATGATTGCAGCTATTTAAGTATTATGGTTCCCTTCTTCCTCGTCGTTCTGTTAGTTTGTCGCTGGTAAAACTCAGCGTTGGCTCGCTGCTAGAAATGGGTAAAGTGCAAAACCCGGCCCAAAACTCGGTTTTAACTCAATTTGAAGACTGATAACCGACCCAATGTAATAAAACGGGCTTCGGTTTTAAACCATCAACGGTCTCCGGGCTTAGGTTAGAGGCCCGTAACCCGTTTTTAACTCTACATCACCATCAGGTCCAATCGAATTGAAACCTATTTTCTGGTTAATTCAACCATCAATCTGTTGTATATCTTGATTCTTCTTAATCAATTCGAGCTAATGTTGATTTGGTAAGGTTTTTTGATCCGTATGTTTAAGAAAAATGATGGTATTGTGCTTGATTTACTCATTATCATCTAGGATTCTAAGTTTGCAAAAACATTTTAATCATGACAATTTCATAATCATAACTCTCTGTTTTGTCATCTTCTATCATCATACTTTCTCATATCTCACAATACAGGATTCAACACTTATCTCATCTCCACCGTGTATTTAAATTGCAATTCAACCTGCAATCTCAATTTTGTAATCAACACGATAAATTTTATGTGTGATTGTCATGACTAGGGGTATTCATTGGATCAGATATCAGTTTGCCCGGGTTATTCACGTTGGATTATTCGGGCTTGAAAATTTTAGAACCTCATCCAAATCCTATCAATACCCGATCCGTATTCTTCCATTGGATAAAGCCGAATAATCCGGATTTATCCAAATAATCCAAACAAAACGAAACAACATTTTTTTTAATATTTTGTTTCAAATTTGTATTCCTAAAGTGTACTAGTTTATTAGTTTACAGTGACAATAGTAAAACATACAAACCGAAGAATAAATAAAATACAAACATAATCTTGTCCACATATTCATTATTTAAGCTTTATAAACTAATCCAAAATAATGATAGTAGTTCATAAAAATTTAAACATTAAGTCTTCATGCTCCTAACAATCACTCCAATTCACCAAACATGCCACCAACTCTTTTCATTTGATCGACACCTTTCTCATCTCTATAAGCTTTGGACTACTATATTATGGGTATTAGGCTAGTATAATAATGAATATTGGGTTAAAATCTAGAAACATAGATTTCATATTCAGTTTATTCAGATATTTGAATAAGCAGAATAAAAAAAAAATTGTTATCCAAATCCAATCCAAATAAGGAACTGGAATTTGGATGAGATCCGATCTGAATAAGAAATTCGGTTTGGTTTTTTTTGAACACCCCGAGTCATACCTAAAACTTATTATTCACAGCTTGATAACCCAAATATCTAATAACATGCTAATCCAAATCTTGAACTCAATGGTATTTATTTTGAATTGAATAAAGTGCAGTTTGAGTACCTGAGCTATACTTCAAATTGCATTATGAGTACCTATATTTTAATTTTAGACAATTGAGTACCTAACCTTTCTGATTTTCGCAATTTGAATACCTGAGACTAACAAACGTTAGTCAACCGTTAACTACTATAATCTTTCTTCAATTTATTATTAAAAGCAACTACTACTGTAATCTTTCACATGAAACCATGCGTGCGCTTCTCCACCAATACTCAAATTTAATGCTTTGGTATATCATTTTTTTCTTTGTCTAATGATTAATGGAGGTAGGTTTTAAGCTCTGAGCCATATTAACCATTGCTCTAGTCACACAATCCACCATGTAAGCTCCAAAAAGTCGACATATAATCAACAACATAACCATAATTAACACTAATACATATTCGATCAACGAAGGAAACTTACGATACATCTCGTCTAGATCATATTCGTAATCTGTATCCTCCCGAATCTTCCATAAATGATTCGACATGTCTGAATCAGAGGCGAATTTAGGGTGGCCGGAGATGACGGTGGTTGGTGGTGGTGACCGGAGATTGGTTTCGTGATCAACTGATTTTGTAACAAAAGCATTGATTTAGTTTCTATTATAGAGTTTTGAAAATTGATATATAGATTTAGGGTTTAACCATAATAGCCCTCTAAGTTAACAGTTGACTAACATCCGTTAGTCTAAGGTACTCAAATTGCGAGAATCATAAAGGTTAGGTACTCAATTGTCTAAAATTAAAATGTAGGCACTCATAATGCAAGTTGAAGTATAGCTCGGGTACTCAAATTGCACTTTATTCTTTTGAATTTGATGTGAGATTTTATAACCAAGACCTTTATCAACAATTTATTAAAACAAAACATTCGGGTTTTTTTATTGTGTCATGGGCCCGGTATTAGACCAGAGCCCAGCCCTGAAATCAGTTTTTGGAGAAAATCCAAGCCCGAATCCCGGTTGTATACAAAAAATACACTCCGGGTTTTATGCAAATTACGGGTTGTGTTTCGGGTTTTCCTGGTTCAATCCAAATTGTGCCCTCTCCTACTCGCTGCACTTCAAAATCTCTAGGGACTAGGTCGTTGATGTCGCTCAAAGAGTGAAAGTCTCAATTGACGTTTGTAAGTTTTAACCCATCTACTCCTTTTTGGCCTTTTCAAATTCACTAACTTATAATACAAAGTGAGCTTTTAATTTTTTTATCCTATCTAATCCATCTAACTATCTAAGGGGCTGTTTGGTAGCATTTGAAACCAGTAACAATCTACCTCTTAATGAATAAAAATCTATTATAAGGTAAGTTTTAAAAATATGATGAATTGGGTGATGTTTTACCATTCAGAGGCTACCTATTAATCATTTATCATCTTTTTATCACTTAATGGTTCAGATGTTTTGAGCCATTAAGAGTTAACCATCTGAATAACCATTAAGAGGCTACCAAACACCCCCTAAGTATCCAACCCTTCAAACTACTTTTGATTAAAAAAAATTAAAAATTTATATTTATAATAAAATCCCATCAAGATAATGCTTTGGGCGGTCGGCCATGCCGCCCCTCCCTAGGGTCGGCCCCGCCGGTATTCAAGGTATTGGTAGATTGGTTTTCCTTCAAAGTGGAGAGCCTAAGTATGGGTGAAACTATTTAGATTAAAAGTAGTTAGCGAGTATGATTTACTATAAAAAAACAAAAATCGAAGCATGTTGGTTCAGATGTTAAAACTATAATTTCATTTTTTCAATGTGGAGTGTTAAGGAACTTGAATTCTCTAAAAGAAACCTAATGTGGTGGAGTGGTAATTTAGAGGTGCACAAATCGGTTAATTTCGGTTAACCGATTATTTAATACCCTAACCGGTTATTTTCGGTTATTGTAAAAATCGGTTATTCGCTTTAACCAGTTCGGTTAATAACCGGTTTTTTTTCAAAATTTTCGGTTATTTTACTTTAACCGGTTCGGTTAATTAACCGGTTTTTTATAATATTTTATTATTTTTTCAGGTTTTTTTCCCGGTTAACCTGTGGGTCGGTTAAAATTCGGTTTAAAAAAAACCGGTTAATAACCAGTTATTCATAAAAAATCCCTAATCGGTTACAAACCTGCGGTTAAAAAAATACCCTAACCAGTTATTCCTTAATCGGTTAATAACCGGTTTCGGTTATTGAACCGGTTATTTTGTGCACCTCTAAGTGGTATGAAACTTTGGAAATGCATTGGGGGAGGGAGACTTATGTTATCACAAGTTCGATCCCTGAGCCAAACAGATTTTATTACTAATTTGTTGTCGTGCCTACAGGCAAACGGCTTAGTTGCTTTTTCACGGGATGTGGAGTTAAGTAGGTTAAGGGCTCTGTATATCTGGGTTGGGCCAGGTACGAACCTTACAATCGAGACACTGCGTATGAAACACCTGGCATTGTCTTAGTTAGATGTTAAAAAAAACCGACCACCAAAACAATTATCAAGTGATATGAGGTTGCATTTTCATAATTATCGCAATAGGTTAGGTAAATTTTTTAACAGTCTTCAGGATACAAATTTCATCGATCTGTATAAAACTTAACATAATGGTTCAACATCTGATGTTTTAAAGTTTCGTTTTGTGCATCTTGAAAAGAAGACATACCATAATTATTATAACGACTTCTGTTATAAAGAAAGATTGATAGTTCCATCTCTGATTGCAAAGTAGATGATAACATTACAAACAAATCCATGAGTGGTTTAAAATAAAAACAAAACAAAACTCACATCCATTGTCTTATTACAAAGGGTCTTCCAATTCATCGCATTCTTCAAAAATAAATAGCCAGTTCAAAACCGCAGTTTCCACTTCACCGAGAAACCTTGGATGACACCCAACTCTTGCCACCACCGCCACCAAACGAAGGCCTAAACCTGTCACTTGATGGTGGAGGAGCCCCACGATCATCAGACCTACCACTCCCCCACCTATCGGATTGAGATGGTGGTGGTGCCGCTGGCTCTGCAGCCGCACCTCTACGAAACTTAGGAACGTACTTGCCAGCACCACCACCTGCAGCTGCTGCTGCAGGAGCGGCAGCTGCTGCTGCTGGAGCAGCCAATCCAGGCCCTGGAATGTCCGGAGAAGGTCTGACTGGAGCATCAATTGGTGTCCCCCTTAAGATGGCATCCTTCCTTTGCTTCTCTCTATCTTCCAGTTCTTGTTCTCTTAACCTTTGTTTTTCAGCAATTTCATCCAGCTTTTTCCTACGCTCCTCGTCCTCTTTCTTTCGTCTTTCAGCCTCTGCAAGCATGTGTCAAACGTGTGAAAACAAGAACAAGGAGTGACAATGATAACCCATTTAATGGATTGATTCTACTTTTGTTTTAGTACAATAAATAAATTCTAAAGCAAAAAAATTTGTTAAGTGTAATTGACACTATAATTATGTAATAAGAAGCAATTTTAAAAATAACTTAAATGAACCAAAGGCGTTTAAAACAGTAAATAATACACAATTGGCATGTACATTCTTCAACCAATACCCAAACGACCAACATTTTTTACCTTGAAGTTTGCGAGCTTCCTCTTCCTCACGCAACCTAGTGAGCCTTTCCTCTTCAGTTCTGAGGAAATATAACATTTTCCTCTTAATCTCTCTCTCTTCTCTCCGTGCCCTGAGAATTTGGCTAAGTCGTTCTTCCCTCTCAGCTCTCAGTCGGTTGTACTCTGCCTGTCGTCGGCTAACAACTCTTTCTTGAAACTCCATCTAAAAACACAGAACAAATTATTTAAAAAATCATGTCACCAACCTTTAAATCAAACAAATAAATGCCCTAAATAATTTATCTATGTCGAGAAAATGAAAACAAATTATTGAAACAGACCTTGTCTTCCATAACCCGGGCAAGTCTATACTTCTGCCTCACGTCCTCATCATGACGCTCCCTACTCATCTCAACCTCTAGCTGCAAAAACAAATAATAATGACGATCATGGTTAATAAAAGATTTAGTGAGAAAGTCTATTACTTGATAAAAGGAAAGCAGCATAAGTGAATGGATAATCACCTGCTGTTCACGTTCATGAAGAAGTTTCTCTTCAGATAAACGGTTTTGGAATGCAGCTTCAATCAGAGGTGCAGCCTCTTCCCTCTTTGCTCGTTCAAAGTGATCTAAAGTTTTGATTAGTTTTTGCATTTTCTTTTCCATTTCCTGCCTTTCTCTAACTGTTTCCTTCATTGCTAACTCCATCAGAACCTGCTTTGTCACCTTCTCCTGTGACCAAAAACCCAACAAGGGTCAGCAAAGCACTGTAAATAAAAACAAAAACAATTAAGAAAATTTATAAAAAGTCGAACAAAGACTTTTCTCACCCCCTCAATAGTGGGAACCTTCTTTCCTTTCTTTTTTATGCGCTTTCCAACATCAATCAGTAATTCCTCAGCTTCTTTTAGCTCACGCTCCTCTATATCCCTACGAATGCGTTGATTCTTCCTTTCTTCAACTTCAATTGCAAGTCGTTTCTGTTCTGCCTCTTCTGTTTTCTTCTGCAGCTTCAATCTTTTAGTCTCCTCTTCTCGTTCCTAGAAACACAAGCATTAAATCAAAGTAAAGTTCAACCGATTATAAGATCTAAAATTGTGAGGAAAAAAACAACATTTCAAACTATGAAATGAATATGAATACCATCTCAAGTAAATGACGCTCTTGATCCTCCTTGCGTTTTTCAATAATAGACTTCCGAGCAAGAAGCTTTTTGTGCTCTTTATCTACAATATCTCCCAGACTCGGCAGCATAGCACTCAGTTTTGATGCTTTTGTTTGAGAAGGATAAATCATTGACCTTGCTTTATTCAAATTGACAGCCAAAACACTCAGATGATCTTGCAATACGTCAGACTCAAAGCCCTGGAAACAAAAAGACAAGAATATTACTCTAACAAGTAAAATTCAGAAGCAAAAACAAGATAAAGCAAGAACTATCCTTCAAAACGTAAGGGAAAACGAATAACGTGAATTATAGACTAACCAGATCACCGAAAACAACTGCCCCTTTCATATGGTCAACTTTCATAGAAATGAAATTATGTTTGACAGCCTCGACAGAGATCCTTTCCACAACTGAGAAGTCAAAGAAAGGAACCATTTTTGATAGAGTTTCAACTTTCATTGTCTGATACACTCGGGACACCTGGATACGAAAAATATATAAAAATAAAATGACTTGTCATTAAATTGTAAACAAACCAAACTACAAAACGTACAAAACTAAATAACCTGTTGCAGAAGTCTTAGAGTAGCAACTTTTTCCAAAGCAGGGATGTAATGAGCCAACTGCACTTCCGATACAGATGATGCTGAACCTAATTTGCCCCCCAGTTTTGCTATCTTAGTCAACAATGGCTGTATTTTGGATGTTAAATCCAGAGGAAGAAATTCATTTTCTAGAAGATAATATAAATCCTTAACTTCCGGAGTTACATAAGTCATCACCCCTTTGGAAACCTGAAAAAAACAACAATATCATGTAAATTGATGAATATACATACTGTAAAAACCTAAACAGCATGACAAGAATGAAGAAGGGGTACCAGATCTGCCAAAAGAGATGACCGGGTCAGCTGTAGAAGAAAAAAACAAAAAATTAATGTGATAATTATAATATATTTATCCAAAACAAAACAGAATACATTTCATGATTAACAGATACCACTTCTCTTGTTTCAAGCTGCTTTGCATCAATGTTGAATCCGATAAGATTGTACATCCTCAAATTTCGCTCTTTTTCATGTTCCAATTCTAAATGAGATGCAGTTTTCAGGTGATCATAGGGTGGAGCTGAAAGGGCAGCTAGCAAAACTGATGAAGCAATTAACTGCAGGTCTTTCTGGTTAAGGTTCTTATTAAAGCTCTTTTGGAGTTGAAACAGTTTAAACCATGCGTAAGCATGGTATAGATGACTGGAGGAAATCCAGAAGATTTCAGTCAACTTTGCATAATAAACAGCCATCAAAGATGATTTCGGCATTTTCTTAACCATGCTTGTCAACCCATAAATATCTTCAACTGACCGAAAAGCTTCCTGAAAACAAAATAGCAAAATCAATACTTAATATTCAGCAAATACATGTGTGTGGCTGGGTATATTTATTGAAAAAAATCACATATAGCTAAACAAACCTGCCAAAGTTCAAGCTCAGTTGCAATTTTTAGCTGTTCAAACCTTGTATCAAGATAAAAATTTAAGCTATCTGAAGCAGTTAAATCAGGCCTGTCCCTCTGGTCTCGGTACTTGTTAAGGTTTGCAAGATGATTTCTAATAATCTCACAAAGCCTGCGAAACTCAGTTGTCCTTTTGTATTGTTTGCAGAACTGGAATGCACGATGAGCTGTGTCCTGCATACAGTTAATCAAACAATCATTACGCACGGCTTAAGATCATGAAATGCATAGGTCCTAGAAATGAAAAGAAATGCAATATCATATACTTAACAAATACTAAAAAATTTGCCATGAGTTTAATCATGGCCTTAGAAAGCTGAAATACAAAGTAGAACCCATCCATAACTAGTTTACTTTCAATGAACCCATCTATAACTAGTTTACTATCGATGAGCCCATCTGTATTTTGATTAAGTAAATAAAAAGTTAAAAACTATGGTACGTAAAAACAATTTAGTGAACACACTGGTAAGATGCATATTGTAGTTAGAAAGGTAAATATAAAGGTGACATCTGATAGTTCCAGTATCATTAAAAAAACCTCACCGCATACAAAGCCATCAACTTGGAGTTGTTTCTCAAAATTTCAAGAACAGTTCTGTAGGTCTCCCACAAAAACTTGAACCATGGAGTGACAAGCTCCCTATCAGAACGATCCTTTCCCTTTTCACCACTAACATAACTTAACATAAGATCCTCTGGTCTTTTATCGGCTTCAAGGTCATCAACATCCAAAGCCTCTTCTAAAGCCTGTGCCTGGCTACGGGCCAACTCAGCCTTCTTGGTTGAAAGATCCATAAAGTGTTTTATGACTTCCTCTAATGAATTAACATTAACTTGCTGACATATTATACGGTATTGGATTAGACCGTCTTTAGCAAATCTGCCCCTCCTCATGTCAACACAAAGCTCGATGTACTTGAACATAATCTTTTCATGGGTTTTCTGCCATGCCCTGTACCTCTTTGATGTAATGAGATCATGAAGAGCTTGTAGCGCATCTTGTTTCTGCCCAACATTTATCAATTCTGCAATCAACAATCAACAAATGTGGTTAGTTAAAGAACATATAATGTGGTATTGGATTAGAACGTTTTAGAGCATGCATATAAGCTCTAAATACTTCCAGTTATATATATTAAAGAACTGGGAAAAGATGTAAGCTGAAAGAATGTAGGTACAAGTATTTAGTGATGCATGCACTTGGTAAAAAATAAAAATTAAAAAGTAACATAATCAAATGTGTATACACGTTGGCTACTTAGACTAACATAATGCATAGAAAACTAAAACTATATTATCAACAGACATGGTATTTACAAAATATACAAAAAAATTACTCAACCAAAACCTAGTTAAAAAACCTAGCGCATCATTTAACTATTTAACGAAATGATTTGTTAAAGCACGGTTTTAGCAAGGGGTAAGAGGTGCTTAAGAACTACGCAGTGTTGAGGAAAAAACTGTTCATGGACATTAAGTTAAGTAAAACGGTTAACTTGATTGCAGGACTAGTTGCTAACCAAGGGGTCAGAGGTGCTTAAGTACTACGCAGCAGACAATTTACTAAATGAGGATGATTGGAGCACTAAACTAATCTGCTTTAAATATTGACAAATTATTTGAAAAAGAAAGCATTGATAAAACTACAAAAAAAAGTAGATGCGATGGCACTCACCTTCAGCTCGTTTCAAAGCATTTTCCGGTTTAGCAAAAGTCGCCATGGTTGATCACAAAGATCTGCTACCAGCTACAATACAGAACAAACAAATACTTATAACTGCTAACATTTGGGGTCAGAAACAGCATTACATTAGCAATTTAAAACATCTACTTTACTTACCATGTGTAACTTTATTACTAATAAACCAAAAACAGAGACAAATTGAAGTTAAAACTGCTTTACAGTGACATGCTATTTTAAAAACTAACACATATCAACAATATGCCAATAAAAACGAACCAATTAGTTAAGAAGTTTTTAAAAAGTTTAAAACATAAACCAGTCATATGCACACACAAATGCCTCTTATACCTAACAAAATATTCACCCTAAATAGTGTATCCAATTTAAAGAAGAAGATATGCGTTAAAAAAAATAACTCAAAATTCACATCTACAGATGATGAATTGCATTAAACCACTCATCCTCACTCTTACTTTAAAGAATTAACACCGACGCTCAACAAAAAGAATAGAAAAAACCTAATCTGAGGCCAAATAAAAAGCAGTTACAGTTTAATCATCAACCTGTGAACAAATCAAATATCGAACTACGGTACTTTTACAGCGACGTAAAATAGAGATCTATAAGAAAACAATTGTCGATCTATACATGAACAAAATTTAGCGCGATTAGAAATCGATCGAACATAGAGAAATAAAATCATGTAGTGATGGATTTAACGAGTGATAGATGATGATGATACAGGTATTGAAAGGCAGATTAGTATAGGAACCAGATCGATACCTTAATCGTTAACGATGATTAGCGGCGGCAGAGTAGGGTTTCGAGAAAAAAAATCGCTTTGAAGGAGATGAAAGTGAGATAACAGAAGTAAATAAATAAGCCCACAAGCACTATTTATACCTCCTAATATATCAGCCCATAAGCCCACGCACCTTGTATCGTGCCGTATGTTCATTAAACTCTTTCAAGTTATGATTCTTAATTTGAATACGATAGTGATACTAGTGTTTTTTTTTTTTTTGAATTTGTTAAACACGTTGATATAAAGGGTTTTATGTGTCGTATGTTACGATGTAAAGATTTAATGTTAATTTTTTTTAAAAAAAATTGGTTAACTTTATAGAAACATAACTAAGTTTTGATTTTGTTCTAATTTAATTACTCAAACTTTGTTTTGTTTTAATTACGTAACTTATCTTTACTTTTGTTCCAATTAAATTGCTCAAACTTAAATTTGTTTCAATTGGGTAACTTATAGTTTTATTTCAATTAAGTCACTCAAACTTTGATGCGTTTCAATTATACTCCATCCGTCCCGTTACAAGTGTCTTAGTTTAAAAAACACAAAGTTTTAGGCACATTAAATGATAGCTTTTATTGCTTGTAAATTGACAATAATACCCCTTGTTAATAAATATTATGTGGGTCCATTACATTGTTTGTTTATGTTAGTTTTATGTTTGTAAGGGTATATTTGGAAATTGACCAATATATTTTAAAAGTGGACATTTGAAATGGGACAAATAAAAAATGAAATGTAGACACTTCTAATGGGACGGATGGAGTATTACTTAAGTTTACTTTAATGTTTCAATCTTATATAATATAAGTGAAATTTTTTTTAAAAATTTGCGAAACATTTTTAAGAATTGAAAAATTTTGGAAATTCAAATTTTTATTATAAAAATCGCAAAAAACTAGTATTTTATTGGTGTTATTTCGGGTGATTATTGGCGTAATTTCAGCTCAACTTCCTCGAAGAATTGGCTAAACGTGTGATGCGAACTGTATGGTATATGAAAATGATGTATGGATCGGAAAATCAGGTTTTAAATTTATAAAATGGAAAAACCTAACAAGTTCACACAATCGGCAAGTGTACCGGTCGTATGTAGCAAGTTAAATAAGTCCGGATATCGTACCCAAGAGATTTGAGTTTGGCGTTCTCTAATACCGGATCTTTATCGAATTCTAACCGATGTTAAAGAGTTGATTTTAGATTTTAAAGACTAAATTGAACAAGCAAGAGACAATTTATCTAAAATTATCCTAAAAAATAAGATTTAAACTAAGAAAAATTATCTAAAATAAACTAGGGGTAAAAACTTAACTAAATGGAAACTAAAGGTGGAAATAAGCTAAAAGAGAACTATGGGTGGAGTGATGACTACTTAGGTGGGAATCCTGATGATAATCTGACAACTCTCGACTTTCAAGATATGTCGGCACCGGATCTGAGAATATATCTATTCAAAACAATCTAACACATCAGTACCTACTACTAAGGTCTCGTGGGTGCTAGAAAGTCCTAAAATAAATATGTGAAGCTCACGGTGTGAGGAATGTTGACAAATCACTCCCGGATGTCTAAGGGATCTTAAACTGGCTCACCTCTCGGCTTACAAGTCCATTTATCCTAGAAACTGACTCAATCAGTAAACTAAAATAACGGGATCAATCGGTTTATGATAAATCAAGACTAGATAACACAAGTTGCTAGTTTTTATTAAGCAAAACCTACTCCCGTAGTATTTTAACCCAAACCAACTAACAAAAGGATGAAATCTGCAAATCCTCACCTTCCGGTAACGAATCCGGCTAGCACATTGGCTCAAATCCACAAATCAATCTTAACTTATGAGTATCTATTCCTAGATCTACTCAAATGATGATTAAATCTAGTAGACTAACCACCAAAAATGTGAAATCTATTATCAAGTTATCAAATCAAGATAATATTATCCACAATTAAGTCAAGATTTCAACATGAATCATAAAGTCAACACACATATTGCATACAAGATCATCATAAACCAATTTTCTCACATAAAACATCCATCCAACATATCATAAACAACCAAAGATCATCATATTATCATCAATCATCCATAATGCCTAAATAGTCATACTAAATCTAGCCAATCACCATCACAATCATCAAACCCATCATGAACAAGACTAGATCTAGCATAATTTTAACTAAAAACAACAAATCAAGTTCAATTGTTTAAAGTTTAGAGTAAATCACACCCAAAATGGTCACCAATCTTCAATCAAAGCTTGAATCTACAAGATTTTCTAGCTTCAATCTTCAAATCAGCAACTCTAGAGCTTCAATCCATCTTCAATCTTCAAGATCTTCAAGAATAATCTTCAAAACCTTCAAAATCCAAGATCCAAGCTCCAAATTATGGCTTTAATCATCCAAACTAGCACCCAAGATCACCCCAAAGACTCATTCCCCTGTTCTCAGCCGTTTTTGGTGTTTTTGGATAGAGGTGATGCCCTAAAATCCATCAAGAGATGAATTTATAGTGAAAAAGTAGGTTTTTTCACGTCAGATGGGTCCGGAGAACCGTTGGGCTTTTCTGGTGGGTTCCAGCGGACCGTTGGGCGGGTTTTTACATTGTGTTCAGCACCCAGCGCCCAGAGAACCGTTGGGCGTTCCTGGGGGGTTCCAGCGGTTCTCCGGGTTGGTCACGGAGTCGTTTTCTTCGTTTTCTTCTCGTTTTCGTCCCGTTTCGCTTCGAAACCGCTTCTTTCATTATTATTACCTAAAAATAAAAGATAAAGATAATAGGTAACTAAAAAATAAAATATATTTACATAAAATGAGGATAAAGACGTGAAATACGTCAATAAAACCATGTGTTTTAGCAACACATCAAATATCCCCACACTTAACATTTGCTTGTCCCTAAGCAAAACAAATATATACAAAACACATCCAACACAATGCCCAAACAAATACACATCCATCAAGTAAAATCAAGTCCGAACCGCGGGATACCTAACTTAATTATTATGTTTGTTATAACAATCAAAAATTTATAACCCAACTAGCATGGTGAAGCAATTTTAAAACCAAAGTCTACCCAATCAAGCTTTGTTCACCTTCAAGTATCAAATTATACATGCTTGTACCCCTCACTCTCACTCAACTACTCGGGCTAGATATGAAATTTGGGAGTGAACTCTCAATGCTGATTAAAGTAGTGCAATATAAATATAAGCTTGTATGCCAATTATATCTCCACCTTTTGACAAGAAATTAACAAGAATCAAGAGGTCTTTATTCGGGTTGTAACGTGGCTAGTGCTAGGGGTAGGATAAACAAAGGAAAAACAAACGAAAAGTGCTAAAATCCCGGCTTTGTCAATATCTAAACAATCAAAACACTTAACTTGTAACCAAAAACAAAAACTTAGATCAAACTTGGATCAAACTTGGATCCAAAACCTAATATACTATCACCTTAGGGTCAAGTTTCTTACCCTTTTTCTTCTTTTCTCATCTTTCTCAACATTCTTTTTTTTCTCTTTTTTTTTCTTTTCTTCTATTATTTATTTTTTTTCATAAACATTTATTCATACTTTCTGACTATATACAAACTTCTAAAAACTTCTCGAAATTTCAAACTACTTAAAACAATAAAAAGCTTTGTTTAAACACTAACTTAGCCGGATTTTCAAACACTTGGGTCAAAGCAAAAAGGGTAAAATATATACGAAAGGAAATGGCTAAATGGGTCAAACAGATAAAAAGGCTAAGGCTCAGATGGGGTTGATAGTTCTAGACGAACCGAGCTTGGATCTAGATCTGAGATTGTTTGGGGATGTTGTTTGCAATCAGTGATGCGGAATCTCACTGATCACGTATTGATGCTTGAATGTTCATGAATATCAATGCAAAGTATGATGAAGATTATGATAATATGAATAGGTGAATTGTATTAGATCAATAGAGAGGTTACAAGGGATTTTCAATGAAATGTATGCAACTCACTAAACAAATGACCTAGGTGATGATATTTATAGTCCATACCATTCACCTTACATTTCAACTTAAGCACGTGCAGTTAAGCACAAACGCGCATTTAAGCACGAAACGATTACACAAATATTCTAAGACAAATACAAATTATGAACGTCTTCACCCGCGCTTGCTCGTGATGATGCTCGATATCTTCACTCGCTTATATTTGGAAAGTGACATCTTCAAATAACCCCAACAGTACTCCCCCTAAGATGACACTTTACAAATCCGACATATCAGCTTAAATCTTCATGTGACGAGCATAGAGAGCAACTTAAAGTTTTGGTATGTATTATCTTCAAGAGGACCCAACAGTACTCCCCCTAAGATGATGCTGCCAAAACTCTGTCTTTCAACAAGTAGTCTGCATCCTTCTCTCCCTTTTGAGTAACATCAGAGGCTATGGAAAGAAATAAGCAGAGAGTAGATTCCGGTGAATCTATATATCAGCAACGGGATCTTCTTCAACGGTTGAAGTAGAATACGAAGACTTCTTTGACCTAGAATACTCCCCCTCAACTTTTGCTTTAGAGGTTAATGGGATCTGTGTATGAGATATTAAGAGGAGGATTCTTAACACTCAGCAATCTGACTTGGAGATCTTTGGACTGGAATCAGGCTTGAACAGGAACATCTTCAAGTCGCGTGGAAGCTTGTTCTGCATTGGAAACTGTTCCTGCAACTCAAAGAAAAACATTAAAACTCAGGCAATAATGTGCATTTATCATCAATGTAAAGATTAAGTTCTCAACCGGATGAGATATTGCTTGATGAACAACTCCTACATCAATAACATATTTTAAACTGCCAACACAAAAGAAAAAGATTAAAATGACAATCTTTTTGGTGTTTTTGAATTTTTTTTAATGTTTTTGATATTTTTGGAATTTTCTCTTTACATTCTGAATCTTTAACCTGCAATGAGATCATACCAGCAATTAATCCAACACATGTTTTGCAGTTTTGAGAATAGACATTTGAATTGTGAAGTAATTGAGTGATGAAATGTTGAACAATCAATTAGCTCGAAGTGACACACTTACTTTTTCTATTCTAGATGATCAATTAGGTTGATTAAGAATAAGTTTTGAGTGACCCATACCTGGCACATTAGAAAGTTATACACCTCATCTAAATATCCTGAGAACATCTCAACACGTCAAGTCACTTACAATCATAAACAGTGTGGAATTTGGGTTCTATTTGGATTTGGTCCACTTTGGGACTTCTTTTGAATTCCTTTTTGGAATTTTTTTTTCCTATTGTTCCCCTTGGGAATCTTCTGAATTCCATTTTGGAATTTGATTGGTGACGGTCCACATTTGGGACTCTTTTTGTTCCATTTTGGAATCTTTTGCTGCATCTTGAAGCTCAAAAGAGACTTCGTGTGAGACTTCAGGTCTGTGGGTACCACAACAAAGAAGCTCACGATGCGGTTCATCACACTGAATAGATTGCATCGTTACTCGATGTAATTTGGATGCTTCACAAGATATCTATTTGATTTGTATATACGTTTCACATGAACTAAGATGTTTCAACCACAAAAACTCGTTAGAATTTAGTTAAATCATCAAAGAATATACTTGTTCAGTATAATTGTCTGAGCTGTCTCGCACATCAATTTTCACGCTTCAGTCTTTATTGTTTAAAAATGATGTGTCGAATAACTCTAGTGTATCTATCATTTCTCATGTACGTGCAAGTAGATTCAACATATTTTTGGATTTTTCTGATTTTATCCTCAATTTTTTTTTATTATTTTTATTTTAATAATGATTTCTCCCCCTAAACTTTTAAATTTCTAAGAAAATTGAAAGTTTAATGAAAAGAAAATGGCAGATATGTTATCAACGTATGAAGAGTGCATGCAATATACTTAATCTAAACAGATGAAATGAAACATCGGTTGTTTCTTGCATTGCCATCATTGTTTGATTTTTGAAAATGTTTTTAAAAATTCCTTCAAAGATTCCTTTTTGTTTCCAACTCCATTTGATGTCAGTTGCATCGAAAACATCATGAACAAGATTCAGTATCTTGTCATGATAAGGGATCAGCCACGGTCTTCTTTTCTTTGTTTGACCGGCCTCCATAACTGTCCCTAACACACTAACAAATCAGTTAGAGGTAATGGCCCAAACCATTTCGGTTTTGGGTCGTCCAAATTCATCAACATAAGAGATATTCTCATAAGTGCAAGGAATACCTTCAGGTGGTGGTTCTGATGATACAATGTAATTTGTACCTTCATCTTCTTTCATGGATTGTTTGTCAAAAGAGTAATTATAGTCATTTTCAAACAAATTGTTAATTTCATTTAAAAACAGGTTTTGTTGACTATATTTCTTATTCAAAGATTGATTCACTATTGGAATCATTTTATCATTTAAATCATGATTTCTCTTTTTGTTTTTGACAAACTTTGGTGTCCATGAATCATTGACATGTTGATTTTCATCAAACGAATGTCTATGATTAGATCTTTGAAAGTTAGAAACGTACCTGGAAGGGTATGCACGTGATGAACTTCTTTGGACTGACCTTCTCGGCTTGTAGTAGCACTCGGATGTGTTGTGATTGACCATGTCACAAATAGAGCAATACTTGTTGTAATAACATTCCATTGTGACGTGGTTGTACATCTGACAGTTGGTGCAGTACTTGCTGTAGTAGCATTCCATTGTCGTGTGATTGTACATTTCACATATCTCGCAGTACTTCTGATGAGCCTTGAAGGGAGACTTCTTTCCTTTCTTCTGAGAAGTCTTTGCTGTTGAAGATTGTTGTTTCTGAGAAGCTTTGACCTCTGAATCTTGTTGAATCTTTCTTGAAGGAGCTGGAGTCTTGAACTTGTCACCTTTTGACCCAAAAGGAAAGACACCTTGACTGTAGATACAATCAGAGATATGATGAGTTTCAGAGTCACAGATTAAACAGTAGACGTCACTGTTTGAATCACTCGGGGATTCCGAATCTTGAGACTTTGAAGTAGAAGGAGTCTGTGGTGTAGAATCAGATGAAGTGGCCTTTGTCTTGTTCTTCTTGGCTTTGCTTTTCTTTCTTCTAACCTTCTTCTTCTTCTTCTTTGACTGAAACTCTTGTGTCTTTTCTTCTTCTTCTTGAGAAGATAGTGATCCAACAATTCCGGTTGGCACTAATCCCTCATCTTTCTTTTCAACAGACTTTCCTTTTCGACTTCTTCTTTGATAAACACAAGATCAGATTGTGATCTGTTGAGTTTATCAGTGAGCTCCATGAGCTGAACATTCAGATTATGCTTTTCGGTAAGCATTGAATCAACATTCTGTGTAAGAGATTTGAGTCTATCTTCACACAATTGGTGATCGTTTTGTAGACTTGCGTGTTTCTCTTGTTCTTCTTGCAATTTGGTTTTCAGAACGTTGTTCTCTGAATTGAACATCTCAGACAATTTCTTCAACTTTAGAATTTCTTCTTGCAAATCTTTGATCACACTGGATGAGTGTTCATTTGATTTTGCAGCTTCATTCTTTATATTTGTAACTTCTTGTTCACTTTTCTTGAGTGACTCCTCGAGAGATGTGATTCTTTGATCAGATATTTCGTGTTGTTCTTTCAGATTCTTGTGCATTTGCTCTTCCTTCTTGAGTTTATCACAAATCTTGAAAGAGTATATTCTGTAGTGTTCAACTTGTTGAAAACATTCTTTGGTGCACATCTTTTCTCTGACTTCAATTGGCATTTCAACATAAGAACTGTTCTCATCTTTCTTGATTTCCTTTTCAGACATCAATTTCTCCATTTCTGATTTCAATTGAGCAATTGTCTCATCTTGCTTTGCAATGATTTCTGACAAGTTGCTAATTTCTTTATCTTTCTTTTCAATCTCTTGAATGGAAACAACATCATTGTTTTCACTCCAATCATATTCTTCTTCTTCATCATGATTTTCATGAGAATCTGCTTGACTCACAAGAACAAGTTTTGTGTGTTCATGCAAGTCTCCCCTCTTTTGATCACAAGCTTTGGCAACTTGAAGATAATTTGTTTCAAACATGTGATTGAATTCTGTAATAAATTCATTGATATCTTCTCTTTTATTTTCTTCTCGGATCACAGTAAACATGCCCGTTGACATTTTTCTTGAATTTTCAAAGTCATTTTGATACTTTTTCTGGGAAGTCATGGTGGCTAAAAATGACTAATTTAAAATTTTGGAAAAATGAATTTTTCGATTTTCCAGACTCTTTTTTTTTTTATTTTTTTATTTTTAGAGACGGGTCAACAACTTGGGACGGCTAAACAGTGCTTCACCCGGCTGAACAGTGCTTCACCCGGCTGAACAGTTCTTCACCCAGCTGAACAGTTCTTCACCCGGCTGAACAGTGCTTCACCCGGCTGAACAGTGCTTCACCCAGCTGAACAGTGATTTCTTCTACTTCACCCGACTGTACAGTGTTCACACGGCTGAACAGTGTTTTTCACTTCTTCACACGGCTGAATAGTATCTTCACCCGGCTGAACAGTGTCAAACTTCACCCGACTAACACTTGACACGGCTGAATAGTGTATCACCCGGCTGACAACTTCTTCAAATCTTCATATCAGATTGACTTTTCAAAGTCAAAATTGTGATGAACACTAGATCAATTCTCCAATTTTTGTTGTTTTTGTTCAATTCAATGCTTGTATTAGCTGAGGAATGATGTTTCTAACAATCCTTCAAAGTATTACACCTTGAAACAACCAAAATCTCATTCAGATCCGGATTTTTGATGAAGAACACAATAAGTGGGTTTTGACAAAATATGGATTGAAATCAACAAATCAGTGATGTTTGATCATGAACGAAGCTTAGGATAGTGATTTCTAACATATCTCAATCAACAATTTCTCAATATCATCAACAATTTCCAGATTTCAATATTGAGCAGTGAAATGACGAACATGAACAATTTCTTCAAAAACTCAGTCAAATCTTCACCAATTGATCTCAAACTTTGCAGTTCTTTACACAAACATGAATCAAAGCTAATAGTAGCTAAAATTCCATCAATAACAACAACAATCAAAGATCACCCAACAGCTCTGATACCAATTGATAGTTCCAGAGGGAGCGAGCTTGGATCTAGATCTGAGATTGTTTGGGGCTGTTGTTTGCAATCAGTGATGCGGAATCTCACTGATCACGTATTGATGCTTGAATGTTCATGAATATCAATGCAAAGTATGATGAAGATTATGATAATATGAATAGGTGAATTGTATTAGATCAATAGAGAGGTTACAAGGGATTTTCAATGAAATGTATGCAACTCACTAAACAAATGACCTAGGTGATGGTATTTATAGTCCATACCATTCACCTTACATTTCAACTTAAGCACGTGCAGTTAAGCACAAACGCGCATTTAAGCACGAAACGATTACACAAATATTCTAAGACAAATACAAATTATGAACGTCTTCACCCGCGCTTGCTCGTGATGATGCTCGATATCTTCACTCGCTTATATTTGGAAAGTGACATCTTCAAATAGCCCCAACAGGGGTAACTAGGGGAAATATATAAAATGGGCAGGTATAAACAAGTCGGAATAGGTGAATCCTAAATGCCTCAATCATATTCTTGTTTTAATTTCAAGTCTAAGGTCTCAAAATGCATCAAAGCATACAAGTTCTATAATTGCAACTACAATAATGGTCAAACACTCAGAAAAAGAATAATGAGCATATATATATAATCAAGTAAAGCTCAATAATCAGGCTCAAATCCTCACAAGACAAGGGGTATGAGATAATGATGTAAGCATTGTATAATTTTTAACTGTCCGGTTCACTCCACTATCTTAGGCATCCCAAGATTTTATATTTATTCAAAAGGCTAGCTAGGAAAACTTTTCTCGTTTTATTTAGTTATATTATATATTAAAAGTCAAGAACCCGTAAATTCAAACCGACCCACCTTTTGTCAACGATTTACATTGAATGAGACGCGTCTTTTGTGTAAAAGGTGACAAAAACGGGACAAGTCTTGTAAAAGAAAATAACTTTTATTCTATTTTTGTATTTTTTTAAAATATTTTCTATTTTTTTTTGTATTTTTAATGACATTTTGATTTTTTTGGGTTTTTTTTAAATAAATAAAGTGAACCGAACCACTCCCGAATGGAGATTGAGTACGAGAGTGGTTTGATAGAAAATAATGACCGAAAATCTAACTAAAACCCATCCCCACACTTGAAACACACATTGTCCCCAATGTGTGAAACATGATAGTCACTATGTATAGGTTGGACCCACCGGCTTGTCGGTGCTACTTTTGTATGTAATTGTTCGTATTTCATTTGTATTAGTTCTAGCGAACCTACGGGCGAATCTATAGATTCGCCCGCAGGTCAACATGTCTTTTGTATCTAGGTGTCGACTGGGCGAACCTATGTGCCCAGCGAACCTGTGTTGGTTCGCTGGATAGATTCGCTAGAGCGAATCTATCAGCGAACCTAACACCACTATATATTGTAACCTTATCTTCACATTTATACAACTTTTGCACATCTTTTACTCAAGCCATTCTTCACTGATTTGTGTTGTGTAATCGTTCTATTGAGGTGCTAGGAGCTTATTCTACTTATCTTTGTAGCTTATTAACCTCGATTGTGTGTTGGATCTTGTTATTGGGTTATTTGGACTTTCTACACTTTGTTCTTCAAGTATTGGTTATATTTGTGTTAAACAAGTCAACAAAGCACTGAAATCACGATCATTATGGACCAACAATATGGTATCAGAGCCTTAGTGCTCTTGATTGTTTGATTCAAGTGATTTTTGTGTTGATTTTCGAAGTTTTTGGGTCAAAACACTTTCGATTCTGTTTGAAGCTTGTTTCTTGTGTTTTGGAGTTGTATTTTGCTCATGGTTTGTGGTATTTGGACATAGAATGCTTTTAAAACAAACCTGTAGGCAAATGGTCAAGTTTTGAGGGTTTTCGAGCTGTTTCCGTACTGTTTCAGAGTGGTTGAGCTACCAGCGAAACTATTAGTTCTTCCAGCGAAACTGTCAGTTCTTCCAGCGAATCTAAATTCAAATTTTTGTCCTTTTTGGGTTGTGTTGTGGCCAGCGAATCTAACATATCATCGAACGAAAGTTCACTTGTCTAGCTGACTGTGCAAGCGAAACTGCTGCCAAAATCAGGCCAGCGAATCTGTGCTTGCTCGTCAGCGAAACTGTTTGACTGTCGGGCGAATCTACCACCAGCGAATTAGCCAGCGAATCTGCTGTGTTCTTCTAGCGAAACTAGCCAGCGAATCTGTCATTTTTCAGCGAATCTATTGTCTGTTCAAAGTTATGACTTCATCAACATTGAATATGAATGATCTTGATAGCGTTCAACCTAATAGGCCTCCGAGGCTTGTTAGTGGTGAAAACTTTGAAGACTGGAAAAGATGCCTGAAAGCCTTTTTCTACTACACGGATTACAACCAATGGGAATCTATCGTAAATGGTCCGCACGTGCCAACAACAGTTGAAGGAACTGTTACTTCAACAAACACAAATCCAAGCACTTTCACTGAAGCAGACATCAGATTACTAGATCGAGACAAGAAGGCACTTGGGGCACTGATACTTTGCTTACATCAGGACATCTTCAACCGGTTTGCAGAACACACAACTGCAAAGAGTCTGTATGATGCATTGTGTGAATTTTATGATGGCAATGAAGATCTGAAACTGGATAGAAAAGCTCAGGCTGAAAAGGAATTCAACTCTTTTGTGGGATATTCACAAGAGAACTTGACTGATATTACAAATAGATTTCTATCTGTGTCAAGTAATCTGAAGAAATATGATGAAAAGCTGGGTAATCACGAACAAGTTGCAAAATTGTTAGACTCTCTTCCTCCTCAATGGAGCCTACAAATCAAGCTGCTGAAACAAGAGAGGAATTTTCCTGATTACAAATTGATGGATGTCATCAACAAGCTGAAGTCCTTTGACCTTGACGTGAAAAGAAGAGAGTATAATCAGTCAATGATGGTTCCAAACATTCCGTCTCAAAATGCTGCACTTATCTCATCCGCTGCAAACTCATATATGTACAGTGCTGCATCTAGAGGACCATCAAGTCATGTATCTGCTAAATCTGCCGGTGTACCTTCAAGTGTTGGTTCAAGTTCGAATGCGTCTGTCACCACACAGATTCCGTCAGATACTATGGCTTTATTTGGAATGTTTGTCCACAGTTATGAAGCTCTTGTTGCAGGTGAGTTAAAAGGGAAAGGTATGACTGTAGAAGACATGTATCAGGTGGATCCTGATGATCTGGAGGAAACAGATATTCAATGGCAGATGGCTATGCTCACTCTTCGTGCCAGACGATTCATGGAAAGAACTGGCAGAAGAAACTTTGGAAATCAAGGACAGAACGCTAAGCTGGGTTATGACAAGGGAAAGTTACGATGCTATAACTGCAAACAACTGGGCCACTTCAAGAGAGAATGCCCATTACCAATCGTTTCTGAGCCAGTTAACTCTGTAAGTCCAAGATCTGCTCCAATTCAAGAAAAGGTTGAGGAAGCAAAGTCAAAGAATGAAACTGCACTTCTCACCAACTTTGACTGGAGTGCTGAAATCGAAGAAACCAAGGAGGAGATCAACCATGCCCTTATTGCCGAAATTACTGAGTTTGATGACAATGATATAAATCTCTTTGATCCGTTCAAAGAATTTTTTGGAAATGAAGAAGAAGAGAAAGTGGAGGATGCTGTTAAAGTTCAATCAGATGTTATTGCTCAAGGACATCTGAATCATTCTGGGTTAGTTTGTGAAGCCGCTGTAAATGAAGTAAAGCATGAGGAGGAGTCTAAGGCCAGCTTGGAAGAAATGATCGAAAAGGCAAGGCTGGATGCAGTTGATGAATTCAAAAGAAGCACTCCCTACTGTCAATGTGATCGTGCTCTGGCCGCTGAAAAACTGGTAATCGGTCTTCCTTATGATGTTATTGAAGATATGTGTTCATCTGCTTGCAAAATTCGTTTAATTGGCATATACAAAGCAAATAAACTGTTAATGTCAAACGAAAACGAATTAAAAAGAACCAACAAAGAGCTCAAATTAAGTGAATCAAAATATTTTGTTAAGTTAAGAGAAGCTTTAAAAGAAAATGAACACTTAAAAAGAACTCTTTTAGAAAAGAACTGTGAGATTAACTACTTGACTGAGCAAGTTACACTTGCTGAATTTGAAGCAAGAAAACTTAAAAACAAATTGCAGCAGTGGACCATATCTGGAATGAAAAGGGAGGAACTGTGCAAGAATCAAAGGGGGGCCAGGGTCAAGACAGGTTTGGGTTTTAGTAAAAATGAAACATATGCATATCCTCCACCCAGTACTTTCTGTTATTCTCCTACACCTATTCCTCATCCCTCAAATGAGTTAATTCAAGAGATTATGCAGAACGATACTGACAGTTCCATTGCAGGTTTGAGTGAAGTAAACCTTAAGGAAGTTAGAGAGGAGTACGCGTATGGTGGGAGTGTTGGACTTGGTTGTTCTGTCAGTAGTGATTGCAGTAGTTCTGATTCCAAGAAGTCTTTTGAAGACATTTGTTTAGATAGTCCTGTTTGTAGTAATGTTTCATATTCAGACAATTTCATGTTTAATAGTAACTTAGGGTGCTCCACTTCAAACCCTAATATGTTGAATGATGATTTGAATGAAAATGTGTGTGTGAATGACAAAGACAAACTTTCAGGTCATGTCTCTGAAAGTCAAACTAAAACAAACTGTTTTCAAAAGTTCTTCACTCACCAAATTCCAACGTTCACACCTGTAAAAATTTCAAAACCAAAAGCGAAGGAATCATCTTTTTCATACATTCTAAAACCAAAACCTAAATCTGATACAGTTAAAGTCACAACAAGTAAGTTGAAAGAACTCTATGACACTTACAGTGACTGCAACTCACAACTGTCTGAATGTGATGAGGAGATTGAAATGGATAAAATTCCTGTTAACAGAGTTCCCAAAGCTGGTTTTAAATCTCACTGTTTTAAATGCGGAAACACTGGTCACACTGTCAAGCAATGCTCCAAATTAATCCAAAACAGTCCAAAGCAAAAATCTGTCAGAAAAAGATTAAACACTTTTGTAAATAATTTCTTTTGTATGTGACACCCCGCCCGGTGGCGGAAAACACCGGGTTGTCAAGTGAATTGGATATCATTAGTACAAAGCACATGGCACACTAAAAACATATTTTAATATTTAATTAAGCCTCAATGTCATGACAAGGAAAAAGTAAATAGTCTTAAATACGAAAGCAAAAACCAATAATTAAGGCTATTTAAGTAACTTTTAATCTAGGTCCAAAAGCAATCCTACGTGTCTTGTAAAGCATAAACGATTCAAACGCCACCTGAAACATGTGTAAAATAAGTTAGCTAAAGAATTAGCTAGTGAGTAAAAACACATTTGATAATACATAATATGAAATCCGAGATCAATATGCATATGTCACGCAAGTTTATGTGTATAGCAATATCATTATATCATTCAACCGTGACCATAGAATCAACATAGAATCAACCGTGTTACATTTATTGATAACATTTATTGAACCGTCAAGTAACCGTCATTGAACCATCTCGTTGTATAAGTTATCAATAAATATTTTTAGCATCTCAAGGGACATAGCAACGTAGTAACAAGCATCTCGTTTAGCAACATAATCTAACCTATAGAATCAACAAAAGAATCGCCGGGTCTAATCACCTATCAGGCCATAAGTGTAGGTGGGCTTGTCAAGCCATTAGCGCTAATATCGTACCGGTGGAAATTACGAATAATATAATTTCTATTCCTAACACATAAGATTGCATCAAGCGGCCAAACTAGATTAACATATTAAATGATCTCATTTTTGAAAAAGAAACAAGAAACAAAAAGAAACCATAGCATCGTAATAAGCACATGTTTCAGCCCCAAAAAGTAAAACGGAAAAAGGGGAAAGTGAGTTTACTCACCTTAATAAGCAAAGACAACCGGAAAAATGAAATGTCTATGACGAACCGAGAATCTCTCAAATATTAGTACCACCTAATTAGTTGGGAAAACCCGAACTTAGAAACAAACAAATAGAAACAAGAATCACAAATAGAAACAAGAATCTCTCGTTTAGCATCTAGGGTTTCGAATTTGGGATTAGGAATTTAGATTATAAATTGGAAATTAGGGTTTAAAATTTAGGATTTAGGGTTTTGAATTACGTTTTGTGATTTCGGGTACGAAACGTAAAAATATATTTTTCGGATTTGAGTATATACATATTTCATAAGTATTTGTCTTTTTGTATTTATTTTAAATATGTATACATTTTAAATACTTAATAATATGATATTATTATTTGAATATATAATTTTATAAACATTAAAATGCGT
This sequence comes from Tagetes erecta, assembly GCA_030867185.1. Classification (NCBI taxonomy): domain Eukaryota; kingdom Viridiplantae; phylum Streptophyta; class Magnoliopsida; order Asterales; family Asteraceae; genus Tagetes; species Tagetes erecta. The sequence goes on from CM061488.1 coordinate 64,081,761, forward strand.
TTAATATAATTAATACTATTTATTTGTTTATTATAATTACAATATAATATTAACCAATTTAAAGAAAAATGTTAAAACAACAAAAAAAAAACAGAAACGCAAGCGAGGGGTTTCGAACCCTCGTCCTTTGCCACAAACAAACGCACACCCACCGCTGGACCAGATGAGCTTTTGTTAATTAGTTCTGACTTTAATTTTTTTAACATATACTAACCAGCAAGACCCATGAATATTACAAGCCCTAGAACAATGATCGAACCAATTCGTTCAAATCAGCTACTACAATCCCAATCCAATATAGGGTTTTTAATCCCCATTACAACACGAGTATTTTGATATATAGAACATACCTTCTGGTGATCGTTTGATATGGATTCGGCTAGGAACGAATGTCGACGGTTTTGGGATTAAATCCAAGAATCTGAGATGAAACGAGATGAAATTGAGGGTATAGATAGATGTAGATGATCGAGAGGATTAAAACCAATATAAAATTTACCTGGTTTGATGACCGGAATGTTGAAAACGACTCAAGTCGCCGGAGTTGCGGTTTTGGTCGACTGATTTTGATAATAGCAAAAAGATTTGAAGGTTCTGGTAATTGGGGATTGTTATTCGGTTATAATTAAAGATTTTGGGAAGGTTTATTTAAAGATTGCCGATCTATTTACGGAAAAGGGTATTTTTGTTTTTGATTCTCAAAATCAATCGTGCCAAATAGCTGTAAACGCGTTATTTTAAGCATTAATACGGGTTCGAACATGGTAAGTAGACGATAAGGAACGTTTTTGGACATTAAAACATGGATTTGGGCCGGTTTTTGGCCTCACCGGAGGTCGCCGGACCTCCTCGCCGGGAAAACGGGGTAAAGGGGGGGTGTGTTTGGGTTTTATCAGATTTTACACTTCCAGTCCCTGCGGTTTGTTTTAGTTTAACTTTGGTTACTAACTTTTAAATTCAAGTTTTAAAAATTACAGTTTTAACCCAAAGTTAGTTTTATATATATAATATATTAACTAACAAACTTAACTAAATAAATTGTAGCGTTTTTAGAAGTGACGTTTTTATAGTTTTGGTTCGTTTAAGTCATTAAGAGACTATTTCGAGACTTAGAATCATTTTCTTTTAACGATCTTAATAATATTACTTTATATATACTATATATATTTTGAGATTTATTATTATTGTAATTATTTAACACATGTAGATCTATTGCGAGGTAAATGCAGCTATCTAATTGAGATGGAAATAACGTAGAATTCAAAGTGTTTATTTATAAAAATAATGACGAACGTTACATTTTAGAGAAATAAATGCGTTTTCAAGGTAAGAGATAAGCAACTTCGGGTTCGAGTCGGACGTCCGGATTCGGGTTCGGGGCAGATGTCACAGTCTCCCCTCCTTATAGAAATTTCGTCCCGAAATTTGCTCAAACCGAAGTAGAAGAAGTTGAAGCAAAAATTTGCGAATACTTGGCTTTCATGTTGTCATAAATTTAGGTTCACGTTTTGAGTTCCAACGAACTTTAACAATCTGTAGCTGATTACGTTTTAGTTATTTAACTTCACGGTCCATGATTTCAAATGATCGTTTATTGAACTGCATTTAATGAAACGAGATTAAAAAGTTATTTATTCTTAATTTGCTTTGTAATCCTTGAGAGTCGTCTATTTAACTCTATTTGGATTATGAGAGTTCAGGTAAATTAATTGTTATGAGATTCGTATAAAGATTATTTGTTATTCAATACAAGAATGAAATAAGATTTCGATTTGTGAATAAATGTTTTATGTACATAGATGAAGATCGAGAATAATGATTAATAGAACAGATGAAAAGAATAAAATAACTTTACGCATAGTTAAACGAATTAGACGCAACTAGTAAAATGAGTAAATAAGTCGAGTGAAAATAGAATGATTAATTGTGACTCAACTCTACAAGTTGACCATACGATTACACTTTCCATCATAAAGGTACTTACGTTATTTAGCTCGTTTGATTTAAGCAAGAATACATCAGTGTCGAGGAGTTGAATTAAAACACACCATCTTAAGGATTGGATGATGATGATGACAAATGGTAATATGCGAAAACATTCATTAAATCTTGATTTCTATATGATGAGAATTGGTTTATGATTTCTGCATAGATTCAAATAGCACTAGATTTGTTATTTTAGATCAACTTAGAACTTATATAGTTTATCTTGCTAGGTAGTGTACGATATGTATTGTTATATGAGTAGAATGTTTAGAACAACACAAAACTTCATAGATTGTAAACAACGCTTCATTTGACAGTATGACAAAAACATTCATATATAGGAATTGTCATACCACGCTTGTCACATTGCCCTTAAACACAAGACAAAACTTACTATGGTTTCCATGCACCAACTTTCATAATTCCGTGTGCACCCGTAATTACTTTAGTTTTTGCATGGACCCCACAATTTATTTAATCATGTGCGAGTCAAAAGTACACCAAAATTTTCGGTTAAAGTGACGATACGCTTAGGTTCCGATATCATACTTGATAGAAATAGTACTTGGGAAGATCAGTTTAAGATGATAAGTAGAATGATGATTTAAAAGAAAAACTAAAGTCCATTGGAGAGAAATTGCTCATATAAATAGTTTTGTTCATCGATATAGATAGTCAAGTTCAAGTACTATAATAGTAACATTTAAGTTTGTGAAAACCGACTCTATGTGTGTAGGACGTAACTATCTAAGTTTCCTGATATTGATCAGTTCATAAGCATTAGTTGATGGTAACATAGTTCATCAGGATTTTAGAGAAAGATTGGTTTCATGAAAATTGATAATGTGGGTAATTCAATTTATAGTTCGAGTGAATAGATCACTTAGTTCCTATTGGATTCGAGTTTTTTTGAATTTATATGACCTACAGCTTTAGGTAGACCAGATATATTGACCATGAAGGTAAATAAGTTTATAAGAGATGATCTTGTTTTTCTATAATGCATGTTTTAAAAGCTAAGTAAAAAGTTGAAAGTTCTAATCTTTACTATAGATAGGAGTATTGATTTTGAAAATAAACGACACAATTTAAGTTGTAAGTTCTTGGCATTGAAAAACAGAAGACATAGTGTTTGTTGTAAGTTTTTGCGTCATATTTAAAAAAAACGAGAAAATCTTATATAAACGTTAGAATTACCAATCTCTTTTAAAAGAAGTTATTTATCATGAGATGCATGTATTTTATATTACCCTACAAAATAGTAAAAATCAGAAGGTTATTTTCTTTTAATTTTTTTTTTATTCTATAAATCCCCTATCTTTTTTTTAAATAGATTTTTTTTTATTTGAGAAAATAAGGAAATTATTTTAATGGAATTGAATACCGGTAGTTTTACGAAGTCCATTGATTACACATTATGGTGAAGTAACGAGTTTATAAATGAAATACATTGGGTTCAGATTAGTACATAAAAACTAGTTGCATAAAATTTCATTAGTGGTCATATGTCTAGATGAAACATTTAGTTCAATGAGCTCGAGAATAGTTATGTATTGAGTTCTCGTTAGGTTTTGGATAACGAATTTGAGGATAGCATCACGTAGTTGATTAACGAGTACTTGTTTTGATGGTTAGTTAATAACTTGATAGTAGATTTATAGTTTTAATGATGGATTAGAAATCGGATTAAAATCTTATAATTAGATGAGTAGTTTTGAAACTATTTGAGTATATAAGTCGAGTTAAAATATTTTGAGGGTAAACGTTCGATTCAAATACGTTAGCTTATAAGAATAGCAAATCCGTTAACTTTTATTTAGTTATGGAATTTAGCGTTGACTAGAATTTAGAAATCATAACGAACCTTTGACTGAAGGGTTGATAATTGATTTAGGATTAGAAGTATGACTTAGATTCGGTAATCGATATATGCATGTTCTGAAGTTTTGGATAATTCGTTTGAGATATGTCTTAGTTTTTATTTGAAATGTTTGGTTTACAACGGTGTAATTGTGTTTATGGATAAACCAGCGAGTATTGTCGCCTAAGTATTATTGTAGCTTAGAAACAAATGGAATGATGAATCGTAGAATAACACGGTTTTGTAGCAAAATCTTTGACCGATAGAAGCATCCGATGTGATAATAGCACCTCGTTCCATTTAGAATATCATAGAATTGTTTGAAACATACCATAGAAAATCGCTTAGAAGCTTTAGAAACTTTAGAAATTTTGTTTAAGTGAAATAGTAGTAGTGCTGATAGCATCATAGAATCTTTTGAAACATGTCATAGAAATCACTTAGAAACTTTATAGAAACATTAATAAATGAATTTTGGAATAACGTTGAATTAATAAAGAAATTCATAGAAATAATCGTAAATCGTTGTAAGGAAAATCATAGAATCATTTAGAAAATAAAATTTTGGAGGCTTAGGAACGCGTCTGGGTTTTGGACACTAATGACTTATCAAAGTGTTAAGTTCGTTTTCAACGTATTCGAGAAAGCGTGCTTTAGCCTATAGGTTCACACTCATCTCGAACATCCCCAGGTAAGCATACAGGTCTCTTAAAGAGATTTATACGAAATGCTTTGCCTTAGACAGGATGTCCGTGATACAGGCGTTCCCCCTTCCAGATTGCACGCGTTCTCACGTTTCAAACTCACTTAAGACGATGACGACATTCCACAAAGAGAAGATCCTAATCATCCAGAAGAGTCTCTCGTAGCTCCTTCGTGAAATCGGATAAGAAATGAGGTAAAGAAAAGTATAGAAAGGTTCGTAGAAGGAAAACAAATAAGTTCAAAATAATTCATATGTACATCTATTTGCACTAAGGACTCTTAGGTTATAGTCTAGGTCGGTGTGTTTCTAATACCCTATCCTAGTTCCCTATAACCATGGCTCTGATACCAAACTGTGACACCCCGCCCGGTGGCGGAAAACACCGGGTTGTCAAGTGAATTGGATATCATTAGTACAAAGCACATGGCACACTAAAAACATATTTTAATATTTAATTAAGCCTCAATGTCATGACAAGGAAAAAGTAAATAGTCTTAAATACGAAAGCAAAAACCAATAATTAAGGCTATTTAAGTAACTTTTAATCTAGGTCCAAAAGCAATCCTACGTGTCTTGTAAAGCATAAACGATTCAAACGCCACCTGAAACATGTGTAAAATAAGTTAGCTAAAGAATTAGCTAGTGAGTAAAAACACATTTGATAATACATAATATGAAATCCGAGATCAATATGCATATGTCACGCAAGTTTATGTGTATAGCAATATCATTATATCATTCAACCGTGACCATAGAATCAACATAGAATCAACCGTGTTACATTTATTGATAACATTTATTGAACCGTCAAGTAACCGTCATTGAACCATCTCGTTGTATAAGTTATCAATAAATATTTTTAGCATCTCAAGGGACATAGCAACGTAGTAACAAGCATCTCGTTTAGCAACATAATCTAACCTATAGAATCAACAAAAGAATCGCCGGGTCTAATCACCTATCAGGCCATAAGTGTAGGTGGGCTTGTCAAGCCATTAGCGCTAATATCGTACCGGTGGAAATTACGAATAATATAATTTCTATTCCTAACACATAAGATTGCATCAAGCGGCCAAACTAGATTAACATATTAAATGATCTCATTTTTGAAAAAGAAACAAGAAACAAAAAGAAACCATAGCATCGTAATAAGCACATGTTTCAGCCCCAAAAAGTAAAACGGAAAAAGGGGAAAGTGAGTTTACTCACCTTAATAAGCAAAGACAACCGGAAAAATGAAATGTCTATGACGAACCGAGAATCTCTCAAATATTAGTACCACCTAATTAGTTGGGAAAACCCGAACTTAGAAACAAACAAATAGAAACAAGAATCACAAATAGAAACAAGAATCTCTCGTTTAGCATCTAGGGTTTCGAATTTGGGATTAGGAATTTAGATTATAAATTGGAAATTAGGGTTTAAAATTTAGGATTTAGGGTTTTGAATTACGTTTTGTGATTTCGGGTACGAAACGTAAAAATATATTTTTCGGATTTGAGTATATACATATTTCATAAGTATTTGTCTTTTTGTATTTATTTTAAATATGTATACATTTTAAATACTTAATAATATGATATTATTATTTGAATATATAATTTTATAAACATTAAAATGCGTTTAATATAATTAATACTATTTATTTGTTTATTATAATTACAATATAATATTAACCAATTTAAAGAAAAATGTTAAAACAACAAAAAAAAAACAGAAACGCAAGCGAGGGGTTTCGAACCCTCGTCCTTTGCCACAAACAAACGCACACCCACCGCTGGACCAGATGAGCTTTTGTTAATTAGTTCTGACTTTAATTTTTTTAACATATACTAACCAGCAAGACCCATGAATATTACAAGCCCTAGAACAATGATCGAACCAATTCGTTCAAATCAGCTACTACAATCCCAATCCAATATAGGGTTTTTAATCCCCATTACAACACGAGTATTTTGATATATAGAACATACCTTCTGGTGATCGTTTGATATGGATTCGGCTAGGAACGAATGTCGACGGTTTTGGGATTAAATCCAAGAATCTGAGATGAAACGAGATGAAATTGAGGGTATAGATAGATGTAGATGATCGAGAGGATTAAAACCAATATAAAATTTACCTGGTTTGATGACCGGAATGTTGAAAACGACTCAAGTCGCCGGAGTTGCGGTTTTGGTCGACTGATTTTGATAATAGCAAAAAGATTTGAAGGTTCTGGTAATTGGGGATTGTTATTCGGTTATAATTAAAGATTTTGGGAAGGTTTATTTAAAGATTGCCGATCTATTTACGGAAAAGGGTATTTTTGTTTTTGATTCTCAAAATCAATCGTGCCAAATAGCTGTAAACGCGTTATTTTAAGCATTAATACGGGTTCGAACATGGTAAGTAGACGATAAGGAACGTTTTTGGACATTAAAACATGGATTTGGGCCGGTTTTTGGCCTCACCGGAGGTCGCCGGACCTCCTCGCCGGGAAAACGGGGTAAAGGGGGGGTGTGTTTGGGTTTTATCAGATTTTACACTTCCAGTCCCTGCGGTTTGTTTTAGTTTAACTTTGGTTACTAACTTTTAAATTCAAGTTTTAAAAATTACAGTTTTAACCCAAAGTTAGTTTTATATATATAATATATTAACTAACAAACTTAACTAAATAAATTGTAGCGTTTTTAGAAGTGACGTTTTTATAGTTTTGGTTCGTTTAAGTCATTAAGAGACTATTTCGAGACTTAGAATCATTTTCTTTTAACGATCTTAATAATATTACTTTATATATACTATATATATTTTGAGATTTATTATTATTGTAATTATTTAACACATGTAGATCTATTGCGAGGTAAATGCAGCTATCTAATTGAGATGGAAATAACGTAGAATTCAAAGTGTTTATTTATAAAAATAATGACGAACGTTACATTTTAGAGAAATAAATGCGTTTTCAAGGTAAGAGATAAGCAACTTCGGGTTCGAGTCGGACGTCCGGATTCGGGTTCGGGGCAGATGTCACAGTCTCCCCTCCTTATAGAAATTTCGTCCCGAAATTTGCTCAAACCGAAGTAGAAGAAGTTGAAGCAAAAATTTGCGAATACTTGGCTTTCATGTTGTCATAAATTTAGGTTCACGTTTTGAGTTCCAACGAACTTTAACAATCTGTAGCTGATTACGTTTTAGTTATTTAACTTCACGGTCCATGATTTCAAATGATCGTTTATTGAACTGCATTTAATGAAACGAGATTAAAAAGTTATTTATTCTTAATTTGCTTTGTAATCCTTGAGAGTCGTCTATTTAACTCTATTTGGATTATGAGAGTTCAGGTAAATTAATTGTTATGAGATTCGTATAAAGATTATTTGTTATTCAATACAAGAATGAAATAAGATTTCGATTTGTGAATAAATGTTTTATGTACATAGATGAAGATCGAGAATAATGATTAATAGAACAGATGAAAAGAATAAAATAACTTTACGCATAGTTAAACGAATTAGACGCAACTAGTAAAATGAGTAAATAAGTCGAGTGAAAATAGAATGATTAATTGTGACTCAACTCTACAAGTTGACCATACGATTACACTTTCCATCATAAAGGTACTTACGTTATTTAGCTCGTTTGATTTAAGCAAGAATACATCAGTGTCGAGGAGTTGAATTAAAACACACCATCTTAAGGATTGGATGATGATGATGACAAATGGTAATATGCGAAAACATTCATTAAATCTTGATTTCTATATGATGAGAATTGGTTTATGATTTCTGCATAGATTCAAATAGCACTAGATTTGTTATTTTAGATCAACTTAGAACTTATATAGTTTATCTTGCTAGGTAGTGTACGATATGTATTGTTATATGAGTAGAATGTTTAGAACAACACAAAACTTCATAGATTGTAAACAACGCTTCATTTGACAGTATGACAAAAACATTCATATATAGGAATTGTCATACCACGCTTGTCACATTGCCCTTAAACACAAGACAAAACTTACTATGGTTTTCATGCACCAACTTTCATAATTCCGTGTGCACCCGTAATTACTTTAGTTTTTGCATGGACCCCACAATTTATTTAATCATGTGCGAGTCAAAAGTACACCAAAATTTTCGGTTAAAGTGACGATACGCTTAGGTTCCGATATCATACTTGATAGAAATAGTACTTGGGAAGATCAGTTTAAGATGATAAGTAGAATGATGATTTAAAAGAAAAACTAAAGTCCATTGGAGAGAAATTGCTCATATAAATAGTTTTGTTCATCGATATAGATAGTCAAGTTCAAGTACTATAATAGTAACATTTAAGTTTGTGAAAACCGACTCTATGTGTGTAGGACGTAACTATCTAAGTTTCCTGATATTGATCAGTTCATAAGCATTAGTTGATGGTAACATAGTTCATCAGGATTTTAGAGAAAGATTGGTTTCATGAAAATTGATAATGTGGGTAATTCAATTTATAGTTCGAGTGAATAGATCACTTAGTTCCTATTGGATTCGAGTTTTTTTGAATTTATATGACCTACAGCTTTAGGTAGACCAGATATATTGACCATGAAGGTAAATAAGTTTATAAGAGATGATCTTGTTTTTCTATAATGCATGTTTTAAAAGCTAAGTAAAAAGTTGAAAGTTCTAATCTTTACTATAGATAGGAGTATTGATTTTGAAAATAAACGACACAATTTAAGTTGTAAGTTCTTGGCATTGAAAAACAGAAGACATAGTGTTTGTTGTAAGTTTTTGCGTCATATTTAAAAAAAACGAGAAAATCTTATATAAACGTTAGAATTACCAATCTCTTTTAAAAGAAGTTATTTATCATGAGATGCATGTATTTTATATTACCCTACAAAATAGTAAAAATCAGAAGGTTATTTTCTTTTAATTTTTTTTTTATTCTATAAATCCCCTATCTTTTTTTTAAATAGATTTTTTTTTATTTGAGAAAATAAGGAAATTATTTTAATGGAATTGAATACCGGTAGTTTTACGAAGTCCATTGATTACACATTATGGTGAAGTAACGAGTTTATAAATGAAATACATTGGGTTCAGATTAGTACATAAAAACTAGTTGCATAAAATTTCATTAGTGGTCATATGTCTAGATGAAACATTTAGTTCAATGAGCTCGAGAATAGTTATGTATTGAGTTCTCGTTAGGTTTTGGATAACGAATTTGAGGATAGCATCACGTAGTTGATTAACGAGTACTTGTTTTGATGGTTAGTTAATAACTTGATAGTAGATTTATAGTTTTAATGATGGATTAGAAATCGGATTAAAATCTTATAATTAGATGAGTAGTTTTGAAACTATTTGAGTATATAAGTCGAGTTAAAATATTTTGAGGGTAAACGTTCGATTCAAATACGTTAGCTTATAAGAATAGCAAATCCGTTAACTTTTATTTAGTTATGGAATTTAGCGTTGACTAGAATTTAGAAATCATAACGAACCTTTGACTGAAGGGTTGATAATTGATTTAGGATTAGAAGTATGACTTAGATTCGGTAATCGATATATGCATGTTCTGAAGTTTTGGATAATTCGTTTGAGATATGTCTTAGTTTTTATTTGAAATGTTTGGTTTACAACGGTGTAATTGTGTTTATGGATAAACCAGCGAGTATTGTCGCCTAAGTATTATTGTAGCTTAGAAACAAATGGAATGATGAATCGTAGAATAACACGGTTTTGTAGCAAAATCTTTGACCGATAGAAGCATCCGATGTGATAATAGCACCTCGTTCCATTTAGAATATCATAGAATTGTTTGAAACATACCATAGAAAATCGCTTAGAAGCTTTAGAAACTTTAGAAATTTTGTTTAAGTGAAATAGTAGTAGTGCTGATAGCATCATAGAATCTTTTGAAACATGTCATAGAAATCACTTAGAAACTTTATAGAAACATTAATAAATGAATTTTGGAATAACGTTGAATTAATAAAGAAATTCATAGAAATAATCGTAAATCGTTGTAAGGAAAATCATAGAATCATTTAGAAAATAAAATTTTGGAGGCTTAGGAACGCGTCTGGGTTTTGGACACTAATGACTTATCAAAGTGTTAAGTTCGTTTTCAACGTATTCGAGAAAGCGTGCTTTAGCCTATAGGTTCACACTCATCTCGAACATCCCCAGGTAAGCATACAGGTCTCTTAAAGAGATTTATACGAAATGCTTTGCCTTAGACAGGATGTCCGTGATACAGGCGTTCCCCCTTCCAGATTGCACGCGTTCTCACGTTTCAAACTCACTTAAGACGATGACGACATTCCACAAAGAGAAGATCCTAATCATCCAGAAGAGTCTCTCGTAGCTCCTTTGTGAAATCGGATAAGAAATGAGGTAAAGAAAAGTATAGAAAGGTTCGTAGAAGGAAAACAAATAAGTTCAAAATAATTCATATGTACATCTATTTGCACTAAGGACTCTTAGGTTATAGTCTAGGTCGGTGTGTTTCTAATACCCTATCCTAGTTCCCTATAACCATGGCTCTGATACCAAACTGTGACACCCCGCCCGGTGGCGGAAAACACCGGGTTGTCAAGTGAATTGGATATCATTAGTACAAAGCACATGGCACACTAAAAACATATTTTAATATTTAATTAAGCCTCAATGTCATGACAAGGAAAAAGTAAATAGTCTTAAATACGAAAGCAAAAACCAATAATTAAGGCTATTTAAGTAACTTTTAATCTAGGTCCAAAAGCAATCCTACGTGTCTTGTAAAGCATAAACGATTCAAACGCCACCTGAAACATGTGTAAAATAAGTTAGCTAAAGAATTAGCTAGTGAGTAAAAACACATTTGATAATACATAATATGAAATCCGAGATCAATATGCATATGTCACGCAAGTTTATGTGTATAGCAATATCATTATATCATTCAACCGTGACCATAGAATCAACATAGAATCAACCGTGTTACATTTATTGATAACATTTATTGAACCGTCAAGTAACCGTCATTGAACCATCTCGTTGTATAAGTTATCAATAAATATTTTTAGCATCTCAAGGGACATAGCAACGTAGTAACAAGCATCTCGTTTAGCAACATAATCTAACCTATAGAATCAACAAAAGAATCGCCGGGTCTAATCACCTATCAGGCCATAAGTGTAGGTGGGCTTGTCAAGCCATTAGCGCTAATATCGTACCGGTGGAAATTACGAATAATATAATTTCTATTCCTAACACATAAGATTGCATCAAGCGGCCAAACTAGATTAACATATTAAATGATCTCATTTTTGAAAAAGAAACAAGAAACAAAAAGAAACCATAGCATCGTAATAAGCACATGTTTCAGCCCCAAAAAGTAAAACGGAAAAAGGGGAAAGTGAGTTTACTCACCTTAATAAGCAAAGACAACCGGAAAAATGAAATGTCTATGACGAACCGAGAATCTCTCAAATATTAGTACCACCTAATTAGTTGGGAAAACCCGAACTTAGAAACAAACAAATAGAAACAAGAATCACAAATAGAAACAAGAATCTCTCGTTTAGCATCTAGGGTTTCGAATTTGGGATTAGGAATTTAGATTATAAATTGGAAATTAGGGTTTAAAATTTAGGATTTAGGGTTTTGAATTACGTTTTGTGATTTCGGGTACGAAACGTAAAAATATATTTTTCGGATTTGAGTATATACATATTTCATAAGTATTTGTCTTTTTGTATTTATTTTAAATATGTATACATTTTAAATACTTAATAATATGATATTATTATTTGAATATATAATTTTATAAACATTAAAATGCGTTTAATATAATTAATACTATTTATTTGTTTATTATAATTACAATATAATATTAACCAATTTAAAGAAAAATGTTAAAACAACAAAAAAAAAACAGAAACGCAAGCGAGGGGTTTCGAACCCTCGTCCTTTGCCACAAACAAACGCACACCCACCGCTGGACCAGATGAGCTTTTGTTAATTAGTTCTGACTTTAATTTTTTTAACATATACTAACCAGCAAGACCCATGAATATTACAAGCCCTAGAACAATGATCGAACCAATTCGTTCAAATCAGCTACTACAATCCCAATCCAATATAGGGTTTTTAATCCCCATTACAACACGAGTATTTTGATATATAGAACATACCTTCTGGTGATCGTTTGATATGGATTCGGCTAGGAACGAATGTCGACGGTTTTGGGATTAAATCCAAGAATCTGAGATGAAACGAGATGAAATTGAGGGTATAGATAGATGTAGATGATCGAGAGGATTAAAACCAATATAAAATTTACCTGGTTTGATGACCGGAATGTTGAAAACGACTCAAGTCGCCGGAGTTGCGGTTTTGGTCGACTGATTTTGATAATAGCAAAAAGATTTGAAGGTTCTGGTAATTGGGGATTGTTATTCGGTTATAATTAAAGATTTTGGGAAGGTTTATTTAAAGATTGCCGATCTATTTACGGAAAAGGGTATTTTTGTTTTTGATTCTCAAAATCAATCGTGCCAAATAGCTGTAAACGCGTTATTTTAAGCATTAATACGGGTTCGAACATGGTAAGTAGACGATAAGGAACGTTTTTGGACATTAAAACATGGATTTGGGCCGGTTTTTGGCCTCACCGGAGGTCGCCGGACCTCCTCGCCGGGAAAACGGGGTAAAGGGGGGGTGTGTTTGGGTTTTATCAGATTTTACACTTCCAGTCCCTGCGGTTTGTTTTAGTTTAACTTTGGTTACTAACTTTTAAATTCAAGTTTTAAAAATTACAGTTTTAACCCAAAGTTAGTTTTATATATATAATATATTAACTAACAAACTTAACTAAATAAATTGTAGCGTTTTTAGAAGTGACGTTTTTATAGTTTTGGTTCGTTTAAGTCATTAAGAGACTATTTCGAGACTTAGAATCATTTTCTTTTAACGATCTTAATAATATTACTTTATATATACTATATATATTTTGAGATTTATTATTATTGTAATTATTTAACACATGTAGATCTATTGCGAGGTAAATGCAGCTATCTAATTGAGATGGAAATAACGTAGAATTCAAAGTGTTTATTTATAAAAATAATGACGAACGTTACATTTTAGAGAAATAAATGCGTTTTCAAGGTAAGAGATAAGCAACTTCGGGTTCGAGTCGGACGTCCGGATTCGGGTTCGGGGCAGATGTCACATTGTAATACTTCATCTGCTTCACCACCCAGGTACACAAAAACTTGGGTGCCTATTGCAAAGGTCTAACTTTTCTTTTCTTTTAATAAATGTCAGGAACATTCAAATGCCGTTGTAAATAGTCATTGGCATATTGACAGCGGATGTTCCAGACATATGACAGGATTGAAGGATCTTCTTACTAACTATAGGATCATAAATGGAGGTTATGTTGCTTTTGCGGGAGATAAGAAAGGCGGGAAGATGATTGGTCAAGGAGAAGTCTCAAATGGCTCACTTACTTTGGAAGACGTCAACTATGTTCCTGAGCTGGCATTCAATCTTCTGAGTGTATCACAAATCTGTGATAAGAACATTCCTGTGCTGTTTCTTCCAAATGAATGCCTGTTCTTGAAGCCAGAGTTTACTATTCCCGAAGACATGGTGATCATGCGAGCCCCGAGACGAAATGACACCTATATGTTGAATATGGGTTCACAGGAATCAAATTCCACCGTGACATGTCTCCTGTCTAAAGCATCACCCTTTGAATCATTTTTGTGGCATAAACGTTTAGGACACATCAATTTTAAAATTCTGAATAAATTGGTTAAGAACAATTTGGTTAGGGGTTTACCACAAAAGGATTTTTCTGTGGTTGAGAAATGCATGGCTTGTGCCAGAGGAAAACAGCACAAAAAGCCACATAAACTCAAAATTACAAATACTATCTCAGAACCCCTCGAATTGTTACATACTGATTTATTCGGTCCAATAAGTGTCAAATCTATAGCTAAAAAGTCTTATTGCTTGGTTGTCACAGATGATTACTCTAGGTACACCTGGGTAAGATTCATGGCGAACAAGAGTGAGACAGCCGAAGAGCTGATGAAGTTAATACCTCTAATAGAGGTTCTTGGAAAGAAGAAGGTTCAAGCCATCAGAAGCGATAACGGAACTGAATTCAGAAACCACATCTTCAACTCCTTCTGTGAACAACGGGGTATTCTCAGACAGTTTAGCGCTGCCCGAACACCACAACAAAATGGTGTTGCTGAAAGGAAAAACCGAACTCTTGTGGAGGCCGCTAGGACTATGCTGATCGAGTCAAAACTTCCAATTATTTTCTGGGCTGAAGCGGTTAATTGTGCTGCTTATGTTCTTAACAGGGTACTGATAGTCAAAGAAAAGATGAAGACTTCATACCAACTGTTTCGAGGGATTAAGCCGCTGATTGATTTTCTACGCCCCTTTGGTTGTTCTTGCACTCTTCTGAATACTCAAGACCAGAAGACGAAGTTTGGGGCTGTCTCTGATGAATGCTTCTTTGTGGGATACTCTAACACGCAAAAGGCGTATCGCGTTTACAACAAGCGAACGCGGATCGTGCAAGAGTCCTACTATGTTGATTGGCAAGAATCAAACACTACAAGTATTGGTAGTGAACCGGCCTGGTTTTATGATGCCACCACCATTTTCAAATCATTTAATCTTCCTGACTCTGACGATGATGACATCATTCCACACTCATCGGTTTCTATTTTCAATCCTACACCTACACCATCACAATCACAACCTTCCACATCCGCCACACAACTACCTCCCACTTCATTTGACATCCCATCACCACCACCAGATATTCCACAACCTCAAACTGTTCAAACTTCTCCATCAGATATTCCATCCACATCCACTACCATCCCATCACCTACACCGTCACAACCATCAAATCAAACATCCTCAACCGATCAAAATCCTTTACTACTCAACACCGATTTCAAAACCCTGAAAAACCATCCTCACGATTATATCATTGGATCTATTACCGATGGTGTGCGAACCCGGAGTCAGAGCGGTTTGATTAATGAATGTCTTTATGCAGCCTTTCTGTCACAAGTCGTTCCAAAGAATTATAAACAGGCTCTTGAAGATCCGAGTTGGGTGGATGCCATGCAAATGGAACTGCAGCAATTCAGGAAGCTCAAAGTTTGGGAACTGGTTGATCTTCCTCCTAACAAGTGTCCAATCGGCACTAAATGGGTTTTTCGGAACAAGCCAGATGATCGTGGTGTAGTAATTAGAAATAAAGCGAGACTGGTTGTTCAAGGTTTTGCCCAAGAGGAGGGAATTGACTATACCGAAGTTTTTGCTCCAGTCGCTCGCCTGGAAGCCATCAGAATCTTTCTTGCACATGCTGCGAACAAAAACTTTAAGGTTTATCAGATGGATGTGAAATGTGCATTTCTATACGGAGACATCGATGAGGAGATATACGTATGTCAACCACCAGGCTTCGAGGATCCTGATTTCCCGTCAAAGGTTTACAAGCTTGACAAATCGTTGTATGGGTTGCATCAAGCTCCAAGGATCTGGTACGAAACTCTGACACAGTATCTCCTCAGTAAGGGTTTCTCACGTGGGAGTATAGATATGACATTATTCAAGAAGGAGGTGGATGGCGAGCTGCTGATCGTTCAAGTGTATGTCGATGATATCATTTTTGGTTCGACTAATGAAGGGTTGTGTAGAGAATTTGAGAAGGTGATGATGGATCGTTTTGAGATGACTATAATGGGGGAGATGTGTTTCTTCTTGGGGCTGCAAGTGGAGCAAAAGCCTGATGGGATTCTAATCCACCAAGAGAAATATATCAAAGAAATCCTCACGAAGTTTGGCATGGATGACTCTTCTCCTGAACTAATTCCTTTTACTGCTCAAACATGCCTTACTTCCGATGATAATGGGAATCCTGTGGATGCTCATCGGTATCACTCGATGATCGGATCTCTCATGTATCTGACTGCAAGTCGTCCGGATATCACATTTGCCGTGTGTTACTGTGCTCGTTTCCAAGCAAATCCAAAAGAATCACATGAAAAAGCTGTTAAACGAATTTTTCGTTACCTTAAGGGTTCCTCTCGATTGGGACTTTGGTACCCAAAAGGTGGGAACTTTGATTTACATGCTTTTTCTGATAGTGATCATGCTGGTTGCAGGATCAACAGGAAATCTGTCACCGGTGGATGTCAATACCTTGGAGAATGTCTTGTTTCCTGGCAAAGCAAGAAGCAAACAACAGTCTCTCTGTCCACAGGAGAAGCAGAATACATTGCTGCTTCAAGTTGCTGTTGCCAAGTGCTGTGGATTCAACATCAGATGATGGATTATGGCATCAACTTTCTTCACACGCCACTCTTTTGTGACAATGAAGCTGCTGTTGGAATCGCCAAGAATCCCATTCATCACACTCGAACCAAGCACATTGAAACAAGAATTCATGCAATCCGGGATGCACAGGAAAAGGGGTTTATTGATATTATTCCTATCGAAACTAGAAAGCAAAAAGCAGATCTTTTCACAAAAACTTTTGACAAACCATGTTTTTATGAATTGATCTCCATGCTTGGACTTATATCTTTTTGAAAACCTTTTCTGTGAGAATCCTTTTTTTGTAAATATGTAAATAATCTGGTCTTTGTATATAATCTGGTCTTTATCTTCTTTGAAAAATCCGTGGGTCACTCGATTCATTGCTCCGTTACTTTAATTTTATTCTATCTTCTTTTAATTTTCTTTTAAATTCTGTATATATATATATTTAGAAAATCTGAAAAACAAAAATTTCTTAATTAGACGGCTATTATATAGAAATTTTGGGGGAGATATAAAAGATAAACTATTTATAGTTTTTCAAATTTTGCTATTTCAGGATCTCCGTTTTGATTGATGTTGAAAAGTCGTTGAAGGAGGTCAGAAGCATTGCGTTTGGGATATGTCAGATAGGCTCAGCCCGAAAACAAAGTAAACAGTGATTGTGCAGCCAAACATAACGCTCAAGATCTCAACAACAAGGAGTATCCCCTTGACATGATTGGACTGCACAAAGATAATGGTTCTGTCAAAAATGGGTTGAGAGCGTCAAATCTTTGTCTTGATCTTCAAATCTTTGTCCTAAATTCCCCAAAAATCCCAAATCACCCTCGCCCTATCCCCGAATCGAGTTTCTAGTATGCAAAACAAAACAAAAAAAAAAAAAAAAAAAAAAAAGCTGCTAGTGATGCTCTTCGGAAAAGCCTCTGAGTGAGTTACTTGTTAACTCCTCAGAACGTCTTGTGTCAAGTGCTTAACTCCTCTGATATACGAAAGTATTGATCTGGAGTTGGTGGATCTTCTCTGCTATACGGAAGTATTGACCTGAAGATTCACCGAGCATGCTCAAATGTTTATCTCCTCTGTTATACGTGAGTATAGACCTGGAGCTCTAGACTATTTGAGTTTCCCAAATAATAAGTCGCATTGTATTCAAAATGAATCAATTGCTGACAAGCTCCACTCACAAAGAAAAGATGCAAAAATTGCACAAGTGTCAAAAATGCTACTGCATCGGTCAACATTCAAAAGTTGATCATTGAAATTCAAGCAAAGTCAATAGTATTGCTCAGATATACCCTGATGACAGAACTTGTTCTTTTTACCTAAATGTCTGTGGGGACCGAGTTGTCTGAGTTTCTTTAATCAAACCGAAAACATGATAAAAGAAGCTGCTGATCACTTGTTGAAAGGACTATGGCATGGGTTTAAATGGACAAACATATCTGCAATCCCGCCAATCGATGATTCTCCGGATTCTACTCAAAACATCATGAAGAATATATATCCTTTCTAGCGTTTAAAACCGTCTCCTTTTATTCTAATTTTATTTTATTTTATTTCATTTTACTTCATTTTAATTTTATTTTTTTTATTTTTTTTTAAAATATTAGGACTATATGTGTTCATGTTCATTTTTGGAGCGTTGATATCGTGGGACGTTTTCACGGATTTACAAAGTCTTTAAAATTTTTAAGAAAATCCAAAAATATTTTTTTGTTGTTTATCTAGCGAACCTAAGGCGAACCTACAGGTTCGCTCGGCGCCCAAGACTCGCCCGGAACCTTTTTGTTTCGCTGACATGAAACATCGTTGTTTATGTGTCAGCGAACCTGCTGGCGAACCAGTTGTGTGCCTTGTCTTTTGGTCTTCCGGCGAACCTAAGGTTCGCTGGTCTGTCTACCAGCGAACCTATGGGTGTATATATATACTGTGACAGCGAATATTTTATATATTCGCTGTCCAAACCACTGTAGCACGCTTTTTCAATTTCAAACACCAAACGTTCGATTCTTGCTATTTCCGGTCTTTTCCACACATTAAACACCACGATATAGTCCGGTATGTGATCGATTACACTCTAATCTCTATCTAAACCCTAAATCGAACTGTTATAATGTTTTTAACTGTCGATCTGTGAATAAGTGTTGTTTGAATGACTGTTTTGGTGTTAGTTGTTAGGGTTTTACTCCATAATAGACTTGTTTAGTGATTATACTACCTGTTTGTTGCTTTAAATGCCTAAAAATGTTGGACTGTATGTGATCTCGGCCGTTTTTCAAAAGCTAGGGTTTCCAGCGAACCTAAGTGTTCGTCTGGCGAATCTGAACGAAAGTTCAAGACTTCGAGCGAATCTATGTTGTTATGCTGCCCGCGCAACAACATAGATTCGCCCGACTGTTTCCAGCGAACCTATACATTCGCTCGACAACAATGACTGATTTTTTATGTCAGCGAATCTATAGGTTCTGATGCCGAAATCTCAGGTTCGCTATACCAGCGAACCTAATATCCAGCGAATCTATTTTCTGATTTTCAATTCTTCATTTCTGATCAATCTCCGTTTATTTTTCAGGCAAAATGTCGACTTTATTCTTCGAGAAAAAGCACAACATGTGTGCTTTACTCGATGAAAACTTCGAAAAGGCCAGCAGCTATAGAGACGCTATCATATGGCTGAAGTCGTCACACATTCATCATGCCATCTCTCACTCTCCCACCATATACGAGACGCACGTTCGGGATTTTTGGCGAACTGCGATCATGAACGTGTCGGTACAGCCGTCACGTATCTGTGCCAATGTCTGTGGCCAAGACTTGGCGTTTACTGAAGCAGATTTGGCTAGAATTTTGAGGTTAGAGGATGATGTTGGTGAAGAGGTGGGTATGACAGCTGAAGAAGTTTATGGGGCATTCCGGACAGCGGGATATGAGGGTCCGATGCCCGGTGAAAAGAAAATGGAGTTTGTTAAGTCCTACCTGATCCAGGAATGGAGGTATATAGCACATGTGTTCATTATGTGCCTGGATCACAGAAAAGGGGGTACGGACGGGCTGAACTTAGACTGGGCTCGAGCCATGATGCTGTTTTGCCGAGGGCAAAAAGCAAATCTTGCTAAGTTGATTTACACATACATGCTCGAGAACATCCATGCCAGCAAGGGGGCAAAATGGCTAATGTATCCCAGATTCATTCAGATGATTCTGAATGATAAACTACCAAATCTGCCTGTGGAGGGTGCTGAACTGAAGGTCTGGGATATGCATTCACGAATCTTCAAGGATTGTAAATCTGTGAGGCCGGATTGTGTTGGAAGAACTACGTATTTGTGGGAGAATATGTATCCGGCTGATAGGTGGGTTTATATACAAAGGTTGATCGAGTCGGAAAGGAAAAGAGGTGGAGAAAATATAGAGGTGATTGAAAAGAAGATCAGGAAACGGAAACCCTATGCCAAGGATAAAGATTATTCGTTTGAACGGGAGGTGGATGAGATCCAAGATGAAATTGATGCGGGCAGAGAACTGAGGACGAAGAGAAAGTCTGATACTCAACCTGAAGGTTCAAAGAAGGCTAGGCATGATACTGGGGGAACATCGGGTGCATCAGCTGATAACTTAAAGGGGGTTGTTGAGAAACTGGAAGCTGATCTGGCTGAGCTGAAATATAAACATGAAGAACTGGAGAAACAGGATGCCGAAAAATCAACGGTGATATATGAGATGGGTCGGATGATGAAAGATCAGCAATGTTTGTTAGTAAGGATCTTCAAAGAGCTGAATGATTTGAAAGAAAATGCTGGAACTGAACCGGCGATGACTGAAGCGGAACTGAACTCCTTGACGGATATTACAAAATATCCGTTAATGGATGTTGACTTTGGAGATAAAGGTAAAGCTGATGAGGAGGTATTTGATGAGGAAATGGGGATTAATTTAGATGCGTTTGAAGGAGAGGAAGTGGTAGGTGGAACTAGTATGGATTATACATTGGTTGATGAACCGGAAGTTGATACTGATGCTGAAAGTGAGGAGGATATTGAGGATGAGCCGGAAATATACAAAGTTGAAGAAAAGGGGATGAGCTACCAATTTGAACACGCTGAGCTAGACAAATCCGAATGGTTTAGGAAGGAGGAAGCTGTGGTGCCTGAGGTACCAATATTTCAACACTTAGACGAACCCACCACCAAACAGCAAGATAGACAGATCATTGCATGGAAATACAACTGTTTGGTGGAGGCGTACATGATCAAAAGGAGGGGTGGTGACATTACGTATGTGAAGAACCGAAAGCACTTCGCCACCTTTCCTCGATGGGACTTGAGGAGACTTGCAGAGCTGCCATTACTAGGAAAGGAAGATAGCGGCAGGGCTTGTGCATTTGAAGCTGCTATTCAAGAGGCTGCCAAGTCAGATTTTGTTGAGTTTGGATACCAAAAGCCTAAAAGGATGAGACAGAAGAAGGACAAACACTGGGTATCGTGGAAGGGCAAAATTGTTTTGAAGATTGCTGCTCCGAAGGTGATGACGAGGGTCAGGGTCCCAGAAACACAGCCACCCCGACTGCAGGAGTTTCTTAAATGGTTCTACGATAACAGTACGGGTGAAGCTGTTATCAGACTTAAAGGTGAAGACCGTCCGGAAATACGTCTATTTGATCCTATGGAGGTCTTCTCCTTCTGCGATGAAGATCTGAAGGT
Organism: Tagetes erecta; assembly: GCA_030867185.1. NCBI lineage: Eukaryota > Viridiplantae > Streptophyta > Magnoliopsida > Asterales > Asteraceae > Tagetes > Tagetes erecta. The sequence continues at coordinate 64,103,334 of CM061488.1, forward strand.
GTTGTGTGAGCACGGGATAAAGCACGGGGCTGGAGATGACACTGCTGCCGAAGCAAACCTGTTTGTGAAGGTTGCTAACAAAGCCCGGGGAATTCGTGCTGAGCTGAAGGAGGTAAATGAGAGGTTGAGGAGGACGGATGATCTGAAATTGGAGATGGATGACTTGACTAGACAACTTGATCGAACGATAGAGCAGAGGTTTGAAAAACCTGTTGAAGTGATTGACTTGGAAGTTGCATGCGAGGAGCCAACTGCAGAGGTTCAGGCGGAAACAACTGTTCAACTTGAGCCTGATACAGAGGTCGCAGAAGCTGAGTTTGTGGACTCAATGCTAAATCTGAGTGAAGATGAGGCCGGAACTGATGACTTTACAAATCCAATGGCCGGGATCAAAGAAAGGGCAGGAGCTTTTATCGAACAACTTTGAAGCCATGAAGACGGAGCTAATCAGAAGACTTCCCCAGGTGAGGTCCAACCTAGGGGGAGTATTGATAGTCACTATGTATAGGTTGGACCCACCGGCTTGTCGGTGCTACTTTTGTATGTAATTGTTCGTATTTCATTTGTATTAGTTCTAGCGAACCTACGGGCGAATCTATAGATTCGCCCGCAGGTCAACATGTCTTTTGTATCTAGGTGTCGACTGGGCGAACCTATGTGCCCAGCGAACCTGTGTTGGTTCGCTGGATAGATTCGCTAGAGCGAATCTATCAGCGAACCTAACACCACTATATATTGTAACCTTATCTTCACATTTATACAACTTTTGCACATCTTTTACTCAAGCCATTCTTCACTGATTTGTGTTGTGTAATCGTTCTATTGAGGTGCTAGGAGCTTATTCTACTTATCTTTGTAGCTTATTAACCTCGATTGTGTGTTGGATCTTGTTATTGGGTTATTTGGACTTTCTACACTTTGTTCTTCAAGTATTGGTTATATTTGTGTTAAACAAGTCAACAAAGCACTGAAATCACGATCATTATGGACCAACAAAACAAATATAAAAATGATTCAAAAATAAAATCAAGATAAAAGGATAAGCGAAACTCCTCTGAAATGCAGCATGCGATGACAAGCAATAATCAACAATCTCTACTGCCATTGTGCATGCCATTCCCACCATGTAATCTCAATCAGAAGGCTTCTCCTTTATTCTCTTCCCACTTGTCTTACTCAACTTCTTCCTCATACCATTTGTCGGGAAGAATGCAACGATAGGATCGGAATGAACTCTAATAGAAGCAACTGACTCGGCCCACCAATCCTTAAACCTACCTCTTCGTGTCCTCTCCCGTGGTAACTCTGATATGGGTCGCGATCCATTGTATTCTCCTTCCACGGGCCGACTATACTCAATGTGATGTGGTTGCTTTGTTTCCTCAAGCACTTCCTTCTTTCCTTGTACTTCCTCACACTTTCTTTCTGGCTCCCCGAATATCAATGTTTCTAATTCAGCAAGATCACCAATAGGGTCAAATGATGCTCCCTTTTCTCCCAGGGTTGATATACCAAACAACTCATCACCAAACTCATCCTCCCAATGGAACACAACTCTGACACCCTCAAACTCATCAACAACTCCAGCATCCGCATCCATAAGATCAAACTCAAGCTGAACCGGAGGTGGGACATGCGTATAAATATGTGGGATAGCAAAAAACGCATTATCCATTATCGTCTCCGGTTCTGAAAAATCGTCAACCACATCAGTGCAGAGACCAGTGTCACAAAAAGTACTCTCGGGCTGATGTTTTGCAGTAATCTGGTCGATCAAAACTCCTAGCTCTTCTGTCCTACGAACCAAGTCCTCAGATTCTCTAAGTCTAACCGCACATTCCTCGCCTCTTTGCTCATGTTGTGAAGCAAGATAGTTTTGGAACACCTGGTTCATCTCAAACATAGCTGTGTGCAGATCGGGTGTGGATGGTGGACCCTCTGGTGGAGTGTAAGGATAAGGATCATCATAACCTGTGGAGTACCCCTGTGAGTAGCAACAGTAATATGTATAATGGGGTCCTCCACAGATCTCACACCAAACACTAGTACGATGATCCTTGTAGCTATAAGTGTTGCCTTCGTAATCATCCTCATAGTAGTTATCCATGAGAAAAACTGCAAAAAACAAACTCAAAACACACAAATCACGGGCACCAGATAGAAAAAAAAATCTAAACAATAAGATAAAAAAAATTAACTAAAAATCTAAAACAAAATAATTTTAGACTAGCAAAAGAAAAAAAATAGCAAGCAAATAATCAAATAAACACTAAACTAGCAAGAAAAATATCAAGTAAAAATGGTTAGACCCCCGACTCGGATCTTTCATAAAGTCGCCAAAAATGCTCAAATCCCCGGCAACGGCGCCAAAAACTTGATGCGAACTGTATGGTATATGAAAATGATGTATGGATCGGAAAATCAGGTTTTAAATTTATAAAATGGAAAAACCTAACAAGTTCACACAATCGGCAAGTGTACCGGTCGTATGTAGCAAGTTAAATAAGTCCGGATATCGTACCCAAGAGATTTGAGTTTGGCGTCCTCTAATACTGGATCTTTATCGAATTCTAACCGATGTTAAAGAGTTGATTTTAGATTTTAAAGACTAAATTAAACAAGCAAGAGACAATTTATCTAAAATTATCCTAAAAAATAAGATTTAAACTAAGAAAAATTATCTAAAATAAACTAGGGGTAAAAACTTAACTAAATGGAAACTAAAGGTGGGAATAAGCTAAAAGAGAACTATGGGTGGAGTGATGACTACTTAGGCGGGAATCCTGATGATAATCTGAAAACTCTCGACTTTCTAGATATGTCGGCACCGGATCTGAGAATATATCTATTCAAAACAATTTAACACGTCAGTACCTACTACTAAGGTCTCGTGGGTGCTAGAAAGTCCTAAAAGAAATATGTGAAGCTCACGGTGTGAGGAATGTTGACAAATCACTCCCGGATGTCTAAGGGATCCTAAACTGGCTCACCTCTCGGCTTACAAGTCCATTTATCCTAGAAACTGACTCAATCAGTAAACTAAAATAACGGGATCAATCGGTTTATGATAAATCAAGACTAGATAACACAAGTTGCTAGTTTTTATTAAGCAAAACCTACTCCCGTAGTATTTTAACCCAAACCAACTAACAAAAGGATGAAATCTGCAAATCCTCACCTTCCGGTAATGAATCCGGCTAGCACATTGGCTCAAATCCACAAATCAATCTTAACTTTCGAGTATCTATTCCTAGATCTACTCAAATGATGATTAAATCTAGTAGACTAACCACCAAAAATGTGAAATCTATTATCAAGTTATCAAATCAAGATAATATTATCCACAATCAAGTCAAGATTTCAACATGAATCATAAAGTCAACACACATATTGCATACAAGATCATCATAAACCAATTTTCTCACATAAAACATCCATCCAACATATCATAAACAACCAAAGATCATCATATTATCATCAATCATCCATAATGCCTAAATAGTCATACTAAATCTAGCCAATCACCATCACAATCATCAAACCCATCATGAACAAGACTAGATCTAGCATAATTTTAACTAAAAACAACAAATCAAGTTCAATTGTTTAAAGTTTAGAGTAAATCACACCCGAAATGGTCACCAATCTTCAATCAAAGCTTGAATCTACAAGATTTTCTAGCTTCAATCTTCAAATCAGCAACTCTAGAGCTTCAATCCATCTTCAATCTTCAAGATCTTCAAGAATAATCTTCAAAACCTTCAAAATCCAAGATCCAAGCTCCAAATTATGGCTTTAATCCTCCAAACTAGCACCCAAGATCACCCCAAAGACTCATTCCCCTGTTCTCAGCCGTTTTTGGTGTTTTTGGATAGAGGTGATGCCCTAAAATCCATCAAGAGATGAATTTATAGTGAAAAAGTAGGTTTTTTCACGTCAGATGGGCCCAGAGAACCGTTGGGCGTTCCTGGGGGTTCCACTGCCGGTTTTGTGTGAGTTAGTTAGTCTGTCTAGGTTTTATAAATTTAAAACTAGGTGTTTATTTGTTATTTATTTTTATATATATTTGCACGCATCAAGTTTTTGGCGCCGTTGCCGGGGACTTTTGGTAATTGCGTTATTTAACTTTTTGAGTCTTAATTGCTATACACGTGTTTTATTTGTTTTGTTTGAGTCGTAGGGTCTACGTCTACGTCTGTGTCTTTATTTCTGTTTCGTTTTTGTTTTGTCGTGTTTACTTCTTTTCTTTACGTTGTTTTTATTTCGCTCTGATTTGTTTCGTTGGTTTCGGGCAGGTATATGCCACACTTGAGATCGCATGGACCAGTGAAGCAATCGTTCGAGGAGGGTGATCCAAAGCTAGAGACTGTTGCTGACTCGTTTGCGAAGGATATGGTAAGTGAATTAAAGTTTGATTTCACCCCGTACCCAACACCGCACAACACACCACCTAGCAGTCCTAGGTCACCGATGGCAGCGAACCGTACTGTCCATCAACAGGCGTTCGACGGTTTCACCGAAAACTGTTCGTCTATCGCAACGCCTGCGATCACGAAACCAAATTCGTGGCAGATCCCGTCATAAATCATGACCGCCATTGCTAACAATCAATTTCACGGGCGGGATGATGAAGATGCACCGGCTCACCTTTCGCGCCTCGCGCGAATCTTGAGCACTTTTAAACTTCAGGGTGCATCGGATGACGCGATCTACTTGCATCTGTTTCCATTCTCACTTGCGGATCGGGCAATCATCTGGCTCGATTCGCAAGCAGAGGGGACGTTCACGACGTGGGAAGCACTTCGCTCAGCCTTTCTGAAGAAGTACTTCCCACCTGCTAAGGCCTCTCGCCTTCGTGATCAGATCCACTCGTTCAGAATGGAAGCAGATGAGCCCTATTATCTGGCTTGGGAGCGTTTTCTAAATCTGTTATCTCGCTGCTCCCAACATGGGCTTACTCCTTGGGCCTTGGTTGAGAAATTTTACAATGGGCTTACGTATGAAACCAGGGCCCGATTTGATACATCTGCAGGGTCATTTAATGGGTAAAATGAATGTAGATCAATGTAATGAGCTTTTTGAGAGTTTTGCCCAAGCTGAACATGAACAGCGGTCCACTCACAGGAATTCCACTCCTGTCACTGGCACACCTTCCTCTTCCACTAGAGGTCTGCACCATGTTAGCATGGAAACGAGTGTGGCCGCTGCTTTAGAGAACCTTACCCGTGAGATGAGGGACCTTAAGGCTAAGGTAGACAAGTGTGAGATGTGTCGTGGCGGACATAGTACCTTAGAGTGTCCGTTGATGTCTAGGGAAGAACAAGTAGAGTTTGTTGCCAATCAAAATAGGTTCCCTAATAGTAATAATGGTAATTCTAACTGGAACAGGAACTCAAATTTTAACAACAACTCTAATTGGCGTTCTTCAGGTGCCCCACCTGGTTATCAGTCGAATTATAATAACAGTAATAATCAGGGGGCGGGTAGTTCTTTTAATGGTGGTGTTAGTGGTGATCAGGCTAGTGGTCAGGGGTCTGGTGATAGAAATGATAGGATAGAGCAGTTGTTAATGCAGTCAGTAGCTAAGGACAAGGTCACACAAGAAACCTTAGCTACACATGAGCTCATGCTGAAAAAGCAGGAACTTGCCCTGCAAAATCAGCATTCCATCATTCTGGATATCCAGAGGATTGTAGGTGATTTAGTGAAACAGTCTACTAATCAAAGGTCCCAAGGCCAGTTCTCGGGTTCAACCCAAACGAACCCTTCTGCTCAGTTGAATGCTATCTCTACTCGTAGTGGTAGGGTATTAGAGCCAGTTAGGAAGAAGGTTACGTTTAGTGAGCCTGTAGTGAGTGAGAAAGTTGTAATTGAGGAGAGTGAGGATGAGTTAGTAGATGAGGAAATAGTGTTGGAGGGTCCGGGTAGTGTAGAGGCTGAGTTTAGAAATCCAAAACCCGTGAGTGACCCTGAGTTAGGTTTAAGTGTGGGGAGGAAGCCGGTGGATGTTAGGCCCTCCCCTCTGATTGATCATGCTCGTGTCCCATATCCCGCTCGTCTTAAGCAACAGAAATATACCCGGGATTATTGGCACTTCTTAGATATGTTTAAGCAGATTAAGATCAATCTGTCGTTCATAGAGGTTCTCCAGCAGATGCCTAAGTATGCTAAGTTCTTGAAGGACATCCTCAAGAACAAATGCAAGCTAGGAGACCTCTCTTCAGTTCCTTTAAGTGGTGAGTGCTCGGTGGTTGTCACAAATACGCTACCGGAAAAGCTTTCTGATCCAGGAGTCTTTACGATTCCTTGCTTATTCGGTAGTAATCTAGAAGCCCGAGCTTTAGCTGATCTAGGTGCTAGCATTAATCTGATGCCCTATTCGTTGTACGAGAAGCTAGGTCTAGGTGAGTTAACTCCCACGAACATGTCGTTGTCCTTAGCCGACAAGTCAGTCAAGTATCCACGGGGGATTGTGGAAAATCTGTTAGTTAAGGTGGATAAGTTTGTTTTCCCCGTGGATTTTGTCGTGCTAGATATGGAGGCTGATGCGAAAGTCCCCATTATCCTTGGTCGTCCTTTCCTTCGCACTGCACACGCGAATATAGATGTCTCTAAGGGATAGATTAGTTTGCAGGTAGGAGAGGAGATAGCTGTGTTTAAGATTCCCGATCCGATAGAAAAGGTTAAGCGTTGGGATAGTCGGGTTCAGGTGATAGACGCCGAGGATATGTGGGTAGAGGGCTACGATATTGGCAACGTGTTTTTCACTAAGGAGTGGGCTGAAGTGAAACAATTGTTTCGATCTAAGTGTGGGGATCCTAGTAGGTCTGAGGATACCCCAGATGATGCAGGTTGATTTGATCTTGGTTAGGAAGGTTGGTTTGTAGAGTTTGTATAAGTTTCGGTTATCGAGTCAGTTTTTATTTTATTTATTTTATTTTTATTTTTGTCGAGTCAGTTTTACGCTCGGGTATTTTGTGCTTGTTTTTGCAGGTTTAAATCATTCTCACCCGTACTCAATCTCCATTCGGGTGAGTTTGTATTTGTGAAGACAAAGATGGAGCTCGAGAGTGTCGGTGAAGCTCGATCGCGACCGAAATGCTATACAATCGGAGCTGAAGATTGGAACGAAGACTTGGAGCTTACGCGTTCTGCAAATAACTAGCTAAGTCTTTTCCAATTCACCTATCTATCCTTTTATTTCTGCACTTTATTTTATTTTATTTTTAGATGTTTTCAATCTCTACATTGAGGACAATGTAGAACTTAAGTGTGGGGATGGAAAATAGTCATTTCTGAGTCTTGTTTGTCTGTTTTGAGTCATATAGTGTCTTAAAAATCCAAAAAAAAATTGAAAAATGGAAAAATGTCTTTGTTTAAGTTGTGCACTTTAATAGAAAATGATAGGAAACTGATTTTGGGTTTCAAATGAGTTATGGTTTTTAAAACAAAGATGAATTTGGATAAACATATGGTAACCCAGCTAGCTGAGATAGTTTCCCTAAATGTAATAATAGAAAGTTAATTGTCGTGAATCTCGTGGGTCATCATCTTAGGAGGAATAGAAAGGCCTTAACTAAATAATAATTAGGCACCATTGTAGGCTTTAGAACTTAAATAGGTTAAGGGGTAGTGCCATTTTAGGACTTATAACACACTTCTTGTGAAAGAAGTGGCGCATCCGCAAATCAAATGTCCACCGGGTATAGTACTGAAAAGCGCTCAAAGTAGCTGCTAAATAAAAGAGCTCAAAGAGCCAATTCAAATGAGAAAAAAAAAGCAATGAAAAATATAAGGGAAGTGATCCAAGAGCTCATGTGCTCTACCTCCGAGATAGCGACTTGGATACGACACCCCTGGGTGAGGTGATCTTGTTTTATGAAAAAAAAAAGAATAAACAGTCTATACCCACAAAAATTCACCCATCAAAATCCACCCTAATATGGCACTAGTCTTTAGCTTAGTTAAGTTCTTTAGGTTATTCTGGTAGGAAAACCTTTGTGGTTTATCATGTGCCTCGTCAAGCAACAATTAATCGGGCTAACTTGTTTTTCCTCTGTGAGAGACCTCATAGATAAATGATTTAGTTAAATTTAAATTAAACATAAGGGGAAACTTAATTAGCTAGTGTTAGGGTGTTTACGTAAACGCACCACTGTTTATCAGAATTCGGTTCTTGTTTGAGAAACTGTGATGAAATGTTGAAACCTTAGTTAGTTGTGATTCTATGTGCATGCTTTTTCAGGGACAAAAAAGGTTAAGTGTGGGGATATTTGATATAATGATAAATATACATAAATCCTGTGTTAAGTTTGTTTACATTTTGTGTCGTTTCATTAACGTTTTTATATCATTTTTGGCACAACTGATGTTTTTGTGTTTTGTAGGTCCCATGTTGATAAAGAAACAGATAGATCGTGAAAAATCGAATTTGTAGGAGAAAACGGGACGCGAAACGGAGTTACGAGCGGACCGGAACGCGTAAATGAAGAAAACGAACGAAACTGAAACAACGCGACACAGGATGGGTCTCACCACGCCACGCGGCCACAGGGCACCCCATGGCCGCGTGACGCGGCGTGGTGGTGATGTTGGTCATGTTCTGGTCACGGCATGCGGCCACAAGTCATTTTCGTCACCGCGTGACGCGGTGACGACGTTTCGGCAGATTGTTTTCACGATTTTTGGCTCGGTTCGCTATATAAACAACTATTCTTCAACCCTAGCCTCCAATACTTTCTTGAGGAAGATTTGGAGGCGATTTTCAGCAAGTTTGAAGGTTCCGGACGGCTAGAGAGACGAAACAAAGGCAACGGAAACGCGTAGGATCAACGGTTACGTCGTGGTTCTTCCGGGTTTAATCGTTTCTCAGTTTTCTCTTTATTTCCATCATGTTCAATACATTAAAACTTGTTTTTATTGATTTGATTATGGTAGGCTAGTCGTTTATAACTACCTAGGCATTATGTTGATTCGTTAACGTTTGTTTGAACTTGCGTTGGATTGTTGGTTATGGTTTATGTTTAATTAAAGTTTGAACCTTCATGATTGTTTAATGCATTATATATGTTTGAATTGGTAGAATTGATATTATTAATCCATGTGTTCTTGGTGATTGTCTATGTCACGTAATAGGACTCGTTTAGTCATTAACGTGAGTTATGATTATTATGGTTTAACTGCAGTACAACCATATGATTAATAGTGTTAATGAAATCGGTAATAACGTGTAGCCAACTTAGATATCCGTGAGGTGATAGGTTGTTAACAAGTCTTGGTTAGTCAATTTGCTAGGTTTAGGTTTTTGTGAAAATTCCGGCTTAGTGTTAATTATTAATCTTGCTTGTTAAATTAAATGATTGGGCTCAAATGACTTTAAGGGTCGTATCATGAGATAGATCTTTAGCGTGGGTCAATTAGGCATAATTTGATTAGATAACCGTGAGGAAGTTTAATCCTGTAACCGGTGTGCTAATAACTTAATAGTCATCCTTCAGGTTTCTTCTCGAGAAGGGTCGAGGGTCTTAATTAGGAAAGCTTTTAAGTGAATAAATTTAGATCCCGGTTGCATAACCATTAATCCAACGTGAGCGATAATTGAAGTTAACGATGATTCTAGCCTAGGTGGTTTGTTTTTTCTCATCTGTTTTAAATCCGTCTTTCAAATTGTCAATTTCCATTTTTAGTAAGTTTCCCAATTTAGAAAGTTTCTACTTTTAGCAAGTTTCTATTTTTAGCAAAAAACCCCCTTTTCAAATAATCTTTCTTTTAAGTCGTGTTTAGTCAGTCGAGTCTTGTCTACTTAATTAAACGTAGTATATAGAGTCTGTGGGTCGACACCCAGACTTACTTAAGCTATATTACATTCGACCGGTCCATTGCCGGTTGTGTGTAAGTTAGTTAGTCTGTCTAGGTTTTATAAATTTAAAACTAGGTGTTTATTTGTTATTTATTTTTATATATGCACGCATCAAGTTTTTGGCGCCGTTGCCGGGGACTCTTGGTAATTGCGTTATTTAACTTTTTGAGTCTTAATTGCTATACACGTGTTTTATTTGTTTTGTTTGAGTCGTAGGGTCTACGTCTGTGTCTTTAGTTCTGTTTCGTTTTTGTTTTGTCGTGTTTACTTCTTTTCTTTACGTTGTTTTTATTTCGCTCTGATTTGTTTCGTTGGTTTCGTGCAGGTATATGCCACACTTGAGATCGCACGGACCAGTGAAGCAATCGTGCAGGTATATGTAGGTGGGTTTGTCAAACCATTAGCGCTAACATTGTACCGGTGGGATTACTAAGTAACAATACTACTTTAAACTACCACATAAGGATTGCATCTTGTCACGAGTCAAAACTAACACATTTAATGATCTCATTTGAAATAGAATAAAAAAGAAACGAAAAACCGTAGTATAATATTGAAACACATATTTCAGCCCCAAAAGCAAAAACAGTAAAAAGGGGAGTGAGTTTTTTCACCTTGAAATGCAAAGATAAACGAAACAATAGAAACACAGCTAAAGAGAACCGAGAGTTGCCCAAATATTAGTATCACCTAATTAATTGGGAAAAACCCTAGTTTAGAAACGAAACAATAGTAACTAGAATCAAAATCCAAGATCTAGGGTATCGAATTTGGGATTTAGGGTTTTAGATTTTAAATTGGGAATTAGGGTTCTTAAAATACAAATTGGGGATTAGGGTTTTTAAATACAAATTGGGAATTATGGTTTTTAAATACAAATTGGGAATTAGGGTTTTGAAATACAATTTCGGAATTTATACGAAACTTTATTGTATTTTCGTATTGTATATATTTTACAAGAAACCATTTTAGTTTTTTCTTAAATAATATTTGTAAATACTTATGACCATGAAAATATTATTATTTGTATATATGTATGAAAACTACATGTTTTTAGTCTTAAAAAAAAATATATTTAACGATTAATTAAGGCAGGAATAACGTACAATCCGCCATATTTATTCATAATAATAACGAACGCTACATTTTAAAGAAATAAATACGATTACAAATAAAAGATAAACAACTTCGGGTTCGAGTCGGGCATTCGGATTCGGGTTCGGGGCAGATGTCACAGCTCATTTGGTGAAGAAATCACAGATCAAAAGATTGTTGAGAAAATACTTCGTAGTTTGGCACTCAAGTTTGATCATGTTGTACCATCTATAGAAGTATCATATGATCTGGCCACATTATCTACTTTCAAACTGATGGGAGCATTACAGTCGCAAGAGGCTAGGATTAATAGTAGAAATGTTGTCAGAAATGGGGAGCGTGAAGATGAGCATGCCTTGTTTCAAAGAAGACCTGCAAATGAGAATGGACTGGGTAGCGAAGTGGTTGGTCGAGGTAGATGTCGATCAAAATATAGAGGAAGAGGGCGGGGACGTTCAACCGATAGAAACCGTGGTATCCAATGTTATCAATGCAACCGGTTTTGGCATGTAAAGAGAGATTGCTGGTACAATGATTAACCTCAAGCCAACTTTGCTGGTGATCAAAATGAAGCTCAGGAAGAAAATCAAGAAGAAGATGAGCACTTGTTCATGGCTATGTTATCTTTTGAAGACACAAGAAGCTATTCACTTATGGCAAACCATCATGGTAAGACACATGTTAATAATTACTGGCTTATTGATTCTGGATGCTCGAATCATATGACAGGTGTGAAAGAAAGTTTCACTCAGATTGATGAGTCTTTTAAATTGAAAGTGCAACTTGGTGATAAGAAGAAGTTGGCAATAGAAGGTAAAGATACTATTCAGGTTGTTATACAAGATGGAGGAGTCAAACTTCTTGAAGATGTATACTTACCACAATTGAAATACAATTTATTAAGTGTTGGTCAACTAATGAGAAAAGGCTATGCTTTATTATTTGATGATGGGGCATGCACTATAAAGCATAAAGTGACATGAGCTATTTTGATGAAAGTTCAATTAGCAAGAAACAATATGTTTCCCATGGATGCTACCAAATTACAACCAAAGACACCGGATTCAATGATAAAAGCTGCCAAAATTCCCCTACCAAGTTATGGCATCTACAATTTGGTCACCTTTACATTCAAGGTCTACATCAACTTTATTCTCAAGATATGGTCAGTGGACTATCTCAAATAAAGACTCTAGAGACATGTGAAGGATGTGTACTTGGTAAACATCACAAAAGTACTTTTCATAACAGAAAATTGTTTGCTACTCAACCTCTTGCACTTGTCCACTCAAATATGTGTGGACCCATGCCAGTAGAAAACCTTGGAGGTAACAATTACTTTGTTTTGTTTATAGATGACTACTCTAGAATGACTTGGTATACTTTATTAAAAGAAAATATGAAGTTTTCAACAAGTTTAAAGTCTTTGAACAATTTATTGAAAATCAAAGTGGTCATACTATTAAAATTCTTAGAACTGATCGTGGGGGGGGGGGGATATTGTAGTAAATAGTTTGATATTTTTTGTGAACAACAAGGTATTAAAAGGGAGTTGACAGTCCCATATACTCCAGAGCAAAATGGAGTATGTGTGAGAAAGAATAGAACTATTGTTGAAAAGGCTATAAGCATGCTTAAAAGCAAAGATTTACTAAACATGTTGTGGGCAGAAGCTGTGTCAACAACTGTGTTTCTTGCAAATATGTCACCCACATAGGCTCTGGTAAATAAGACTCCAGTTCATATGTGGTCTGGAAGTTGATATGTATAGAAATATACATATTTATTCTTCACATTTAATCCGAAATTGGTTATTAATTAGTTGTAATTTCATTAGATTAAGTATTACGTTGTGGTTTTTATGATTTTACAGCCAAGACAACCCACAGAAGAAAAGAACGAAGAAAAGACATGTTTTCATGAGAAATCGACGTAGAACAGGTCAGAGCACGACCATGCGCAGACCAAGTACGATCGTGCTCGTGTCTTTCACTCGGATGCACAAGCTGTGCACAAGGTCGTGCTTGTGATTCTGACTTGAGCACGCCCGTGCGCTAGCCAAACACGACCGTGTGCCTATCGTTTCCGAGATCATTACAAGCTCGTGTCGCACACTTCTTGGTCGTGCCCGTGATTTTGACTCAAACACGACCGTGCGTGGTCTAAGCACGATCGTGCTCCTCCACCTCGAGGCGGGAATCGAGATTTTGCTGAAAATGGAAACTGCGAAATGCCTGGGCGAAAAAGAAAACATTGTAGCTGCCAGCACTATCTCGAGCACGACCGTGCTTCAGGTAGTGCACATCTGCAGATTGTTATAAAAAGCCTTATTCTCATTCATTTCGGATTGTTGAGTTTTTGGAGCAATTTTACACTAAGAACTACTGATTTTGAGTGTTTTTAGCCCCTTGGAAGCCATTGGAAGCCATCGGGAGACATAGAAGACTCAAGAATCATCAACCAACCATCTTACCTTCTCCTTGCTTGCTTTAGGTTTGAATATCTAGTTAGTTTAATCATGTTTTTAGCTTGTTTAATCATGTTTGTTGTAGTTTTTGTAAGCCTTATGGGCTAATTACTCATATTATCTAGATTAAGATGATACTTATGCCTTGATGATAAATCAAACTTGAATATTTTAGTGATGTTTTTATGTCAAGTTCAATGATGAAATTATGTAGATGTTTCAATAATGTTGTATGCTTGTCCAAATTTTATTGTCATGTGATGTTGATGAATGTTCGGAAGTTGACATGTTGAAAAACTCATCTTCTTGATATTTGTTTGTAAATATTATAAATGAATTTTGTAGGATTTGTGCCATGATATTAGAAATGATGATTGGAATGTTAGATGATATGAAATTAGACAAGTATGCTTTCCTTCACAAGATGTTTGAAAAGATAATTGTGATGTTGTAATTTCTTAAACATGTTAGATGTGTAGGTTTGGAATTGTGGCCACAATATCTAGATTTGCATGACTTAGTTTAAGAATTATAAGTTGGAATATTTCATAATTTTGTCTACTTCACGTAATTATTGGTGATTAGGATGTGATTATTGTTCTAGTTTTCCTTTAATTATGAAACTAGGACATTTTAGCGGATGACTAGTTTATCTTTAGTTATTGACATAAATGACATCAATTGGACTTAATTGCATGATTTTAGGCGATCAGGATGTGTTTATCGTTCTAGTTTTCCAAATAATCATTTTAGTTTGATAGCCTTAATCGGAGTCTAGTTATTCCCACGAGAAAATTGACTTCACCATTAATAGTTTTCATCATCAAGGTTAAGTGGATTCTTAGTCTAGATAATATCTTATTTTCATAGTTTTATTCTCTTAGTTAAAAATTCTCTTAGTTTAATATTTCATTACTTGTTAGTTTAATTCAAAGAAAAACCCAAATTGACTATCTGATCTGACACACATTAACAAACGTTTAGTATCCAGAGCTACTGTGTCCACGGATTGATATCCGGTTCTTACCATTTTTACTATATTACTAACCAATGGGTACACTTGCCTTTCTGTGTGTCATTTAGTATTTTTAGGTGAAAACCTTTTTAATACTAAATTTGTGTGAAACATCTTTATTAAAAATATATATACTTTCACGCATATCAGAAGTAAACCAAGTGCTTCTGATTTGAAAATATTTGGATGTTTATCATATGGTTGTGTGCCTAATCAAATCAGAAGGAAACTTGATGATAACTGTGCGCAGTGTATCTTTATTGGGTACTCATCACAATCTAAAGGTTTCAGGCTTTATAATCCAATCACTAAAAATATTATCACAAGGAAAGATGTTTTATTTGTTGAGGATTCTAAATGGGACAGGGAAAGAAAAGAACAATATGAGTCTCATATCCAATGGGACACTAGTATTTTTCTTGTATTGAAAGATAACTCAACTATAGACAACTCAGGGAATGGGTCTAGTAATGCTCAAAGTTCAAGTAATAATGAAGAATTAAGTGACAATGATGAGGAGTCATTGAATGAAGAATCAAGTGATGCATCTCAAGTTCGAACCAAGTCACTTACTGATGTTTATTCAACGCGTCCACGCTTAGAAGAAAATGAATATTCTACATGTCAGTTTGCTTAAGTGCAGTTGATCCATGTTCTTATGACGAAGCGGCCTCCAAAGAAGAATGGCAGCAAGCTATGGCTCTTGAATTACAAACCATGAAAAGAATGATACATGGTTTTTAACTAACGCACCAAGAAATAAGAAGGTGGTAGGTGTCAAGTAGTTGTTCAAGACTAAACCAGATCAAAGTGGAAAACATTGGAGGTATGTTGTTGCTTGCTAATCGGTGTTGGAAACAATATACACGTAAATTTCATTCATAAAACCCTATATACATTACGAATTTGTGAGAAAAAGAAACCCTAGTTCTCCAAATTTGTCAATTGATGATTTTGTTATGGAATTGGATATTGATTTTGGGTTTATTTGATGTTTTGGTGATTTAGTAGTCAATTAAATCTATGTTGGTGTTTTGTGAAAATTAGGGTGGATATGAAAGTATAAGAACACGAATGTTTATGCTTGATCATGATGAAATATAATTAGTTGTGTGCTAATATGATGATTAGAATGAAATTTGGATATTAGTCATATTTCTTTAATCATGTTTTTGACAAAACCGGTGATGATATAATTTTGACAGATTGGTAACCTGATTTTACATGGACCATACCTTATTGAAAACCGAACCAAAGTGGGTCATTCTTGGGCCTAGATTGTATTTTAAAGAGTCTAGTTTCCAGAAAACTAAACCAATGAATTTTTAGAGAAGAATAAGTTAGACTTTTTAATTCTACAAAAACAGATGTCAAATCTGAAAAACATGGCAGAAAATGGGTCAACTTCAAAAGGCCATAACATTATAATTACAACGTATTCTTGATGTCTTACACCAAATTAAACCTTAATGTCTTAGCTTTCTATATTGGTAAAATTTGTATTTTTATTCCACTGTATGGTCACTCAACTTTCATAAAACCTTTTAGTATGCAATCATGTGTTTTTCTGACCTTGATGTAAAGATGTATTTTTAATAAATAGTTGATTTGGGTTTCAAGTAAATTATACAAAATAAGAAATGAACTTAAGACAGTATTTAGTCTATAGTTGAAATTTGGGATTTGTACATGTTAGTTTGTATTGGTTTCTGCACAAAATAAAAACGGTCAACAAAGCTGAAAAATCTGAATAATGGACTTGTAATGTGTTTCACTTGTGTTTTGTGTGTAACTTGTCAATTAGACATATGATGACTTTATGATGATGCTTTCATGCTATTAGGTTCACAAGTAAGGAATATGAATGTTTCAAATATGCATAGTCATAGGTGGACAACTTGATGATTTTGAATGTCATCACCTAAACTCGTTAAAGTTAGTAGCATTATGGAAACGAGTGTTGAGAACTTTCAAAAGGAGCATGATAGACACTTTGTGTGAGTTATTTGGTGTTTATATGGTTACTTATGGTAGAGTTGTATTTACTTAAAATGTACTCTCGGATGTGACTTCCTAGAAATAATAATTTTACTAAAAACAAAGTTTGATTCTTTAACGTATGTATTATGTGTTAGAATTCGATTGCTCTCATTGTCTAAATGAACATAAACAAACATGAATACAATTAAAAACTCACCCATGGGTTGTTGGGTCAACAAAAGTCAACTTTGGTCAAAGTTGGTCAAAAGTCAAACTTTCAAATCGCAAGTAAACAATTGAATTGTTTGGATGCATAGGGTTTTACATACCTGCACAAACACACACACTTATAGACTTATCATGTAGTAGGAATGTCGTGTTGCTTTTACCTTGCTGATGCTTGTAGTTGTGCACCCGAAGGTGAGTTCACTGAACCTTTTTCTACTGCTCTTACCCTTTATTGGAAAGAAACACGTACAATTACTTTTACAGATTTAGAAATATGGTATGTCGCATGTTTAGTTAGAGTTATATTTCTTGTTCATGAAATTCCTCATGGATACCTAGTTAACCGTTAGTATTTGGGAAATAGATGGGGAATTTTGAGTAGTACTACTGGGTTTGACAAACCCCACCCGGGCTAGTCGCGCTAGCACGACAAATGGACTTGTCGAACAGGTGTTGAATTGGCCTAATATACTTACATGTACCTCCTGCTGGGATGTACTACAGGCAAAATATACACGTAATGTGTACACACGTCAG
This sequence comes from Tagetes erecta, assembly GCA_030867185.1. Classification (NCBI taxonomy): domain Eukaryota; kingdom Viridiplantae; phylum Streptophyta; class Magnoliopsida; order Asterales; family Asteraceae; genus Tagetes; species Tagetes erecta. The sequence continues at coordinate 64,120,515 of CM061488.1, forward strand.
CTCCCTCGTGACTGCCCAGAGGAGAAGAATAGGTAGGGATGACAGGATTGGAACCCGTTATATTTTTGACTGGTCAGATACATTTGACTCTAAGGACATGTACTGTAGACTAGCTACCTACACCGACATGCTTTATTTATATTTCTGCTTGTGAACCAACTTACTTGATTTTGTACCTACTATGTGAACTCACCAACCGTCGTGTTGACACTTGTTAGACTTTCACTTTTACAGGTCATTGAGGTACCACGCACTTAGGACATGGCATGTAGTCACAGCTTTTCATATAAACATTTTTTTGCATTAAAAACCATGTTTTGAGTTTAATAGCTATTTAGACTGTGTTTCTCGTGTTGGGCGCGTGTTTTGCGCATTTAGTTTCCATTTAATATTTTGACACTACATTTCGATTACGCTTCCGCAAACTTTTAAACGTTAACTTTGTATTAAATTTTCTCATTTAATGAGACACATATGTTTTAAATTCATATAGTGTCGGTTGGTGTAACTAATGACTGAGATCCTGGTTTGTCACACACTTAACGGTAAAAATCTGTTAGTGGATTTTGAGGGTGTGACAACACCACCCTAAACAACTGTGACATCTGCCCCGAACCCGAATCCGAACGCCCGACTCGAACCCGAAGTTATTTATCTTTTAAATTGTAATCGTATTTATTTCCTGAAAATGTAACTTTCGTTATTATGATTATTAATAAATACATTGGACTTTTACGTTATTCCCGTCTTAATTAATTGACAGTTTTATTGTCGGAAAATATCTATGTTACCAAATAAATACTATTTGTAATAATAAATTTAAAAATAATATATATATAGTTTATGAAAGAGATTTTATAAAAATTGTTAAACAAAACTGGTTCTGAGTCTTGGAATAGTCATTTGACGTCATAAACAAACTAAAGGTATAAAAACGTCACTTATATAAACATTACATCTCAACACGGTTAAATTAGTTAGTCAATAACACCTATAAACTAACTTTGGGTCAAAGTTGTAACACTGTAAAACTTGAAATCAAGTTATAACTAAAATAAATCAACTCAAAAACCTGAGGGACTAATTATGTAAAACATTAAAAACCCAACCCCCCCTGCGTCACTACGTACTTCCTGCTGTGTCACCGGCAGAGTTTTCCGGCTAGCTGTTTTTCAGGCGAGACCATGTTACGCGTTTTCAGCCTTTCCCAAATCAATCGAAACATTCCTAATCCTTTATTACCCAATTTCGAACCCCCCTTCATTGTTTAAAACGTGTTGACAGCAGTATTAACGCGCGGATTTATTTGTGTGAGCAATTCGAAATTACCATTCAGTAATTAGACCATAATCGGAAATCAAAACCTTTCCAAATCACTCTATTTCCCTCGACTTCCAACTCTCATTCATCTAATCACGTCGTTTTCTCTGCAAAATTAACAAACAATCAGACCACAAAAATAATTTCGGCGACCTTATCAATCTCTACTTTCCGGGCATCAATTCAGGTAGTTTCTGGGTTCGTTTGATTCCTCTTGATCAACTATATCTTCCTAACACATCAATTTTATCTTATTTCATACGAGATTCACAAAAACTCATCAAGAACAATTGTGTTTCTTGCCCCTTCTAAACCGTATCAAATCATTCGTTACCAAGTAAGTGTGATATATCAAAATACTCGTGGATTGATGGGGATCAAAAGCCTAACCTGATTTGGGTTTTGTTTATCACTTACGGATTCAATTTGATGGATCTAGGTTCTAGGGCTTGTACTTGAAAAGGGTGGATGTTGGATTATATTGAACAATATAAATAAAATACGAATCTGTATAACAAACACGATTTTGGTTCAGTGGTAAGTTAGTTGACTGTGTGTGTGTTTGGTCTCGGGTTCGAGTCTCACTGTCCTCATTTTTTTATATTTTATATTTTATCCATTTAAACACTTAATTATATTTTCTAAATAACCTAAATGACATAGTTTAAGTTAAATATATTTTAAACCTCAAAAATATATAAGTTTTAATACATATATACAAATGATAATGGTTTAAGTTTATAAGTATTATTACAAATATCATTTCAAGAAAACTTAAAATAGATTCGTATAAAATATATTTAAATACGAAAATACAATAACGTTTAGTATAAATTCCCAATTTGTATTTCAAAACCCTAATTCCCAATTTGCATTTCAAAACCCTAATTCCCAATTTGTATTGCAAAACCCTAATTCCCAATTTTTGATTTAAAACTCTAAATCCCAAATCCGAAACCCTAGACCTCGGATTTTGATTCTTGTTGCTATTGTTTCGTTTCCAAATTAGGTTTTCTCATTAATTAGGTGCTACTAATATTTGGGCAACCATCGGTTCTTTTTAGCTGCATTTCTATTGTGTTCGGTTACTTTTGCATTTCAAGGTGAGTAAACTCACTCCCCTTTTTACTGTTTTGCTTTTGGAGTTGAAATATGTGTTTTGATATTATACTACGGTTTTCGTTTCTTTGTTTCTATTTCAAAATGAGATCATTAAATATGTTAGTCTTGTCTACAACATGATGCAATCTTATGCGGTAGTCAATAGTAGTTGTATTATCTTGTAAAATGAATGTTATCGTTAATTGTAACATGAGTGGTTCTCATGACTTGTTGCTAAAGGTTACCCTGCGGGGTCTATGGTTCTTGTTTATATGTGATTCTATGGTCAAGGTTGAGTAATATGATGAAATTGCTATGCACATAAGCTTGCGAAACATATTTATAATGATCTCTGATTTCATATTATATACTATTAACTGTGTTTTTACTCACTAACTAATTCTTTAGCTAACTTATTTTACACATATGTCAGGTGGTGTTTTGAGACGTTTATGCTTTCGAGACATTTAGGATGCTTATTGGACCTAGAAAAATCGGAATTAAACGCTATTAATAGTTGATGTTCAACCAAACATGGATGCCGGATTAGAAATCTGATTTTTTTTCTACATTGACTTAAGGGAGTACACAACAGTGATGAAGTCCATATTTTTTATTTTTAAACAACTCAAAGAAGGTAGCCAATATCATTTCTTTGAATCAACTTAATGCATCAAATGCTAATTCAACAATCAAAGTGAGGATAATCCAACTTTGGAGGCAAAAATTGCAAAGGAATCCTAATGTGACTCGTGCAATTGAAATGGTTCTAATGGATGAAGAGGTATTTTCATTTCTTTAATTGTTGATCTACTAACTTAAATAAGTTTATATTTCAATACCTTAAATCTAAATTATAAAGTGTTCTTTTCAGGGTACCAAGATTCATGCCAACTTGAACACTAACAATTTTCAAAATTTGGAAAAATATATTGTGCTACATTCTTGCCCTTATATTTCAAGGGCAGACGTGGGTGACAATTACTCAAATTACAAGTTATGTCCTCATCCACATAAATTGTTCCTCTCTGGCCCAACATTTGTTAGGAAGTGTGATGATTTTGATGGATCTTTATATGGGTTCTCATTTACCTCATTTGATCTGCTTCGGAGTAATCCAATTCCGAATGATTCTGCAGTTGGTAAGTAATCCTTTAAAAACTTAATTCTTTAATAATTATACATAATTATTATATATTTTAACATCAACTATTATATTTATGTCAGTTATCATTAGCCATGTGTTTAACTATTTCCAAATTGGAGATCACGTAACTGCTAATATAAAGAAAGTAAAAAAGAAGATAAGTCGTTCATGACCTTGAGTAAGTTTGAATTTAATATGAGATATTTGTATTCATCAATGAGCAAATGATAATAACATTTTTAGCAATTATTTTTTACTTCATCATCTAATTTATATTATACACTTTTTGTAATTCTTAGGGGAAGGCTTATTTTTGTTACCTTGTGGGAGACATTTGTTGTTAAAATGTCAAAACACCTTGAAAAAAGGAAGAAGTGTGATACTCCAGTAATGATTCTTCAAACCTTCAACTTTGGATCAGGTATGTTATTAAACACATCTATTATAAAACACAAATTGTGTCAAAACTAAATTACATTTTTGTTTCCTTATTTAGGAAGGGCTTATGTTAATTTTGGATTTCAAGGTCAAATGGTGCTAATAGATCATATTGTCTAATTTTTTAAGAAAGAAATAGTATGTGCCAAATGTGTTTTTTAGTGATTATGCCTTTGTTTGTTTTTTGTTTCATAGTTTAAGAGTTCTAATTCAATAAAGGCCTTATTTTTTTATTTTTTTAATATAGATTAATTCATATATTATACATCTTACTATGATATTTAAAAGACTTATCAAATAGTTGTACTCTTATTGCCTTCTAACATGCTTACTCACTGTTCTTGCCAACTTTATAGGTTGTATGTATGTTAACAGGAACCATGTTATTTTTATTGGCCATATGTGTATGTGGATTAAGTTTATAAAGTGTATACATAGTCCATGACTGAATACTCATATTAAAATCCTTAAGTTTAAGTGATTTTTGATGGCTTTAAAAAATATCGTCACAACATTATGTTTAGAGCTTTATTTTTTTTCTGTAAAAAAATTAAATAGGCTTTTATAATTCATGCAGATTGACACGTTTTAGAATGGAAATAATAATCAAATTTTATTAAAAAAATTTAGAATGGAAAGAATTATCTAAAAGTTTTAAAAAAATTGTTTCCTACTTTAACTATTTTATTTTCCAAAATTAGTATTATGTAAAAGTTTTCAAAATATTGTTTCCTATTTTAACTCTTTTATTTTCCATAAATTCGGATTGATGTGGCCTATTAATTCTCATTTTAAAATAGAATCCCCATAACTAATGCATCCTACTCTATCACTATATAATCCTTACCTAGACTTATTTTTTTCTCATTCTCACAAAAAATACTCAGAACCAATAAGATCTGTCATCTTCTCAGATCACTGTTCAACCAAACATGAATGCCGGGTTAGAAATATGATGTTTTTTTTTCTACATTGACTTAAGGGAGTACACAACAGTGATGAAGTCCATATTTTTTTCTTTAAACAACTCAAACAAGGCAACCAATATCATTTCTTTGAATCAACTTAATGCATCAAATGCTAATTTAACAATCAAAGTGAGGATAATCCAACTTTGGAGGCAAAAATTGCAAAGGAATCCTAATGTGACTCGTGCAATTGAAATGGTTCTGATGGATGAAGAGGTATTTTCATTTCTGTAATTGTTGATCTACTAACTTAAATAAGTTTATATTTCAATACCTTCAATCTAAATTATAAAGTGTTCATTTCAGGGTACCAAGATTTATGCCAACTTGAAGAGTAACAATTTTCAAAATCTGGAAAAACATATGGTGATACATTCTTGCCCTTATATTTCAAGGGCATACATGGGTGAAAATTACTCAAATTACAAGATATGTCCTCATCTACATAAATTGTTCCTCTCTGGCCCAACATTTGTTAGGAAGTGTGATGATTTTGATGGATCTTTATATGGGTTCTCATTTACCTTCATTTGATCTGCTCCGGAGTAATGCAATTCCAAATGATTCTGTAGTTGGTAAGTAATCCTTTAAAAACATCATTCTTTAATAATTATACATAATTATTATATCTCTTAACAAAAACTATTATATTTATGTCAGATATTATTGGCCATGTGTTTAACTATTTCGCTATTGGAGATCACGAAACTGCTAAAACAAAGAAAGTAAAAAAGAAGATACGTATTCAAGTTCATGACCTTGAGTAAGTTTGAATATAATATGAGATATTTGTATTCATCAATGAGCAAATGATAATAATATTTTTAACAATTATTATTTACTTCATCATCTAATTTATATTATACACTTTTTATAATTTTTAGGGGAAGGCTTATCTTTGTTACCTTGTGGGAGACATTTGTTGTTAAAATGTCAAAGCACCTTGAAAAAAGGAAGAAGGGTGATACTCCAGTAATGATTCTTCAAACCTTCAACTTTGGATCAGGTATGTTATTAAACACATCTATTATAAAAGACAAATTGTGTCAAAACTAAATTACATTTTTGTTTCCTTATTTAGGAAGGGCTTATGTTAATTTTGGGTTTCAAGGTCAAATGGTGCTAATAGATCATATTGTCTAATTTTTTAAGAAAGAAATAATATGTGCCAAATGTGTTTTTGATGATTATGCCTTTGTTTTTTTTGTTTCATAGTTTTAGAGTTCTAATTCAATAAAAGCCTTATTTTTTTTATTTTTTTTTTAATATAATTTAATTCATATATTGTACATCTTACTATGCCATTTAAAAGACTTATCAAATGGTTGTACTCTTATTGCCTTCTAACATGCTTACTCACTGTTCTTGCCAATTTCATAGGTTGTATGTATGTTAACATGAACCATGTCATTTTTATTGGCCATATGTGCATGTAGATTAAGTTTATAAAGTGTATACATAGTCCATGACCGAATACTCATATTAAAATCCTTAAGTTTAAGTGATTTTTGATGGCTTAAAAAATATCGTCACAACATTATGTTTAGAGCTTTATTTTTTTTTTCTGTAAAAAATTAAATAGGCTTTTATAATTCATGCAGATTGACACGTTTTAGAATGGAAATAATAATCAAATTGTATTAAAAAAATTTAGAATGGAAAGAATTATCTAAAAGTTTTAAAAAATTTGTTTCCTACTTTAATTATTTTATTTTCCAAAATTAGTATTATGTAAAAGTTTTCAAAATATTGTTTCCTACTTTAACTCTTTTATTTTCTATAAATTCGGATTAATGTGGCCTATTAATTCTCATTTTAAAATACAATCCCCTTAACTAATGCATCCTACTCTATCACTATATAATCCTTACCTAGACCTATTTTTTTTCTCATTCTCACAAAAAAATACTCAGAACCAATAAGATATGTCATCTTCTCAGATCACTGTTCAACCAAACATGGATGTCGGGTTTGAAATATGATGTTTTTTTTCTACATTGACTTAAGGGAGTACACAACAGTGATGAAGTCCATATTTTTTCCCTTTAAACAACTCAAAGAAGGTAGCCAATATCATTTCTTTGAATCAACTTAATGCATCAAATGCTAATTCAACAATCAAAGTGAGGATAATCCAACTTTGGAGGCAAAAATTACAAAGGAATCCTAATGTGACTCGTGCAATTGAAATGGTTCTGATGGATGAAGAGGTATTTTCATTTATGTAATTGTTGATCTACGAACTTAAATAAGTTTATATTTCAATACCTTCAATCTAAATTATAAAGTGTTCATTTCAGGGTACCAAGATTCATGCCAACTTGAACAGTAACAATTTTCAAATTCTGGAAAAACATATGGTGATACATTCTTGCCCTTATATTTCAAGGGCAGACGTGGGTGACAATTACTCAAATTACAAGTTATGTCCTCATCCACATAAATTGTTCATCTCTGGCCCAACATTTGTTAGGAAGTGTGATGATTTTAATGGATCTTTATATGGGTTCTCATTTACCTCCTTTGATCTGCTTCGGAGTAATGCAATTCCGAATGATTCTGCAGTTGGTAAGTAATCCTTTAAAAACTTCATTCTTTAATAATTATACATAATTATTATATCGTTTAACAAAACTATTATATTTATGTCAGATATTATTGGCCATGTGTTTAACTATTTCCCTATTAGAGATCACGAAACTGCTAAAACAAAGAAAATAAAAAAGAAGATAAGTATTCAAGTTCATGACCTTGAGTAAGTTTGAATTTAATATGAGATATTTGTATTCATTTTTTATAATTCTCAAGGGAAGGCTTATCTTTGTTACCTTGTGGGAGACATTTGTTGTTAAAATGTCAAAACACCTTGAAAAAAGGAAGAAGGGTGATACTCCAGTAATGATTCTTCAAACCTTCAACTTTGGATCAAGTATGTTATTAAACACTTCTATTATAAAAGAAAAATTATGTCAAAACTAAATTACATTTTTGTTTCCTTATTTAAAGAGGGCTTATGTTAATTTTGGGTTTCAAGGTACCGGTCTTTATATAAATGAAGACATTGAGGATATCAATGCATACACTACCAGATTTTTTGTTTTGAATTCTTTTTTCTTAGAATATGTTTTATATACCGTGTATTTGTAAGAATATGTTTTATGTAGATGTGCTAATCATTATGTGTTTCAATCATATGAAGTAGATACTACCAGATTTATTGTGTTTAATAAATACATTGAGGTTAAGTTCCATTGTGCAAACAAAAATCATAAATAAATAGTAGGCACTTCATTTCATATTTATAAATAGTGTTATTAAATAGTTGATTTTGAGTATCATATTTATAGGTTACTTGAGAAGAAACAAACTAAAGCATCTTCAAGCTTGCGTATAGAGGCAACCGAAATAGTTACTGACATGAAACGGATATACTATCAAACTCTGTTTTCAATACCATGGCTGACGTGAACAAAGCTACTCAGGTATTTCTATATCATTTTTCACTAATCAAACACTATAGTACATGCTTATTGACATAATTAACCTGTTTGTATTTTTTTTAAAAAGATTGTAGTTGTATTGGATACAATAATCACCTTCCCACCTGATATGAAATGGTATTATAATGCTTGTAACACATGTAACAGAAAAGTTACATATGATAAAATTTACATTGACCCGTAATGAGCTGGATGAACCAAAAGATGTCATTGTTTGTCCTACTTAAGGATGTAAGGTGGTCTCTACTGTTCCAAGGATAATATTATTAATTTTAAATTAATAGTTAACAACATCTTATATGCTTTGTATTTTATTATGACAAACGATTATCTATTGTAGGTTTAAATTTGATATCAGAGTTCAAGATTCAACATGTTGTTTCTCTTACTTTAATGGACCGTCAGGCTAGGAGATTTTTAAGAAGAACAACTAAGGAACTAATTGATAAGATGCTTGATGTATGTTCTTTTAAACACTTTCGTTTAACTATTAATAATGTTATGTATGCTAATTGGTTATATTTGTCAACTTTAACATGATAAATACAATTACAGGATGGTACTTTTGACATTGTTCCAGAAGAGCTAACCAACTTGGTTGGCAAGAAGTACATATTCAAGATTGACATGTCCGAGTTCAACATCAACAACAAATACAAGTCGTTTACTATTATTAAATGGACTGAAGATCTAACCATCATATCCACAATTGAATCGACTTATGCTATAGAACAGGTAAGCTCCATTTTTCCAATTTGCTATTCAAATTCATATGTAAGTACATAACATCGATTTAGAAAAAATTATAAACTTTTTACTTTTTCTAGGGGGAGAACTCCAGCTCTATGATTATAGGCTCATCTGATTTAGTCTCAAATCAAAGTAAAACAATGCAGGTATTTTATTTATATCATTCATCTTACTCAAATTATTAATCTTTATTTAAAAACTTTCACTTGTATGCTTCAACCAAACATCAATATTGTACTGTAGAATTTAACTTCATTATCTACTACTGATGTTACCTCGTTATCACTCATTGAGTCAAGCACTGCAAGGACTATGTCGGTTAATGAAAGCTTTGAAAAAGAAAGTGCGTTTACTGGAGTGAAGTGCAAGTTAGCTGATTCATTCGATGCTGAGGCATCTCCAACCACATTAGGATTTAACCATTAAAAGACATAACAGAAGGTGCGATTAAAGTGGCTAAATCTGGAATGTTGTTTCCAAAGTTAGAAAAATAATCAACTACACTCTTTATTGCCTTTACTTCATTCTGGTTATTTTTGTCATGGACAATCTTTATCTTTTGTTATGTTTTTTTTTACGTTTTTTCAGTTTCTTTCTGGTTTAAAACATTGAATTATGTGTGTTTGGTTTGAATGAAGTGTTTGGTTTTTAAAATTTTTAAACTATAATGATGCAGTTTAGAATTCTTATGTACAAAATAACACTGTTTAACCAATGTTAGCAAACATATCAATATTTTTTTTGCTATTATACACAACTTACATATTTATGCACCGAAGCTTTGACTTCAACTACCATTGAATGAATAATCTTAATCATTAGTTAAAACTACCAGAGTATTTATTTTTCAGATTCAACTAACTTCAATTATCACTGTATCGGACAAGGTTTGCCACTCTCACGTATGAATAATAATTCATGTTTTTTCAACTAAAATTTTCTAAAATACTATTACTTAGTTAAACCACCAATTACTTTATAGTTCCTACATATTTATGCACCGAAGCTTTGGATGTTGATAATATTGAATAATCTTAATCATTAGTTAAAACTTGCCAGAGTTTTTATTTTCAGATTCAACTAACTTCAATTATCCCGGTATCGGACAACGTTTGCCACTCTCACGTAAGAATAATCATTCTTGTTTTTTCAACTAAAATTGTCTAAAATACTATCACTTAATTAAACCAGCAATTACTTTACAGTTCCTAACTAGTTTATATATATATTTTTTTGTAGTGCTCGCATGATGTAGAAGTCCATACTTTGAACTTACAAATGGTTTGCTACATGCAAATTCTAACGTTTAACCATTATTGTTATTATAGGTTTACTTGCTACTAAATTTCTTAACCAAATTCTCTAATCTCTATTGTTTTGGTATTTTATTAAGTTTTACATAACTACGTATCAAACATTGATGCTAAAATGAAGAGAAAATCACGAAAGGATTACATGGATGGAAGGAAAAGGCTTCATGATTCCGTATCAGTTTCAAACAAAATGACACATACATGTTTATCCTTTAACAACTTTTAAATTCTTAAACATATTATATAATCAACCTAATTATAAAATTCAAGCATTATTTATACAGCTTTTTATGTTATAAAAGAACAACCCAAAATGGAAGCTATCAACATAACGTTATGGACGGGATAAACGAAACAACAAATCAGCTTTTCGAAACAAGTCAATCAAAGGCCATCCTTTTGTCGTACAACTATAGTGTTTACCCTTCATTTGCTACAGCGTATACTAGCTTTAATCGTAAGTACTAATTTATGTTGATCATATAGCTCAACATCTATAAATTTCGTATTTAACTAATCAATTTTAATCTTTTATGTCTTTTGCATTTTTTAAGTTTCATATAACGAATCATCAAACAATTATACTAAAATGAAGAGAAAATTACAAAAGGATTACATGGATGCAAGGAAAAGGCTTCATGATCAACATTCCATTTTAAACCAAATGACACACACATGTTTATCCTTTAACAACTTCTACATTCTTAAACATATTAGACTAATCATGTGATGGTTTTAAACTAACATTTCATAAAAAGTGCTAACTATTAAATATTTGTTTTTTTAGTGCATGAAGCTAGAAGTCCATTTTCCGACCTTACAAATGGTTTGACACAATCCACATAATAACTCTTAACCATTATTATTCTAGGTTTACTTACTACTAATTTTTTAAAATAAGATTCCGTAGCTCATGTTTTTTGGTACTTTATATAGTTTTATATAATTTAGTATCTAACAATGATACTAAAATGATGAGAAAAATACGAAAAGATTACATGGATGGAAGGAAAATGCTTCATGATTCGGTATCAATTTCAAACCAAATGACACATACAGGTTTATCCTTTAACAACTTCTGAATTCTTAAACGTCTTATATAATAAACCTAATTATAAAGTTGAAAATTAATTATATATCGTTTTATGTTATAACTGAAAAACTACCAAAAATGGAATTTATCAACATAACGATGTGTTTGGGATTAAAAAACAACAAATCGACTTCTCGAAACAAGTCAATCAGAGGCCATCCTAATGCCATACAACTATAATGTTTACCCTTTATTTGCTATGATGTCTCCCAGCTATAATGGTAACTACTAATTTATTATAAAGGGCATATAGCTCAACATCTATATATTTGCTATTTAACTAATCAGTTTTAATCTTTTTTCTTTTGCATTTTATAAGTTAAATATAACGAATCATTAAACAATAATGCTAAAACAAAGAGAAAGCTAAGGAAACATTACATGGATGATAGTAAAAAGTTTCATGCATCCCTATCAAATTCAAGCAAAAACCATTCTAAAGGTTTTCCTGGTATTTTTATACCTCTCATATAATCTATAAAGTATAATACTTATTATATCTAAGTTTATATTTTTATTTTCCTAACAGCTTCAAATCGGGATACCAATCATAGCGCTACGAAACAAATTAAGAATTCTCCAAATTCTTTGTTAGAGAAAGGTAACTCAAAGTCCAATTTTTTTGCCAGATAACTATAATGCTGAATCGTCATTTTCAACAAAACTACCGTATTTAATACTTTATTGAAAATTATATCTTAACATCTATAAAAAAAATTTCAAACGTGTTAATGTTTGTTTGCAGGTTCATGTGTATCAACTCCTAATATTAATACTCAACAATCCTTATATTCATACTACAATAACCACTAATAGCCATTATAATTATATGCACAGTTACAAATGGTTCAGTAAACACATTGCAAAGCACTCAGAAGCGAAGGGACCGGAAGGAATATTTGGATGCCAGAAAATTTAAAAGAATCAACAAAACATCAAATGCTCATCTTTCATCATGAAAATCACAAAGTATTATAATAGATGAAAATTTAACAGTAAGTTTTTTTTCACAAAAAAAAAACAGAATATTTACAAAAATATGGAAATCTAATATATTGTTATGATTTCTTTTAGATGGTCATACCAACTTAACATCGTCAAATCAGTTGCCTGGTGCTTCTAATGGATCTATTAGAATTCCTTTGCCAAACATCGCAATAGGAAATCAATTGATTCAAATAATATAATAAACTTTATACTTACTGTTCCACTATGTTACTAACATATAGGTGAACACATACAATCGTTAACTGATATTCCACCGGCTTCTATTAGAACCAATGATAATTTAAAGGCAAATTGGCCTAAAATAATCCCAACTAACACCCATTGGCCGAAAATAATCCAAACTCAGTTTATTCCCTCCAGTGGTCCCAAATCCAACTTTTTTGGCCTACAGTGGTCCGCCGTTAAGTGCACTTAACGGCCGTTAACTTTTTTTTTCTATTTTTTCGAATTTTAAACCGATATTTTAGGGATTTTGATCGGGAGGAGAATACGAGTCTGTTGATGTAAACCTTACTTCCAATTGTTGCTCCAAATGGTTTAATTTTGATATCCGGTTAAAGCACCGTTAGGTTTTAAACACCCGATTGAAGACCGTTTTGTCGTTTGGAACACCAGTTCGAGGTAAGGTTTACATCAATTGAATCGTATACTCCTCCCGATCAATTTCCATAAAACCTTGTTTTGAAATTCGAAAAAAATCAAAAAAAAAAAAATTAACGGCCGTTAAGTGCACTTAACGGCGGACCACTGGAGGCCAAAAAAGTTGGATTTGGGACCACTGGAGGGAATAAACTGAGTTGGGATTATTCTCTGCCAATAGGTGTTAGTTGGGATTATTTTTAGCCAATTTGCCTAATTTAAATGGTATTATATTTATTTTACTTCAACTTATTATTATACAATCTTATATGTATACATATAATAGAAAATGACAGCCTAATTTATTTTCAACTATAACGACACAGAGAGATCTTCTAACGGTTTGGAAAAGATCTCAAAAGGTATATACCATGTTTTACGGTTTATAAAATTGTAAATCAGGTTGTATTGTATATTGTATAAAGTATTTTCACTATGAAGACAATGCATTTTTGATAGTCACTATGTATAGGTTGGACTCACCGGCTTGTCGGTGTTACTTTTGTTTGTAAATTGTTTAACTTGTATTTATATTAGTTCTAGCGAACCTACGGGCGAATCTATAGATTCGCCCGCAGGTCATCATGTCTTTTGTATTAAGGTATCGACTGGGCGAACCTATGTGCCCAGCGAACCTGTGTTGGTTCGCTGGATAGATTCGCTAGAGCGAATCTATCAGCGAACCTAACACTGCTATATATTGTAACCTTATCTTCACTTTATACAACTTTTGCACATCGTTTATCCAAGCCATTTCTCACTGATTGTGTTGTGTAATCGTTCTATTTGAGGTGCTAGGAGCTTATTCTACTTATCATTGTAGCTTATTTACCTCATTTGTGTGTTAGATCTTGTTATTGGGTTGTTTGGACAATATACACTTTATTCTTCAAGTCTTGGTTATTTTCGTGTTAAACAAGTCAACATAGCACTGAAATCACGATCGTTATGGACCAACAATATGGTATCAGAGCCTTAGTGCTCTTGATTGTTTGATTCTAGTGATTTTTGTGTTGATTTTGAAGTTTTTGGGTCGAAACACTTCTTGATTCTGTTTCTAAGCTTGTTTTAGTGTTTTTGGTGTTGTATTTTGCTCAAAGATTGTGGTATTTGGTCATAGGAAGCTTTTAAAACAAACGTGTATGCAAATGGTCAAGTTTTGAAGGTTTTCGAGCTGTTTCCGTACTGTTGCAGGGTGGTTGAGCTACCAGCGAATCTATCTGTTCAACCAGCGAAACTGTCTGTTCATCCAGCGAACCTAATCCAAATCTTTGTCCTGTATTGGTTTGTGTTGTGGCCAGCGAATCTGACATTTCATCGAACGAAAGTTCACCTATTTGGTTCTGTGAGCGAGAGAACCTGCGAGAGAATCTGCCAGAGAACCTGCGAGAGAATCTGCCAGAGAACCTGCGAGAGAACCTAGAGCGAACCTACGAGCGAGCGAGAGAACCTACGGGCGAGCGAGAGAACCTACGAGCGAGCGAGCGAACCTAGAGCGAAACTACGAGCGAACCTAGAGCGAAACTACGAGCGAACCTAGAGCGAAACTACGAGCGAACCTGCGAGAGAACCTACCAGCGAACCTACGAGAGAACCTACGAGAGAACCTAATTTCCAAAAAAAAAAAAAAAAAAAAAAAAAAAATGGATAGGAAAGCTCAGGCTGAAAATGAGTTTAATTCATTCGTGGGTTTGAAGCATGAAAATCTAACTGAAATAACCAATCGATTTTTATGCGTGTCAAGCAATCTCAAAACATATGATGAACAATTGGGAAATCATGAACAAGTGACAAAGCTTTTGGATTCTCTTCCTTCCAAATGGAGTCCTCAGATCAAGTTGCTGAAACAAGAAAGAAATTTCTTTGACCTTAAACTAATGGAAGTAATAAACAAGTTAAAGTCACTTGATCTGGATGTAAAGAGAAAAGAATACAATCAAGCCATGATGTTCGCAACTGTCTCTCCTCAGAAATCTGCACTGATTACATCCGCTGCAAACTCACCAAGTGCAGTCTCTGGAGGATTATCAAGTTATGAATCCGTTAAATCCAGTGGTGTTTCAACAAGTGTAGGTGCCAACTCAAATGCATCCAACACCACTCAGACCTTATCTGACACTGCAGCCTCATCTGGGAAGTTTGTTCAAAATCATGAAGCTTTAATTGGTGAAGTTGTTGAAGAATCTGTTCTCAACAACGATTACATTGACTGTTTTGATCCATTTAAAGAATTTTACGGTGAAGAGGAAATAAATACTGGAAAGGTTGCTGAGGATAGATTGATTGAAGAGATTGCGGATTATGGTTTGACGGAAGAAGGAAAGAGTCAGGAAAAAGATGTTCATTCTGGATTGTTGTGTGAAGCCGTTACTGGAAAGAAAGAGAAGGTCACTGTCAACGTCGGTAATGGGGCAGAAAATGCTGGTACCGATGCTGACAATGTTATGGAATCAAAGCTTGACATAGAAGCCATGATTGAACAGGCAAAGCATGAAGCTGTGGACGAATACAAGAGGAACACTCCTTACTGCCAGGGTGATCGTGCTCTCGAGGCTGAGAAACTGGTTGTGGGTCTTTCTTATGAAGTTGTGGAGGATATGTGCTCATCTGCATGCAAAATTCGTTTAATTGGCATATATAAAGCTAATAAATTATTAATGTCAAATGAAAACGAATTAAAGAGAACTAACAAATAGCTTAAAGTGAATGAATCAAAATTTTTTGTTAAATTAAGAGAGGCTTTAAAAGAAAACGAACATTTGAAAAGATCTCTTTTGGAAAAGAATTGTGAGATAAACTATTTAACTGAGCAAGTCACTCTTGTTGAATTTGAGACCAGAAAGGTTAAAAATAAACTGGAACAATGGACAATCTCTGGTATGAAAAGGGAAGAACTCCAAAAGAAACAACGGGGGGCCAGAGTTAAGACCGGGGTGGGTCATAAAGATGATGCACAAGTATATCCTCCACCTAGTACATTCTGTTATTCTCCTACACCTATTCCTCATCCTTCAAATGAGTTGATTCAAGAGATTATAAAGAATGATACTAACAGCTCTATTGCAGGTTTAAGTGGAGAGAATCTTAAGGAGGTGAGAGAGGATTATGCTTATGGTGAAAGCAGTGGTCTTGGAAGTTCTAGTAACTCTAGCTTTGATTCAAACAGGACTGTTGAAGACAGTAGTTCGAATGTCTTTATTTCTAGTCAAGTTTTAACGTCAAAGGATATTATGAGTGACATTAATTCTGGATGCTCAATTTCAAACTCAAGTAGTTTGAATGATGATTTTATTGAAAATGTTTGTGTGAACAACAAAGCAAAACTTTCAGATCAAGTCTCTGAAAGTCAAACCCAAACAAATTGTTTTCAAAAATTCTTGTCTCATCAAATTCCATCTTTCACACCAATAAGAATTTCAAAACCGAAAGACAAAGAATCATCTTTTTCATACATTCTTAAACCTAAATCTGCACCCTCCAAGGTAAAAGTCACAACAAGTAAGTTAAAAGAGTCTTACGACTCTTGCAGTGATTGTAACTCACCGACATCTGAAAGTAGTGAAGAGACTGCTAAATTTTCAAAAAGAAGTTTAAAATCTCATTGCTTTCAGTGTGGAAATATTGGTCACACTGTCAAACACTGCCCGGTGATTGTTGAAAATAGTTCAAAGCAGAAATCTTTTGGAAAGAGATTGAATTCTTTTGTAAATAACTTTTTCTGTAAATCATCGACTGTTCAAAGACCCAAGTACACTAAGGCTTGGGTCCCGATTTCAAAAGTCTAATTTGTCTTATTTTGTAAATATGTAAATAATCTTTTCTTATTCTTCTTTGAAGAATCCGTGGGTCACTCGATTCATTGCTCCGTTTCTTTATTCTATTCTATCTTCTTATTTTCTTTTAACTATATATATATATTAAGAAAATCTGAAAAACAAAAATTTCTTTTAGACGGCTTTTATATAGAAATTTTGGGGGAGATATAAAAAGATTAACTATTTATAGTTTTTCAAATTTTGCTATTTCAGGATCTCCGTTTTGATTGATGTTGAAAAGTCGTTGAAGGAGGTCAGAAGCATTGCGTTTGGGATATGTCAGATAGGCTCAGCCCGAAAACAAAGTAAACTGTGATTGTGCAGCCAAACATAACGCTCAAGATCTCGACAACAAGGATTATCTCCTTGACATGATTGGATTGCACAAAGATAATGGTTCTGTCAAAAATGGGTTGAGAGCGTCAAATCTTTGCCTTGATTTCTCCAAACATCCCAAATCACCCTCGCCCTATCCCCGAATCGAGTTTCTAGTATGCAAAACAAATAAAATAAAAAGCTGCTAGTGATGCTCTTCGGAAAAGCCTCTGAGTGAGTTACTCGTTAACTCCTCAGAACGTTTTGAGTCAAGTGCTTAACTCCTCTGCTATACGGAAGTATTGACCTGGAGTTGGTGGATCTTCTCTGCTATACGAAAGTATTGACCTGAAGATTCACCGAGCATGCTCAAATGTTTATCTCCTCTGTTATACGTCAGTATAGACCTGGAGCTCTAGACTATTTGAGTTTCCCAAATAATAAGTCGCATTGTATTCAAAAGAATCAATTGCTGACAAGCTCCACTCACAAAGAAAAGATGCAAAAATTGCACAAGTGTCAAAAGAAGCTAATGCATCGGTCAACATTCAAAAGTTGACCATTGAAATTCAAGCAAAGTCAATAGTATTGCTCAGATATACCCTGATGACAGAACTTGTTCTTTTTACCTAGATGTCTGTGGGGACCGAGTTGTCTGGGCTTCTTCAATCAAACCATAAACATGATAAAAGAAGCTGCTGATCTCTTGTTGAAAAGACTAAGGCATGGGTTTAAATGGACAAACATATCTGCAATCCCGCCAATCGATGATTCTCCGGATTCTACTCAAAAACATCATGAAGAATATATATCCTTATTAGCGCTTAAAACTTTACTTATTTATTTTATTTTATTTTATTTTTAATTTTAACTTCTATCTTGTTATTACTAATATTTTTAGGTTTATATGTGCTTATGTTTATTTTTGGGCGTTGATATCGTGGGACGTTTTCACGGATTTACAAAGATTTAAAAAAAAAAAAAAAAAAATTTTAAGAAAAAACAAAAATATTTTTGTGTGTGTGCTAGCGAACCTAAAGCGAACCTAAAGGTTCGCCTGGACCCAAGTTCGCCCGGAATCTCTTTGTTTCGCTGACATGAAACATCGTTGTTTATGTGTCAGCGAACCTGCTAGCGAACCAGTCGGCTGCCTTGACTTTTGGTCTTCCGGCGAACCTAAGGTTCGCTGGTCTGTCTACCAGCGAACCTGTGTAAGTATATATACACAGTGACAGCGAAATATCTCATTTTCGCTGTCACCTGTACTGTAGCTCGACTTTCAAAATCTCAACACTAACGTTCGATTCTCACTTCAACCGGTCTTTTTCACAAATTAAACATCATTTAAGTGTCTGGTATGTGTGCGATTTCATCCCAATCTCTATTTTAAACCTTTAATCGCATCTTATATCTGTGAAAACTGTCGATCTTTGATTATATGGTGCTTAAATGACTGATTGTGTGTTAGTTGTTAGGGTTTTACTTCATAATTGCCTCGATTAGTGATTATACTACCTGTTTGTTGCTTTGAATGCCTGTTAATGATGAACTGTATGTGATTTTGGCCATTTTTCAAAAACTAGGGTTTCCAGCGAACCTAAGTGTTCATCTGGCGAATCTGAACGAAAGTTCAAAACTTCGAGCGAACCTATGTCGTTATGCTGCCCGCGCAACAACATAGATTCGCCCGACAGTTTCTAGCGAACCTATACATTCGCTCGACCACAATGACTGATTTTTCATGTCAGCGAATCTATAGGTTCTGGTGCCAAAATCTCAGGTTCGCTATACTAGCGAACCTAATTTCCAGCGAATCTATTAACTGTTTTTCAAATCTTCGTTTCTAATCAATCTCCGTTTATTTTTCAGGCAAAATGTCGACATTATTCTTCGAGAAAAAGCACAACATGTGTGCTTTACTTGACGAAAACCATGAAAAGGCCGGGAGCTATAGAGATGCAATCAAATGGCTGAAGTCGTCACATATACACTATACCATCTCTCACTCACCAACTATATATGAGACGCACGTTCGGGATTTCTGGCGAACTGCGGTCATGAATGTGTCGGTGCAGCCGTCACGAATCTGTGCCAAAGTCTGTGGTTACGACTTGGTGTTTACGGAAGCTGATTTGGCTAGGATTCTAAGATTAGAAGAAGATGTTGGTGAGGAGGTAAATATGTCTTCTGAGGATGTGTATGGGGCACTCCGGACTGCTGGGTATGAGGGTCCGATGCCCGGCGAAAAGAAAATGGAGTTTGTTAAATCCTACTTGATCCAGGAGTGGAGGTACATCGCTCACGTGTTTATCATGTGCCTGGATCATAGGAAAGGGGGCACAGACGGGTTAAATTTGGACTGGGCTCGAGCCATGGTGCTGTTCTGCCGAGGGCAGAAAGCAAATCTTGCGAAGCTGATCTTCAACTACATTCTTGAGAACATTCACGCTACAAAAGGCATCAAATGGTTAATGTATCCTAGGTTCATTCAGATGGTACTGAATGACAAATTGCCGAATTTGCCGGTTGTGGGCGCTGAGCTGAAGGTTTGGGACATGCATTCAAGAATTTTCAAAGACTGCAAATCTGTGAGATCGGACTGTGTTGGTAGAACGTCGTTTTTATGGGAGAACATGTACCCGGCTGAAAGATGGGTACAAATCCAGAGGTTGATTGAGTCGGAGAGAAAACGGGGCGGAGAAAATATAGAGGTGGTCGAGAAGAAGATCAGAAAAAGGAAAGCATATGCTAAAGAGAAAGATTATTCGTTTGACAGAGAGGTGGATGAGATACAAGAAGAAATAGATGCTGGAAGAGAACTGAGGACGAAAAGAAAGTCTGATACACACGCTGAAGCATCAAAGAAAGCTAGGCATGATACCGGGGGTACATCGGGGGGATCAGTTGATGAATTAAAGGGTGTTGTTGAGAGACTGGAAAAGGAATTGGTTGAACTGAAAAGTAAACATGAAGAACTGGAGAAACAGGATGCAGAAAAATCGACAGTGATATATGAGATGGGACGAATGATGAAGGACCAGCAATGTCTGTTGGTTAGGATCTTCAAAGAGTTAAATAGTTTGAAGGAAAATGCTGGAACTGAACCGGCTATGACTGAAGCGGAACTAATCTCCTTAACGGATATTGCAAAATATCCGTTAATGGACGTTGATTTTGGAGACAAAAGTAAGGGAGATGCTGAGGAGGTATTTGATGAGGAAATGGGGATTAATCTGGACGTATTTGAAGGGGATGAAGTGGTAGGAGGATCTGGTGTGGATTTTACTTTGATTGATGAACCCGAAACTGATGTCGATGCAGAAAGTGAGGAAGATATTGAGGATGAGCCGGAAATATACAAAGTGGAAGAAAAGGGGATGAGTTACCAGTTTGAACATGCTGAGTTAGACAAGTCTGAGTGGTTTAGAAAGGAAGAAGAAGTGGTGCCTGAAGTACCGATATTCCAACACTTAGATGAACCCAACACCAAACAGCAAGATAGACAGATCATTGCGTGGAAGTACAACTGTTTGGTGGAGGCTTACATGATCAAAAGAAGGGGCGGTGACATCAGCTACATCAAAAACAGGAAGCACTTCGCCACCTTACCTCGGTGGGATTTGCGAAGATTGGCCGAACTTCCGCTACTGGGAAAAGAAGAAAGCGGGAGGGCTTGTTCGTTTGAAGCTGCTATCCAGGAGGCTGCAAAGACTGATTTCATTGAATTTGGTTACCAAAAGCCGAGGAGGATGAGGCAGAAAAAGGACAAACATTGGGTGTCATGGAAGGGCAAGATTGTGTTAAAGATAGATGCACCAAAGGTGATGACAAGGGTCAGGGTCCCAGACACTCAGCCGCCCAGATTGCAGGATTTTTACAAATGGTTTTATGACAACAGCACTGGGGAGGCCATCATCAGACTTCAAGGGGAAGACCGTCCTGAAATACGTTTGTTTGATCCAATGGAGGTCTTCTCCTTCTGTGACGAAGATTTGAAGGTGTTGTGCGAGCACAGAATTAAGCACGGGGCTGGAGATGACACTGCTGCTGAAGCGAACCTGTTTGTGAAGGTCGCAAATAAAGCCCGGGGGATTCGTGCAGAACTGAAGGCTGTGAATGAGAGGTTGAGAAGGTCGGATGATCAGCGCATGGAAATGGACGATCTAACTAGACAGCTGGATCGATCAATTGAGCAGAGGTTTAAAAAACCAGTTGAGGTAATTGATTTGGAGGTGATAAGCGAGGAGCAAACTGTAGAGAAACAGGCGGAGACGACAGTTCAACTTGAGCCTAATACTGAGGTCGCAGATACAGAGTTTGTAGATTCGATGCTGAATTTAAGTGAAGATGAGGCCGGAACTGAAGACATTACAAATCCAATGGCCGGAATTAAAGAAAGGGCAGGAACGTTTATTGAACATCTTTGAAGCCATCAAGACGGAGCTAATCAGAAGACTTCCCCAGGTGAGGTCCAACCTAGGGGGAGTATTGATAGTCACTATGTATAGGTTGGACTCACCGGCTTGTCGGTGTTACTTTTGTTTGTAAATTGTTTAACTTGTATTTATATTAGTTCTAGCGAACCTACGGGCGAATCTATAGATTCGCCCGCAGGTCATCATGTCTTTTGTATTAAGGTATCGACTGGGCGAACCTATGTGCCCAGCGAACCTGTGTTGGTTCGCTGGATAGATTCGCTAGAGCGAATCTATCAGCGAACCTAACACTGCTATATATTGTAACCTTATCTTCACTTTATACAACTTTTGCACATCGTTTATCCAAGCCATTTCTCACTGATTGTGTTGTGTAATCGTTCTATTTGAGGTGCTAGGAACTTATTCTACTTATCATTGTAGCTTATTTACCTCATTTGTGTGTTAGATCTTGTTATTGGGTTGTTTGGACAATATACACTTTATTCTTCAAGTCTTGGTTATTTTCGTGTTAAACAAGTCAACATAGCACTGAAATCACGATCGTTATGGACCAACAATTTTTTATATTTTTCAGATTGCCTCGACCATAGTGATCAGAGTGTTACATGTGGCTTATGCTATGCAAAATTATGGAAGAATGAAGCTAAAAAGTCAAAAAAAATGATGGAGATAAAACATGTTACTCTATATGTTGTGGTTATTCTAAAGTTCAACTACCGCCTATGGAGGAATCACTAGCAAATTTCAAGGAGCTCTATAAAGGTGTTCATGCTGAAAGCAAGTTCTTCTTAAACAATAATAGGTGATTAAATTCTATGTTCTCTTTTACCTCAATGGGTGGAAAAGTTGATAAATCCATTAGTAAAGGCAAGGGTCCTTTTATATTCAGGCTTAGTGGTCAGAATTATCATAACTTGGGAAGTCTACTACCTGAAGAAGGATCAAAAACCAATTTCTCGCAATTATACATATATGACTGACAATGAGGTTGAGAATAGACAATCAATTTATAGGTACGTGTTATTATAATTGTAATACTATTTTCATTATGGTTCAGTCATGCTAATAGTTTATAATAATGATAATTACTAACTGTAGTTAGATCACTTTTTTATAATATTTGGAGTTGGTTTTAAAATATAATTTTAGTTGTTATAAACATCCATTCGTAAAAGGTTTAATTATTTTTTACAATGACTTATAAAGTAATTTATAATTTTATACATTATTTAACACCTACACCTTTTACCTCTAACTTCTATTTTTTCTTAATTTAGTGAGTCCACAAAAAGGCCTTCAGCGAGGTCTAAAAGTATTAAACTTAAAACCATTCTATATCTCAAGAATATGTTAGATTCAAACAACGTTTTAGTACAAAGTTATCGAATGGTAAGAGACAGCTTTGAAGCTGAACCACATCTTCACATGAAGTTATGACTAATTGGAAAAAGGGAAAAGGATGGCGTACGTACAACTTACCGACGGCTTCAGAAGTCACTGCTTTAATCGTCGGTGACTTTGCAGAAGGCTTGGAAAAAAGAGATATTGTTGTAAAAAGCAGAGTAGGTCATCTACATCGTATTAGTGAACTTCATCCATCATATCTAGCACTACAATATCCATTACTATTTCCTTATGGTGAGGATTTTTATAGAGTTGATATTCCTCATAGAGGGGTGGCTCCTGACAGCATAGACAAAAGAGCAACTTGCACGATGAGGGACTTCTTTGCTTATAGAATTCAATATAGGGATGATGAGTTCTCACTATTCTAAATTCAAGAAGGCTTTTCCAACAATTCTTAGTAGATGCTTACACCATGGTTGAAACTGAAAGGCTTAACTTCATTCGAGGTCAACAGAGTAAACTAAGATGTCAATCTTTTGAGAAGTTAAAGAATATATGTAATCAGGATGATAATGACATTTCAAACACTAGGAAGCGTGCTATTTTGCCTTCATCCTTTACCGGTGGTTCATGGTACATGATGCAAAATTATCTTGACGCAATGGCAATATGTAAGTGGTATGGATATCCTAATTTTTTCATTATCGTGACATGTAACCCAAAATGGCCTGAGGTGAAGAGATTTCTTGAAGACACGTCTCTTAATCCGGAGGACATGCCTAATATCTTATGTCGATTGTTTAAAATAAAGCTAGATTCCTTAATTACAGATTTGAAAGATAAATCAGTTCTTAGAAAGGTCTTAGCAGGTATGTTATAGCATCTTTCAACCTAATTTTATAGATGTAGTTAGATGTTAATATTAGACATGTTTTTCATTAACGATCTAGTATAAATATGTGGATTGCTTTATTATATTTAATAGATGGGTAAAAGTGATTGGTTATTACATTTAGATGTGTCAAATGGATTATTTAAAAGCTATGATTGCTTCCAAGATGTGGTTCAAGTACATCAAAATTAGTTTATTTACAAATTCATGGTTCAAGTACATCAAAATTAGTTTATTTACAATGAATTTGTTGTTTTTCAATGTCAAATGTTTATTAAGTTTTTTAATAGATTATGTTGTGCATTTTTTATGGAAGAAATAGTGTGTCAACTGTATTTTTTAGTGATTATGCATTTGTCTTTTTTTTTTTAAAGTTTAAGAGTTCCAATTCAATAACAGCCTTATCTTTTTTGTAAAACTTTTAAATATTTTAATTCATATAAACTTGGTATCATTAATTAGGTCAAAACTTTAATGGCTAATAAAGTGACCAATTTATATAACATATGTTTATTCTAACTTAACGTACTTCAACATTTATTTGCAGTTGTTTATACTATTGAATTTAAAAAACGTGGACTGCAGCACACTCATATTTGTTTGTTCATGCGTGCCTCTGACAAGTATCCACTGTGGAACATACTGATCCTGTAATTTCTGCTGAAATACCAAACCCAAATGAAGATTTGGAGTTGTATACACTGGTAAGTGATTTCATGATACATGGTCCTTGTGGAAGTTATAACATGAAATGTTCATGCATGGTTGATAAAGAATGCTCGAAAAGTTTTCCGAAACCATTTCGTGATCACACATCTATTGATGCCAATGGTTATCCTCTATATAGAAGAAGAGCTTCTAGGCATTATGTTGAGAAATCTGGTATAAAACTTTATAACGGAAGTGTAGTTCCTTACAACAAAACACTTTTAAAAAAATACAAGGCGCATATTAATGTGGAATGGTGCAATCAGGATGGTTCAATCAAATATTTGTTTAAGTATATTAATATGGGACCTGATAGGGTTACTGTTTCTGTTGAACAAGAAAACACTGAATCCGACCAACAACCACCTGTTGACGAGATCAAAAAATTTTATGATTGAAGATATTTATCTGCATGTGAGGCAACATGGAGGATATTTGCATATGATGTTCACCACAGGTATCCTTCGGTGATTAGGCTACCTTTCCATCTTCCAAATCAACAACAAGTTGTATACGGGGAGGATGATGATATCGATAACGTACTAAACAAACCATCTGTGATAGTGTCCAAGTTTCTAGGTTGGATGAAATGTAACGAAACAAACGAGGATGCAAGAAAACTATCGTATGTTGAATTTCCAACAAAATTTGCATGGAAGTAGGATGAGCTTCGCTAGAAAGAGAGGAAAAACGGGATATCTATTGGTCAAATTCATTAGGTGCCTCCTTCTCTTGGCGAGACTTACTATTTGAGGATTCTTTTAAACAAGGTTAAAGATGAGATATCTTATCGGTTCTGAGTAATTTTTTGTGAGAATGAGAAAAAATAAGTCTAGGTAAGGATTATATAGTGATAGAGTAGGATGCATTAGTTAAGGGGATTCTATTTTAAAATGAGAATTAATAGGCCACATCAATCCGAATTTATGGAAAATAAAAGAGTTAAAGTATGAAACAATATTTTGAAAACTTTTACATAATACTAATTTTGGAAAATAAAATAGTTAAAGTAGGAAACAAATTTTTTAAAGCTTTTAGATAATTCTTTCCATTCAAAATTTTTTTATAATTTTTTTTAAAAAAATTTGATTATTATTTCCATTCTAAAACGTGTCAATCTGCATGAATTATAAAAGCCTATTTAATTTTTACAGAAAAAAATAAAGCTCTAAACATTATGTTGTGACGATATTTTTTTAACCATCAAAAATCACTTAAACTTAAGGATTTTAATATGAGTATTCGGTCATGGACTATGTATACATTTTATAAACTTAATCCACATACACATATGGCCAATAAAAATGACATGGTTCATGTTAACATACATACAACCTGTGAAATTGGCAAGAGCAGTGAGTTAGCATGTTAAAAGGCAATAAGAGTACATCTATTTGATAAGTCTTTTAAATGGCATAGTAAGATGTACAAATAAATTATATTAAAAAAAACAAAAAAAAAATAAGGCCTTTATTTAATTAGAACTTTTAAACTGTGAAACAAAAAAAAAACAAATGCATAATCACTAAAAAAACACATTTGACACATACTATTTCTTTCTTAAAAAATTAGACAATATGATCTATTAGCACCATTTGACCTTGAACAACAATTATTTCGTTTTAAAAAACTACCTTCTCATGACCTTGAACCACATCTTGCAAGCCATCATAGCTTTTAAACAATCCATTTGACCCATCTAAATATAATAAGCAATCGCTTTTACCCATTAAAAAAAGAAAAAACAATCCACGTGTTTAAGTCCATCGTTAATGAAAAACATGTATAATACTAAGATGTAACTACATCTATAAAAATAGGTAAAAAGATGCTATAACATAATGTTGTACATATACCACATAGTTAAGTTTGATTTACTGTTGATTCTAATTTGAAATAAGATCAATCAAGAACATGAATTTGTTGGTCCCAAAACACTATTGAATCATGTAATTTGGTGAAGATTTGGATCAAATTGACATAAAATGGATGAATATATGATGAACACTCAAGAACACAATAAAAACCCTCAATTTCATCTCTCTTTTGATTGCATCAGATTTACAAAGTGGAAACCCCCAATCAATGACTCATTCAACCCTAAAACCTTAATTGTCATTTACTATTTATAGCCTAATGACACTTTGAACTAATGACAATTAGGACCCTATACTTAGACTAAAACATGACAAATAAAAAATAATACAAATAAACCCTAATGTTTAGTCTAATATATATTTTGTCATTAATACAAAATATATATATTACATAAAATACTTAAAATGACGAAACTGATTAAATATATTTTGTTGACACAAAATATATTTAATAACAATAAAACTTCGTCGCCTTCAACGTCTTGTCTCTATTCTTCGTCCCGAACGCGTCGTCTTGACTTTTGCATTGACTTTGACCGTAGACGTTGACTTTTGTTGACTTTGACTGTGTTGATAATATTAGACTACAATTTAGGTCCAACAATACTCCCCCATAGTCTATTATTATCAATGTCTTGCATCGTGTTAAACACCGATAAGTCAATACTGTTGGATCTTAAATTTGGTAAGCTTCAGTCTTAATTTCAGCTCTAAAAAAACTCCCCCAAGACTGATGCTTGTCAAATTATGTTGCTGAAGATCATTAATCTCACAAGCTCCCCCATGTTGTGTGCTCCCCCATTTTGTGGAACAGGTTTGTGTAGGAGGAGGCTTCCTAGCTCGGTATCTTCTGAAAAACTTTGAGGAACAGGTTCTCTAGTCAGGTGCTTTGCTCAACTGATGATCGGCCATCATTTGCAGCAAATATCTGTAACACAACAATCACAGACAAAATCTCGAGATTTCTAATTAGATCATTTCATTAAACAAAATAAACTCGTGTTTATTTGTGTATGAAAACAAGCGAACCCGTGTTCGTTTGTGTGTGCATTTTCCCGTGAAATGCATGTGAAAATGATAGCATATTAATAGCATAATATGGAAGACTTGAAAATAATTTAAAATTAAAAATCTTTTTGGATTTTTTTTAATTAAAAATTAAAAATTCGGAAATGAGAGGACGAGTCCGAAAAGATCACAAATATTTTTTACAAAGAGAACACATCCCATAAGGTACACACGGCCAACAAGACTCAAGAACCCAAACATAAAATAATTATAATAAACGAAATTTTCATGAAGGAATCAGATAATGCGTTTCAAGCGACCATCCGGAGAAACATAGACTTGGCAAGATTGTCAATATGTTTGTCCATTTAAACCCATGTCTTGTTCCTTTCAACAAACAACCTGTGACGATCTTATCATGTTTTGGTTCGATTTGAAGAAACTCGGGCGACTTGGTTTCCACAGACATTCAGCAAAGTAACTTGTTTTGACATCATGGGTTATTGAGTTTAGATGATTCAGCAAGATTTTGTAATTTGGGTGGGCATAAACCAAGATTAATTAATAACCAAGGTGAATGTTCTTGGGAGTGAACTGGAGTTGGGTTTAATGTATGAAGCGTCAAACAATGATCTTGATGTAGAAACATTGTGATCTTAGCTTTACATTTGAGCATATTTTTTTTATGTATGATGCGCCAAACAATGAACTTGATGTAGAAACATTGTGAGCATAGCTTTACATTTGGGTTGCAGATGATGAGCGTTCCAGGTCTATACCGACGTATAACAGAGGAGATGATCATCTGCGCGTGCTGATGAGAGCTTCAGGTCTATATTTACATATAACAGAGAAGATCATCACTCCAGGTCAATACTTTCGTATAGCAGAGGAGATAAGCACGAAAATACAATTCTGAAGAGCTAACGAGGAGCGTCATTCAGGGCTACGGCTAAAAGGTTTGGATTTGGGAAAAATCAAGCACGAAACAAATACTCTCAGCCCATTTTTGTCAAAAACGTATTACTTTGTGCAGGCCAAATGCTTGTGAAAATGATCCTTATCATCGAGCTCTTTTAAATTTAGTTTGATCACAGAATTGTTGTTTACTTGTATTCGAGCTGAGCTTATTGACACATCATCACACAAATCAATATCCTCCTTCAGATGCTTTCCATACAAATCTGAAACCTGTAAAAAGACACACATTATTTACACAACAAAATTTTTGGACAATGATATGCGGTATGTTAGAGATATTACTCCCCCAAAATTTCTATTTTAGTGCAAAATTGAAATTTTCAAAAGACACAAGAGTGACCACAAAGGGATGTGAAAACTTGATCACAAATACGAGTAAAAATGTTAGGCTCCCCCACTTTTTTTTGGTTAATTTTTTTTAACTTTCTACAATATATAAAATAGAAATTACCAAAGAAACGCCTTTCATATTACTCTATCAAAAGATTATAAATGAGTTATCAAGAAAAATGCAGTGGCTGTGAAAATCAAAGAAGGATCCAGAATGTGAATAAGATACCAAGATCATGACCTGCTTGTTCCGCCTCAAAATTTGAATAAGGAACATTTTCTGTCAGTAAACCGAATTACTAACAGTCCTCCTGAAATGTTCCTGCACTCATTAACAGATTAGTTAGAAAGGGAAACCCAGGCCATCGTAGTCCTGGGCGTTCCATTTTCATTGGTGTAAAACACTTGTTTAAGCGCACAATCTGTTCTTGCATCTATTCCCATTTCCTCTTTTCTTTTAATTTGCCAAATTTGTTTAGATTCAAACATTTTCGATTTGACAAAGTTAAATTTGGAAATCATATTCTGTTTAAGCCCCGAGGAATAAGATTTTGGTTTTAATGATGTGGTCTCATTCATCTTTGAATCATGTGAAATCGGCTTCATATGAGAAGGTAGGGATGGAATGTTCGTCATCCGACCATTCAAAGATGTATGATTATTAACTTGAAATTAAAATAAACAAACCTGTTTACTTTTACCACGTGGAGGATTCTTTCTAGACACTAATCCGGAGAAGCAAACCTGTTTGCCTTTACCGTCCGAAGCATGTCCTTTTGGGCATTTCTTGAGCACATGATCATCCTTTCCACACTTGAAGCAAGCCTTGAGTGGCTTTTGATGCTTGACTGGCCCGTGTGGAGAAGTTGGGGGTGGGGCTTTCTTCGAGCTTGATGTAACTTGTTGGAAGACTTGTGGCTTCTTATGTTGAGTTGTGGGTGGTTGCCTAATTTTTGTTTTGCTTTGTTGGATGGGAGATGAGATCTTCACTTGCTTGTTCTCAAGTCTTTTATAAACTTGAGATATGATGGATAGAGGTGAAGGCTTCTTCTTTTGAGCTTTTGATGGCTGACTGACTTGTTTTGCAGCTGAAACTGAGATCTGGATTTGACATGATTTAGGTTTTGGAAGCATTTCATATTTGACAGTTGTAGATGATATCTTGATCTTTGAGTCTCCAAGACTTTCCTTTGTCATTGATTCATCATCTGAACTTGTCCAGTCTTCAATAAGTACCTCTGCTTCCAGCGGATCTTGATTGATAGGAATTGGATGTGTTGATGTGATTGGAGCTTGATGATTAGGTGATTCCTAAACGATCTCTTCATTCACATTCTTGACAGGCTCAAATATAGGCATTTCACCTGCTTTAAACTTGTTAAAGAAGTTAGAAGAAACAGAAGGTACAAATTTACTAGCACCGAAAACTGAACAATCATTGTCTTGGCTGGCAGCATCCGGTTTACTGTATCCAATACCAGTCGGGGACTCATAATCATATCGCACCTCTTTAAGATTCACATTCTCCAATCCTGCATACAAACTATCAGTGTCTTTCTGAATTATCTCATGAACCAATTCATTGGTCGGGTGTGGAGTTGGTGTAGGAGAGTAACAGTAAGTGCTGGGGGGAGGATATACAAAAGCCTTATCTTCATGACCCAACCCAGTTTAATACGAGCCCCCGTTGGCTTTTGATTAAATCCTCAAGTTTCATCCCCGAAATTGTCCATTTTTCGAGTTTCGTTTGCAACTTACTAGTTTCAAACTCAGCCAGGGCGACACGTTCAGTTAGCATATTGACTTCCACATTTCTTTTCAAAAGACTCGTTTTCAAATGTTCATTTTCTTTCAAAGCTTCTCTTAATTTGACAAAATATTTTGACTCGTTAAGTTTAAGTTCTTTATTTACTTGAGTCAAATATTTTTCATTTTCGATTAACAATCTGTTAGCTTTATAAATACCAAATAAACGAGTTCTGCAATCAGAAGTACACATATTCTGAATTGTCTCGTATGGAAGATCCATGATGATTTTTTCAGAAACAAGAGCCTTCTCGCAGTTGCAGACTTTGGTATTTGTCTTTTGTTCCTCCTCCTTCTCAGCATCACAAGTTTTATAATTTAACTCTGCTCCATCTTTACCCACTGATGTCTGCTTAATCTCCCCTTGTACCTTTTCAATTTCAGGTTTCGGTAAACCTTTGAAATTGGAGGCAGAAACTGATATCTCTTCTGGTTTCTCTTTGGAGATTGAGGTGATCTTTGAATTTAGAGACATCGCTTCATCGTACTCACGACGTTAGATATCCAACTCCATTTCTTTTAGTTTGTTCATCACCTCCACCAGTTTGTAATCAGTAAATCCTCTTTCTCTTCTAATCGATTTTCCATGTGAACTCCACTCTGGTGGGAGAGAATCAAGCAATCTCTGAACCTGTTCATGATTTCCGAGTCCTGGATCATGCTTCTTCAGGTTATTTGCCACCATCACAAATCGATCGAGAAACACGGGCATCCTTTCATTCTTTAAAACTGCAAAATTATCAAACCGGCTTTGTGCCATTATGAGATCATCAGATTCGAAGGATTTAAAAAGTTCAGCATAAGCCATTTTTATTTTTTTTTAATCGATAACCCGTTTAAAATTTGGCCTAAAAATAAATTTTAGAAAGTCCCGGCCAATTAAAATACGAAACCAACTCCAACAATTATGGCTCAATAGTTAAATCACTAACTCCCGGCCAAAAATATTTTCAACTCAATTTGAACAAAATTTTGGCCCAAGAATAATAATAGAAATAACCTGGCCAAAGATGTCACTTTTTCAAAATTTAATGACGAGTTTAACGAAAATGTCCATAAAATTTTAACGTTAATACCCGGCGATTACAAAAGTTTATGATTCAACACACAATTACAGCCCGTTTTGTTGAAACATGCAGCCCATAACGTAGACCTATTAACCAGCAGCCTATTTTGCAGCCTAAAAAGAAGAAAAACACAGCCCAAAATTAATTCTCGACCCATAACGTTTATAACAACCCTAATCCTAACCAACCCCCCTTTTGAAAAAAAACTATCAGCCGTTAATTTACATACATACTCAAACACAATATCCCAACAACATCACAACTCAACTTCAATCTCTCTCTACCTTATCTTCTCCATAACACACACACAAACACTTCATCAACAACAAGATCAACATAACATGCTGCTGCTTCTCAACAATCACAATCACACACAACATTCATCTCTCAAACTCACTCTTCTAACTCTCTCTCACGATCTCTCTCTCTCTCTCTCTAACTCACTCTCTCCTTTCTCTTGTTCAAACACACACCCACATGAACATCACTTCATCTCTCTCTTTTGAACACACACACATACAAAACTATCTCTCTTTTTCTTTGAATTCACAACAACAACAACGTATATAAAATCAGTTCAACACACAAACAAAATCAACATCACAACAGCATACACACACACACGCATCATCTGCTGCTGCTTGTTTTCTTTCACAACCAAACACACACGAACAAACACACAAACAAGTCGATCTGCTGCTGCACGTTTTCTTTCACTTCTTCTTTGTTTCTTTTTCTCGTTTACAGCAGCAGATACAAACACACAACAACACTCAATCTGCTGTAACAACAACACAGCAATGACGGCTTCTTCTTTCTTGTTTTTTTTTCGTTCGTTCGAGGAGAAACAAACACACTCGGATCTACCTTTATCTCTTGTACAAACACACAAGTTCAACCTTTTTCTTTTGTTTCTGTTCGTCGGCAACCACAAGATCAAACTAGATCTGCTGCTTCTTGTTCGTTACAGTTTACCGGACACAAACACAGATCGGTTTCTTGTTTCTCAACCAAAACAAACTGTAGATATGGGTTATGGTGAAGAAACGGTGGTTTGGTTATGGTTGTTAAGAAATGGTTTAGGGTTGTAGATCGGTTGATGTCATGGGTTATGGTTTAAGAAAAACGAAATGGTTAGGATGTGATGTGATAGTGGTAGTGGTTACGGCAGTAGGTTATGAGATGATGGTATGGTTATGTGTTTAAGGTATGGTTAAAGTGTGGGAGTAATGGTTTTTTTTTAAAGTTTGACAGATTGTTTAAGTTAAAAACAATGGTATGGGTTTGGGTTATGATTTTAAAAATGATTTGGTTGTTTTGGTTTATGGTTTATGGTTTATGGTTTAAATTTTAGATCTAGATATGATTAGTTCAGATCTAAAATAAAAATAGTGAATGTTTGTTGGTTTTGGTTGTTGGTTATGGTAATGGTTAAAAGAGAGTATTATAACTATGAATCTAGTTTGGGTTATGGTGATGTGGTTAGGGTTGGGTTATAGATCTGAAAATTGTTGATGCAGGAATGTGTCAAGAAAAATGTCAACAAATGGTAGGTTCGCTTAGATCTGGATGGTTTTGCAAGGTAGTGTTGCAAGAACGTATAGGTTCGCCGACTTACAAAGTGTCGGGCGAACTTATAGGTTCGCTAAGAACAACGGGCGAATCTATGCAAATGCTCGGCTTAGATTCGCTCAAAATTTTGAACTTTCGTTCAGATATTAACTAGTGTGATCTTGCAGATTTGAATATTTGAAGAATACCAAGAACACACACACTGTGTGTGAGAGAAAACACTTTGGATCTGAATTTTTTTATATTTTCTTGTAGATCTCAGCTTCTAGATCTAAAATACGTTGTTGAAATCAACAGATCTGATGATTGTTGATGTAGATCTGATGATTTTGAACTTAGATCTAGTTTCTCTCTCTAAAAACCCATCAGATGTACTTTCTCTCTATAATTTCTTCACAAATCTCTAATAATCAGCATCAATGTTCAACAAAATGATTCAATTGGATCTCCATTAGGCTCTGATACCAATTGTTGGTCTCAAAACACTATTGAATCATGTAATTTGGTGAAGATTTGGATCAAATTGACATAAAATGGATGAATATATGATGAACACTCAAGAACACAATGAAAACCCTCAATTTCATCTCTTTTTTGATTTCATTAGATTTACAAAGTGGAAACCCCCAATCAATGACGTATATTCAAGCCCTAAAACCCTAATTGTCACTACTATTTATAGCCTAATGACACTTTAGACTAATGACAATTAGGACCCTATACTTAGACTAAAACATGACAAATAAGAAATAATACAAATAAACCCTAATGTTTAGTCTAATATATATTTTGGCATTAAGACAAAATATATATATTACATAAAATACTTAAAATGACGAAACTGGTTAAATATATTTTGTGTAAATATATTTAATAACAATAAAACTCTGTCGCCTTTAACGTCTTGTCTCTAATCTTCGTCCCGAACACGTCGTCTTGACTTTTGCGTTGACTTTGACCGTAGATGTTGACTTTTGTTGACTTTGACTGTGTTGATAATATTAGACTACAATTCAGGTCCACCAGATTTATAGTTTGCAATACACACCTTTGAATAGATATTTACCTCAGAGACCAATGAAGTAATCGATACACAAATCCAACAGCAGCGATGGAGATTAGTAGCAGGCAAACCAATACCTAAACTTAATCCATACGATTCTAATGGCTACACTTAAGCATGTTTTTCAAACAACTTCCCATCCACGTGAGAACGCCTCACAAGACCTCTATGAGCTAGTGATTTTCATAAGCCTAAATCAAATGTTGTCATGAAAACCATTGCCTCCCCAATCGGGTGCCTCAAGCATAACAACAACTTCTTAGCTGCAAATAAACAAAACTTTGATCAACTAAAGAAAACAAAATAAAATACAACTTGTTAACATACCCTGTCATTTTTTTCCTTTGGCTGATTCTTCGCACAAATTATGAGCCATAAGAATTATCAGAGAATGGATCTAAATATTAACCAGGTTTCATTTTATTAACAACTTAAAAGTTTAGTTATATAAGCAAATGAATGACCCAAATTAAATCTTTTACTATATATGACATGTTGCAAAACATGTTTTAATATTTTTGCAGAAACTAAATCAAGAAAGAACATAAGTTTATTTCAAAATAAAATCAGTCTTTTTTTGCTTTTTTAGATGTTCAAAGAAACAATAAACAAATATGCTAAAATAAGAATAAGTTATGTAGAATTGTAGAAAATGTATAAAGTAAACATATAATATACAAATAATAAAAATTACCACAAGATAGTGAATGAAGGTGCATGTATTGATTCTTGGATGCGTAACCATTTGCATTTGACAACAGAACAAACATGGCATTACTTCTAGAGTTTAGATTGTCCATAAGAAGTGAGTCACAAGTCGTAAGAACTGATTAAATTTGTCTATGGATTCTCAACAAACGAAGCCATATCTTTAATTCCAAATTCTCTTGTCTACGATTCCAATGACTTGGTGGGTTTTTGAACAAAACCAGTGACGATGAAGACGGAAGAAGCAAAAAAAACCCAATTAGGTTTATGAAAAAACACACGAGAATCATAGAAAGAAGGAAAATTACGACCTGCATATGAAAACCCATAGTCTTTTAATCGATAATATGCTGCCATCTTCACCTCTCGTTCAATCTGGCATCATCTTCACATGCGATCCCTAATAGTCATTGTGCTAATGGATAAACAAAGCTGATTATTGATGATGGATACACAGTTTGAACTTGGTGAAATTTTCAATTGAAACTGATTGCATACTTCATCATAGAAACTCTGGTTACGATTACTGTTTGTGAAAGAAAATATCCTAAGATATGCATTAAAAAAATGAAACCTAGATTTAAATTGTTGTATAAATGTAAAGCCTATAATCAGCACTAAAAGGTAAAGTCAAGCAAACATTCAATTCACGTTTGAACAGATTTAAGTTTACAAAAGCTACTGATAAAAAGAAACCTAAAACTAAAGTGACGAACAAACCACACCAACAATTGACTAAAAATAACCACATTCACGTGCGCAATGAAAATTGACAGGATTTTATAATCAAACCTATAATCTCTAAAAGCAACAGCACCCACTGTTGGACACTCTTCAAATGAGCATTTACTTACAAAAGGTATTTCTATGTAATTAAGTTCCCAAAAACTTGATTTTTCTGTGAATCGAATAATGAAGATGAAGATGAACCCTAAGTCGAGTACACTCCACCATAACATCAGCAACTTGATTTTTATGTGAATCACATAAGGAAGATGAAGATGAACCCTAAGTCGAGTACACCTTGTCATGTGACAAACTAGTTCCAAATCTGGTAACCTTTATAATAATCCGATGGGTAAAAGATGAAGGATGATAAACAATGGGAGCAAGTTGTAAAATTGATCATAGAGGTAAATGATGATAATGATTACATATGGGATTTAGTATTTTCCCTGAGATGTGCGGCTTGAAGTTCATATTAACCAAACCCTAACTGTTGTGAACATTAATCATAGCAAGACAAGTCGGGAAAACTTTAATAATATTATGCCAAGTAAGCAATTAAGGGGTAGATATGCTAAGAGATTAACACATGGCAAGAATAGGTTTGGTTTATTATATTTTATAGATTATAGACTATAAACTTTACAGCTGTATTCATATGATATTTAATCCCTATGTTTTTGGAGTGGTGTAATGTAATTAACACTTAAATTTTACATATAGCATATTGATAACATGACATGACATTTAAAAGAAAACATTATATGGATCGAAATACAACAACAAAAAAATGACATAACATTAACAAAACATGATTACATACCTGCTTGAAAACCTGAAAAGGAAAATGAGATCAACAAAACTGCATGTTTAGGAAGCACAAACATATTAAGAACAATACATAAAGAATATATAAATATTTACTAAATACTATAGATAGAAAAACATCTAATTGACAAACAAACATCTTAAGCTTGCGTATAGGATATAGATGTGAAATGTAAATATGTGCTTTGTGTTTTAGAGTATCTATAGTATGTTTCTGTTTTCAAGCCTCTTGAGTCTTTTTGTTCTGTTTTCAAAAACCATCATTTCTTCTTCAAAGATGCGATTCTGAAATGTTTTATTTTTTTTATGTTAACCTTTATAACGTAGATATAAAAATAAAAAATAGTTAAATTTTGTCACACCTTCAAAATCCACTAACGGAGTTTTACCGTTAAGTGTGTGACAAACCAGGATCTCAGTCATTAGTTACACCAAACGAAACTGTAAGTATTTAAAACATACGTGACTCATTAAATGAGAAAATTTAATATAGAGTTATCGTTTAAAGTTTGCGAAAGCGTAATCGAAATGTAATGTCAAAATATTGAATGGAAACTAAATGCGCAAACTCGCGCCAAATGTTAATGGAATATTTTTAAAAAAGAATGAAATGTTATGATATCAAAGTCATGCAACCATGCCATGCCATGCCCTAGCGTGATGTGTACCTCATAAACCTGAGATAAAGATATACTAACAAGTGTCAACACGATGGTTGGTGAGTTCATATAATAGATATAAAGCCAAAAATTATGTTTTCAAGCAAAAATATCAATAAAGTATGTCGGTGTAGGTAGCTAGTTTACAGTACATGTCCTTAGAGTCAAATGTATCTGACCGAATCTGACATGTGTACACATTACGTGTATAGTTTGCATGCGCTACATCCCAGCAGGATGCACGTGTAAGTATGTTAGGCCAATTTAACACCCGTTCGACAAGTCCATCTGTCGTGCTAACGCGACTAGCCCGGGTTGGGTTTGTCAAATCCAGTAGTACTACTCAAAATTCCCCAGCTATTTTCCCAAATAGTAACGGTCAACTAGGTATCCTTGAGGACTTTCATGAACAAGAAAAGCAACTCTAACTAGACATGTGACATACAATATTTCCAAATCTGTAAAAAGTAGTTGTACGCGCTTCTTTCCCATAAAGGGGTAAGAGCAATAGAAGAAGGTTCAGTGAACTCACCCTCGGGTGCACAGCTACAAGCATCAGCAAGGTAAAAGCAAACACAGCATTCCTACTACATGATAAGTCTATAAGTGTGTGTTTGTGCATGTTGGTAAAACCCTAAGCATCCAAACAATTCAATTGTTTACTTGTGATTTGAAAAGTTTGACTTTTGACCAACCTTGACCAAAGTTGACTTTTTTTGTCCCGAGTTGACCCGACGATCACTTGGTGATTTATTAAGTGTAGTTATGTTCAGTTAGGTTCACTTGCTCACCTTAAGCTCACAGATCGCATTACAAGGCACATATGCAACAAAACGAAATTTCATTTTTATTAAAGTTTCCATTATAGGAAATATCTGTTCTCAGACATGTTTTCATCATACTAAATTCCTTAGTAGGTTTACATGTTCAGCTATACACATTCATGCTCAAGTATCACACCTTGCATATCTAAATCTTAGCATGGATACACATTGGTACATAAAGTTCCACTTTAATATAACATAACATACATGGATATTTCAAAGTAAACATCGTTCCTAACATGTTACAACAACACCAAGAGCATAGCGACATTATTTCTTGGCATCCTAGTTGAGTAGAACATAATTCATATTTCACAACCTTTATAAAGTTTCCTCTTATGTAAATAGATACAACCAATATGATCACTAACAATACAACACCTTTAATCCACATTCTAAAACCCAACCACTAGTTTAGAACACATACATTCATTCATCTACAACCACCCGTATGCATTTTACTAATATTTGTATCATTAAAGTTATTATTATTATTAGCAATTAGTTATAACAAGCATGCATCTCACTTTTGAACCATGAATCTATCATAGCAACTATATAACATACTTGCACCCTCATGTAACCATGATCATGTTTAAAACAATGTCTAGCAAGTTCTCATGTACAAAAGTTAGTATTGATAGTAACCAACCAAACCGAGTCCTAATAATCATGGTTCAAGTCGAAAATCATCACAATATATATAATCAAGCATGGTTAGTATTACCCTTAATTCATCATGACATCAAATTTACTAGTTGTACACATGATATAGGTGAAACATATTGCAAGTCTATTTTTCAGATTTTTCAGCTTTGTTAACCGTTTTTATGATGTAAAGAAACCAACTCAAACTAACATTTACAAGTCCCAAATAAATAATTTCACCTACAGTCGCAATATTGTCTTAAGTTCTTATTTTATATACTTTACTTGAAACCCAAAGAAACTATTTATTAAAAATGCATCTTTACATAAAGGTTGAAAAAAAATCTGATTGCACACTATAATGTTTTATAAAATTTGGACGACCATAAAGTAGAATAAAAATACAACTTTTACCAATATAGAAAGCTAAGACATTAAGGTTTAATTTGGTGTAAGAATCATCAAAGAATAAATTTTAATTATAAAGTTATGACCTTTTGAAGTTGACCCATTTTCTGCCCAGATTTTTAGATTTGACATCTGTTTTTATAAAATAAAAAGTCTAACTTATTCTTCTCTAAAAATTCATTGGTTTAGTTTTCCGAAAATTAGACTTAATAAACTACAATCTAGGCTCAAGAATGACTCTTTTGGTTCGGTTTTCAACAAGTTATAGTCCAAGGAAAATCATGTTACGAATCTGTCAAAATTCTGTCATCACCGGTTTTGTCAAAAACATGATTAAAACAATATGATTAATATCCAAGTTTCATTCTAATCATCATACAAGTTCATATCTACAAACTTCCAGCCATGATCATACATAAAAGTCTATGTTATTACATCTTCATGTTAACACTAGTTTCACAAAACACAAACATGGATTCAATTGATTACTAACTCACCAAAACATCAAATACACCCAAAACCAATATCCCATTTCACATACATATCATCAATTGAAGAATTTGGATGGACTAGGGTTTTTATTTATGTGCTTTTCGCAATATGTAGGATAGATTTAACATCAAAGACTTGCTTGTAATATGTTTAAACTTCAATTAGAACTCAAAATCACAACCAATTTGATCAACAAGCCAAGAAATCCAAGGAATTGTGTGTGTATGTGATCATGACCGAATTAGGGTTAGGAACAATGTAGTTTTGTTATTTTGATGTAGGCTAGGGTTAGATAACTTTATTAAATTAATATGGGTAAAAGGATGTGGTTTGGATCACCCATGGGTCACCTAGATGATCCATGGACCATCTTTTAGTTGAAGTTTGTAAAAATACAAGAAAAGTCATTCTTCATGTATTTTATAAAAAAGAAATTGATTTATAAAATTTGCCATAAACTTGTCGAACTTGTTAAAACGTTAAAACCGGTAAAATACACAATTTCACGAAAGGTCACGAAATTAAACACATAAGTTCCCTAACATATAAATTTATCAAATTTATAGATATTTTATAGATCGTGATATTAAGTTCATTAATTCACCAACGCCCATGTATTAACTCGTGTGGTCGGGTAATTTTTCGAATTACCGTTACACGTAACTGTTTGTGTAACAAGTAGCATACTTAACTACACTAATTAAATGTTTAGTATAGTTGCATTAATGGAAATAACGTGATTTGGTTAACGGAGTTAATTTGAAATTCTCGGGTGTCACAAATTTAGCCTTACCCCTTCACTCCATTAACGTTCAAGATCTGACTTGTATGGATTGGACATTGCACCATGGTAATTGATTTCAACACTACTATCAAAATTAGCCTGTATAAAAACAAACATAAATATTAAACAGTGTATTTGAAAACTAATTTTTGGTGTGTACATTTAAACAGTGAATTTTAAAGGAATTGAAATTGTAAACTGATATTATGAACCTTTGAAGCACCAATTTTTGTTGTGTTAGAATCAAAATAATCGTCTTCTTTTTCTAATTTCAAATCATCAGGAACAACTTCTTGCAAAAATAAAAGTGTTATTAAGAACATATTCGAACAAAGTACAAATATTCGATTGAAATGAAAATGGAAAACTTGAACTTATGAACCTTCGAATCATCATTTGTTGTTTTAGGCAAATCAAAAGAACAGTCGTGTTTTTTTTTGTTTTCAGATCATAAACACTTTCATGCTTAAATAAAACTATTAATAAAAACATATATATAAAAATTATAAACATGTGACTAAATGAAAAACTAAAAGATTGGACCTTTGAAGCAAAAATTATTCGTATGTTAAGATCACAACAAACATCATGTTTTTCTGATTTCATATCATGATAAACTTCCTGCATTAGTAACACTATTAATAAGAACATATATACAAAAATTTGACTGAATGAAAAACTAACAGATTGAACCTTTGAAGCAAAGATTATTTGTGTGTTAAGATCACAAGAGACATGTTTTTCTGATTTAAAATCATCATAACCTTCCTGCATTATTAACACTATTAATAAGAACATGTATGTACAAAATATAAAAAGATAATACATTAAGCTGTAATAATATAGACAACAATATAACCTGGATTGGTTGCTATTTCATCTTCTGTGAAGTAGGTTTCATGGCTAGTTTATTTTAAGAATGTAAATAAAAACAACAACTTGTTAGTCTATTATAAAGTGATTACGCTAAGGTTTTTAATATTCAAAAAATGTGCTTTCCCGCTTGGTTTACTTTTGAAAATCTCCTTTCCTTTAAATTAGGATATTATTTGTTAACCACATTCCCAGAAATATTTGGATTCAATATGTTTACTGAATAATGGTTGAATTGACCTATTCTTAAACAAACATATTCCTTGTCGTTTAAATTACCAAAGTATTTGTTACCCATTGAATAAAAATGTATAAGTCATGCCTTTTAAATATGTATTCATATAAACAGACCAAGTTAATTTTTATTTTTCTCTAAAATCACAACTGCATAAATTTATACAGCAAAAAGAACCTATAAGCTGAAAGATATAATTTTGTAGCCCTGCAAAAGAGTAAATTCCCATTTGCATCCCTGTGGTTTGTTGATTTTGACCATTTGCATCCTTATAGTTTCAAAATCTCATATTCACCCCTGATGTTTGCATTTTATTCCCATTTGCATCCAAAAAACTAACTCTGTTAGATTTTCCAGTTAACTTTTTCATTAATGACTAAAATACCCCTAGGGATGCAAATGGTCAAAACAGAAACTTCAGGGATGCAAATGGTCAAAACAACTTGAAATTTTAACATATATTTATATGTATATGTGTGTGTGCATATATATATTATTTATATGGTAAAAACACTATTATTTTTTGTATATTTTAGAAAAAAAATGTTTTTATAATTAAAAGTGTTTATTATTATAGTTTATTATTATTATTCAGTTTTTTTAGTTTATTATTTTATAAAACATATTTTAATATACAAATAAATACATATTTTCAAACCGTTATTTTCAAATCTACCTATTCTAATAATTGAGTAACATATCCACATGTCACCATTTTAACTACTCCACATAGGATTTTGCTTAGGTGTCATGTTCTTAATTAATTTGATGGAGAATTTTTAGACGGATCATGGTATGCTCCATATTCGAAATAACCCGATATGTTTAAATTAAAATTTCACAAATTATCATCAATTATCTCCTAACCCGATATGTTCAAATGCAAAATTTATCAATTATCATGATCTATATCTTAACCCGATATGTACCAAGTATCATGAATTATCTCATAACCTTATATGTTCAAATAAAAAACTTATCAATTATTATGATTTATCCTAACCCGATATGTTCAAATTAAAGTTTTACTAATTATCATTAATTATTACATAACTCGATATGTTCAAATAAAAAAATTAACAATTATCATGAATTATCTCCTAACCCGATATGTTCCAATAAAAATTTACCAACTATTATAAATCATATCCTTTATTGTAACATATGATTTTTTATATGAATATATTTGTAAATATCCAAATCGATTTAATAAGATATATGTTAAAAATAAATTTGATATGTAAATTGAGTTAAAACCTATAAAACTAAAATCCGTGTATTAACGGGTACTAATCTAGTACTTTATATTATCTTTCTAAATCATGTCTTCGAAACTTCTTTTTCTATACATTACTCATTTTTTAGACCATTAATCGTTGGTTTTTAAAACCTTATTTTTAGAAGAGACTACCAAACAAATTTATGAGCATATGCCACCAATATTTGAGCCTCAAAGTGTAATGGACGGTTATGTTGAAAATGAAACATATAAAAAAAGACACTTATAAAAATCAATGGTTTTATATAATGCATACTTATTTGTATACATAAAACATGTTTATAAAACGAATGATTTTTTGTATAAATGAACAGTTAGAAATAGAATAGGTTTACAAAACGAGGGCTCGTAAATAAATTTTAGAAGATCAAATGTAAAAAAAAAGTTTATAACAGGTTTAATAAATAAGTATTTATTATTTTATATTAAAAACATGTTTTAAACAACAAGAACAATAACATAATAATAAAAATAAAACAGTAATAAATAGTTTTAAAGATAAAAAAAGTTTTTTTTATATAATATACAAAACTAACAATGTTTTTACCGATAAAAAAAATATTTTCTCTAAAATATACAAAAATAAAAGTCTTTTTACCATATAAATAATATACACACACACATATATATATGTTAAAATTTCAATTAGTTTTTACCATTTGCATCCATGAGGGTATTTTAGTTATTAATGAAAAAGTTAACTGGAAAGTCTAACAAAGTTAGTTTTTTGGATGCAAATGGGAATAAAATGCAAACGTCAAGGGTGAATATGAGATTTTGAAACCATAGGGATGCAAATGGTCAAAATCAACAAACCACAGGGATGCAAATGGGAATTTACTCCCTGCAAAATCTTTTGCAGCAAATTGACCTTCAAAGTCAAACGGTGCATTTTATACAAACTCATACTTAGGGG
Organism: Tagetes erecta; assembly: GCA_030867185.1. Classification (NCBI taxonomy): domain Eukaryota; kingdom Viridiplantae; phylum Streptophyta; class Magnoliopsida; order Asterales; family Asteraceae; genus Tagetes; species Tagetes erecta. The sequence continues at coordinate 64,164,392 of CM061488.1, forward strand.
ATATGTTGACAGTTGTTGCAGCGAGGCGTATGGTTTGAAATAAATCCAGCAGCAATGTTTATATAACCTGAGATGCATGGGATGGTTTTAAAACTAGTATAAATTTTTTGGATTGGTTTAAAAACCGGTTGCATTATGTATTAACATTAGGTACTAATTTGGTACAGGTCAAACGCACGAATTACGAAAGATTCGTCGGAAAATTGTAATGATAATCAACTGCTACAAACCAGCAAGCCTAGTTGTCTATAACTTAAGATGCCTGGAATGTGGAAACCTGTTGCAGCAAGGCATATGGTTCGCTTGCATTGTATTGTTCTAACAGGTCTGATTTAAGGCTTGTTGTACATAATGCTTGGCTGGTTTTGTAAATCAGATTTGTCAGCTACAAAATGTACATTACCATAGTGAAATTTCCTTGCTTCACATGTATATTTCTTTTTGACAGAAAACACGAAACTGGAAGTTTTAGAATTTGCAAAGTGGAAACACTAGTAATGGATCAAACTAAATACAAAAGTAGTAACGGGTCAAACTAAAGCCAACAGGAGTACATGGTCAAACTAAATCCACTAGCAAAGTGCTTCATTTTTATGGTAATTTGAATGTTTTTTAAACCAGTCTATATTTATTTAATTTGACTCGTTTTTTTATTTCTTATTTCTTTTTATTTGATGACTATAATATTGTTCAAGGTTGCAATCTATAAATCTTAACGACAACGATCTGCTGAACAACTTTATCAGGTGCCATAGAAGACTCGTATGCTGTGTTTAAAATTTGTTTATTAGACTGGACTGTAATGGCTGCCAGTTGTTTTAAAAACTGGATTGTATTGACTATTTGTGTAAACTCTACTGTAACTAGATTGTATTTATTATTTTAAAACTAAGTTGTTTTTACTTTTGATAAACTGAATTCTTTTAGTTTTGCTTAATTTTGGTTATCATTAAAATGTCAATTAATAGTTTTTTTAAACAATCTGTTTTTTAAAACTGGGTCTTTTTGACGTAGTCAAAATTGCAATACATAAATAGGTCTTGCATTTATAGTTGTATTTTTATGCTTTAACTTCTTGTATCTGAAGATTTAAAGGTTTGTTTGTGAAACTTTTTAGTGCATATGGAAGATAAATCGTTGACGATTGCGTTGATGTTTTCATAAAATTTAAACGGGATTGATTTTAAATGTAACCATCGGAAGTATAATCTAGGGTATAATTTGTAACTAAAAGTAATAGACCAAAGATTAAAAAAAATGTAATTTTTCTAGTTTAGGTGTGTACTGTGTAAAAAGTAATGGCTGATTTCGAAAATGCAGGGTTAAAAGTGTAATTATATTTGAGGGTTAAATTGAAACTTTTGTTAAAAAGACCTACCTACCCCTGAAATTGATTGTACATTCTGCAAAAAAAACTTGTACATGGTTGACAAGTTGGGTATCTTAAACTACCCCTCTAATATGTTTTATATAATGTATAGATATATCCCCGCCGTTAAAAAACATAAAATTCAGGTTGCGCAACATATCACCATAATAAAGACTAATTTAAAGATATTGTTAATTATTTTAATACATTTCTCAATTTTCGTCTTCTATTTTCAACATATCCCGAAAATAAAGACTATATTACAGATTTTGTTATTTATGTTTATCGCTATTTACAAAGTGTAATTTTTTACATTCTTGCCTTGAAACGGTCTGTTTTTGTTCATCGCAAAAATTAGGACAAGAATAAATACAAATAATACAAGACTAAATTACCCATTTCAATTTCATCCTTACATTTCACTAACTACACTAAAAATCTATTATTAACAATTGTGCACCCTTTATGTCTTTTCTACTAAGTTAACTTTTTATGTTAGATGAGTTTGAAATTTTCAAATTTGAAAATACCGTAAATGTTTAAAAAAATAATACCTTAATAAATATAAAAATAACACACCTCTATTTATCGAGATTTTATCTACTTTTATTAATACTAAGTTAGTGTCCGCGCTACGATCGGGGACATAACACTCATGTGTTGATTTTAAGGATATTTATGGACATTAAAGATTTAAATCAGTTTTGAAATAAAACAGTGGTAAAACTGAAACACAAAATTTATTTAAAATCTTGTTGTTTGGTATAACAATATTATAATCAAATTAAAGAGAATTAGACGTTCGGTTTTATGGTGTAGTTTTTTGTTAAACAATGTCGTATAAAAAAGTTGTGTATATTTAAAAAATAATTATATATTTAATTGTTATTAATAATTTTATCTTTAAGTTTTATTTTATACCCTAATAAATATAACCTGATCAGTACACACCCTTACTAAGAGAGGGTTGAAAATGTAAATAGTTTTAATTTTATAAATACTTTACTAAATATTAGGAGATCAAATGAAAATTAATATTATTATAATAAATTATTATAGATAGATATATATTTTTTAAATATAACAATATTATTAGTTTTGAGAGAATCTCTCAAATAATGCCAACTAAACAAACAGAAATGATCCCTCAAGTTTTGAATGCTTATTATTTACAGTTATAACTTTAATACTATTTTGAAACTTGTCACTTTTGACCCAAAGTTATAAATATATTTTATTTTAGCTAACTAACTTAACCGAGTTCACTCGTAACGTTTATAAAGTTGACATTTTTGAATGATTTTATTGCGGTTGACGTTAATTGATTACTTTGAGACTCAATAATATTTACCTTTAATAATATTTGTAAAATCTCTTTTATAATATATCAGAGATTTAATTACTGTATTTAGTAATTAATTTAGTAAACGTTAGGTAATATTTCGGTCATTATATATTAAAGACGATATAACATGCAGTCCACATATTTATTTATATAATTAATGAAACGTTAGATACCTTCGAGTTCGAGTCGGGTATTCGGGTTCGGGTTTTGGGGCAGATGTCACAAAAGGCGTATATAAACACAATTTGGCATAATACTAAATAGTTGAAACTTTAATGGTAGACCAATGGTATATTAGTCTTTTCCGCTTTTCAAAATTGACCATCTTCTTTAACGTCGATAACTTTTACATAGAACATTATTTTTTAATAAACATTACACCAAAATCGAGCGTTTTTTATCTTCAGAAAGCATATAGTGTTGATTTATAAAAATCAAACTTATATTTTCACGTTTGAGCTCATTGTCTTATTTTATCAGGTTATTGTGTTATTTAGTCAGATCATTGTGTTATTTCATCAGGTTATAGTGCTATTTAGTCATATCATTGTGTTATTTCATCAGGTAATTGTGTTATATTATAACTTGTTTTCGAATAAAAACTAAAACAAACATAATAACACAATATGTCAAATCTTATAACTTGTTTTCTTTATTGACATAACTATATGTCATAATATAATATCTCAAATCTATAATTGTTTTATTGGTTTAATCCTTATCAGGTCATTGTATAATGCTTGTTTTTATTGTGTAATTTTATAAAAAAAGTAACGTCGTATGTAAAAGTTAAGCACATAATAAAAAGGGGTTGAACTTGAAATACAGAGACATTACCAGCCAATATTACATTTCATTTTAAGTTTAAAGGAGTGACACATTTCATTCCAATTCTCGTCGCGCGACGCGACGAGGACGTTTTAACATAAAGTTTTGACGTTTTTTTGGCCCTAATCACTATTTAAACACATCTTCCACTAACCTAGCCACCATACACAAGTTGGGGATGAATTTGAGGCTGAAAAAAGGTTATTTTGAAGGTTAGTTGAAGTCAAGAGAAGAGAAGAAAAGCTAGGGATCAAGGCTCGTCGATTTGCAATCTCGGGTCCTTCAATTCCTTTATTTCTTTTGTTCTTTCCATCATGTGTTTGCAACTTGAATCTTGGTTTTAGTTTTATTATCATGTTGATTGACTAGACTTAATTTGCTACCTAGGACTAGATGAATGTTTGTGGATTGATTGGTTGATTTGAACATGGTTGTGATTTTCCATGATTTTGGAATTGCTTTGAACTTATATCTCAGTTGAATGTCAGATTGCGTATAAGTAGTTATAGCTTTATTAAACTGAATTATTGCTTCATTGATGTTCTTGTGATGGTTTGTCATGTATGAATGTTGATTAGGTCATAAACTTTGCGGTTTTAAACCTTTATAGTTAATTTGGCCAAACGACTGTAGGAGCATTGGTTTGGGTTAACTTAGGTATAATTAGTATGTTTAACCTAATAGATGTGAATTGCGAGTTAGTAGTTGTGTCTCAGCCCTTTTAGAATTTCAGTTGTCTACTAGCGGAGAAGGGTCTAGCAAGTCAGCTTAGTTCTGTTAGGTGTTCTTAAGCATTTCTAAGTCTGATAGTACTGTTCAGGACCATTTATGTTAGAAAATAAAATCTCAACCAATTTTCCATTAAGTATCTCACATGTGAGAGAGACTTAATGAAAGATTTGGATAAATTTAGTGTTCAGGACCATTTACGTAAAAATATAAAATCACAATAACCAAAACTATTAAGGTGAGACTAAAACTATTAATAATGATATCAAAAGATATGAACCAAAATTATAGTTTACTCTTTAAGTTAAATAAATCAAATTTAAAAAAAAACAAAAAAGTTTACATAATATATAATTTATATATTGAAGAGTTTTTAAATATTACCCTAATTACGTGACGGTGGAATTGGAGTTCAATTACAATTAAATTCGCATGCCTTATCCCTCAAGAAAATTCTATTATAAATAACCCTAAACCTAGTTAATTAATTGCACGAAGCGAGATTTGCTTGAAGCAATGCAGTTGGGAAGAGACGTGAAGGATCTTGATATCAAGTGGGGGACTTTGAGTTTGGAGATTGATCTCCTCGAGCACACGGCTAATGTCATTCGAATGAATTTAATGTAGCAATCAAGAAGATTATGAACCATGCATGCATCCGTACGTGCATTGTTTTGGTTGATTTGGAGTAAAAAAGATTTATAACTTTAAGTTCTTGTTTTTTAGTTTGGTTTATGCTTGAAACGAACTAGTAAGAGTCATAATTGCTAAATGGTTAAAGAAAATACAAAAAATCTCTAATATAAATGCTAGATGGTAAACTTTTACACATAACATTATTTATAAAACACATATTGTTTTATATAATTAGTAATCACTAAAACGTTTGTTAGGTAAGAAAAAGACGTTTACACAAAATATTTTTAACCATTACAATAATGATATCCAACATTCATGCTAGATAATCAATCGGGTTCTAACGCACACGTTAGATAATTAGACGTTTATACCAAACGTTAATGTCATGTGGTTTATACACTAAACCAATTCCAACACTATTGTTAGATAACCAAACGTCTATCGAAACGTTTTTGTCATATGGTTTCTTAACTAAACCAATTCTAACACTCTTGTTAGAATATCAAACGTTTACCGAAACGTTTTTGTCGTATGGTTTATTAGTTAAACCCATTCTAACACTCTTGTTAGAAAATACACAATTAGCAGTCAATTTTTTTCAAGCTAATTGAATTGAACCATTTGAATTGTACCACCAATGTTCGGATTTTTTATTGTACTCCAATCTATATCGAATCCAAACAAAAATTTGTACTAATACACATCATTTCACAATAAAATATATTAATGGATTTTAACTAAAATCTCAAATAGTTTTATATTTTAATCTTTTGTGAACCCAAATCCTTTTTAAAGGTTTTAAAATTGTATCAAACAATTTTCATAAAATCTGTTTAAGTTTGTTGGAAATAAGTTCACTTTTATTAAAATAATCAACTGAATATAATAACGATACTCTTGTTATACATGGAAAATTCACTAGTACATTACCGTGTACAAAACAAAATCAGGTATACATGTAAAGAACACTTTACAACTGGTACAAACTGTTGTGGTTAGTAAAACGTCAATGATATAGCAGAGTGCATGACGGTAACAACAACGAGATTGATGATCCTGCAAAACAGATATTAGAAAGAAAGATCCGGGCTTGTGTTTAACACAATTCCCTTAAACAGATTCGTCGTCTGTTCCCAAGGTACACCGGATGATAGCAGCGTACTGCCGGACTTGAACACTTGCCTGAAAAGAAACCGGAGGAGACGATGTAGATGAGATGATCGATATTGTTTGTGTCTTGTTGAACTCGTTTTTGGGTGTTGATTCAAGCTCTACCATTGTTGCCATATATAACTTGACCCGTACACACCCTTAGTAGGAGAGGGTTGAAAATGTAAATAGTTTTAATTTTTTAAATACTTTGCTAAATATTAGGAGATCAAATGAAAATTAATATTATTATAATAAATTATTATAGATAGATATATATTTTTTTAAATATAACAATATTATTAGTTTTGAGAGAATCTTTCAAATAATGCCAACTAAACAAACGAATCTCAAATGATGCCAAGTAAGCAAATATGATTTTGCTATATTATATAGAAGATAAACTTGTTTTATTAATATTCTATGTGGCCCCTTTAAATAACAAAATACAAATCCCCACCCTATCTTCTTCATCACCCACATCTTGTCGACACCTCTAAACTCATCGTTACCGCCACTATGAACACCACTACTCCTTTAACCTTCTATCTCTAGTCTTTGTGATCTATAAATAACCAAAAAATATGACGAAAGAAAGGTATTACAAGCTTAAAATGACCGAAAGGTTGCCATAAAATTCTTTTTACATATATATGATAACTTGTTACTCCACGTCACTCGAAGGTACTTCCCCTCCCGACGAAGGTATTTCGGTTTTCATGTAACCTAAAACTATTAAGGGTATTTTAGGCATTTCACGCTCTAATTAACAAAAAAAACATTAACAGTTAAGGGAAATGACATAAAGCGTGCAAAAATGTTAAATATAAAACGTTAGCATTTCACACTCTGATTAATAGAAAACTTAAAGGAGTATTGGATATTAACGGACCTAACTATTAGTTTTTGGCCGCTATCGGTCTCAACTTTTGAAATATGTGCTGGCGGTCCCAATTTTTATAATTTTGGCCTCTAATGGACCCGCCGTTAAAAAAGTTAACGGCGTTAACTTTTTTTTTGAATTTCAGGTCGACGTTTTATGTTTTTTGATCGGAATAAAAATACTAGTCTGTTGATATAAAAATTACATCGAAACGATGATCCAAACGACGAAATTTGTACATCCGTTTAAAGAACCGTTAGGTTTAAACACCCCGATAAAGCATCGTTTTGTCATTTGGAGCACCGTTTCGATGTAAATTTTATATCAATCGACTCGTATTCTTTTTCCGATCAAAAGCCATAAAACGTCGACTTGAAATTCAAAAAAAAAAGTTAACAAAAAGTTAATGCCGTTAACTTTTTTAACGACGGGTCCATTAGTGGCCAAAATGATAAAAGTTGGGACCGCTAGCACATATTTCAAAAGTTGGGACCGGTAGCGGCCAAAAACTAATAGTTAGGTCCGTTAATATTCAATACTCCAAACTTAAACACATAACTATAATGTTTTAAATTAATAAAAGGCGAAATGTGTAATATAATCATAAATATAATATTTGAATATCCATATGTTGTTAGGGGTGTTACAAATGTCCGAATTATCCAAAATTCTATACCCAAATATCTGAATTTCATATTCGAACAATGATTAACAAAAGTTTTGGATATCAGAAGTTTTTTATTCATATTAAAACCTATCAATTTTATTACCGTAACCAATATTTTGAAAACCGGACCGGACACTGAACCGTTATTTTAATTTTAATGGTCGGACCGGTTGGACCGCGGTCGGACCAGGGTTGGACCGTGGTAGAATAATTGTATATTTATCAAAACAATATCATAAGATTTCCAAGTTAAACACAACATAAGTTCAATAATATAAAGTTAAATCATATAAGTAATAATCCAAACAAGTTCTAACGCCAAGAATCACCAAAAAATCATAATTTAAACAAGTTTTAACGCCAAAATAAAACGAGTTCATCATTTTCATCACTTAAAAAATCAACATATCGACTTTCATTATAAAAAACACAAATATAATAGATGTAAACATAAAATCCATGAAAATCAAAACATAAAAATATATATTTTATGAGTGACCCGGTTTAATAGCGGTCCGGTTCCGGTCGGACCGGATCGATTCGTACGGTTCGAAGCGGTTCAGAAACATCAATCAAACTGTGTCTAATTAAACCGAGATTATTAAAAAAAGCGGTCGGACCGGCCTGTTTAACAACACTGCCCCCTAACTATCTTCCATTCCAACCCCTAATTCCACCAATGACAACACAATCGTTGCACCTTCCCATCAAGCGATGGCCACCACACCAGGACCATGAGAGGTTACTCTGCTGGTTCTTCGTCCACCATTATGAGCCACCAACGGTGTTGTCGCAAAAGCAGAAGCACTATTGTTTGTTTTTAGATTTGGAAATTGATAATATTTCCGTTTAATAGATCTATCCATCTCTAATGTTTATCTATATATTAACATGTGATGTGGTCTCAAGTGTATATAAGTTATATAAAAAATGCCTACACTTTATTGGTGGTTGTGATATGGGATCTTGCGCAACCTCAATAGGTTTAGTAGGTGTTCTTTTTCTTTTGAATTTGGAACATTTAGGCTTTGAGGTGGAGGGTGTTAGATCAGCAACGGTTGTCTGGGATGGCTTTTGCTATCAAAGAAGCACTTTTCATATGGCAAAAAGTGAAGTGGTAAGGGGCCCTAAATTATAGATTTTCCCTTTCAACTTTAGTTTGTTACCAAGTTATTGTTCAATAATATGTTGTAAGAACCTCGGGTATAAAAGAAATGTGAATTTTGATGAGGGGTGTGATGTTTTTGCACAAAGCCTTAAAAAGACTTGAAAAATCAAAATAATTTCATTTTACCAACCCATGAGCCACCTTAGCCAAATACAAAGGAAGTTGATCCTAACTTATTGCCTTGTTTGAAAGGCAATGTAAAATTATATGAATGATTAACCTTAAGTTTTGATAAACCAACCCTTTGATGAAAGTGGATGTTGGTAGGGAACCTTTGTAACCAATATCTTTGAAAGTTTCACTTACAATATCCTTTGCATACACTTTCGTTTTGTCAGCATCATTGAGTGCAAGATGTTTTCTGATTTTGGGAATTGTAAGGATGATATTTTGGTTCTAAATTGTAGCAATTAGGCATTTTGCACCTTGAATTCTTGTTACTGCTACCGTTCACAGAAATCTGTTGATTTGAGTATAGATGACTAGATTTATGAATATGGTAGTTATGGTTAGGTTTGAATGGTAGATTTTGTTAAGCCATTTGATCCATTTTAAATCGGGTTAAGTGATTTTAGGGTTGGTAGAGAGATTTCGAGTTTAAGAAGAGATTAGAAATGACTTATTTGCTTTTAATTTGATCCATATTAGAGACTTGGTGTCACCAGAAGTTCACCGGAGCTCCCCCGGATTTGGTCACCGGAAAACCGAGCAACAGATGGGGGTGTTTTGAAATTATTTTTCAGTTTGGTCCTTCTACATTTGAATGTTTGTTATTTTGTATTAAAGCTTATAAAACAAGTTATATTATTTACACAATTACTCTTTTAAGTTAGTTTTGTTAACTAAGTGGTAACCTAACTATCCCACTAACTAATTATAAATTTTATAGGATTTATGTGTTAATACAATCACATTTCATAAACTTATTAATTAATGACTAAATATATTTACATGATACTAATTTAAATATATAAGACACAATTACTAAAGAAATCATCTATTTCGTGATAAAATGAAATAATTACATAATAGCCAAATGGGTTTGGGTTTAAGATTCAAATCGGGGCAAACATTACATTTAGCATAGAAGAAACACAACAATGGAAATCGTGTGTGTTGTTACTTAACACAGTGAACTTAATGAATGACCTAGATAGTTGGGAATGACAACACAACGGTTAAAAAATATGTACAAAATAATTCCTGGTTATCAATCAAAGCAAACTTCCTTTATTAGCGTATTCTTCTTAATTGCATACCAACACGGGTTTCTCTTTCTAAAAGGGGGATCCCAATCCCATCAGCGTTGCATTCATTATGCAATAACTATGATCAAGACATTCATCGCCCGGAGAAAAATAGAACAAATTAAGATGTTAAGCTTTTTATAAAAAATAAAAAGGAAAAATGGATTTAAAAAATCCCAACTTTGAGCTATTGGCCGGCAGAGGTCCCAACTTACGAAATAATTTCTGGAGGTCCTAAGTTTCAAACTATTTTCTCGTAGAGGGCCCCCGTTAACTTTTTTTAACGGCCGTTAAATTAATTTTCACTAATGGTCCCCCAACTTTTAACTTTGTTAATTAAACAAACAAAACATCTTTTCTATAATTATACAAACCACCCTTTACTTTTCCACCACCACCACCACCTCCACTCTCCTTTTTCAACCACCACCTCCACCCTTCTCCTTTCCCACCACCACCGTCCACCACCATCACAACCACCACCATCACCACCGCCGGCTTCCACCACCACCTCCACCCCTCTCCTTTATCCTCACCACCGGCTTCCACCACTACCTCCACCCATCTCCTCCACACCACCACAGTCGCCACCACCAGCCACCACCACCAGCCACCACCACCGACGATGGTGGCTGTCTGACGGTGATGGAGGCCGGTGATGGTGATTGTGGTGGTGTCGAAGACGATGGTGTTGGAAGTGGTTGTGATGGTGATGGTGGTGGACGGTGGTAGTGGAAAATGAGAGGGGTGGATGTGGTGGTGAGAATGGTGGAGGCCGACGATGGTGACTGTAGTGGTATGGAAGCCTACGATGGTGGTGTGGTGTGGTGGACGATGGTGATGGTGGTGGTTGTGATGGTGATGGTGGTGGAAGGTGGTGGTGGGAAAGGAGAAGGGTGGAGGTTGTGGTTGAGAAAGGAGAGTGGAGGTGGTGGTGGTGGTGGAAAAGTAAAGGGTGGTTTGTGTAATTATAGAAAAGATGTTTTGTTTGTTTAATTAACAAAGTTAAAAGTTGGGGGACCATTAGTGAAAATTAATTTAACGGCCGTTAAAAAAAGTTAACGGGGGCCCTCTACGAGAAAATAGTTTGAAACTTGGGACCTCCAGAAATTATTTCGTAAGTTGGGACCTCTGCCGGCCAATAGCTCACAGTTGAGATTTTTTAAATCCATTTTTCCAAATAAAAACAAAGATTGGTTAGTTAAAATTGGATAGTTAAAAAAATTTAATTTCATAATTCGTTTATAATGTATTGACTTGTTTCTAGCTTCTGGCTGTTAAAAGAAACTAGATTTTATTTTCGTGCACTAATACTCATTATTTAACGTTTATAGTTGAAAATGGCATCAAAAGCAATAATCCTAACCCGGTCCGATTTAAGTTAGTAGCACATGGGCAAATAAAAAACCCAGAAAAATTAAAAGGGTGGGTCCGGCTTATCAATACATCAGGGGCCCATCATACCCGTGGGCCCACAACCCTAGCCTCTATCATTTCAAGCACAGGATATAGTACAAAAAATAATTTACTCATTAATAATGCTACAAACACACACACATGGGTAGGTCTCCTTCCTTACTATATATGTTCGATGCACATATAACTATATTTACATACCGTTAATTTAAATACATACACTAGGATGAAAGTATTTTTTTTTCTTAATGGTTTTCTCTTGTAGTGACTATAGGTTCAAGTCGTATCAAATTTGTCGATCGTTAAACTGTTAAACTGATAATGAAATTTTAACATTTTGTCGTATGTTTTGAACTTAAAGCGTAGTTATTGACGATTGATAATTATTTTAGTTAAGACTTATTAAACAGTTAAAACGCAACCATGTATTATTTTAGTGCCTTCATGCTACGTGTTAGGATTTTTTAAACAATCCATATTTCATTCTATTATTTTTAGTATGTCATTATCATCTTTTACTTTTATTTATCATAACCAGTATATTTATTATAATTTGTGCTTTGCATACTTCATGCTTGTAAGTTAAAAAAAATACCTAAGATAAGTTTATCTAAATAATTGTTATTCTAGATGATTATAAAACAAATGATGGTTAGGTTTAATTACAAAATTATATGGAGTTTAAGCCCTTGTATGATAGGATATTGTCTCAACTTTATCGTTATTTACTCCAAAACACAAGATTAACCTAGAATTGAGAAAAGAATGAAAAACAATGGATGGATAACTAGAATCTTTAGGATTAGCTTCATGGGTCAAGTATAACCATAACCAAATCCCGTAAATCTCGTACACAGCAAACTTATTTATAAGTTACGGGTGAAAAGATATGATGTAGGCAAACGCTGCCTATATCTCAGGGAATAGAGTGGTTTCCCACTTTCCCTAGACGAACACACAAATGAATTAAGCAATCAATTAGTAGCACACATTGGTAACCAATATTGTGGAGTAAATAACATAATGCGTACAACGAACAACAAGGGTCATTTAACCAATCAACATACCATAAAAAACAACTCAATAATGAAATTTTAAATGAATATTAAAAACGTTCGATGACAATAAACAAGTGGTATTACCATGTAGGCTTTTATAAGGATATTTAAATATAAAAACTAATACAACTCTAAGTCACCCATTAAACACATTGCATCCCTTAGACATCCTTAACCTTAATCATACGTCTCTGCATACAATATCCTGATCAGGTCCTAAGAGATGTATAAATCTATGAAATCATGTGAAAATCCTATTCTCATGTCATTTTGGCATGTCTCTACTCCTCCCCCCTTTCACCGTAAGTGTCCCACGGCTCTGACATGTGTTGGCATTAGTCATCTCTTAACATGTCTATGTCATCTTAATCGTCCTTCTCTTATCTTATCCTCTACATTAGGTACTCCCAACTTCTCTCTAAAATCTTTATTTTTTATCATGTCTAACCTTGTGCGTCTACACGTCCACCTTAGCATATATCTTCTTGATAGCTCGGCAATCTGTTCCACAAGTATAGCCAGTCGGATCGCAACTCTATAGAACTTCTCTTATTAACATAGTTAGTAAGTTTCTATCACACAATATCCTAGAGCCCGCCCTCCACCTAAACCAGCCTGTCTGTATTCGATATGTAACGTAATCATTTGTCTTCTCATAAACTGAAACCCATATTTAACCACTCGTAAACCGAAACCAAATAAAAAAGATAAATTGATGACCAACGACATTCCGATCATTTGTATTTTTGGGTCGGTCTCGAACCGACTTAAAACCTACTAAACTCCAATATCACCGTTCTCTCCACTATGACAAAACCAACACACAAAGCTCCAATTCAGGCCCCAATTCAACTCAAATGTCAGTGATTGGCGTTAGCGACTGATTTGAAAACAAATACCGAAAAGATGAACATGCAAATGTTACAAACACATGAGTCTATGAAAACAAGTGTGGGAATAGGGGTGTAAATAAGTGAAGTCGGCTCGCAAGCTACTAAAGATTGACTCGGTAAAAATATTGTTTGAACCGAGCTTTAACGAGCTTGAGCTGATCTCGAGCCTAAAATCATGGTGCATTATGTGTAAGGGATTCGAAGGATGTAATAGAATACATCAAAGAAATGTGTTCGTATCATAATGACAAAGATTATTTTCTTGCACCATACCAACAAAGGTACAATATATTTTTTGCAAGACTTTCACATGCATATAAACATTCTTATTTGTTATATAATTTATCTTTTTTAGTGATCATTGGTCGCTTTTTATTATCGAACCACGCACTGCAAGTGTTTATATTGCTGATTCATTGAACAAGGAAAAAACTAAATATAATTACGAACTTTCGAATCTTATTACAAGCGGATTCGAGAGAGAGTTTGTTTGGATAAAAGCAAAGGTATGTTTCTTTTTTCAGTTAGCTGTTAGTTTTAGATGTTTGAACTTTTCATAATAGTTATTTTTCAGATTTTGATGATTAAATGTGAATTAAATGTAGTGCAATCAACAAGAGAATGGATGGGAATGTGGTTATATGGTCCTAAAACACATTCGGGAGTTTCTTGAGACCATTCAATTTGATTTCTTAAATGAAGTAAGAGATTTGCATACATACATATATATATATATATATATATATATATATATATATATATATATATATATATATATATATATATATATATATATATATATATATATGTATTTTAATTTAAAGTATTTGATGTTTATATTACCATTTAGATGATGGACGGTTATTAAACAAGTGTTTCATATATATTATGTTTTTTTGCATGCGTTTAAGATGCTTTGGTTATTTGTTTTAGATGTGGAAATCCGTAGAGACTACCCCGCTTGATTAGCTTGAGTTTATGGTCATAGATTTGACAAAACTTTGGATTGAGAAGTTGTTCGGGTCGTAAATGTCTCTCAAGGTTAGCCCAAATATATATCTTTATATATTTGTTAACTAAAGAGCATGATGTAATACATATACTTGTTGGGTATATATATTAATGTTTTACCATCATGTTTCATTAGGTGGTTAATGAAGCGTGTACATCAAATGGGTCATTTTGCAATATGAATGAAGTGGACGGTTTGACATCTTCAAGTGCAATTAAACTTGTTTTTTGGTTTTGATGTTGTACGATGAACTTTTCATATGTATTTTGTTGTGCGATGAACTTTGCTATGTATTTTGTTGTGCAATGAACTTTTGATATGTATTAGAAAATTGTTGTTGTTCTAAAGAAGTTATGTTATGTATATTATTATGGTTTAGTTTTACATATTTTGAAAGTTTATTAAAAATTATTGATTTCCCAGATATTAAGAAAACAAAAAATAAAATTTTATTCAACTTCATTATAGTACGGGTTTAGGTGGGGGTTTAGAATCGCACCTGAATTTGCCACGTACAAGTTTCTATTCCATTAAAATGTAGCTACGTGTTAATCTTTTATATGTCAGACTAAAATTTAGGTGGGGGTTTAGAATCGCACCTGAATTAGAAAATGAGAAACAATTAAGTGGGGTTTTAAAATTGCACCTGAATTAGAAAAAGGGAAACGAATTAAGTGCATGGGTTTTTAGTGTGCACCTGAATTTCTATGTAGAATCACGCACCTGAATTGTTAAATAGAAAAGGTGCAATATCAAATACCACGGCTCAAATTTTGCACCTTATTACCAAAACCAATGCACCATTTGATCGGTTGTGTACTAGTGAGAGTTTTTTATTATATTTTTAATTTAGTTTTATTAATATGTATATTCATAAATATAATTAAAATTATTTATAAAGTTATGATAAAAAGATTAAATAATATGTATTTATTATATATAAGATGTATAATTATAAATAAATAAATATATATATATTATAAATTTAACTATAAAAATTATATATGAACTAATTAAATACTAAACGAGCCGAGCTCGAGCTTTTGAAAGAAAGCTTGATATGAGCCGAGCTTGAGCTTTAATGAGCTTAGGCTTGACTCGTTTACACCAAAAGGAATTAATGAAAAAAAATCTTGAAAAGGGCCAACTTTGAATGTCGTCCGTGAGCATTGAAACCAACCTCTCATTCGGCGATGGACGAACTGAAAAGGGCCAACCTTGAATGTCTGTGAGCATCGACAATCTCTCCTTCGGCGATGGACGAACCGAACCCACAAATATACACATATACAAAAGGTCCGTTTATTACATAACCAATATGAATTAGAAAACTTTGACAACCTCACTACCATGTAAAAATATTAAATTTTTTTTTTGTGTTTTTAAGTACGATAAATAAGGTGACATAAACACTTATATCACACTTTAGCTCTCTTGATATCAATGAACAACCTTTATAGCTATTGTTATATGTTTATCCAAGTTGTTGGCAGAGAATTAAAATTTATTCAATACTATATATACTAACAAATGAATGAATAAAATGCTATTAAAAATTAAAATCTTTATTTGATGCTTTGAAATATATAACAACGTATATGTTATTTTCATATGATCCATAACTTAAAAACCTTATAGGATTAAAAAGAAAAAATAAACAAGAATATTGAACCAAAATAACTAATTTATCATCATCACATAACATTGCAGCTTGAGGTGTTCTCATCACTGAAATAGTGTGTGATAGGGTCACCATGTGGTGGTTGAGGATACGGGTACGGTGGATAAGGCGGCGGCATATAGTTCACTGCTGGCGGCGGCCGAGCATACATCATCGGCTGAAACCTTTCGTTACCGTTTGCTCGTTGTTGGTTCATCATCGCCGCCGCCATTTGCTGCTGGTAATAGGGGTTTCCCACCATGGTTTCGGGCCTTGCACTTTGGAAATAACCATTGTCGCCTCCACCACCACCACCGTTCATTGGCCCACCAGATGGAAGTCCTTTAACAGTCATGGGTCCCATACCACCACCACCACCACCACTCATGCTCATCATGTTTGGCACGCCGCCACCTCCTCCACCACCGTTCTTATTTTGACTTTGACCATTGCCACCACCACCCTTGCTTTGGCCACCGACGTGGGACCCACCGCCATTCTTCCCTCCTCCGCCACCATGATTTTGATTACCACCACCCTTTTTGGCACCACCATTCATCGGTTGCGGAATGTTCCCACCACCACCGCCGCCGCCACCTTTTCCACCTTGCGGAATGTTTGGCATTTTCCCACCGTCATTTCCGCCTTGCGGACCACCTTTCATCATCTGAGGTGGCATCTGTCCGCCTTTCATGAACTGCGGTTTCATCATCATAGCAGCCATCTGAGAACCACCTCCGCCACCACCGCCCCCACCACCACCACCGCCCATCACCGGCTTCTTCATAGGAACATCATCCATCTCATCATCAAACTCATCCTCCTCATCCTCATAATCATCATCATCCTCATCCTCATCATCAAACTCATCATCATCAAACTCATCATCATCATACTCACCATCACTCTCATCACTCTCATCACTCTCCGGCAACTTAAACTTCACCGTCTTCTGACCACCACCACCACCGCCACCAAATTCCGGCAGCTTCATATCCTTAAACTGTGGCTGCAACTTCAGATCTTGAAACCCTTTTAGTTGCTGCATCTGTTGTGGCGTCAACCCACCACCCTTCTGCAGCAGCTGCCCCATCATGTTCTTATCATTTCCACCACCACCGCCACCGCCTCCGCCTCCGCCTTTTGGCCCATGACCCCATATCTCTGCTTTTTTGCCAGTTTTTTGAAGCTTCTTTATCAGTGTCGGTGGATCAACTGTTCCAGATACCGTTACCTTCCCTTGTTCTGAGTCTATACTCACTTTATAAACACCTAAATCAACAACATTTACACAAACCCATTTCAGTTTCACTTATCTATAACAAAATATTAACAAATTAACACCATTACCATACCTTCTATTTTCTGAAGATCTTTCTTCACTTTTGTTTTACAACCATCACAGTGAATGTGCACTTTCAGGGTACAAGTCTATATATATAAAGACAGTTATGATATATTTTATGAACAAGATTATTTGACAATTATGAGTATATGTACCTGGATCTTCAAAAACTCTTGTTTACTCATGATGGATTATATACAGATCTGAAGTTGAGAGAGGGGGGGGGGGGGGGCGTGAAATGAGAGATATGAATGTGAGTGAGTGAATGGGTAACATTAAAAGCTGTGTGTTTCAATCGATCTTGTTTTTCAGAGATGAGAAGGTGAGGTGTAGGTGGGGTGATGTTGGGTGTGATTTTTTGGCATCATCATCTCATCTGCCTTCACTGTAGCTTTCGGTGTTTAATCTTTTGTAACTTTATTTATAGTTTTTGTATATATAAAAATTATGACATGATGATTTATAAAAATTATACGGTTTTAAGTGTGACATTTTGGAGGTCATATATTACATTCTTGGCATTTAGGAATGGATCCATATCCGTATCTTTTATTTTGGAGTAAATTTTGTTTTGTTTAAAATAACTGTTTGCATACATTAGTTTTAAAATTACGTTTTGTCTCCATAAACTTACTAATTTGTCATAATTTGCTATATTTGAAATAATTCCGTCAAAATCAAACGTTACCTGGTCCATATGCCCCTCACGTGAGGCCGTAGGGCTGTTATCGAGCCGAGCCGAGCTAGGCTGGGTTCGAGCTCGATATCAAACGAGCCAGCTCGGCTCGGCTCGTTTTTCTTATCAAGCTAAAAAGTCAAGCTCGAGCTCGGCTCGTTAAAAGCTCGAGCCAGCTCGAGCCCAATCGAACTGGCTCGTTAACTTTTTATTTTTTAATTTTTTATTTTTTAATAATAAATAAAACATAAAGAATTAACATATTTATATGTATAATTTATGTTTTTGTTTCATATTTTTATATGTTGTGAATTAATTTATTTAATAATAATTGAGTAACTTGTCAATGTGTCATCATTTTAGATATGCAACGAAGGAAAAATCCTATGTGGCGATTTAGCTCATGGATCTTATTCGGGTCAAATAGTACCCGCATATACTTTCAAATATATAATTAAACTAGGTTAGATCCTGTGGGTACCCACAGGGGTTGATCGGTAAAAAATATTTATATTGTTTTATAATGAAAAAATTATTAATAACAAAACATCAAATAAAGTATACTAAATATGAAAAAAGTGAGGATGAATATGGTGGTGACAAGTGGCATTGTGTGGAGACAAGGCTTAACAATTTATTAGAAGAGGAGATTTATCTTTTTGTGTATTTATCTATTTAGTTTAAAATGGATTTGGATATATATATTGTTTGATTATTTTTAAAGATATATATGAAATATTATACATATAAAATATAAATTTTAGTTTGGATATATATGATATTATATGCAGAGGGATCTATATGAAATTTCATATAAAATTTAAAACTTTGGTTTTGAGATATATGATATTTGACATTATTTTTAGTAAATAAATTAGCATTTATTTAAAATTGTATTATTTGTATATATGATTCCGTGTATTTCACGGGGTTGTAATCTAGTTAAATACAAACCATAACCCAAAGCTCATATGAAAATTGGCTAAAATTGCCACCTTTAATTCCAAGAAATCTGAGTACTGACCGCCATGCCCAAACGAGCTTTATTGTTGTGTTCTAAATGTGCACGACTACACATGTGTCATCTTTATCATTGTAAGATCACTAAACAGCTTAACTAAAACCTTTTGATAAACTCTAACAGTGTAAAATGTATGATATATATGGTAATATGTTTTATCATGATCATAAATCATGTCAAACACAACATAAAACCTTAGAATGTAACTAGCTTAATATTTTTATCTATACCACCTTATAAAGCATTTTGTATGGGCAAAATGGTAATTGAACAATTTTCTTAATATTGAAAATTAAGGACCAAACTTGTACACACCCTTAAAGTTAAGGGACCAGCCTATGATAAACTGTACACACCTTTAAAGTTTAGGGACCAGCCTTGTCAATTCTAATTTTTGTTACGATACAATCATACACCCCCTTCTGCCTGCAACCCTTCTTAAACACACATCTGCCTGCAACCTATCTTCAACACATATCTGCCTACAAATGAGCAAAACGGATGTATCAAAGAGGAAACGATTCCAACATGCTTTTGCTCCTGCTATATGAAACGGTTTCATTCTTATGGAAATATAGGCGGTAGATTGAAAATTAAAATCTTTCATTGCTCTTGCTATATATCGGTATCCAAGATGCTTGCTATTCAAATCTCGCATAACTCCATATCTCAGGTAATTTCTTTATCAATATAGGCTGGTTACTCCATATCAATTTTTACGGTTTTGGGTTTATGGTTTTTGTTTTGCTACTCATGTTGTAGGTTTTTTTTTTGTATCAATCTTCCATACGAGGTATGATTTTGAAACTGAATGTGTTGTGTTGTGTTGTATGACTGTTTGTTTGAGCTGTGAAAACAGATAACAGCAGCTTCACCCGTGTGTGTGTGTATGAATTTTTTGTATGTTGGTATGATATACAGCAGCAACACACATAAAGACTTCAAAAAAATTAAAAAAACAGTTGATGTTGTTGTTGTTTATGTTGTTTAAAAACAGTTGAAACAGAATGTGTGTATGAATTTGTTTTGTTCGTGTGTATGAATGTGTTTTATGAATGTGTGTGTTGTATGTTTGTGTTTGTGCTTTGCTGCTGCACATTCAAGAGTTGTTAACTTGGTTCAAAAATGTTATTTTTGTTCAATTTTGTGCAATATTGTGTTGTGCTATGATGTTTAAAACACTCTATAAGTGTTGTGTTATGAAACTGAATGTGAGTATGAATTTGTTGTGTGTGTGTATGAATGTGTTGTATGAAGGTGTGTGTTGTATGTTAGTATGATTTTGAAATTGAATTTGTTGTGTTGTGTGTTGTGTTATGTTGTATGAGTGTGTTTGTTGAACAAAGGTATGATATACAACACAATGAAAACATATAATAGTAGCAGCACGGCAGCACCTGTGTGTGTGTATTAATTTTTTGTATGTTGGTATGATATGAATGTGGTATGGGGGGTTAATATTTGTTGCTAATTCATTAATCAATGTGTTTTATGATTTGATTGTGGGGGGGATATGAATATGGTGTGGGGGGTTAATATTTGTTTGTTCTGTGATTGATAAAGACTTCCAAAAAACACAAAAAAAAGTTGTTGTTGCGGATGTACATCAACCTTTATTAACTTGGTTGAAACCTGTCATTTTTGGTCATTTTTGTGCAATTTAAAGTTCAATTGTAGAAATGGTTGTTTCTTTAGTTTTTGTGCAATTTTTGTTTTGATGTTTAAAACACTATATATAAGTGTGTGTTGTGTTGTGTTGAAACTGAATGTGTATGAATGTATTGTGTTGTGTTGAAACAGCAACAGTACACAAACTTAAGTGAAAAGGGTCAAACTTAAGTGAGCTTTTAATTGAAAAATCTGTCATTTTTAATTAAATGTGTGTTTTTTTGAACCGAGGGGGACGGGTTAATCAGAATGTGGCGTTGGGGGGGGGGGTTAAATTTGGTGCTGCACAAGATAATAAAAACAGCAGCTCACATGCTTTTAAATATAACAACAGCAGCAACACACAGTGTTGGAAAATATCATCTTTTTTGGGCAATTTTTGCATAAATTTATTTGATGTTTAAACAATATATATATATATATATATATATATATATATATATATATATATATAAAAGTGTGTTTTGTGTTGAAACTAAATGTGTATGAATGTATTGTCTTGTGTTGTGTTGAAACAACAGCAGTACACAAACTTAAGTGAAAAGGGTCAAACTTAAGTGAGCTTTTAATTGGAAATCTATCATTTTTAATTGAATGTGTGTTTATTGAACCGCGGGGGGCGGGCGGGTTAATTAGAATGTGGCGTTGGGTGGGGTGGGGGTTTAAACTTGCTGCTGCACAAGATAATAAAAACAGCAGCTCACATGCTTTTAAATATAACAACAGTAGCAGCACAGTGTTGGAAAATATCATCTTTTTGGACAATTTTTGCATAAATGTGTGTGTTTTGATGTTTAAAACACTAGATATAAGTGTGTGTTGTGTTGTGTTGAAACTAAATGTGTATATATGTATTATGTTGTGTTGAAACAACAACAGTAAACATAACATCAACAGTACACATAACAGCAACAACTATTCTAAATATTGTTTTGTGATGTGCTGATTTGTTTTGTGCAGTGTTCTGCTGTTTTTTTTTGTGCTGTGCTGTGCTATGCTGTTTTGAAGGTCTGATTTTGTTATTCCAATTTTTAAGTTATGGATTATAATGTTTGGCGACATACAGTTCATCTAGGTGTAACTATGTAAGGAGAGTTTTGTTACTCCAATGTTAGTAAGTTGGGTCATGAAAAAATAAAGATGTGTGCTACTTAAAAGGCAAGGTACTATTTGCATTATATGAAGTTTCATCATGATATGTTTATTAAACAACTATATCTATATTTTTATGATTTTGCATATGTAAAAAGTGTTGAAGATTAAGGCTTGTTAGAAATAAGGCTCGTAAAACAGAATAGAAGAAGAAACGGGGCTGCCGGTTGAGTCCTGCAAAACAGAAAACCGTAACAGTAAACAATATCCGGGCCTGTGTTTGACACAGTTCCCTTAAACAGATTCTCGGTCTGTTCCCAGGGTACACCGGACGGTAACAGCGGTGCTGCCGGACCTAAACACTTGCCTGAAAAGAACTCGGAATGTTGCTGTGAAAACGTTGCTGCTGCTGTGTATAGGTGGACGTGTTTTTGTTGTGTTGATTTTTTGATGTATCACACAAGTATTTGTAAGTAACACCCAAATATCAAGAGCCTTGATTTATGACAATTTAATTGTCATCAACTCAACTAATTGCTTAATGAATGATCAATTATTATTATCGTAAAACTGTAAAAGAATTCCAAAGGTTGGCCGGTTTGTGTTGTTAAAACAAAAACGAACCGGGTCCGATTCTGAGTTTTCGGAACTGCATTCGTGTCCGCAGGTCGCGCGGGCGTCGCAAGTCTAATGCGATTTCCAACCTCGAATCCAGTTTTCTGCACCCCCCCCTGCGCGCGGGTAGGCCCTTGAGTAAAACACAACATGACAATTCAAACATGTCTAGGAGGTTGTTGCTTATAACCAAGCTTAAGTTTGGTCTCCCCTCCTATGTGGGACAAACTCAAACTTCAACCAAACCACCACCTTTCATTCACATTTTTTCCAACAATCCCCCACATGAATGAAGGTCGATCTCAGAAACAAACACCATTCCGATTAAGTTTCAGCAGTTGAGTCTTGCATACGATAGGTAGGTGTTACCCTTTGAACCTTCGCTTATGAAACGCACTTAGTCTACTGGCTCTGAGTAGACGGTGATGTCCTTGAACTCGTCTGCCGTTTATGTAGGCGACAGTACATTTCACACAAGACTCTCCCTGACAAAGTCAAGTCCTCATAGTTATGTTCGTTATGGTCATGAACATTTGCCTGGTTCTGCGAGAGCCATTAGGTATTGTGCCCCGTCAATACCCTTCGAAGCGACCCCACTTCTCTCTCACATAGGTGATTCTTTACGTGTGACTGTATTAGTCTGAATCATTAAAAGCCACATGCTTATCCTCATACCTTGTCACTTTTAGGAATGGACTAGGAAGGTTACTAAAATACTAGTAGTAAGCTCCCTTAACACGCAGGGTTTTGTTAACCTTTTTATTAGTTAATTCACCCCCACAGTGACCTTACAAGTTCATACAAATAGGTTGTCCTATTGAACTCGGATCTTGGGATCTCCAGTCAGCCGAGTTAGGTTTCCTTCATATAAACTTATCCTTTCATGGGCTTTAGTCCCATTCCCATTGACGACTTCTGAACTAACTCTCTACTTAGGCCTTTTGTTAGCGGATCCGCAATGTTATCCTTTGACTTCACATAGTCAACAGTGATAACTCCCGTAGAGATTAGTTGTCGTATCGTATTATGTCTACGTCTTATGTGTCGGTTTTTCCCGTTATACATTGTGCTATGAGCTCTGCCAATTGCCGATTGACTATCACAATGAATACATATGGCCGTTGCCGGCTTAGGCCATATTGGAATATCCTCCACAAATTGACGTAGCCATTCTGCTTCTTCACCCGCTTTATCTAAAGCGATGAATTCCGATTCCATCGTGGATCTAGCAATGACTGTTTGCTTAGATGATTTCCACGATATGGCTGCACCTCCAAGTGTGAAAACATATCCACTTGTAGCCCTTGAGTCATTTGTATCTGATATCCAGTTTGCATCACAGTGCCCTTCAATAACTGATGGATATCCAGTATAGTGCAGCGCGTAGTCCTGAGTGTATCTTAAGTACCGGAGCAGCCTGATCATACAGCTCCAATGGGCTGAACTCGGATTGCTCGTGTATCTACTTAGCTTGCTCACGGCATATGCTAAGTCTGGTCTCGTACAGCTCATAAGATACATTAAGCTTCCAATAATTCTTGAGTATTCTAATTGGTTGACAGGCTCTCCCCTGTTCTTAGCTAGATGTTGACTTGTGTCAATTGGAGTTCTAGCTACATTAGAATCATTTGCATTAAATTTCTCAAGAATTTGCTTCACATATTGGGATTGGCTTAAGGAAAACCCACCTGGAATTCGAGTGATTTGAACACCCAAAATCACGTTTGCCAAACCCATGTCTTTCATGTCGAATCTTGCTTTCAAGGTGTCTTTCGTAGACTTTACCATCTTTTCATTACTTCCAGCAATGAGCATATCGTCTACATATAAGCACAAGATGACATATCCATCTGGTGTATCTTTCACGTACACACATTTGTCACATTCATTGATCTTAAAACCAGAATCAAGCATGACATGATCAAACTTTTGATGCCATTGTTTTGGGGCTTGTTTCAATCCGTACAAGGATTTGACAAGTTTGCATACTTTATTTTCTTGTCCCGTGACCTTAAAACCCTCAGGTTGTTCCATGTAAATCTCTTCCTCTAGATTTCCATTTAAAAAGGCGGTTTTCACATCCATTTGGTGAACTTCCAAATTTCGGATGGCGGCGATAGCAAGTACCAACCTGATGGAGGTTATTCGCGTCACCGGCGAATATGTATCAAAATAATCTAGGCCTTCACGTTGGTTATATCCTTTAATTACCAACCTTGCCTTGTACTCCTTAGTAATACCATCTGGCTTTGGTTTCTTCTTGAAGACCCATTTGTAGCCTAGTGGTTTACATCCAGGAGGGAGATCCACTAGCTCCCATGTATGGTTTTGCAAAATAGAGTCTATTTCACTTTTGATGGCCTCCCTCCATTGAGGTCCTTCTGTGGAGTTCACAGCTTCTCTATAAGTTTGAGGTATTTCTTCAACCATATAGGTAAGAAAATCAGAGCCAAAGGATTTTTCAATCCTTTGTCTCTTGCTTCTTCGAACATTTTCTTCCTCAACCTCAGGTTGTCTTTGAGGTGTATCATTTGCAACCTCGTTGTTTGGTGCAATTTCCTCAGTTTCAACCGGTCCTGATGGACTCGGTTCTTCATTTCCCAAACATGGAAATATATGTTCAAACCATGAAGCATCCTTTGATTCAATTATGGTGCCTTTGTTTATTCCAGGATTTTTAGAATCATGCACAAGGAAACGAAGTGCACCACCAGGACGAGTGTATCCTATAAATACACAATCCACGGTTTTTGGTCCTATTACTAGGCGCTTTGGTGGTGTCACAACTACTTTGGCTAGACACCCCCACACTCGCAAGTGTTTGTACGATGGTTTGTGTCCTGTCCATAGTTCATAAGGAGCTTTATCCTTGTCCTTAGTTGGTATCATGTTCAGGACATAATTTGCTGACAGCAGTGCTTCCCCCCACATGTCCTGACTTATACCAGAACTTATCATCATGGCATTCATCATTTCTTTCAAAGTGCGGTTTTTTCGTTCCGCTATGCCATTAGATTGTGGGGAGTAAGGAGCCGTGAGTTCATGTATGATCCCATTCTTTGCACAAACATCAGCAAAAGGTGAGACATACTCACCGCCTCGATCGCTCCTCACAATTTTAATTTTCCGGTTGAGTTGGTTCTCAACTTCCGCTTTGAATAAGATAAACTTTTCAATAGCTTCGTCCTTGCTTTTAAGCAAGTATACATAACAAAATCTAGTACTATCATCAATGAACGTTATGAAGTACTTATTCCCTCCACGAGTGGGAATCGCTTTTAAGTCACACACGTCGGTGTGAATCATGTCAAGAGGTTCGGAGGTTCGTTCCACGGTTTTGAACGACGTTCTCGTTTGTTTTGCCTCTACACAAGTTTCACATTTATGGTTTGAGTCTATATGAAACGTTGGTATGTAATTTAAATTGATCAAACGACGAATTGAATTAAAATTAACATGACCTAGTCTACCATGCCACATATTTGAAGATTCAAGCATATAAGCAGAACTAGTACCCGTTTTATTCATTTCACCGACAACCATTACATTCAATTTAAACATACCATTAAGGGCATATCCCTTACCAACATAAACACCACTTTTGGTCAACACGACCTTATCAGACTCAAACACAAGTTTAAAACCAAACTTATTCAACAACCAACCCGAAACTAGATTCTTACGAATCTCGGGAACATACAAAACATTGGTCAAAGTGAGTTCTTTTCCCGAAGTCATCTTTAGAATCACAGTTCCCTCGCCTTTGACATCGGCGGTTGCAGAATTTCCCATAAACAATTTTTCTTCATTAGTAACCTCCTTGAAGGTGTTGAAGAGATTCTTATCAGAACAAACATGGCGGGTAGCCCCGGTATCAACCCACCATTCTTTGGTATTCGACCCAACCAAGTTAATCTCACTTATCATCATAGCGAGATCAGAAATCATAGCCACAAGATTTTCAACATCATTAACCATGTTGGCTTGCCGAGGAGTCTCTTTCTTCGGCTGTCTACACTCACTAGCCCGGTGACCCGGTTTGTCACAGTTGTAACAAGTTCCCGAAAACTTCTTTTTACCCACACCACCTTTGGGTCCAAGGTGGAAACCTTTCCCACTATTCTTTTTCCCAACGTGACCTTTTGTTTTGTTACCCTTGCCAAACCGACCATGTTCAACAACATTGGCCTTTGCAGATTCGGGACCATCACTCTTCTTTTGAGCAACTTTATTGTCTTCTTCAATACGAAGACGAACCACGAGATCTTCAATTGTCATTTCCTTTCGCTTATGCTTGAGATAGTTCTTGAAATCAACCCAACTTGGTGGCAACTTTTCAATGATAGCAGCAACTTGGAATGTCTCGCTAAGCACCATTCCTTCTGCATGAATATCATGAAGAACAACCTGCAATTCTTGAAGTTGACTCATAACAGTTTTAGAATCAATCATTTTAAATTCCAAGAATTTAGCCACCACAAATTTCTTTGTGCCTGCATCTTCTGTTTTATACTTACGTTCCAAAGAATCCCATAATTCTTTGGCAGTCTTGGTGATTGTAGGCTGCAGAAACAATAGAAGCTGCAGAAACTTGAATGGGCTGGGTGATTGTAGGCTGAGATTCCATTCTGAAACGAAAACAAGAGCAGTTAAATAATCTGTTTAAGTTTGTTAGAAATAAGGCTCGTAAAACAGAATAGAAGAAGAAACGGGGCTGCCGGTTGAGTCCTGCAAAACAGAAAACCGTAACAGTAAACAATATCCGGGCCTGTGTTTGACACAGTTCCCTTAAACAGATTCTCGGTCTGTTCCCAGGGTACACCGGACGGTAACAGCGGTGCTGCCGGACCTAAACACTTGCCTGAAACGAACTCGGAATGTTGCTGTGAAAACGTTGCTGCTGCTGTGTATAGGTGGACGTGTTTTTGTTGTGTTGATTTTTTGATGTATCACACAAGTATTTGTAAGTAACACCCAAATATCAAGAGCCTTGATTTATGACAATTTAATTGTCATCAACTCAACTAATTGCTTAATGAATGATCAATTATTATTATCATAAAACTGTAAAAGAATTCCAAAGGTTGGCCGGTTTGTGTTGTTAAAACAAAAACGAACCGGGTCCGATTCTGAGTTTTCGGAACTGCATTCGTGTCCGCAGGTCGCGCGGGCGTCGCAAGTCTAATGCGATTTCCAACCTCGAATCCAGTTTTCTGCACCCCCCCTGCGCGCGGGTAGGCCCTTGAGTAAAACACAACATGACAATTCAAACATGTCTAGGAGGTTGTTGCTTATAACCAAGCTTAAGTTTGGTCTCCCCTCCTATGTGGGACAAACTCAAACTTCAACCAAACCACCACCTTTCATTCACATTTTTTCCAACAAGGCTCACATAACTTGTATCAGTTCAATCAACTTATTACACTTAAATGATGTTTAATTTTTTTGGAATGTTGCAACATCATCAAACGGGTCAAGTACCTTTCTTGAAAAAGGTTATGTTATTTTTTCATTATTAGGGCGTATAATATTACTGTAGGGCTAATAAGTGATGTCATTTACACCTGACAACCAACAAGTGTTTTCTAGGTTTAATTTAGAGTGCAAGCTGAGTGTTTTTTTTTGTTTTTATGATGAACTCAACGGCTCATCAAGACTACTTTTGGTCCATAACCAAGTTGAAAATTGAATGCGATTTTTGGCGTCACTAAACAAAATTTTTACAGTGGACAGTTAAAGGATGAGTATTTGGGCATTGGCTCCGGTTGTACGTAATGCTATTCTCGGTTTGATATTTTTTGTTCCAAAGTGCATGCATATATGGAACTTTATTATATGAACTTTAGTTATATGTCTATTGGATTTATAGTGTGTTTAATTTCAAAAGTGAAGCTAAGAGGTACCCAATCTTATTGTTATTTATGGTTACATTTCAGATAATTTGAAGAGATTTCGGTAACTGCTGGTCTATGAGTATGTCTCTTTCGAGTTTTCATTTTGGATTGTGTTGGATATTTGGATCCAGGTTCTTCCAAGTAAATGTATGATGTGTTTTCAGTGTTCATGTCACTATCAATGCCTAAGTGTGATTGGGAGTTTTGTTTGTAGGTTCATGATCATGAGTTTTAGATATAAAAGGAGCATCTTATCCAGCTTTGCAAGGTTGCAACTCTATACACGGGTTTTGTTTGTGACTTTGTGTTGACATTGAGTTCGTGTCAAAGTTGATGTTGACATATAAGTGTTGACATTATACTTGCTATATTTCGCGCGTCGCCCAAATATAACACTGGCATTTTGTCACACTCCGACTCCAGGGCCCGACACGTTGCATAATATCAGCCAATCAAATAAAATAATCATATTGCAGCGGAAGTCTTTCGTAATAAAGACCACTAAAAGTCAACCCAAATTGAACTTTTAACAATGTCACTAAGTAAAACTACATACCAAGTAACTATCTAAGGACACTGCTCTCATGTGTCCAAATCGGGTACTAGCTCCTATGATGAGAGCATCAAGCATCTGATCCTAGCTAAGCCTCTTCGACCTAGCTAACGCCCTCGGGCGTTTCCTGTACCTGCATCACGAGCTAAAGGACGTCAACAACAACGTTGTTGGTGAGTCGTAACCAGTGACATAAGACATGTAAAACATTTAGACATCATTCATTCATTCATATATGTGTGGTAATAAGTTATCTACAAGCCAACTCTCCTCTAACCCCATATCTGATGGTGGCCAACTTTCATTAGAGCCTGTTAACGTATATGCCGCATACAGGAATAAAGAAGGTACCCTTATTGACCCTCTTTTGGTCACATCATCATATTGCCTAGGCTTGGTGGTACCTCTCTTGTTACGAGCAGTCAGTCTACCTAATTGGATCCAACTAGACGCATATACATCTCGAGACGGGGCCGGTAGCAATCAATGGATCTACCCCCAGAAGCCCTGTCTTAATGACTTGCCCTGTGGCATGTAGCCGCCGTCCTTTTCGTCGGACGACTCTTAACGCGAAGCTTATTACCGCGGACCCACAACACAACAACCGGACGAACCTGGAGTTGAGGTGCGTTGAATCACCAGGTAGCGATCTACTTATAACCACATATATATATGCGTACACACACACACACACACACACATATATATATATATATATATATATATATATATATATATATATATATATATATATATATATTCATAACATTTATAAAACATTTCATACTTTTCATACAAGCTCGGATACAGCCCCGAAATCATAAAACATATAAAAGAGGGGCGGTTAGACTCACCTCAGTGCAGTCTAAGTACTCCGACCTGGTGGCTAATAAAGGCAACCCTGTAAACATTTCATACTATCAGGATTCATTCCCCTAGGGATAATCCTATCGGTGTTTTCTCACCGATGCATTACCTTACTTCTTCATCATCATTGTCCATTTCGGCTCGTATCCGTGCTCTCTCGCTATCGGTCATCATAAAAATGGGAGAGTGATGCTTTTCGGGCTCTTCTTCAGGTTCCTCCTCGTGTTGCTCCTCAGGTTCGTCTTCTTCATCTTCCTCGTTATCATCGGCGTTCTCGGCCTCACGAATCGCAGCCCAGTCAGCTTCTGTGAGCCTAAATCTTTCAACGTGGCCTCTCCGAATTGTCTTCTTGGCAGCCAACCTGGTTCGCGCACGACGAGGCTGGGGTTCGGGTTCCTGTTGGGATTCATTCATCGCCCTTGCAGGTGAGGGTATGTGAGTGTAGTAACCCGAAGCATCGGGTGAGTGAGACTCTCGTGGTTGAACAGAACGTTCCCCTTCTTCAGTGTTGTTGTTACTAGAACTACTCTTTTTGGAAGACGATCTGCTCATACCAATTGCTCTGAGGAGGAAACTTTTACCTGCCATTTCCTGTTATTTAAAGTAAAATATAAGCATATAATATTCGTATCGTATTAATATTAATGCCTAGTTCCTTCGCCTTTCCTGACGAGGTTTCTAAGTTAATCCACATGACTTGTAATTATTTTCTTGCTCACACGAAGGATAATCGACAACTACGTTGATCAGGCGTATTTGTCTTATTTCCTTAGGTGTTCAATAAATATTTACTCATCATATTTCTTAACATCTCCTAGGGTTTTTCCTATCTTAGTGGTCTTTCGAGCCTCTCGTTTAAAGCTTAAGGATCTATGTGAACCTTAATTCGCTAAAACCATTGGCTCTGATACCAACCTGTCACACCCCGACTCCCAGGGCCTGACACGTTGCATAACATTAGCCAATCGAATAAAATAATATAGCGGAAGACTTAATAAAAAGACCACAAATACGGTCCCAAATTTAAACTTTCATTAAGTGTCTTAAAATAGAAACAAATATTGTCTTCACTCGATATGAGTGTGATACATAAAAAAAAACTAAAGATACTAATCCCAAGCATCTTCAATTTGAGTCTTCCTCCTATATGGAGTTTCATCATTCAACAGTCCTAGCTAGGCCTTCCTAGCTAATGTCCATGGATATTTCTTTCACCTGCATCACGAGCTAAAAGACGTCAACTACTATGTGTTGGTGAGTCGTAACCAGTAACGTAAGACATATAAAACATTTTGACATCATTCATTCATTCATATATGTGTGGTGATAAGTTATCTACAAGCCAACTCTTCTCTAACGTCATATCTGATGGTGGCCAACTTTCGTTAGAGCCTGTTAACGTATATGCCGCATACAGGGAAAGAAGGTACCCTTTCCTTTGACCCCCTTTTGGTCACATCATCATATTGCCTAGGCTTTTGGTACCTCTCCTGTTACGAGCAGTCAGTCTACCTAATTGGATCCAACTAGACGCATATACATCCCGAGACGGGGCCGGTAGCACTCAATGGATCTACCCCCAGAAGCCCTATCTTAATGACTTGCCCTGTGGCATGTAGCCACCGTCCTATTCGTCGGACGACTCTTAACGCGAAGCTTATTACCGCGGACCAACAACACAACAACCGGACGAACCTGGAGTTGAGGTGCGTTGAATCACCAGGTAGCGATCTACTTATAACCACATATATATATATATATATATATTCATATATATATATATATATGCGTACACATACATATATATTCATAACATTTATAAACCATTTCATACTTTACATACTTTTCATATAAGCTCGGATACAGCCCCGAAATTATAAAACATATAAAAAGAGGGGCGGTTAGACTCACCTTAGTGTAGCCTAAGTATCACGACCTGATGGCTAATCGAGACAACCCTGTAAACATTGCATTCTTATCAGGATTCATTCCGCTAGGGATAATCCTACCATTTCATTACCTTAGTCGCATTATGTGACTTCAGTGATGGCTTTAGTCCTTGGCATGATTATTTCACTCAGAGTGCTTTAAGCATCTGAGTTAGGGTTATCCTATGTTCTTATTATCATTTTAATTGAAAAGCCATATTATCATATCTTCGTGTTTCTCACACGATTCTATCGTTCATTGAAAACATATTGGGTCCCTAGTAATATTATATGACTAGGAATGTTCTTATTCTAAAACCCTGGTTCTTCCATGGACTTAAGTCATACATACATCTTAAATGAGTACGAGATCTGAGATGTTACCTAAAGAGTTAAGCAGAGTGGGGCTTAGGTACGGAAGTCTCTTTGGGTTGAGCAGTATTTCGACAGCACTCTGCCTTAATCAGTAGTCCCGAACTCATGCGTCTGTGGGAGGATACCGTTCACTATAATGACGGAGTTCGTGTCCCGTTTAGTACCTTAGGTGTATATATATATAACTTATATAAAATGGTAAGTACTCGAAGGAAATCTAAAAACGAGTCTTACCGAACACCGCAGATTCCCGTAGACGCTTCGTGGGCGAATTCGTGCTTAAACCGAACTTTTGGAGGCTTCCGTTACTAGTCGGAAACCCGTCGGGACTTCGTCGAGACCCCACCGGAGATTCTGGTTGGAAATGTAGAGAGAGAGACTAGAGAGAGAGAAGTTGGTGCAGGAAATGAAGGGGGGGTCGACCTCCTTTTATAGCTGGTGAACCTACCCTACGCGATACACGCAGGGCATGCCTCCACCTGTGCGCATCGCATAGAGGAGGTGGTTTTGTCGAAATCTGCGGCTGCCCCCTGATTTACGCACCCGGTAATCTCTGACTTAGGCGATACGCGCATGCCAAGCCTCCTGCTGCGAGTATCGCGTAGATTTTTTTTTTTAAGTCTTTTTATTCTCGTATGAGGCGGAGTGTCACAACTATCTCATTCATTACATCCACTAACGACTCAAGTGGTCTCCATCTCTTTGATTCACCATAGAGCGTTAGCAGTTGCCTTTAGATGGTCGATCGTATAGCGAAACATTGTCTTAGCCTTAGACCAACTCTTATTCACGCTTCCATGTCGCTTGCCTTCTTCACGAACATCTTTTCCGACACCAGTGTTATTCTCAGGCCTCGTTGACGTAATCATCGCAATTATCTTCTGTTGTAGTTCATCATTGCGTTCAGCTTCTCTTACCTTTGTAGATGTTGATGGGAGGTTTTGCTGAACTTTAGATGGAACTATCTATAAGTTTAAACTCGAATAGACTCTCCCTCTTAGTCCCTTCTGATGGACTATCTTGAGTAGCGATCACAATCATCCTTCCGCCTGCTTTAGCCCTTCGATATTTCTAATATCAAAATGGGCTATTACCAGCCATGTAATATATATAAACAAATCCAGGCCTCTAACGCGTTTGCAAGAAATAAGGTATCTTGCTAAAGGCTATTAAGTTCTACGTCATTCACAAATTAAACAAGTCTCGTCTTAGGGTCGTCAAAAGCAGCTATCGATAACACTCATGGGCCATGGCGACGATTCTTCATGGCCTTTGTAAGTTCCTCACGTCCACGTCTTTTAAAGCGCTCACGTTCCGGTTAAGAGTCGGCCTTCACACTTCCTCCTTGTGCTAGTTTTGGTGTCGACTCTCAGCCTCAGGCATCATGATTCGTTGCTGGTACCATCCTGGTTGTTTTCGTTTTCCTTAAACACCACTTGCTCCTGAGTATCGTCAAAAATAACGATACGAGCTGGAGTTTTATTCTCATCCTAAGCTTCTTCCGCGTCATATAGAGTGTAGGTAGGAAGGTTCATTGTGTGACACCCGAGAATTTCGAATTAACTCTGTTAGCAAAATTCAGTTAGTTCGATTAATTCGATCATTATATTACATTTAATTAGAGCAATTTAAAGGCGTTAATTATTGTGTAACTCAATTTCAAGATCCGATACAACCCGCAAATTCAGGTTAACACCGGTAACTACCTGGTAACTATCTTGTTAGGTTTTATATAAGTTTAAGGTTCGTTCTGTAATTAATTAAACTTGTTTATAAACTTTAAAACTAAACTAAACGACCTACTAAATTTCAAGGACTAAAGGTGTAAATTAAAATACAACCCAACCCTAAACCCCCCCTCACCCGTCTCCTTCCTCGCCCCATGATCGAACATACATCGACAACACACAACACTTCATCTCTGTCTCTCGTCATCTCCACCTTCTTCACAGCCGCCGCAGCCATCAACACCCGCCATCAATTCCTTCTCTCTCGCACCCTTCCACTGCAGCAGACACCGGGCATCAGACCCCTCTCATCGTCTCTCCCTCTCGCAGCCATAATCGAACCATAGGCAGTCACAACTATCATCTCCGATCATTCTTATCATGATTTCCGGTGAGTTTTCGGTATTCATGTTAATCCATACGAGTCTGATTTCGTTTCGGTTCGTTTCGGTTTCATTACGGGTTTTGTTCTCGGGTCGATCCGGCAGGTCGATACATATATATATGTGTGCGTGCAGTTGGTATGTATGTATGTGATGTGTGTTTATGAACAACCTGCAAGATGTAGATATATGTATATATGTGTGTGCGTGTACTGTTGTTTGTGTAAATATATATATATATATATATATATATATATATGGGTGTTAAAGTGTGTGTATGTGAATGTATGTATTAAGTGTTGAACATCGATGTATGTATGAGTGTGTTAAAAGGGTCAGGATACAGCAGTAGCAGCTATACGTGGTATGTGCATACAAATCAAGTACCCATGTGTGATGTGTGTA
Source organism: Tagetes erecta (assembly GCA_030867185.1). Lineage (NCBI taxonomy): Eukaryota > Viridiplantae > Streptophyta > Magnoliopsida > Asterales > Asteraceae > Tagetes > Tagetes erecta. The sequence goes on from CM061488.1 coordinate 64,199,004, forward strand.
TGCGAACAGGATGTATGTGGGTGTCGGTATGTATGTACATAAACGCATGTGAGGAATGTATGCAAACGGCATGTGTAAAACAATTTCTGGTAAAATGATAGATATATATCGTATGCGCTGTATGGTTTTGTCAGAGGCTATGTGTAAATTGATCATATGTTGCGTGAGTATGGATATATGCACGATATGTCTTATATATCTGTGGTGTGTTAATATATATGTATGCACATATATATATATATAACAGTGAAGGTAAAAAGAAAATATGAATATGATAATGAATTGCGTATGCGTTAGAACGAAAGTGTTTACAAATTATGGGTGTATATGTGAGTTCATATATGAATGACTGTAGTGAGTGTGTTTGCACGTTGGTGTATACACGTAAGGATATGTATGTGATCATAGGTGCATGTATGTATGGGTACAAGATTATAATGAATATTGTTATGTAGAGTATAAGTGTAATTTTGGATATGTCGACTTATGTTTGAATATTAAAGGCGATGTCAATAATTAATAAATTATAGCATGACAATTGGGTAGAAATAACAAATTGATTGGATGATAATTACATGATGAAGATAGTATGATGAGATGATAATGTATTTGTATTAGTGATGGTATAATGTGTATTAAACTCGTGATAATATATATATATATACATATATATATATATATAAATAAGTGTGCACTTTGTGGTAATTCTATGCATGAGTATAGGTTGTATGGACTGGATTTTTATGTAATGAATCTAAACAATTTTTTTTAGTCAAGGCCACGTGTCAAAACTCACTTCAATTATGTGATATATTTGTAATAAGACATTGGGTATGAAACCGAACCGGGACTACGAAACCGAACATGAACTCGATTAGAGTAATTTATATCTAATCATAAGAACTCGAACAGGTGTTGGTTGGACTTGGAAGTCATAATTTATTTTTGCCAATTATTGTAGCTGTGCACCCGAAGGTGAGTTCACTGAACTAAACTATTTACTATTCTACCCTTTTTGGGCTGGAACTCGGACGAATACTTTTACGGATTTACAAATTCTGTATGTCGCATGTCTGGATTAGAGCAACTTTTATTTTGTTCATGAAAGACCTCATGGATACCTAGTTGACCGTTAGTATTTGTGAAATAGCGGGGAAATTTTGAGTAGTACTACTGGGTTTGACAAACCCCACCCGGGCTAGTCGCGCTAGCACGACAGAAGGACCTGTCGAACGGGTGTTGAATGACCTAACATACTTACAGTGCATCCTGCTGGGATGTACGAACAGGCAAACTGCACTTAATGTGTACATACGTCAGCTTCGGTCAGATACATTACGCCTCTAAGGACATGTGCTGTAGACTAGCTACCTACAATGACATACTTAATTTATATTTCTGCTTGCAACTGAACATACTTGATTTTATACTTACTATGTGAACTCACCAACCGTCGTGTTGACACTTGTTAGACTTTCACTTTTACAGGTCACTGAGGTACCACGCACTTAGGACATGGCATGGAGTCACAGCTTTTCATTTTAAACATTTTCATGCATTACAAACCATGTTTTGAGTTTAATGTCTATTTAGACTTTGTATCTTGTATTGAGCCCGTGTACTGCGCATTTAGTTTCCATTTAATACTTTGACATTACATTTCGATTACGCTTCCGCAAACTTTTAAACGTTAACTCTGTAATAAATTTTCTCATTTAATGAGACACGTATGTTTTAAATTCATATAGTGTCGTTTGGTGTAACTAATGACTGAGATCCTGGTTTGTCACACATTTAACGGTAAAACTCCGTTAGTGGATTTTGGGGTGTGACAGATTGGTATCAGAGCCATTGGTTATAGCGAACTAGGTTTGCATTGCATTGCATTCTAGACTATAACTGTACATCGCATTAGTTGCACTAGTGTGAATATATTTGTGACGCATATACATGTGATTTACACGTACATACGCCTACACTAGCATTACATGAAGTGACCAACTTGTATTATGTGACACATTAGGGAAAATAATTTTTTAGGGACTTGCTCTGTTCGTGAAGTTTGAACTAGGTGTGTATTGGCTAGCTTCTGAATTGTTCATCGAAGTATGCATGAGACATGTTTGACCATGATTTTGTTCAGAAGTTCATCCGTTTTTAGGTCAAATTTTTTTTTTTGGGACTTTAGTTGAGATATGTTTACATTTTATTATAACCTGAAGCCTGCAACATTATGGCAACAAACTGGTACCGTACTGAACCTAAACATTACACTTTTGAAGTACCTACCTCATTATGGCAACCAACCGGCAGTGACCGATGCTTAAGGTACAGAGGTACATGAACAACAGTAATGGATTTTTATCCAGAAACTCATTCATACAGTGATCTTGACTTGTTAGTTTTGCGACCTACTATGTGCTATTACACGTCACTTATTATATGACACATTCGTATGCTATAACATGTCCCTTGATACGAGACATATTGTTAGTTGTAACATGTCACTTATTGCATGATCCACAACGTGCTATCTACTTGATTTGATATTACCGCTGCTTATGCACCTTGTACACTCAGATTGTGTTTAGACTAGTAGTCTTACACTTAGTATGAACTTACATCATACATGATACATGCGACCCATTGATACAACATACTGATAGCCTGTTAGTGTCCTATACATCTAGTATAGTCGTCTCCTACTTATAGGTTTATTATACACTTATACACCTTCAATACTTGATATGGATAGCAATACCACACGGACGAATGTACGTAAATCAAAGAACATAACTAAATGCAAGATTAATGTACCCGGTGGGAGACAAACTTGGGTGATTGTGTAAGGTAAATTGACGATTACGGGTGCGCAACGTAATGGTGAATTTACAGGTACATGATAATCCTGGCAAAGTCTGCCATGTGGGCGGTACCCGAAAAGAAACACAAAGGTGATGAACCAATCAATACAAACTCAGCTGAAACAAACATCCATCTCTAAATACCGCACCGTTATCAAGTCTATGCTTGACTGAACCCATAAAATCCATATACGGATGGTATACAATTACAATACAACCTTTGATGGCATATGACAAGTTTATCTTTAAACTACATATATTCAACCATATACACCTAAATTAAAGATAATTGAAATCTTTCTTGATGACACACAAATAAGAACTAAGATTTATGTTGACGAACCAAATAATGTTTCACTACTACTATAATTGTCCTCTAGTGAGGATGACTCATCGCATATATAATCAATCTGAATCCACCAGTTGAAACATTTACCTTACTAAAGTCACAAACTTATGATACTTAATGGGATGCTTTAAATTCTAGTCAGTATACTATGACCTCCTACCAACAGTCGATAACATCTTAATACCATTGGTTCTGCAAACGAATGTTAAACAACCCTATAATCTTTGGGATTCCATGAAGGGGTCTAATAAAGCTAAGAACTTATAAAATATATATATATATATAATAAAACTTTGGTTGATACGATAAACCAATCGCGTAATATTGTACATTCAAAACCACTCTTGTGAATAGATCCATATCGCTTAAACGTCCATGTGAAAACCCCGTAACATACCAAGCTCGCTCTAGAAGTACTTCACCTAATTGTACTCTTTTCTCAAACTTATTTTCTCAATTCTTCAAGATAAACAGAACTTAAAGTTGTTTCCGATAATAAGTTACCCAAAAAATAATTTTGACTTATTTTGTTTCTATTACTAACGGTGCACTGGCGAACCACACGTGTAGTATGTGTACGTTTTGATCTAGTTGGATGACTCGTCTCGATCCAACACTCTCGTTTATGTTAATTCTCACACCCAACCTACATCTCCACTGCTGTAAAACACGTTTAGGGTCTAAGAATTTTTTTAAGAACATTGTGTTTAAAAACATTTTCTACATTTTGTCCATCTTAATATACATTCAAACTTCTCTACCTGATTATTCGCGTAACAAACACAAGTTAAGCGTTCTCAAAGTCTCCGATCAGTGATCAATCAGATTCGAACCACATAAAATTTTAATACATAACCGATGTTAGAGTATATATTATAATGTTACCATTTCAATTAACATATATTCTTTTACCCCAACCGTTTGAAAGACTTGTAAAGTAGGCAAGAATGTTAGTAGGTGACAGATATGCCTTCAAGGTGCTGGTGGTGTGGTGGGTTAGCTGTGGTTACGTTGGGCTGCGGTACACCCTATATATAAACACTAACAGTACGTTGGATGCGGACCTGAAACCAAAGCAGTAATTAACCCGAGAAACTCTAAAATATCTATCTCATACTGTCACGAAACACCTGATTCTTAGGAACTCTAGTTAGCCCAACATTCATGAGGTAAACTACTATATGCATAAACACTTTAAACTTCCTTGCATCCCTTATTCATAGTAATAATAAAAACCAAATGTTTTGTAATTGACTCATATATATAAACTATGAATTTGAATACATTTCACGCCTCCAAGGGTTCACGTGATAAATACCATCGTCAACAATGAACCGCTAATACCAACTAATGTTTTGAGAAAGCCTTACTCATTACGGTCCAGGATAACCATTTTCTATTATGTATCATTCCTGGTAACACCTTTCATGTGGGTTATACCCCGAAGCACAAAAGTGTAGAATAACTCAACACAAATCCATCTGAACAAAAGTCTATCTGGAACGAAAATTTATTCTTCAGTAACGCACTTATATCAAGTTTATCATCGATTACATTCATCAAAACCCATTCATGGATGATAAAAACTTAGAATACTACTACCGATGAGAAATGATACAAACTCAAATATATACAAACTTCCCACATCTAACTCACCGTACACATTCTGCTATTGAAGACGATCCATAATGACCCGATCAAAAGATTTATGATTCTTTTGACAATTTAATAAGATTACACTACTATACATTGACACAAATGTTAAAAACTCATTCCCCCATATATAGATATGAATATCGAATATGTTCCATGGCAAAAGATTCACATGATAAACTCACAATAAACACATAATACCTCACCCACTACTGTTCAGGCTAATGACTTCTTATTTCATTTATCCTAATACACATTTGTATCTGCTAAGAAACATTATAAGTGATGCTCTCATTGTCATCTGACACTCCAAATCGAGCAATATCTTTCTTTAGAAGCTCCAGTTTATGCAAGAAATTCTACTTTGTATGCAATTTACCTCTTGATCAAACTATTTAAGGCGTAATGCAATTATCACCTAGTCGTTCCAAACCATGAAAATCCTAATAGAGGAAACTGCATGCTTAAAGAAATTGGTTAAACTGCACAACCCGAGTAATCAAATAACACGACATCCTTACCTGACCCGTTAGCAAACCAGACTGTTATCTCCCACCACCCCTTAAACATCTTGATGATGAACTCGAACACTATCACTCAGTGAGGCTTGATGTCAAAATCTTTGCTAACATCTTATTAGTTGAACTCTTATCTAATCCATGCGTAAACTAAAACCCATATTTAAACGGAATATTGTTAGATCACCCTAGATGACCGACACCATTAAACTAATCTGCTATTCGAATAGAAAGATAAGATTCTTGAAAACTTTCTTTATGAGAAAAATACGGGCGTATCATATACCCCCCCCCCCCCCCCCCGCTCATACTTCTTACCGTAACACTCAGATTTCATCAACATTAAAACTTATTGTACTCCAACGGATTGGGAACACCTCATGTAACATAGACACTTTCATTTTAATACTACTTCAGTAAGCAAACATTAATAACATTTTACCCTACATCATACAACCACTTATCTATCGACCACAACGAATCATGAATACTTACTAAGTTCCTTGATCATTCTTGTTTAATTCACGTACGTCCGAACATATAGATAGTATCAAAATTCATTCCTCATCTAATTTTAGAAGGTCCATGACATCCTTGAGACCGCGTTTTAACAACGCTCCTTTAATGAAGCCAAGTACCTACACACGGTTTACCTTGTACACAAGTTCTTAGTTTAACGATCCATATCAATATATGAACTCTTTAATCAGGACAATACCTTTCGTGAGGTAGGCAACACAGAAAACCCACAATCCATATAGGCTACACGTGCCTATACAACCCAACTCTTCAGCTAGGATCGGTCCTCGGGTGGCCAAATAACAACACAAAACTCACTAATCTAAATTCCTGAAACATACAGTATGGAAATCGTTATTTATAAATCCCATCCAAAAACCTTGAAATCCCATCAAAACCAGGATACATTAGATCATTTGAAATCCAAGGGTATTGGCCTTCTAGATCATTGACTGGATCAGTGTTAAAAGATAAACATAGTACACAACGTTTCTGATGTCTTTAAACTAATCAAGCTCTTACGTAATGGAACACTCGTCGTCCCAATCGATGAACAACTACGTTTCAAAAAAAAAAAAATATATTTCGATTGAAATTATAGGCAAGGAATTCAAAACACTCAAACACAGCAAGATCACTATAACCAAAGTTTGTTAGAACTTAAAGTGTGGACCAGAGTTTACGTATGAGTGTGAAAAAAAAAATCAAATAATGTACAAGCATCATTAACTATTTCAAATAACAACATCTAACACTAATACTATTAGTTAAATTTCGGGACGAAATTTCTTTCAACAAGGGGATGATGTAGCAACTCACAAAATTTTCTTTTCAGTTCAGACCTTTTACCGACCATATCCAATTTTCGGGACGAAAATTCTTTCAACAAGGGGATGATGTGACACCCGAGAATTTCGAATTAACTCTGTTAGCAAAATTCAGTTAGTTCGATTAATTCGATCATTATATTACATTTAATTAGAGCAATTTAAAGGCGTTAATTATTGTGTAACTCAATTTCAAGATCCGATACAACCCGCAAATTCAGGTTAACACCGGTAACTACCTGGTAACTATCTTGTTAGGTTTTATATAAGTTTAAGGTTCGTTCTGTAATTAATTAAACTTGTTTATAAACTTTAAAACTAAACTAAACGACCTACTAAATTTCAAGGACTAAAGGTGTAAATTAAAATACAACCCAACCCTAAACCCCCCCTCACCCGTCTCCTTCCTCGCCCCATGATCGAACATACATCGACAACACACAACACTTCATCTCTGTCTCTCGTCATCTCCACCTTCTTCACAGCCGCCGCAGCCATCAACACCCGCCATCAATTCCTTCTCTCTCGCACCCTTCCACTGCAGCAGACACCGGGCATCAGACCCCTCTCATCGTCTCTCCCTCTCGCAGCCATAATCGAACCATAGGCAGTCACAACTATCATCTCCGATCATTCTTATCATGATTTCCGGTGAGTTTTCGGTATTCATGTTAATCCATACGAGTCTGATTTCGTTTCGGTTCGTTTCGGTTTCATTACGGGTTTTGTGATCATAGGTGCATGTATGTATGGGTACAAGATTATAATGAATATTGTTATGTAGAGTATAAGTGTAATTTTGGATATGTCGACTTATGTTTGAATATTAAAGGCGATGTCAATAATTAATAAATTATAGCATGACAATTGGGTAGAAATAACAAATTGATTGGATGATAATTACATGATGAAGATAGTATGATGAGATGATAATGTATTTGTATTAGTGATGGTATAATGTGTATTAAACTCGTGATAATATATATATATATACATATATATATATATATAAAAATAAGTGTGCACTTTGTGGTAATTCTATGCATGAGTATAGGTTGTATGGACTGGATTTTTATGTAATGAATCTAAACAATTTTTTTTAGTCAAGGCCACGTGTCAAAACTCACTTCAATTATGTGATATATTTGTAATAAGACATTGGGTATGAAACCGAACCGGGACTACGAAACCGAACATGAACTCGATTAGAGTAATTTATATCTAATCATAAGAACTCGAACAGGTGTTGGTTGGACTTGGAAGTCATAATTTATTTTTGCCAATTATTGTAGCTGTGCACCCGAAGGTGAGTTCACTGAACTAAACTATTTACTATTCTACCCTTTTTGGGCTGGAACTCGGACGAATACTTTTACGGATTTACAAATTCTGTATGTCGCATGTCTGGATTAGAGCAACTTTTATTTTGTTCATGAAAGACCTCATGGATACCTAGTTGACCGTTAGTATTTGTGAAATAGCGGGGAAATTTTGAGTAGTACTACTGGGTTTGACAAACCCCACCCGGGCTAGTCGCGCTAGCACGACAGAAGGACCTGTCGAACGGGTGTTGAATGACCCTAACATACTTACAGTGCATCCTGCTGGGATGTACGAACATGCAAACTGCACTTAATGTGTACATACGTCAGCTTCGATCATATACATTACGCCTCTAAGGACATGTGCTGTAGACTAGCTACCTACAATGACATACTTAATTTATATTTCTGCTTGCAACTGAACATACTTGATTTTATACTTACTATGTGAACTCACCAACCGTCGTGTTGACACTTGTTAGACTTTCACTTTTACAGGTCACTGAGGTACCACGCACTTAGGACATGGCATGGAGTCACAGCTTTTCATTTTAAACATTTTCATGCATTACAAACCATGTTTTGAGTTTAATGTCTATTTAGACTTTGTATCTTGTATTGAGCGCGTGTACTGCGCATTTAGTTTCCATTTAATACTTTGACATTACATTTCGATTACGCTTCCGCAAACTTTTAAACGTTAACTCTGTAATAAATTTTCTCATTTAATGAGACACGTATGTTTTAAATTCATATAGTGTCGTTTGGTGTAACTAATGACTGAGATCCTGGTTTGTCACACATTTAACGGTAAAACTCCGTTAGTGGATTTTGGGGTGTGACACATTGCTACTTCAAAATCCTCCTTAGTACTCCTGCCGATTCTCTTCCACCTGCTGATGCGTGTCTCCTTCACATATCTTTATTCTTTCACGTCTTTTTCTCTTGTTCTCAATCTTGAACTCGTCTCTCGAGAGGGTGACTTCATCACCATAGTAGATACCAAAACAAGTATCAAATAAAAGAGATGACTTAGGCCTTCGAGCCTATCTCGAATTTTCATTTAGCTTGGTGATCACTCAATGTGTCGAAGACGTCTTGCTTCGTTCAAAACATACCTTAATAACAATTCATTTTCCTTTTCAGTCATGTTCATATATATATATATATATATATATATATATATATATATATATATATATTTATATATATATTCACATATATACATATATATATACAAGTGTAATACAATATCGTATAACTCATCCAATGCTCATGCCTAATCCTTCGCATTTCTCTGACGAGGTTTCTAAGTCAATCCATACGACAGTGAGGATTATCATGCTCGCACAAAGATAACTTGACAATTACGTTGATCAGGCGCTCTTGTCTCATTGTCTTAGGCGTTCAATCAAACAATCACTTATCATACTTCTCAACTTTCCTATGGCTTTCCTATCTTAAGTGGTCGTTTCAGTCTATCAGGTTAAAGCTTAAGGATCTGCGTGACCCTTAATTTGCTAAAACCTTTGGCTCTGACACCAACCTGTCACACCCCGACTCCAGGGCCCGACACGTTGCATAATATCAGCCAATCAAATAAAATAATCATATTGTAGCGGAAGTCTTTCGTAATAAAGACCACTAAAAGTCAACCAATTTGAACTTTTAACAATGTCACTAAGTAAAACTACATACAAAGTAATTATCTAAGGACACTACTCCCAGGTGTCCAAATCGGGTACTAGCTCCTATGATGAGAGCATCAAGCATCTGATCCTAGCTAAGCCTCTTCGACCTAGCTAACGCCCTCGGGCGTTTCCTGTACCTGCATCACGAGCTAAAGGACGTCAACAACAACGTTGTTGGTGAGTCGTAACCAGTTACATAAGACATGTAAAACATTTAGACATCATTCATTCATTCATATATGTGTGGTAATAAGTTATCTACAAGCCAACTCTCCTCTAACGCCATATCTGATGGTGGCCAACTTTCGTTAGAGCCTGTTAACGTATATGTCGCATACATGGATAAAGAAGGTACCCTTATTGACCCCCTTTTGGTCACATCATCATATTGCCTAGGCTTCGTGGTACCTCTCCTATTACGAGCAGTCAGTCTACCTAATTGGATCCAACTTGGCGCATATACATCTCGAGACGGGGCCGGTAGCACTCAATGGATCTACCCCCAGAAGCCCTGTCTTAATGACTTGCCCTGTGGCATGTAACCGCCGTCCTTTTCGTCGGACGACTCTTAACACGAAGCTTATTACCGCAGACCAACAACACAACAACCGGACGAACCTGGAGTTGAGGTGCGTTGAATCACCAGGTAACGATCTACTTATAACCACATATATATATATATATATGCGTACATATATATATATATATATATATATATTCATAACATTTATAAAACATTTCATACTTTTTCATACAAGCTCGGATACAGCCCCGAAATCATAAAACATATAAAAGAGGGGCAGTTAGACTCACCTCAGTGCAGTCTAAGTATTCCGACCTGGTGGCTAATAAAGGCAACCCTGTAAACATTTCATACTATCAGGATTCATTCCCCTAGGGATAATCCTATCGGTGTTTTCTCACCGATGCATTACCTTGGTCACACTGTGTGACTTAGGTGATGACTTTAGTCCTTGGTCTTAGACATATTACTCAGAATGCCTGAGCATTCGAGTCAGGGTTCCTATGGTTTCATTTTTTAAATCTTTTAAAAGCCACTTCATCATATCCTTGTGTTTCTCACAAGGATCTATCATACATATGATTCTATTAAAACATGACTCATTCCTAGTGTATTATCATAATATAACTAAGAATGTTCTACTTTAAAACCCTGGCTTTTCCCCATGGACTTAAGTCATAATAATCTTAAGTAAACAAGGGATTTCTATACTTTACCTAGAATTTCTGGCAGCGTTTCGATTTGCCCATTTATAATCCCGCTCTATCTCAGGGAATCCAACGCCGTTTACAATGATCGAAATTGCAGCGTGTTTAATCATCATCATCATTCTCAACCTATTCCTCATATACACACGTATACATGTGTCAATATATATACATATGGTAAATAACTAGAGAAATACTAAAACGAGTCTTACCATATTAATTGAGAGCTTACGAGATGCTAATCCTTATCAATCCCGAGCTTTAACAACAATTCCATAACAGCCCGCATACTTCACTGTGGCTTTCCGGAATGTCACATCTCATCCTATTCGACCAACGCCATAACCGTCTGGTATACCTTCGGGTCGGTTCGCGTATGCGAATTCCTTAAAAACTGACATACACCGAGAACCAATATACCATCGTGTTCGTTTTTCCAAAACGAACATTTATCCATCATCAAACTATCCATACATCCTCATCTTGATCGACATGCAACACATCAAGTTTTCCTGTTTTCGACACGAAAACTGTTACAAACTGATCAGAGGTAAAATCATACTTCCAGACTTCTGATCGTAATTTCCTCCAGTGTAAATGTTCACCTATGTCTCAGTAACCTACAGTCCAAATTTCGTCACTATCCAACGGTCGGATCTCTATGAAAATGACAATCTTTGAGACTGCATTTCCGGTGACGGAAATCCGATCAGTCTCGGTTTTCAACATAAAAATCGTACCTATGGATAAGATCTTTGAAAACTGAACCGTAGATGTGAGCATTCATGTGTTGGGAACAACATATCCAAAATGTAAACGTAGCCAACGGTTAGATCTTCCAGGATCCTTCCTGGAACATAGCTGTGATTTCATGAACAATACATGCATACATCTTAGGACGGTTTTCCGACATTTACACAACTTTACAGAGAGATTGAGGCTAAACGGAGCCTACCATTGCATTCGGGACGTCGAGAATAGGTTCCGGGGTGAAAACCACTTTTCTGGCCGTCACGAACCACCGCAGACCGCCGTCGGCCGCCACCGGACCACCGCCGGACCACCACCGGAGGGTGGCCGGAATTTATCCAGCCCTCTTTCTATCTGGTTTCTCTCACACCTTAAGTGTGTGTTTTTGTTGATGAAATGAAGAAAGGGTGGACTCACCTATATATAGGTGAGTTCGAGTACCCGTTACTCGCACCGCGTCATCCGGTATTGCGTACGAACTCGATTCTTTTTGCGTTTTCCAAACATCATTTCCTGGAATTAATATCGCTTAACTCAATAAATATTCTCGAGATATTTATTTCGTTAGATATTACGCATCCGGGGGTAAACTGACCCGGTACGCGTTTATGTCGTGTATTCAGTACGTTTAGCCAAATTAAATGCTAACGGGTATCGTACCTCTTTGGTACAGAAATTAAACCCGTACCCTCGGGTATTCTACCCGTTCGTTGCGGGCGCTCAATCCCGCAACTCATTCCCCAGCACGTTCCTCGTGCTATGCGGGTATCCTTACTCGCATTCCATTCGGGTTTTAAACCCGTTACCCATCCTAAACTAACGAGAAGGAAAGGCTATTTACCTCATCGACCGCCGTTCTTCATTCGTGCATAACCTCCACGATCACCATTCTTCAATCGGGCAGAACCTCAACGTCTACCGTTCTTCAATCGGGCAGAACCTCGACGCCCGCTAAGCGATCTTCGTGCGACCGAAACTCGAAGGAGCGTTCCGACGCAGGGTACCGCACTTACCGCAACAAAACTAGAGCTCTCTCTCTCTAAAATGTAGAGAGAGAAAGCATGGATGGCAAGAATGAAGGGAGGGGTGCTCATCTATTTATAGCCCGTAATCCTGTGCTACGCGTACCGCGCATCTCACACCCTCCACCTGCGCGTATCGCGTAGGTGGAGTGGTTTTGCAAAACCACGCGCTGACGTGGTTTGCTCGCACCCGGGTTTTCTCATCTGACGCGATACGCGCAGGCCAAGGCCATGCTTTGCGCGTATCGCCTAGCCTAACATTTCGTTTTTATTTTATTATTTTTAATAATAAAATGTTCCCTTAGGGGTCGGGTGTTACACATTTGGGTCTGGTTGGGCTATGTGATTTTTCTTGAATATTATGTTTCGTGAGTTTTTTAAGATTTGTTAATTCTTTGTTTAGAAGTTCTTAATTTTGTGCTTAATTTGATCAGTTATGGATTTATGGTGGCCCAAAGTTTAGAGCTGGAACATTATGTTTTAACGTCTAGATGTAAAAGTTAAACCATCTTACAACATAATTTATTTGTAAAATTGTTTTTAAGGTGTTTATCTAAGAAATAGTTCAAGGATCTTGAGAAGCGAGCTATAAATCTTTGAGATTCAACTGATTTTAAGCATATGTTCGGATATTAAAGTTTTAAAGAAATATGTTTTAAGACTGATATTTTCTTTTAATATGTTACTACTTAATTTAGATATGTGGCACTCATAGCATATATGGACTACATCGATCGATATACGAATAAGAAAACGAACAAAAGAAATACAATATAGTAAAAGCCACAAGAGTAGTAGTTAACTAATAGAAACGACAATTGCATTGTAAATTGTCGGTGAATGCCGCATTGGTGCCGCCGTATCACGCGGGTACACTGCTAGTATAGTTAAAATAGCTTGATATTCAAAAGTGTAATGTTTCACAAAAGAAGCATACCTCTATACATTTCTGTTTCGTTCAATGGTTGCGGTCAATCGAGTAGAAAGTTATTAAAAACGCTAAAAACTCCACTGAGTAACCGTTCTTTAAATGTAATGTGACTTATCAGCAGCAGCAGATGTCTTTGAGGCGGAGTCGAGAGTGGCACATCTTTTTGACCGTTCTTCACAAGAGGGAATTGGTCTTTCTGGTTATAGGGGTGCCTTTCTAGTAGAAGGGACCGGCACTTTTCCATTAAATATATGAACTAAATAATGATAAACAAATACAAACTTTTTCGTTAATGTTCTAGAGGAGGTATGCAAATTTCACTACATGTAAACTAAACCGAAAACATAGCGTTTTTAAATTTAGGTGTTAGTTTGTTTTTTTCTGCAAGAAAATGTCTGCAGTCTGCGGACCACATCTATAGACATCTGTAGAAGAAGAACATCTGCAGTCTGCAACAAGAAGACTATTTGTTTTTTAACTTCTGCAGTCTGTTGAAATAAACTGGTGGTGGTGATGGCGGCCGGGGACAATGATGGTGGGGGACAGTGGTGATGGGTGGGGCTGCTGAATGGTGTTGGGTGGGGGATGATGGTGGTGGTAGTGGACAGTGGGTGGTAGTGGTGGGGGGACGGTGGTGGTGGTACTAATGGTGGTGGACGATGGGTTATGGTGGTGATGGACAATGGTGGGTGGTGGTGGTGGTGGTGGCGGTGGTGGTGGTGTGATAGACGGTGATGCTGGTGGTGGATAATGGGTTGTGGTACTAGGTGATGGTGTTTAACCTTTCTCTACAGACCTTAGAAGATCTCAAAAGTGGTTGGTCCAAGTCTGCACCAGGAAGAGGTCGCACAGACGTTTTTTAATGAAAGGTCTTCGTAAAAACAAACAGTCTGCAGATGACAATGTCTGCGCGTGGTCTGCGCGACACAGACATAAGAGGCTGCGCAGATCTTTTCTGAAAAAATAAACAACACCTTAAACATCAAAAATAAAAATAAGAAAACACAAAAGAAGCATACCTCGATACATTTCTCTGGGGACGCTTATCATCAAGATCCGACATGTAGTTAGGAAGAGGCTCATGCTTGCAACCGCAACTTTTCCATACATTTAACTGAACAACCTATGATTAGTAGTGCGAGAGAAAGGAAAACACCAAAACACAATTTTTTAACTAGCACATATTCATGAATGGGATTTAACAGTCACATACTTTAGTAAAAAAACAAATTTGAAGAAGAGCTTGCTGACAAAACAAATTTGAAGAAGAGCTAAAACGGAAACGGATCAAGTGAGTCAAACAGGTCAGAAATGATATAAAAGGTTGAAAATTCATGCAGCAATGTTATTGAATCTGATGCTCAATTAACAACCTACATATGATTGTAAAATATATGGTAGCAATGCACATTTATATAGCTATGTACACATAACACAACAAAACAATTAGAGCAAAAACAAGACTTTATAGTACTATAAAGTGTATGACGCGCAGAATCAATGAATGAATGTTAAAAAAAAATAAACTTTGCGCATAAAAACTCTCGCGTAACGCCTGAGAGCTATATAAAACTAGTTAGTATAATTAAAGATAATTAGTTTTTTTATAAATTACTTATATGAGTTAAATAAACAATTACATGAGATTTAAGTGTCTAGCACTTATAAAATCCAACAAGTCTTTAAATATTAGTAATAATACTTTAACTAAGGAAAAATGATTTTATAAATATGTATGATTTAAATAACTTTTTTTTGAAGAATACACACACACACATATATATATATATAAGTGAAAGAGGCCCGGTTCGAACCCAGGTCCTCTCCACCAATAACAGAATAAACTAACGAGCCAATTAATATATGTTGATGAAACTAGGGTTTGATTCGTGTCAAATGTTACACCTATTCATAGGATGAGCCACACAACCCTACCACCACCCTACCACCACTACACCTGAACCACATTATTATTGCACCAAACATAATAAAAAAAATCTTCTTTATTTCCCCATCTAACTACTGATAATAATATTTTTACTGAATTTAACAAATTTGATTTTCTTGTGAAAAATTTTCTTACCAAGAACCCGATTATCAAATGTAAAAACACGGAGATATCAATCCTCTCAGTAGTGTACTTTTTCTTTCAAAGTTTACAAATCTAGCCACCTTTGCAACTTTATCACAAGACCAATTTGACAATGCGTTTGGGTCACCTTGACTCAGATTATTATATGTTTCGACAAACAACAGTCCATTTTTTTTACACTTCTTTTAAACGTATTTGTCAATTTGTGCTTTTGGGAATATATTAAATCACCCATTCACACATGACATGTATAATCTTAAGAAATGCTTTGATTGACATACCAATATATTGCCTACGAATGAAAGGTTTACACGAAAAAAATGAAATTTACTTTCTTTTTTTAGTTTTCGTCTGCCAAGGTGACATTATACATTAATAATAGAAAAACTTAATAAATAGTTGAACTTTATATTTTAGACTTTTGACACATGTTTTTTTTATTTTTAACTTTAGTCTTTATAAGTTATTATTTATAAAGTTAAAACTAAAAACATTTTTTTTTGTTGGTCTAATTTTTTTTTATAGTTTTGTATGTTAGAGTTATATTATGATTATGATTTGTTGTTGTAGTTCATGTAAGTTTGTTGTTGTTGTTGTTGTTATTGTGGTTCCCCGGGTTCGAGTCCCGGTTTTACGCACTCCCTTTTTTTAGTGGTTTACATGTCTTTTGTTATATTTGTGTTTTGTTTAAGAGATGTTCTTCTTTAGTTTTTAGTGGTTTACATTTCTACTTCATGTACACAAATAGCCAATTGAGTTAGACAGAAGCCAAATAAACAAAATAGCCGAAGTCAAAGCAAATCACCAAAAAGGATCTCAAGACCGGCAAATAAGTATTAAGAAGGAGAAGAAGAAGAAGAAGATGCTTTGATTAAAACGTAGACAAGATAGCAATGAGAGGATGAATAAGAATAGTTGAATGAACATTGAGATATATCAATCGGTTTTGATTTTATTTTATTTTTGAGAAGATTTAGGAGTAAAACACGTAGGATTCAAAAACATGGATAAAATGACATGGGTAAATTACAAAAACAACACTTTTATCAATTTACATAAAAATAATAATAAAATATTATTATTTGCAAACTTACTGGTTTTTAGCGTTTTCGGCAGATTGTTTTGACGATTTCTTGGCCCAGTTTGCTATAAAAACTCTCCATAACTAAACCCTAGCCTCCATGTTCGATTGAGAGACGGTTTTGGATGAAAAAAGAGCGTTTTTAAGGCTAGAGAAGTGAAAATGAAGCTATAGGAGAGCACAGGATCGAGGATTTGCGTCTAGACGTTCCGGGTTCTTTCAATCCATTATTTTCTTTTCTTTTCTACCATGTCCTACATTACTAAACTTGTGTTTTTGATGTTGAATATGCTTGGCTAAACACTTTAGAACCATCTAGGCTTTATGATGAATCGTTAAATGATGTTTAAACTCATGTTGGATTGATTTTGGTATGGTTTATGCTTAATTAAAGTTTGAATCTTTATTATTGTTTGATGCGTGATATATGTTTGCATTGATAGAATTGGTATTATTAGTCCACGTGTTCTTGGTGATTGTCTATGTCACGGAATAGGATTCGTTATAGTCATTGCGTTGTGTTGTGGCTTTTATGGTTGATTTGCAATAAAACCATAGGATTAATTATATTAAGAAAATTGGTAATAACGTATAGCTAACCTAGATATCCATGAGGTGATAGGTTGTTAATAAGTCTTGGTTGATTTATTTGCTAGGTTTAGGTTTTTGTGAAAATTTTGGCTTAGTATTAATTATCAACTTTGCTTGTTAAATCGAATGATTGGGTTCAAATGGCTTTAAGAGTCATATCGTGAGATAGGTCTTTAATGTGAGTCAATTAGACATAATCTGATTAGGTAACTGTGAGGAAACTTAATCCCATAACCGGTGTGCTAATAACTTAATAGTAACCCTTTAGGTTTCTTCTCGAAAAGGGTCGAGGGTCTTAATTAGAGATGTTTTTAAGTGAACACTTTTAGATCCCGGTTCTTTAACCATTAGTCCAAAGTGAGTGATAATTGAACTTAGCGATGATTCTGGCCTAGGTGGTTCGTCTTCATTTCTCTGTTTTACATCCGTCTTTTAATTCGTCAGTTACTATTTTTAGAGAGTTTCCATTTTTAGTAAGTTACTATTTTTAGTAATAAACCCCCTATTAAATAATCTTTCTAATTAAAATTTGTGTCTTGTCAGTTGAGTCTTAGTCTATTTAATTAACGTAGTATATAGAGTCTGTGGGTCGACACATGGACTTACGTTTCACTATATACACCCGACCGGTCCACTGCCGTTTGTGTGTGATTTAGTAGTTCGTCTAGGTTTTTATAAACATTAAAACTAGATATTTTAGGTGTTTATTATATATATATATATATATATATATATATTGCACGCATCACCCCTACTAGTTGAAAGGAGTTAAACATTATAAAAATTAACATAAAGGATGATTTAAGATCTATTCTTGGTTAAAGGACGAAATCTAAATTCGATATAAACGTAAAGAACGAAAAACCTATTTTAGTCTGATATTTAAATATGATTTATTACAAATTATCATAACTAATAAAGTGAAAGGTCGGTTATGACTTGCACTTTAGTTCTCACAATTTTAATTACTATATTGTCACTCTTACAATTCCTAACACATATTTTTTTTAACTTTAACATATTTAACATTTCAACCCCGACTTTGACTAATTATCATTTTGGCCCTGACGACTTAGCCAACTTACGACTTTGACCGTTTATTCTACGTTGACATATTTAGAACTTTAACCATATGAGTTTGACTTGGTTATTATTTTGACCTCTAAGTTTGGATATTTTTCGTCTTTTAATATGTGACACCAGAGGGGGCTTAGAGGGGTGTGCGGCATGGGCGACCGCACATGGCACTCGTTTAACGGGGGAACCAAATAAAAAAAATTATTATTTAGTCAATGGTCATGTAACAAATAAGCAAAGATTTAAAACCCACACCTAAAGGCTAAAGCCCACTACAACTAATTAACTACACATCTAAAAGCCCACACAATCAAATGAATTAATGAAGGCTGGAAGCCCACTACTGCTAAAAACGTAATTCACTAATTTAAATACTTCGATTTTCTTATGTTTATTTATCAAAAATTTGTTTTATGGTTAAAATTTTGTTTATATAATTTAGGCAAATTGGCTAAAAATAATCCCAACTAACACCTATTGGCCGAGAATAATCCCAACTCAGTTTATTCCCTCTAGTGGTCCCAAATCCAACTTTTTTGGCCTCGAGTGGTCCGCCGTTAAGTGCACTTAACGGCCGTTAACTTTTTTTTTATTTTTTTCGAATTTCAAAACAAGGTTTTTTGGATATTGATCGGGAGGAGTATACGATTCAATTGATGCAAACCTTACTTCGAACTGGTGTTCCAAACGACAAAACGGTCTTCAATCGGGTGTTTAAAACCTAACGGTGTATTAACCAGATATCAAAATTAAACCATTTGGAGCAACAATTGGAAGTAAGGTTTACATCAACTTACTCGTATTCTCCTCCCATCAAAATCCTTAAAATATCGGTTTGAAATTCGAAAAAAATAGAAAAAAAGTTAACGGCCGTTAAGTGTACTTAACGGCGGACCACTGTAGGCCAAAAAAGTTGGATTTGGGACCACTGGAGGGAATAAACTAAGTTGGGATTATTTTCGGCCAATAGGTGTTAGTTGGGATTATTTTAGGCCAATTTGCCTATAATTTACTCCGTTGGTGCTTCGGGTTGAGGGGGCAAAGAACCTTTTTTCTCGTCTAGCACAGGGCATCCAAATCCTCAGGACCGGCCCTGTGTGACACATTTTGACTTGACACCGTAATGTGTAACATTTGCCCCAAACCAAACCCGATTCAAATCCAGACCCGACGTGCCTCGGTATCCATTTTTAAAGTTCTCAAGTTCTTGAAATAAGAATGGTTCGTTATTTGTAGTCATTCAAATTTAAATTGTTAAATTTTTATTTGAATCATACTTACACAGAAAGTATTAAATTTATATAACTTCATAAATTTGGTTTAAACATATTAATAAAGTTTCATAAAGTTAGCTAGCTAGTGGGTTAGTTAAATTAGAGTATTATTTAACAAAGTAAAGTTAAGGGGTTCATTTTGTAAATAATAAAACTTATATTAAAACTTATCAACCCAAAATAAAACATACTACATTTGCAGGGACTGAAAATGCAAATAATTAAAAAAACCCATTTCCCCCACTTGCCCGCTTTTCCGGCCAAACTCTCTGGCAAGTCAGGCGGAGCTCCGGCAGCACCTAAAACATCATCAAATCAATTGTTTTAACCCAATTAAACCAACCTTATCCCTATATATTCAAGTTTCGAACCTGAATATCAAGTTAAATTAACAACAAACGTGCAAAATCAGTGGGTTTATCCACACTTACATCCGCAACCAACTCTGAACATGTTTTCGGCTTTAGACTTCAGTTTAATTACTTACTAGTTTAGTGCCCGCGCTACACTCGGGAACACAACATTCAAGTGATGCTTTTAAGGATATTCATGAATGTTCCAATCAGTTTTGAGACAAAACCGTGGTAAACCGGAACACATGATATACTTTTAAAATTAGACTTTTAGTATAGCAATATTATACTCAAATTTACTACACCATAAAGTGCTCAGTTTTATGGTATAGTTTATTGTTATTTTTAAAACCGTATAAAAATGTTATGTACATTTATAAAACACCGAGGTCTTTAATTGTATGTTATTATTAACTTTATCTATAAGTTTCATTTTTAGACCCTATCAATATAAACCGACTCATGTACACCCCTTGTAGTAGAGGGTTAAAAATATAAATACTCTTAAATTTTTCAAAATTCTCCAAAATATTAGGGGACCAAAAATGTAATTAGTTTTATTATAATATATTTTATATACATATTTTAAATAAAAATCATTATTGTGAGATAAACTCTCATATTATGCCACATAAGCCTGAAGCTTTAAAATTATGCCACGTAAGCTTTTTACGTTTTCCTATATTATATAGGATATAGCATTCAAATCATCCAAGCAACTTCACTAATCGTCTCTACAACTTCAACTTCAATTCTAAACACACGCAAATAGTCGATTGATCTATGTTCTTAGTTGGTTCTACTTCATAGACGATCAATCCATCTGGACAATTATTACCTTCAATTACCTTGGGGTTTTTAATTAATATTCATCGACGAGTGTTTCTGCACTCTTAATTGAATCGAATCAATCTCCTGGATCATCAATTTAATTCCGCAAACAACACTCTTCCTTTCTTATCAATCTTCAACAATTATTCATCAATTTAAGTACTTTAATACATCGTTTATTATCATTTTCATATGCTGATCGTCATGGTGATGTTAGATTTCATTTACAGATTCGATTTCATGATCAATTTAGGGGATTAGGGTTTAAGGTTTGAATAAGGAATTTGGTTTAAGAAACAGAAAGTTTATAAATATTTCGCTTCAAGTTATTTCAACTAAATTACTTTGGTCTGATGGTTTAGTGGTTGTATAATGTTCAACAGGTCACGGGTTCTAGCCTGGGATCTGTATTTTTATAGTTTTATTTTTTTTCATCAAGTCCTTAGTTACTAAATTAACATAATATCATTTGTTAATCAACTTTAATTTCTTTGATTTATGAAAAAACACTATACATGTCTTAATATATATATATATATATATATATATATATAATCAATACACATAAGATTATAAAAGTTAAGATTTTGAAATCTTTCGTATCGAGTTCTTGCATTTTTAAAACGTTGATCACAAAAGGTCAAATTTTTATCCAAAATTCTATAAAAGTCTAAATTAATTTATATTTGAAATCTTAAGTTTGGTAGTCTTGAAATTTATTTTAATCATGAATATTTATTTATGAGTATGGTAATTATATTTTTATAAGTTAATTAGTCACTTTCATAAAAAAGGTCGTGTCATTTAACGAATTGTCTATCTTTAATTGTTTTCCTAAAGAGATAAGATTCATATACAATTTAATCAATATATTACTATTACGTTATTATATATTTTCAATTATAACATTTGACTACTTAAACCAAGATTCCCGATTAGAACCCTAGATTTCCTAGATCGTTTCCAGTTATCATTTTAACATAGGATAATATCCTTTAGGTGATCCTAAGGAGTTCCTGGTGACTTTTTCAAGTTTTATTCGTTTTCATTCGATCGAGCAATTATCACGTGAGTATTCATAGCCCCTTTTTCAGTTTTATGTTTTGGGGTGAAATCATGTTTATTATCTTGTTCACTTTTATTCATTTTATTTAATCACCTGATACTTTAACCGATGGTGGTTGTAACTTGTTTCATTTACTTGGTTTGATTACCTGATATTTTATCCGATGGTAGTTGTAACCGCTCAATTATTCATTTGGTTTGATTACTTGATATTTTATCCGAGGGTAGTTGTAACCGCGCATTTATTTCATTTTAACTTAATCACCTGATACTTTATCCGAGGGTGATTGTAACAACATTTTAACTTAATCACCTAATACTTTATCCGAGGGAGGTTGTAACTACATTTTAGTTTAATTATCCGATATTTTATCCGGGGATGATTAAACGGATTTTCAAGTTAATCATTTTTATCAACATCACTTAGTCTGTGTGATTAAGTGGATTCTAGTCGTAAGATTTGATTGTGCTATATGTTTACCTTGTGTGATACTATTTGCATTTATAGTTTAAAAATAAGATGAGCATTGAACCCATTTATTCATTTTAATTATTTTAAATATTTTAATCATTATATATATATATATATATATATATATATATATATATATATATATATATATATATACAAACATATGTTTACTCACTAGCTAATACATTAGCTAAACAAATATTATTTTCACATGATTTCAGGAAATGTAGCTTAGAAGGATTTTGAGATGCTTTCACAAGTAGGATCTTGGACCTAATTTAATTAAATGCGATTATGTTTGTTTATAGTTTGAAACGATGTAAACTTATTATTTGGAATTATGAAAGGGATGTTAATATATATATATATATATATATAAATCATTTTAGCACAATGAGCTACGAACAATCTATTCACATACGTCCGCCTCGATGATTCCGCCGTCGGTCAGGTGTGAACATAATGTACGAGACATGAAACTTTTTTAACCACGCGCCAACGCATGTGACGAACTCAGATACGTAAGACCCGACTGTGCGACCCGGCCGCAGCAACATGCGGCCCGGTTATTAAGATGAAACTAATTATTCAAATAGTTAATTTATTACACTTACAGTGCGATAGTGTCAATGTTTGTTTTGCTAATTCAAGAAGCCAATCTCTTAAAAGATTCTAGATTCCGCTAGTTGAAGTAGCGGAGTCACTACAAACAACTTTGTTTCCCTTTCCCCCAAGAAACAACTTCATCTTTCTAAAACTCACTACTTTTGTCATTTGATGTGTATGATCAATGGTGCCGATTTGTCATTTATCATTGGTCTAGTGACTAAGATCAGTTCTACATTTGTATATATACCTCACTTATGTATAGTTTTGGAGTAGACCATTATATATTGTAACTAGTGATATTTTGCAATAGAGTGAAGATACTTCGAATGTACATTCTTGTTCATTTCATTTTCATTTACATTCATTGTATTTTGTGTTATTTAATCTTAAACAATCATCAGAGATTCTGCATTTGCTAATTATGATACATAAAACTTGTAAAGTTTATGTGTATAAGTATGATCTGAAGATGTTAATCTTGATTTGATCTAATAAATAGTTTTATTTATTTGAGATTATAATTATTTAATTGAGTTAGTATTAGATTACAATTGAGTTTGATTGTATATCTAGGTTTATAGGTTTTATAGTTGGATTATGATTACTATTTGTTTAGTATAAATAGGGGTTAGATGAGTTTTTATATGAGTCCCAGTTTATTTATCTAATACAAGAGTCGAACAGTTCGTTCAGTTTGTGTGTTTGTGTTTGTGATTTTGGGCCTGATTTCCAACAATTGGTATCAGAGCGTGGTATTGACGGTTTTGAGAGTCGTTTTCCGAGCAGGGGAGCAACCCCTCGCGGGGCTGCAACTGCGGGGAGGTAGAAGACGAAAGATAGAAGTTAAAGGAACATGAAAGCAATATCCATCTTTGATCTGCTTGTTCGTGAGAATATATTAACCAGAGGCGCAGAAAATACGAACAGGAGGAAATCAAAGCAGACGGCTTTGAGTTTGGTTCGTGTTGCGGGTGATAGAAGACGGTTAAGGTTTGATTTAAAACTTTTGGATTCGCCGAGTGAAGGTTAGGATCTTGTGAGTTTTCGTAGCCTTAGGTTTTGGCTCTTTGTTATCAACCTGGAAGTTTGGGGAACTGTTGTGGTGATGTGATTTGGTCAACCGTATAATGGGGAGTACCATTTGGAACGACGGTTATGACATGTGATCAGTTCAGTGATGGTTCAATAGTAATGAATTTAACTGCATTAGCAACTTTCTATCCAGGTAAGATCAGACCCTGTCCTTCCTGCCAAGGATAAAACAGAGTAACCAGGTAGGTTGTTTTTTGGCAGAAGTATCCGATCAGATTTGCAGATAGGCTGACGGTAGAAGATTCATCAAAGCGGGAGGCTTTGAATCTTGTCGTGTCTAGCAATGGAAGAAGAAAACGGTAGAAGTGACAAGTTTTTTTTCTTTGATCGGTGGTCAAGAATGGTGAAGTTCTAGGACCCAGGAAGAGGGATATCAAGATTGATCAAGGGATTGAAGTTGTTAATGATAATGCAGATTTGAAGAAACGGATCTTGTTTAAGATCCGGGTGGTACAAATCAAGATTAAGGGGGAGAATGAAGATGTTAATCTTGATTTGATCTAATAAATAGTTTTATTTATTTGAGATTATAATTATTTAATTGAATTAGTATTAGATTACAATTGAGTTTGATTGTATATCTAGGTTTATAGGTTTTATAGTTGGATTATGATTACTATTTGTTTAGTATAAATAGGGGTTAGATGAGTTTTTATATGAGTCCCAGTTTATTTATCTAATACAAGAGTCGAACAGTTCGTTCAGTTTATGTGTTTGTGTTTGTGATTTTGGGCCTGATTTCCAACATGATCTAACAACAATGAAACCTATTATTTCAAGGCTTCACTTTCATAGGTCTTCACAATCCACTTGATTTTAACGAGCCTTATAAACCTTTCAAATGGCTTAGTCATGGTTAGAGGTGCACAAATCGATTTTTTTGAAGAATCGGTTCCGGTTCTTGTTGGCGGCAAAGGAACCAGTTCTTACAACTGGTTCGGTTCTAGAACCGGTTTTTGGTTAAAAAACTAGAACCTACTAACCGGTTCCTAAAAAACCTATTAGGTTCTTAAAAAACTGTTTTTTTCTATGACATGGGTCGGAACGCTAGGCTACTGCAAATCTTCACCCTTCATTGGGCTTTCATTTAGAGTCTATGGTCATAAATTTGTTATATTATTTTTTACTAAATAAGTAGCAACATTAAAAACTTTAAATATTACAAGATTTATAGCTTTTAAAACATTAAATAAGTAACACTAAAACATACCGGTTTTTTCAGGAATCGGTTCTTCTAGGAACCGCTTTTTTCCAAGAACCGGTTTTTTGTAGGAACCGGTTCCAGTTCTTTTGGAACATACAATTAGGGGTGTAAACGAGCCGAGCTACTTCCGAGCTACTCGAAATCAGATCGATAAAAAACTCGAACGAGCCGAGCATTTTCGAGCTCGAGTCGGCTCGCGAGCCTAATCGAGCTTTTCCTTTATATGTTTTTTTTAATTTATTTTATAAATATATATTGTTATTAGTTACAATATATATATATATATAAATTATAATTAAAAATATATAATATGTATTTTGTTATATATAAAATACATATAATTAAAAGTTTGTATAAATTTAAATATAAATAATTAAAAAATTATATATATATATATAATTGTATAAAAATAATTAAAAATAATATAATAGAACATCAGACGAGCCAAGCTTGAACTGAGCTTAAAAAGTTTGTGACGAGCTCGAGCTCGAGCTTTGAAATTAAAATTTGAAACGAGCCAAGCTCGAGCTCATGCCTGGTTAAACTTAAACGAGCCGAGCTCAAGCTTAGAAAAGCTCGAGCTCGGCTTGTTTACACCCATACCTATAATTTGTAAAAAATAGTAAAACTTATTCAAAATCTAGTGTTTGGTTCGGTTCCAGTTCGTTTCTTGTAGAATCGGTTCTTCTAAGAATCAGTTTTCAGTCATTTGATCAGTTCCTATTCTGGTTTTTTTTTGCACCTCTAGGCTCTAGTCATGGTTACTCCCCTAAACATGAGAAAAGCCGATACCTATGAAGAAGTTCAACTTTCATGATGGCATTTTTTCAATCTGTCTCTTCGTACTTGACCTATATTACTTCCCTCAGTTCTTTGTCGATGATATAATAAAAATGTATAGAAAAGCCTGATAAAACAAAATTTGTAATTTGCTAGATCAATCTAAGTAATTTAAATGTTTGTAATTCACTTGCACATACACAACAAAACTAATCATTAATCACCCCACGCAAACAACAAACTAAAACTTAATTCTTGTTCTTAGATTTTTTCTTAGAGGACTGAACGCCCGCAATGTACATTTCAGCATCGATTTCATCAGTAGCAGATTTTCTTTTGCCAAACTCCTTTGCTTTGTTCTGCAAAATTTAACAAATTCCATCAGAAACAAAAAAAAACAATAAAAGGATCAAAAGAAATCATCCTGAACTTCCTAAAAAACAAACAAAACCTTTCCTCATACAAAACTTAATCAAAATCATAAATAGCCAAAATATTTATTAACAAGGTGCATTTTTAATGTGAACCAACATTAGTTTTGTAATCATATTTAATGCAATAAACTTATCATAATATATATGAAATAAAGTGTTTGTGTCAAGCCAATCTAATCAAACCCAACTAACCCAAACCCATATCCTGTTTAAAAAACTGTCTGAATCACCCCTTTTGCTAACTCTAATTATCCCAAAATTTAAAGTTACCTTCAAAGATGCAGCCATTGCTGCAATATCATCCTTACGGTTATTGTCATTATCTTGCATCTGGACTTCCTGAAAATTCATAATGAAAGTGTGAGATAAAAAATCAAAACAAACTAAAAAAATATCGATAATGTAGAAAACATAAATGCGATCAAACATACCTCTGGTGCTTTATATGCTTCTTCCCTCTTTCTTTTGTTCTCTGCGGTTTTTTCTGCCTGTTTTTCCTGTCTTTCTTGCCATTTCTTCGCAGACTTCTTTTTGTCACTTAAAAAGTATTCACCGGTCTCTAGTTGCATGTCAATCTTAAAACATTTATTTGAAACCACACTTGTTAATAAATCATTTGCACAACAAACTATTCAACACCCAAGGCTCATAAAAATAAGTCAGAATGAGACAAAAGGGTTAATAAAAAAAAGCTAACCTTGCTTGGTGGTTGTGGTGGAGGGAATGGTGTATACTGTTTCTTTTCTTTTGTCTTAACCTTCTTTTGCTTGACATTTTTCCTGATAAAAAGATAAAAAAAAAATATTGAACTATTTAAGAAAAAAGTAAACGTTGGGCGACTTTCAATCGGATCAACTAATATTTACTCAATTCTTCTTGAACTACATTTTTTGATATATTTTACCGGTTTGGCCTGTTAGAGACAAACCATAGCCTAAATCAACTGATTCAAATAATGACAACACTACTTAAAATAATTCAAAAACATACTTTTTGAACTACTTAAGATAAAAAGTAAACTTTGGGCGACTTTCAATTGCATCAACTAATATTTACTCAATTCCTCTTGAACTACTTTTTTGATATATTTTACTCGTTTGACTAGTTAGAGACAAAACATAACCTAAATCAACTATTCAAATAAATAAGATCAAAAATGACATCATTAGTTAAAATAATATTCAAAAACATACTTTTTGAACTTGGGTAAAAACCTATCCCAGTTCTCATTTGCAAGTTCCGGATTACTAGCAAGATCTCTTTTCATCATGAGTACCTATTAAAAAACATAAACATTAATAAAAGAAAAAGTGCATTAAATATATGATGGTAAAAATCTGTTTCTAAAAACTAAAAAAACTGAATGCACTCACTTTAATGTTATACAAGGGATGCATTTTATTCAACATACATTCTTCTACTATCCTTCTTACTTGTTTCAAGCCTTTAAAAGAGCCCATGGCAGATACTGAATTTCCCTGTGCATTAATAAGTAAATGAACATTAAATGATAAGGTAGAAAGTAATAGTTTGTTTTATATGAAAGAAACAGGATTTTGGTTTATCATTTTAATAACAAAAAGATCTGAGCCAAACCTGAACAAGAATATAGCAGCCTGTCAAAATCTCAAGTGCCTGCATTTTAAAAAATAAATATTAGAGATGAGACTGACATAAACTTAGTTCATAATAAATGTGTCTTCACAAATAGTAAAAAATGTAAAGCATGATCAAATTTGGTTAGCAAGAATTTCAACAGTTTTTTTACTTTTCTTTAATATAACATACACTATTAACGATTAATCACCTAGCTTTTTTAACACAAAACTAAGGAACTGTAAGTACTCAGAGACTCCATTAAGTTATTTAACCTGTTAGCAGCAAAGAAAACACAACCTAAGCCATTTACTTTCAAATACACTGGTTCAGGTATCATTGAACTCTTAACAGGTCATATGAGTATTATAAATATAATTAGCTAATGAGAAAACGTGTAAACATGGGTCAAAACTCACAAATAGTTATTATAACCTACTAAATCACTTAAAAGTTTAGATCAAAACATGTCACAAGGTCGTTCCGACCTGGCTCGTTCAATGAGATACAGACCTTTAAAGTAGAAGAATCTGGCCCAATCAGCCGCTGCCTTCGTTTGACAAACTTGTCCTGCAAATATAAAAACCAGCTTTTTAGCATTTAGATTTACTTTATGTGCTATTCAATCCATGTTTATATTTCCATCTTTTTTCCTTTCACTTGTCAAAAGTTTGATCCAGCATAAGTTTCAACTGAATGTACTAATCCTAATCCTAACTGAGGTTCACATGTGAAAGTTGGAGATCTAAAAATGAAAGAAGATTGTTGAGATTTTGAGGGGACTTCACAGATCTATCTCAGCTGCAACTCTAAATTATGAGTCCTTTATTTAATTGTTTAGTTAGTATGTTTATCTATATGAGTCACGGGTCTCACAAGAAGCAGCCACTCTATCTCATGGGATAGCTACAAGGTTTGCTTCCATCTCAACCTTCCCCATAGCCTACTCTATGAGTGGGACTATACTAGGTTTGTTTGGTTTGGTGGTATGTTTGTCTATACTTGAACAGGTTATTTGTAATTTTTCTTTACTATAAATAAGGGATCTTGGGTTAATGGTTTGGTATGGTTTGATAAACAATGCAGAAAAGTGTAAAGCAAGTTGCTCAAATAATTTAGTGTTTGCAACCTTCAAGTGAGGGCAAGTAAGAAAGAATGACTACGACAAATTTTGATAACAAAAACCAAATAAAATTGACAATATAATCTATTAACATACAAAAAAAAATGTCTTAAGCTGTTATATAAAGTACCTACACACATCGTTCTAAATTATGTCTAAATTTACGAGTTTGATGTAATAAAGACTAAAAAACCAACTCATTCTCATAAGTAAAAAAAATATTTGCTTAAGTAGTTTAATAGCAACAATCAATACCTTATTCCGAACTAAGCCACCAATCTTGATAATGTCACATTGCATTTCATCATTTAAAATCTTAAGTGCCTGTAAAACAACAACTCCCACATATAAACATCACATCAAAGCAATTCACACGAAGCAGCAAGTTCAAAGTATCCACTACCTGAGGAGCAGGTACACTTCTTGACAAAAGCTTAATCAAATCCCTAGACTTCACTATAATATACGGATCAATCGTCTTCCTTGTCGTAGAAACAGTCATTGATCCTTTAACCTAAACATCAACCAAATAACCTGTCATCAACATCAGCCACAAACAAAACCTAACTCTTATACATAAACACAATAGTGATACAATAGTGTTACAATAACAGACCAAATCCAGTTCACATGAAACCCCATGCTGTTTCAATGCACTTTTAACTCTAGGCCACACTTCTTGCAAATACTTCTCTGCATTAATAATGACAACAACAACAACAATTATTGCAATAACAAACAGGTTTGTGTGATTTAAACCTAATCATCAAACACATAACTTTAGCTGCTAAAATGAAAATACCTCTATATTGAGGGAAGAGAGTAGAAAAAGAGCTAACTTCAAGTAAACATGGTTCATCAGGAACAGGTACAATCTTCCACCGTTCAACATCATCTTTGTCATCCCAAGGCTTCTCCTTGTCATGTTTCCCTTTGTGTTTCTTCCCTTTGTTATCCATCTATACGTTGGGATTGATTAAGCTGCTAAACAAATTCAATAGCAAAAATTCTAAATCATGATCAGTGAACAAGAATTAAAGAGTGAATTTGTAGAAAAATACCTGACCGGCGGGATAAGGGTTTCGATTTAGGGTTCCAAAAGTTCAGTTCAAAATCGTCGAAATGGTGACAGGATTTATTTGAGATGAGAGAGAGAGATAAAATGGGCCATTATTAAAAACTATTGACAATTTTTTACTTGGCCCATAATATTTCTAGTTACTTGTAAAAAATAAAATTTATGTCGAGTTTTTTTTTTCTTGAAACAATTGTTGACGAGTTTTGACTCTGATAAACTTGATGTGTAAGAAGCGTTGTGGTAAATCTATGTTGTGTTTGCAGAATGAGGTTATTGGTGTTAGAGGCGGGGTTTTGATTTCGATCTTTGCATATCTGAGTTCATCAGTTATAGACCGTTGTACCAATCGTTGTTATAAAAAAGATTTTTGCGTGTTCACACCGTTTAATAAGAGTTTCATTTATGTAAACCAGATTAGACTAAAAAACTCAAATCGTCACAAGTGTGATACATGTTGCAACTAGGAGAAACCCGAGCTATCATCCTTGTTCACACACCTAATTGATGATTTTTGAAAATATCATCGTAGTCACGTATATATTATGTTGGGTCCAAATGAAGATGTCACTTTACAAAATGAGCAAACCTTGTTTAAGGTTCGAGACGAGTGAAGATATTGAGCAATGACACGAGCAAGCACATGTGAAGACTTTGTTTAATTGTATTTGTATTAGAATATTTGTGTGATCGTTTTGTGCTTAATTGCACGTGTTTAGGCTTATTGTAAGGTGAACATGGTATAATCTATATATACCATCATCTAGGTCATTTTATGTAGAAGAGTTGCCTACAATTCTATTCCATATCTTATTGTAACCTTTCTTATATCTAATAAAATTTCCTAGTCATATTCATTATGAACTTCATCATACTTTAT
Organism: Tagetes erecta; assembly: GCA_030867185.1. NCBI lineage: Eukaryota > Viridiplantae > Streptophyta > Magnoliopsida > Asterales > Asteraceae > Tagetes > Tagetes erecta. The sequence goes on from CM061488.1 coordinate 64,230,309, forward strand.
ATTGATCTTCATGACCATTCATGCATCAATACATGATTACTGAGATTTTCACATCACTGATCATAAACAGCGTTCATAACAATATCATATCTAGATCCAAACTCATCGTCTTTCAGACCTATCATATTATCCCATATATTAAAAAACTGTGAGTTTTAAACAAATACAATTTCAAACTTTTGATACAACTGATCAAGTCATCTTTCATTTGGGCTTTCTTATAAATTTCCCATATGTCAAATGCCAACATATATCACAATTACCATCAATAACAAAAACCCAACAATAAAGACCCAAAACCAAAATCAATACTTTTAGTAAATTACCTCACTACATTTCTGCAACTCCTTCAACCAAGATATATTTTCTGTTTAGGTGTTATGTTGGAGCAACATGAGTGCATTTGAAGACTTAAAAAATCAAAAGACTATAGCCTAATGGGTTTTTTTGTTGCATTGTAGCAACTTAAGTGATTGAAAAACCTATGAAACTAAGACCATAATAAATAACCAAGGGTTTTGTTTAATTTGTGAATCACTTGAAATCAAAAGGCGGTTGTAGAACATCAAAGATATAATGCAATGAAAACCAATTAGAATGTGAATTGCACAACATTTTTGGAAATTTTGATCCAAATTATAAGTTGAAAAATTCTCCTTTATATTAATAGACAAGTTGAAATGAATAGTGCAACAATTTTACAACCATATCATGCATAAAAACCCTAATGTACATGTAGTATAAGTGGTTCATTCTCATTTGTAGTTTTATTTATATTGAAAACCTTATGTTATAAACAGTAAAACAGTTTCTAGGGTTATTTTAGGTATTTTATCCATCCTATGTTAGGTCTTTACAAGTCTTTCCCCTTTATTTAGGTTTTATCCTCGAAACATGTCGGTCCTTATAAATCATGAATTTGAAGCTTGGTATGAAGTCACCGACCCTAGAAACCAAATCGCAAAACAAATCTATCGCGCAATGCGCGAGCTAGCACATCTATCTAGTTAAAATATAATATCAAGAGTTAAATCAAACAAACTTGGTTGTTTGCGACATATATAACAAGTCCTTGAATACTGATTGGTATATCCGTCTCATTGCTAATACCACTAAACTTACAATGCGTATACTTTGTCTTAAAACGAATCATCCTTAAACCTTTGCGTTCTATCACTAGTCTCCACTAGCTAGCCTATCATTTAGGCGTGCGTTACTCTATGCTACCAATACACTTATCATCCGCAAAAAGGCATGCAACATGATATTGCCATCTCTTGATAACTCTACACGATAATTTAGTTTTTCTAATAATTCAAAAGACATGATATTCTATTTATATTACTAAAACATGTAAGAACCCTAAAAATTAAGGATTTAAACTATATATTTTATTACTAAATATTTTATTACTATGTGATCCTTAGTCATTATTATTACTTATATTTCCAATTAACAAGAAATTAAACACCAAACACACTCGTTGGTGTATTTTAGCATTAAGCTTAAAGTTGAGATCGACCAATAATTAATTTTGTAAAGCTTTAAAACTCCAACAATCAATCGGTAATCTTAGTTTTAGCTAATAACTATATAGAGTTTCTACTCTAAACTTAACCAGCACATCTTTATCATCAAACCTAGATTGATAGGAACATCTAGTCTGATCCTTATATTACAAATCAATTGAAAATGGTAGCATTATACATACTTCATGATTCTATATCCTAGTTTATTAAATAAAAATTTAAACTAAACTAATTTACTCATGCCATCCTTTATCTACTTGTATATATATCATCATGATCCGATAAACTTAAACTTAGTATATAGGGCACTCTTGAACTCACCATGCTACACATAAGATGAATGACTCATCTCATGTTCATCATTACCTTATCCTTTCCTAACTATAAAAACCGATGCATCGAAACCAACACTTACTCAAACCTGGTCTCTTTCTTTTACATACATACACACTCCATAGCCACTAACCAACGTCCTCTTTTCCCCCTCCCTTCAACTACCATATACCACCTCCTAACCACCGCACCGCAAATCCGTCATCCAGAAACTTCACCCTCTTGATACCCTCTATTTATTAACATACACACACTTACACACACACACTCAACCTTCATCTCTCAATAGAAAGCACTCCTTAAGCCTTCATCTTCTTTTCTACAACCACCATGGTCCACCCTTGCACCGCCACACCATCATCGCGCCATCTCCTCTCCACTACAAACACTTCACCATCTTTTCTTTCTTTAGGTTCAAGCTTTCTCTCACTGGAATCATCAATCTAAAAATTCATGAAACAAGTATTAAAGATCATTAAGAAGCTTAGAGGATTGAAAGGTAATTTAATTACAAAGCATTCAATAAAACTACAAGATGTGTTACACTAACTTGAGTTACGTATAAATTTTTGTAGTTTAGAATTAATATATATAATAAAAAAAATGAATATGCATGCGGCAAGCCATGCATATTACTATTATTATTATTATTATTACTATATATTAATTTAGAAACGTTATGAACAGTAAAAAGGATATTTTAGTAATTTACATAGTTTTCTGTCATATCTAGCCACGCGTCTCCTTTTGAGATAACACGTGTTTGCTTCTTGAAAACAAAAGAGACAGATTTGCACCGTCGTGTCTTTGAAATCAAAAAGAAGAGAGAGAAAGACAAAAAGGAAGGAGAGAAATGAAGCTTATGAAGTAAAGAGAAAGAGAGTGGTCGAGAGGTGCTCGGAGGTGATTAGGTGAAGGGTGGCTGTCTTGGTGGAGGCGTCAGATGCAAGACAGAGTTGAGAGTAGGTATCTTTACATCTAACAGTGGATTCATTCAAAATGATGCAGTTGATTTTAGGGGTGGTAAAGACGCCTACGACATCGCTATAGGAGAGTAGATGACGGTGCTGACGACAATGCATTTTGCTTGAGGTAAATTCAGGCCAATTTTATCTTGATTTTTACTTGCTGATCTATCGATTGTTGTGGTTGTTTTGAGTGTAGTTGTTTCAGAGTTGTATTGTTGGTGTTTTCTCTTGACGAAAAGGTTAGTTTTTATATACCTTTTTTTCTATTTTTGTTTTGTTGTTGCTTTAAGTGCTAACATATATGAATTGGGAGCTGATTTTGTGTGTTTGTGGTATTGTTTTTTTATGATTGTAGCAATTGAATGGTTTTGGTGATTTATGGTTGCGTTCTCTTTTTGGTTTGTGTTGTTTTGTTTTTCCTTAACGTGCCATGATCCACAGTGGCCGCCACAAATGAATTCCGAGTGCTTACGACAAAGAAAATAAACCCATAGGTTCACACACAATAATTTTTGAATTAAAATCATAAGTCTACAGCCTCAAAACATACCAATTGTGCTGATTACATCGGGAGTCTACTCAACATTAAAGACATAAGTTCATCGGATAGCCTGCTATATATTAACCGTCAGAGATTGCATGTAAAAACCTTCGTTACTGTACTATTTACTATTCATTGAAACCTAACAGTCCTTAAATGAAACTAGGAACAAGGATCCAAAAAATACAACAAAGATTGCACTCACGTTGCTGCTGTTGGCGTTCTTCACACATTGCGATTGTGAGGTTTGTTTTCTTTCCCTGCATGCATGTGTTCTTCATCGATTCTGTTGGGTTTTTTTAGTTTTTAGGGCTTCTGTTTGCTATTTATGTGGCTATTCTGTTGTTGGAGAGTGAATTGGTTTGTTAATTTGTTGTTTGATTGTCTTCTGTCATTGATGTTGACTTCTGTTTTTAGTGTTTTTGTGTTATTGATTGCATCTTGCTTTAATGCCTGTATGATTTGTGTTGTTTGTTTTCTATTGTTGTCTCAAAAGAGATTTACATCCTTATAATATAATTGTTCTGAAGCATCAATTTTCATATCTTTAATAGGTTTGAATTATGTTTTGTTGATAATAGGTTTCTCACGATGGAAGACAATGAGATAGCCTCATTGGTAGTTGATGGAAAAACACCACCTCTGAAGGTCAGAGTATTGCGAAGATGGAACCCAGCTTTTAGAAAGACCGAGACATGCTTTTTATTGGTAGATACACGTACATGTATATATGCTTTCATATTATATGTGAAATACTACAACCGTTATTTACGTTGCATTTAGCACTTAAAAAAATTTGTATAATATATAGCTAGATTTGATATATGAAAGAAGAAAAAGAAAAATTGTTTCTTGCAGATTAATACATGCATGTTTAAAAAAATAATCAAACAGGGATGATTAACATGTTTTAATGGTTTTTAACTCATCCTTCCATTATACATTAATATAAAAGTAAGTGCTATGATCATATTCACAGTTATACATGTCAATGCAGGTAGAGAAAAAATCCAGTCCAATGCAGGGACGTATATATATTTACCCTTTAACACTACTAGACATGGTCAATGGTCCATAGTTCTTTTGAGTGTATGTAATTGATGATGCTTAGTTGTTGGCATAACTTCTTAAGCAAATTACTACAAAAATTTCAAAAAATCAAAGGTGAATTTGGGTTCTCAGCAAGAAAAGGAATTGATGATCATGGTTTAATCGTCATTGTTACAGGTTTTTTGCTTTCTCCCTTTATTTATCTCAAAAACTAATTTTTTTGTGACTTTTTGGTAATTTGCTTCAAGGACTCATTTGGGATATTAGCTTTGTATCTATTAGAATATAATCATCGTATAAACTGTGAAAAACAAACTTGATTTTGTGATATGGTTGTTGAGTTTATCTCATAAAAAACATAGATGCTTGATACTTCTAGAACTGTAAGGCATGAGTTTACAAATAATATGAATTATCAACGACTAATTACAATACAAGTAAAACAGGTATAACCAAGGAGGAAATGTGGTCACTATTGGGAAGCTACTAACAAAAAGATCAGAAGATTTAGCGGTAAATAAATACACATCCTTTACAAGTGGCCCTTAAATTTGATTCTTAAATTAACAAACCCTTAAACACAGGGTCAAACATCCACTGTTATCAGCAATACATTTCACGTGTCTGGCAAAGAATAGTGCTACACTACTTATGTGAAATGCATAAAAAATGTAATTCGTGCAGGGCCTGAAATGGTTTTGCAAAAAGAATGGTTTACATGAGACACCAAGATACAGGTTAGATACAATAACATTGTACCTACAACTGTTCCTAAAGTAATATATTTAGCTGCATATATGTCTAAAAGCATGTAATCTGCATATTTGGATTATGGTGTAACTATATTTACTAAAGTTGACGTCCACTTGCAAGCTCAAAGGAATGATAAAACTGGAGCAATGTGTAAAACCGACCCGTCTAACCATATCTTTTGCATAACCATTAAATGGTCAGCTATATGACATTTTGTAGTATGGCACCTATATAGTCATTGTACTCATATTTTGTATCTCCATTAAATAGAACTACTTAAGTTTTGTAGTCATAAATATCATATATGCATTCAACGTCAAACAAGAAACAATACACAATTAGCTCGCGCAACACAACGCGCGAGCCTGACATACATCTAGTATTGAACTAAAATTAAAACTAATTTATTTATTATAATTAATAATTAAAACTATATATATTCGTTAAGTTAATAATAAAAATTCGTTAAACGAATTACGTAAAATTTCAATATATTGGAAAAGCTCTATATATAAAGCCTGCTTATAATACTAAAAAGCTGTAAATATATTTTTGTAAGTTTCGGAGATTATTTAATATTATTATCAAGTTTCCAATCTTTACTTATATAGCTTTATTTTATACTTTTACATTAAGGTTATTGGATTTTAATAATCCGAACTCTAATGAATTGGTCGATATTAATCTCAACTTTAAAAATTACACGTGGCAGTCCCAACTTGTAAATTATTTTCCTCCATCGAACATTTTATAAGTGTGACACAAAAATGGTCGGGTAAGGTTTTAATGAGACACAAAAATGGTCTGGTAGGTTTTTTGAGTATCAGTTATAAAAGGCTCGATGAAGGAAAATAAATTACAAGTTGGGACTGTCAGAGAGAATTTTTAAAGTTAAGATTATTATCGGCCAATTCATTAAAGTTCGGATTATTAAAATCCAATAACCCTTTACATTAAGATCAAGAATTGAACTTACCTTTTGTATTAAATAAAAATAAGTATTTAAATTCTCCAATTTGTCATCTTTACATAAAGAACAATAAAAACGATGCACATATATATGTCCACGTATTTAGACACCTAATGAAACAATGCCAGCGAACACTTATATAAAGAAATAAGACCTAGTTTAACAACAACAATAATAATAATAATCGTCACATTCTAACAAACTACTCAACGAAAAGTGCGGTAACATTGCTAACATTATTAGAAACTAATGATCATGTGTGTATTAGGATTATGTTGGTGAACACATGTATCTAATAGCAAGCTCTCATCATTTACATGTATGGATACTTGAAAGAAACCATGTGAGTTTTCGTAGCCCACTTTCTTTAATGTTTTGGGTGAAAAGCATACTCATTTTATTTGACTTTATGATACGTGAGCTTTCATAGCCCACTTTCTTTAATGTTTTGGGTGAAAAGCATACTTATTTTATTTGACTTTATGATACGTGAGTTTCGTGGCCCATCTTTTAAAACTATTTTGGGTGGAAAGCATACTCATTTTATTAAACTTCATGATGTTGTATTATTTAAGACATTGTTTTTGCCCAACTGTCCGTTTTACACAACCATTAATTCTGGATGAACCGACGGATCGTATGGATAGTACTACTTGGGTAATCCCCCACGCACAGTGCCCTTTGTAAAGGAAACCAACTCTGAGACCCGTGAGGTTTTGAGACCTGCACGTGGTCGTTGCGTGCATATTATCGCGCATGTGCATACATTTGTGACAGTTATTGGGTGTTAATATTCGGGAACTCAATTCATATTAGATGGGGATTGGGTGACCGGGTACAGGTTTGGTTGTTGACTTATTTAATTGGCATCATACTTGTTAAACTCACATTTATTTTTAAACCTGCGAACTCACCAACTTTATAGTTGACATTTTTAGTATGCTTTTCAGATGCAGTGTTTGATACGTTAGATGTAATAATCGGAATAGAGTTTGCTATTGCTTTGACGATATATTTAGAAGACCTGAGCTGAGCCTAAATATATGGAAGCTACAAAAGAAGTTTGATTCAACATCTAAATTCTATTACAGTTGGGATAAATATTTATGTAAATCCCATTATATAGTCGAACAAATGTATTACGTTAAACAATTAATGAATAATGTTTCCGCTGCTTTGATTATTAAATACCATTCGTTACGTCTAGCCCCCTGGCCCTGGGTGTGACAAAACAGAGTGTAAAGTCTCGGAAATCTATGGATCTATCACAAATAATAACAACCTAAGAATATATAAGTGCGGAATCCTTGTATATTGTGGTGAACACCCAAATCATTGAGTGATACTTGTAAAAGTAATAGAACTCAGTTACAAAAAGTGAGAAAACTCAACCAAATACTAAACCTCTAGTCTGGTATCTATACTCAAATCCCAAATAGCAAACCTAACTGAGTACTTAGTTTTATTTATTTATTTATTTTTGTAAAAAACAACTATGCCTACTCGGTTTTGTCAAAAATAACTATGGGTACTCGGTTTTTATCAAAATCCACTACGCGTACTAGGTTACACTATTTTAAGAAGTTGTTTTCTATCTGGGTCATACTATTGACATAAGTGTTGTTTTCGGTCAAAGTAAAGCCTAAGAATACAACACATCCAAACCAAGCTTTTTCAACCTAAAACTTTACATGGTGTGTTTGTGTATGGACCGCATTGATCATTAACATCCTGCCCTGAGATCTATACCCGATCTTTATGTTTGTTGAGATTTGTGTTCTTAGCTATCGTTTATCTCAATAGCAACGCTATACCAATTGTTAGTCCCGGTAATCTTTGGATTTGTCACAATGATAACAATCACGTAATATTCAAGCGGATCCAAATAAAATATAAAGAACACGCAGAACACCGAACAAAGTATTATACTTCATCTAAAACGATTACAGACTCCGAGAAAAGCCAAATGAAAAAACCAACCCCTAAACAAAAAAAGTGAACTAGCAATCACAATATGAAATCTAAGTTCACTATGTATACTATCTACCAGAATATGAGAACTCATGTGTGTACAAGGTACTCACATGATGCACACAATCAGTTCACTTTGATCTCTGTCTCGTTGATGCGTCGTTCTAATCATGTAGGTCCTTACAAGATGTTTTATTTATAAGTAATTAACTTGTATATAAGTTAAGGTTAATTTTTTAAATTCAGTTTAAATAAAAGTAAAAACAGATTCACAAAAATATAAAATAAAAATAAAAAAAGTTACGAAAACTTTTAAAAATTTGAACTTTTTTTAAAATATGATAAAATGATTTAGAAATGCCAAAAATTTCAAAAAAATGAAAGTAAAAATGAAATTTTATAAAAAAAAACGTTGTAAAAATATTTAGATGATGGCAAAAAGAAAACAAAACAACGACATTTTTACCTAAAATTCACCTAAAAAGTTCGTCTCAAATTCACATAAAAATCAATGTATATTTATTATACAAGTTAATTACCTAATATTAAAACACATTTTTTAAGTTATTTAATTAAAATAAAATAAAATAAAATTTAAGGGATCTAGTTAGAAAAAAATATAAAGTTGATTATGTTGTTATGACATTTTCTTTTTAAATAATGTTAATTTAGCTTATTTTAGAAATCCCACGTGATTCAAACTCTTGAAGTGGTGGCTTTATTTGAGGTTATCTACGTGGCCTACACCAAAAACTAGAACCATTTTAATTTAACCTATTAGACTAGAATATATTGTCTTATATAGGATAGGGTGCTCGAAGTAAATATTGTAATTTTATATTTAAGTTTTTTAATGAGTAGAAGAGATGAAGTTTTATCTATACCTTTTAATAAAAGAGGGTTTTAAAGGACACTTGTCATATATTAGAGACACTTAAAAAATAGTTTTCCCGCTCACATTTTGTATAACATTTTTACTAGATGAAGATTTCAATTCCATAAGTAAATCATTTTTTAATAAATTCTAAATTAACAAGGTAATCAAATAAAATTTTTTTTTCTAAAAATATGTTACGCTTTGAATTAATTTGTTTTAAAAATATAAAATTTGTATTACCTATGAATTCATTTACGTCCTTAATCATTGTTTTTTCATAATGTTAATTAAAATCGGACAAATTGCATTCAATTGTTCCAAAAATATTCAACATTGCAAAATGTAATGTTTTTAATCAATGCGTCTATATTGATAAGTCAAAGTCTTAATGAGATCCTTGCCAAATATAAACGTGTCTATTGTTCACATAAGATAAAAAAAATTTTAATTGTTGTATGTAGTTCGTTTTTTAGCTTTAACAGACCTTTATTTAACGTGATAATATGCAACTTATTTTAAATGTTTCTTTTTTCTAAAGGAAATATTCATAAAACAAATAAACTTTATATTTTGTTCCAATTAATTAGGTCAGCTAAATTTTGTTTTGTTTCAATTAGATAACTTCAGTTTAAAGTGTGTTCTATGAACTCCTAGGTAATTAACTTTATAATAGGTAAACACTGGTAATTAAATTTATAATAGCTAAACACTGATTTTAGTTGAATTTGAGACACGTTTTGTGTTTTTTTTCTGCTATCAACTATATTCCATAGTTTTTTATATGTTTTTTCTGCCACCAATTTTTTTGGGACATATTTTGTGAATTTGGGACCCGTTTTTTTGCCATCATTTGTTTTTTATAAAAATTTCACAAGTTTTTAAATTTTTTTCAATTTCTAAAGAAAATGGCACTTTTTTAGACTTTTTTTTAAATTTATGAAAAATTTTGAAGTTTTTTTTTTTAATTTTTTTTGGAAATATTTGTTATATTTTATTCAAATTGAATGTTACAAGGATTGACAGTTGGTGGTGGAAATTAGAAACAATTGTTCTTTAAGTTGTCCATTCGGAAGTTAATGTTTACATATTACAAGTTAATTACCTAAGATTGAAACACGTTTTAAAGTTAAGTTATCTAATTGAAACAAATAAAGTTTGAGTGACTTAATTAAAAAAATAAAAATGAAACTTAGTTATTTTTATCTGTTTTCTATGTCCCTACCCGTGTAACACACGTCCATAAAACTAGTTATGGTATTATAGCACTCTGTGATAACCTAAAAAACCCATATTTTCTGTGGCCTTCTTCTCCCTCTATCATAATAGTCTGATACGCATCATTCTTCCTTTCTCACAACTTCCGAACAACCACCTGGTAGGGGTATAAGGATGAAGCTACCTACAACAATCCTATGATGATCAGACAATATCAAACTCCTGCTACAAAGTCTAAGTTGATTACATAAAAAAATTGTTGAATTATGTGTGAAACACTGTAGCTGCTGAAAGACGGTTTTCAGTAGTCCATTCCACCAACTGAAGATCTTCAAGAGGAACAAGTGTGTCAGAGCTGAATGTTAGTGGAGACACTACAAATTTAGCATCTGCTGAAGATCTGCTACAAGTTTTCCCCTTTGTACTGTCCAATAGATCGATTTCATATTCATGGTATGTCGTGTTATTAATAGATCAATGGTTGTAGTTTGTCATTAATCATTTTGTCTAGAATAGATGGTTAGGATCTGTTCTAGAGTAGTATGTAAATCACACTTGTATACTTTATGTGGTTAATCATTTGTATTGTAATTTGTGCACATTTGCAATATAAAGGAAGAATACTTTGAAAGTTATCGTATAATGTTTTCACCGTTCTATTGATTTTTCATTGTATTGAGTGTTTGTGTAATAATATCACAAGGATTCTGCACTTGTGATCATAATGATTTAACAGAACTTGTTTAGTAGGATCCAACAAGTGGTATAAGAGCTTTGGCTCTTGGTTTGTTTAATTCTCTTCAAACAATCATATTGTTTTCTGCAAATCAAAGATCTCACACTTTGTTCATCCACAATCTTACAAATGGGTAGTTCTAGTACTGTTTTTTTAGCTGCGAGCATGCAACTCTTGTTGTTTTCAAGCATGGTTTGAAAAATGGTACTCAAACTAAGCCTCACATGTTATCCTAATTAAGTAATTGGAAGATTTCTGTTGAGTAAGGTCATTTTACCCCCAATCCCCCATAGTGGTTGTTGTTTATGAATTAGGTAAAATGACATCTAAAGAACACTCAAATTATTCTGAAGAAGACAACAAGAAAATAGAGTCCGACTCAAAGGCTCTATGGTTTCTAAATGAGTATCCCCAAACACCATAACATATGGCTTCAAGAACTATAAGTCAGCTAAGGGTCTTTGGATGCTCTAAAATCAAGATATTAAGAAAATGAAGAACTCAAAGAGAACAAGAGATATGTTCTTAAACCAAATATTTGATAACTTCAATCACTTTCCTCATGAAACCATGACTGGTACATATCTTATCTTTATTGAGTTGATGGATGCAATTTAAGAAGCCCAAATCGTCTTTCATAACAATGATGTGATCCCTAAAGTTCATGTTATATCTTCCAAAAGCATGGACCATATACACTTTGGCCATAAGAAAAACCGAAAATATGATAAACATTACCTTGAAAAACTTTATGGGACGTTGAGTGCATACTAGATGGAGATTAGGTAGATTAGTAAGTAGATATAATCCAGTTAGATCCCCTGTTCATGAACCAAGCTATCAATCACCTATTGTTAGCTATCAAATGCCACTAATCACTTACCTTCAATCTCCAACTGCATCCATGTGGTATGAGGCATCTTGCTTGTTACTCTTTTTTTATGTTTTTTATTAAGTCGAACAAGGAAAGGTAGAGAACAAAATTAATTATTTTCTTTTTATCGTTTCAATTTTTCGTTTTGCTATTATCATGGTAGTGGGAGCGCTAACAGTAAGCCAGCCAAAGCTTCAGTTAGAGCTTCCAAACATTGGGTTTAAAGAACCAATATTTCATGTGTCAAATTCTCTCCAAAGGACTATCTACTTTATTCAGAAAGTGTTTGTTCTAAGGTTATTTTAGGATTCGTTAGTTTGGGCCAATGGGAGCCGGTAGATGCAGATAATTAGTTAGATGCAAACATAGTCGTGACTGGTGTGTTGAAGCTCAAGGGAGCTTCAATGGACCTTCAGGTTAACTGATGAACTAGTGGTAAGGAAGATTACAAGAGGTACAATAAGATGAAGATAGTAGAGAGTAATTCGAGCGTTCAAGTGTGAGATTGATAGGTGTGTAGGCTTGTTAGTGGTAGTCAACCCTAATGAGTGTTCTACTTTTATACATGGGTTTGGGCCTAACTTGGGGATCAGGTTTCTTAACCCTATATTTACCTCTATATATTGGTATATTGTACTTGTAATTCATTGAGCACCTGAATAATAATATTCCTGGGTGCAGTAAAGTGGACATGTATCACACCGACCGAACCGCTATAAATCATGGTGTCTCGTGTGCGTTATTACTCATGAGTGTTTATTCAGTTTCATGAGTCTTCTAAATCCCAACAACTCTTGCCTGTACTCTTATGACACTGTAGGGCTCGCTTCAAATCAGAGAACCTAAATGAGTGATATTTAGAAGAGGTTATTGTGAATGAAGTCAAAATTCACACCTTGGTGTGGCAAAATTTGACGACGACCGGATTTTGTTCTTGTAAAACTTTGTTAGAGACAAAAAGTTGAACTGCTAATATTAGACAAAGACACACGTAGCTACAGCTTCTAATGTTGTATATAAAGAAATTTTTTAAAAACTTCTAAATATTTTATAGTTTTTATATGTAATTCTTATTTTCTGTGTTAACAACCCATTTGTATAGACTTATGTATAAGTTCGAAGTATTAGCATATCTAGGGATGAGCTTTTGGTACCGAGTACCGGTACCAGTACCGGTACCGTCCTGGTACCGTACCGACTTAGCAATATCGGTACCGGTACCCACTTTTCCTGAAACTCGGTACCGGTACCGCCTAGTACCGGTACCGGTACTTTACCGGTTAGTACCACGTTGGTACCGGTTTAGTAAAAACTAGTTTTTTTAGTATATTTTATATAATTTGAGATGCTATGAATGTTGTGTATTATATGCTTAATGTTATAAAGTGTTTTCTTTACAACTTTGAGTCATTTTATAATCTTTTTTAGATTATTAACTTTAAATTTAATGAAGTTGATATGATTTTTAATTAATTTATACTATATTTCATTTCTTTTGTTATATTCAAGTATAGTTATATTAAAAAGTATAAAATTAAACCGAAATAAGCGAATAAATTTTATTAAAAAATAATAAAACATGAAACCGGTACCAACGTGGTACCAGTACCGAAATACCGGTATCGTCCCGGTACCGTCCCGTTAAATTCGATACCGGTACCCACTTTTCTTAAAACTCGGTACCGGTACTAGGCGGTACCGGTACTGGACGGTACCGGTATCGGGCGGTACCGGTACCCGTCCTGATCTCATCCCTAAGCATATCCACTCGAATCTTCTGTCATGTTACATATGCTAAAATTGAGAGAAGATTATTATTATTTCTTTTAAAACAACGTTTATTCTACTTTAAGAGGTATATTCTTTCACAAAGAAAAGTTTAAAATATAAAGCAAATAATTTGTTTTAGAGGTGGTAATAGATCTAACAAATCAATGGTTCATATTAGTGATAACTTTTTTACGCATGAAATAATAATGAAAGGTGTTGCTAACAAAAGTAATAATAATGAAAGGGTTTAAAGGGGTAACTAGGGGTGTAAATGACTCAAGCCGGCTCGCAAGCTACTCGAGATCGACTCGGTAAAAAGCTCGTTCGAGTCGAGCCTTAACGAGCTCGAGCTCGATTTCGAGCCTAAAATAATGTTCGTTTTGTTATCGAGCTCGAGCTCGAGCTTTGCATTCAAAACTCGTCGAGCCTTATCGAGCCTTAACGAGCTTTTTGTTTATATGTTTTTATTTAGTTTTATAAATATTATTTAAATATATATTCATAAATATAACTAAAAATTATGATAAAAAAAGATTAAATAATATGTATCTCTTATATATAAGAGGTATGATTATAATTATATATAAATTTAAATATAAAAAATTATATATTAAATAGTTAAATACTAAACGAGCCGAGCCCGAGCCGAGCTCGAGCTTGAAAACTTTCTGATGAGCCGAGCTCGAGCTTTGGAATTAAAGCTCGAAACGAGTCGAGCTCGAGCTCGAGCTTTGTTAAAACTAAAACGAGTCGAGCTCGAGCCTTAACGAGCTCGGGCTCGGCTCGGCTCGTTTACACCCCTAGGGGTAACTTTGGTAATGTATAACTTTTTTTTAATTTTTCAAATTCGTTGTTTTAACTCGTGCAGTTTTTTATATTAGAGCATTCACATTGGAGTAATCAAATGTTTATGAGTGGGGTTTTATATTTTAGGGGGTTGTTGTGAGTGGAGGAAAGAGAAAAATTTAATGGTGGAGGAGAGAGAAACTCTATATGTGTTAAGCTACTTTTCATCCCCTATAATTTTTTAATGATTTTAAAAGTGGTTGTGAGTGGATGAGTGAGAAACTGAAATGAAAAAGGTAAAAGAAATTATTATTTAATTAGAAGGAGATAGAAAAAAATAATTGTTCTTAGTGTAATTATAAGGATGGAGATAGTTCTTCCATTGTGAATGCTCTTAGTCTTTTTAAAAAGTTCACAAAAAATCAAGCTTATTATTCTCTTTATTTGAGAAAAGTCCTCCTTTACATAAAGTCTTCCTTTACGTTTTTCAAATGGGCTAAATGCATATTTCCCACCTTCAAAACACTTTAAATGCATATTTACCAAGCCAAAAAAATCAATTGCATATTTCCCCTTATAAACAACTTTAATTTGCAAATATATCTATTTTTAATAAGGTCATTTAGTTAACATTAGGTATATATGCAATTAATTTTTTTAGTTGGGGAAATATGCAATTATAGGGTGTTTATAGGGGAAAATATGCAATTGAATCTTTTTAAAACGTCTACTTCAGTAATGCTAGTACATTGTTTGTATAACTTGTACAAACATAACCAAGTTTTGATTTTGTTCCGATTAAGTTACTCAAACTTTGTATTGTCTCAATTGGGTAACTTAACTTTAAGTTTTGTTCCAATTAAGTCACTTAAACTTTGTTTTGTTTCAATTAGGTAACTTATCTTTAAATTTTGTTCCAATTAAGTCATTCAAACTTTGTTTTCTTTCAATTAAATAACCTAAATATACTTTAATGTTTAAATCATATATATGTGAAAATTTTTTATCGAAAAACATTTTTACTTTTAAAAATTGAAGCCTTTTAGAAATTCTAAAAAACTTAAAATAATGCAAAAATATTATTTTTGTTATAATTTGAATATTAAAACTCATTTTTTTACATGTTATCCAAGTTAATTATTTAGGATTAGAACATTTTCCTAAACTTAAGTTATCTAATTGAAACAAAACAAAGTTAAGTGACTTAATTATAACAATACTTAAAGATAAGTTACCTAATTGAAACAAAACAAAGTTTGAGTGACTTAATTGGAACAAAATCAAAACTTGGTTATGTTTATGTAACATTTTCCCTTATTAAATAAGTTGAGTAATTATCGTATTTACTTTTGTAATTATCATATGACTTGAGTAATAGTAGTGGTTGTTATTAGGTTTAACTCTTTCGGGTTTGAAGTTAATAAGGTCAAGTTGGTAAGGTTTTAAATAAAAAAACTCTCCTTTAATCCGACCCTATTAAGATTTGGGTTTGTAGGGTTTCGGTTAGCCGAGTCTTAGGATAATATGATCAGGCTAGTAGAGTTGTAACATAAGGCTGGAGCCAGATCAATCAAGTAGAAAGTAAAGTTGTCTATAGATTTCCATGTAAACTTTTACACCAATTTACACATTAAACATCTATTAAAGTTCGGCCATTTACCTATATACTAATTTGCAAGGTTGGTGCCGACCTTACAAGTTAGCCATTCATCTTTGCTTATTTAACAACTTTGGTTCCTCTATTCAAGTTTGACATACTTATGACTTTGACCCTTGACTGATTTATTATCATTTGACCTCTCATGGCTAAGCCATTTTACAACTGTCATTTTGGTTACTTTGCACACTTACGAAAAATCAAGCGTGTACAATAACCTAGGGGTATTCAATGGTTTATTTGGTTCACTTGGTTCGGTTATGATTTTTTTTGTCTGACCGTTAATTGAACCAAATTCAAATTAAGTCTATTATTCATTATGTAGTTTATGCGGTTAAATTGTTTATCATTCGGATAATCGAACCAAATAAACCTTATTTTATCTAATCGTCAAGCAAACTAATATAGAATTCATAATCTAGTTTGATTTTTTCGAATGCGGGTCGATTATCGGTTACTTTAAGTTTCTTCACACCCCTACAATAACCTACCCCTTTCTTCTATAAACCTTTTATATAATTGATATTTAACAAACAACCGGGTGCTATTTAAATTTATGTAATACTAGATTGTGTGTGTTCGATGTGACAGGAAGCACAACATTTAAGCAACAAAATTTTAAATTTTTAACCCATAAGTTTATGTACTAAATACTAGTTTAGTGTCCGCGCTATGCTCGGGAACATAACACGCATGTGATTTTAATGATATTCATGGGGCATGAAAGGTTCTAATCAATTTTTAGACAAAATCGTTGTAAAACCGAAACACAAGATTTATTTAAAAATTGTTTTTTAATATAGCAATATTATTCAAATTAAAGAGAATTAAATGTTCAGTGTAATTTAAAAAAAAATAATATCATATAAAAAGGTATGGACGGTTAAAAGTTACTAAGATATTTAATTGTAGCATATTACTAACTTTATTATTAAGTTTCATTTATATACCTTATAAGATATAAACCGGCCATGCACACCCTAGTAAAAAGGGTTGAAAATGTAATTAATCTAAGTTTTTCAAGTTTCTCATAAATATTAGGGGATCAAAATGTAGTTCGTGTTATTATAATATATTATTATAGATAATGTATACATATTTTAATTATAAAATTATTATTATGAGAGAAACTCTCAAATAATACCAAGTAAGCAAAACAACCCTAAATGGTTGACATATAAGTAAAATTCATTTTTCTATATTATATAGAAGATTAGTTCATAAGTATAAAAAAGGGTAATTTGCTTAAGTTTATGTAAACAAGTAGTATACTCAAATTAACAAATAAATAAAATGTTCGTTTTTATGGTGGATGATTTTTTAAAACAAATAACAATAATTATAGCTATTTAAAAATCGTTAACAAAGTTTGTTTAATATTAATAGTTCAAGATAAAATCATTGATTGGATACATTTAAAGGTGGAGTTATTTTATAAAGTGTAAAAATAATACAAAGTGTGAGAAAGATACAATGGTACAAAAAAGACACAATGATACATTAAAAAAATCCATAACTCACAGATTAAATTAAATTTTTAAAAAATGTTTCGGAGACCTTATTTCCCACGTCGTCCCCTTAAATATAGCTAAAAACTAAAAAGACTAAAAAAAACAACTATTTAATTGTGTCTTTTATTTTTTACTTTTATTGTGTCTTTTGTAAATGTTGGCATAACAAAAGACTCAATGAAATTAAAAAATAAAAAGACATGATGAAAACGCTGATGTTTTAATTCTTTTGTTTTTTTTATGAAAGAGGACGACGCGAGGAACAAGATTTCCGAAACATTTTTTTAAATTCGATTTACACTATGAGTTCTAATTTTTTAATGTGGCATTGTGTTTTTTCTTCACTATTGTATCCTTATCACACTTTGTATAAAAAATTACTTTGTATTTGAACCCCTCTCTAAATTTAAAAGTACTTACATTTTCATCATTCTCTTACCATACTTTGAAATATTTACGGTTTTAAGTTAGTTATCATTTTGACATATATGTTTGGACAAATCACAGTCTTTAAATATATGACTCATTACGATTTTATATAAAATCACATATGTGAGACTCCGAGCCGTCATATCACGCCACCCGGTCTGATATATATGTCTAGTTTAATTGAAAAGATATTACTAGATAATCGGACCAAAGTATCTTTCAAGAAAAAATGGGGGTAAACTTATCAGAAAGAGCAACGTGAGATAGGTGATAACTACAAATGAGTGAAAATAAAATATCCATCCTCTACGTCGAATAAGATAGGTTATCGAGAGTTTAAATTTAAATATATGTGGATAAACATATAAATTAACTAACACCTTCTATTTTGAAACATTATTAATTACTTAACATTAAACTTTTTCTTTTTTGTCCTTACTTAATTCTAGTCCAAACATTAACTTATAATATAACTAGGTTAGTGACCCGTGGTACCCACGGGTTGAAAAACATATATTTTTTATATTAAAAAATGTTTTATTAAGTTGATGTCATACACGAATTTGTCGAATGCGACATTAAAACGAAAAGTATAGCGACCATAATTTTTCTATACCATCATCGATATAGAGAAAAGAACACTAAGAAAAACATTAAAAAAATATATTAAGTACACTCACTTTATACCATAAGATGGAACCAAAACAAAGAATGTCTGTTATATACTTTAGTGTTATTTAAAAAAAAAACAAAACATAACATAAAATAAATTCCATAAAATCTCAAATATCAGCATCACATTTCACTTGGTTGAATAGTCGAAATGGTTTTTATACGAGTAGAAACAACTTGTAAGATATATAACATAAGTCTTAAACTTAAAAAAATGTACTGTTATAGTTTATAAAGATACAAAGAATAGTTGATTTACCTTCGGTTCAACCTTGTTCACAATCAAAAGGCGTTTAGATGACTGAATAAGAAAAGTTATAATAAGATCTAATACACAAGCTGAAGTAAGTGGCAAAAGACCTACTGTTATCCAAATGTTGGTCAATTCGCCTAATGTCTTTATAAATGATCCTTCCGTCTTTATAAATGATGAACTATTTAGGTAAGCTTGAAATTCATTACCCCGCATCAAAACCATGATCAATCCGCCTTTAACTTCATGAAATTAGCCTACATAAAACATCGACCAAAGAAATATGTATTAGTTAATTAACTATAACAATAATAAACCACAGTTAACTCACTTGTTATAAAATAGGAACTTCTGTTCTTAACGCAGGAAAGTATTGATATCATGACATTGACACTTTTGAAAGAGATGTCAATCTACCATTTATAAAAAAACTAATTCACCTCCTTTACCATAATTAACAATATAATTTTTACCAACTTGTGTGTTAATTCTTTCCTAAATTATATAATTAGCAATAGTAACATAGGGTGATTTGTCAAGTTTTTTAAATTTGGACAGTTTTCATTTCAAAATTAGAATTTTAAACTATCAAAAGATTATTATTTTCAACAGGTTTTGATTGACAATAATCATACCTTCATTTACAATAATCTCTTTCTTTTCCAAGTAACGTTCATGATTATTAAAGGTAACACAGGCTGTTAGAAATTTAAAATTTGTAAAACTACATTATTTTGAATTTTAAACTGTCAAAAGATTATTAATTTCAACAGGCTTTGATTTAACAGTCAAAAGATTTTATATGAAATGATATTTGAAAATAATGGATTAATACAGCATTTTAGTAACATACATTGTTCAAGATGATTACTTGAAACACCTACAAATCATACCTTATAGCCATTGTTGTCACTTGTCACATAAAAGTGGGGAAACAAGTTGCCATTTAGATACTGTCTGGTACATCAGCTTTTAAGCAAATCATGGTTCCTTCATAGTATAAGCTAAACATGAAAGCCAAAAACTTATACAATTCAAACAATTATGACCGAAAACTACATTATACAACCCAAGCAAATTAATAGTAACAATATGGGCATAAATACTAATGAATTCAGGTAGATGCAAGGCGAACGAAGGTATGAACACCCCTAGTTTGAATTCGAATACCATTTAAAGATAGTTATTTGGAACAGAATATGTAGTACCTCATAAACCTGAAAACTGATATTTAATGGCTGCATACTTGAACAGTTGAACTCTTGAAGGTTGTAGACCAGCAAAAAATATGAACAACTTGATATGATTGTAACACATACAAAAATGTAAATTGATAAGGTAGTAGGTAAGCATAATGTACAATCAGTTACTATAGTCAAAAGCATAAACAGTAGTAAGAAACTATTATGTATTTACAGTTTAACGTATATGGTCATCTTTCTAGAATTAATATAAAGGAAGCATTAAGTATGAACAAAGTTAAAAATCCCATTTTACTTCATTTTCTGTTAATCTTCATGATCAAACGTTACAAAAAATTTGTTACCAAACCACCACAGGTTAACTTGTGGTTAAACCTTCAATTCTTGTTTACTTTTTTAAATGAATCTTACTAAGGAGATGATATATATTTAACAATAATGGCCTAAAACAATCATAATGTGTTTAATTTCGGTGTATAAGCTTTTGTCTTAGTTAAGATAACAGAAAATTCATAAATGAAAAAGAAGAATTCATAACCTTGTTTGTAGTATTTGAGGACAAAATTAAAATTTTAAGCTAATAGGCCAGATAGTAAAATTAATCTTGATAAATTCACAACTATACTCACTTTCTCCCAAAGATATAAATAACAATTGTCAGTTTACTCCCCTTTCCAACACAACCATAGCCCAATATAAAATAGTTCAATACCTGAAAGAAGGCTTTGATGAGTGGAGGGTGTTGAATCAAGATTTGATGTCCTGGTTCTGTTCAATAAATGTCTGCATAATACCAACACATGTACATCAATCACATTGAGTCAAGCAAAAGAGGATATAACTTATAAACCTTAGCCCTAAATCAAATAAGTGAAAGAGGAATACGATGAACGCATCGATGAACTCAATATTTGTCAATGATAATCCAACTCAAGACAACATCTTGGTTCAAACACTACATAAATCCAAACATTAAACAATTAGAAACCAAAATTGCTAAACATATCACGAAATGGAAAAAAGAGAGAGAAATCACAAACCCTTGATCGTTGAAAACTAAATCTGCGTAAAACAAATCGAGTAACAATAGTACAAAGGGAGACGTAGATAAACATGATGGCACGAAGAACATCGATCGATTGAAATTGTAGATAAAAAAGGAACGAAAAACATACCTGGATTTAGAAGATGATGAAGGAGGCTGAAGTGGTCGAGATCAGAGAGAAAAGTTTGATCTAGGGTTGGAAAGGAGAAAGTGAGCTCAAAACCGGATGCAAAAGGCTTATAAAAGATCTGTTTGTATTTACGGGTTAACCCATGGATCTGCGTGATTTTTCTGAATTGGCTGTGGTTGTGACACGTGGCAAAAGTGATGTGGAGGCAGTGAGAGAATGACAAGTGGCAGTGAGTTACTTCCTTTATTAGTATAGGTAGATTTTATGTAAATAATATAAATTGCTACTTTTAAAAAAACTCGTAATTTTTTTAAGAAAGACTTAGTTTTGAATGCTGCTATTATTATTTTTCTGTCAATTTTTTTAATATCGCCAAGCCAATCTAAGTTGTGACTTATCTATTTGGTTATTGGATTTTAATCAGTGGCGGAGCCAGCCCGAAAATTCAGGGGTAGCCTGAAAAAAAATATTTCCCAGACGTTCATACAATAATAAAAATAATACCACAAATTATAAAAATACCTACTAGATTTATCTTCTTTGTTCTTTTATGGCTTAAAATCAAAGATTCAGGGGTATCCTTTTAATTGTTTAGGGGTATCCTTATACATAAAACCGGAGAATATATATATTTTTTATACTTCGCAACGAAATTTCAGCCGTAGCCCGGGCTACCCCTGGCTTGTGAGTACTTCCGCCCCTGATTTTAATAATCCGAACTTTAATGAATTGCCCGATATTAATCCCAACTTTAAAAATTCCATGTGATAGTCTCAACTTGTAATTTATTTTCCTCCATCGAGCCTTTTATAACGGATACTTAAAAAACCTACAAGACCATTTTGTGTCTCATTAAAACCTTACCCGACCATTTTTGTGTCACACTTATAAAAGGTTCGATGAAGGAAAATAATTTATATGTTGGAACTGTCACAGAGAATTTTTAAAGTTGATCAATATCGGTCAATTCATTAAAATTCAGATTATTAAAATCTAATAACCCCTTATCTATTTTATCTCGATGATTAGCAATAGATCTTATAAGGTTACCAACAATAATTTCTCATGTTAAAAAAAAATCTCTCACATATTTGAGTTTTAAATCCGGGTTGAATGATAACGTATCTTACTTTTATTTGATAATACAACTCAAGTGGATCATAAAGTCTGGAAAAAACCATTATAGTATTAAAATAAAAAATTAAAAGTATTCATTTTTATTTTATATTAAACTTTAATTTTAATTCACGTGTTTGTTACCATTAATAAGTTCAGTCACATCTTAACAATTTATGATCTTACTAGGTTTAATATCCGTGTGTTACACACGGGTTAAATAATAATATTTATAAAGAAACCATAATTATTATGTTTAAAAATTTGTAAGTATTTAAAATTTAAAGATTTTGCTCCATCAACTTATGCATGGTGCAAAATTCAATTTAATTTTTACCTCCAAAACTTCTTATTATAGAACAAAAAGAATTTCCCCCCAAAAATTTGCCCCCTAAAACCTTGAAATATTAGATAGACTAGGTTTAACACCCGTGTTACACACGGGTTAAGTAGTAATATTTATAAAAAATTATAACCATTATGTTTAACGATTTATAAATATTTAATATTTAAGAATTTATCTCCATCAACTTATGCATGGTGAAATCTCTACTTAGTTTTCCCTCCGAAATTTCCTTTTATAAAAAAAATCCCCCCCATAATATAACCCCTAAAACTCTAATTTATTAGATAAACTAGGTTTAACACCCGTGTGTTACACACGGGTTAAGTAATAATATTTACAAAAAATTATAATCATTATATTATGTTTGAAAATTTATAAATATTTAATATTTAAGAATTTATCTCCATCAACTTATGCATGATGAAAAACTCTACTTAGTTTTTCCTCCCAAGTTTCCTTTTATAAAAAAAATCCCCTCAAAATATAACCCTCTAAAACCTTAATTTATTAGATATATGATTTTATTTTTTAATAGAAATGGTCCCGAACACCAACTCTATCCAATTTTTCATTAAGTCTACCTCATGTGTGAAGTAAAAATGTATTTCTTTCGTTCTTTTTAACATACGACTGAATAAAAGTGTTATTTTATATGTTGAAATATATAAAAAAAGTGGAGAAATAATAATTTTATCTCTCATGTGTGATGTAACACCTAGGCAAATTCCACATCAGCCATGGACATGAAAGATCTTTCATTAATAATAAATGTCATGTCTCAAATACCAACAACACGTTTTGAGACTTAATGTTAGTGAATAAGATAAGAACTCCACAGTTAAGCGTGTTTAGGTGGAAACAATCTCAGGATGGACGACATCCTATGAGAATTCCATTCAGACAACCAAAAACAAATCCACGAGCTTTAATTAGCAAAACGGACAATATTTATGATATGAGGGATCGAATACTATACATAAAATGCACGAGGGAGATTCAATAGAAAGTTAGATGAGTGTAATGTTTAGAACCATTTTCATTAAAATTAAAAATCAAACTTTAACTTTAAAATAAAAATTAAGGATTGTTTGGCAAAATCTGAATCATTAAGTGCTGAATGGTTAATAGGTCTGAACTATTAAGAGACTCTATAATGAGAGAGATATTGAGGAAGAACTTCAGGTGATGCTAAATTTGGTATATGCTTCATTTAGTTACATTCTGCATCTTTCTATCTCTTAACATTCAGCACTTAACTAAACCATTCAGAGTCTCTTTTTTATAAAACAAACGCTCTAAATGCTGAATCTAAATAATTAAACACTAAATTAAACCATTAAAAGATGAAACAAACAGCCCCTTAATCTATCAATTAAAAGTATTAAAACATAAACAAAAACTACCGTCCACGTTTTGTTTTGTTTTATTTTATATTAACAAAAGAACTAATTCTGTATTATACTATTATATATAAAAAAAGGAAGAGGATAAGACCAGTGACTCAAATCTGTGTCACTAAAAACACATAACCCATTTAATAATATCCACCCACTATGTTCCTTATCTAGATCCCCTTTTTATTCCATTTCCACATGTGATATATTCATTCCCCTCAAAACACCCGCCGCGTCTCCCCATCCGTTTTCGTCCGCCGCATCTTACCATCTCATGGCTCTTCTCATCCTCCTCTTCTTTGTCACCGTCATCACACCTTCTCAATCAACCCCCCAAAAGTTCCTCCTCAACCTCACCAAAGACCCAAAAACCCACCACCACACCACCCAATTACTCATCGGCACCACTCAACATCCCACCAAACTCATCCTTCATCTCTCCGGTCAATCACTTCACCTCAACTGTCCACCATCTTCCCCATCTCGCACACTCATCACTCACCGTTCACTCCAATGCTCCATGGCTAAATCACACTCATCTCAAATACCCAGTAACGGTTTGTGTCATGTCCCTCAACAAAACCCCATCACCGGAGACGTTAGTTTTGGTAACTTGGTTCAAGATAAAGTCAGCGTTGAAAATGGTTTTGGTCAACCGTTGTTAACCGTTGATGGGTTTTTGTTTTCTTGTTCTAAGGAGGTTTTAGTCAAAGGTTTGGTCAATGGTGTTAAAGGTGTGTTGGGTTTTGGTAGGTCAAACTTAGCTTTTCAATCGCAAATGGTTAATAGTTTTGGGTTTGAAAGAAAGTTTTTAGTTTGTTTATCTTCTAAGTCAAATGGGTTTATATCTTCTGGAGTTGGGATGATCTCTAACTCGTTATCGTTACCGTCACCGTTATCGTTATCATACACACCTTTAGAAAAAAGTCAAAAAACACATGATGTAGTAGATGGGTATTATGTGAATGTTAATTCGATAAAAGTCAACGGTAGGAGATTGGCTGTAGACCAGCCAATCGGGGCCGTTGAAATAAGTTCAACGGCCCCGTATACCGTGCTGAAAAGCACGGTATACGAGACTTTAAAAAAGGCTTTTAGTAAATCGATGACGATGGTGGCGCCAGTGGGGCCGTTTGGGATATGTTTTAGATCACGGGTTGACGTGCCGGTGATTGAATTGGTGATGCAGAGTGAAATGGTGAAGTGGCGGATTCATGGGAGGAATTTGGTGGTGGATGTTGGTGATGGTGTGATGTGTTTAGGGATTGTTGATGGGGGTTTGGGTATGAATGGGACAATGATTTTAGGGGGGTATCAATTGGAGGATCATGTGTTGGAGTTTAATTTGGGGACTAGTATGATGGGGTTTAGTTCTTCATTGTTGATGGAGGGTAATAGTTGTTCTAACATCCGCGAAACGGTTTCGAAATCTATACAATCATTGTAACACTTGTTGGCTGGTGTAAAAGTGTTTGTGGTGATGAAGATTATTATGGAGATATGAATCAATCAATCACTTTGTATTGAGCCTAGAAGACAAGGTGATTATGGTTCATTTTCTAACTTAATTTTGCTAAGTTTTGATACTTTTTTAGCAACATGTTGTGTAATTTTGGCTGGTTTGTAAAGTGTAATGTGAAGCTTTTGTAACGTTATAACTTATAACATAATTTGGTCTTTCGTTATGGTTTATTGATCGGTAGATTTTAAGATCTATAATCCGTTTCTATTTCCACCTTTGATTTCATTTGTTTTTTTTGTTCCTTCAATTTCCGATTCAAACATGGTTAATCAAGCTTCTCGCTTGGATACTCACAACCAACAGATTCAACAACTTCAATATGATGTTAATGAAATTAAGGGTTCTATCTTTGCGTTATAAAGGCTGATCGGGTGGAATCGGCTGAATTCCGTAACGTGATGCTCGCTTGGATGAAGGCTCAAGCGACGAAATCGACCGATCTTACACCAGATTTAGGGTTTTCCGGTAGCGTTTAGAGTTAACGAGTAATCCAAAAGACTAATTTGTATTTTGATCTCAACTAAACCCCTGAAGATTCTCGCATCCAACTGGCTCAAATAAGTACCATTAGAGTTAACCTGTTTTGAAACCCGGACCGAACCGGCCGTTTGCACCGGTCGGACAGGGATTCGGTGACATGAGCAGTCCGGTTCCTTGCTTAAAACGGGCTGCCAGAAACTCGTCCGGTCGGCAAAAGTCGTCGCTTGAACCAGTTTAGTTTTAAAAAAGATATATTAAAACTTGTATGTAAGAACAAATATTAATTTGTTAAATATTTTATAATTTAGCAAAATTATTATTGGTATTAAAAGATATTTTTATGTTTTTTAAAGTCATCTGTTTCTTAAATCCGGTCCGACCGGCTCGACCGGTCCAACCAGTAAATCTGTAAAGTGTCCCGTTCGCTCTCCGGTCCGGTTTTTAAAACATTGGAGTTAACAACAATTCCTTACTTTTGTTGGTAAAATAATTTAAAATTAAATTTTTACAAAACCAAACACCAAAATAACAAACTAAAATAAATAAAACACCAAAATAACAAACTAAAATAAATAAAGCACCAGAGTGACCTATATCCTACAAATCTAAGGACCATTTCGATAAATCACTTAAAAATCTGAGCTAGGTGTATGTTTTTTCTGATTTTTGCAATACATATCCACGCAACACTCAACCTCACATTTTAGTTAATGTAATTAATAGTCATTTTCTTTGAACTTCCAAAACCTTTTTAGAAAATGTCTTAGAAATATTATAAAGTTCAATTTAATTACCACTTGCAACTTTCACTAAACTTACAAAATATCATATACACATTTTCTTTTAAAATATAAGTACTTTTATTGCATAACATATAATAGCACCATTTAAACATAATACAAGAAATACAAGAAAAAAAAACACATATTTTGCAAGTTTAGAGTTTATATTCGTGAAATTGTCTTATTTTTCTTCCTTATCTATTCATTCATATAGTAACTTCAAAATGAAAGTAGACAACTTCATTAATGATTATATCCTAGTTAGATAATATGTTATAACTAATTTTAGCAACCAGGAGACACAATTTAATTACTTTTGCTTTATAAATTGTAATGATTGACATTTTATTCATAGTTATCAAAACACAACACCTCAAAGGTATTTTACTATTTTATTATCATTATCATATCCCCAATTATTTATTAGTTATCATAAACGGAATTAAATCCCTTTCAATTCTAAGCCGTTGATGTAAAGTTAAAGTTGGCACACGTCGTTGATCGTCCAAGAAGTGACGAGCTAAATCCAAGCCTTGATTTTGTAAGATCAAATTGCAACAAATTGTCCTCGATTTGATGACCTCCAATAATAACTGGAATTGTAGGTGTAAAATCTGTCCTTGCTTCAACAAATCCAAGGCATAAAACATTCTCCTTCACTTCAACCATTGAGTTTGCACCCTCTATCCTCCACACATTCTTGCTTTCCAACACAAGTTCAATGTACGGCACGGCCGGACCGAGTCGAGTGCTACCGATATTCTTCGAGTTAAAACATGCCCCAAAAGGCGCAACATTAGACACCCTTTGGACGTTTTTCGGCATCGCTTTCACAAATGCCGCTACTAAGGCTTTGTAGATTGTTGTTTCCAAGACAGTGTAAGGATCAGCAGTGCTGATTGATGTCCCACCCTGACCTTCACTGTTTATAGATAACAAACTCTGATTGAACTCATTAACTTTTTTACCACCCACATTGATTGACTTCACTCCAATGAAGTACTTGGGTGAAGCGTCCCCCAAAAACCCGCTTTCGGTGACGGGGTTTATGATTAGGGGTGTGTACGAAAGCGAAGATGACGCGTCAACGTTTGGTAGCAAAGTGTATGGTCCGTCTCCGAAAAACACTGCGCCACTAGCTCGTGTTGAGGAGCTCAAACACAAAGCGAATTTCGGAGCGAATTTAAAATAAGACGACAATTGAGCCGGTAACGATGCTCCGGTCCTTCCAAGACCAGCTATGCCCGTAACACCGCTAGCGAGACCATCGTTAATGAAATTATTACCACAAATGAAATACAGTCGAGGGACGGTAAGTATCTTACCGTCCGTCGACTGTATTTTGAACACGTCGGCACCAAGCTGGCCGCTGGTGCCCGTGTTCGCAATGGGGTTTTCGGGACCATGTCCACAAGTGTTGTTAAAACAGTCCGGGACGGGAGGGTTGCATGTGGTCCCGGTGGTGCATGAAGTAGTGTTGAGAAGTTGGCAAGGGGCGGAGCCGCATAGGGCCGGGATGTATGAGGTGGAGGTATAGCCACGCTCACAATTAACCCACATGTACGGGCCACCGACATCGAGTGTTAGTTTAACCGGGACAAGAGGTGTACGTTGAGAAATTTGGGTGACATATTGACGTGTTGTTGCATCTTTGGTAACTTGGAGAATTGGACGAGGTGATGTTTTGGCTAAAGATGAAGATACAAGTAAAAGGAAACTTAACAAAATCAAAAGGGAGGAAAAAGAACAAGCCATTGAATGGTGTTTGTGAATGAAGTGTTATGGTATTTAACTATTTATAGATGTTTTTATTTGTTTGTATAAATATATTTTTTAAAGTTTTGTATAATGTTCGTGAGTGATGACAGGCTGTGAATACTTGGTTTTTGCCTTTATGGTCACGTGAACACGTTAATGTATTCATGAATTCAAAGTTGATGTATATCATAATATATTTTGTAGTGGGACAAAGGCGGCTATTAGGCCACTTGGTCATAATTTCGGTCAAATTTGATCTATCCGACATAAGATAAAGCAATTTTGTTAAGCTTTTTATGTGAATTAGAATAAGAAATATAGTTTAAATATCCTTTTTAATTTGTTAGTTTGAATATCAAATTTAGAGTCTGTTTGGTATGAGTTAATGAAATGAATTAAAAAAAGAAATTTACAAAGGAATAAAATAGATCATTTCATTTCATCCAACGGTTTGGTTACCTAATATGAATGAGAATTAGGTTTAACTACAAAGTCTAAATTTCCTAAAAAGTCTAAGAAGGAATTTGGACCATTAGATCTAATATTAAATGAAGATCAATGACTCATAAGCACAAGGTGACATAATGGTAAAACTTTAAATGATAGGCCAATGATATATTAGTCTTGTCTCACTTTCAAATCCCACCCTCTTTTTTAAACGTCCATAACTTTTACATACGACAATATTTTTAATAAAAATTACACCAAAAAAACGAGTGTTTTTTTATCTTCAAAACGCATATAATATTGATATATAAAAATGATTTTTTTAAGTTTCAGCTCATTGTGTTATATTCGTTAGGTCATTGTGTTATATTTTTCAGCTCAATGTGTTATATTAGTCAAGACATTGTGTTATATTTTTCAGATTGTGTTATATTTTCATCAGGTCGTTGTGTTATATTTTCATCAGGTCGTTGTGTTATAATTTCATCAGGTCGTTGTGTTATAATTTCATCAGGTCGTTGTGTTATAATTTCATCAGGTCGTTGTGTTATATTTTCATCAGGTCGTTGTGTTATAATTTCATCAGGTCGTTGTGTTATATTTTCATCAGGTCATTGTGTTATATTTTCATCAGGTCGTTGTGTTATATTTTCATCAGGTCGTTGTGTTATATTTTCATCAAGTCGTTGTGTTATTTTTTCATCAGGTCGTTGTGTTATATTTTCATCAGGTCATTGTGTTATATTTTCATCAGGTCTTTGTGTTATATTTTCATCAGGTCATTGTGTTATATTTTCATCAGGTCTTTGTGTTATATTTTCATCAGGTCATTGTGTTATATTTTCATCAGGTCATTGTGTTATATTTTCATCAGGTCATTGCGTTATATTTTCATCAGGTCATTGTGTTATTTCAGATCATTATGTTATTTCATTAGGTTATTGTGTTATTTCAGATCATTGTGTTATTTCATTAGGTTATTGTGTTATAACACAATGATCTGAATAAATAACACAATGAATTGACAAATACCACAGCAAGCGAAAAACGTGAAAAAAATTTGTTTTTTATATATGAATATTATACGCGTTTTAAAGATAAGAAAATGCTTGTTTTTATGGTGCAATGTTTTTAAAAAAATAATATCGTATGTAAAAGTTATGGACGTTCAAAAAAATGGGGTGAAACTTAAAATATAGAGACATTACCATTTTTACCATTCTTTCTAATTTTAAGGGGGTGTCACATGTCATCATCTCATGGCTTCTTAGACTTTCTAGGAAAATTGGCCTTTGTAGTATAACTCCACTCATATGAATGAAATGAATCTATGGGCACTAAACTCAATCTTGGTACATCATACCATTCTCAAACAGCCGGTCAAACTGAGAGAACAATCCAAACTCTCAAAGATCTCTAAGGGCTTGTGTGATCGATTCCAAAGGCAACTGAGATGCTCATCTTTTATTGATTGAATTCTCGTATAATAATAGTTATCATGTCAGCATGATATGACACCTTTCGAGGCTCTCTATGGTCGCATATGTTGTTCTCCTCTGTGTTGGACTAAGGTCGGTGACATGCAAATCACTAAACCTGAAATGATTCAAGAAACCATAGATAAAATCCGTAAAATTCGTGAAAATCTTCTCACAGCTCGAAATCGCCAAAACTACTATGCTGATAAGATCTTAAAGCCTATGAAGTACGAAAATGATGATATGGTCTTACTCAACGTGTCTCCATGAAAAGGAGTTTTCCGTTTTGGTAAAAAGGGCAAATTAACTCCTCGCTATGTGGACCGTTCAAAGTTCTTAAAAACATTGGGAATGTTTCTTATGAATTTGTATTACCTAAGGAATTAGGTAGTGTTCATCCCATCTTCCATGTTTCTAATCTCAATAAGGGTTTAGCCGATGAAAATCCATGCATCTTTTTGCATTTCATTGATGAATCCATGTGTCTCTTGATGAGGTGCAAATTGATGAATCCATGCATTTCATTGAATGACAATTAGAAATCATGAACCGTGAAGTTAAGCAACTCAAGCGTAGTCGGATACCGATAGTAAAAGTTCGTTGGAACTCAAAGCGTGGACCTGAATTTACGTGGGAACGCGAGGACCAAATGAAAGTTAAGTATCCTCATCTTTTTGCATCATCTTCTTAATCCGTTTGAGCAAATTTCGGGACAAAATTTCTATAAGGAGGGGAGACTGTGACATCTGTCTCAAAACCCGAACTCGAATGCCCGACTTAAACCCGGTTCCGTTTATCTTTTATGTATTCATATTTAAAATCATTAACATGTAACGTTTCGTTTATAATATAAATGAATATTTCAGATTTCCATGTTTCTCCCGTCATCAATGAAGCAATCGAATTTACTATAAGTTAATTTCTAAGTATATTTATTTAATTACTATTATAATTATTAATCCCATTTGATCTCAATTTAAACTCAAACGTGTTCGTCCGTTTCTAAATCGAATTAAACAAAATCAATACATGTAAAACATACTGTCGAACTCTCTTTTGCTCCATGACTAATGAACTTTACCCAAGAACATAGTGTTTGATTCTCATCTTGTTTGAACCTGCAAAGCATCAATCGAGCACAAATCTTTGTTATGATCTGCAATTACATTGGGGCTTTCATTCATCTCATTTTGAATAGTAATTCTGGAAGTTTAATTGAATTTTAACAGCTTCAATCTATCTCTTTAAATCTCAAGCAGTCGCATCGTGTTCTTCATCAATCAAATAAGTGAAATACGATAAAATGATCATAGTAATCTTCTTATCAAAAGCCCTAAGGTTAATCGTATTTTTCTAGGGTTTTATGAAATTAAGGAAGAACAGTTAAATCTAAATAATATCAATTAAAAACGTACATACTTGAAGTGCCAGGTTCAGAAGTTGGGTGGTTGGTCTGTGAATGTGAAGTCCATGGTTCGAATCCGGTGGTTGCCATATAATTTTTAAAACCTTAATTTGTTTTATACTTTTGATTAATAGAAATTAATAAAACATGTAGCATACCATTAAAATTTTCTAAAGGTCAATCCCATAAATCCATAAATCTCCCTATAACCAATTATACAAATGTAAGTTTTTATATGTATATATTTAAATACTACACTTTAAAAGTTCTTTAAAATGTGTTTAATACTTTAAAATGCATAAAATAATATATTAATCATCAAAATTACTGAGAGATATTTTGCGAATATTAGACTCCATAAAAGTCTAACGTGATTATAGAAAATGTATAAAAATTAGTAAATCTATAATTTCGGTATCGTAAAATTAATATTAATCGATTCATTCGAAACGATATTTATTCATTTTTCTAAAATGCAACTTAAATAAACTAAGTTCTAAAAGAAATATAAGTTTATACAAGTTAACAAAGTATTGTTCATTTAATATATTACTAATCGTTTACCGAATAACCCCCAAATCTCAATTGAAACCCTAGATAAATTACCTTAGATTCCTAATTTCCGATTCTAGTTTTCTATACAATACGTTTCGGTCAATGTTGTTATGTTAGGGTTGTTTATTTACTTAGGTGATTCTAGTATTTAGACAATCATCGGTTCTACGTAGTCGGTTTTCTATTTTGGATAATTCTGAAAAATTTATAAGTATTTATATTTTTAACCCTCTACTACAAGGGGTGTACATGAGTCGGTTTATATTTGGTATGGTTTAAAAATAAAACTTATGGACAAAGTTAAGACCAAAATTGAAACTTGGTTATGTTTTTACAAAGTTACCCCCAGTGTTTATAGACCTCAGTGTTTTATAAATCTACATAACATTTTTATATGATTTTTTATAATAAACTACACCATAAAACTAAGCACTTATTCCCTTTAATTTGAGTATAATATTGCTATACTAAAAATATAATTTTTAAAAATATATAATGTGTTCCGGTTTACCACGGTTTTGTCTCAAAACTAATTGGAACATTCATGAATATCCTTAAAAGCATCATTTAAATGTTGTGTTCCCGAGCGTAGTGCGGACACTAAACTAGCTAGTTAAACAAATAAAGTAAATAAAATTAATTAAGCAAGAGACGGATTGGTAATTCAGATGACGAAATGTAAATTACCTAGGCCAGCAGCCTCGTTGTTTCAGTTATCACTTAATTGGCAATGCTAGTTATGGAACTCGGATCTTAATGTGTTCACCAAAAAGAACCACAAAATAGGACCATCGACAATTCTCAATGAGATACCTGCAGGTTTCTATTAAGTTAATATGAAAACTAGTTTTAAAGATTAAATTTCCTCATAGTTGTCTAATCAAGTTATGACCAAGTATCTTTAAATGGATTCCTACCTCAGAGCATGGAAATCAAAGACAGTTCAACACGTTCATTTGACTCGATAACCAAGATTGATAGATAACACTTAGACGAACTTCTCACGAAGAACTAAATCTAACAAACCAATCAAACAAGACTTATTGATCAACAACCTATCACCTCACGGATATCTAGATTAGTTGAACATTTTTATCCGTTTGACTAATATTAATGTTCCTATGGTATTATTGCAAATTTAACCACAAAAGTCAATAACACACGGTAATCAACCTAACAAATCCTATTCTATGAAAGACACTCAACTAAGATAACGTGAAAAGATAATACTAATCAAACAATTCCAATACACAAAAGCATCAAACAAATAATATTAAACTTTTACTGAATCATAAAATCCATAATCAAAAGTGTGACCAGATAAGTTCAAACAAGATCAAACATTGTTCAACAATTCATCATATAGCCTTGGTAGTTTATAAGGTTTAGCCAATAACCATGTTAAAGTAGAAACTAAAACCGAAACACAAATAAGGTTACCATTCATTAAAAGATAATAAATATAATTCAACAGTCTGTTTGCTAGCTTAAATTAATCCAACTACCTGCGGGCCTAATTAATTAAATACATTTTAAAATCTTGACGTGCCTACTGACTTGCTTTTTAATTGTTTCTTTTCTATAATAGTATATATATGGGTGGGCTTTAATCTTAGCAACAACTAATTATTTTTGTTTTTATTGATATCTCTCCCGTCGTTCAAAAAAAATGTTTCTTTTCTTTCGCACCTTCTGCTTTATGCTCTTCATTTTTAATATCCGAACACCCTTTTTATATTTACCTTCATCGATTTATGGTCTCTTTCATGTTGTAAGTCGGTGATGCTTTCTATCTCACGTGGGCTTTTATAATTAATTTATGAAGTATCTCTTATACATATGAAATATGAGTAATTAATCACTTGATCACAAAATGTGTTTTGTTATTTAATTAACTTCATGTGAATTTAGATGGTAACAAAATTTATACTTTTAAAAACACAACATATAATTTGAATTGAGATTTATATCAAATCACTTATATTACATTAATGCATAATTTATTTTAGCTCCGTTTTCTTTTGATAAATAACTTTAAACACTAAGTCTCAAACCTACTCAAGTTATATCATTTTAGCTCCTTATCTCTTAACCTCGTTAAAAATATAAATATCAATCAATTAAAAGTGTAAATCGACCAAAAGTAACTTAAAAAATATAGCGAATGTCTTTATATATTATTGTAAATAATAAATTAAATTATTGTAATTATTGGGTTTTTATTTATGTCATTTGTCAGTTTCATTAGACTATGTTCCAAACTTATTATATGATATTATTCAACACTAATAATAATGGTGTACCATGTGTTTTATTACTATTGACATCCATATCCATGACCGGCCCGATGATTTCGTCATCAGGTGGGGTGTCACACACGGTTCGAGCAATGGGTCAAGACATTGGTCGATTTATAGTTCTAATATGGGTCGGTGACAGGTAGTCCTTTGGACGACCCTTAAATGCTTTAAATATATACTTAATTCCCCTTTTTAATCGCGTAATTGTCTTGAACTAGATAACTACGGTTGCTTTTATCTCAGGTACGCTCGGACCTAAAATGAAGCATGATGGTGACACTGAACGGGAGTAAGTGAAAGAAGAACACGAAGTTGATCATCAACCACCGTAGCCTACGGTCCCACCTTAAGCTACGGTGGATATAAGTTGAAAATCCTCACCGTATCACAGAACTTTGTTGGCGTAGCAAAATGTCACCCACCGTAACCTACGGTGGCACCGTAGGCTACGGTGAACCCAGACTTGAAACTCGTAACTGCTGTTACAAAACGGGATTTTTGGGGTCTTTTGAGTATCTAATCATTAGGAAACGACTTGAGGGCGATTTTGGGCGATTGTGATAAGCTTTTTAGGTGGAAACAACAACATTTGGCTACTCGGATCTATT
The DNA here is from genome assembly GCA_030867185.1 of Tagetes erecta. NCBI lineage: Eukaryota > Viridiplantae > Streptophyta > Magnoliopsida > Asterales > Asteraceae > Tagetes > Tagetes erecta. Next base: position 64,265,772 of record CM061488.1, read on the forward strand.
GTAATTCCTTCTTGATTCTCATGGATTTTATAGTTATTTGCTATTTGGTTTGTGAAACAATGTGTGGCTAGTTTATTTATGTTTTCCCTTGGTTGTATGGATTATCAACTGCGATATTGTTAATGTTTATGTATTTGTGGGATAATGATTTGATCTTTTGATTAATTGTTATGGTGATTATGTGTTATGTGTAACGGGTCCTTTTGTTTATCTTTGTAATTTCAATCATATGTTCTTGGTGCCATAGGCAATCTTGATCTAGTGGTTGGGATTGGGGTGGATAATTTAGCCGATACTGATCATCGGGTGATAACCTTGCATCGTTTTAATTCAAGTACTTAGTCCCCTTTTATCACACATTAACACACACTCACGAATTATGTCTATGTAGTTCTTCCCAATTGAACATTGACATCATCACTTGTTGAAATCCAGAGACCAAGGGGGAACATTCTTCTCATTACTGAATACTTAGTTTTTAAATTAATCTGTTGCTTTCCGTTAATTTCATAGTTCAATCAATCAATCCAAAAATCTCTGAATTTACTTTTGTTTTATTTTAGCTCATAATAGTTACTTGCAACTACCTGATATACACATTTTCCACCAACTCCCTGTGTTCGATACCCACTTACCGCTAACTATTTAGTAGTATTTGGTTTGTATTTGAGTGAGACTACGACCTTACGTCAAATTGGCGCCGTTGCCGGGGAGTAGTGCGCAACGTGTGTTATCTTAATTGTTATTCGTTATTTTTCGGGATTTACGTTGGGTGTGTTAGTGTGCAGGTGCAGGTTGATACAGGTGCATGCGTACTAGAAACTCTCAATCGTCATCACCATTAGCTTTCGATCCAGAAATTGAAAGAGCTGCAAGAAGAAACAGAATTTTACACCGAGAAAATATAGTTATCAGTTCACCAGTCAGCACAATGAATCCTAGTATGCCACCACCACCACCACCCACCCTTGGCCAAACAACACCATCCACACCTCCATCATCTACACCTCAACCAAACAACACCACCTTACCCCCCGGTACTCAACCCAATCCCGTATTTAGCTACACTTCATCAGATACTATCCCACCATTTTCAGCTTTCTAACCATCATCAGGACAATCATCTTCAACACAACAACCGAACCCCCAATCATCATATATAGTCCATACCACTCCTTCTTTCCAACAACCCGGACAGCCCGAGGTACAATCTTCACCTTATTCAGCCTGGAAAGGTCCAGGAGCAGGAGGAGATGTGCACAATGATGGTTCACTGAGGAGTATGCGAGGTATGATGATGATGGTTATGCGTATATGGGTGAAGGAAATGCGGGTGAGTACAATTATGGGCAAGGGCAAGGATTCGTTAGACCTCAGTTACAAGTGGTACCACATCAGTTACCACCACAAGGGCCACCAAGACCGCAATTTCAAAGACCAATTCTTCAGCAACAAGCGGGGTTCGGGTTCCAACAGCAACCTCCACAATTTGTGCCTCACCAACCAGTTCAAAGACCAATGGGTCCTCCGCGACCAAGAGTTCGGTTAGGGGTTCCAAGAAGACATAATTGGGAAGCTGCTCGGGGCATTGAAGCACATTTTCGTCCAGTTATCACAAACAACCCCTCACCGGTGGTGATTCTTCAAAATCATCAAGGAAGAACTTTTGAAGTTAGAACGAATTCTCTTCAAAGTTTGCTAAAGTACAAAGGGTTAGCAACGGAAGAACCTTACTTTCACTTGGAGGCATATGATTCAATTTGTAATACTATCGGTGGTCAAGGGTTCTCTTCAGATGATGTTAAATTGGTGTTATTTCAGTTTTCATTGGAGGATAGAGCAAAGAGGTGGTTTTATACTTTGCCATCTGCTTCGATTTACACATGGGCTGAAATGCAACAAAGGTTTTTGGAAGAATTTTTCACTGCTCAAAAGACTAATGATGCACGACGTAGTTTAAGAAGCTTCCAACAACAAACTGGTGAGATGTTTCATGAAGCATTTGAACGCTTCAATTTGATGATTAAGAATTGCCCGCATCATGGAATTGACTTGTGGGAATTGTTGAATGCATTTCATGAGGGGCTTCATTCTGAGGATGCTCGTGATTTGATGTCTATCACGAATGGTACATTTGGTACTAACTATGAGCAAGATGATTGGGCATTTTTGGAACAAATGGCGGTCACATCAAAGAGGAAGGCTCAATCTTCAAGGAGAGCACGACCGGTTATTACACGAGCTCCGGTTCATGCAGTGGATGATGGTAATGTACAAACCACAAATCAGGTTTATAATGTTTGTACCAATTGCAATGAGTTGGGACACACCGTGGATGATTGCACAATGACACTTGAACAAATGGAGGAAGTGAATGCTATTCAAGGGCAAGGAGGCGGTGGTAGAAATTACAACATGAATTCAAACACCTATCATCCGGGTTTGAGGAGCCATCCAAACTTTAGTTACGGGAACCCGGCAAATCAATCTAACCCGAACTTTCAAGGAAAGCCCCAAGGTAACTATGTCCCTCGCCAACAATATCAAAGTCCGCAAGGAAACTATAGAGGAGGGAACAACCAAGGGTGGCAAAGGCCATTTCAAGCAACAAGCAATGATCAAGGGAATGCTTCGGGTCAAGCTTCATCAAGTGGTAATGAAGTAATGGATATGCTCAAGTCAATGCAACAAGAAATGCAAAGAAGGAATCAATTTGATGAAGCCCGAGCCCAAAAGGATGACATTCGAGACAAGGCCATACAATCCTTAACCAATCAAATGGGTCAACTTGCAACGGATGTGGCAAATCTCAAGAAGAACAAAGGTCAACTTCCAAGTGACACTAAGGTAAATCCCTCCCACTCTACTACTCGTAATGTTTCTATTAATCATGTGAATGTTTTGAGAAGTGGTAAAGAATATAAAAAACCAGTTTCATCGGATTTAATTGAAGGGGTGGTTGAGGATATTACCGGGATGGAAAGTGATGAGGAGGAACCAATGTTCCAAAACAATGTTTTGAAAGAAAACACTAATGAAAAACCTTTTGCAGAACCAGTTTCCAAGGAAAATGTGAATCAGAATGACAAAGAGGTGGACCAAAGCCAAGTACCATTTCCTTCGGCTTCTGTTGACCCGGGCAAAAAGAATGTGATTTCCCACACATCTTTGGAAAAAGATGAGTTGTTGGATGTTTTTAAACAAGTCAAGGTTAACATTCCGTTACTTGAGGCAATTAAGAAAATTCCCGCGTATGCAAAATTTTTAAAGGAATTGTGTACCTTAAAACGAAAAGGGAAGGTGCCTACGCGGGTTAATTAAACTGAAAGAGTAAGTGCTGTGTTAATGGGAGACCTCCCACCCAAGCTCTAAGATCCGGGAACACCATTGATAGACATACAAGTTGGTAATTTTAAAATGTCTAAAGCATTATTAGATCTTGGAGCTGGGGTGAGTATTCTACCGGGAAGTTTATATGACCAATACGATTTTGGTCCATTGAAGTGGGTTGACACAACGGTTGTGTTAGCCGATTCGTCTCATAAAGTTCCGCGAGGAATTGTGCGGGACGTGATTGTGCAGGTAAAGGAGTTTTATTATCCCGTTGACTTTTTGGTGTTAGATTATGCTTCGGTTGATCCGAACCAAAGCCCAACTGTTATTTTAGGTCGGCCATTCTTGAGTACAGCTCATGCCCGAATTGATTGCAGGTTTGGTACTGTAAAAATGGCATTTGGAAATCGCCAAATGGTTTTAAATGTGTTTACTAACAATTCTCACTTTAATGAAAGTGATGAGTGTTATATGGTAGACTTGATTGACAGGTGTGACCCTCATGCATATGAGGAAGATTCGGTGGAAGCTTGTGTGTGTGATTTTTCTGAACAGGTACAGGTGTGTGCATTGCGGATGGAGGAACAAAAGCAAGAAGTATTGGCCACACAAGAAGGGAGACCACCTTGGTCTCATCAATTTGAGAACTTACCAGCAGAGATTAATTCTGACACAAGACCGTCTTTGGAATGCCCACCCAAGGTGGATTTGAAGCTTTTACCGGATCATTTGAAGTATGTATTTTTGGGAGAAGATGAAACCTTGCCGGTAATTATAGCATCTAATCTGGAGGAAGAACAAGAGCATAAGCTCATGCAAGTGTTGGAAGCTAACAAAGCAGCAATTGGGTGGACAATAGCAGATTTGAAAGGTATTAGTCCTTCCATAGTGATGCACAAGATCATTACCAATGAAGATGCAAAGCCGACACATGAAGCTCAAAGGAGGTTGAATCCTAACTTGAAGGAAATGGTGAAGAAGGAAGTTATCAAATGGTTGGATGCGGGGATCATCTATCCTATTTCGGATAGCGCATGGGTAAGTCCTACACAGGTAGTACCTAAGAAAGCCGGCATCCAGGTAATCAAAGATGAGAATGGTGAGCAAATCGCCACCCGACCGGTAACCGGGTGGCGGGTGTGTATTGATTATCGGAAATTGAATTCGGCCACTTCAAAAGACCATTTCCCACTACCCTTTATTGACCAAATAATTGAGAAACTTTCGGGTCAAAAATTTTATTGTTTTTTGGATGGGTATTCGGGATACAATCAAGTGGCCATTCATCCGGAGGACCAACACAAGACCACTTTTACATGTCCATATGGTACTTTTGCTTTTCGAAGGATGCCGTTTGGGTTATGTAATGCCCCAGCCACGTTCCAACGTTGTATGATGAGCATTTTTTCGGATATGGTTGGGGACACACTTGAGGTATTCATGGATGACTTTTCAGTTTTTGGTCAAACGTTTGAAACATGTCTTAATGAATTAGAAAAAGTGTTAAAAAGATGTGTTGAAACAAATTTGGTTTTAAGTTGGGAGAAAAGTCATTTTATGGTACAAGAGGGTATTGTGTTGGGCCATGTTGTGTCCAAACGGGGAATGGAGGTGGACAGGGCAAAAATACAAGTTATTTCGTCTTTACCACCTCCTACAAATATCAAAGGGGTGAGATCATTTTTGGGACATGCGGGGTTTTATAGGAGATTCATTAAAGGCTTTAGTGTTATAACGAAACCTTTGTGTAATCTCTTATTGAAAGATGTTCCATTTGAATTTACTAATGAATGTTTGCAAGCTTTTTGTGTTTTGAAGGAACAGTTAGTACAGGCTCCCATTTTACAACCTCCGGATTGGACAAAGCCATTTGAGATAATGTGTGATGCAAGTGACAACACAATTGGAGCTGTGTTGGGGCAAAGGATTGACAAGAAGCCTGTTGTGATCTATTATGCAAGCAAGACATTATCTGAAACACAGCTAAATTACACCACAACCGAAAAGGAATTACTTGCGGTGGTGTATGCTTTAGAGAAATTTCGGTCATACATTTGGGGAAGCAAGGTAGTGGTCTATTCTGATCACAGTGCAGTTCGAAATTTGATGGCAAAGAAGGATGCAAAACCGAGATTAATCAGATGGGTTTTACTATTGCAAGAATTCGATTTAGAAATTCGGGACAAGAAGGGTTGTGAGAATGTGGTTGCGGATCATTTGTCCCGGATTCCTTTAGAAGGAGTGGACGATATGAGTGAGATTAATGAACAATTCCCGGATGAACACTTGTTGACTGTCTCCATTGCACCTTGGTATGCTCATTTTGTAAACTACTTGGCAAATGGTGTGATGCCACAACATTGGGTGAAGAAAAGAAGACAACAGTTTCTAGCACAAGTGAAACAATACATTTGGGATGAACCCGATTTGTTCAAGATCGGTGCGGATCAAAATTTTAAGGAGATGTGTTCCCGAAGATGAGGTTAAGGAGATTTTAACTCATGCTCATTCGTCCGCGTGTGGAGGCCACTTTAGTGGGCAGAAAACGGGGTATAAGGTACTCACTTGTGGTTTTTATTGGCCCACAATTTTCAAAGATGCAAGTGAGTACGCGAAAAATTGTGTGAATTGTCAAAAGATGGGGAGTATATCAAAACGAGATGAAATGCCACTACAACCAATTTTGGTGGTTGATATTTTTGATGTATGGGGCATTGACTTTATGGGCCTTTTCCAAATTCATGTGGTTATTTATATATCCTTGTGGCGGTAGATTATGTGTCAAAGTGGGTTGAAGCAATTGCAACAAGGACAAACGATCACGCTGTGGTATGTAAGTTTGTTCAATCTAACATCTTTGCACGTTTTGGGATACCGACAAAACGGTCTTCAATCGGGTGTTTAAAACCTAACGGCGCTTTAACCGGATATCAAAATTAAACCATTTGGAGCAACAATTGGAAGTAAGGTTTACATCAACTGACTTGTATTCTCCTCCCGATCAAAATCCCTAAAATATCTGTTTGAAATTCAAAAAAAAAATAGAAAAAAAAGTTAACGGCCGTTAAGTGTACTTAACGCCGGACCACTGTAGGCCAAAAAAGTTGGATTTGGGACCACTGGAGGGAATAAACTGAGTTGGGATTATTTTCGGCCAATAGGTGTTAGTTGGGATTATTTTTGGCCAATTTGCCTTTTTTAAATGAAAAAACAATACCCGTTTTAAATGTCATTTTTTTAATTTAACTGTTTTTTTTAAAATAAAAGTATAACTTTTAATTTTATTTCTAATTGTTTAACGTCCAAGCTCTTTTATGACTAAAAGACAACAGATTTTAATAACATTATTATCATTTTATAGGTTAAAAATATATAATAATTTATTTTTTCTTAAACTTTATGTTGTGGGTCCCATAACACTTAAAATGAGACGAAGAGAACATATCAGATGTAGTTTTAGTTGTAATAAAATGACTTAATGCTTAACAATTATTTAATAGATCTTGACCATAAAGATAATGATAAACAAAATAAATAAACTAAAAGATTCTTTAAGAAATAATGATTCAAAAGTTAACTTGTAGATAATACCGCATCATTTTTCCATTTTTTGAAAAACTTGTCCTTGAGTTTTACCCCAAAATCAAAGCCCCTAGATCAAAGGGAACATTATGACATATCATGGGTTCACTATCAATTTAATTAACCCGCTCAAGTAATCCAACTTTATGGTTCACCTTTCACATCTTGTCCCAGGTCTATTGGGTTGTCAGGCTTCAATCGACATAACGATGTCTTTGATTTCAATCGGTCGAGTTGTCGTTCCACATTTGATGGCTTACACGAGTTGCCCGTTACATTAGTTAGTAGCCCCTTAGTATTTTGTCGGTCACCCTTCTGATGCTTAATAACTTTATTCGGGTTAATTATAAAATTTACTAGGTTTAAAGCCCGTGTGTACACACGAGATATATTTAAAATATATACACAAAAAAATTAGAACATAATCCTTAATAAGTCATAAAATGGTTTTTCATATATAAAAAATAAATAGAAAATTCTTTGAATAAACTAATATCTTAAAAATATACCTCTAGCAACAGAAGAAATCATCAACCCATTACCACGAAATGTGTTGATCTGGTTTATATTCCACATTTAACATGTTAAACTTTAAACCCTTTGGCAGTTAGCTAATGTGGAAATGGGTCTAATGATCAAAAGTGACACAAGGAAACAATGTGTATCTAAAAAGGTTTTACAACCTCTTAACTAAATTAATTCACAAGAACTTATCAAGGCTTAAATAATATATGTTTTACAACCTCTTTACTAATTTAATTCACAAGAACCTATCAGGGCTTAACTAATATATGTTTTACAACCTCTTTACTAATTTAATTCACAAGAACTTATTAGGGTTTAACTAATTATTAGTTTCGTAATCATATTTAATACATTGTCTAAAAAATTAGACAACATATATCAAGTATCACATATAGAAATGCAACATACTGAATGATGAGTTAATTAAATCATTCATAAATTTCAATGTATGACTCTTTTGAAAAAAATAAAATCAAAGTCAAGCAATATACGGAGATAAAGCATCATAGCAATAGTAAAAATAATTCTTTGTAGCTAAATCTATCGTGAGATCAAACAAAGTAATCAGCTAGAAGTGATCCAACTGAATTTAACCGCTAAAAAGGTTTCAATTGAGTTTACTTCTTAACCACCACTTCAATGATAAAGCATTTTGTTAAACAGATCAGTTAAAATAAAAAAGGTTAGAAAATGTTAGTAAACATGAGCTAAATGCTGCTACAAGAGTTGAAAGAAGCACACAAATAATTTGTGGTAAAATTACGTCAAGCATGACCAATAGTTCAGTAGTTGTTGCACCAACAACAACCGAAGTCTTCTAATTTTTATCTTAAATAAGCAATGAAAGTGATATTTCCAATCCTTCGATAAAACTTGACTTATCTGGTAATAATTAATATGAAAAGAGTAAACTGCAGTTTTGGTCCCTGTGTTTTGATACCATTAACAGTTTTAGTCTCACCTTAACAGTTTTGGTCCCTGTGTTTTTATTTTCTAACAGAAATGGTCCCGAACACTAACTCCATCCAGTTTTCCATTAAGTCTCTCACACACGCCCTGTATTTGAGGGGTAAAAATGTCATTTCTCTCCCTCTTTTATCTAGGTCATCATGTAGGTTAACATTTTTATTTAGTCACATGTCAAAAAGAGTGGTAGAAAAGACATTTTTACTTCGTATGTGAGGGAGACTTAACGGAAAATTGAATGGAGTTAGTGTTCGGGATCATTTCTGTTAGAAAATAAAAACACAGGTATCAAAACTGTTAAGATGAGACTGAAACTGTTAATGATATCAAAACACAGGGAGCAAAACTGCGGTTTATTCATATGAAAAATTGCAAAACAAAACACCAACAGTATCAATTTATTAGCATAAAATTTATTACTTTATACAACAAAACACCAAAACATTAATATTGGAAAAAATAACTTAACTTTTTATTATTTTTATTATTAGGTTATGAACAGATATTACAAAACTGGCATAACAAAACACATATAAAGTTGACCCATCAATTAAAACAGATGAGCAAAAGCAACCGTCAAAGTATTTCAATTTAACCATTCTACATTGAAGTAGTAACAACAATTTCAAGATTAGTTAAATCAAAACAAAGCATTTTACCATGAATCTAATTTTAAAAGACAATGAATGTTTTTGTTAAATTTAAACCATCATAACACTTGAGTGTGAATCTTAAAAGTTTGTGATTACGAATTGCAATTTTTATACAGTCAAGGAAAACATACTCAGAAAGTTACTGAATCATGAACTGGTATACGGTGTATAAAAAGATAATCTTAATAAGCTGAATAAGATTCTTTAAACCAAAGAAAAGCAGTTAAATTTCTATATATGATAATATATAATACATTAATACCTAATTATAGAGAAGCAGTTGAAAATAGTATTGAAAGAGTCGATGAAGCTTTATGCGAATGTTGAATCGGTTTTTAAAGGACGAAACGTCTGTAAAGTTTCCAAATCAATTGTTCTGCCTTCAAATGTTTCCAAATGAGTCTTTTTACCGCCCCTAAAAATTAAATTTATTAGATAGATTAAACTTGTTATAAGTTTCATGCAAACATGATAGGTGAATAAAACTCTCACCATGACACCATCATCTTTCTAATGATTTAATAAAATTGCATTATCTTCTTATGACTTAATATTTGAAATAAAAATATTTTTCCATCAATATCTTCTATTTTAAAATTTCTCCATATTTTTCATTGGCTTCACCCCAAAAGTCAGAAACTTTGGGTGTGTCGAAATTGAACACACGTATCTGGGGAAACCGTTATGGACTTGAGAACGATATTGTTCTTTTCTTTTAGTGACTCTATGTTCTTGAATGACAATTCCATCAAGAGTTTGTTGCACCCCTAAATATTCAAATTCATCGTGATTCATCCCGTCTTCATCAAACACGGGTTCGTATTTCGACACACCCTCTGGATAGGTCGGTTCAACGAACCACTGTGGATGACAGCTAAACGGCTGCTCGTCTCCGTCGCCACCTTCGTCCCCGACGACGATGCTCGACTCGGGTACCGTCTTGCACGTATCTTGTCGCAACTCGAGATATCAGATCCTTTTTTGGAGCCGTTTAATCTCATGTTGTATTTCAATATTACGGACTCGTAGATTGAGTCGCTTAATCATGAGATCCCATGGGTTGGGACCAACTCCACCGCTGCCTCGGTCGACAGTTCTATGAGTAGAGGGTTGATCTTTACCACGAGCACGTGGTCCGGGAATAACTCTGTTGTTGCCTCGATCGCTAATTCTACAGGCAAGAGGGTTTTCTCTTCTACGTCGAGTCATTTGAAAACCGTAGCTCTGATACCAACTGATGCAGTTCCACGTGGAATCACATGGATCAATGCTTAACAATTATTCAAAGTCATTTTATTAAATTTAATATAAAAAACTACCGATAACATTCACCATACCCTAATATTTATTATAGATCTTGACCATAAAGATAATGATAAACAAAATAAATAAACTAAAAGATAATTAAAGAAATAACGATTCAAAATTTAACTTGTAGATACTACTGCATAAATATCCCCCAATCATAAAAAGATTATTTTTGTCTAACAAATACAAGAAGTGAGTCACATTAAAACCATATTAAGCGAGCTAGATTAAGCGCAATCTTACGACGTTAGAAATGTGTTGTCAAACTTTACGCCCCCACCTTACACCAAAAGCTAAGCCCACCCCATCACCTCAAACCAGGGCTAAAATTTAAAAAGTAAACCTTAAGACAAAAACTAAATTTTAAAACTAAATCCTAGAAGTTAAGATGGTAAAATTCAATGAGATGGTTTTAGCACCGCTTGAATTAGCTCAATCAAAATTCGTTTAACCCAAGTTTAGTGTGATCTAAGACACTTTTTAGGAAAAATATATTTCTTATTTGACCATTCCTCCTTATCCATACACCGAACACTAGATATATGCTTAACTTCTTTTTTTTTTTTATAGAATATTACATGTAAAGAGAAATGTTTTCAACCTTAAAAATAGGAGTTGCTAAAAAATAAAAAAAGTAAAGAAAATAAAGGTACTGAAACACAGCTGAATCAAAATTCGACATGGGGTCACTATGCTTTTAATGTTCCTATCACTTTTGAAATTGTATCTATCTAATATTTCAAGGTTTTAGGGGGCAAATTTTTGGAGGAAAATTCTTTTTGTTCTATAATATGAAGTTTTGGAGGTAAAAGTTAAATGAAATTTTACACCATGCATAAGTTAATGAAGCAAAATCTTTAAATTTTAAATACTTACAAATTTTTAAACATAATAATTATGAATCTATCTAATATTTCAAGGTTTTAGGGGACAAATTTTTGGAGGGAAATTCTTTTTGTTCTATAATAGGAAGTTTTGGAGGTAAAAGTTAAATGTATTTTACACCATGCATAAGTTGATGAAGCAAAATCTTTAAATTTTAAATACTTACAAATTTTTAAACATAATAATTATGAATTCTTTATAAATATTATTATTTAACCCGTGTGTAACACACGGGTATTAAACCTAGTCTTATATAATAAATCAAGGTATTAGAGGGGGCTATTAATGTTGTTTTTGATTTTTGAAGGAAAGAATGAGGAGGAAAATTAAGGGAAGAAAAAATAAGAGGGAAAACTTAAAGGTGTCACCTTTTAGTTTCTATTTTAATTTTTTTAATTTCATTAATAACCAATTTTGTTATTTTGGTTTTTCTATGTAATTTTAAAATTAAAATATTAAATGTTTTTGTTTACTTAAAAAGTATAAAAAATGAATATGTTTTTTTTAATTTATTATCAAATTATTGTTACTTATTCATTCATGTGTAATCTAAAAAATCATTAACAATTACTTAAATATTATTTAATTATTAAAATATTTATTTTGTTATATTAACCCGTGTGTATACGCGGGTATTAAACCTAGTCTATATAATAATTCAAGGTTTTAGCGAAGGGCAACTTTTGGAGGGAATTTTTTATAAAAGGAAATTTTAGAGGGAATATATGAAATACCATGCATGAGTTGATGAAATAAAATATCTTTAAATATTAAATATTATAAAATTTTAAACAAAATGATTATGATTTTATAAATATTATTATTGAACCCGTGTGTAACACACGGGTGTTAAACCTAGTATAATACTAATTTACAATGTTATAACTACCGGTCCGACTTTAACTTATTTACACTTTTAACCTTTACATTTAACTTTGACATATATGACTTTCACCTTAAATTTGACTTATTATCATTTTAACTCTTGATAAAAAAAGTGAAAAATATTGGAAGGATTTTGTGGTTGGGACACGTGTCCTGGATCTTATTTAATTATATTTTTACACGGAGGGGTATTTGTATATTTTCACATGAAGGGGTATTTTAACTCTAGGTAGCTTGCCCATATACTATACGTCTCTTTTTTGAGAACTGATAAATGTGATTAACTTTATTGAGCAAATTTAGAAGAATTTCTGTTAGGGGATGTCAAATGACTAAGAGAAGATTTGTTGGACCTTTTGGGATAGAATGTTGGCATCAAAAGCTAACAGTGGTATGGGCATTGGTTCAGTTGGAGCGGCTAACAAAGCTTTGTTGACAAAAATGATGTGGAGATTTAAATTTTAGAAAGATAAATTATGGGCTAGGTGTATTATGGCATTACATCAAACAAAAAGGAACCAACAAGACCCACCGATGAAAAATTCAGTTGTGTCAGTGGAGAAATATTATGAAGAACATGATGATATATTTAGCCTTAGCTTTGTCATTGATGATTGGATTGATGACTCTATCACCTTCAATTCAAAAGAAGTTAGAAGAGAAATTGAACCGATAATGCTCCTTATAGCTTCTTCTAATTTTGTTTCGTCTTCTTAGGTCCTCGCAAAAGTCAATGTGTTTGGTTTGAGGCCAACTATGGGTTGTATCCTTTGAAATTAGCTCTTTCAAGAAGGAATATTGTCCCCGATTGGTTTTCCAGTCATGTGGTTATGCAAAGGAAAGCACTAATCACATTCTCCTTTATATTGATAGTAGATAGATTTTGAACAGTAAAATGGGTAGTTTTGGTATTTTAGGTTTGGATTGTGAGGGCATTTTAGGGTTTCACGTGTGTTTTCTTTGAGTATAAAACCCATCCATCTCTCTTTCGTCTCTCTGTTTCACCGGTTTTATTGTGGCTGTTCACCACCATGACCGTCATATATTTGCAGGTGGTTTTGTATGTTGATGTTTGTGATGGCATGGGGCTTGCTATGTCTGGATTTCATACACGGTTTTTCTGGCATGTTTACTACCATAACCATTGTGCATTGGCGGTGGTTTCTGGACCGTCTAGTGGTGGTGATGGCAAGGGGGTTTGCTATTTTTCGACTTGCATACTTTGTTTCACTAGTAGAGAGTTGCCGATCCTTAGAACCGTGTGACCATTGACTTGTATGTGCCGTTTCCGGCTTTAATGGCCGTAGATGGTTGTTGTTCCTTGGGTTCGTGTGGCTTTCAGTTTACTGGTGGATGTTTGTGACAATGGCGGTGGATACAATTGAGTTAAACTCAGTTGATGATGTCGATTTCCAGATTTGTGTTGTTGTGGGTGCAATTGGCCGAAACCCAATTGATGTATTACAGATGTTTGATGATGCTTCAGATCTATGATGTTTTTGGGTGCTCGGATCTATTGTCGGATGACTTGATTTGCTCATATGTATGCACTGCCATCCGTTGTTGACTGTGGACGATGTTTGATGTTTTGAATTTGTTGGATCTGGATGTTGGTTAGGGTTTTAGAACCACCGTTCACGGTGGATGATTTGAGACTGTGATGAGTTCGATCTGTGTCACGTTTGACATATTGTTGGTTTTGAGCATGTGATACAACCCATTTATGCCCACATATGGTTTTATTTATGCCCATATACGGTTTTGATGAACTGGTTTTGAATGTTGATAGTAGGGAGATTTTGAACAGTAAAATGGGCAGTTTTGGCATTTCACGTATGTATTATGAGGAAAATTTTTGGGTATTTCACGCTTGCTGCTTTGATTATTGATGGCTGTGATGAATCTGATTATCATTTATATGTTTCAGTTGTGGGTTTTCGTTGAAAAGTGCGATGATGATTATGGGGTGCTATTGTCTTCATGGCATGGCGTTTATCGTAGCCATAATGATGTTTTTAGCACCCTCTTAGCTTGTTTTGTGTTTACAACTGTTATTGTGTTTGTTTTTGTTTTGAAATCTTTGATATTTTTTGTTGTTTGGTATTGGTTTTGACACACAATATTAAGTGTGGGTTTCTTGGTGCTCATTTTTTGTTTCAAATCTTTGATGTTTGTTGTTCACTTGTTTGGTGTTTTTTACATTAAAAGAATTTTTGGTGTTGTTTTGAATTCCTTTTGACACATAATAATGGTTGTGGGTTATGAGGGATTATTGAAAGGCTGTTTGGCCAACTTTGAATTAAAAGAATGTCAAGAGAGAAAAAAGGCTCGCGCAACGTGCGGGACGACATATTAGTTCTTGTTAATTGTCATGTTACTCAAATGATTTGGTGTGCTATAGCTTCTTGGTGTAAAATTCCAACTACTTTTGTGGTTCATAATACAACGGATATTTTGAATCTTCCCGACACGTGCCCTCCACAACCGGAGAAAAGGAAATTGACATGTGCTATCTTCTAAGCAGTTTTTTTAAAATCAATAAACAATAGAAACTTTAATAATATACACGGAATGCTAGTAAGTAAAGGACTTATTATATATATACTATATATAAAATAGAAGTGTAATGAATAGATAAGTTTGTGAATTGTAAGTTTGATCACAAGTGTTAGCTTCTTTTGCATTTTGCCACTCTCATGCATCTTGACTTTATTTACAAATGGTTGTTTAGTGTACTATCTTTTGTATATTAGAGTTGTTTTGTAATTCAAATTTGTTGTTTTAGTTTGTGTGGTTATTGTTATTGGTATTTTGGTTCCCCAAGTTCGAGTCATGTTTTTGCGTTATATATGTATTTTGTATAAGTGATGTTCTCTTTCTTCTTTTTCAGGCATTTCTTTATTGTTGTTGCGCGAAAGATCGTCTCCACCTAGTTTCTATGAATTAAAACTAGAGCATAAACAGACACTCTTAGTTGGAACCAATGGTACAAATTCTCATTTAATATTTTGTAACCTAGCACCTTCATAAATTTTATCAAAAGTATTTGGTCTTTCAAAGAAAAAAAAAATTAAAAACCAATTTGGTTGGTATTTTATTATTTTCTCAATAATGTATTGTACACAAGAAAACGCGTACGGGTTTAACATCTCCCAAAAGATACTTTAAAGAAAACAAATCCTAATTTATGGTTTTATTTTATGTTAGATGTCAAAAGTCATAACTTTATTTGTCAAACATTGACCTTTGCTCTAGTCAATGGCTAAATGCTAACCCTTTTTATCCAATAAATGTTAGCTGAGTTATAAACTTATAATTTAGCCACCATATGCATTAAGTTTTTGCAATATATACCACACATACTAACACTAAACTAACATTGTTAAAATCCATGAATTTTCTTTCACTCGTACACATTTAGTTTAATCTTAAAAGAAATCTCATAGATAACCAAGTTTTAATTTTATTATAATTATGTCATTTAAACATATTTTACTCAAATTGAATGACTAAACCTTCAAATAGAGCAATTATTATATTTTGTTTAAAACGAATCACACATTGTCATGTTCCGTATGTTCATTTGAGATATACCGGATCGTAAAATTTTGTTTGAAATACCACTAAATGCATTAGTAGTGGATAAAAAGAAGCACCACAAAAGATACAGTAAATTAGGAAAAATTGGTGTAAGTTGAAAGTTTAAACCTGATAAAATTCCAAAGTCCAAACATGTTAGATTTGTCAAACGTGTCATGAAATGGATATATGAATGAAAGTTGAAACCACAAGCTTCCATGCTTTTCATTCCCATTTATTTTCATGAAAACTATGAACTCAATATATATATAATATAAGGCTTTGTCTATAAAAGAGTAAAGTCAAACCATTAAACATTATCCTTTTTTTTTATTCTACCTTCATGTTTCTTAATTGCCCAATTGCATATATCCCTGACGGTGATCCCTCTTATAAGATAACACTCAACAATCCAATATATGCATCACATTCACATCATCATCTAACTTTAATGGCACCTTTATTTCACTATCTTCTTGTCTTGTCATTTTTGTTCCTAACATCATGTGCAACTCAAACAAGTTTTAGGCCTAAGGCACTACTCCTCCAAGTCACCAAAGACCCTTCAACTCTACAATATGTCACACGTATCAACCAACGAACCCCTCTTGTGCCCGTAACGCTAACCCTCGATCTCGGTGGTCAGTTCATGTGGGCTAACTGTTACACCAACTATGTCTCGTCCACATATCGTCCGGCTCGTTGTCGGTCTGCACAATGCTCATTGGCTAAGTCCACGGCATGTTCTGTTGAGTGCCCTGGTGCCGCGAAACCAGGGTGCAACAACAACACGTGTGCGCTTATGCCAGATAATAGCGTCACACGTGTTGCAACCATTGGCGACCTGGGTTCTGATCTGGTTGCTATAAAATCAACCGATGGTCGGAACCCTGGTCGCGTGGTTACAGTTCCAAAGTTCTTGTTCGTTTGCGGATCTGCGTTAGACGGACTTGCTAGCGGAGTTGTGGGCATGGCTGGGCTCGGAAGAACTTCAATATCTTTGCCTTCGCAATTCTCTTCGGCTTTTAGCTTTCGTAGGATATTTGCTATATGTTTAACCTCTTCTTCAACCTCTCCCGGTGTCGTTTTCTTCGGAGATGGACCATATAGATTCCTGTTGAACACGGACGCGTCAACCGGGCTTATCTACACGCCATTGATCAAGAACCCGGTTAGCACGGCTTCCGCCTATACTCAAGGTGAAGCTTCATCCGAATACTTCATTGGTGTTAAATCCATTAGAGTTGGTGAAAAGGTTGTCCCTATAAACAAGACGTTGTTGACCATTGATCGTGAAGGCCACGGTGGCACGAAGATCAGCACTGTGAATCCATACACAGTGCTGCAATCTTCAATATATAAGGCGGTTATCAGAGCATTTGGCAATGCTCTATCTGGAGTACCAAAAGTCGCATCTGTTGCGCCTTTTGGTCTATGTTTTAACTCCACAAGCCTTGGGAGTACACGGGTCGGTCCTGGCGTGCCACAGATCGACCTGGTACTCCAAAACAATAATGTTTATTGGAGGATATTTGGCGCGAATTCGATGGTGCAAGTGAGAGAGGGTGTTTTGTGTCTCGGATTTGTGGATGGAGGGGCTAATCCAATGACTTCGATAGTTATTGGTGGACATCAGATTGAGGATAATCTACTACAATTTGATCTTGCTAGATCTAGACTTGGGTTTAGTTCATCACTCTTGTTTAGACAAACAACATGTGCCAACTTCAATTTCACATCAAATGCCTAAAAGTTTGAGTTATAAAATGGGTGAAAGTAATTGTGTATTTCATCGTTGTTTATTTGTAATTCAACCTTTTCTATTAAGTGTGTTGAAAAAATAAAACTTAAACCCTTGACCCCTATGATAAGAATAATGTATCGTGTCACTTTATTTAAATCTAATTCTTCTTAATCCTCGAGAGTAAAAACACCTACAAATTCAACCCTTCAATCTTTTAAATAATAACTAATTAAATAAAAATAACTGAATTATAATTAAAACACATTCCTTACTTTTATAACTAAAAAGTAAAAGTAAAAAATAAATAAAAAAGTTACATAATTCAAAAAAATTAAATTAATTGTTGTTTAATATATATAATTCGCATTTTGTTGCCACCAATGAAACTGAATGTGCTTCACAATATTTTAGTCTATGATGCGTATTAGCGGCGTTCATCTTATGACGGATATCTTCATCATTGTTTTCATTCATCGAGAGATCATGAATGTGTACGAGTGAGATTGTTTTCTCCTAATCTTTGAGGATCATATCATACAACATGCAATAATTACATTAAGTTCTTTAACTTCGCACGTTTAAAAGCTCGTGCATATCATCTAATAATACCACATTTAGCTTTGAACACATCAAATGTGGAAGATCCCATAGGGTGTGAAAACCTCCTATGTCATGACGCGTTTTAAAACCGTGAGGGGCAACACTTGAGGGCGTGTTGGCTGTCATAGCGGATAATATCATGGTGCGACGGGCTGGGATGTTACAGATGGTATCAGAGACAGTCGTCGGTCGCTATTACACTGGTCCTCCAAGGGGGGTAGATTGTAAAATCCCACATCTGTGGGGAGGAGAACTAAGCACTGCTTTATAAGGGTATGGTAACCTCCGCTACCATGACGCGTTTTAAAATCGTGAGGGGTGACGCCTAAAGGCATGTTGGCTGCCAAAGAGGACAATATCATGGTGTGACGGGCTGGGATGATACAAAAAGTCAGCTCAACATCTTTTCTTGCACATTTTTTGATCTTTTTTTAAAGTTTTCTTCTTTTTCATAGGTAGGATATAAACTTTTTTTGTTCATAAAAACTGACCAAGTCGAGTAAATACCATTAGCAAGATAGTGACAACTCTTGTACTGCTATTGTTTACCACAAACAAACACTTCGGCGAATCCCTTCTTAACAATATATGGAGAATTATTGAGAACGTTGATGACATTGTTTTAATACGCTTGACCAAAGTACGAATGTCAAATCCACAAATCATTTGACGCCACCGCCTCGAGTATCATCATTGGGTATTCGTGATCACCTCGATGTAATTGTCCTCGCAACCTCGTTGGACAATTCTCCAAACCCAGTGTGTACATTCAATGCTTCCGATCATCCCTAGTATGCCATGCTTTTGCTCATGTGCATTGTACACAAGTGCAATATCATGGCTAGTTGATGAACGCATGAATTCTTTTCGGTATAAAATAATAACCAAATTGCTGAAATATTCAATGCATTCACGTGAAGTCCTATCAGACAATACTAGATATTTATAAAATTCATTAGGAGGGTTACCGGTTGCGATTTCCTTGACCGCCGAAACTCACTTTTATATCGGAGTGAAACTTATTTCTGCCTTCCATCGCAACTTTCTTGAAATACCCGAACGAAATGTTTACATAACTATTTTTGAAAAGTTCATTCGACTTACAAAACCTATCTGAATGTGCCCGTGCTGTTTTGGATCGTCGACAAAGTAATCGTTCACGAGGGTTTCATTAGCTACAACTCGGTCACTACGTATATAAGTTTCTAATACCTCCAAATCAGTCCCTATTGTTGTTAGAGACTAATTTTGCCAGTCCCAAGTGGAAACCAAGTCCTAAATACTCGCATCTATAACTAAATTTCAGTCCTGGTTGTATGATACCAACACGGACTAACATTCAGTCTCTAATACACATAAATTCAGTCGTAGATCTATTCCCTCATAACATGTCATTTCGATCTCGAATACATTTCAATTGTAACTGAAAATCAATCTTTGATACCAGACATTTAGAGACTAAAAATCAGTACTTAAACCTTGTTAATTTCTCCTAAATACGTTTAATTAAATATGGGTTCCATGACCACTTATTCCTTAATAAAAATTTATAGAGACCGAGAATTAGTCTATAAATTCCATTGTTAATGTGTTTGGTTGACAAATGAATTGGAATCCATCATCTCCCTCATCACCACCCAACCCCCTAATGTCGCCTTGACCCGAAAGAGATTAATGGTAACTTGCACATTGTTAACCAGAACACGCCTGATGACGACCCACACACTTTCGACTGAAAAGTGCTCGATGATGACAAATCGCACACTTTTGCATGGAACGCGCCTGGATAACGACTGACGCTCCAGAGACCGGTACACGTCCGATGACGAACCCCCATACCTTCACCGGAACGTACTAACGAAGCCATACTCACCTTCCACCGGAACGGGCTCGGCGATTACCCGTTGACTTTCTATTGGAACAAGTGATATAGTGTAAACTATACGTATTTCCCATGTAGAGGTTGTACCCGTTTTCGAGTCTTTTTAAGTAGTTTTCTTTAATTTTTGTTTACTATTGATTCATGTGTGTTTCGCAGGTCCCACGTGGAAGAAATGTTGAAAGTTCGCGTACAAATAATATCGTAGGAGAAAACAGGACGCGAAACAGAGTTACGCACGAAGAACGAAACGCACCCAAAGGTCCTGGCCATGCCACGCCACCAGGTAAACCACCCTGGCCGGGTGAGGCGGTGTGGCCAGGTAGTGTTTAGGTGGTTTTGGCTGGTGGAGGTACGTACACGACCAAGGTTCAAGGCCTTATTGCGCGACTCGACGAGGCTGTTTCAGCAGAAAGATTGGACATTCTTTGAGGTTTTAACTATTTAAACACTTCTAAACAAAAACCCTAGACTCTAGACAACTTTCAGAGACGAAAAAGGGCTAAATCAGGGTGTTTTGAAGGTAGAAGTTGAGCAAACGAGATCAAGGACGAGCATAGGATCAAACCTCGACTACTAGTCTAATCGGGTTTTTTATTTCCGTTGTTTTTACTTGTTTTGATCATGAATTATGAACTTGATTTTGTTATTATTTTCGTAGTTATGATTGTTGGCTAGGCTCATTAGACTGCCTAGGCTTATGATGAATCTATATTGATGTTTTTATTACTTGAATTGGTTTGTTTTGATTATGGATTTATGAATTAAGTAAACGTTTGATTCTTATTAGTTTGATGCGATATGAGTGTTGGAATTGGATTGTTCTATTTTATCGTTCCACTACATCCTTGTTAAGATGAAATGGTTTTGAACGAGAAAAGCGGCACCACTCATAATACCGTCGGCTCACCTCCTATGGCACCACAAACGGTATGAAAATTTTGGGACTATGTTGTCCCCAAAAAGAGAAACACAAAATGAATGAAATGACACCAAATGCGGGAAAGTAGTAGTGGCACATAGCGAGAGCACGATGCGTCTCGTGGTGCACGACAATAGGATGGTGAAGTGGCAACCGTACCATGCCGATACTAATTTCACTTTTTTGAGTTCTTTCCCTTAACAATATACTCACACGCCTTTTAAAAGTTTAAAACTACTTCTAAGCATTTGATAATAAGACATCAACAAGATAAAAACCATTTTAATTATTTACTAAAAACCATTTTAATTAACACTTGGATATCTTTGAACAAAATAAAAACCATTTATTTATTTTAGAGTTAAGTGTAATTTGCACCCCTGTGATTTACACTTAAAAGCACTTTGTAACCCCACTAAAAAAGTTAAACCTTTTGCAACCCTATGATTTCTAAAGTCAGTCATTTGCACCCCTCCGTTAAATTGACCGTGAGTTGACCGTTTGTTTAAAGGGTAAAAAAGAAATTTAACATCTTTTAAATACTATATGAACAATATATTAAATAATACAGTAACTTGTTTTGCAGTGGACAACACATTGTTTTTTATGTGTTTGTATCTATTAAATTAGATCTCATCTTTCCGGCACCGTCATCGGCGACGGTAGCATTTGCATCAGAAACACCATTTTCTTGTGGAACATAATCTTGCCATTTTTGTTGAAGGTTGTTGTCTTTAGATGCACATAGCACTGGTGGTGGTGTGGTGGTGCAGCCATTACCGCCGCCGCCGAAGGGGGAGGGGGTGGAGGTTGAAGGGCTAGGATCCGACGAGTAAAAATTAGGTGCCATACCTCTCATCTGTTCATCATGGTTAAATTAATTCAAAGCCCAACAAAACTTGAAATTAACCGTTCAAGATTAGCTAAAATTTTGAAAAAATTTCCTAGATTCAAATAGAAAAACTTTTTTGTTTCTTGGAAGTAAAAGTTGTCTCTTTTAACTGTCGATTATATTAAAAAAGGAGAATGAAAGGGGGAGAGCAAGATGATAGAAGATAATGATGAATGATGTTAGTTCATTATTTATTTTTTAATCTGTATAAAGTAATAGAGGAAGGGCAAGATGGTAATTTTATCACTAAACTAACGGTCAACTGACGGTCAACTTAACTGAGGGGTGCAAATGACTGACTTTTGAAAGCATTGGGTTGCAAACGGTTTAATTTTTATAACGGGGTTACAAAGTGCTTTTAAGTGTAAACCATAGGGGTGCAAGTTGCACTTAACTCTTTATTTTATTTTGACCCAAATGAAAAACACGGTCTCATCAAGTGGCCTGTAGTCGCCTTAATTTGTCCAACAAACAAAATTGTTATAACATATCCACTTTGATTTCATAAAGTCAAAAACCAGTTTATCACAGGCTGTCTTGACTTGCTAATATTATATAAAATTTTAAAAAATATATTTATACAAACAAATAAAAACATCTATAATAAATAGTTAAATACCATAACACTTCATTCACAAACATCACCTACATTCCGGCCCCTTGCGGCTCTGCCCCTTGCAGACTTCTCAACACCACTTCATGCGCCATTGGAGACTCATGCAACCCTCAAGTCCCTGATTGCTACAACAACGCTTGCGGCCATGGCCCAGACAACCCCATTGCCAACACGGGCACCAGCGGCCAGCTTGGTGCCGACGTGTTTAAAATACAGTCGACAGACGGTAAGATACTTACCGTCCCTCGATTGTATTTTATATGCGGTAATAACTTCATTAACGATGGTCTCGCTAGTGGGGTTACTGGCATCGTTGGTCTTGGAAGGACCGGGGCTTCAGTACCTGCTCAATTGTCTTCTTATTTTAGATTCGATCCGAAATTTGCTTTGTGTTTGAGCTCCTCAACAAGATCTAGTGGCGCGGTGTTTTTCGGAGATGGACCATACACTTTGCTTCCAAATGTTGACGCGTCATCTTCTCTTTCGTACACACCCCTTATCATAAACCCTGTTACCCAAAGCGGGTTTTTGGGGGACGCTTCACCCAAGTACTTCATTGGAGTGAAGTCGATCAATGTGGGTGGTAAACGTGTGAATGAGTTCAATCAGAGTTTGTTATCCATAGACAGTGAAGGTAAGGGTGGGACATCAATCAGCACTGCTGATCCTTACACTGTCTTGGAAACAACAATCTACAAAGCCTTAGTAGTGGCATTTGTGAAAGCGATGCCGAAAAACGTCCAAAGGGTGTCCAATGTTGCGCCTTTTGGGGCATGTTTTAACTCGAGGAATATCGGAAGCACTCGTCTCGGTCCGGCCGTGCCATACATTGAACTTGTGTTGGAAAGCAAGAATGTGTGGAGGATTGAGGGTGCAAACTCAATGGTTGAAGTGAAGGAGAATGTTTTATGCCTTGGATTTGTTGAAGCAAGGACAGATTTTGCACCTACAATTCCAGTTATTATTGGAGGTCATCAAATCGAGGACAATTTGTTGCAATTTGATCTTCCAAATTCAAGGCTTGGATTTAGCTCTTCACTTCTTGGACGATCAACTACGTGTGCAAACTTTAACTTTACTACATAATAGAAACCCATAATGCCTATGTAATATTGAAATATACACACAAATAAAAGGATAAACCTAACTAATATATGGTGCTATATATTTTACTTTTCTAGTCAGTTGTTTTCTTTTTTTAAACGGCCGTTTTTCATTGGAATTGGAAATACAAAAAAAAAACTATAAACTTCCAATAAAGCTATTCAAATCGTTCATCGCTCGCTGATCGCTTGAAATTTATAATATTGTTTTTCGCTCGATTGTAAACTAGTGGTTCGGCTGGGATCGGTTTTTTAAACGAAAAAATGTTAGCTCGGAGCGGTTCGATTCAAATATTTTTTAGAGTTAAACGCCATTTTAGTCCCTAAGTTTTTCATGTTTTTGCCATTTTCATCAATTTAAAAAAATATTACCTACACTACTCTATTATTTTTTTATTTTTTGCCATTTTCATCCACTTGCTTAACTCCGTTAGCCTACACCGTTAACCATGTTCATATTCATGTTTTTAAAGGGGGTTGAGTTGGTTTTTTTAGATTTAAAGCCCTTCAAAACATATTTTAAATTAGAGTAAATTACTATTTTTGTCCCGGATGTTTGATTAAAATTACGAAATTTGTCCAATAGTTGGTTTTATACTATTTTAATTCATTATTTTCACACAAACTTGATGTTTCAGTCAACACCACTAATGGTCATCCATATTTACATTTAAATTTGTGTGAAAAGACAGTAGTATCCCTGGACCAAAATAGTTATTTTGACCAAACGACAATGATCAAAGTGGTTTGGTCAATTACTATTTTGATCATTATGGTTTGGTCAAAATAACTATTTTGGTCCAGGGGTACTACTGTCTTTTCACACAAATTTACATGGAAATATGGATGACCATTAGTGGTGTTGATTGAAACCAGTGTTGTAATGTAAAAATCTGTCTAGGCGGTCGATTAATCGGTAATTGGTGAGTTACCTTGTCGATTTTCTAAAATCGGTCCATTAATCGGTAGGCGGTCCTAGGCGGGGCTAGGCGGTCCTAATCGTAGTAATCGGTCAATGAAAGTCAAAGAATTTTAATGGGTTTTAAACCTTCAGTTTATCGACCAGGTCCATAATCCATGGGCTATAATCCTTAAATCCATAACCTTAGGCGCTAATTTAACTTTTCACGATCAAAACATAGAATTCTGATGTATTTTGAAGTATTATGTTCGCATCAGTGTGTGTGTACAACTAATTTTACGTGTAAAGATTCAAAATCCTCGAATGTTGAAGTATTATATTTACATCAATGTGTGCGCATATAAGTATAAAAGTAAATTTACATATAAAAACACCAAACCAATTAATTACGATTAATCCCGATTCCTAGCTCCAAGGTACCTCACCGCCCGAATACCGCCTAGCGAGTTCTTTAACACTGACTGAAACATCAAGTTTGTGTGAAAATAATGAATTAAAACAATATAAAACCAACTATTGGACAAAATTCATAATTTTAATCAAACATCCGTGAGCAAAATAGTAATTTACTCTAATTTAAAATATGTTTTGAAGGGATTTAAATCTAAAAAAGCCAACTTAACCCCCTTTAAAACCTGAACATGAGCTTGGTTAACGGTGTAGACTAACGGAGTTAAGCAAGTGGATGAAAATGACAAAAAATTAAAAACAATAGAGTAGTGTAGACAATATTTTTTAAATGGATGAAAATGACAAAAACATGAAAAACTTAGGGACTAAAATGACATTTAACTCTATTTTTTATTATATATACATATATATAATTATATGTATAGTCTATAGATAGTTACGTACCAATATGACGGATTTGTGTCATTACATACACATATGGAATTGTATTTATACATACTAGGCTAGTCGATCAACCCAATACAATAAAAAAACTTAAACACTAAACGAAAACATAATCCTAAGTTGCTAAGTGATAGTCTTTGACCTAGATAGTTCGCTAATTGCATCATAATCTTCCGCTCTCACCCTTATCATTCTATGCAATATGCTCATCGCCTTATAGGCAGCATCCTTATAATGCTTTGTAGTGGGTTAAATACCTTGTAGTTAGTTGAGTCATCTTTATAATGTTTTGTCCATTGTAGTTTAGTGTCATCAATGTTAGTGCAATGTTGGTGTGGTTCGACATTGCCTTCCGGCTCAGGCGAGACCTTTTCACCCCTTTTTGGGTGATAGTGATTAATGTGGGCATGTAGTAGGTTCGGTTCGGCTTGATGTCTGGAACTGTAGTTCCTTTTGCTTTGACATTGGTATGTGCTTCGGATCCATTTCAACCCGTACACATGTCATCAAGTAATTAATTGTAAACTATCAATACGTACCGTAACATCACGTTGGTTTTCAGCTAGTATTGCGAGGCAAGTATAACTTTAGTTACTGAGTTTTCAGATTAATGAGTTTGAGATTTTAAATTAGGTATATTGGTTTTCATTGGTCCCAACTATCACATTTTGTATTCTACCGATCCCAACTATTGAATTAGCTGTCAACGGTCCCAACTTTTATCACTTTGGTAACCACTGGTCCCGTCGTTAAATTTTTTTAACGCCGTTAATTTTTTTCCAAATTCAATACCGATGTTATAAGCCTTTTGATCGGGACGAAAATATAAGTCGATTGATGAAAAAGTTACCTCAAAACGACGCTCCGAACAACGAAATAGTGCTTCAATCGGGTGTTTAAACCTAACGGTACTTCAATCGGATGTAAAAATTTTATCGTTCAGAGAGCCTTTTCGAGAAAACTTTTACATCAATCGACACGTATTATCCTTCCGAACAAAAGGTCTAAAACATCGGTCTTGAATTTGGAAAAAACTTAACGGCGTTAAACAAAATTAACTACGGGACCAGTGGTTACCAAAGTGATAAAAGTTGGGACCGTTGACAACCAATTTAATAGTTGGGACCGGTAGAAGACAAAAGATGATAGTTGGGACCAGTGAAAACCAATATACCTTTAAATTATAAATATGTAATAACACAAGTGGGTTTTAGAGTATGTTTACGTATCTAAAAAGCTACAAATATTTGTTGGCTTTCAATGTTATATCAAATTTGACCCAATTGAAAAACATAGTCGATCTGACCAAGAGGCCTACATTACTAAATATATTTAAACTAGGTTATGTGTCCATGTTATACACGGGCGGTGTCTAAAAAATTTACTAAAAGATGTTAATAATAGTATAATAATTTCGAATAATAATCTAATCAATTACAAATCTTTAACAACTTATTTTTCAACAGCATTAGAATAATCTATTATAAATCTATTAAAACTTCTTTGTCTACAATATTAGAATAATCAATTACAAATCTCTAAAAACTTCTTTATATACAACATTAAGTTTTATTTGAAACATTACCATAGTATTTAGTATAACTATTTTTAAGCTGTCACGTCTTGTAACTCTTGATAATGCTACATATAGACGACCATGAGTGAATACCGGATCCTTTAAATACAAACCCACTTTAGAAAATTAGTAATACAGCTACAAAATCAACTTTTGTTGTATCAGATTTCTAAACACTGAATTTGACAAATAATTTGTCTTCTTTAGTTGAAACTTAAAAACTTTAGACACGGTTTACAATGTTTAAAGCAAAAACTTTTTTCTAAGATCAAGAGTTACTTCAAAAAGGTATGACATGTCTGATTTTAGTTAAAGATACTCTGAAAATGGTCAAAATTATATAATTTGTAAAATAACATTTAAACTATTTTGAAAAACACTATGTTGACCAATGAGTGATTTATAAGGATTTGCATTATGTTTTAGGAAGTTTTAAAAGTGAGAAAGATTAGTAGTATCTTGTTTATATAGCTTGTTACTAATTCAAGGATAAAAAGACAACTTTGAAAAGGTGTTATTAAATTCATTCTATTTAGTTATAGGGTTATTGGATTTTAATAATCTGAACTTTAATGAATTGGCCGATATTAATCCCAACTTTAAAAATTCCCGGTGGCAGTCCCAACTCGTAAATTATTTTCTTCCATCGAACCTTTTATAAGTGTGACACAAAAATGGTCGGGTAAGGTTTTAATGAGACACAATAATGGTCTGGTAGGTTTTTTGAGTATCCGTTATAAAAGACTCGATGGAGGAAAATAAATTACAAGTTGGGACTGTCAGAGGGAATTTTTAAAGTTGGGATTAATATTGGCCAATTTATTAAAGTTCGGATTATTAAAATCCAATAACCCTTAGTTATAAGTAGTTGGCAAACTTAAACTAACAGTCAAACATGTCAAAATGTTTAAACTGTTGCATAGAAGCCTAGCAAAAGCATTTTTTTAGAATCTGAAAAAGGTTAGAAATAAATAATGTGACTTAACTGGATTTCTATAGTGTTGCATAAAAGCCTAACAAAAGCATTTACGAATACTAACACCCAGCCAAAAAACAAAAGAAATTATATAGAATGAGAAGGATTATTAATTTAATGGTCAAACATGTCAAATTGTTAAACCATTTCAAAGTAGTACTTAGATTTGTCAAAAATGAAATCATCAATCCTCATTCTTATATTATTAGATTATATGTATATAAAGATTATGTGTAATAATCCATCATCATCATCATCAAGAACTTAAGACACCAAATGAAGATTAAATAACGCTATTTAATAACAATTTAGGCATCATTGAGTGGCAAAGTCAGACCATTTACGTATGTTTAAAACTTATTTCCATTTCTCTGTTTAACAATACTACTAATTAATATAGAAGACGAACTTTTTAATTTAAGTGAATGTATTTTTATTAAGAAATTTAGTAATCATATTCAAAATAAACAAAACAAACTAATCAAGAATTGTAGAAAAATTAAAAATCAAACATTCAATATTAATAGTAGGCATGAATGATTTTTTTTAAAAGTAAAAAACAATATCCAATCAATTATGCACTTATGTATGTCCACTTACGTATGTACTTGAAGTGTATATGCAAGATCGGGAAAAACCTAAACAAAAACATCAAAATAAATTAGGATTTAAACAGATCTGAAAGAATAAAATGAAATAATTCATAGATCTAACAGAATTGGTGAAATATTACCAAAAATAAACATGAAAAATGAAACAAAGAATAAGAATCAAACCTTTGAAGGTAGATGATAACCGGTCAAGATATGTGAAACTAAAAAACATACAAAATCAAAAAAAATTAGGGTTAATCATACACTCGGAGGAAACAAAACATGAAAAAGATTTTTAAAAAATACTCCATCCGTCCCATTAGAAGTGTCTTAGTTTGAAAAAACTCAAAGTTTTAGCCACATTAAATGGTTGTTTTTTTTGCTTGTTATTTGACAATAATACCCCTTGAGAATAAATATTATGTGGGTTCATCACATTGTTTGTTTTATGCTATTAAGGGTAAATATGGTAATCAGGGATGAGCTTTTGGTACCGAGTACCGATACCGGTACCGGTACCGTCCCGCTAAATTCGGTACCGGTACCGGTACCCACTTTTCCTAAAACTCGGTACCGGTACCAGGCGGTACCGGTACCGGTACTTTCCCGGTTAGTACCATGTTGGTACCACGTTGGTACCGGTTAAGAAAAAACTAGTTTTTTTTAGTATATTTTATATAATTTGAGATGTTATGAATGTTGTGTATTACTTGCTTAATGTTATAAAGTGTTTTCTTTACGACTTTGAGTCATTTTATAATATTTTTTAGATTATTAACTTTTAAATTTAATGAAGTTAATATGATTTTTAATTAATTTATACCATATTTTATTTCTTTTTTGTTATATTCAAGTATATTATAGTATAGTTATATAAAAAAAATATAAAATTAAACCGAAATAAACGAATAAATTTTATAAAAAAAAAATAAAATACGAAACCGGTACCAACGTGGTACCAGTACCGAAATACCGGTACCGGTACCGGTACCGTCCCGGTACCGTCCCGCTAAATTCGGTACCGGTACCGGTACCCACTTTTCTTAAAACTCGGTACCGGTACTAGGCGGTACCGGTACCAGGCGGTACCGGTACCCGTCCCGATCTCTTCCCATTGGTAATTTAAAAATAGTTTTAAAAGTTGACACTTTGAATGAGACAACTAAAAAGGGAAATATGAACACTTATAATGGGACGGAGGAAGTAACAATCTAACCTTTAAGGGAAGAGCAGATCTGTAAAACATATGAAGAAAAACAAAAAAAAACGCAAATTAGGGATAATCATTGTGTAGTCGCACATGAAAAAACAACAAAAAGGAAGAATCTAACTTGCATAACCTTAGATCGGTGAAGAAAATGAACGAAAATGCTTGATTTCATCATCGTAGTTGAATAGAAATGAGACGGCTCGCAGATCCGGTTCAATCTTTGTGGAGACGCACATGAAAAACAACAAAAAGGAAGAATCTAACTTCCATAAGCTTAGATCGGTGAAAAAACGAACATAAATCTTTGATTTCATCAAAGGTGTTGCAGAGAAATAAGACGGTAAATGGGTTTAAACAAAATAAATAGGGTTGAAAATTAAAAGTGGAAATGAAGAGAGAAGGGAGGAGAGAAATAGTGGAAATGAAAAGTCTGAACTAAAAAATTAGTTTTGAAACTTGAAAGTGGAAAATGGTTGTAGCAGATGGATCACCGGTTTTACCCGTGCATGAATTAAAAAACGTGGCCACCTTCCCTATTAAACACGTCATTCAAATTAAGTAGCAGCTGCCAAGTGGATTTGAAGACCATATATGTAACATTTGCCCGATTCAAACCCGACTCAAAACCAAGAACCCAAACCCGAACCGTCCGGATTACCCATATTCCTATTATCAATGAAATAACCTAGTTTATTATTCTCAAGTTATTATCTAAACAAATTACTGAATCATTATAATGATAAATTCCAAAAACAATAAAGTTCTAAGTTATGAAGTGTGACATCTACCCCGATTCGTTTTATGTAAACCCGAACCATTAATTAATATCGTAATCGCTCGGATGATTATGGAATAAAGGTTTACGTGGTCACAATTTATTTTATGATAATCATTTAGTTATCAAATACACGTTATAAATCGATTTTTATAAAGTTTACTAAGAGTTGAGTTATACAAAAGTCTAAGTTTTATAAATAAATTGTTAGTTAGTAGTTAGTTAAAGTTAAAGTTAAAGTTAAGGGGTTGAATGTGTATTTAATAAAACACAATTTAAAACATTTAAACTAAACTTAACAATAACTCATAGTTCAAGGGGGCAAATTGAAAAATCTTTAAAACCCCAACCCAACCCCCGTATTTCCGGCAGCCTCTCCGGCGAAGCCTCCGGCGACTCCGATGAGGCACAAATCGATCGAATTTGTCTCGTTTGAACTCGTGTAAACCATACTTATCGCCTATCCATGAGATTCGAACTTGGTACTAATAAAAAACGACACTATAACCGTTCATATCACAATCTAAATCAACACCCACTATTTCCGGCCAAATCCAAATTTCAAACCAACCAAAACAGTCGATAAAATCAAATTAACTTAATCCGAAACCTCCCTTTAGTCGATTTCCATGAGATAAACTAGTTAAATTGGTAATTATCATAAGAAATCATTCAAATTTAACTCAACTCCATCCGAAAGTAACTCGAGTCTGTTAACAGCAGTTCACTCGCAATTAATCTGTTATAAATCGTCCAATTCGTTCCTTAGACTTCACATTATCGATCTGCAGTTTCAATTTCAACCTTAACACACACATACTATCATTTTGATTCACGGTTCTTCGTGGCTCTGCTCGTTAGTCGACAACATACTTCGGTGTTATCATAATCAACAAGTCATTGGGGGTTTTAATCTTCTAACACCATCAAATGATTCTGCAAATCCAATCTCATTATCATCATTGTTGCATCATAAAATTTGATCCGCAACCGTGTCTTCTTTTCTTTCTATTATCTTCATCATCGCATCATCACAACAGGTAATTAAACTGCTCATTTGATTCGGTTACTCATTCTGGTCATTACTATAGTATTCGATTTCGATTGCAGACTTCATTTGATGTTCAATTTTGGTGTTTATGATTTTAGGGTTTATATGTGAGAATTGGGTTTAGGTAAGCAATACTTTAAAACAATTTCGTTTTCAATTTCAACAACTAAATTGGCGCTGGTCTAGTGGTTGTTCAGATGTTTGTCGGCCCTAAGGTCCAGGGTTCGATCCCTGGACACGTGCTTTATTTATATTTTTATTTTAAGTTCACTGGTTTAAATAAATACTTACATCAAGTAACATTAAATATCTTTTAATACTAATATTTATGAAAGTGTCATTTAAGTTAAATTATGTAGTATTTTGCATACTTATATATACTAATATTACCTTTACAAAAACTAAGGTTTTATATTTTCATTATGAGAAGTTCATAAGTTATTGTAAAAATAATATACATAATTTTACCAAAGTATATGAGTACAAGACGAGATTTCTTGGTATATAATTATGTTTTTGGGTTTCTTTTACGAGAGGTTTTGAGTTTAAATGTTTGAAACATATAATACGTGTTGGTTTTACTTTATGAAATACATATTTATAGTCGAGTCATTTTGATCACTTTATACATATAAGACCTCTTTTATAGTGTATAAATTTATAATCAAAACACGTTTTGGTTTACCTACGACTATGATAATTGTATTATTGAGATGAGTCTTTTTATAAATCCATATATATAAATAATTAGTCACTTATATCATAACGGGCGTGTCATTTAATGAAATGTTAATTATTTTCGTAAAGGGGTAAACTTCGTATACAATTTAATCAATATTAAATCATTGTTAAAAAAAATAAATCTATTACTATTACATTATTATCTATTTCCAATTGTAATTACTTAAACCCATATTCTAATTAGAACCCTAAATTCCTAGATCCATCTTAGTTATCATTTTAACATAAGCCGACATTCTTTAGGTGATCCTTAAGAAGATTTTCGGTGCGTTTTTTCAAGTTTACTTTTATTTCGTTTTCATCAAATCAGTTATCAGGTGAGTATTCATAGCCCCTTTTCTGGTTTTCAATTTGGGGTGATATCATGTGACATATTAAATTAGTTATCAGATTTCAGTTTTATCAGTTATTTCAGTTATCAGATTTCAGTTGATCATTTAAAACAATTCATGTTATGTCTTTACTTGCAAATTATGTGTTCATAGCCTGATAGCAATTTTTGTGCAAGTGTAATCATTAATTTGTAGAAACCGACAGTTACTAATGGTAGATCTATTGGTCGAAAGGACCCACCCCCTGATTCTTGGGTGATTATAACTGAGTATCATTATCATGTGGACCCCCCTTTATCATTGTTCAAGGTTTGATTATGCGTTGTTATCTTGTATGTACATGTTTTGCATTTATAAGTTTAGACATAACGACATGAATTGAGTTTTCTTTATCAGTTTATCTATATGTATTTCAAACCTATGTTTACTCACCAGCTAATTCGTTAGCTGACCAGTTACTTTTCATATGATTTCAGGAATTGCAGTTAGTTGGACTATTCAGGATGCGTCACATCTAGGACTTTCTTGGACCTAGTTAAATAAATAAAATAAAGTAGCATATTTCAGTTGTTTATGTCTGAATTATTTCTTTGTTTCATTTGGATTGTTTGTTTAGTCTTGTTTGGATAATTGGATTTTAATACTATTTCAACCAGTTTGAGTACCATGAGCTATGAACAATCATTCACTTTCGTTCGCCTCGATGATTCCGCCATCGGTCGGGGTGTGACAATATATGCTTGACACATAGGATTTTTTTATTGTCTTTTATTATATATGATAGATTCAGAAAGAATAATTGTTAACTATAGGTGTGACAATAGTGTTTTGAAAACCTGACCGCACCGGTCGGTCATACTGGTTGAACAGGTTTTGGAACCAGCTCAGTTAACGGGGTTGAACCATTTTAAGTGTGACCCGGCCGGTTGGACCGGATAGAACCAAGCGAACCTAAAAACCAGGGAAAAAGATGTTGGACCAAAAATTTTTAAATTTTTTCTTTATTTTTGTATTTATATTTGAAATATATCTCTAAAATTATTCGGTCCTTAAATATGGTTCAACCGGTCGGACCGATAAGAAATCCGATTCGATGTTTGGTCCGATTTAGAAAACATTGATAATAACAACAACAATTCACACCCATTCACATGTCAAAATCATCTATAAATTACTTGTTGCTAGATTCAACTAACTCATTCATCTCTTCGGCCTCGTCTTTACCGTTGCGTTTCTTCTTTCTTGTGTCTTCGTCTTTAGCCAAAACATTACACCATCTTATTTTTCAAGTTACCAATAATAGGGCTGGCATATCGTGTCAGACACGAACACGATAAGGCCAAACACGAACACGACACGATAACTTATCGTGTTATTTTTTTAAACACGAACACGATAAAAAGCAGGTTACACGATATAACACGATAAAAACCCATTTAAAAAATAAATTTTCCAACGTCTTACATACTAAATATGACGTAACATGATAATTCTTAAGCCACAAAAAATGAAAGTCCATAAAAATAGTATTTAACCATAATAATCATTGATAAACGAATATGAAAAAAGATTGAGTCTATTAAAGTCCATAGGAGTTTTGATCTTTCTACTCATCTTTATCAAAGTTCATCTTCACCTTCATTCTCCACTAACTTTTCCTGCATATTGTCACACCCCTAAATCCACTAACGGAGTTTTACCATTAGGGGCGTGACAAACCAGGATCTAGTCATTAATTGCACCGAACGACTCTATATGAGTTTTGAAAACCAAACGTTCACCCATTAAATGTAGTAATTGAAACATCATATCAGAGTAAATGGTTTTTAGTTAATGCGGAAGCGTATAAGTTAAGTAATAAATGCAACCCAAACAATGGAGTATGAAAATGCGGAAAACAACACGCGCCCAACACAAGATACACAGTTTAATATTTTTCCAAATCCTAAAATATGGTTTTAAATGCGAGAAATGTTTACATATAATGCTGAAAAGCCATGCCATGCCCTACGTGTATCATACCTCAGTGACCTGTAAAAGTGAAAGGCTAACAAGTGTCAACACGATAGTTGGTGAGTTCACATAATAAGTATGAAATCAAGTAAGTTTAGTTGCAAGCAGAAATAAAAATTAAGTATGTCATTGTAGGTAGCTAGTCTATAGTACATGTCCTTAGAGTCGTATGTATCTGACCGAAGTTGACGTATATACACATTAAGTGCATTTTGCCCGTCGGACATCCCATCAGGATGCACATGTATGTATGTTAGGTCAATTCAACACCCGTTCGACAAGTCCATCTGTCGTGCTAGCGTGACTAGCCCGGGTGGGGTTTGTCAAACCCTGTAGTACTACTCAAAATTCCCCAGCTATTTCCTAAATACTAACGGTCAACTAGGTATTCATGAGGACTTTCATGAACAGTAAAAGTTACTCTAATGCAGACATGCGACATACCAAATTTGTAAATCCGGAAAAGTCATTGTTCGTGTTTCCAGCCCATAAAACGGTGGAATAGTAAAAAGTACGGTTCAGTGAACTCACCTTAGGTTGCACAGCAAATCAGTTTAAAAGCACACAATGTAATACAGCAACCTAAATAATAGTAGGTATATTAATGTGTGTTCATGTAGGGTCATAGAACCTTATGCATCCAAATAGTCATTAAGTTTGTGCGAGATTGGAAAAGTTTGACTTTTTGACCAAGTTTGACCAAAGTTGACTTTTGTTGACCCGAGTTGACCCACGATCCGTTGGTGATTTATTAAGTGTAAGTATGTTACATTTGATGTACTTGTTCATATTTTATTCACAAACCACATCACACGACAAGTATTCGACAAGTTAAATTTCTATTTCCATAAAAGTTTCCTTTATAGGAAAGTCGAACTTTTAGAACACGTTTGCACAATTCAACATCCTAGAGATTCCCAAACATCCCTAAGCATGTCAACTATTACACAATAACCATAGCATGCTACACAAGAGAATAACACACACTATCGCTTTACGGTTTCCAATAATAAACATACTAGCATGTGTAGTCATTCCTAAGTTCATATCATTGTCCACATGTTTTGTTTCAAATAAAATAACAACACTCTCATCATGACATCCTAACTAACTAGAACCCACATTTTAGATTCCAAATCATCAATTTCACGCAAACGGTTTATCACCCACTTAGCACTTTATGTACCATTTTCGTGTCAAAAGCTACTTTACCATACACCAAGTTGCCTACAATCTTTCATATGCAATTCAAGTTACCAAACATGCACCCTAGTGAACTTTCATGAAAAAAGTTTCCACATTTAGCAAGTCATACCAAATCAAGTCGGATTTTCACGTTCAATTAACCAAAATTCGTCTAATACATTATACCATCATGCTAGTAATCCCATAACAACTCTTAGACATCAACAACATGTAATTTCACATGAGTCCTAGAGAAAAAGTTACTATTTTAAGTAATATGGCAAAACGTTCATGCAATTTCAAAACCAATTGATCAAACTTCATCCAATTTATCATATAAGCATATATTCCATCCTATATCATCATAATCATGCATCCTAGTTCATGTTCAAATGACTTTCTAACAACCCTAGTTTCTCAAGAACATTAACATGGATTCAGTTCACCATTTGTTCAACAAAACAACAAGTAATTCATAACCAATAACCCATTTCCACAACACAATCATCAATTGATCATTTTTGGATGAACTAGGGTTATAACCTACAATTTTTGAAATATATATATAACTTTTATGAACGAAACTTACTTGTCACGCGTTTGTAGCTTCAATTAACACCCAAAAACACTACCAATTGAATCAAACTTGCAAGAAAATCCAAGATTATGTGTGTATGTATGCGACGGCTATAGAAGAAAGAAGGAGAGATGCCGTTTTTTTTTTATAAAAGTGAGGTTTAGGTTTTGTTAAATTTTGTTAATTTTGTTAAATGGTTAAGTTGGGTTGGGCTTTGGGCCATCCATGGATCACATGGATAATCCATGGGCTACGTTTTTACTTCGGTTTGTAAACACAATGAAAAACTTTCTCAAACGTAAATTTTTGTTTTATAAAGATTTCCGAATTTCACAAATGGTTAAAACCGGTAAATTACTTAATTACTCAGAAGTTTAACAATTAAACACACATGTTACCTAGGGTATACATATTTATTGTATTTGTATAAATTTAAGTCACCAACGCCCGGGGTATTAACTCGTGTGATCGTTTCATGTGTATGTTCGTGTAACAGTTTGTACATTTAAGTCGTCAAATTAAATGAAAAGTATAATTGTGTTAACATGATTAACATAGTTTGGCTAACGAGGTTAACCTGAATTTGTCGGGTGTCACATATATAAATATTAACAGGTGACATATCGCGTTAACAGATCTTTAACCTGTTAAGACACGATAACTAACGTGTCTTTATCGTGTTAACCTGCTAATGACATGGCATCTATTAAGGTCAGACACGAAACGTGTTATTTCTGTGTCGTGTCGTGTCGTGTTATCGTGTCTGTGTCAGAAATTTCCAGCCCTAACTAAAGATGCCAAAACACTTCTATATATCACCAAATCTCTCAAAGAACACCTCTCGTCCCCGTCAAACTAACCCTCGATCTCGGTGGCCCATACATGTGGGTCAACTGCGAGCGAGGCTACACCTCTTCCACCTACACTCCAGCTCTTTGCGTCTCTGCTCAATGCTGCATTCTCAACAACACTTTATGCACCACTAGAACCATGTGCCAACCTCCCGTCCTCGACTGCTACAACAACACTTATGGTCATGGCCCCCAAAACCCCATCCTTAATACTGGCACTAGTGGCTTGTTTGGCGTAGACTTGTTCATGATCCAATTCACCAATGTGAATCACCTTCTGTCCTCGCTTCTTAAGATCCCTAGCCTATATTTCATATGCGGTAATAACTTCGTTAATAAAGGGCTTGTTAGTGGAGTTACTGGCGTACGTTGGAAGGACTACAACTTCACTACCCGCATAGTTGTCTTATTGTTTTAGATTAGATCGCAAATTTGCTTTATGTTTGAGCTCCTCAAAAAGAACTAGTGGCGCGATGTTCTTTGGAGACGGACCATTGTTAGATATCTATATTTATCTAATAAACCAAAACGTTTTAGATATAAGTATTAGTTTGCTACACATGTGTAATTAAGTCTAGTGGGTCGATTTGGAGTGGTTAAGTTAGTTATGTTGGTTGATACCCCTTATCATAACTGTAAGTAACTATCATTTGTGTTTCTATATATAGATGGGTCGTATGGGTTGTAAAGAACATGTTGTCAAATTTATGTATTATATTACAAGTTCATTATCAATCTTGTTATCGTTCTCTGCATATACATCTTGATCACACACAAAAGTCTGACATCAAGAAATCTCATTATCCAACCTATCTATTGCTCGATACAAAACCCATGTCTCTGAGTTTAGGAAGAAAATTAAACAGATCCCATTGCATTTTCAGAAGTGAGCTCCTGTTCTTTCTGAGTTTAGCATTACCATTAAATCTATGAATCATAGCATCCATTAGCTCCTTTGAGGTTTTATACTTACGAAAGTTACGTCTGATCTCAGTAGTCAATCCCATTGTAATTGCCGCATAGGCCTTTTTCTCTTTCTCAAACTCCTTCTTTTTCATCATCTGAGAACTCAGTCTGTTTCTTCTTCACTTTTGTCACTCCATCAACTATAGATGTGGTAGTTGGTTCAGCATAACCAATCTCAATTGGTTTCATTAGAAAGTAATCATTGTAGAAGATGAATGCTTCAAAGCGGGGTCTCCAGTTAATGAAATCAACACCTTTGGTTAGCTTTGGAGGCTTTGAAGGAGTTCCAATTTCATTGTCATAATTGATTGCTTTGGCCATGTCACTAAGAATCATGCTTTAGCTAGACATCTGTAAATCACCATCACAGGCAACACGAAATAAGTATTATATATAACTTACGAAACACGAGAAATAATAACCTGATTGTCGAGTGAAATAGTAGGTGTCGCAACAGAGGTGTCGCAACAGAGTTGTAGGTGTCGCCTCAGAGGTCTAGGTGTCGCATCAACAAAGGTGTAGGTGTCGCCTAAGAGGTGTCGTATACAAGTATTGCATCAACAAGTGTCGAGTTCAATAATTTAGCCAGAAAGAATGAGCCACCGAGATTACTGCTGCAAAAGGTTAGCAATTGGATAAACTACGATAGTAATATACCATAATATTACCATAACCAATTTTATCTGATGTGCTAAATACCCACAAGCTCTAAAGATCGCCTGAAAAACCAAGCCCTAACGAGCATGAAGGCTCTGGTACCAATTGTAGGTCCTGATTCTTCAATTGGATCGATATCTCAGACGATACGAACGATCCTTGACGTGCAGAATCCATCTAGAATCCCTATGAGAGTAATAACACATGAACACGCCAACGAGAATAAGAACACCCAAACACTAGAGGTACTACCAAACGTAACTTCGTATAGAAAAACGTTAAAAGACCTTGTGTTGGACGATTAACCAAAACATTTAACAACCAACACTATATATAGGTAATGAGTCAACCGAACGACACCTGGGTGTCGCGCAACACATAGGTGTCGCATGACACCTAGGTGTCGCACCAAGGTGTCGATGACACCTAGTTCGTGACACCGAAATGTCTAGTCTATTACAAGCAATTGTCACAAAACATTTAATCAACAAAAGTCAAAGCATTAGATGAAGGTATGCTTCCATGTCTACCATTTTACTTAATACTATCAATATGAAGTCAAAGTGCAATTTCAATGAAGTTAAAGCTACTACAAGTGGTTTCT
Source organism: Tagetes erecta (assembly GCA_030867185.1). NCBI lineage: Eukaryota > Viridiplantae > Streptophyta > Magnoliopsida > Asterales > Asteraceae > Tagetes > Tagetes erecta. Next base: position 64,305,128 of record CM061488.1, read on the forward strand.
CGAGCTGTTAAGGAAGAGTTGAAGCCAAATTTTTATTCTCCAGATGAAAAAACAAGAAGTCATTTTTAATTTGAAATGTCCACATCATAATTGCATCTTTCACTCCCAAACCACCATCCATAAATGCAAGACAAGCCACACCATTCCCAGTTTGCTTCATTGAATTATCGAGTTTTTTACCAAATAAGTGTGGGTGGAAAACTCATTTACCAAAATGAGTGTTTTGAAAAATATTTACCAAAATGGGTGTTTTTTTTAATAAACTTTGTTTTCTCACTTCTAATTTTATTAGATTAAAAAAGACCTATTTAAAAAGGGGTTTTCTAGAATAAAGGAAAATATTTCTAATTAGATTATGTAAAATGTTTATTTATAATAAGATTAAATATAAAGATACGTTCGATCGTTAGGTATTAAAATGAATTACAAATTTACCAAGTATTTTTTTTTTTCAAACAGTAAGTTAAAACACATAATATGAAAAAACATTCTAATAGATATACAAGTACAATTTTTTAATTTTTTTATTAAAAAACCCAATCAAACAAAAATGACGATATTACATTAAAGACGGTTTGCAAGTGAATTATAAAGCTTTACAAATTTTCTCTTATAAAACGATACACAATAACTTTTTTTTAGTTATTATAAATATTTTCTTTAACCTTGGTAATAAATAAATAATAATTAATAATGGGTTATATCTTAACCAATAATATTAGGAGTGAAAAAATCATGTTTATAAAAAACACCAATTTTGGTAAATAGTTTTCAAACCACCCACTTTGGTAAATAATTTTTCTATCCACACCTATTTGGAAAAAAACTCTGAATTATCTAAGATCGTCCACACCTTTCCACTTTCTATTTCAAGGTCTATGCTAGGAACACGAAACCCTGTTCGAATAGATCACATCGCACTACCCTTTAGACATAGACTAAAGGGTTTAACTGCATTTACTCGAGGCATGTTTTTGGTAGCTTTTGTAAAAGACGTAACTAGAGCTTTATAGATATCACTTCTAAGCGTGGTGTAAGGCAGAACACTACTAAGCCTAACAAATTTAGCCTTCAAGTTAATATGTGTTCCTTTTATTGATGTTCCATTTAATTTGACTTAATACCTAAGCGATTTGGAACACTTTCGTACCAATTAAGTGTACGAAAGAATCGTTCTAAGATCAAGATTCGGAGAAGAAGTAAAATAAAATGGCCTGTCACCTAAAATATCACCCTAGGAGCCGTCATAGATGAGGAATTGGGTAGACAAATTGCAAACTTGTCTGCCATGCTAAGATAGGATAGTTGACGAGGAAAAGCCAGACAGGAACATGAAAAAGCAATAACTTATTTAGGAAAGGATCTCAACAAGGAGGAAGGTGCACATTTGTATAAACTTGACTCCAAACCAAGGATAAGCTCCCGTGTATGCGTTCCGACCATTAGTTACGTAGAAATCCACCAGATCAGTGGTTAGTTTTGATAACTTGCGTGATTTCGATACGAGGTTGAAGGGAGAAGAAAGGGGTTGAAGGGGAAAGAAAGAAAAACAAAAACAATATCATAAAGCAACTTGGCCACACATTGTAATTCTTGAAGAGTTATTGGATTTTAATACTCTCAACTATGAGATTTTGGTCTGTGTCACTCTCAACTAACACATTCACTGTCACAACTCCCAACTTAACAGTTCACTTGTCGTGTGGTGTGTGCTAATATATATATTATTTAACTACTATTTAGACACCCTAAGTTTTAATATTTATTAACTAGGACTCTCTAAACTAACCTAAACACACAACCGACAGTGTACCGATCGAGTGTAGAATAGCCTAAGTAAGTCCGAGATCGAACCCACAGACTCTATATAACTAAGTTTAACTAACTCGATCTAACTTAATTAATTACACTATTTATTTTATTTGCTTGAATGGGGGTTTACTATTAAACTAATTAAAATAAATAAAACTAAATAGAAGACGGATTGAGAATTCAGATGACGAAATGTAAACTACCTAGGTAAGAATCCTCATTGACTAAATTATCATTTGATTGGTAATGCTAGTTATGGAACTAGGATATTATTTTGTTTGCCTAAAATAACCCTAACATAGGACCCTCGACCCTTTTCGAGAAGACACCTACGTGTTGCTAATAAGTTAATATAGAAACTAGTTTTAACGATTAAGACTTCCTCACAATTATCTAACCTGATTATGAACAAGTATCTTTAAAAGAATTCCTACCTCATAGCACGGAAATCAAACACAGTTCAAAACATTCATTTGACTCGATAAACAAGTTTGATAGATAACACTTAGACGGACTTCTCACGAAGAACTAAATCTATCAAACCAACCAAACAAGACTTATCAATAACCTATCACCTCATGGATAGCTAGATTAGTCTGCACGTTTTCATTTATTTAACTAATATTAATGTTCCTATGGTTTTTTTGCAAATTAACCATAAAAGTCAAGAACACATGGTAATCGACCTAACGAAATGCTATGAAAGTCAACAAGGATAACGTGAAACAATAATAATAACTAAACCAAGTCCAACATATAATACGCATCAAATAATTGAAATCAAACTTTTACTTAATTCATAAAACCCATAACAAAAAGCAAAACCAAACAAGTTCAAACAAAAATCAACGATTCATCAAATAGCCTAGGCAGTCTATAAAGTTTTGCCAATAACCATCTTCAAAGTAGAAACAAAAACTAAAATACAAATAAAGTTACCGTTCATCGAAAATAATAAATATAATGCAGCAGCCTGCTAGATTAAATTAATTCAGCAGCCTAATAGCTTAAATTAATTCAGCAGCTAGCTTGCTTTTTTTTTTCTTCTTTCGAAGATGACAACTTTTTTTTATTGGACGGCAACTCTTCCTCTTTTCTTCTTCGACCGAATTTTTCTTTTCTCTTTCATGTACGGTTTTTACTTTTTAATTATACTTAGAACATGTATTTCTCAATCATCCACGTGAAGTTATATGCTAACGGATTAAACATGTAAATCATTTAGTTACTTAGCAGTTTAACATTGAGCTCAAGTTGGTCTCAAATTTAAATAAAATATATCATTTTTGCTCATGGACACCTATAATATATAAAATAGAAATATGAACTAATTAGGAGTAAAACTCAATCAAAGGAAACCAAAAAGTGAGATGAATATTTATATAAAATATATATAGTTTACACCATATCATCGTGTCACTCTGCTTTTGTCTACGTGGCATTATTATCCTACGTGGCATAAAGGCGGAGTGACACAGCAAGTGAAGTGTTAAATTGAGAGTGTTGACACTGAAGGTATTAGTTGGGAGTCATATCGGCCAATACCTCATAGTTGAGAGTATTAAAATCCAATAACTAATTTTTTAATCAAACAAAACTTGAAATGAAATTATCAAACCGATTGTGGTTAAAAACTCTTTAAAGAAAGCCATCTTCCGAAATATTAAATAGTTATAATGATAGTAAAGTATCAACAACATATATCGCCAATGATCTCTTGGTATAGTGGTGAAGAGTGAGGTAAGAGACTTTGTCTTACAGAAGGTTTTAGGTTCGAATCTAGCCAATGACATTTGGTGATACTAACTTTAACAACTAACCCGTCATAAAAAAAATCAACAACATATATCATTATGAACATTAAAGACAAAAGTAAAGTATTTAGCAAAACAAAAGAAAACCTAAACATTACTGATATTGGAACTTGCACTATAAGAAAAATGACATTTAGCAAGGACAAAACTTGGTATTTAAAAATGAAAATTAAACATGAAAATAGAAACCTATACCTACTATATAGTACTATGCATGAAAATAAACCAAGTTCCAATAAAAATAGAAACTTGGTAAATGTCTGAGTCCATAGAGTCCAAACTCACACTTACCCACTTGTATTTTAGAGATTTAACTAACAAGAACATAAATCACAAACATAAGCTTTCTATAAACTTTCTTCAAAAGTAAAAGACAGCCTCTTTTAATTTAAGAAAATCCATGTTATAAGTTGTTAATATTCACACATAAAAACTAGTCCAAGACACTTATAAGTCCCTTGAAAAAAAACTCGTAAAACTAAAAAAAAGTAGTGTTAAAGAGTAGATCTTCACCTTAACAATCAAAGAGAAGGATTGAGGGAAAGAGAAGAGATCTTGAGCTTGAATCTTTTCAAAAGCAACTTGGTATTTAAACATGAAAATATAAGCCTATGACTACTATGTGTGATGTTTAAACATGAAAATAGAAACCTATAGCTACACTATGTGTGATGTTTAAACATGAAAATAGAAACCTATACCTACTATATAGTACTATGCATGAAAATAGACCAAGTTCCAATAAAAATAGAAACTTGGTAAATGTCTGAGTCAATAAAGTCCAAACTCATACTTACCCACTTTTATTTTAGAGATTTAACTAACAAGAACATAAATCACAAACATAAGCTTTCTGTAAACTTTCTTCAAAAGTAAAAGACAACCTCTTTTAATTTAAGAAAATCCATGTTATAAGTTGTTAATATTCACACATAAAAACTAGTCCAAGACACTTGTAAGTCCCTCGACAATCAAGGAGAAGGATTGAGGGAAAGAGAAGAGATCTTGAGCTTGAATCTTTTCAAAAGCAACTTGGTATTTAAACATGAAAATATAAGCCTATGACTACTATGTGTGATGTTTAAACATGAAAATAGAAACCTATACCTACACTAAGTGTGATGTTTAAACATGAAAATAGAAATCTATACCTACTATATAGTACTATGCATGAAAATAGACCAAGTTCCAATAAAAATAGAAACTTGGTAAATGTCTGAGTCCATAAAGTCCAAACTCATACTTACCCACTTTTATTTTAGAGATTTAACTAACAAGAACATAAATCACAAACATAAGCTTTCTGTAAACTTTCTTCAAAAGTAAAAGACAGCCTCTTTTAATTTAAGAAAATCCATGTTATAAGTTGTTAATATTCACACATAAAAACTAGTCCAAGACACTTATAAGTCCCTTGACAATCAAGGAGAAGGATTGAGGGAAAGAGAAGAGATCTTGAGCTTTAATCTTTTCAAAAGCAACTTGGTATTTAAACATGAAAATATAAGCCTATGACTACTATGTGTGATGTTTAAACATGAAAATAGAAACCTATACCTACACTATGTGTGATGTTTAAACATGAAAATAGAAACCTATACCTACTATATAGTACTATGCATGAAAATAGACCAAGTTCCAATAAAAATAGAAACTTGGTAAATGTCTGAGTCCATAAAGTCCAAACTCACACTTACCCACTTGTATTTTAGAGATTTAACTAACAAGAACATAAATAAAAAACATAAGCTTTCTGTAAACTTTCTTCAAAAGTAAAAGACAGCCTCTTTTTATTTAAGAAAATCCATGTTATAAGTTGTTAATATTCACACATAAAAACTAGTCCAAGACACTTATAAGTCCCCTGAAAAAAAACTCGTAAAACTAAAAAAAAGTAGTGTTAAAGAGTAGATCTTCACCTTAACAATCAAGGAGAAGGATTGAGGGAAAGAGAAGAGATCTTGAGCTTGAATCTTTTCAAAAGCAACTTGGTATTTAAACATGAAAATATAAGCCTATGACTACTATGTTTGATGTTTAAACATGAAAATAGAAACCTATACCTACAATATGTGTGATGTTTAAACATAAAAATAGAAACCTATACCTACTATATAGTACTATGCATGAAAAAAATACTAAGTTCCAATAAAAATAGAAACTTGGTAAATGTCTGAGTCCATAAAGTCCAAACTCATACTTACCCACTTTTATTTTAGAGATTTAACTAACAAGAACATAAATCACAAACATAAGCTTTCTGTAAACTTTCTTCAAAAGTAAAAGACGGCCTCTTTTAATTTAAGAAAATCCATGTTATAAGTTGTTAATATTCACACATAAAAACTAGTCCAAGACACTTATAAGTCCCTTGACAATCAAGGAGAAGGATTGAGGGAAAGAGAAGAGATCTTGAGCTTGAATCTTTTCAAAAGCAACTTGGTATTTAAACATGAAAATATAAGCCTATGACTACTATGTGTGATGTTTAAACATGAAAATAGAAACCTATACCTACTATATAGTACTATGCATGAAAATAGACCAAGTTCCAATAAAAATAGAAACTTGGTAAATGTCTGAGTCTATAAAGTCCAAACTCACACTTACCCACTTGTATTTTAGAGATTTAACTAACAAGAACATAAATCACAAACATAAGCTTTCTGTAAACTTTCTTCAAAAGTAAAAGACAGCCTCTTTTTATTTAAGAAAATCCATGTTATAAGTTGTTAATATTCACACATAAAAACTAGTCCAAGACACTTATAAGTCCCCTGAAAAAAAACTCGTAAAACTAAAAAAAAGTAGTGTTAAAGAGTAGATCTTCACCTTAACAATCAAGGAGAAGGATTCAGGGAAAGAGAAGAGATCTTGAGCTTGAATCTTTTCAAAAGCAACTTGGTATTTAAACATGAAAGTATAAGCCTATGACTACTATGTGTGATGTTTAAACATGAAAAGAGAAACCTATAGCTACACTATGTGTGATATTTAAACATGAAAATAGAAACCTATACCTACTATATAGTACTATGCATGAAAATAGACCAAGTTCCAATAAAAACAGAAACTTGGTAAATGTCTGAGTCCATAAAGTCCAAACTCACACTTACCCACTTGTATTTTAGAGATTTAACTAACAAGAACATAAATCACAAACATAAGCTTTCTGTAAACTTTCTTCAAAAGTAAAAGACAGCCTCTTTTAAATTAAGAAAATCCATGTTAAAAGTTGTTAATATTTACACATAAAAACTAGTCCAAGACACTTATAAGTCCCCTGAAAAAAACTCGTAAAACTAAAAAAAAGTAGTGTTAAAGAGTAGATCTTCACCTTAACAATCAAGGAGAAGGATTGAGGGAAAGAGAAGAGATCTTGAGCTTGAATCTTTTCAAAAGCAACTTGGTATTTAAACATGAAAATAAAAGCCTATGACTACTATGTGTGATGTTTAAACATGAAAATAGAAACCTATACCTACACTATGTGTGATGTTTAAACATGAAAATAGAAACCTATACCTACTGTATAGTACAATGCATGAAAAAAGACCAAGTTCCAATAAAAATAGAAACTTGGTAAATGTCTGAGTCCATAAAGTCCAAACTCACACTTACCCACTTATATTTTAGATATTTAACTAACAAGAACATAAATCACAAATATAAGCTTTCTGTAAACTTTCTTCAAAAGTAAAAGACAGCCTCTTTTAATTCAAGAAAATCCATGTTATAAGTTGTTAATATTCACATATAAAAACTAGTCCAAGACACTTATAAGTCCCCTGAAAAAAAACTCGTAAAACTAAAAAAAGTAGTGTTAAAGAGTAGATCTTCACCTTAACAATCAAGGAGAAGGATTGAGGGAAAGAGAAGAGATCTTGAGCTTGAATCTTTTCAAAAGCAACTTGGTATTTAAACATGAAAATATAAGCCTATGACTACTATATGTGATGTTTAAACATGAAAATAGAAACCTATAGCTACACTATGTGTGATGTTTTAACATAAAAATAGAAACCTATACCTACTATATAGTACTATGCATGAAAATAGACTAAGTTCCAATAAAAATAGAAACTTGGTAAATGTCTGCGTCCATAAAGTCCAAACTCACACTTACCCACTTGTATTTTAGAGATTTAACTAACAAGAACATAAATCACAACCATAAGCTTTCTATAACTTTCTTCAAAAGTAAAAGACAGCCTTTTTTAATTTAAGAAAATCCATGTTATAAGTTGTTAATATTCACACATAAAAACTAGTCATAGACACTTATAAGTCCCCTGAAAAAAAACTCGTAAAACTAAAAAAAAGTAGTGTTAAAGAGTAGATCTTCACCTTAACAATCAAGGAGAAGGATTGAGGGAAAGAGAAGAGATCTTGAGCTTGAATCTTTTCAAAAGCAACTTGGTATTTAAACATGAAAATATAAGCCTATGACTACTATATGTGATGTTTAAACATGAAAATAGAAACCTATAGCTATACTATGTGTGATGTTTTAACATGAAAATAGAAACCTATACCTACTATATAGTACTATGCATGAAAATAGACTAAGTTCCAATAAAAATATAAACTTGGTAAATGTCTGCGTCCATAAAGTCCAAACTCACACTTACCCACTTGTATTTTAGAGATTTAACTAACAAGAACATAAATCACAACCATAAGCTTTCTATAACTTTCTTCAAAAGTAAAAGACAGCCTTTTTTAATTTAAGAAAATCCATGTTATAAGTTGTTAATATTCACACATAAAAACTAGTCATAGAAACTTATAAGTCCCCTGAAAAAAAACTCGTAAAACTAAAAAAAAGTAGTGTTAAAGAGTAGATCTTCACCTTAACAATCAAGGAGAAGGATTGAGGGAAAGAGAAGAGATCTTGAGCTTGAATCTTTTCAAAAGCAACTTGGTATTTAAACATGAAAATATAAGCCTATGACTACTATATGTGATGTTTAAACATGAAAATAGAAACCTATAGCTACACTATGTGTGATGTTTTAACATGAAAATAGAAACCTATACCTACTATATAGTACTATGCATGAAAATAGACTAAGTTCCAATAAAAATAGAAACTTGGTAAATGTCTGCGTCCATAAAGTCCAAACTCACACTTACCCACTTGTATTTTAGAGATTTAACTAACAAGAACATAAATCACAACCATAAGCTTTCTATAACTTTCTTCAAAAGTAAAAGACAGCCTTTTTTAATTTAAGAAAATCCATGTTATAAGTTGTTAATATTCACACATAAAAACTAGTCATAGACACTTATAAGTCCCCTGAAAAAAAAAAACTCGTAAAACTAAAAAAAAGTAGTGTTAAAGAGTAGATCTTCACCTTAACAATCAAGGAGAAGGATTGAGGAAAGAGAAGAGATATTGAGCTTGAATCTTTTCAAAAGCAACTTGGTATTTAAACATGAAAATATAAGCCTATGACTACTATGTGTGATGTTTAAACATGAAAATAGAAACCTATACCTACTATATAGTACTATGCATGAAAATAGACCAAGTTCCAATAAAAATAGAAACTTGGTAAATGTCTGAGTCCATAAAGTCCAAACTCACACTTACCCACTTATATTTTAGATATTTAACTAACAAGAACATAAATCACAAATATAAGCTTTCTGTAAACTTTCTTCAAAAGTAAAAGACAGCCTCTTTTAATTCAAGAAAATCCATGTTATAAGTTGTTAATATTCACATATAAAAACTAGTCCAAGACACTTATAAGTCCCCTGAAAAAAAACTCGTAAAACTAAAAAAAGTAGTGTTAAAGAGTAGATCTTCACCTTAACAATCAAGGAGAAGGATTGAGGGAAAGAGAAGAGATCTTGAGCTTGAATCTTTTCAAAAGCAACTTGGTATTTAAACATGAAAATATAAGCCTATGACTACTATATGTGATGTTTAAACATGAAAATAGAAACCTATAGCTACACTATGTGTGATGTTTTAACATAAAAATAGAAACCTATACCTACTATATAGTACTATGCATGAAAATAGACTAAGTTCCAATAAAAATAGAAACTTGGTAAATGTCTGCGTCCATAAAGTCCAAACTCACACTTACCCACTTGTATTTTAGAGATTTAACTAACAAGAACATAAATCACAACCATAAGCTTTCTATAACTTTCTTCAAAAGTAAAAGACAGCCTTTTTTAATTTAAGAAAATCCATGTTATAAGTTGTTAATATTCACACATAAAAACTAGTCATAGACACTTATAAGTCCCCTGAAAAAAAACTCGTAAAACTAAAAAAAAGTAGTGTTAAAGAGTAGATCTTCACCTTAACAATCAAGGAGAAGGATTGAGGGAAAGAGAAGAGATCTTGAGCTTGAATCTTTTCAAAAGCAACTTGGTATTTAAACATGAAAATATAAGCCTATGACTACTATATGTGATGTTTAAACATGAAAATAGAAACCTATAGCTATACTATGTGTGATGTTTTAACATGAAAATAGAAACCTATACCTACTATATAGTACTATGCATGAAAATAGACTAAGTTCCAATAAAAATATAAACTTGGTAAATGTCTGCGTCCATAAAGTCCAAACTCACACTTACCCACTTGTATTTTAGAGATTTAACTAACAAGAACATAAATCACAACCATAAGCTTTCTATAACTTTCTTCAAAAGTAAAAGACAGCCTTTTTTAATTTAAGAAAATCCATGTTATAAGTTGTTAATATTCACACATAAAAACTAGTCATAGAAACTTATAAGTCCCCTGAAAAAAAACTCGTAAAACTAAAAAAAAGTAGTGTTAAAGAGTAGATCTTCACCTTAACAATCAAGGAGAAGGATTGAGGGAAAGAGAAGAGATCTTGAGCTTGAATCTTTTCAAAAGCAACTTGGTATTTAAACATGAAAATATAAGCCTATGACTACTATATGTGATGTTTAAACATGAAAATAGAAACCTATAGCTACACTATGTGTGATGTTTTAACATGAAAATAGAAACCTATACCTACTATATAGTACTATGCATGAAAATAGACTAAGTTCCAATAAAAATAGAAACTTGGTAAATGTCTGCGTCCATAAAGTCCAAACTCACACTTACCCACTTGTATTTTAGAGATTTAACTAACAAGAACATAAATCACAACCATAAGCTTTCTATAACTTTCTTCAAAAGTAAAAGACAGCCTTTTTTAATTTAAGAAAATCCATGTTATAAGTTGTTAATATTCACACATAAAAACTAGTCATAGACACTTATAAGTCCCCTGAAAAAAAAAAACTCGTAAAACTAAAAAAAAGTAGTGTTAAAGAGTAGATCTTCACCTTAACAATCAAGGAGAAGGATTGAGGAAAGAGAAGAGATATTGAGCTTGAATCTTTTCAAAAGCAACTTGGTATTTAAACATGAAAATATAAGCCTATGACTACTATGTGTGATGTTTAAACATGAAAATAGAAACCTATAGCTACACTATGTGTGATGTTTAAACATAAAAATAGAAACCTATACCTACTATATAGTACTATGAATGAAAATAGACTAAGTTCCAAAAAAAAATAGAAACTTGGTAAATGTCTGAGTCCATAAAGTCCAAACTCACACTTACCCACTTGTATTTTAGAGATTTAACTAACAAGAACATAAATCACAAACATAAGCTTTCTATAACTTTCTTCAAAAGTAAAAGACAGCCTCTTTTAATTTAAGAAAATCCATGTTATAAGTTGTTAATATTCACACATAAAAACTAGTCCAAGACACTTATAAGTCCCCTGAAAAAAAAACTCGTAAAACTAAAAAAAAGTAGTGTTAAAGAGTAGATCTTCACCTTAACAATCAAGGAGAAGGATTCAGGGAAAGAGAAGAGATCTTGAGCTTGAATCTTTTCAAAAGCAACTTGGTATTTAAACATGAAAGTATAAGCCTATGACTACTATGTGTGATGTTTAAACATGAAAAGAGAAACCTATAGCTACACTATGTGTGATATTTAAACATGAAAATAGAAACCTATACCTACTATATAGTACTATGCATGAAAATAGACCAAGTTCCAATAAAAACAGAAACTTGGTAAATGTCTGAGTCCATAAAGTCCAAACTCACACTTACCCACTTGTATTTTAGAGATTTAACTAACAAGAACATAAATCACAAACATAAGCTTTCTGTAAACTTTCTTCAAAAGTAAAAGACAGCCTCTTTTAAATTAAGAAAATCCATGTTAAAAGTTGTTAATATTTACACATAAAAACTAGTCCAAGACACTTATAAGTCCCCTGAAAAAAACTCGTAAAACTAAAAAAAAGTAGTGTTAAAGAGTAGATCTTCACCTTAACAATCAAGGAGAAGGATTGAGGGAAAGAGAAGAGATCTTGAGCTTGAATCTTTTCAAAAGCAACTTGGTATTTAAACATGAAAATAAAAGTCTATGACTACTATGTGTGATGTTTAAACATGAAAATAGAAACCTATACCTACACTATGTGTGATGTTTAAACATGAAAATAGAAACCTATACCTACTGTATAGTACAATGCATGAAAAAATACCAAGTTCCAATAAAAATAGAAACTTGGTAAATGTCTGAGTCCATAAAGTCCAAACTCACACTTACCCACTTATATTTTAGATATTTAACTAACAAGAACATAAATCACAAATATACGCTTTCTGTAAACTTTCTTCAAAAGTAAAAGACAGCCTCTTTTAATTCAAGAAAATCCATGTTATAAGTTGTTAATATTCACATATAAAAACTAGTCCAAGACACTTATAAGTCCCCTGAAAAAAAACTCGTAAAACTAAAAAAAGTAGTGTTAAAGAGTAGATCTTCACCTTAACAATCAAGGAGAAGGATTGAGGGAAAGAGAAGAGATATTGAGCTTGAATCTTTTCAAAAGCAACTTGGTATTTAAACATGAAAATATAAGCCTATGACTACTATGTGTGATGTTTAAACATGAAAATAGAAACCTATAGCTACACTATGTGTGATGTTTAAACATAAAAATAGAAACCTATACCTACTATATAGTACTACGAATGAAAATAGACTAAGTTCCAAAAAAAAATAGAAACTTGGTAAATGTTTGAGTCCAAAAAGTCCAAACTCACACTTACCCACTTGTATTTTAGAGATTTAACTAACAAGAACATAAATCACAAACATAAGCTTTCTATAACTTTCTTCAAAAGTAAAAGACAGCCTCTTTTAATTTAAGAAAATCCATGTTATAAGTTGTTAATATTCACACATAAAAACTAGTCCAAGACACTTATAAGTCCCCTGAAAAAAAAAACTCGTAAAACTAAAAAAAAGTAGTGTTAAAGAGTAGATCTTCACCTTAACAATCAAGGAGAAGGATTCAGGGAAAGAGAAGAGATCTTGAGCTTGAATCTTTTCAAAAGCAACTTGGTATTTAAACATGAAAGTATAAGCCTATGACTACTATGTGTGATGTTTAAACATGAAAAGAGAAACCTATAGCTACACTATGTGTGATATTTAAACATGAAAATAGAAACCTATACCTACTATATAGTACTATGCATGAAAATAGACCAAGTTCCAATAAAAACAGAAACTTGGTAAATGTCTGAGTCCATAAAGTCCAAACTCACACTTACCCACTTGTATTTTAGAGATTTAACTAACAAGAACATAAATCACAAACATAAGCTTTCTGTAAACTTTCTTCAAAAGTAAAAGACAGCCTCTTTTAAATTAAGAAAATCCATGTTAAAAGTTGTTAATATTTACACATAAAAACTAGTCCAAGACACTTATAAGTCCCCTGAAAAAAACTCGTAAAACTAAAAAAAAGTAGTGTTAAAGAGTAGATCTTCACCTTAACAATCAAGGAGAAGGATTGAGGGAAAGAGAAGAGATCTTGAGCTTGAATCTTTTCAAAAGCAACTTGGTATTTAAACATGAAAATAAAAGCCTATGACTACTATGTGTGATGTTTAAACATGAAAATAGAAACCTATACCTACACTATGTGTGATGTTTAAACATGAAAATAGAAACCTATACCTACTGTATAGTACAATGCATGAAAAAAGACCAAGTTCCAATAAAAATAGAAACTTGGTAAATGTCTGAGTCCATAAAGTCCAAACTCACACTTACCCACTTATATTTTAGATATTTAACTAACAAGAACATAAATCACAAATATAAGCTTTCTGTAAACTTTCTTCAAAAGTAAAAGACAGCCTCTTTTAATTCAAGAAAATCCATGTTATAAGTTGTTAATATTCACATATAAAAACTAGTCCAAGACACTTATAAGTCCCCTGAAAAAAAACTCGTAAAACTAAAAAAAGTAGTGTTAAAGAGTAGATCTTCACCTTAACAATCAAGGAGAAGGATTGAGGGAAAGAGAAGAGATCTTGAGCTTGAATCTTTTCAAAAGCAACTTGGTATTTAAACATGAAAATATAAGCCTATGACTACTATATGTGATGTTTAAACATGAAAATAGAAACCTATAGCTACACTATGTGTGATGTTTTAACATAAAAATAGAAACCTATACCTACTATATAGTACTATGCATGAAAATAGACTAAGTTCCAATAAAAATAGAAACTTGGTAAATGTCTGCGTCCATAAAGTCCAAACTCACACTTACCCACTTGTATTTTAGAGATTTAACTAACAAGAACATAAATCACAACCATAAGCTTTCTATAACTTTCTTCAAAAGTAAAAGACAGCCTTTTTTAATTTAAGAAAATCCATGTTATAAGTTGTTAATATTCACACATAAAAACTAGTCATAGACACTTATAAGTCCCCTGAAAAAAAACTCGTAAAACTAAAAAAAAGTAGTGTTAAAGAGTAGATCTTCACCTTAACAATCAAGGAGAAGGATTGAGGGAAAGAGAAGAGATCTTGAGCTTGAATCTTTTCAAAAGCAACTTGGTATTTAAACATGAAAATATAAGCCTATGACTACTATGTGTGATGTTTAAACATGAAAATAGAAACCTATAGCTACACTATGTGTGATGTTTAAACATAAAAATAGAAACCTATACCTACTATATAGTACTATGAATGAAAATAGACTAAGTTCCAAAAAAAATAGAAACTTGGTAAATGTCTGAGTCCATAAAGTCCAAACTCACACTTACCCACTTGTATTTTAGAGATTTAACTAACAAGAACATAAATCACAAACATAAGCTTTCTATAACTTTCTTCAAAAGTAAAAGACAGCCTCTTTTAATTTAAGAAAATCCATGTTATAAGTTGTTAATATTCACACATAAAAACTAGTCCAAGACACTTATAAGTCCCCTGAAAAAAAAACTCGTAAAACTAAAAAAAAGTAGTGTTAAAGAGTAGATCTTCACCTTAACAATCAAGGAGAAGGATTGAGGGAAAGAGAAGAGATATTGAGCTTGAATCTTTTCAAAAGCAACTTGGTATTTAAACATGAAAATATAAGCCTATGACTACTATGTGTGATGTTTAAACATGAAAATAGAAACCTATACCTACACTATGTGTGATGTTTAAACATGAAAATAGAAACCTATACCTACTATATAGTACTATGAATGAAAATAGACTAAGTTCCAATAAAAATAGAAACTTGGTAAATGTCTGAGTCCATAAAGTCCAAACTCACACTTACCCACTTGTATTTTAGAGATTTAACTAACAAGAACATAAATCACAAACATAAGCTTTCTGTAAACTTTCTTCAAAAGTAAAAGACAGCCTCTTTTAAATTAAGAAAATCCATGTTATAAGTTGTTAATATTCACACATAAAAACTAGTCATAGACACTTATAAGTACCCTGAAAAAAAAACTCGTAAAACTAAAAAAAAGGTAGTGTTAAAGAGTAGATCTTCGCCTTAACAATCAAGGAGAAGGATTGAGGGAAAGAGAAGAGATCTTGAGCTTGAATCTTTTCAAAAGCAACTTGGTATTTAAACATGAAAATATAAGCCTATGACTACTATGTGTGATGTTTAAACATGAAAATAGAAATCTATACCTACACTATGTGTGATGTTTAAACATGAAAATAGAAACCTATACCTACTATATAGTACTATTCATGAAAATAGACTAAGTTCCAATAAAAATAGAAACTTGGTAAATGTCTGAGTCCATAAAGTCCAAACTCACACTTACCCACTTGTATTTTAGAGATTTAACTAACAAGAACATAAATCACAAACATAAGCTTTCTATAACTTTCTTCAAAAGTAAAGACAGCCTTTTTTAATTTAAGAAAATCCATGTTATAAGTTGTTAATATTCACACATAAAAACTAGTCCAAGACACTTATAAGTTCCCTGGAAAAAAAACTCGTAAAACTAAAAAAAAGTAGTGTTAAAGAGTAGATCTTCACATTAACAATCAAGGAGAAGGATTGAGGGAAAGAGAAGAGATCTTGAGCTTGAATCTTTTCAAAAGCAACTTGGTATTTAAACATGAAAATATAAGCCTATGACTACTATGTGTGATGTTTAAACATGAAAATAGAAACCTATAGCTACACTATGTGTGATGTTTAAACATAAAAATAGAAACCTATACCTACTATATAGTACTATGCATGAAAATAGACTAAGTTCCAATAAAAATAGAAACTTGGTAAATGTCTGAGTCCATAAAGTCCAAACTCACACTTACTCACTTTTATTTTAGAGATTTAACTAACAAGAACATAAATCACAACCATAAGCTTTCTATAACTTTCTTCAAAAGTAAAAGACAGCCTCTTTTAGTTTAAGAAAATCCATGTTATAAGTTGTTAATATTCACACATAAAAACTAGTCATAGACACTTATAAGTCCCCTGAAAAAAAACTCGTAAAACTAAAAAAAAGTAGTGTTAAAGAGTAGATCTTCACCTTAACAATCAAGGAGAAGGATTGAGGGAAAGAGAAGAGATCTTGAGCTTGAATCTTTTCAAAAGCAACTTGGTATTTAAACATGAAAATATAAGCCTATGACTACTATGTGTGATGATTAAACATGAAAATAGAAACCTATACCTACACTATGTGTGATGTTTAAACATGAAAATAGAAACCTATACCTACTATATAGTACTATGCATGAAAATAGACCAAGTTCCAATAAAAATAGAAACTTGGTAAATGTCTGAGTCCATAAAGTCCAAACTCACACTTACCCACTTATATTTTTGATATTTAACTAACAAGAACATAAATCACAAATATAAGCTTTCTGTAAACTTTCTTCAAAAGTAAAAGACAGCCTCTTTTAATTCAAGAAAATCCATGTTATAAGTTGTTAATATTCACACATAAAAACTAGTCCAAGACACTTATAAGTCCCCTGAAAAAAAACTCGTAAAACTAAAAAAAGTAGTGTTAAAGAGTAGATCTTCACCTTAACAATCAAGGAGAAGAATTGAGGGAAAGAGAAGAGATCTTGAGCTTGAATCTTTTCAAAAGCAACTTGGTATTTAAACATGAAAATATAAGCCTATGACTACTATGTGTGATGTTTAAACATGAAAATAGAAACCTATACCTACACTATGTTTGATGTTTAAACATGAAAATAGAAACCTATACCTACTATATAGTACTATGCATGAAAATAGACCAAGTTCCAATAAAAATAGAAACTTGGTAAATGTCTGAGTCCATAAAGTCCAAACTCACACTTACCCACTTGTATTTTAGAGATTTAACTAACAAGAACATAAATCACAAACATAAGCTTTCTGTAAACTTTCTTCAAAAGTAAAAGACAGCCTCTTTTAAATTAAGAAAATCCATGTTATAAGTTGTTAATATTCACACATAAAAACTAGTCATAGACACTTATTAGTCCCCTGAAAAAAAACTCGTAAAACTAAAAAAAAGTAGTGTTAAAGAGTAGATCTTCACCTTAACAATCAAGGAGAAGGATTGAGGGAAAGAGAAGAGATCTTGAGCTTGAATCTTTTCAAAAGCAACTTGGTATTTAAACATGAAAATATAAGCCTATGACTACTATGTGTGATGTTTAAACATGAAAATAGAAACCTATACCTACACTATGTGTGATGTTTAAACATGAAAATAGAAACCTATACCTACTATATAGTACTATGCATGAAAATAGACTAAGTTCCAATAAAAATAGAAACTTGGTAAATGTCTGAGTCCATAAAGTCCAAACTCACACTTACCCACTTGTATTTTAGAGATTTAACTAACAAGAACATAAATCACAAACATAAGCTTTCTATAACTTTCTTCAAAAGTAAAGACAGCCTCTTTTAATTTAAGAAAATCCATGTTATAAGTTGTTAATATTCACACATAAAAACTAGTCCAAGACACTTATAAGTCCGCTGAAAAAAAAACTCGTAAAACTAAAAAAAAGTAGTGTTAAAGAGTAGATCTTCAGCTTAACAATCAAGAAGAAGGATTGAGGGAAAGAGAAGAGATCTTGAGCTTGAATCTTTTCAAAACCAACTTGGTATTTAAACATGAAAATATAAGCCTATGACTACTATGTGTGATGTTTAAACATGAAAATAGAAACCTATAGCTACACTATGTGTGATGTTTAAACATAAAAATAGAAACCTATACCTACTATATAGTACTATGAATGAAAATAGACTAAGTTCCAATAAAAATAGAAACTTGGTAAATGTCTGAGTCCATAAAGTCCAAACTCACACTTACCCACTTTTATTTTAGAGATTTAACTAACAAGAATATAAATCACAACCATAAGCTTTCTATAACTTTCTTCAAAAGTAAAAGACAGCCTCTTTTAATTTAAGAAAATCCATGTTATAAGTTGCTAATATTCACACATAAAAACTAGTCATAGACACTTATAAGTCCCCTGATAAAAAACTCGTAAAACTAAAAAAAAGTAGTGATAAAGAGTAGATCTTCACCTTAACAATCAAGGAGAAGGATTGAGGGAAAGAGAAGAGATCTTGAGCTTGAATCTTTTCAAAAGCAACTTGGTATTTAAACATGAAAATATAAGCCTATGACTACTATGTGTGATGTTTAAACATGAAAATAGAAACCTATACCTACACTATGTGTGATGTATAAACATGAAAATAGAAACCTATACCTACTATATAGTACTATGCATGAAAATAGACCAAGTTCCAATAAAAATAGAAACTTGGTAAATGTCTGAGTCCATAAAGTCCAAACTCACACTTACCCACTTGTATTTTAGAGATTTAACTAACAAGAACATAAATCACAAACATAAGCAATCTGTAAACTTTCTTCAAAAGTAAAAGACAGCCTCTTTTAAATTAAGAAAATCCATGTTATAAGTTGTTAATATTCACACATAAAAACTAGTCCAAGACACTTATAAGTCCCCTGAAAAAAAACTCGTAAACTAAGAAAAGTAGTGTTAAAGAGTAGATCTTCACCTTAACAATCAAGGAGAAGGATTGAGGGAAAGAGAAGAGATCTTGAGCTTGAATCTTTTCAAAAGCAACTTGGTATTTAAACATGAAAATATAAGCCTATGACTACTATATGTGATGTTTAAACATGAAAATATAAGCCTATGACTACTATATGTGATGTTTAAACATGAAAATAGAAACCTATAGCTACACTATGTGTGATGTTTTAACATAAAAATAGAAACTTATACCTACTATATAGTACTATGAATGAAAATAGACTAAGTTCCAATAAAAATAGAAACTTGGTAAATGTCTAAGTCCATAAAGTCCAAACTCACACTTACCCACTTTTATTTTAGAGATTTAACTAACAAGAACATAAATCACAACCATAAGCTTTCTATAACTTTCTTCAAAAGTAAAAGACAGCCTCTTTTAATTTAAGAAAATCCATGTTATAAGTTGTTAATATTCACACATAAAAACTAGTCATAGACACTTATAAGTCCCCTGATAAAAAACTCGTAAAACTAAAAAAAAGTAGTGTTAAAGAGTAGATCTTCACCTTAACAATCAAGGAGAAGGATTGAGGGAAAGAGAAGAGATCTTGAGCTTGAATCTTTTCAAAAGCAACTTGGTATTTAAACATGAAAATATAAGCCTATGACTACTATGTGTGATGTTTAAACATGAAAATAGAAACCTATACCTACACTATGTGTGATGTTTAAACATGAAAATAGAAACCTATACCTACTATATAGTACTATGCATGAAAATAGACCAAGTTCCAATAAAAATAGAAACTTGGTAAATGTCTGAGTCCATAAAGTTCAAACTCACACTTACCCACTTGTATTTTAGAGATTTAACTAACAAGAACATAAATCACAAACATAAGCAATCTGTAAACTTTCTTCAAAAGTAAAAGACAGCCTCTTTTAATTTAAGAAAATCCATGTTATAAGTTGTTAATATTCACACATAAAAGCTAGTCCAAGACACTTATAAGTCCCTTGAAAAAAAACTCGTAAAACTAAAAAAAGTAGTGTTAAAGAGTAGATCTTCACCTTAACAATCAAGGAGAAGGATTGAGGGAAAGAGAAGAGATCTTGAGCTTGAATCTTTTCAAAAGCAACTTGGTATTTAAACATGAAAATAAAAGCCTATGACTACTATGTGTGATGTTTAAACATGAAAATAGAAACCTATATCTACACTATGTGTGATGTTTAAACATGAAAATAGAAACCTATACCTACTATATAGTACTATGCATGAAAATAGACTAAGTTCCAATAAAAATAGAAACTTGGTAAATGTCTGAGTCCATAAAGTCCAAACTCACACTTACCCACTTGTATTTTAGAGATTTAACTAACAAGAACATAAATCACAAACATAAGCTTTCTGTAAACTTTCTTCAAAAGTAAAAGACAGCCTCTTTTAATTTAAGAAAATCCATGTTATAAGTTGTTAATATTCACATATAAAAACTAGTCCAAGACACTTATAAGTCCCCTGAAAGAAAACTCGTAAAACTAAAAAAAAGTAGTGTTAAAGAGTAGATCTTCACCTTAACAATTGTTGGACCTGAATTGTAGTCTAATATTATCAACACAGTCAAAGTCAACAAAAGTCAACGTCCGGTCAAAGTCCACGTAAAAAGTCAAATGGCACGTTAGAGACGAAGAACCGAGTCAAGACGTTGAAGTTGTTGTATGTCTAGGATCGTTAGTGTAATAAATATATTTTGTGTCAACAAAATATATTTAATCTAGCTTTAGACATGTTTTAGCCTTTTAACTTGTTATTTTCTAATTAGTCTAAGTGTAGGGACTATTAGTGTAATTAGCATGTTAAGCACTCACTATAAATAGTAAAGTGCAAATAGGGTTTTGGGGGGCTTGAATGAGCAAGATTGAGGGTTTCCATGTAAACAAAATCTGATGCAATCAATATAGATCAAATTGAGTGTTTTATTGTGTGTTCATCCAAAGTTCATCACATTTTAAGTCATTTGATCCAAAATCTTCATAAATTACTGATTCAAAGGTGTTAATGGGACCAACAATTGGTATCAGAGCCTAAGAGAGATCCAATTCAGTCATATTTTTGAAGATTTGTTACTGATTATTGAAGATTTGTGAAGAATTGTACAGTGAGAAAGTAGATCTGGTGGTTTTTAGAGAGAGAAACCAGATCTGGTTTTTGAAAGTTCATCAGAAACTTCAGATCTACAACAATCTGTTGTAGATCTAGTCTTGTTTTGATCATATTTCACATTCCTATCCATTTTTACATAAGAAATTTGAAGAAAATTTCCAGATCTAAGGATTTTCTCTCACACACAGTGTGTGTGTGTTCTTGGTGTTCTTCAAACCTGCAAGATTGGCGAATCTAAGTTAGTACCTGAACGAAAGTTCAAAATTTTGAGCGAATCTATACCAAGCTTTTGCATAGATTCGCTCGTTGTTCTTAGCGAACCTATAAGTTCTCCCGACACTTTGTAAGCCGGCGAACCTATACGTTCTTGCACATCAGATCTGGGCGAACCTACCATTTCTTGGGCGAACCTACCATTTCTCACCTTGCTAAACCATCAGATCTGGGCGAACCTACCATTTCTTGACATTTTCCTACACCAACAATCAACCACACATTAAACTGTTTGGATCTATTACCTTTGAACCATTTCAAACCATAACCCATAACAACAACAACAACAAATCTGATTTAAAAAAAAAAAAAAATTCAAAATCAGATCTTACACCACAACCACATCCACATCCAAACCAAAACACGGATCTACAACCATTTCATTTTTGTTTAACCCAAACCCATAACCACAACCAATATTCACGACCGTACCCATTTAAAACCAAAAACCCACACGTTTTCATACCATCACATAGCCATAACCATAATCACACCCTCCATACCTTCAACCATAACATCAGATCTAAACACTACAAAGAGAGACCGAGAGATTTTCGTGTATTTGTGTGTGTGTTGAACAGATCTTGAAGTTCGTTGATGTGTTAGTGTGTATGTCGTGATTTTCTTGTTGTTTGTGTTCTTGACCGAAGAAGAAGAAGCATCAGTGTTTATTTCTTGTTTGTGTGCGTGTTGTGTTGAACAAGAACAAGTAGCAACAGTAGATCGATTGTTGAGTTGTTGTCGCCTATAGAGTAGACGTTGAAGAAGAAGCAGCAGGTTTCAACAGTTCGTGTGTATGTATGTTTAAAGATAGAGTTTGAAGAAGAAGATGAGTGTATTGTAAGTGTGTTCTTATGTGTGTGTATGTTGAAGATGGAGTAGAGAGAGAGGTTCAAAAGAGAGAGAACAACAGATCTTGTTGTTTGTTGAAGTGTTGTTATGTTGATGTGTGTAAGTGTTAAGTGTTAACAAAAAAAAAAACAAACGTGCGGCTGATTTTTTTTAAGGGAGTAGTGAGTTGGGTTAGGGTTAGGTTTAGGTTAAAGGTTTGTTTATTGGGCTTGGGTCATTGGGCTGATTGGGTTGTAAAATTGAACAGTTATATTGGTTAACAGGTCTACACAATGGGTCGTGTGTTTAGACAAAACGTTTTAATGTTTGAGAATTAATGTTTTTAAATTTTGGCCGGGTGTTAACTTTTTTAAAGTTTTGGGCCATATTTGTTCGTGTGAACGTCAAACTTTTCAAAAGAAACATCTTTTATCGCCGGGAGTTATAGTTTTAAAACATTGGGCGGTATTTGTTGGAGTCGGTTCGTTTTAATTCGCCGGGTGTTAAAGTTTAAAAATTTTATGGGCGTTTTCAATCAAGTCGTCATTAAATTTTAAAAAGTAACGTCTTGTGGCCGGGTGTTTATTTTTGTCAATCTTTGGGCCAAAATTATTCATTTTAAGTTAAAAAAAAAAAAAAAAAAAATTTGTAAGTGGCCGGAACTTTCTAAAAATTATTTTTAGGCCAAATATTAAACCGGTTATCGATTAGAAAAAATGGCTTATGCAGAACTTTTTAAATCTTTCGAATCTGATGATCTCACAATGGCACAAAGCCGGTTTCATAATTTTGCAGCTTTAAAGAATGAAAGGATGCCTGAGTTTCTCGATCGATTTGTGATGGTGGCAAATAACCTGAAGAAGCATGATCCAGAACTCGGAAATCATGAACGGGTTAAGAGATTGCTTGATTCTCTCCCACCAAAGTGGAGTTCACATGGAAAATCGATTAGAAGAGAAAGAGGGTTTACTGATTACAAACTGGTGGAGGTGATGGACAAACTAAAAGAAATGGAGTTGGATATCAAACGTCGTGAGTACGATGAAGCGATGTCTCTGAATTCAAAGATCACCTCAATCTCCGAAGAGAAACCAGAAGAGATATTAGTTTCTACCTCCAATTTCAAAGGTTTACCGAAACCTGAAATTGAAAAGGTACAAGGGGAGATTAAGCAGACATCAGTGGGTAAAGATGGAGCAGAATTAAATGATAAAGCTTGTGATGCTAAAAAGGAGGAGGAACAAAAGACAAATACCAGAGTCTGCAACTGCGAGAAGGCTCTTGCTTCTGAACAAATCATCATGGAGCTTCCATACGAGACAGTTCAGGATATGTGTTCTTCTGATTGCAGAACTCGTTTATTTGGTATTTATGAAGCTAACAAATTGTTAATCGAAAATGAAAAATATTTGACTCAGGTAAATAAAGAACTTAAACTTAACGAGTCAAAATATTTTGTCAAATTAAGAGAAGCTTTGAAAGAAAATGAACATTTGAAAACGAGTCTTTTGAAAAGAAATGTGGAAGTCAATATGCTAACTGAACGTGCCGCCCTGGCTGAGTTTGAAACCAGTAAGTTGCAAACGAAACTCGAAAAATGGACAATTTCGGGGATGAAACTTGAGGATTTAATCCAAAGCCAACGGGGGGCTCGTATTAAGACTGGGTTGGGTCATGAGGATAAGGCTTTTGTATATCCTCCTCCCAGCACTTACTGTTACTCTCCTACACCAACTCCACACCCGACAAATGAGTTGATTCATGAAATAATTCAGAAAGATACTGATAGTTTGTATGCAGGATTGGAGAATGTGAATCTTAAAGAGGTGCGAGATGATTATGAGTCCCTGACTGGTATTGGATACAGTAAACTGGATGTTGTCAGTCAAACCAATGATTGTTCAGTTTCCGGTGTTAGTAAATCTGTACAATCTGTTTCTTCTAACTTCTTTGACAAGTTTAAAGCAGGTGAAATTCCTACTTTTGAGCCTGTCCTGATTGCGAAGGAAGAGATAAAGCCGGATTCACGTAATCATCAAGCCATAAATCAAGATCCGTTGGAAGCAGAGGTACTTATTGAAGACTGGACAAGTTCAGATGATGAATCAAAGACAAACGAGTGTCATGGAGATTCAAAGATCAAAATGTCATCTGCAACTGTCAAATCTGAAATGCTTCCAAAACCCAAATCAAGACAAATCCGGATCTCAGTTTCAGCTGCAAAACAAGTCAGTCTTCCATCAAAAGCTCAAAAGAAAAAGCCTTCACCTCTATCCATCATATCTCAAGTTTGTAAAAGACTTGAGAACAAGCAAGTGAAGATCTCATCTCCCATCTGACAAACCACAACTCAACAAAAGAAGCCACAAGTTTGTTCCTCTTTCACTGCTCAACATAAGAAGCCACAAGTCTTCCAACAAGTTGCATCAAGTTCAAAGAAAGCCCCACCCCCAGCTGCTCCACACGGGCCAGTCAAGCATCAAAAGCCATTCAAGGCTTGCTTCAAGTGTGGAAAGGATGATCATGTGCTCAAGAAATGCCCCAAAGGACATGCTTCGGACGGTAAAGGCAAACAGCTTTGCTTCTCCGGATCAGAGTCTAGAAAGAATCCTCCACTTGGTAAAGGTAAACAGGTTTGTTTATTTGAATTTCAAGGTAAGAATCATACATCTTTGAAAGGTCGGATGACGAACATTCCATCCCCACCTTCTCATGTGAAGCCGGTTTCACATGATTCAAAGATGAATGTGACCACATCATCAAAACCAAAACCTTTTTCCTCGGGACTTAAACAGAAGATGATTTCCAAATTTAACTTTTTCAAATCGAAAATGTTAGAACCTAAACAAATTTGGCAAATTAAAAAGAAAGAGGAAAAGATAAGTGATACAAGAACAGGTTGTGTGCATAGACAGGTGTCTTACACTGATGAAAAAGGAACGCCCAGGACTACGATGGCCTGGGTTCCCCTTTCTAACTAATCTGTTAATGAGTGCAGGAACATTTCAGGAGGACTGTTAGTAATCCGGTTTACTGACAGAGAATGTTCAGTATTTAAAATTTGAGGCGGAACAAACAGGTTATGGTTCTGGTATCTTATCCACATTCTGGATCTTTCTTTGATTTTCACTGCCACTGCATTTTTCTTGATTACTCATTTATAATCTTTTGATAGGGTAATATGGAAGGCGTTTCTTTGGTATTTTCTATTTTATATATTGTATATAGTTAAAAAAAAAAGATTAAAAAAAAGGGAGTCTAACATTTTTACTTGTATTTTGATCAAGTTTTCTCATCCCTTTGAGGTCGCTCTTGAGTCTTTTGAAAATTTCAATTTTGTGCTGAAATATAAATTTTGGGGGAGTAAAATCTCAAATGAAAATGAACTGAAAATCATTAGTCCAAAATTATTTTCTGTGTAAATATTTTGTGTCTTTTGAAGGTTTCAGGTTTGCATGGAAAAGCAACCAAAGGAGGACGTTGATTTGTGTATTGATGTGTCAATAGGCTCAGCCCGAATACAATTAGACAGCGATTATGTGATCAAACTAAATTCAAAAAGAGCTCGGTGATGAGGAGTACTTTCACAAACATTTGGCATGCACAAAGTAATAAGTTTTGACAAAAATGGGTTGAGAGCGTCAAATCTTTGCCTTGATTTCCCCAAATATCCCAAATCACCCTCACCCTAGCCCTGAATTGAGTTTCTAGTTAGCAAAACAAAATAAAAAGCTGCTAGTGTTGCTCTTCAGAAAAACCTCTGAGTGAGTTACTTGTTAACTCCTCAGAATGTATTGAGTCAAAGTGCTTAACTCCTCTGCTATACGAAAGTATTGACCTGGAGTTGGTGGATCTTCTCTGCTATACGGAAGTATTGACCTGAAGATTCACCGAGCATGCTCAAATGTTTATCTCCTCTGTTATACGTCAGTATAGACCTGGAGCTCTAAACCATTTGAGTTTCCCAAATAATAAGTCGCAATGTGTTCAAAAGAATCATTGTTGACAAGCTCCACTCCCAAACATGCAAAAATTGCAGAATGTCAAAAGTGGCTCATAAATTGATCAATATTCAAAATTTGATTCATGAATTTCAAGCAAAGTCAATCATATTGCTCGATAAACCTGATGTTAGAACAAGTTACTTTGTTGAATGTCTGTGAAAACCAAGTCGCTTGAGTTTCTTCAAATCGAACCAAAACATGATAAGATCGTCACAGGATTGTTTGTTGAAAGGAACAAGGCATGGGTTTAAATGGACAAACATATTGACAATCTTGCCAAGTCTTTGTTTCTCCGGATGGTCGCTCGAAACGCATTATCTGATATATCCTTCATGAAAATTTCTTTTATTATCCTTATTTTATGTTTGGGTTCTTAAGTCTTGTTGGTCGTGTGTACCTTATGGGATGTGTTCTCTTTGTCTATAATATTTGTGATCTTGTCGGACTCGTCCTCCCATTTTCAAATTTTTTATCTTAATTTAAAAAAAATCCAAAAAGATTTTCATTTCAAAATTATTTTCAAGTCTTCCATATTATGCTATTAAAATGTTATCATTTTCACATGCATTTCACGGGAAATTGCACGCACAAATGGACACGGGTTCATTTGTTTTCATACACAAATAAACACGGGTTTATTTTGTTTAATGAAATGACCTAATGAGAAATCTCGAGATTTTTGTTTGTGGTTGTGTTACAGATATTTGCTGCAAATGATGGCCGATCATCAGTTGAGCAAACCACCTGACCAGAGAACCTGTTCCTCAAAATTTGCAGAAGATACCGAGCTAGGAATCCTCCTCCTACATCTTCTGAAGCACTCAAGAAAAGATTGTTGGAAAGTCGTTCCAGATTTTACGAAAGGAAGCACAAAAAATGGGGGAGCATACAAAATGGGGGAGATTGTGAGATAAAGATCTTCAGCAACATAATTTGGCAAGCATAAGTCTTGGGGGAGTTTTGTTGGATCAAAA
The DNA here is from genome assembly GCA_030867185.1 of Tagetes erecta. Taxonomy (NCBI): domain Eukaryota; kingdom Viridiplantae; phylum Streptophyta; class Magnoliopsida; order Asterales; family Asteraceae; genus Tagetes; species Tagetes erecta. Next base: position 64,332,410 of record CM061488.1, read on the forward strand.
ATTAAGACTGAAGCTTACCAAATTAAAGATCCAACAGTATTGACTTATCGGTGCTAAACACGATGCAAGACGTTGATAATAGTAGACTATGGGGGAGTATTGTTGGACCTGAATTGTAGTCTAATATTATCAACACAGTCAAAGTCAACAAAAGTCAACGTCCGGTCAAAGTCCACGTAAAAAGTCAAATGGCGCGTTAGAGACGAAGAACCGAGTCAAGACGTTGAAGTTGTTTTATGTCTAGGATCGTTAATGTAATAAATATATTTTGTGTCAACAAAATATATTTAATCTAGCTTTAGACATGTTTTAGCCTTTTAACTTGTTATTTTCTAATTAGTCTAAGTGTAGGGACTATTAGTGTAATTAGCATGTTAAGCACTCACTATAAATAGTAAAGTGCAAATAGGGTTTTGGGGGGCTTGAATGAGCAAGATTGAGGGTTTCCATGTAAACAAAATCTGATGCAATTAATATAGATCAAATTGAGTGTTTTATTGTGTGTTCATCCAAAGTTCATCACATTTTAAGTCATTTGATCCAAAATCTTCATAAATTACTGATTCAAAGGTGTTAATGGGACCAACAACAATCAAGGAGAAGGATTGAGGGAAAGAGAAGAGATCTTGAGCTTGAATCTTTTCAAAAGCAACTTGGTATTTAAACATGAAAATATAAGCCTATGACTACTATGTGTGATGTTTAAACATGAAAATAGAAACCTATACCTACACTGTGTGTGATGTTTAAACATGAAAATAGAAACCTATACCTACTATATAGTACTATGCATGAAAATAGACCAAGTTCCAATAAAAATAGAAACTTGGTAAATGTTTGAGTCCATAAAGTCCAAACTCACACTTACCCACTTGTATTTTAGAGATTTAACTAACAAGAACATAAATCACAAACATAAGCTTTCTGTAAACTTTCTTCAAAAGTAAAAGACAGCCTCTTTTTATTTAAGAAAATCCATGTTATAAGTTGTTAATATTCACACATAAAAACTAGTCTAAGACACTTATAAGTCCCTTGAAAAAAAACTCGTAAAACTAAAAAAAGTAGTGTTAAAGAGTAGATCTTCACCTTAACAATCAAGGAGAAGGATTGAGGGAAAGAGAAGAGATCTTGAGCTTGAATCTTTTCAAAAGCAACTTGGTATTTAAACATGAAAATATAAGCCTATGACTACTATGTGTGATTAGGGGTGTTCATTCGAATCGAATGCGAATTGGGCGAATCGAATTGGTCGAATTGGGACTTTTAAAAACTGTATTTCGTATTCGATCCACATTCGAATAAAAATCTGTGTATTCGATTCGATTAAGTTATTCGAATTTGAATCGAATTCGAATAGATTCGAATGTATTCTCTTTAAAAAAAATATAAATAAACAAACACATCAAGTAACAATGTGCAAATGTAGCACCAACATAACATAAGTCTACAACATCACCTAAACAATGTGCAAAACATCACCCAAGCAATATGCAAAATACTAGCACATCGACAAGTCTAAAACATGTTAACAAAAGTCTAAAAGTGCATAATCAAACACAAAAAAAGACTCTAAACGAGTTTAAAACTTGTAGAAACAACAATTAAACAGCTTCCAAAGCACCAAATCATGTTCATATACAGAAACAACAATTAAGACTGAGTAATGGGTTGGGTTTGAGTATTTTTAACTTACTTCAAGCCCATTAAATCATATTCATATATAGATAATTAATTAGATATATTAAAAATATATATTAAAAAATATATAAATTTCTTATTCGAATTGGGCGAATCGAATGCGAATACAGAAAATCATATTCGTATTCGATCCACATTCGACAAAATTATTCGAATCGAATGCAAATCGAATTCGAATGACTGAAAGTGGATTTCGAATGGCCTTAATCGAATTCGATTCGAATCGAATTTCGAATAATTCGAAGGTATTCGAATAATGAACACCCCTATGTGTGATGTTTAAACATGAAAATAGAAACCTATATCTACACTATGTGTGATGTTTAAACATGAAAATAGAAACCTATACCTACTATATAGTACTATGCATGAAAAATGACATTTAGAAAAATGACATTGAAGGGGGAAAGGGTTAGGGTTGGGTTAAATTAACAAGTTACACTTTGGACCCCTAAACTTTATTAAGTTATCTTTTTTAGTTAAAAGTTAATAGTTTTAACTTTCATAAACTACAAAACAGACACTACACTTTATATACATAAAGACACGTACATATGTGTCATACTTAGGTGCATACATGTCATACATACATACATACATACATACATACATACATACATACATACATACATACATACATACATACATACATACATACATTGTACATTGTACACGTGATACGTACGTACATACATGTCATACTTACGTACATACATACTTGTCATACACACACACACATACATACATACATACATACATACATACATACATACATACATACATACATACATACATACATACATACATACATACATACATACATACATACATACATACATACATACATACATACATACATACATACATACATACATTGTACATTGTACACGTGATACGTACGTACATACATGTCATACTTACGTAGATACATACTTGTCATACACACATACATACATACATACATACATACATACATACATACATACATATATACATACATACATACATACATACATACATACATACATACATACATACATACATACATCCATACATACATACATACATACATACATACATACATACATACATACATACATACATACATACATACATACATACATACATACATACATACATACATACATACATACATACATACATACATACATACATACATACATACATACATACATACATACATACATACATACATACATACATACATACATACATACATACATACATACATACATACATACATACATACATACATACATACATACATACATACATACATACATACATACATACATACATACATACATACATACATACATACATACATACATGCATGGTACATTATACATGTGATATGTACATGCATACACAGTATATCCTTACACATATACATACATATGTACATACGTGTCATACTTAGGTACATACATGTCATACTTACATACATACATACATTGTACATTATACAAAGAATACGTACATACATGTCATACACACAATGCATATATAAAAGTAATACATACATGTAATAGTTATGTGTCATGCATATATACATACAAAAATACAGCACATACATACATACATACATACATCATACCTTGTACCTTAAACAAATAATACCCACATACATGTCATACCCACAATACTTATATACAAGGAATACATACATGTAATAACTACATATTATGCATACATACATACAAAAGTACAACACATACATATTTATGCATACATTTTCTATTGCAAGCATCTGTATATTTTTTTTTACGAAAACTAAAAACAAATTCAAATATAATATTTATACTTAAAAAGACCAATATAATTTTGAAAATACATTTAGCAAGGACAATGTCCTTACAATATTTGACGCGAGATTTTGTTTGCTTTTTAGGGAATTGAAAATACGTATTTACCAGGTATTTTTTTATATTTGGTGGAAATTGAATATCAATAAAATTTATATAACATTATAGCAAGGACAATGTTCTTGCTAGAGGTCTTTTCAAAAAATGGTCCCACTCATTTATATATTTTTATGTTAACATGAAAAAAAGGTGTAAATCATAATGCAAGGACATTATCCTTGCTAAAAGTCTGGTCCAACTATAATATCACTTGGCCCCACTTGTTTTGACTTTTAGTGATCTATAGCAAGAACCTAATGTCCTTGCTATAAAAATTCGTTGCTAAAGGTTCTTTTTCTTGTAGTGTTCAAAGAAAACCTCTTAACAAAAGAAAACCTAAACACTATTGATAAAGAGTATAAATGCGACTATGAAGCATGCGAGGTGTACGTTCGATTACAAAAGAAGAAAAGACTTAGAAGTGCGACGGTAAGGAGTAGTTACGGGTTTTTTGTCCGATGAAGGTTGGATAATAAACAAGACTGAATAAAAGGGTTATAATATATGTGGTTCTTATGAATAGGTTATAACAACAGCAGGTCAGATTTTATGATCCACGTGTAGATTTTTTACCTAGGATTTTTTAGCGGGAAAAAATTAAAATAGTGGCTTAAATGAATGTCTTGTAACATTTAAAATAGGGGTTTTCTACACGCATCGGGTATTTTTCCTAAGACACTCACCCTAAGTGTCATGCTTAGGTCTCAGCGTGACACTTTGGTCAGGTGTGAAAAAAAAAACAGGGAGCAAGATGTCACACTTTGACCAGGTGACTAAAATTGCGTGACAGGGAGCAATGTGTCACGCAATGGCCAAAGTGTCACGCTTTGGCAAGGTGACTGAAGTTGCGTGACAGGGAGCAATGTGTCACGCAATGGCCAAAGCGTGACACTTTGGCCAGGTGACATTGCTTGAAAAATTAGGTCATAGTATTGGGATCGGTGTAGTTATGTGCGGTTGAGTTTTAGGGTTTTGGATGGGTATGCGTGACACTTAGGTCATTGCGTGACATATTGATTAAATTTCTTATTTTCGGGCCACATAATGTATATTTTATACTTTTGTTTAATATTTACATTTAATAACTATTATCACTTTTTGAAGTTCATACCATTAGGGTTCAGTTTATATTGTACTTTTCCTCATGCATCACTTTTTTGACCAACTTGACCAAATTGACGGAGGAAAATATAGGAAAGAAATATTTAGACGATATGGTCAGAAATGACCTGTGAATATTACCGACGGAGAGATTTATAGCGACAATTTGATAGTAGTATCTTTGTCACACCCTCAATTTTCCACAAACGGGGTATCCGTTAGGCGTGTGACATACCAGGATCTCAAGCCATTAGTTACAGTTAACACTGACTCAACGTTTTAACAAAATATTTAATATTGTAAATAAACCAAAATTTAGGGTTTAAATGTTACTAATCAACTTTTAGCGGAAGCATAATTAAATCCGGTACGCAAAATCCCGCGCACAAAAATAATAAGCTAAATTAATTAAATAAAGTAATAAATATAGTTTTTGAAACAGTCCAAAAGACGACCCAATGCTTGCATGTCCTACTCGTGCTCGTGCTCCTTAATTACCTGAGAAAACATACTAAAACGGTCAACACATAATGTTGGTGAGTTCAATGAGTTTTGTATATAAATAAAAGGTACCGTTTATAACACAGATAAACAAATCCATTTTATTAGTCGGTTTGCAAGACCGTATGCTTATTGCTTGTCAACACGTCGAGATGAAAGCTAAACGTTACTTTTGCCTTGTCGCCATCTAACCAGGATGACCCATAACCTTTAAGGACAATTTGCACCACATGACGCCCAGTCAAAGGTGGGGTGTCGTCGCAACCCGGTAGTACTACTCAAATTTCCCCGCTATCATATATTAATCAACCTCGAACTTTTATAAGGACTTGCCGGCGCCCACCCGACTAGAGGGACCGAGAAATTAATAGAGTACAAAACTTATCTTCAAGCTTGTGGTTCCAATTCGTGTAAAGCACTATAAGCCCTAATAAAATCATGCCCGTAGGCATTTATACTTTTACCAAAACCTGCCCATAGGCATTTATACTTTTACCAAAACCCGCCCGTAGGCATTTATACTTTTACCGAAACCTGCCCGTAGGCGCTACCCGAAGGTATAAAAAGTAGCCTAAGTTGGCCCCGCTCGAAGGCATAAAGTTTTTCCCGAAGGCCCTGCCCGAAGTCATAAAAATGTAGTCCGCCCGAAGGCGCTATAAAATAATTGCCCGAAGGCGTTGTAAAATATTTGTATGTCTTCTCCCCGAAAAAAAAAATGTTTAAAAGCGGGCAAAGAACTCACCTTCGAAGCGCAAAGCAAAATAACGGCACAATGCAACAAAAGAATCTAATCCGTCTTACGACCTACTTAATAGTTAATTGCTAATTATTAGATATTTATATTTATACAACACATACATTCTTATATTCACATATCCATGTAGCACCTTTCATGCATCATGTCACTAGTTGACCCGACTCACATTATCATCGCTTGTCTCATATACTTTTCATACTTGCATTCCTACCGCGTTGCTACTGTTTCTCATCAATACACACATACACTACTCTACGCATGTAATATATCATTATACACATACATCCACACCCTTAATGAGCTGGAATATCTATTTGTATAAGCACCTATATTCATACCAAATCAAATCAGTCACTGCTCCTACTTTCATGCTAAGAACTATACACGTACATACTGGTTCACGTATACATCATATCTCCTACATACAACAGTCACATGCATACATATAAGTTATCGATTTGCTGCTTCCTCATATAATATATATGTGTTCAAAGATTTCTTATATTTATATACATACATATCAAAATAGTCAATAGTCATTGTTGATGCTTCTACACGAACCCATATACTAACCCGACAATACACGCACATATACATATAAACACAGCAGTACACAGTCGCATTTACATAACGAACTGAACCGAAAACAAAACGAACCAGCACCGTAACGAATCGAATCAACCGAAACTACTTGTTGTCGAGACATGTACTTACCGAGGGTTGCGGTGACTGACACGAAAGAAGCGATGATGGTGAAGACGACATCAGTGATGGTCGCCGGAGTTGCAGGTAACAGGAGTGGTGGATGCGGTAGTGCGCGGCTGCTGCGTTTGCTTCTCGATGATGATAGACAGTGTGCGGTGGTGTATGGTGGTACTGGTAACAAGTGTTAAACAGTGTTACGAGCGGTGGCGGCTGGTGATCGGCGATGATGCGAAGGGTTGGTTAGGGTTTTTCTTTGGCCGTGGATTGATATAGAGAGAAAGAAACGTGATGTGTGTTTGAAGGGGGGGTTGTAAATACAATTTTTACATAATAAACCCTCTAGTTTGGAAGATTATTTTTTTTATTTCAAAAGTTATAAGTATCTTTAATCAATTACCAAAATAAACCTTGAACTTTATCTAATTTAACTTATGTCACACCCTCAAATTTCCACAACCGGGGTATCCGTTAGACATGTGACATACCAGGATCTCAAGCCATTAGTTACAGTAACACTGACTCAATAAATTTTAACAAAAGTTTTACTTAGTCATTAACCAAAAACTCAGGATATAAAATATAGGTGTTCAAAGTTTAGCGGAAGCTTTTAAACAAACCCATTATTTAAATAAACTTGTGCTCAACAGTTTAGCACAAAACCAATAATTGTTTTCAATAAAACCAACAAGGTGAATAAAGTTTCAAAACAAATTAAACGACTCATGCATGATATGTCCTACGTGCACAGCTCCTAGCCACCTGAGAAAACATACTAAAACGAGTCAACAAATAATGTTGGTGAGTTCAATGAGTTTAAGTAACAAGAGTATATAAAAATACTGAAACCGTTTAACCGATAAACATCATTACTATTGCTGGTTAGCTAGACCACCTCGTTTACTACATGAGCACGTCGAGATTAAACTGAACGATACGATAAGGTTGCCTTGTTACCACCACGACGGGTGACCAAAAGTTAAAGGACAATTTGCACCACCTGGAAACCAATCCAGCATGATGGGGTCTGCCGAACCCGTAGTACTACTCAAATTTCCCCGTTGTACCCACTGTATATTAATAATCTCGACAAAAAGGAAAGGACTTTAGGTTTGGTGGAATCATGCTCAGTAAAATAAACAGTTAGACAATAGAACTCTGGTTTATCAAAACCGTTGCCCGAAGGCCCTGCCCGAAGCGTAAACCTTAGCCGAAGGCTGTTTAAAACCGTTGCCCGAAGGCCCTACCCGAAGGTATAAAACTCAGCCCAAGGCTGTTTAAAAACCTTGCCCGAAGGCTCTGTAAAATAATTGCCCGAAGGCATAAAGTTTTGCCCGAAGGCGCTATAAATAGTTGCCCGAAGGCGCGTTAAAAACATTTGTATGTTTTCTCCCCGAAAAATATTTAAAAGCGGGCAAAGAACTCACCTTTGAAGCGCATGGCAAAATAAATCAACTCAAATGCAACAAGAGAACCTAAACCGTCTTACGACCTGCTTAATAGTTAATTGTTAATCATTAGTTATTTATGTTACGAATACATATATTTATATACACATACTCATGTAGCACGTTTCATACACCCTATCACTAATTTGACCCGACTCACATTATCATTGCGTGACTCATATACTTTTCATATTTGCACTTCATGTCATGTATTCACACCAAAGCAACCACCTTTACACGTCTAACCATTTATACAATCAATACTTCGTACACAATACATATACCTTCCATCCACAACTGCTACGATTCAACATATAGTATGCACACCCTAGTTTACATATATATATATATATATATATATATATATATATATATATATATATATATATATATATATATAGATCACTTACAACCACCACATTTGTTCATATATATATCTAGTATTATACTTCCCTACACCATGCATGTATTTGATAACATATATACACACAGCCATAGACACCTACGGTTCTACTATCTCAAACGTATGCACACAACACAACAATATATATATATATACACACCTAGCATTACCTAGACACACATATATGCATTAACTGCCATACCTATATACAATTTATGTACACCCGGTGCTTGCATATGATGTTATTCCGAATACACACACACAAAATCAACACAAGAAATCTATATATATTCTCCTACAGCTACTGCATCGTTATACATATATATGTCTATACACTATTGCACTTTTATATACATACAATTACTATGCGTTCATCATCTTCGCTGCACACGTATATATACATACATAAGTAATAATGCATAGATACTGATTTCTCTACTCATACATGTACCCGCATCCATCATCACAATTTACAACGTGGTCACACTTGCTGATTACAATCGTACATATATTTATTTAAATTTGCTGCCACCACACTTTTGCATTCACACAACAACCTTACATACCACAATTAATACATGCTGTTGTACAATAACTTACATTTAAATCATCCATACATCTCTACTAGGCAACCATATCCACATTAAAATCGCATACTGTTGTATATTAACACATACCTACATATCGCATATATATACCAGCCATATACTGCTGCTACTGATTTTGTTCTTCATATACATACATACAAAACATACACACAGAACATAAACACCACACATACAACCGATAGCTTACATAAACCTAATTGTGGTTCGCAAAACTGACCGGAATCGACAAAAGAGGTGATCAGAAGACAGGTTTTCGGCTGCTGCTGCTTGCTTTCTTTGATTCGGCTAGTACACAACCGAGAGAGAGAGAGATCGATGATGAGGGAGATGAGCGGCTGACTACGGCTGCTGTGAAATAAGCAAGAGACAGAGAGATCACAGTTTGGGCGAGTTGTGTGTGTGTGTTCGTTTTTGCCATAAACGAAAAAGAAGAACAGGGCTAAGGGAATTAGGGTTGGGTCATTTTATTAAAATTCACATTTTAGCCCTCTTAGAATAGTAGGTTATTAGGTTTAGGTTTTAAAGTTAACTACTTAGTTTAGCTATTTACAAACTTAACGAAATAAGTAACAGATAGTTAACAGTATTAATCAGAATTTTGCGGGTCGTCACATCATCCCCTTGTTAGAAGAATTTTCGTCCCGAAAATTACGCAACGTCATAATTTTTTTTTTTTTTCAAGTTGTCACATCATCCCCTTGTTAAATGAATTTTCGTCCCGAAAATTACGCAGCGTCATTAAAAGAAAGAAAAAAAAAATTTCAGGATGTCACATCATCCCCTTGTTAAATGAATTTTCATCCCGAAAATTACGCAGCGTCATTAAAAGAAAGAAAAAAATTTCAAGTTGTCACATCATCCCCTTGTTATAAGGATTTTCGTCCCGAAAATTAAATCGTACCTTTGGTGTTAGATGTTGTTACTTTAATAGCTAAGAATGATTGTATTTGTGTTTTCTTTAGATAGCCACTTTAGTAGGTTTAAACTATCTCGAGTAATCAATTGCAAGATTTCAACTAGTCTAATGTACCGCGGGTTTGAAGAGATTCAAAAGTTTCTTTGGGATCCACTCTTAGGATTTATAAGCAACGATTTGTATGCAGAATGTTTCTGAAATTTTAGATCATGAAGCTTCGAGTTATTATTCAGATTTTCAAGGATCGATACTTATATAAAGAGTCTATATTAAAGAAGCGTTGTTATTCGAGTTGTTTAGAGATCATTAAAATTGACTTAACCGTGTGTAGGTACTCGACTTCATTAAAGAATCGTCGTCAAACACGGTCATCAAGGATGTCATAGTCATTCTAAAAATAGATGAAGAATGAATTTTGATACTATTTATATGTTCAGAAGTACATGTTATGTTCAGAAGTACATGTTTTAAGCAAGAATGATTAAAGAATTTTAATAAGTATTTATGATTCGTTGTGGCCGATAGAACAAGTGGTTGAATGACATAGGGTAAAATGTTATTAATATTTACTTACTAAAGTAATGTTAAAGTAAACATGCCTGTGTTACATGAGGTGTTCCTCATCCTTTGAAGTACAATTAATTTTCTCTTTGATGGAATCTGAGTATTACGTTTAGATGTGTGCCCCGGGGAGGGGGGATATATGATACACCAAACATTTTCTCACAAAGAAGGTTTTCAGGAATGTTATCTTTCTATTCGGATTGCAGATTAGTTCACTCGTGTAGGTCTTCTAGGGTGATCTAACAATATTCCTTTTAAAATACGGATTTTAGTTTACGCATGGATTATATAAGAGTTCAATCAATAAGTTGCTAACAAGAATTTGGTTATTAAGCTTCATTGGGTGATAGTGTTTAAACCTTTAGGGTGTTTAAGATCTCGAGTTCTAAGTTTACTAACGGGTCAGATAATGATGTCATGTTAATTCATTACTTGGGTCGTGTAACATCAATAGTTTCATTAAGCATTTAATTTATTCTATTGAGATTTTCATGTTTTAGAACGATTAGCTGACTATTGCTTACATTGCGGATCAAATGGTTGTGATCAAGGAAGTTAATTTTCACACAAGGTAGGATCTCTTGAATAAACCGGATCTTTGAAAGAAATATATTGTACGATTAGAGTGTCAAATGACAATCAGAGCATCAATTATTATCTTTCTTAGCAAATACAATGTGTATTGGGATAATCGAAATAAAAGTTTGTTATTCTGAACTTTAATGGATGAGGCTCAAGAAGAACACTAGTTGGTATCAATTTTTTATTGTGAACTATACAGCTCATCAAGTAAGTCACCAAACATATTCAATGTTCAGAGTTATATATCCGCCCAGAGGGGGTAGGTCAGTTATAAAATTCACTTAGCTTTTCATTATCACCGTGGGCAATGGATACCTGGATGTTATAAGTGTCTAAATATATAACGAATTGCCATAGGAATGATAGATAGAATAAGGTTGTTCGTAAAACAAGATTCAAGGGTGGTCGCTTTTAGGCTCGCAACATAGATAGCACTTAAGCTGTGTTACTGTTACGTGAATAATCTGGTAAAAAGATTAGAATATATTTTTCTGATGTAGTGAATGTAGATGATGTTTATGAATTTAAATATTCTTGATGGATAAATAAAGTTTTAGCTCCAATGTGTGTTTTACAACAGTGGAGGTACAAATAGTGATTGCAATCCCATTCACGAGGAGTGATCATGTATGAGAGATCTTATGTGGTTGGTTTATTCGGAGAGAGTTTTCCAAATAAGTCGTAGTTTGATAGGGCTCCCCCCAGGGACCCTTACAGTTACAAAGTTTGTTTAATGTTCGATTGAGAAAACCATGATATTAAATTATTATTGACGTTGAGTAAGAGGCCATAACACGCTAACCAGAATTTAAAACGTCTCATTGTATTATGAACTTGTGACTTAGCAAGGTAGATGTTTATACTGAAAAATATTTAGATTGCTTGCAGACAGGTTGAATTACTACCTTTAAGAATCAGTAATTAGTAGTAGAATCCCTATTAAGTTTGCTTAAGTAGTTCCTTACTATTATTTGCATGTTGTTATTTCTGTAATTTAATCCTCTTGTACCTAGGTGCATAAGGTAAATCACTATAGATAAATTCAACGCCTTAGTCTTTATGATTTGAGTGTTCAGTACTTAACGCGCTTTTGTTGTCAACACGCGTTCAACAGAGTGGGAAAAATCTGAATAAAATTCGGTTTTCTGGGATCATAGGATTTAACGTATTCTGACAAGGAATGAACTGCTAAATAACTTATGCTCCACTTCACGAACTTTCGGAGGGATAGCCTCAAACGGGTCAAAATGGTTGTAATCGTCAGGCTCATATTCTTGGCCTCTATGGCCCTCGGGAAAATGTCTCAGCCACATTGCGCGAAGAAGAATTAGATTTAGGCGGAAAATTTAAATTCATGTTTGGGATCAGGACACAGTACTTTGTATAAGGAATCTGAAGCAACCAAGATCTTATATCAGGTAAGCACATAAAATGTAACACGTATAGGCAAACAACACTAATTTTAACTAGGGTACTAATGTGCAGTGTGAGTGTAACTAATGCAAATGCTTACAGTTATAGACTATATGCAATGAAATGCTAGTTCCCTATAACTTATGGCTCTGATACCAATCTGTCACACCCTCAAATTTCCACAAACGGGGTATCCGTTAGACGTGTGACATACCAGGATCTCAAGCCATTAGTTACAGTAACACTGACTCAATAAATTTTAACAAAAGTTTTACTTAGTCATTAACCAAAAACTCAGGATATAAAATATAGGTGTTCAAAGTTTAGCGGAAGCTTTTAAACAAACCCATTATTTAAATAAACTTGTGCTCAACAGTTTAGCACAAAACCAATAATTGTTTTCAATAAAACCAACAAGGTGAATAAAGTTTCAAAACAAATTAAACGACTCATGCATGATATGTCCTACGTGCACAACTCCTAGCCACCTGAGAAAACATACTAAAACGAGTCAACAAATAATGTTGGTGAGTTCAATGAGTTTAAGTAACAAGAGTATATAAAAATACTGAAACCGTTTAACCGATAAACATCATTACTATTGCTGGTTAGCTAGACCACCTCGTTTACTACATGAGCACGTCGAGATTAAACTGAACGATACGATAAGGTTGCCTTGTTACCACCACTGTGACACCCGACAAATTCAGGTTAACTTCGTTAGTTAAACTCTGTTAGTCACGTTAACGCAATTATACTTTTCATTTAATTTGATGAATTAAATGTGCAAACCGTTATATACATATTCACACGAAACGACCACACGAGTTAATACCCGGGCGTTGGTGATCTTAAATGAATGTGAATACAATAATAATACATTTTAACTGTTATGTGTGCTTAATTGTTGAATTTTCGTGTAACCGCGTATTTACCGGTTTTAACTGTTTGCGGATTTCGGTAACCCTTACGAAACAAAAATGAATATTTGAGAATGATTTTCATGGTGTTTGCAAAACCGAAACAAAACGGGGCCCGTGGATCACCCATGTGACCCATGGATGGCCCAAGGCCCAACCCAACTTAACATTTAACAAAAATTAACAATTTCTAAACCTAGTTTTATAAAAAAAAACGTCACTTTCTTTCCTCCCAGGCCGTCACCTTTCCGGCCAGATTCCGGCCAGCTCCGACGTCGTCACGAGGCCTATTATATATCAAAATCTTCGTCTCGACGAGACGGTTCCAATGATAGTAAATACGCCTTCTAACTCGTAGCGATGAAAAAGTTATGGCCAGTTGAATAATTCGGCTGCTTTGTTCGTCAAGTGATGATGTTCGGTTGTGTTGGATCTTAGGTGGTGTTTTTGGTTATTGATTGAAGTTACAAACACATAACAAGTAAGTTTCATTCTTAACATTATATATATGTTACGAAAATTATAGGAATGAAACCCTAGTTCATCCAAAATGGCCAATTGATGATTGTGTTGTGGAATTGGGATATTAGTTATGTGTTATTGGTTATTTGGATAGCTAGATGATGAAATTGGTGCAAAAAGTGTGTTTATGGAATTAGGGTTTGATATGGAATCATTGAAACTTGATGTTGCATGATCGATATTGTGAAAATAGGATTGAATACGTATTTAGATGATGAATGGGATGAAGATTGGCTACTTGTTTGTGAAATTTCATGATTGTTATGATAGATTACTAAAAACAGTAACTTTTGTGTTAGAGATCGTGTGAAATCGCATGTTATGGACATATAATGATCATTATGGACTTGCTAGCATGTTTGTAAGATATGTTAGACGAATTTTGGTTATTTGAACATACGAATTCGACTTGGTTTGGATTACTTGCTAAATGTAGAAACTTTTTGACATGAAAATCGACTAGGATGCATGTATTATGATTTTGGACGCACAAACGTGATTTGGGGTTGCATGTGAGTGATTGTAGACATGTGATGATTGATAAACGTGCTTTGATCATGTGTTGACATTTATAGGTACAAGTTGAATTGAAAGTGAGTACTTGAAATTGGTTAATTGAAGTCTAGGTTGTATATGCAAGATTAACTAGAGTGTATGATGAAAGGGTTATTATGCTAGTTGTACAAAACATGTGAACATTATGTATTGCTTAGAAATGACCACACATGCTAGTATGCTTCATGTAGGAACCGCAAAGTGTTAGTATGTGTTGTTGACTTGTGTAGTGTGCTATGGTATTTGTGTAATAGTTGACATGCTTAGGATGTTGGAATATGCAAGTATACTTTACAAATCCGACCTTCCTATAAAGGAAACTTTTGTGGAATTTGAAATCCAATTTGTTGGTTGTGTGACGTGTAGTGTGGTATGCGAATGTAATATAGTTAAATACATCATTTGTAGCGTGTTTACACTTAATAAATCACCAACGGGTCGTGGGTCAACTCGGGTCAACTAAAAGTCAAACTTGGACTAAAAGTCAAACTTGGTCAAACTTGGACAAAAAGTCAAACGTGGTCAAAAAGTCAAACTATTCCAAACTCGCATAATCTGTATGACCATTTGGATGCATAGGGTACTATGACCCTACATGAACACACATTAATAGACCTACTATTATTTAGGTTGCTGTATTACTGTGTGCTTTTAGAAACTGAACTGCTGCGCAACCTAAGGTGAGTTCACTGAACTAAACTATTTACTATTCTACCCTTTTTGGGCTGGAACTCGGACGAATACTTTTACGGATTTACAAATTTTGTATGTCGCATGTCTGGATTAGAGCAACTTTTATTTTGTTCATGAAAGACCTCATGGATACCTAGTTGACCGTTAGTATTTGTGAAATAGCGGGGAAATTTTGAGTAGTACTACTGGGTTTGACAAACCCCACCCGGGCTAGTCGCGCTAGCACGACAGAAGGACCTGTCGAACGGGTGTTGAATGACCTAACATACTTACAGTGCATCCTGCTGGGATGTACGAACGGGCAAACTGCACTTAATGTGTACATACGTCAGCTTCGGTCAGATACATTACGCCTCTAAGGACATGTGCTGTAGATTAGCTACCTACAATGACATACTTAATTTATATTTCTGCTTGCAACTGAACTTACTTGATTTTATACTTACTATGTGAACTCACCAACCGTCGTGTTGACACTTGTTAGACTTTCACTTTTACAGGTCACTGAGGTACCACGCACTTAGGACATGGCATGGAGTCACGACTTTTCATTTAAACATTTTCATGCATTACAACCCATGTTTTGAGTTTAATGTCTATTTAAACTTTGTATCTTGTATTGGACGCGTGTACTGCGCATTTAGTTTCCATTTAATATTTTGGCATTACATTTCGTTTACGCTTCCGCAAACTTTTAAATGTTAACTCTGTAATAAATTTTCTCATTTAATGAGACACGTATGTTTTAAATTCATATAGTGTCGTTTGGTTTAACTAATGATTGAGATCCTGGTTTGTCACACATTTAACGATAAAACTCCGTTAGTGGATTTTGGGGGTGTGACAACCACGACGGGTGACCAAAAGTTAAAGGACAATTTGCACCACCTAGAAACCAATCCAGCATGATGGGGTCTGCCGAACCCGTAGTACTACTCAAATTTCCCCGTTATACCCACTGTATATTAATAATCTCGACAAAAAGGAAAGGACTTTAGGTTTGGTGGAATCATGCTCAGTAAAATAAACAGTTAGACAATAGAACTCTGGTTTATCAAAACCGTTGCCCGAAGGCCCTGCCCGAAGGCGTAAACCTCAGCCGAAGGCGTAAACCTCAGCCGAAGGCTGTTTAAAACCGTTGCCCGAAGGCCCTACCCGAAGGTATAAAACTCAGCCCAAGGCTGTTTAAAAACCTTGCCCGAAGGCTCTGTAAAATAATTGCCCGAAGGCATAAAGTTTTGCCCGAAGGCGCTATAAATAGTTGCCCGAAGGCGCGTTAAAAACATTTGTATGTTTTCTCCCCGAAAAATATTTAAAAGCGGGCAAAGAACTCACCTTTGAAGCGCACGGCAAAATAAATCAACTCAAATGCAACAAGAGAACCTAAACCGTCTTACGACCTGCTTAATAGTTAATTGTTAATCATTAGTTATTTATGTTACAAATACATATATTTATATACACATACTCATGTAGCACGTTTCATACACCCTATCACTAATTTGACCCGACTCACATTATCATTGCGTGACTCATATACTTTTCATATTTGCACTTCATGTCATGTATTCACACCAAAGCAACCACCTTTACACGTCTAACCATTTATACAATCAATACTTCGTACACAATACATATACCTTCCATCCACAACTGCTACGATTCAACATATAGTATGCACACCCTAGTTTACATATATATATATATATAGATCACTTACATCCACCACATTTGTTCATATATATATCTAGTATTATACTTCCCTACACCATGCATGTATTTGATAACATATATACACACAGCCATAGACACCTACGGTTCTACTATCTCAAACGTATGCACACAACACAACAATATATATATATATACACACCTAGCATTACCTAGACACACATATATGCATTAACTGCCATACCTATATACAATTTATGTACACCCGGTGCTTGCATATGATGTTATTCCGAATACACACACACAAAATCAACACAAGAAATCTATATATATTCTCCTACAGCTGCTGCATCGTTATACATATATATGTCTATACACTATTGCACTTTTATATACATACAATTACTATGCGTTCATCATCTTCGCTGCACACGTATATATACATACATAAGTAATAATGCATAGATACTGATTTCTCTACTCATACATGTACCCGCATCCATCATCACAATTTACAACGTGGTCACACTTGCTAATTACAATCGTACATATATTTATTTAAATTTGCAGCCACCACACTTTTGCATTCACATAACAACCTTACATACCACAATTTATACATGCTGTTGTACAATAACTTACATTTAAATCATCCATACATCTCTACTAGGCAACCATATCCACATTAAATTCGCATACTGTTGTATATTAACACATACCTACATATCGCATATATATACCAGCCATATACTGCTGCTACTGATTTTGTTCTTCATATACATACATACAAAACATACACACAGAACATAAACACCACACATACAACCGATAGCTTACATAAACCTAATTGTGGTTCGCAAAACTGACCGGAATCGACAAAAGAGGTGATCAGAAGACAGGTTTTCGGCTGCTGCTGCTTGCTTTCTTTGATTCGGCTAGTACACAACCGAGAGAGAGAGAGAGATCGATGATGAGGGAGATGAGCGGCTGACTACGGCTGCTGTGAAATAAGCGAGAGACAGAGAGATCAGAGTTTGGGCGAGTTGTGTGTGTGTGTTCGTTTTTGCCATAAACGAAAAAGAAGAACATGGCTAAGGGAATTAGGGTTGGGTCATTTTATTAAAATTCACATTTTAGCCCTCTTAGAATAGTAGGTTATTAGGTTTAGGTTTTAAAGTTAACTACTTAGTTTAGCTATTTACAAACTTAACGAAATAAGTAACAGATAGTTAACAGTATTAATCAGAATTTTGCGGGTCGTCACAACTTACATGACGAGAGAGCGGTTTATAATAACCTTTTTTTAACAGAAAGAGCGGAAATTAGTTAACGGTGTTAACCTGAAATTTACGGGTTGTCACAATCTTGCTTGCCCCAAGCTGTATTTTTCATCTTACTATGTGTTTATGTTGAATTAGATTCTATGAGAAGCTCATTGACATTATCAAATAAATATAGATATTGTCTTTTTCATATATAACGGTAAAGCACCAAAAAGTCAAACATCATGTTTCCTTTGTGTGGTGATTCGTTTGTGTCTGTGTACCGATTCAACATACACACATGAAAAAGACAATATCTATACCAGCTTGGGGCAATCAAGATATTATTATCCAACTGTCGCTAAAAACCTATTCGTTGGCAATATTCACATGCCATTTGTGACCCTATCGTCTAAATATTGCTTTCTTATATCTCAAACGTCAAGTTGGTCAAAAAAGTGATGCATGAAAAAACGTACGATGTTAAACATGAATCCTGATGGTGGGTACTTGAAAAAAGAAAATAGTTTTTAAATGATTTTAAATATTAACTAAAGTAATTGAATATACGTTATATGACTCAAAAAATTATAAAATTTAAATCTTTAGTGGGTGAAACCTCCAAAGCCTGTAAACATAATAAAAATTTAAAATTTTAAACATTAAATAAATACAACCATTATAAAGAAATTTAAACATTTAAACATCCAAACACAATCAAATATATATATATATATATATAGGGGAAAGTGAATATGAGGCTGTAACGCATCTAAGCTTACATGCGAAACACTCTAAAAACTACGTAGTTTTGTTTAAATCAACATCAAAACTACAATTTCAATTAGTTTAGTTCAAATGATATCTCTTAAATTCAACATCAAAACTACAATTTTAAAAGTAATGCATGATTTTTGAATAGTCTTCTTTGTTCGATCCATTCAAATCACATATTGATTTATATCACCAATTTAAAATAATAAAATTTACTACATTCTCTTGATCCTATATGAATTTCCTTTCGATTGGTTAAATACATTTTTTAAATGCAATGATTCATTTTGAATCAATAGATTACAGCATATATATTGAAATATACTATGCATATTATAATCATAATTGTGAACCTAGTAGACGAGAAAGATACGTGATAATATGGGAGTAATCTAATAGAGTTAAGGAATTCTAGTTAAATCTAATGAATCTATTGGCTGAAACTACGTAGTTTTGATGTTGATTTATACAAAACTACGTAGTTTTAGAGTGTTTCGCATGTAAGCTTAGATGCGTTACAGCCTCATATTCACTTTCCCCATATATATATATATATATATATATATATATATATATATATATATATATATATATATATATATATATCCATCATTACGAGTTTATAAATACAAAAAACGAGTTTATACCAAGTCTAATACATCTAATCATCACCCATCGCGTCCTCATCAGTTGCACCTAACCCGCCAGCACCGGACCCGCCAGCGGTGATAGCATGGTAGGGAGGCAACCGCGCAGGGCGTGGTCTTATCGTAGACCTAGCGTCGGCATCCGCCACCATGTAATTGACGGCCCATGCCATCAAATCCTCAAGGCTCATGACCCGTGCCTGCATATCCCTAATGTCCATCGTGGTAGGGGCAACCGTATGGCATGGTATACATGTGGAGGATGATGTGGCGGCACCGGGTCAAGCTGAGGCTGGATTGGCACCGCATCCCCGTCGGGGTGGTCCACAACCTGCTCAATTTAGACCTCATGCCCTGCCAACTCCTCGGGGATCACCAACGGCTGAGGAGCCCAAGGATCGGCATCCTGGAATCTGCTCACCAAACGCCAGCCGAACGGAAACTCTTTGGCGATCCACATCCCGATACATGTGGTGCGTCCGGCTCGGCGTGGAGCAACCTCTGGGAGTGGAAGCTACGAAATCTGGTGGGCGTATCCTAGTCCTCTGGCGATCTGGGACACGATGTTCCCACCGACCAGCCTTTCTCACGACTGCTGATGATAGTATCCGGCAAAGTAATCCGTGAGAGCATGAGCAAGGTGGCAGAGGGTGTGGGTGAGCAAAAACCACAGAAAAAAAGGTCCGCTGAATTGACCTTGTCGGTCCCCGCGTGACGTCTGGCGATGGACGTGGCTATCAACCTATGCATATAACGATAAAGTGGGTCACGTATCCAGGAGGCTTTGGTGCCCGGCCCAAACTCACCATCGCCGATCGCAGGCCACCACACACGATCTCTATCGTCTGCCACCCTAAAGATAGCGTCAGTGTAGATCGGACCCCGAGTTTCATGCTCAGTGTAGATGTTGCTGAGAACAGCAAATCGTCTGAGCGACATACGGTGTAAGTCCCCAAACATGGAGAATGTAACCTCTGCAGGCACATATCCCGCCTCTATAGCAGTCTCATTTAGCTCAGGAGCATCTCGATCACACGGACGGAACCGAAATGTTCAGTAGAACTCCATGGTAAGCTCTCGGTGAGTAGGCCAACCTATATCAAACAGTTGTGCCCACGGACCATCTTCCTCTCCAAGAATATGTATAGCTGTATAGCGTTCCTACACCTCCTCTAAATGAACTATAATAATATCTAATCTTGCTAAAATAAGCATTTGTTAAACCTAGTTAAAATCTTCAGAGGATGGCCACTTATTCAAATCCGGAGTGTTCGACTTTTGATTATAATCTATGGAATTCGACATTGTGTTTGAATTAAGATGGTGTTTATGATGTTTAGCAGTGGCAAAGATTTGGTTGAGAGGTTTGAAGTTTGTGTGAAGTTAGAAAATTGAACTTGTCTTATAAAGGAGAAGAACTAGTTCAAAGTGTCACGCATAGACCTCTGCGTGACACTTACCGAAAACAAAACCCGATTAAAGTGTGACGCATAGGTCTATGCGTGACACTTATGTACAACCGAACCAGATTCTTTCTTCTGCTTTGACGTCAATCAATCCTTTATGTCACTTAAAAGGTAACGTGTGATATATGAGTCACGCTAAGGTCAATGCGTGACACGTTAGTTTCAGACCACGTGAAACTTTTACATCTACCTTGTACTTGTTTTTGTAGACCTCGTACTAGGTTTTGCAGATGTCGTACTTGAAGCGTGACGTTAAGGCACAAGCGACATGCTTTGTAGTCAATGTGTCACGCCGAGACCTCTGCGTGCCGCTTTGAGGCTGTGTTAAAGTGAAAAGGGCCCGGTGTCCCCAGCAACACCCTTAAAATATTTTCTTATTAAAAGATATAAATATAAATATAGATACAGATTACTTGGTTTATATATAATTATAATTATGTTTATTATATAGATAACTAGATATATTCACGTTGTCAATTATTGCGCGACAGTTATTAAGTGGCTTGTTACTTCTTCAAAACGCTACAAGCAACCCAAATACAAAAATTTAACACAATAAAAAAAATCAATAGAAACAAAAAATAGCCAACAAACAAACTCACACATGACATCAACTAATAGCAACACAAAACCTAAAACCATCAAACAATAGCAACACAACACCACAAAACACTATTTCATGACATCAACCAATAGTAGCACAACACCTCAAACTATCAAATAATAGCAAACAACACCTCTGGTCACACAAAAAATAATATTTCTTGACATCAACCAATAGAAACACAACACCTCAAACCACCAACCAATAAAAAAACAACACCTTACACAACACACAAAACATGATTCATAAGATTTGTCTTTCAATATAGTTAAATATACGGTCTTGTTTCAAGTAATTAATTTTACATAAAATTGATTTTATTTAGGTTTATACATCAAAAAGATAAGGTTTTTGGTTTATAATACTCAAATCTTAATTTTTTAGATTAGGGGTGTTTAAAGTCAGGTATCCAGATTTCGGATATCTGAATTTTTGGATATCCGAAATTTTCGGATAGTGGTTTTCACTATCCGTATCCGAATCCAAACTTTCGGATATCCTGATTTCCGATAAACGAAAGTTCGGATACGGATTCGGATAGTATCCAACTATCCAAATAATTTGACTTTTTTTTGCATTTCATTCAATCCAACATTTGCGTTAATGCTAAGCTACTAACCAAAAAAGTCATTAAACAATTAAAGTCAAAGTACAAATATCTAAAGAACCAGTTGTTTTAACCAAACATCAACCCTAAACGTTTCAAGACATTCAAAATTTCAAATAATCCTCCATTCTTCACATCCAACAAGTCCGCTACTTGTATCATGACCAGACCTATAAGTCGACAACCAAAAACACTAACTAGCAATCAAATGTTGGAATTTTCGTAGACATGAATACATGATTATGAAGTTTTTTTGGAATTCCTCATACTTTTAAAAAACTAATAATGAAATCAAATATAAGTTATGTGTTGGATATTCAATAAACTAATATAAAAAAGACTATAAAGAACACTATAAAAAAGTACAGCTGTGTTTGAAAGGTAAAAACGTGATCGGAGGCGTGCACTGGTGGGTTTCCGACTTATCGAAGCCTGCGATAGTGGATCGTCGGAGCGTGCACCGGAACAGAGGTCGGAGGGTGGAGGTTGTGAATAGTGAATATAATTGGAATTCTAAATACATGTTAACTTATGAGTATACAAACATAGTTTTAAAAATATAGATAATCTGATAATCCGAATGTCCGAATTATTTCAAAATCACTATCCGAACCCGAATCCAAAGTTCAGGTATATGAAATTTCTGGTATTTCAGGTTCGGAATGTCGGGTTTTTTTATCGGATATTCGAAGCGGATATTTTTTAAACACCTTAGTTTAGATATATACGTGTTATTTATGTTCATTAGTTTATCCAAATAAGTGTATATATAATCGGCTCTTTTTACGTTTATATAACTAGTTTAGTGCACGCGCTACGCTCGGGAACACAAACTCAAGTGCGTTTTATTATGGATAGTTTTTAATACAACGTGTTAGTCAATATACTGTATGAATTTTTATAAACTTATGTATTTAATATATATACACATATTCCTTTTCTTGGACAGCGAAACGAATAAAGCCCGGCTACCTGGGGTAACCCAATGGCGAAAGGCAACCACAAACGCTTTGCGAACACAGACAACACTGGGTAGCCGAAACCCGTTTGGCTCAGAGATCGAACCTGTGTCACACAAGTTTACCTTCATTGCCCTCATTTGCTCCTTCCAAACATGATACTAGTAGGAATAAAACTTAAGTCTCTTTTAAAAAATTCAAGCCGTTTACCATTATAGCAAATCAAAACTTACATATACACGTATTCCTATAGCTTATCGTGTGCTCTAATGACACACACGTGGGTTCATACTAGTCTAATTAACATAATGCAGAATATTAAAAGAAGCACCGACACTATGATTAAGATTAAGAGTATATGATAATAAATTAGTTGAATTACACACGATTCTCCGAATTAAATAATAAATTAAACATGTTGTTCACGAGATTTGTATGTTATTTTAAAAAAAGAGTAAACTGCAGTTTTGGTCCCTGTGTTTTGATACCATTAACAGTTTTAGTCTCAGCTTAACAGTTTTGGTCCATGTGTTTTTATTTTCTAACAGAAATGGTCCCGAACACTAACTCCATCCAATTTTTCGTTAACTCACTCACACGCGCCCCGCATCTGAGGGATGTAGGTTAACATTTTTATTCAGTCGCATGTCAAAAAGAGTGGGAAAAATGACACTTTTACTCCGTATGCGAGGGATACTTAACAGAAAATTGTATGAAGTTAGTGTTTGAGACCATTTCTGTTAGAAAATAAAAAAACAAGGACCAAAACTGTTAAAATGGGACTAAAACTGTTAATGATATCAAAACACAGAAATCAAAATTGCAGTTTATTTTATAACTTTCTAAATTTGAAGGTCGGTTATTCCGACCTTCAAATTACGACTTTGCCATCAACTAATTTATTAATATAGTCCTTAATTTTACTTTAATAGTTTTACACTTTTGGTTCTCCAACTTAATTTTGACATATTTACAACTTAAACCCCCTATTTTACTTTTACATTTATATGACTTAAACCCCTACTGTATTTTGGCATATTTGTGACTTTAACTTTGTTATCATTTTGATGCATGTCTTCATCTTTTAATATGTGACGCATTACGACTTTACACCGTAACGTGATTTTACACTGTAACGTGCGATATATAAAAATTTGTCTATCAACACGTGCATATACAAGACCGGACCGGGACCCGGCCGCAGCATCGCGCGGCCCGGTCGTATAACTAGTTATTAAAAAAAATTTAAGGAATAGTACATAGAAAACTATAAATAAGCCTTCTTTGTTGATCAACACAATCTGACATAAAAGTTTATTATATTCTAAACTGAAGCCTTAAACTCATGAAACAAATCTAATCACATGGTGTCATGAATGTTTTAGAGTTTTAAAACAATATAAAATTAAAAACTTGACTCATGGGAATAAAGTCATACACATACCCATATAAACAAACAAAGAAAAACGTCCATAAATAGTGGATTGGTTGATACATCAAAGCATCAATATTCATATCAACAATGACTTGTTCAACATCCCTTTTGGTCTTATTGTTTTTTTCCTTTGTTGTATCTTCATCTTTAGCCAAAACATCACCTCGTCCACTTCTCCAAGTTACCAAAGATGCAACAACACTTCAATATGTCACCCAAATCTCTCAACGTACACCTCTCGTCCCGGTTAAACTAACACTCGATCTCGGTGGCCCATACATGTGGGTCGACTGCGAGCAAGGCTACACCTCGTCCACCTACCATCCCGCAATATGTGACTCGGCTTCATGCCAACTTCTCAACACCACTTATTGCAACATCGGCCCTTCATGCGAACCTCCACGCCCTGGCTGCTACAAAAACACTTGCCAACATATGCCATATAGCCCCTTCCTTGGTGACCCTGACGTCGGCCAGTTTGGTAGCGACGTGTTTAACATACGATCGACCAATGGCAAGAACGTTTTGACCGTCCCTCGCTTTTATATCATATGTGCTCGTACTCACCTTCTCTACGGTCTTGCTAGTGGCGTTACTGGCATCGCCGGTTTTGGAAGGACTAATGCTTCAATACCAGCTCAACTGTCTGCTTATTTTAGATTCGGTCGCAAATTTGCATTATGTTTGAGCTCCTCAACAAGATCTAGCGGTGCTGTGTTCTTCGGAGACGGACCATATACTTTGCTTCCAAATGTTGACGCTTCGTCATTTCTTACTTACACTCCCCTCTTTGTAAAACCTGTTACGGAACATGGGTTTCTTAACGATGCCTCGCCTAAGTACTTCATTGGAGTCAAGTCGATCAAAATCAATGACAAACGCGTCAAGGGGTTCAATGAGAGTTTGTTGTCTATAGATGCTCAAGGTTTCGGAGGGACAGTGATCAGCACCCTTGATGCTTACACTCTCATGGAAGCATCGGTCTACAAAGCTGTAGTAGCAGCGTTTGTGAAAGCGATGCCGAAGAACGTTGAAAAGGTTCCAAATGTGGAACCTTTTGGAGCATGTTTTAGCTCCAAGAACATCGCTAGCACGCGTTTAGGTCCTGCTGTGCCGTCCATCGACCTTGTATTGGTAAACAACAAAGTATGGAGGATAAATGGTGCAAACTCTATGGTTGAGGTGAACAAGAAGGTTTTATGCCTTGGATTTGTTGGTGTACCAGATTTTCTCACACCTTCAAACTCTTTAGTTATTGGAGGTCATCAAATTGAGAACAATGTACTACAATTTGACCTTGTTAAGTCAAGGCTTGGGTTTAGCTCATCGCTTCTTGGACGATCAACTTCGTGTGCCAACGTTAACTTTACATGATCAGCCTCTTAGATCGAATTCGAAGAACGTCGATCATTTCCCTTTCTATCTTGTAATAACTAATCATGGCATTGTCATGAGTTTTTGATTTACCAATACAAAGTTGATCATGATGGTTTTAACATTCATAGGAGTATTGGATATTAACAGACCTAACTATTAGTTTTTGGCCGCTACCAGTCCCAACTTTTAAAATATGTGCTGGCAGTTCCAACTTTTATCATTTTGGCCACTAATGGACCGCCGTTAAAAAAGTTAACGGCCTTAACTTTATTTTTTGAATTTTAGGTCGACGTTTTATGGTTTTTTATCGGAATAAGAATACGAGTCGATTGATATAAAAATTACATCGAAACGGTGCTCCAAATGACAAAACGGTGCTTTATCGGGGTGTTTAAGCTTAACGGTTCTTTAACCGGATGTACAAATTTCGTCGTTTGGATCATCGTTTCGATGTAATTTTTATATCAATAGACTCGTATTCTTATTCCGATCAAAAACCATAAAACGTCGACCTGAAATTCAAAAAGAAAAAGTTAACGCCGTTAACTTTTTTAACGGCGGTTCATTAAAGGCCAAAATGATAAAGGTTGGGACCGCCAGCACATATTTTAAAAGTTGGGGCTGATAGCGGCCAAAAACTAATAGTTAGGTCCGTTAATATCCAATACTCCACATTCATAATAAATAAGCAGCTGATGCAGTTTGGTTTTGTGTTGTTTTAGATGTTCAAGAGTATACACAAGTTAGATGGTTCATGGTGGTTATGGTTTTGGTTTTGTTGGGAAGTTTGTAATTAGCTCATGATGCTAATGGTTCTCATGGTTTGAAGTTGGTATTAGTTGGATAGTTAGAACAAGAGTATTAAGCATGAAAGGTAGTTTTGAAAGATGATGATGATGTTTGGTGAGGATGATGATCGTTATCTTAACAAAGTTCGTGTAACAGGCACTCAAGTTGGTCTTTTATGTCAAAAGGTGACAGTTAGAACCGGTAGAAACAATATACCTTTTATAAATTATAAACATTGAAATGAAATAGAAAAAAAGACAATAAACACTTATCTTTTTAACATACGTCTTACTTAATGATATGGTAAATAAAACTATGGTGAAACCACATACGTCTAGCGAAAATGAAGACATTCGACACATTAATATTAGCGACAAACGAGTGTGATAAGAAGGCTAATGAAGTGTTAAGTCAAATGAAATGTGAAAAGCCAATGTAAAACAAAGTCAAAGCATTAGATGAAGGTATGCTTTCATGTTCTGTCATTTTACTTATTATTGTCAATATGAAGTCAAAGTGCAATTTCAGTGAAGTTAAAGCTAGTACAAGTGGTTCCTCGAGCTAATAAAGAAGAGCTGAACCCCAAGTTCTGATTCTCCAGATCAAAAAACAAGAAATTATTTTCCATTTGAAATGTCCCCATCACAATTGCATCTTTCACTCCCAAACCATCATCCATAAACGCAAGACAAGCCGCACCATTCCCAGTTCGTATCATCGAATTATCTCCAGAGATCGTCCACACCTTCCCACCATATGTTTCAAGATCAATGTTGGGAACACGAAAACCTTTTTGAATAGATCCCACTGCACTAGCCTTTAGACATAGACTAAATGGTTCAACCGCATTTACTCGAGGGATGTTTTTGGTAGCTTTAGTAAAAGCCGTAACTAAAGCTTTATAGATATCACTTCTAAGCATGGTGTAAGGGACAACACTACTAAGCCTCATAGATTTAGCCTTCAAGTTAATATGTGTTCCTTTAATTGATATTCCATTTAATTTGACATAATACCCGAGTGATTTGAAACTCTTTCGTATCATCGGAGTGTACGAAAGAATCGTTCTGAGATCAACATTCAGAGAAGAAGTAAAATAAAACGGCCCATCACCTAAAAATATCGCCCCAAGAGCCGTCGTAGATGAGGAACTAGGTAGACAAATTGCAAACTTGTCTGCCACGCTAGGATAGTATAGTTGGCGAGGCAATGCCAGACCGGACCATGAAAAAGCCGCGACACCATGAACATATTTAGGAAAGGATCTCAACAAGGAGGAAGGTGCACATGATAATATAAACTCGATTCCAAACAAACGATAGGCTCCCGTATATGCGTTCCGACCATTAGTTACGTAGAAATCCACCAGATCAGTGGTTAGTTGCGATAACTTGCATGATTTCGATACGGGGTTGAAGGGGGTGACTGCACATATATTGCAACCATATTTTGTTGTGATATTGAGAGAAGGACATATAGGATTAGTACTATAAGAATGTGCTTCTTTGCACAAAGTGTGGCCGCAAGATAACGGAAATCGGCACCCTTCCTCTAACCCACAAGCTACCTCCGAACGACGCACAACACAATCTTTCCATGTGAAAGGAGCATCGAGGTCGATAAGGTAGTAGTATTCGCCTTCCCATGTTGGTTTCCGGAACCGCCAAGTAACCTTGTGAAGAGATGTATTGGCATCCTTAATCACGGGTATAACCGTGGTGTTGAAAGGTGAAAATTGGGACATGACTTGATGAGAGAATGATATGAGGAGAAAGTAAAAGATGACTATGAGATGCATTTTGTTATCAAAATTATGTAGAAATGATATGAGTGATGATGGGTGGGCTTAATCATAGCTTATTAGGGGTTTGTATATATAAGTGTCAAGGAGTTAGTTAAAGGTTTACGTTAATTAATGAAAGGAACATGACTACGTGAGGCTTGCTTAAAATCAGTATATATATCTCACAAATGGTTGACTTACAATCTTATATATGATAGATTATTGGGATATTGGATTTTAATTATCTGAATTTTGTATATTAATATTAAGGTTTTTTTACATATTTTCACTTTCTAAGCTCATTAATTATATATTTACCTAAGTCTAAAGTTTAATTACATATATCCCCTTTGACATAATAAATTACTTACTTACCCCTTCTTTTACACAAACCATAATAATATATAAAAATATATTTATCAAGATCATTAAGGGTAAAACAGAAAATCAAAAGGTTATTTTAAAGAAATTGAGTAAATATGTAATATATGTGGTGTAGGAAGGGGAAATATGTAATTGAATTTAAGGATTGGGTAAATACATAATAAATGATCTTATGAAGGGAATATATGTAAATGCCCCTAATATTAACTTAAAAAATTCTATGTGCCAATTCCAACTTGTAACTTATTTTCCTACAATTTAATGCCGTTTTAGTGCTTTTGATCGATGCTTTTGGGCTTTTAATCGGGAGGACAATACGAGTCTATTGATGTAAAACTTACCTTAAGCTGATGCTCCAAACGACCAAACGGTCTTCAAGCGGGTCTTTAAAATTATAGGTGCTTAAATCGGATGTTAAAATTTCTTCGTTTAGAGCAGCGATTCAATATAAGTTTTACATCAATAGACTCGTGTCATTATCCTAATCAAAAGCCTTAATACATCAGTCTGAAATTCAAAAAAAAAATTAACAGCATTAAGTTAACTTTAACGCCGAATCATTGTAGGAAAATAAGTTACAAGTTGAGATTGTCACATGAAACTTTTTAAATTAAAGTTTATATCAATTAATATGCAAAAATTCAAATTATTAAAATACAATATCCTAGATTATAAAATGTCATGTTGATATTGTTTAGCTTGTATCAATATCTAATTAAAGGCAAGTGTATTATATAACTGGTACGGTCCTTCGATTAATGTACCACACTGTCGCATAAAAATGCATGCATGGGATATGCTAAGATCGATTACTAGATCACATGTGGACATATTGACCGGGTAAACGGTGACTTCGAAAAACGCACTCGACCATTATTATTATAATTAAGGGTTGA
Organism: Tagetes erecta; assembly: GCA_030867185.1. Lineage (NCBI taxonomy): Eukaryota > Viridiplantae > Streptophyta > Magnoliopsida > Asterales > Asteraceae > Tagetes > Tagetes erecta. The sequence continues at coordinate 64,362,375 of CM061488.1, forward strand.
AAATAGATGGGTTGATAGGGTTTATTCGCTGGTGAGTGGGTGTTTCTTATTCGAATCAAATACGAATAACGAAGTTGAATATCAGTTTTAATTTTTCAAATCAAATCATGTTCGGTTTAAATATATAATTTGAATGCGATCGAATTCGAAGCTGATTTCCTCAATCGGATAATTCGAACTGTTCCTTGTGTAAATTTTATTTTTTATATGTGGTATATAGGTTTGTTGTTTTAAAATATTAGCTATGTGATGTTTTTTGGTTATGGTCGCATGCTCTTTATGTTTATTTTACAATGATATATGAATTAGATTGTTAAAATTTTAGAAAACTAGCGATTTAGTCTTCCTTTCATAATATTTTTTTTATTTTAATAAATTCGAACTTGATCCGAATTCGGTTCGATTCGAATTCGATTTGAGCTTAATTGAGTCGAATAATATCATTCTTATTCTTATTCGAATCAAATAATCTTATTTTTTAAAGACAAAACTGCACTTTTGGCCCTTTATGTTTATACAAAAATGCACTTTCAGTCCTTTAAATTTTTTGTATTATTGGTCCTTTATCACTAACAGAGTTAAATATTCTAGTTAAGTCAAGGGTAAATTAGTCTTTTTACCCCTAGAGGACTATTTCTGTAATTTTAGGGGTAAAACTAATTTGCCCTTGACTTAACTGGAATATTTAACTCCGTTAGTGATAAAGGACCAATAATACAACAAATTTAAAGACAATGGATGTTAATTATGACTTTTGTACTTAAAGGACTGAAAGTGCATGTTTGTATAAACATAAAGGACCAAAAGTGCAGTTTTGTCTATTTTTATTCCATTCAGTTTTGAAAAAATTCCAGCGTCAAATAATTTGAATAACTTCAGTTCAATTCGAATAAGCACCCCTAGTTAGCGACATAGTGATCTGGAATATTAACATACCCACCCACTTTAATTTATGTTGTCATTATGATGTTAATATGTCGTACAGTACATTTCCATCACGTAACACCGATTCAACAGCGAGTGCGCCAAGGGTTGCCAAGATAGTCCGCCTACTGTGGATCTGAAACCCAAATACCTCAGCGTGTGGTTGGAACGGGACGTCTTCGTTCAACAACATATACATCATTTGGCCACACTATCACCCATGCTCACCCATTTGTATATTTTCTGTTACACATATTGACCCATAACCTTTTTATAAATTTGAAGTTGTCCATCTTAAAGTCCAAATTAACCAAACTAAAAAGAAATAGGTTTGAATTAGTCTAATTATAATCTACATATACTTTGTTATGTTTCTATGACATTTCTCAGTTTTCTCACACTTAGATGAGAGTAAAATGTTAGTTTTTTTTTTCTCCTTTTTCAAACGGGGTTGATCCAAGAGTCGGCAGACCCTTACCAGATCAACTAGCGAGAAAAAAAATCGAGCACAAATGCTCAAACGCAAAATGGGCATTACTTGGGCTACGGTTGAACTTGTAAGGCCCATAACAAGCGGACAGAAAGCTCTCGATGAGCTGAATCATGTAGCAAGAGACCAATGGTAGTTTGACGTAGCTATGAGGTTTGTCGAGTACCCTCTTAAGGGACTCTCAGCAAATTAATATCCAAAGTGATAGGCAGGGTTAGGATAACTGGTGGTAAGGAAGTAAACATGGACATTGGAGTCATTGGTGTGGATGTAACCAACTCAATCAACATGTATGGGAGCCGAGTCGTTATGAGTTAAACCTCTACAAAGGGTGATGAAGATGCCCAGAGCCGTTGGGGATGTCGACGAGTAATAGAGAGACCTACTTCACTATGGTCCTCCACCTATACATTTTCCACCGGAATACTTGGCAGCTCGTTTCGAACGAAATCTATATCAAAATGTATATAAAAAGCAAGCATGTCACAACATACATTCAGAATTTAAGAAACCAGTATATTTCAAAAGTCACAAGACAAACATATTTTAAAGTCTCGTAAGAAAAAAATCAAAATATGTAAAAAGAACCCACAATTACTGCTTCAAAAAACACGATTCGAAACAAAATTCGCATAACACATTTCTCAAATTCACACTCGGTCAAAGCTGCAACAGATGTTCTAAATACCACATCAAGGATAACATATTCTTCTAAAAGCATAAAGAAATGCCAAGATTACATGAGATACAAGCAAACAAAGATGCGGCATTCTTAGAAGGAAAAAGAGTCGAATCGATATTGAAAAAGAATGTTTTTTTAATCAAGTTGTGTATATAAGAGGGCGTAAACATACAAGGGATCAAGTCCAGTCGATCATTGGTAGTTCCTCACGGACACCACTTGGAACTGGCGGTTTTTGAACAGGCGCCTCTGTTGAAGGTGGTGCACTACTTGATGAACTTAAAGATCCATTATTTCCAACTATAACCGGATCCGCAAGGTTTATCGAGGATGAATTGGGTGTCTGATTTTCTGAAGGCGCAGCAGATGCACTTGATTCTGTCGCAGCAGCACTTGATCCCGAACCTGAATCTGTTGTTGGATTAGTTCCTGAATCTGGTGTAGCTTCAACCACCAATTCTGTTGGTGAAGCACCAGGTTCGGCAGTAGGTGGAACCGTAACCCCAGATTCTGCTTCAGGTGGTGGAGCCTCAGATTCCTTTGCAGGTGGTGGAACCCCAGAATCAGATTCAGAAGTTTGTGGCGGTTCACCTGTTCCTTCAGCAGGCGGCACAGCATCTGAACCGGAGGTGGGTGGTGGAGCAACGGACTCAGTGATGGGTGGTTGAGGTCCTTCTATTTGCAAAGGTTTGGGCGGTTGCTGGAGAGAGCCTTGTAAAGTAGGCATAGTTTTTTTCTGAATTCCGGGAAGAGGAGCATCAATAGATGGCATTCCGGGGGGTAAAATTTCGATTGGTGGTTTTTTTGCTGCATCCGCAAGACTCGTAAGCTTAGGTTCCTCAAGAGAAGCCAAAAATGCACTTGCAGCATCCATTTTCGTTGAAGTCCCGTGTTCCATCTCCTTTTGTAGCGTTTTGTTCCACGTCTGAACTAAGTTCCTGAGTGTTGTCCGCCCATGTGCCTGGAAAAACAAGACTACTTAGATAGTTTTTCTTTTTTTTTTCTTCCAAAAAATATAAAAAAGGAAAAGAGACGGTCATACATGGGCGTGAAGCACGGCTTCTGCTAGCATTCCAGTATCCTGCCATGCTTTCTCCATAAGAGCATTATCCCCCAAAACTGCAGCTGCAAATGCAGCCTCCCTTCCAAAGCCCACTGAGATCAGATTATTCACCAACCCCTGGGATCAGCAGTTCACTAACATCAGGGTCGAGGTAAAAGATATCCCTAATCGACTCATTCATTCATAAGCAAATAATTAGTAGAAAAAGGATAAAATTAGGAACATACGCCAAGGCGGGTCAATTCTCCATGATTAGCAAGGCGTAAAGCTAATCCCCGTAATTGTTGACCCTGTAGAGCCCCCTTCACTGCACCAGCAGCTGCTAACCTTTTTAGAGCTTCCCGAGCCACCTCAGCTTGTCCAGTTGCATCTGCTGCATCTATAACATCCAAAAATTCTTGGGCAAATTTTACAACCCCGTCAACAGCATCCACAATAGCTTCTTTTTTAGTATTATTAGTAGTTGTACTTAAGGACATTATGTCATTTAAGTTGAGCCCAACAGTGTCCTGCCCTATATTCCTGCTGTTACTCATAGTCAAAAGACATTGTAGCGCTCTTTTTAGATCACTGCTCTTCATCGCCAAATCAAACTCCAACCTGAACGATAATCAATCTTAGTCAAAATGGATATTAAATAATCAAGATTCAGATGAGAATTATTCTTATTATTTAACTGCTACATAAAATGACCATAGAATTAATTCATTTATACTAGAAAAATTGTAAATCTTAAATGCCAACTTATTTTCTATTGCACCTATAATGATGTATTTTTTAAATAACTTGCCAATAAATTTAAAAAGTAGAAAAAAAAACCACATCGGGATAAGTAGTTGACACATTTAAAATAGGGTAAAAGAGGGACAAAAGGGCTTTTGGTTTTCCACAAAATAAACAGGTTTGATGCAACAGTTACAAAACAGATTATTTAAATAAGCTAATCCAATTCATATCACACATCCAAACAACCTACAAGCAGGGATGGAGCTATGAAGAGCCCGGGGTATCCTAGGCTACCCCTCAACTTTTGTTACGAGGTACAATTTTTATCGGTTTAGGTATCAGGATATCATTTTTTCTTACGGTTTTAAGTATCGGGATACCCCTGGAAAAAATTTATGATACACTTGAGCAGAAATTTTCTCATAGGATACCCCTGATATTTGGTTCTGGCTCCACCACTGCCTGCAAGCAAGGATTCTCATAACTGTTATTGCAAAAAACGGAACTACTAACTGACCTCTTAGATATTCCGGGTAAATGAAGGGCTTCTGTAGCATAACCCATCCCCATCAAAAATTGTGCTAAATCATCATGGTGCTCTCTACCAAGTCTACTTGCCCTACAGAAGGAGCGCCCATTAGACTGAGCTCTTAAACAGATACACTAAATAGTATCACAGTATGAAAATTGAGGATATATAAATTTACCATTTTACTGCACTAACAGCATCCCCATAGGCGGCAAGACAACGGCATCGAATACCAGGATGGCTAAGGGATATTGCATGAGCAAACATGTACCTATAAAGATCCAACAAAAAGAAACAACAATTTATATAACTTCTTGAAAAAAAGTGTTTCAGGTCATTTTCCCGAACTCTCCATTTAAAAAGGAGTTACACAAATAAGATACCTACCTATCAATTAGCCATAAAACACCATCTCTGACACCCACAACAACAAGAGGTCCAATAGGCCGCTTTTGCTCTGATGGAAAACGAGTGACTGCAACCGCCACCCCTCCACCACCAACTGCTATCTCATCAACTCTTTTACCTTCGGCAAACTTTTGCAATGCATCATCAGCCTCAGCTCTTGTTTGTTTAGGCAATGTCAAGAAAGGAGGAATAGAAGGTGGATGCTGGAAAGATGCTAAGCGCACAACCTGAAAAGAAGAACGAAAACTCAAATTGATTTTAACATAATAGCACAACTAACGCTTAAATCTTCCGATACACACACAACTTTTTATTCGAACTCAATTCGAATCATATTCAAATAATGAGCACCCCTAACATGCTAGCCTTTAAAATAACAAATATTATAAAAACGATATATTTTAAATCATATTTATAATGCAGATTATTTTAAAACTGGAAAAGGTGTGTTCTGGGTCAGGCCATTACCCAACCCGCCAATTTTGCCACATCTAAGTCATAATAATTGCACTTGCCATACTCCTATGGTGTATCAGTTACATTAAACCGCAATGAGGTTAAATAAACTAACTAATAAAGTTATAAACAAGAGAATATATTAATTAAACGTAAATACTTGTAGCATTGGTGGTCTCAGTGATATCCTCTCCTGTGCTGCAGATTGTGGAGTATCAACTGCAATTAGTGCAAGCTCTCCATGCTCTGCAACCGCCCTTTCCTGTGCCTCCTTTTGTTTCATCTCTTCTTTTCTCCGTTTTGTTTCAATGTCAATAGGTGCAACACCAGCATCCACAAATACACACCTGACCACACATCACCACCACAAAAAAAAATTGCACCCACCTTTAGTAACAGTATATGACAGACCTAGGTTTTATCATGATGTATACAGAAAGACACAAATGTAACTTACTCGATCGTTGTTGGTGTGGCCACAAACAGCTGTCTCCGATGCCACACTGCACCAGTGGCATGAGGAATCGCCACATCACCCAAGTATCTATACTGAGGTCTCAAGGAAGAAATGGCAATGTAATGCTGATATGCAAATGCACAATACTCAACTGTTTGGTCCCAGGCTGTCCATTCTGGCTGAGGCAGCATTCCCCCAACAGGTTGAAAGCTTTCCCAACTAAACATCTCAATATCATTAATAATATGTAGTGCGATAAAAATATTTAAAAAAAAAGAAACTAATGGTATGCAATACATATAAAGTTGGTGAACATGATAAAAAATGTGCTATTCAGGTTTACCTATATAACTGAAAGTTGTGAGGTGGTGGTTCAGCAGTATTCTTTTGCGAAGAAAAGGGATCATCAATGGTGCTGAATGAAGAAAGGCCACTGCTTCCAAAGCCAGATAAGGGCATTGACTGGATTGATGAAATAGATGTGGCAGCAACAGGACTAACCCTTCTTGAAGTTCTGTAGGATATACCAAGTAGTGTCCCTCCATGCAATCCAATGACCTACAAACAAACGAACATGAAGCACAATATGATGCATTAGAGATATTAGAGGAACAAAGAATCGTAATATATTTTTGGTATCACTGGATTTAGTAGGGAAAAAAAGAAAAAATTATCGTACGGGCTCAGTGTGTTGACCAATTGACCTCATTAATATGTTGGACGTGCCATCATCCAGCAAGATACGGACTTGAACACTTGCAGCAGAAGCAGCAGCGGCGGCCGCTTGTGCGGCAGCAATAGCGGCAGCTTCCTTGGCTTTTTTTGATGAGCTGGCTTTTGGTAATATAGGCATCCTAGGAGGTGGTGCAGACTCCAAAAGTGCAAATCTGTCTCTACACGTATCCCAAGCCAGAAGCCTCGCAGTGCCGGAATCAACTATTGACCAGTCACTCACCTTGTAGATTGAGAAGTATGGAATATCAGGCCATACAATTGCAAGATACCTGCAACAGATTAACCAGTCATCAGACACAATGTATTTTGTATTCAAATCATATCCTTTAACACTATTAAACTTGATCAATTGGTAAATATGTGACAACACTAAACAATGTCAACCCTGCAAAGGCAGATAGATTAGGAGTGATAATGTCAAAAGTAGCAAAAATACGTAAGTTGGTTTACGGTTCACCAGGTAGTGTGTATTTCGAATGGCTTGGGTTGGTGATAGTGTCAAAGTCATACATAGTTTAGAAGTGAAATTCCTATATTTGAATTGTTTTACTGATGAGAACTATAAATACGATATTCAATTGCTTCATATTTGTTTTACAGGCCTGAAAACCCTAAAGATCGATATATGAATGAGACATGGAGTTTACATGACAAAAAAACCTGGAATGAAGATAAACCATGGAGCACGGCAATGTGACACATAGTTGTGTGACTTGTGTCCTCCAAATATTCGCACATTCAAGTTTTAATAAATACATGGCTATGTGCCTACACCTTGACATGGTCGTGTGCAATCACTTGAACACGCGTCTATGTCATTGATTTTCTTTTGTCACTTTTCAATTTGAACACGTCGTATGTGAATTATTTCAACCTAGCCGGAGTGAGAATCTGTGACTGTTTCCAAATTCCACGAACTTAAGTCATGGTTTGATTCCAAGTAGCATAGTCGTAGCATTACCCATCTCCGTGTGTTCTATCCAGGCTAGGCTACGACTATGTGACTTGTGTCAACATAGGTGTGACCACTATAGCCGGATATAAAAGCCTTTAGGCCTTGAGCAGGGCTCTTAAAAAGAGAGGGCCTGAGATAAGTAAGGCGCATACCAAAAAAGATACAACTTTTAGGGGTTTTAGACACGTTTTAGGCTTGTTTAGGGCTGTTTCCGGGCCTATTTTGGATGTTTCAAATAAGTTTGGCCAAACGTTGCAGTTAGGCCGCAATTTACATAATTTGGCCGGAATCTAGTCTAAACCTCTCCAGAATCTTTGTCTGAACCTTAGACGCGCCTAGATGACCACAAAGCACTTTCTCTGCGCCTCACCTCACCTCACCTTGCCTAGAAGCACGCCCGACGGGCTTTTAACATAAGTTCAATGTTCATTTGATAACTCAATTACATGAGAATATTGGTTTTATCTCATGTTTTATGGTTTTCTTGTTCACTTAACTTTATCTCATTCTCAAAACTGAGTGTCTTGTGTAAATGTGTAATCAAAATTTCATGATAGTCACATAGAAAACTTTTGGTGTAATTAAACTTGAAAGTAAAAGTGTCCTTAATTCCCGATTTGCAGTAGTTAGTGACAGAAAACTAGTTAGTGACAGAAGACTGTATTAGTTTTCCCATGATTAGAGGTCCTTATGACAACTGACCAAGGTATGTATTCAGTTTTATCTTCAATAATCTTCCAGCATATTTTCATGATAGTTGATTATTTCAGTACATGTTTTGATGATAATTGGCAATGAAGAACTTCATGTCGTTTATTTAAGGCATGTTCTTTTAGGTTATGATAACCAATAAACACGTGTGCCCTCTATTTAATAGCGGGGGGTCAAGTCTTTGCAAACATCTTCTTTATAATTGACTTACCATTGCTTCTGACAATTATTATTTCCTTTGTTTACTTTTACATTCTGAAATCTATGAAGGCAAACAAACAAATTTTCTTATAGACTAGACAATGAAAGCATCAAATTTTTGCATTGTATAATGAGATGAACAATATCAGTTGACAATATATTATACAATAACGCACGCCAATTCTATATAAACATAATGAGCATGGTCAGCGCCTTTGCCACCGGCCAAAAACTTTTGGACAATGTCAAAGGTCACCCCTATAGTTTGCAAAATATCACTTTGATCCCTCATATTTCTTAAGTTTCAAGGTTACCCCCTTAGTATATATTAATTGAGTTTTCAATCACTTTGACCTCAAAATTCTAAAGTTTTTGAGTTTACCACCTCTAGTGTACTTAAAATCATTGTCCTCGGTAATTTCCGTTCGTTTATTTTTTCATATTGCCACCAACGTAATGCATGTAACTAGGTCATTACGTGTCACGTGTGGGCACCACTCTGGCTAATGTCATCAACGTAACACGTGTAACGAATGTTACAAATATGTATTAAAAGTTTAAAGCATTCAAGACACTTCAATTTGTTTGAATCACTTTTCTTCCTTTGTAACTTATTATGTACCATTAGTGTGCCAAGTATGATTATAAAAACTATATTATTTCCATAATAATCTAACTATTTTTGAAGAAAAATATTTTAGGAGGTTTTACGAGTTAAAAGTACACTTTGGCAAGTATGACCCTTACTTGTTTCCTTTTTAGTTATTTATTCTTTCTTACCTTTTTAAACCGGTAACATGACCCAAATCAACCCATTTCTATGTAAAATTGTTTCAAATAAAAATGGGTTGAAAATTTCAACCTTCAGTCAAAACTAATTATAAAGTTCAACAAGATCAATTACAGAAGATCAACTTTTTTTATTTTGGCCAGCAGAAGTATCAATTAGTTGCTGCTATAAACCGATACTAATGAAGAGTTGTTTAAGAGAACTTACTTTCCGGAACTGCTGACGGATAGAACAGAATATGAATCATGTGGAACAGGAGTGCTAATATGCTTTTTGATCTGTTTAACATTTAGTTGTTCTGTAAATTCTCCCCTCAATCTTCCTGTTTCAGTTAAGGATCCATTACTTCCCAGAGAAGGATTTGCTGTATTGTTTAGTTGAAACTGTACCAGTTTCAGTTCCCTTTCAACTACATATACAGCTGCATGTTCACGGCTTTCTGGTATTGATGGTAGAGGAGCAACAGCAGGAAGAGACCTCGGATCAAATTCACTGAGTATGATGCCTATATTTGTTCCAGTTGCTACAATATGTGGCTGTAAGGGATGTGCAACCATTGAATATACCTAACATTGCCATCAAACAACCATGAGCATCCAAAAAAACATTATTGACTCAAGATTACGCAAAAATAAAAAATAAATTTGGAGCACATTCCAATAGAGGAAGACATTTTTAGTCCATTACATCCATCATGTTCACTGAGACAGCTAGGTTTCTTAAAACTGTCAAAATACTATAGAAATCCCAGTATACATTCATTTGTCTTATTTTGATTATTAAAGTGGAGGCACCCAAATTCTAGGGGCGTAACAAGAAACTTTAATGCCATAAATTGCGCTGGTTAATTTGTAATTAGAAAACACAGGTACAAATAATAGAAACTGGAAAATATATTTATCTTCTCATTAAGCTGTTAGCTTACTCTAAGCTTTTTATGAGGTGCGAGTACTTGTGGAGGAACAAGAGAAGAAAGTTCACATAATGGCCTTGTTAGAGCAGAATAAGTGGGGTGCTCAATAGCCCTGCAAGTTTTGATGAAAAGAAAAAAATATCACTTAAACTAGAAAGCGGCATAAGATTATTAGACAATACATCTATCCTTAAAAAGACTTGATGTTTGAAGATCAATAATCCACTGATGTAGCAAAAGCTATACAAGAAGAGAGATAATAGCATACCATATATGTGAATCCTTTACACAAGTTAATATATCAAGGTTTGGTGCTCGAGGATGACACCAAGATGCCACACTGTGACAAGCCATTTTAGGAACAGGCTTGATACGCCGCAATTCCTGCAATCAGTTGAAATTACATAAATAGTACTGATTGCATTCTCAACCTAATTACTTATGAACAAGTTAATTTGGGGAGTGCTAGATCTCAATGTGTCAAACTGACAAAAAAAAAGGTACAACCATTCAACCCAACCCCATTTTGACCTTTTACCCAACCCACCCGTATTTTCACTCCTTCCACCCCAAATGGTAGAGAAGGCACTAATCACACTTTTAAATGCATGAATTAATGATTGCATGAATAACTATATTTCAAAGAAATGGGTACCTTGAATGACACTGTGTCCCAAATGGCTAAAGCTTTATCTGCACCTATCGTTATGAGCTGAGGTGCACTTCCACTGACTCTAGATAACTCAACTGCCACAACACCACCATCATGTGCCTTCAATTGAGTATCTCATATGTTAGCCTTTTAAAATATCAAGACCTAAAAGTTTATTTTTTGTCTTGCACATGGATTGTTAAGCACCATCAGAAGACATGTATCTCATATGTTAGCCTTTTAAAATATCATGAGCTAAAAATCAAAATATTATCTGGCACATGGATGGTTAAGCACCATCAAAAACCAACTATATGTTATCTTCATTATATCATAAAAAACCAAGTACAAACATTCAGACCGCACTATGTTTTACCTTATACAATGCAGTCTATTATTAAAAACAAATTATGTTAAACAATATCACATAAAAAACAAGTTCAATACTACAAGTCTAAAACTTGTCACATTAAAAAAAGTATCAAATGCAAAAATGGTCGTAAGTTAACCCTTTGAACACCAATTATATAACCATAATCTTAACATGTAAAAGAATTAAGATAGAAAGTGTAAATGGAAACTAATGGTAAACAAACATCTATAGCTGTTGAACCACATTATACATTATTTAAACATGTCTGAGAGAGCGGAACATGAATGATGATAAAAATGCAAAAAAAGGTGACTCTTTGTTAAAGAAGTATGAAAAACCTAAAACACATATAAATACATAAGGGTAACAATCGTCATCAAGAAAACAGTTATGAGGATTGTTTTGAATGTTTGTCGCAAGTAACAATGACATGGTTACCTTCAAACTCAGCTTAGGCACCAGCTCTCGTGAATCTGGACCATGGTCTGCACTCCATAGTACAAGTAAACCATCACTACCACCAGAGACTAGTAGAGCCTGTACCCATATACATGGACATGCATTAGAAATAACATTTTTTAATATATTGTAGAACATTATCGGTAATATGAGCAAAAGTATTACCGATACTTCATCATTAAATGAAAACATGTTTCCCAAATAGTAAGTTCAATTTAACGAGCAGAACAAGAAAACGTGTTTCCTAAAAGGTAAGTTTAATTGAGCAAACAAAACAGAAAAATCCCTACGCAGAGGGCAACTTAATTATGAACTGAAAACCCTAGAAGACAATATAATGCTAAAACTAAAGCTTTTAAATATCATTGCCAAGCTATTCGACTCATACGACTCCCTAAAACATTCTTCAAAGTTATGATACCCATTACCCTCCAAATCATTCTTTTTTGCATGAATGAATCATAGAGTTTGACATAATATAAATGAGAAATAAAGCAAATAGAAGACTCGAACAATCCATTTCATATCTCCATGTGATGCCACTAAATTATGTAGAACTTGACATATATTACAATTCATCCATTCTCTAACAAAACATAGATATTTATACAATTATACTTATCTACATAATCAAGATTCGGCATGCCCATAGTTGAATAAAAAAACAAATGCATACCTCTCCTGAAGAAGCCATAAAGGTCATCAAGCAAGATATCGACCCTTTGTGACCCCCTGTGTACCTTCTTACAAGCTACATCCAATAAGCATTCACATGACTTACTATGAAGTAACTTATGTTAATGTAGTTTAAACCATATAGTAATGAAGTTCTTATTTTCAAACCTTCCATGTTATCATTGAAAGGACTCTAATCACCCCATCTGATGAACCAAAAGCAACGAGAGGGCCATCTCCACCACTAGACGAAGAGAGGAACTCCATACTGCATGAGTAAACAAAAACGTTATTGTATCTCACCAATAAGCTACTAGACAACCATCTTCAAAGATGAAAACATACTAAAAGAGTGATTTACTTTTATCTCAACAACTATCAACCCTTATAAATATTCCAAATGTTCCCACAAACAAGGTGCACTAGATATTCCGCAAATAATCACAGCTAACCATAGAAAATATTTGAAAGTACATACTAACAATTTTAAGGTAAATTCAATTAATTAGAATGTAGTGAACGAATATAAGTATCATACACAAATGAAATCAGAGGGTCGTAAAAAGCTATCTGCGTGTAACTAATACGAGCCCTGGAATGAAGTAGATGATATACAGTAACTCTAGAATCAATGTTTATTTGAACTTATGTAAAGTAACAGCTTTAAGTATAAAACCAAGAATGTATTAATATGGCGCAAAACTCTAGAATCATATGTTCCTTGGTTTTTCTATCAAATGATACAAAAACCATGAAAGATGTAGTGTGACTTGCCAGATAAGTGAGCGATTATCCAGGTCCTGCTTTGGTACATCTCGACCACGCATTGTTACCAAGTCCAAAAAAATGGCCTTATTTTCACAACATATGACAAGAAAGTGTCTTCCTTTTGTTGATGGAGCAGGAGAATTAAAGGCTGAAGTCAACTGGTTGACTGCTGATGGTGGTTCAGCAGCAGCAGAGCGGTTACGCCACAGTTGCCAAAATCTAACATCATCGTCATAAAAGCTAACCTGTCGTACACTGAAATAGACATCTCATTTTTAGTTCAACCATTTCAAAATAGTAACCATGTAGAATTTCAAATAATAAATGGAAACAAGATTAATGGATCTATTACCTCCCCCCGCGTAGGGCTTCTGTTGGTTTTCCTTTAGACTCTGTCCAATGAAACATAAACTTCAACAACTTCATATAACCATGATAAAACCAACATCTAAAAGTAGAGATGGCATTTCGACCCATTTTACTATGAAAGGTTCGATTTGGGTATGTTTTATGTCTAAAGGATCATACAAACAATAGCTCAAAAGGCAAGATCGAAAGTCTTCCAAAGCATATTTATGATGCCTAAACCCTAATCCCTAAAAACATATTGTATTGAATTAACACAGCTTTAGTAATCATATTAGACACATCACACACCAATTGTTAAAAACATTCAATTTTTGGAGAAAAACTGTTACAGATCAACTGTACTCAACCCACCGCCTTTCGAGCAATAAGTTGACTAGAATATGCTTTTAGTTAATATTCATAAGAACTTCAAACTCCTCTCACTTGGCTAAATATTGGAATTAAACTTCTACAGCCAAATGTGACTCTGTCTCCTTAGACTTTCCATTGTTACGATTGATATTAAATAGTTTGAAAAGAATAACCACACTTCAAGACCTATGTTTGTGGTCCATATTTGAGTTATACAAGTACGGCCACAAAACTTAGTGGTTCATGATTCAGTATTTCAATATGAGTCCATGTCAACAGGGCTCGTTAGTTAATAACCAAATTCATAATGCCTACAAAAGACATGTGGGATGAAGTAGGCAGTGTCCTGTAATTATTTACACACAACATCATAACATGATTTCATGAGCTCTTCATGTTAAGCATATGTCTAAACTCATTTGGGAAAGCTATATAGGGCAAATGATATTAAGATAAGTAGTCGTGTTAATGTTCATGTTTATGAATGGATATTGCTCCAAAAATTTAAAACGGGTTCCATCCTATTGTTTCCCTCTCCATAACGATCTGATGGTCTCTATGGGAGCACCTGCTCTATCCTACGAGATAGCGTAAAGTTTGTCCTCATCTCCCCCATACTCTACTATTGGAATGGAACTTTAGTTGGATATGTTTGTTTGTTTGTTTCCTTTCTCCACAGAAATTTAAACTAAAATATAACATTTATTATTGTCATTGTTACCGTTATATATTGTTTCTCGGTCCACAAAATCCCTCTATCTTGGCTTTTAAAATAATATTTAAAAGCTAGATGTTGGGTTCTAGTCAAATGACTATAACACCAATCAAACAAGAATTTTCTAATGGAACAAGGATATGATGTTTTCCCTAGTAGCCTTAAATCCTTAACTTATATACAAAGCGGTGTATGTGGAGAGATTAACAATAACTAAGTGATGAAAAATTACTAAAATAACAGACGTATTCGTCAATATACGTGACTCATGGTTCAGATAATACGGTTCATTTTGCTCGTGAAGCAATTGTTGATTACGTCCCATTCAAAAATTAGAATCATGCTTCAATCACCATCCTAATTTTTATCTATGTGCCACCCGCATATCAAGGGATGATTTAATAAAATGTCATATAGAAATTGCTTTTATGTTCTTTTGAGTCCCTTTGTAAAGTTTATCCATTAGATACTTACCAATATCCACATTTACACATAATCTTTTTCTTAATATTTGGTAAGTCATAGTTGAGGGAAAATAGAAAATCATTGTGATTAATTTTAGTCAAAATATTTAGAATGTGTGTTTATTATGTCATATGTATACATGTTATATAATGTATGTTTGTAAAAACTGCAATGAATATATTCTTCATTTCATGGCGTGATCTATCAAAAAAACACCATGCTTGAGCTAATCCATGCCAATGAGAACTTTGTCTAATAGTGACAATAAGTAATTTAGTATGATTCACTATAGAATGACTATTGGTAGCTAGAAGAAATATAAGAAACATGCAGCTTATCCATCTTTTTGCCCATAAATTCATGGGACATAATCAGACTAGAGAGCACAAACACAAAATGCGTTATTTATATCATGTAGTGTGCAAGTAGCGGGGCCATGGAACAACATCAAAATCAAATATCAAACTCACTCTTAGGAAATGCATAATGACTACAAATAGATGGGATTTAAAGATAGTTACTAGTGGTTAAATGATGTTGATCTAGCTACAAGGCTTAAACGCATCACGTATCACCTCTCTCTATCACGTCCAAAACTACCATTCTATTAGCATCTTAAATCAACAAATAGCTAATACTACGAGTCGGCAGAATACATCCTACAACAAAACACGGCTCAGTTGAAACAACAAAAGGTATTGAATGGAAACAAAACTAAAGCTAGTTGAAGACCTAGGCTTGCAATTAGTTATTTGATATCAATTGGATTGTTTAACAAGTATGCTAAGATGACAACTTATCTAACACTAACCTGATTCACCCTCTGCAAGCTTCTCTAACTTAGCACCAACCAAACGCCGTTCATCAACACCGCCAGCTTTCAACTCATATATCACCTAAACCAGTTCAAAATGAACAATTCAAGAGAAAAAGGACAACAAAACAAAAAACACAAGTTAGTTAATAACAATTAATGACCTGGCGATGTTCCCAGTTCCAAACTGAGACATGATCTGATGCATCAGCTGTGACAAGCCATGGATGAGTAGGATGCAATTGGATCTTGACGATCTTGTCACTCGTTGGGCGAAATGCTTTCAAACGTAACATTTTACCCCGATTTGCAGTTGTGAATGAACGGACGCGTGGATCTGCTTACAAATTTAGGGCTTTTTTTCTTTGGTTGATCAGGTTTTTCATAAGATCTGCAATTTTGTTGATCTTAAATTGAAATTGCGTCGTGGAAGTTTGAGAATGGTTGTTAACTCGAATGAATAGCACGACCAGATCAGTTAGTTTACCCCTGAACGATGGTGTGATGATGGATCATAAGATCTGTGTCCAATTACTTACAAGTTACAACTTTAATCGTTGTCAAAATTTCTTAGAACTTTACACGATGCGTTTTTGTGGTAAAACCTGAATAATTAAGTGTTTATTAATATATCTGAAACGGTAGTGTTCAACTAATAAAGTTTTATAAGTGATAAATAATTATTTAATGAAATCACAAGCATCATAAAAAAGTTACAAATTACATATCAATCCTTTAAAATACATGAAAACATACTAGAATCTATACATAAATTAATACTCGGTGTACAAATTTAATTTTGATCATTTGAAATTAGTTGAGTAGTTATCTCATTACTCAAACTACTCATATATTTAATG
Organism: Tagetes erecta; assembly: GCA_030867185.1. Classification (NCBI taxonomy): domain Eukaryota; kingdom Viridiplantae; phylum Streptophyta; class Magnoliopsida; order Asterales; family Asteraceae; genus Tagetes; species Tagetes erecta. Next base: position 64,378,916 of record CM061488.1, read on the forward strand.
TCTTGTGAATCACATTCTATATCCTGAACGAACTAGTGTTTACTTTCTCTCTCATGTATTTCAGAAAACATAGTGTCTTCGTCAAAAGCCATAAATAACTGATCATGAATATTGCATTTTGTTATAGAATTATGGACGACAAAAGAGACAATCACTATGTTTCTTTGTATTGGAAAAGAAAATGGAGCCATTTGTTTAAGATTGGGAATCTTGCCTTCAAAACATTTAATATGCACGTTCAATAATATTTCTGAGTTTAGTGTGACCATAAGTGAATCTTTCTTCCTTAGTTAACGCACGTTGTCGTCGAAAATTAGCTAACCAATACCTCGTATTACAATACGGTGCCATAAATATACAAGTGTTGGTGTAGGCAGCGTCACAAAGGTAATATTTGTCTGTAAACGTTAGTATCAAAGGTATTACATAAAATTCAAGTAGTGTATTTAATAATAAAGGTTAAAGAAGTATTAAAAACCTTGTTGGGGAAACGAAAGCCGGAAGTTGGGTTAGATGTGGCTTCTTTTAAAACACGTGAATCACGTGTAGTGTCCTCCCATCCGGCCCATACGAAAGTGAATATCAATCAACGTCTTTGCCATCTTGGAAAGTTCTTCCGAACTTCTTTTAGCTTTGAGTTTAATGTTTCTTTTTGTTTCCCTTTTTTTATATTAGCCCGAACGGATGCCTCCTCAACTTGAGTTAGGAACTCTTTTTTATTTCTAGAGCAAACTGATTACACCTCACCAACACGTTGAGTTGGGGGTTCCATTTGGGTGCTTTCAATATCATCAAGACCATTTTAATTATGGTCATATACTTCCTATGAAGGATGATGGAGTGTAGAAGATGGCCCTCCAACTATCTAAGCCATTAGAGCATTCACAGTAGGAGAACTATCTCCATCCCTATAATTACATTAAAAACAAACATCTTTTCTATCTCTTTCTAATTAAATAATAATTTCTTTTACATTTTTCATTACAGTTTCTCTCTTCTCCACTCACAACCACTTTTAAAATTATTAAAAAATTATAGGGGGTGAACAGTAGCTTTTCAAATATAGGGTTTCTTTCTCCTCCACCATTAAATTTTCTCTTTCCTCCACTCACAACAACCCATAACAACCCCCTAAAATATAAAAACCCCACTCACAAACATTTGATTCCTCCAATGTGAATGCTCTTAGAAGTGGAGCCCTCAAACAATTTAATGCAAAGCTCAAGGTAAGAAAGTGGTGAACATCTCAATGATTCTACTTGTTTATTGGACTATGTGAAACAATATTATAAAATATGTTAGAAGTGTTAAAACCTTCAGCATATTTCTAAAAATAGCATTCACAAGGTACAACATACGTTCATCTATGTTTGTCATTAATCTTTCGTCAAGTTAAAAATGTTTGTAGAAGGATCATAAAGGTTGTTAGTTTTGTTTTTAAGCTTTGTCCAAGCTATAAATTTTCCTTTCACATAATCATAGCGGTTCTTCATTTGTGGTTAATCCACTATGAAATTGTGTTCTTTCTTCAGTTTTCCTGCCATATTCGTCCATGATACTTGCTTAAGGCTGTTTCTTTCACGTCCATGTTGTATCAATTCATGAACACATGCTTCAAGAAAGGTTTTTTTAACGCCTTCTTGCACCTAACTAATCTGTATTTTTTGTGCCATTTTTTCCATTTCCATTTACATTTCAATGGTGTAATAGAGTATTCTTAGCAACAAGATTCCTTTTATTTGTTAGATGAGATGTTGTTTAGCAAGTTAAAACTACCCCTAATAATGAAAACAAATTATAGGATTTGACATATTGTGTTATTATGTATGTTTTATATGTATTTAAAAACAGGCTATGATATAACACAATGACATAATATAGCATAATAATCTGACTAAATAACACAATGACCTGACGAAATAACACAATGACCTGACGAAATAACATAATGAGTTGAAAAGTGAAAACAAATCATTTTTTATACATCAATATTATATGTATTTTGAAGATAAAAAAACTCTCGTTTTTTTGGTGTAATTTTTATTTAAAATAATGATGTATTTAAAGTTATGGACATTTAAAAAAGAGAGTGATATTTGAAAATGAGGCAAATACTAATATAACATTGGCATACCATTTAAAGTTCAATTATTTACCAATATGTCACCTTGTGTTTTTAGGCCATTGATCTTATTTAATATTAGATCTAAAGATCAATGGTTTATATGTATGTCTTATTAGACTTCGTGATATATATAATAACTCGTACATCTATTTCAAATGCATATCCTATTTTTGCACAGGAGGGTTATGAAAATCCATGAGAAGCGATTGGGCGTATCGTATGCGCCAATTGTCATTTATCTAATAAACCAGTGGATATTGAGGTTCCGCAAGCAGTACTTTCCAAAACTGTATTCGAAGCACTTATTCGAATTCCTTATGATACGCAACTGAAACAAGTTCTTGCTAATGGTAAAAAGGGGCTTTGAATGTGGGAGCTGTTCTTATTTTACTAGAGGGTTTTGAATTAGCTCCTCCCGATCGTATTTCCCCCAAGATAAAAGAATATTCTTGTCATAGAACCTGTTCATAGTAAGAAATATAGTGAAATCACATTTCCTATTCTTTCTCCCGGACCCCGCTACTAAGAAAGGCATTCACTTCTTAAAAAATCCTATATATAGAAGCGGCCAGATTTATCCTAACGAGAGCAAAAGTAACAATACAATTTACAAAATTTAAACTTTATAATTAAACCTCATTCGTGTAAGGCAAGCAAATTTAATAGTTGCTAACTCGCATTGTCCCCGTTATTATTTCACACGGATCTTTAGCTTGGTTTTAATTTAACCCGCATCTTGATTTTAATTTAACCCGATATTAAACATATATGTTATTAATATATATTTTTTTAACAAATAAAACAAACTTTTATCATTGATCTCTATCTATAACTTATAGCTATTTTTAGATACAAATTAGATACACAAGTTGTAACTATAGACATATACACATTTTTATTGACTGTTCCAAACACATAATATGTGCTATCTCTTCGCTAATTATTAGCCTTACCAATTTCTTATATCTCAGTTAATATATTTTTAATATTTCAATATATTTTTTTATTACACTATCATTTATATTTTTCTAACACATGTAACCTAATTTTAGAATATTTGCTTCCTCTAGGACAACTCTCAACGAGGTTAAGTATTGTTTCACCTCAAAAATTCGATTTACTATAAAAAGCCCTCCATTAAAAAACAAACATATACTATTTGTAATGCTACAAAACATGCCACCTACGTGACCTTTTAAAACTGTAGATCTTGAACAAAATATAACTGCTCATAAGTTCCTATTTGGTTGTACTGTTCTGTTACAACAATGAAAACACTTCGTCTTCGAATAAGCAAAAGCCGCAGGTTATAATAGTTCACCAGAGATATTGAGCGATCATACATTTGTACTAAAGCTCAGGCGTCGTACATTTACTTGGCCGTGATGTTACTAGCCTTCGAACCGTTAATTGTGAATACCAAACAAGCCAGCGGTATTTACGGAAATACAACCATTTTTACAGGATGCTGAAGAGTAAATAGATGGTGATGAATAATCATTTTGATCAAGTGGTTGCTGAGGCCCTCACATCATCTGAGTCAACTTTTAACTGGATCCAAACATAAAAAAGATGGTTAGTTCACCAATTATTGTATCATCTGAGTCAACTTTTAACTGGATCCAAACACAATTGCATCAACATGATAATCAAACTATAAGCTTGAATCTGTAATCGATAATAATCACTGTTGGTTGTTTATAGACTCGTTGACTCCTATTTATACTTGTTGGATTCCTTCAACGGTCACCATGAACCATCGCATCCCTTGGTGGTGCCGGTTCATAATTCCGTAATACATAAACACATGCATTTGAGGGTTGCCAACTTCTAATTTGACACAATACACACTTGTACTATTTACACAATACATAATAAACACTAAACAAAAACTTTGACCTAATAATGCTTTAGACTCTTAAACTTTGTTCACATGCATTAATAAACTAGTGTTCAATGATATCAACCTCTTGCAAACCCTAATGCTGACCACTTTGAGCCTCATGTGCATAAAGTACTTTAGGCGCGCCTTTGGCGCAGTTCTTAAAACCAAGAAAGGGATTTAAACAGTTATATGTGTTTGAATACATTTCAAATGACTTTCAACTCATTTTCAGTTTTAGTGTGTTTAGCTTGTCAACCCATTTGACTGATTAGATTTAACACATAGCCCAAATAGACCCACTAATGAATACCTAGTCAAAATTTCAATCTCTAGAAGTGAAAGTACCTGTTTGAAATGATTGAGCAGAGCCATGTGTAACATGCCTCTTAGCTTTTCACATTGTTCTACCATGTGGCCTGAACTGATGAGGTCTCCAAGTTTACACCACAATCGTTCAATTGTTGTGTATGGAAACCACACTGCAAATGTCTTCTTTCTACGAATAACATCAGCCGGTCTCTGGCAAATAGGCAACAAAAAAATCATTAAAATCAGAAGAAAAAAATATATCATGAATTCATAATAACAAATACGGCAGTTAAGTAACGGGTCAAAATTAGTAATTGTTGTAATATCATAATGTTTACAATTTGGTTGACCTGGCACACTTTTCTCCAGTGTGTTAAATATGATTTTACATAATATATTATATCAATCAAAAACAAAAAAATGAAACATACAAGTGAAGCGACCGATTCGATATAGTGAAGCAGCAGATTTGTCGCCTCTGGATATCGCCCATAATCAACATAAAGTTGAAACAAAGATGCCGGGCTTGATTCAGACCCAGCCATGCCCCATCTTCCACTGAGAGTACCCTGCCATAGATTAAAATTAAACTTGTATTGAATATTTATTTACATTTATAATACAAGGATACTTAAGTTGAATGGGAAGTAATTCAAATACATATTTTATTCTCAAATCAATTCATACTTCTTTAATATAGGTATTGAATTTGATACTATTGTAACTATTATGTTGATATGGTGTATTCCTCAGTTGATGGTAACTTAATGTTCTGTAAATAGTACCAAAGGCGGATTTTTCTAAAAAAATGTACTTTTTATTTATGATTGTGTATGAGTGTGTCCATTGCACTATCTAGCAACCTTTATGCAAAAGAAAACTACCATCCTGTCTCAAACTAGTTGTACACCTTACTATTCACTTTGGAAAAATTAAGTTGATCAAGTTTCCCATATTTTAACCTTAATTAGAAGTACGATAACAACACTCAAAGAAAGATTTTAATATTTGGTTAATAGGAAAAACTGTCATTTTGCTAAATAACGAACGTAAGATACAAAAAACATGTAGAAACAGCAGCGACATTTCGACATACAATAAACTTATACGATGACAAAGAAATGGAAACAAGCTCACAGTTAGTAGATTCATTAATAGCCCAAATAATCATAAAAATGTAGAAATTACCTTGAACATCTGAACAAGCCAAAGAGGAAGTTCAATCAACCGATCAGCACAGAGAAGAGTTTCTGCAACAATTACTGGCAATCTAGGATGAAAGCATTTATATTTTTCCTGCATTAAAGTAAAATATACCCGTCCATCAGTTTCAAAAGAGAAGCCAAACAAGTTTCCAAACGAGAGCACACAAGAACTTTTATCAGGAATACCTATGTATGCTTTTAAAAAGTTACAATATACCCGCTGGGAATTGCATTACTCACAACCAGATCATAACTTAGACAACTTTAAATTAGAAAATGTTAAAAATGAAATACGTACTATGTATTCCTCAAGTGCCTCCCACTGGTCGTTCCCTTTGGAATGATGTGCTACATCAACAGAATCACGAACAACCTCATCCTTTGAAGATGTTAGTAGCAGAACATGCTTTTTAGATTTTTCCCTGAAATTAATATCAATATAATTATTCCGTCGAACGTCCTTAACGCTTATATCAAGTGATATCAATGACTGCTAAGCGCAAACCCAACAGATCATTGGCATTTAAACATATTCAATTCAGCGGTGGTACTTCTGACATACAACCATACATAAGTAATTAACTATGGATATGCTGACTTGAATAGAGTTTAACGGGTCAACTGAAAAGCTTATAGATAAAATAGAAACTGGTTAATTGATCAAACAGCCTTTTTGTTTAGTTAAAAGGAGATTTTAGTCGTAACAGAACATATACGTTGTAATCATAATTAACTATTCCATAAAAAGATGGACCAAGGATATCTTTTTCCCCAGCCTGAGCCGATCCATTTTGGCAAACAGCCTGTTATTACACTTGCAAACATTTTGTGAACACCCCCCAACCATCTTTTATACTTTAAATCCGTCCATTTTGCCCACTAGATGAAACACTGGTGACAAATACAAAGTCCAAATTACTGTAGCCAACAAGGAAAAAGTGCAACCTGCTTGGACAGCATTTCAAAGACATGGCAATAAAAACTCTTTCCAGTTCCCTGAAAAATAATTCATGATATCCTTAGAATCCAAGAAACAATGAAACATGAAATTTTAAAGGAAGATAGCATGTAGTAGACCTCTTCAATGCTGAACCCTTGTAAAACTTCAAAATTACTGTGAAAACCATATCATATAGATTCGAATGGACCAACAACTCAACCAAGTTTGGTGGAGGTTTCTCAATCCCTGAAAGAGCATTATAAGCTGTGTTAAATCACATGATCAATATAAAACAAGAGTCCAAAATTAAATTACAACACTATTCTTCAAAATCAAGCAATCAATATATGCATATTATGGTGAGACCTAAAAGTAACTTAAGCTTGAAAAGCCTGAATTTGTATAACAATACTAGAGCAAAACAAAAATATGTGCAACCAAAGTTCTCAGTTCTACAAATCATATGTGCAAGGATTGAAGCTAGTATCTAGGTAGTCAAAGCCACGCTCAAGGTGCAAAAGGCTCGCCAATTAAACTCACATGTTAAAAAACTAACACATGTGTAAGTTATAACTTACACAATGTAATATTACAAATGCTTACACTGTAAATTTACAATCTACTCACACACACATATAATGGAAAGATCAAATAACTCAAGTTTTTTGTGAAAACTCTGAGAACTTCTAGAATAACAGATTGAAACCCAATTTTTTTAACCTACCATTATAATAGTAGTACAACATTAAAATTACGTATACGAAAAAAAAAAAAATTACACATGTTTAAACTAGTGTTAACATTTTTTTCCTATACAGATGTGTATATAAGTCTGTAACCCAACACAACAATACAGAACTTTAGACAATTTGGCTTGACCCATTTAAAAACCAGTAACAAACTTGCCTTATGCCCCCATTTTGCCACCTCTAATCCTTTAGCATGGATCACCCCAAATGACAGTTACAAATTCTAGAAGACAATAAAATGAGGAACAAGTAGGTACCATTAAAAGTCCATCTAACATTTGCGAGCGAGAGCAAATATTCAGCTGAAGTTAAAACAAACTCATTTTCAAGTTTCTCAATATTCATACAAGAATCTGGTTTCTGGGGTGGGAGATGATCATCAGCTTCTGCAAAACACAAATGACAGACATATATGTCACAATTTTCCAGATAGTGAAAGTACTCAGTAGAGGTAGCAAGATGTGTGTGTGTGCCGATACAGGTCATGCCGATACAAAATAAAACATATTACGTCAATATCATTTAAGATGCGTGTAATAAAATGACGTGGGAAGCGTAATAAACTAGAAACATAGTTCGAGAGACATTCACCCATTTCAACCATTTTCTTTTTAGCTAACTTTAGAAATTTACCTGCTTGACCCCTTGCAAAATAAAACAGAACCTAAACCAAACCATGCCCAACAATAAGGATTGAAACTGCCACCTAAGACAACAAGAATTCAAATCTTTGGATAGTTACCCTGCTCTGGAATATTTATTCTAGCCTTTTTACTTGGATTCTGAGTAGACTTTCCTTCAAGCAAGGGAGCAAACCATGCAGAAGATGGACGAACAAGATGCAGGGCATTTATAGTGGCAGAGAGGCAATTTAATCTTTCTTGCAGAGCCAACGATCTGAGCTGAGAATCTTTCAAATCTGCTTCACTTTTTAGTTGTGCTGAATGAAAGTACATATAGCTTGCAGCCTTCCTCCAATTATGTTGATGCATTTCAAAAGCATATAACAATTTATAAGGGCTTGGTTTTATGGAAATATCTGAACGCTCTGCCTGCACAACGATCTTTAGAATTAATAAAACTTTTTTTCAAACAAGGATTAGCAGAACGGCAATTACAGGCTGAGATGACACGAAACTCATGTTGTCTCAATATGTGGTGTTAGATGATATAATAAAATAATCTGATTATTGGTTAAGAGATGTAGGGAAATGTATGCTTTTAAATTAGTTCGACCTGTTTTTTACTAAATATTTGGCTTGGCTCATTTGACCCATTACAGAAGGAACATAAGCCAAAATCAACACATTTATAAGTAAAGAGGGCTAAAACACAAACACACCTTCCAAGCAAGTTCCTGCTCCACCTTCTCAGCTAAACCAATAAAAGGCAATTGGCCATCACAAAGTATCTACAGCATAAAATTGTTAATTCAAAATTTCATTCTTTTCCTGAATATGGAAATCCATGACTTAAAATGAACTGCTTAATAATAATAAACATAAATCAGAGAAGGTAACCTTAATTGCACCACGCTCATAAAGAACAATGATAAACCGCCGCAAACAAATGTATTTGCTTTCTTCATCTGGATTAGATATAATAGCACAATATGCATCATGGTAATGGTTCAAATCAAGTGTAAATTTAAAAACATTAGCCCAAAGTCGCCCTTTAGCAATTATCGGTGATTCACTGAGAAAATCTGTTGCAGAAGAAGTGTCTTTAGAGCCGAAAACTTCATCAACCTGTTCAAGAGCAGCAAGAGCAAACTGGCAAGCACCTGCACTCATATTGTATTGCTCAAATATTTGCATTGCCCATTGATAATAATGAAGCTTCCAAGCTCCAGGTGAGGTTTGATCAGCTGCAGTGAAGTAACTTATAAGCACAAAAAAGTAATATAAAAATATTCCAAGTTCAAGCATCCAGGTAGACTTACAGAAACCAATGTGAGGTAATCCAGATTCGCAAGACAAATTCTTCAATGACTTTGAAGCCTCATGCAAAGATGCAGCTCTAAAAACACATCAACAACATCAGATCCTTCATAAGCTTAGCAAAACGAAGAAGCAGTTTAACCAATTATTAAGAATAACTAGCTAGGTAACCATGTCGCACGATGTGGGCTGCCGGGTCTTAGTTGATACGTTTCGAATTTGAAAGGTAACATGTCATGCATTGCAACGGCAGTAACGACTTTGTCTGGTATTTACGACTTATACACATGCATTGATAAAAAATGTTTTTTTCTAAAGAGTAAACATCTAAAGTTAGGGGTCAAAATGATATTGGCTAGAGGGACCAAAAATGGCCAAAACTTGAAAGTGGCTAGATGACAAAAGGAGGGCGTCACCAACCCCCTCTTTTATTAATTAGGTAAATAAAGTCACCGCCAGATTCATGAGATTAAAAATAAATCATTGTAATGTATCTTAAAGCATATAATGCTGCAAGAACTGAGGGTTTTCAGATAGCACTGGTCTTTTGAATCTAATCATGGAAAGTGGAACATAATTTTGTAATATCACGGGGCTGCCATCTGATCAATCAGGACACACATTTGTGGAAACTCTTGAGTTCAAGATGTATTTCACCTATAATTTCTGTCTGTCATAAGGCAGATCATTTCTTTATTATATAAAAAACTAACCAACTGAAAACCCAGAAACCTACTATGTTGTAGATGAAACCAAAATTTGACAAGTTAATAACTATAGGCCTTGGTACTTTTATAGAGTTACTCTCAAGTCTACAATAAAGATAACTCAAGTTGGCTGAACAATGTGGCAGATGGATGGCCACATTATATGCAATAATGAACATACATGAAAAGAGATCATGTCTAACAATTAAAATAAACAAGCTCTAGAACTTTGTATTTAAATTTATGTAAATAGGTTGAATTTATGTAAATAGGCTACTAAAGAATGTGGAATGAAGAGCGAGGGTCACACTATATATACCTGAAAAAGCAGGAAATAGCCTCGTTAACTTTCTTCTCGGTAGAAGTTCCTGGTGCTTGACGGTGTGCTTGTGCAAGAAGACAACAGCCAAGAAGGTGAACAAGTGTACACCATTCATTGTTTACACCTTGAATACTGCTAGATATTTTCTCCTCGAGTAGATTTTGGTTCACCATTGTAAGAAGATGCTTAAACAACAAAATGAATATATATACATTTTTAGAATCCTTCTTTACATTAAAAAAGGCAATTTGAAGCAGTGCAATTAGAGGTGGAAAATGGGTGAGTCGGGTAACAAGTCAAACAGATAATCTGGCAATTCAACGGCTTCTAGATGAATTATAACTTAGAAGAAATTACCGTAATAAACAAAACTATAAGCAACTATATTATTATAATGAAAAGCTAGTTTCTACATAAAGAACATCATTTCTTTTAATAGCTAATTTAGACCGCATTACCTGTTTGGCCGATTATAAATAGAATCCAACCCGAAGTGCCCATTTTCGAATATATGGATTAAAAATGACCCTCTAATTGTAATGATCGGGTAAAAGAAGCGAAGTAAAACCTCTACGGCATCAAACTGTCCATGTTTAAGTAAGATCAAAGAAAGCATAGTTGAGCGAGTAGAAAAAGAAGATGACTCGTCTTCACTCCTGCCCCAGACTATCCAGCTAGTGAAGTTGTGTACTGGAGCAATTATAGAGCTGGGATCTGGAAGACGTCTTGAAACAACACATTCAAAGGAATTTTGATGATCAAGTAACAAGATAAAAGCCAAAGGAAAGTCACATTTCCCAAGCTTGCCATTCCATGATCTTCGGTTGGCACTACTATCTGATAGTTCATAAAACACAAAATGTAAAAACAGAAATAATAACAATGATAGTATGAATATATGCAGAAAATAACTAGAAGATTTGATAGTAATATGAAACCAACTTATTAGCGGACCAGTGTATATCATTCTACCATCTTGATAGAGCTTATTTGGTTATAACAATTCAATCTCTGCTGTTCCAAGCAAAAACATTTATGTATTTATGTGTAATTCTCATGTACAAATTAAAATTACTGTTACAGACAGGCAGGCTCAAATGAGCACTTGAAATTCAAGTATAGGGAACCTTGGAAGTGGCAGAGTCATAGAGCAGAGATAAGAAGGAAGCAGAGTGACGAGTATAAGGGGGTGCTGCCTTACAGTTTCACATAAAAAAGAAATAGTTTCCTCTCTCTGTACATGTATGGACTAGATAGAAGAAGAGGCACATTAGCGTCGTATTGTCGATGGTGTATTTAGGTTGCCAATGTAGTACAATTGTTGCATTGCTCAATATATCAATGAAAATTATTCTCACTGTTGCAGATTTAACTTTCAAAATCAACTTATTTATATCTGTAACTTATGTTTACTAGAAGGCTTCTTGTAGAAAAAATAATTGGTCATGTCAAAGTTAATTAGATTTTGATGTTGTTAATTAATGTTTGAAGTTTTGGTATCTTTGCCTTAATCTTTCCATTTGAACATTTTATTAATTTTTCAAAATTTTCTATGCCTATTATAGTCCTTTAATTTATCCTAATAGTGTGCTTTTTGTCAGTGTGTGTTTTTTCTGTACTTAGGTGACAAGTGAGTACTTTGCCCCTATGGTATGCCTTGTGACTTTGACTGCTACGATGTTTACATAGCATGGCAAAAAGGTGAAATCAGAAGTGTGTGACTGTACGATCAAAGGCGCAAAAGCATCACGTGTTGCCTAGGTGCAAATAAATAAAGCTAATAATCTAACAGTTCAATTAGAGCTAAAAGATAATTAATTATTTAATGTTTTTACTATCTATATAAGATTTTAAAAGATTTCCTGCAACAAGAACAAGTTTACTACCAACATGGGTGTACAATTTGGCAACCTCCACACACAACGGTGTTGCATCCCATTGGACCCCTTACACATAAAAGAGCCAGTTTACAGAGAAAGACTCGTAACTTCATATCCTTTCTACCCCATCTACCCAATGTGCCACCTCCCTCCCTGCTTCACGCCACTGCCAGCAGCAAGGTTTCTTACACTCTGTCCTCCCTCTTCTACCTCCTCTAAAACAGGTCACTGTACACAAGTGCGTGCCTAGGCACCCCAGACTCACGCAAGGCACATATCTTCTGAAAGCGTGACAGAGGCACGAGAGCAAGCAAGCGGTGGCATGAAGCACGGGTGGGCGCAGTGCTACTAATCAGCTAAAGTACATAAACATGATTGGAAGAACGGTAAAATGATAAGATACACCTACCAATTTGTAATAAAGAGAGTTGAGAACTGAAATCTTCCATACTAGGTGATTCACAAGGTGTGGTTCCTAGGAAATGTATTATATGCCACTCGGTGATAATTTCATGGATCAATGGAAATAACTCCAGTTGTACCCTGGAAACATCTTCAGGTAACATATTTATCTGCATGTGCAAATAGAAAGAAATAAGCTTCCAGCTTACTTTTCCCTTTTTCTTCTCCCATGTATGTAAACATACACAAATATATGTTTAATGACCATGTTAAAACACATTGATTTTCTAGATTAAGACATTACCTGGCCACCTAATTTCATCATATAGCTCAGCAGCAGTAATATGTCCAGTGCCGATTCAAACATCACTTTGGCAACTTGTGAAGTCACTTGAACTGTTATGCCAGTTCTAATATCCAATACTGCTTTATAATCTGATTTGTTTTCAATCTTTTGAGGCACTAAAAAGTTCAAGTATTTTAATATAACATCCACAACTTTGTCCCAAGTCACGGCTTTTCGGTACAAACCATGAAGAGATAAAAAAATATCAGTAGAAAATTTTCTAAGAACTTTGTGGTCACCCACACCCTTGTCCCAAGCAGCATCAACACCTAGTTCTGATACATGGAGAGCCACTGCTGTAGAAGAAGTGCATCTGGTCTCTAGAATCTTCAAGAAACTTCCCACAACTTCTTCAGGAGAAATAGATGTTTGGTTGAAAAAGGACTGATAAAATAAAGCAGGGGCACTTTTCCCAATTTGTTGGCTAAGACTATTGGTGCAACGCAACACCTCAAAAAGTACTTCCCGTTCAAGATTACTTGATAAGTTAATCCTAGAGCTTGCAGTTTCCCCAAGTTCATCAAAACACCCTAAAGTAAACAAAAATTTAACAACGAATCAGTAAATGAACAAGATTGTGCTTTAGAGGCAAATTTAGGCTGTTTACGTGATGCACCAAAATAGTTATTAAGTGTGCTAGCTTTGACCCATACTAGGCTTGATGTGGGTAAAGGGTTATAAATATCCATTAACAGGTTAAACTGACAAAGAGACAAATGTGTCAAATGTTTTCCAAAGGTTATTTAAAATGCCAAAGAACAAAAAACAACCTCCCAAATCTTTTTAGGTTGTGAAGATATTTAAAGCGTTCCTTATTTGTAGAAAGTCACAGATAAATCTTGTAGAAGTCACAGACAAATAAGCGGACAAGGGTCACCACATACAGACCTGTTTTCAGTACAAAAAATTTTAGCAGTCTTGACAGATAGTCGATCTAACAGACCAGCCAGTTTAGCCTCCAAATCAAACTTTGTTGGCTCCCATATGCAGTTCATGTTTGTGGTTTTTTAAAAGATGCCCTTACTACAAGTTACTAACTCTTGGATATGCAAACATACCGAAAGCAAGAAGCTCTATGTCCTCCAAACGACGCAATAGAGAAACTGATGATTTTCTTATTACACCAATAGCACCAGCTGATGAATCAAGAAGTAACCCACATGGTCCATTCTTATTACACCAATTGTCCATGTAGTGTGAACAAAAGTTTCTCCAGCAGTATATAAGTGAAAGTGGACTGCGGGAAACACCCTATCACAATTAACAAGGATATCAATAAAAAAAGATAAAATGAATTACGATTAAAAAGTGTCATTTTCGCTTCAGACCTCATGTTCAATTACAGAAATAATCTCCTTTTTCATTGCATCAGCAGTTAAAGAGTGAAACTCAGAATCAGTGAAGTGCTTGTTATGATCTTGCAGCGTTGCACGGAGAACAGGATTGTGGTAAACATCCGGAAGAAATAGCTTATGCAAGAATATTGAGGTCACACTGGAGGTAATTTGCTCCTGCAAAAACTTAAACAGATGTTTAACTGTAATTTGCACAGTCAAATGTACTAGTCCATATACAATCATTGTGATTTTAGAACGCCATTCTTTTCTATCTAGAAGTTCTCAAGAAAGTGTTATATGATCGAAATCGTAGTTGAAAAAAGAAAAAACTAGAAATTAATGAAAACATGAATAAAGAGGAAACAGCATACGACACATCAGAAGAAGAAGAAAAGACAGCTTGAAAGCACCTTTGCAGATGGATACAGTGAATGAGCAAGCCAAAAAAGATCATCTGCAGCATGCTCAGAACTTTGAAACAGTTGTTCAGCAACAAATAATTCATGTAAACTAAAGCACCGCTCAAGTTCCCTGACAATATAAAGGAATTAGCAAGCATAAGCAGATAAGACATCCAAAAGTTGTGGCAATATGTATGCCAACATATGTTCCAATCACGTGATACAGTCAACTAAAATAAGAAATATTACTAAAAAGGACTGACATGAGTTGATATTTAGCTAGAAAACAATCTTAAAAGTGAATTCTTAAGTCATAGGTAAACAGTAGTACACAAAAATAGGTAAATTTTATATAGTACAAAGGTCTAAGAAAGGAGCAATAACAAAAGGTAGATAATAAGCATTGAGCCTTCCTGGTAAAAGTTTAAACCAAACGTATGTGAATTCTTAATTCATTAATATACACAATAGGAGTGCAGACAAGGCTTAGGATAAGTTAGAGGTTGAAAGTTTGACCCATTAAGTTAGGACTTAGGACAATTCTGGTTATGTTTAAAAAAAAGCAAATCAGCTGGTTAAACATGTCTAAGAGTCACCCGGTGTATATCCAATGCATAAAACAACCATACCATACCTAGTAAATCCCACCTATAGCTAAGCTATTAGTAGGGTCTGAAGAAAACAACCAAATAAACTGTGTTTGGCTAAGCAGCTAGAAGATGATAGAAATCATATCAAGAACAGAACCCACAATACACATTGCTGTCTTACCCGCCTTCACTTGGACCTAAAACGTGCAGTACCAATCCATCTTCTTTGAGTATCCACATTTTATTTGAAGAAAGTTTGACATCAATAATTGCGCTCTGACAAAAAAAAACAAAGATGAAGTTTACAAACGTCGTTTGCTTTTGAGAAATAAAAAATATGATAATCTGATTCACCTCCTCAACAGATATGTTCATTGTTGAAGGCTCAATAGAAAAATTAGGCTTCCCTCCAAGATTAAGATGCAAACTGTATAAACAGATCATCTCCCCATCAACTTCCTAAAAGTTTAAGAAAAAATCAAGCGAAGTATGTATCAGAAAATCAAATCCAAGTATGTTCTCTACCAATCAACAAAGATTTATCAATATAAAACAAAGATTGCATAACGGTGGTTCGAGGACGCTACATAACAGATCAAATAGGGTACATTTGGGAACGATGGTTTGGGTTGGCCCAAAACACTTTTGTTCAGCTTTTGAAGCATTTTTCTAGGAAATACTGTGTAAAATATGACCTATAGACGAGATGTATGTGTATCGATACATTTTTGAAAGATGCTTGCTCCGTTGTAAAACTTATTAGTCTTTACCTTCTAACTATTTTTTGTATTTTACCAATTTGACCCACCCATTATTCCACGAAAAAAAACATAACCCATATAGACACAGTCATAAGTAAATGGACCACACTACCACCTCAAGTATTCAACATACACAGCCACATGGCACGAATAAGGGAAAAAAATATAGATGATAATAGATACAAAAGTTGCAACTGACATAGTGGCATCATAGTTGTCGAAGATGGGTTAACTAACATTAATCAAGCAACTTAAGCAAAGAAGTTTGTTTTGCAAAACATTGGAGTTAAATTGTAACCAGTAGCCACAAAACAACTATGTACAAGTCTACAGTAATAAAAAAAACAATGAACGAGATGAAATCATGAGGGTATTTAATGTAAGTTTGAAAGCATAAAAATTTGGAAGTACCGAATTAGGCTTAAGCAGAACCGCCAGAGGTACAACATTTGTATCATTGGTAGTTTCGCCTGCCCATAACCTCGCAAATCTAGCTCCTAAAAACATACATACAAAAATTAATAGCAATAACCACAATATTTGCCATGGTTGTAAAGACCAAGTTAAATTAACACGAGAACATGTTTCACTTGCCCTGTGCATAAAAGCAAAAATGCTTTAATAAACTAGCTTTGATGAGGAATATATGATTGGGAAAAACAGGTAATTTTTAACGATACTACTTAAGATTGTTCTAGTATTCAGTTTGGTAAAACTCGTGTCTCCAAATATTTAGAAAAACAATCACATCTGCTAGCTTTAACTTTGTTGTTAGTATGTAGTAATCATACATCCAAAAAAGAAATATTCTTACATAGGCAAAATCAAGTTGGACTAATATTGTTAACAATAGATAAATGGTAAGCGTGTATAATAAAAACGCTTGATGAGGAACAACTATCATCAAATTGGCCAATGGAGAAATAAGGACTCTTTTTGCTTCAAAAGATCTATAAACTTCTATTTTATAGACCTAAATTACATAGCAAATTATCATAATTACACTCATATGTATTTTAGCTAAAGAATTCATAGATTAAGGCATTGCCTTAACCACAAATAAAGTGGATAGTGTGGCAAAACGAGTGGGCTAACAAGTTAAAAAATGTTTAAAAAAGGATAAATTTTGGTTTGGGTCACTCAAGTGAGGGTCAACTAGAAATGTTTTTGTCCTCATATTTTTTTAATAAATAGTTTGTGTTAAACAATCTTAAATAAATATTATAACAATAACTAATTTATAATATGATTAATAGGTCGTATGCCTTAAATAAACACTTTACACGAGATTCAAACCATTAGTCCCACTTTTTTAAGTTACTTTTACAATTTACACGTATGATCCATCGGATATATAAACATAACCCTAATTAATTGATCCACTCATAAGTGAGCACGTAAAAAACGCCACTTGTAAATACCAAAGTTTTTTGCTAAAGGGAAAAAACCAAGGACTTGCCTTCGGATGTTGATGTGTTCATTGTATAACTTAGTACTTTGCTATAACTCAAAAGATCCCACACTCGTAAAACTCCATCCAAATGAAGCACAAAAAGAAGCTTTCTCCCATGAATCTCCAAGAATACGAGATCTTTCACCGAAGCTATCGTCCTCCTATATGAGAATTAAATAATTAGCTACATAAAGTTTCATGAAAAACTTCCCTTCCTCGTATAAAAAGAGAGAATATACTATAATCCATCAAAGATTGCATGTTATATTACATAAGGATAAAGAACCAACAAGTTTGTAGTTTGAATTTTACATGGCATAATAAGTTTCAAGATCATTGTAATCGCTAAAAATGAAAGTAAAATCAGAAAATGCATACAAATTCAAACTTTAGCACTTGTTTGAATATATAAGCTTTTGACTTCAATGTAGAAAAATAAAACTAATAGATTCCAGTTAGGTAATAGTATCATCTTTAAACTGTTAACACACACGCATTTCAAACCCTATACACATGAGATCTTAATGCTCCAATATTTTTTGTGTATATCATGATAATTTTATTAACTTCTCAAGCATTCTAAAATGGTATAAGATTGCATGAAATGATATATTACAACAATATGTGATTCCAAAAAAGTAAACTGAATACCTTGACATTAAACTCCACAGTCGACCAAAACTTGAATCATCTCGTAGTTCATGTAGAAAACCTAAGATTTTGCGAGATCATAAAAACATGTCAATTTTGCATGTCATAAAAATATATGGCAGCTCATATACAATGGTTCAATATAAGTAGTGTTTTAGCCCAATTGATCAATGGATCAAACAAAAAATTCAATGGAAAAAAATAAAAATGTAAAGCCAAATGGCAAACAAGTTGAAAATCACCCAGAATTTGTTTTTAGTGCATTAAACCTCCAAAGCCAGGGTCTTCGAAGATTCCTTAACTACTATAACAACTGTATTTTGTAATAACAGTTTACACAATTATTATTAACAAAAAAGTAAAAACTAAAGATATGGATAAATAAGTGTTTGAGGTCAAACCCAACTATACTTCGCTCATTAAGCCGTTCTAAAATATTGCCAGTTTCAACAAATTAATCTCGCCACTTCTGTAAAGTAGCACAAAAGCGACTGTACATTATAAGTATACAGGCATTCCATAAAGCACCCAAGTATAACATTATTCTGAGGTAAAAATTGGTAACTTGTAACATTTTATGTGGGATGTCAATTGCAGATTTACAAAAACAAATTATTAAGTAATCTATACCTGGAGTGCTAAAATCAAGCATGCCAAGTCGAAAACAACCAACAGATCCATCCTGCCCTCCTATTACAAGACATCCGTTGGTGGCTGATATAGCTGTAATTGCTCCATAATCACAATAACTTGCAATATTCAGCTCAACAACCTCATTGGGTGGAAAAACCGAGCATACACCATAATTAGTAATATTGGTCAATCTAATAAGATAGGCAACTCCAGCAACAGTCAACGCATAAAGCGTGTACGGGTTCCCAGAGACCTGCAAAACGTACATCCGCAACATAATATATTGCAGGTAACGCAAACCAATTGGCCAAAAATACAAAAAGGACAGCCAAAAACGAAAAGAAAAAAAACCTCGCTTTTGCATATATAAGCATACGGAGATAGTGCAGTAGCAAACTCAATCCGCAAACCGACCCTGGGAAATTCTGCAAAACTGCAGAATTCAACTATCTCCAGCACATTTGGACAACTCTTATTTATTCTCCTGTTATACCGCAAGTCATCAGTGTATGCCAATTATCAAATAGCTATTCATTAAACTACACAAACACGGCTATTTCATGGTTTTGAAGACAAACAAACAAACAATCCCACCCAGCATATGCCCCTCATAGTGGAACTGAGAGCAAACCCTACCTCTAGCTTAAAAAAAACCTCCATTTTCATTCTTCCTAAAATAAATAAACACGGAGAACATGCACCGAGCAACGACACAACAAGTATCAAAACAAAGTAATGTGGCTAAAACTAAAGGCACGCCTAAGACTAAAATCACACCTACGCCTAAAAGCAACATGAATGAAGTACAACAGATGAAGTGCAAGTATGAAGATTGGTAACAACTAACATTATGAAATTAGTGGTGAATGGATGAATATATACCAGATGAAATAAGTAGGAGGATCTCCATTAATGGTGCAGGAAGAAGAAGCATCTTGAGTAGGAGGAGCAAAGGGGGGAGATGTTGCTGTTGTTGTTGTTGTTGTTGAAGGGACGGAGACATTGAACCATTTCACGCAATCGCTGCCGATGATCGGAACCTCCATACCGGCAGCTAATGATGACCGACTTGCCATCGATCAGTTTTGTGTTGAAAACGTTAACCTAACCTAACCTGGTCTAGTCAAGTGTTGAAAGGGTTTTAGTGATGAGTGATGACCAACGATCGGCTACAAACCCCTCCGCTAAAACTTAAACTTGAATTTTAAACCCTACCTTTTAATTTTCTTTGCTTTTACCTCACTTAAGTTTTAGGTTATGTTTAAATCTTACGCTGTCACATACGGTGATAAGGTGGACAGATTTTATACGATACTAATTACAAAGCTGGAAATTATTTTGTTTAGTTTAGTTCATATTTAACTTTGAGATACTTGCAACGATATTCTAGACCTTAGCTTGTTAACATTTTGATTCTGATGACTTAAGTGGTATTTGTTTTTTCTCCTAAAAAGCTTTGTGCAGCCTTTTTTTGTGTCGCGCGAACCACACGAGGGCATTGTCATCCGCGGAGTTTTTTGTTTTTTCGAATACGTTTAATTAAAAAATGTCTGTGTGAGTTCTTCTTGGTGCAGACTAGAGTCAACCACTTCTAAGATTTTCTAAAGTCTGCAGAGAGTTGAGAATCAATGCTAGTTACTTTTAACCTAATGAAATCATGTTTTTGGGACGCATTTACCTAGCTTTTGACTAAAATGTTATCAAATGAACAAACTTCTCAACTTGCTCATTTACAATGTACCAATCTAACTATATCAAATTACTCACCCAAACCAATAACTTCACGATGCAATAAATCGAAGAGTTGATGACAAAAGCATGCAACTATATTTATAACTAGATTGTTTAAGTTAATCAAAACATACTTGAATAATCAAATTCAAATCGAATACAAAACTAGGTTCAAAACAACTAAACATCTCACCTATGATAGGGTTCAACCAAATAATAGATGAATAGGAAGGAGATTATCTCCAAAATAGGAAGAACTAATAGATGGAAAGAAGATTTTGACTCAATTCTCGATATCCTCTAGTAGGCTATGACTCCATCAATTAATAAAAGGGAAATTGGATTTTATTAATCCTAACTTTCACCTATGTGACATCTGCCCCGGACCCAAACCCGAACGACCCGGCTCGAGTCCGAAGTTCTATCTTAAAAATGTATTCGTACTCTTTTATTTATAAATGTAACGTTTCGATAGTAAATTATTTAAATAAATATGTTGTGCAACGTATTCGACCAAATTATTTTCTACAACGTCATCATCAACCAAACGTATATAATCATCGCTTAATTAATCGTTCCGTCTCAACTTGGTTAGATTGGTTAGTTAAAATATATATTAAACTAACTTTGGACCAATAAGGTAAATATTAAAACTTATGTTGGAAGTTTTAGACAAGAAATGAAAACAAAACAAAGTTCAGGGGCTGTTTGTGTAACTTGCAATTTCAAACCCAAACCCCCCCCCCCCTTTTGCCCGTGTTTCCGGCAACAGTAAATCCGGCCACTTTGGCCGGAAAATCCACAACTCCGGCGAGGTCTCAAAAACCCATTTTTAGCACATTTCAACTAACCAAACCTATACAAAATCATCCTAATACCATTCTAAGCGTGATTCGAACGTTTAACCAGTTTCTAATCACCTAAATATCAACCAATTTCTTGATTTAAAAACCGGTTCAAACACCCACTTGATCCAATCGACTATTAACGTATCCATATATGATCTCATTCAATCCATTATGTCCGCTCGGTGTCATGGAATCATTACCAGCAGTTAATTGAAACAAATCGATCCGAATTGCTCATTCAATTGCCATTTTTCTTTAATCTCAACTCTAAACCATCTTGACATTTTTCTGATCACCATAACACAATTCGAGCTACCTGCACCTTCCTCTGTACTCGTTTAAGTTGCCTGCAACATCAATTTCTCGTTTCAAACTTCTGCAATCTGTAAGTGATTCTCTTTCTATTCGTTTCTGTTCATCAGCGGGTAGCCACCTAATACTTGAATAAATCCGAAAGTGTTATAGGGGTTCCATTCATCGCAGCACGTGGATAGAATCTGGAAGTTGAATTGGATCCTAACAGCTTCTACTTATCGATTTGATTTTAAGGCCGTCGTTCTTGTTCTTCACCATCATCGTTCCAATTCGATCATCACCAAGTAAGTTTGTTATATCAGAATAATCGTCTTTATGTATAGATTAAAAGCCCTATCTTTAAATCGGGTTTGATTATCTGATTCAAGCGAATTTGGGTTGTTCTTGATCTAGGGCTTGTAGTAGGAAATGGGGGTTTTGTGTATTAAAGAATAAAAGATATTGTCGTCTGATTTAGAAACAAAAAGCGCGCCTGGTCCAGTGGTGAGACTAATGGTTGTGGCGCGTGTGGTCGTGGGTTCGAGTCCCACTGACCCCTTTTATTAAACTTTTATCTTTTAACCCCTTCTCTTCTAAATTGTGTACAAACATTGTTTCAATTCTAAAACTAGAAATTGTTTATTATAAAAAAATATATATTTACATCTCGTACCTAAATTCCCAAATTTGACTTTAAAACCCTAAATTGGTTTTTGAAACCCTAAATCCCCAAATTGGACTTTAAAACCCTAAATTGGATTTTGAAACCCTAAATCCCCAAATTGGACTTTAAAACCCTAAATTCCCAAATTATATTTTGAAACCCTAATTTTCAACTTATAATTTAAAACCCTAAAACCCCAAATCCAAAACCCTAGAATTTCTAAGTTCTTGATTCTAGTTACTATATTATTTGTCTCGTTTCTAAATTAGGTTTTCCCGGTTAATTAGGTGATTCTAATATCTGGGCGATCCTCGATTCTATTTAGTTACTTTCTTGCGTTTGCTAGTATCTATATTGTTCAGGTGAGTAAACTCACTCCCCTTTTTCCATTTTACTATTTTGGGGCTGAAATACGTCTTTTACTATATTGCGTTTTCTATTCGTTTTCTAAAAGAGATCATACAAATATGTTAATCTAGTTTGGCCGCTGGATGCAATCTTATGTGTTAGTTAAAAGTAGTTTTATTGCTTTGTAATCCCACCGGTACAATGTTAGCGCTAATGGTTTGACAAACCCACCTGCTTGTACAACATCGATAGGTGATTTAAACCCGGCCTTTCTAATTCCATGTTTACTATGTCGAGATGCTATGTTGCTATACTATGTTGCTATGCTATGATGCTATACTATGCCATGTCCCTAAATTGCTAAATGATGACTTATATATCGAGACGGTAAACGACGGTTATTAAAAGTTATCATTATTTATTACATGAGTGGTTCTCATGACAAATGGCTAGACGAGATACTATGGTTTCTATTGTGGGTGGTGTGCTATTCTATTCTAGGGGTCCTGGTCGAGTAATATTACAAAATTACTATACATATGGGATTGCGCAGCATATCTTGTTGATCTCGGATTTCAATACTATTACTATTCAATTTGGGTTTTACTCACTAGCTTGTGTAGCTAACTTTATTTTCGCGTATTTCAGGTGGCGCGTGATTTTGGCTTGTTTCTTTGCTATTCAAGACATAGGGACTTGGACCTAGAAATAATACTAAACATGACTATTTCATTTACTGCTGTTATGAATTTGTCGTTTCGCATTTAAGACTTGGGTTTTGCCAAATTTATGATAACAATTATTAGACTTTAATAAAAGTAACACCATGTGCTTTGTTTACTACGGATATCCAATTCTATGACAGCCCGGTGTTTTCCGCCACCGGGCGGGGTGTCACAGTTGGTATCAGAGCCATGGTTATAGAGAACTAGGATAGGGTATTAGAAACACACCGACCTAGACTATAACCTAAGAGTCCTTAGTGCAAATTGATGTGCTTAGAGAACTCTTCAGAATTTACTTATTCATTTATTTATTTATTCTATGAACCGTTCTATGTCTTTTTCTTTACCTCAATTCTTAACTGATTTCGCGAAGGAGCTACAAGAGACTCGTCTGTAAGATTAGGATCTTTCTCTTTGTGGAATCTCGTCATCGTCTTAAGTGAGTTTGAAAACGTGGGAAACGTGTGCAATCTGGAAGGGGGAACGCCTGTATCACGGACATCCTGTCTAAGGCAAGCATTTCGTATAAATCTCTTTAAGAGACCTGTATGCTTACCTGGGGATGTACGAGATGAGTGTGAACCTATAGGCTAAAGCACGCTTTCTCGAATACGTTGAAAACGAACTTAACACTTTGATAAGTCTTGAGTGTCCAAACCCAGACACATTCCTAAGCCTTCAAATTCCATTTAATCATTTTTTTTAATACTATCATTTTTCTATAAATTCTAATCATTTCTATGAGTTCTCTGTGATTTTAAAATGTCACCCTAAACTATTTGATTGTGTTTCTATGGTTTCTAAATGTTTACTATGAAGTGTTTTCTAAGGAGATTCTATGATATTTCTAAATACCATTCAAATCCAATAAGTGTTTACTATGAAATATGTTTTAAAAAGAATGTTCCATGTCTCACGAATTCGTTTTCTATCTTGTAGAATGGCGGGTAGAAATCAACGACTTGCTAATACTATCGCAACCCAGATGGCCGGTATTTTGCCTGGGCTTGTGAATCAACTCAACGCAGCGAACCAAAATAACCAGCCCAGGTGCACGTTAAAGTATTTCAATTCTTGCGGACCAACCAAATTCTATGGCAATGAAGGGGCCACGGGGCTTCTTCAGTGGTACGAGAGTATGGAAAGTACTTTCACCAATTGCGACTGTCCCGAGAACCTCAAAGTTCGTTATGCCACCAGTGTCCTTCAGAAGGGTGCTCTGACTTGGTGGAACGACGAAAAGCGCAGGCTAGGTGAAGCTGCTGTTACTGCTCTTACTTGGGCGGCATTCAAAACTACCATGACCAACAAGTACTGTCCTCCCAGTGAGATCCGGAAACTGGAGGGCGAGTTCTGGGCATTGAAACAAGACAGTGGCGAAAACGTAGCCTACAATGATCGCTTCTCCCAGCTCAGCACTCTGTGTCCCAACATGGTTACCCCGGACTCCCGGGGAATTGAACAATACATCGGTGGTCTACCGATGACTATTCAGGATGCGGTTTGGGGAAGCAAGCCAGCCACGGTGGGTGAGGCCATGACCTTAGCAGGTCGTCTCACGGAAAACCACGTGCAAGCTGGTACTCTATCCAGGAAGGGGGACAAACGGTTCAAGGGTTCGTCGAGCAATGATCCTAAAGCGACCGAGGGAGGTTCTCACAAAGGGTTCAAACCCGAATCATCATCCCGTTCTAAGAAGCGCAAGAATAACGCTACCAATTATGCTGTGGTTACTC
This sequence comes from Tagetes erecta, assembly GCA_030867185.1. Classification (NCBI taxonomy): domain Eukaryota; kingdom Viridiplantae; phylum Streptophyta; class Magnoliopsida; order Asterales; family Asteraceae; genus Tagetes; species Tagetes erecta. The sequence continues at coordinate 64,403,898 of CM061488.1, forward strand.
CAACCCCTCCTATGGCTTAACAGGGGGGAATACTAATCGTAAGCCCTATACGGGAACTCTGCCAAAGTGCAATTTCTGCCCACTTCATCATGCTCCCAACACTCCATGTCATAAGTGCTCGATCTGCCAACGGTACGGCCATGTGGCTAAAGATTGTTGGAACGCCCCGAATACTGCAAACAACAATCGGGTGAACCAAGGGCGTGCCTGCTTTAACTGTGGTGACCCAAACCATTTCCGCAACAACTGCCCGCAACCGATCAACGTCAACGTAAACACAAATGCTAACGCAAATCAGGCGGGTCGTGCCAGAACTTTTAATATCAATGCCAACCAGGCTCAAGCCAACAACGACGTGGTGAACGGTATGTTCCTCGTTAATGATCGCTATGCTTCTATTTTATTTGACTCGGGTGCCGATAAAAGCTTTGTATCTCTAGAGTTTGCTTCATCTTTTACTGTTGGCTGTGTTAGACTTGATAAACCTTATGTGGTAGAAATAGCTAACGGGAAAAATGTTTCAATTAGTTCATCGTTTATGGGGTGTGAACTTAAACTTCAAGGTCACGTGTTTCATGTTGATCTTTTACCAATGACGCTCGGTAGCTTCGATGTTATTATCGGTATGGATTGGTTGTCCGCTAACGGCGCAAAAATTTTATGTCGGGAAAAGGTAGTCCGCATTCCTCTTCCATCGGGTCAAATTCTGAATGTTTCGGGGGAGAAATCTCCTACCGGTCTGAAACTCATGTCTTGTGTTAAAGCTCAAAAATGTTTGCGTAAGGGTTATGTAGCGTTCATGGCTCACGTTGAGGTCAACAAAAAGAAAGAAAAGAAATTGGAGGACATACCTATTGTGCGAGATTTTGCCGAAGTGTTTCCCGAGGATGTAACTGGTCTACCACCTGTACGACAAGTCGAATTCCGTATTGATCTTATACCGGGTGCTACTCCCGTGGCGAAAGCCCCTTATCGTCTGGCACCTTCCGAACTTCAAGAGTTAGCCAGTCAGCTCCAAGAACTATCCGATAAAGGCTTTATTCGTCCGAGTTCTTCACCTTGGGGTGCACCAATCTTATTTGTTAAAAAGAAGGATGGCACGTTCCGAATGTGTATCGATTATCGTGAACTCAACAAGCTTACTGTCAAAAATCGATATCCTTTGCCTCGTATCGATGATCTGTTTGACCAACTCCAAGGAGCAACGTGTTTCTCAAAAATTGATCTTCGTTCGGGTTATCATCAGCTGCGTGTGCACGAAGATGACATACCCAAGACTGCGTTTCGTACGCGATACGGACACTTCGAGTTTACGGTTATGCCTTTCAGTTTGACCAACGCTCCTGCTGTTTTTATGGACTTGATGAACCGAGTGTGCCGACCGTATCTGGACCGATTTGTCATTGTGTTCATTGACGATATTCTCATCTATTCTAAATCTAAGGCCGAGCATGAACAACATCTCCGTACCATTCTCCAAATGCTAAAGCAAGAGCAGTTATATGCTAAGTTTTCTAAATGTGAATTTTGGCTCAAGGAGGTCCAATTCCTGGGTCATATCGTTAACGAAAAAGGTGTTCAAGTGGATCCAGCAAAGATCGAAACCGTTAAAAACTGGTCAGCACCTTCAACTCCAACCGAAATCCGCTCTTTTCTCGGTCTAGCGGGTTACTACCGTCGATTCATTGCCAATTTTTCTAAGATTGCGGTTCCCCTCACAGCTTTAACTTGCAAGAATGTACCTTTCGTGTGGGGTCCCGAACAACAGAAAGCGTTTGATGTCCTAAAGGACAAACTGTGTAATGCTCCGATTCTTACTCTTCTAGACGGTCACGAAGACCTTGTTGTTTATTGTGACGCTTCAAAGCATGGTCTCGGTTGTGTTCTAATGCAACGAGGTAAAGTAATCGCTTATGCCTCGCGACAACTCAAAATCCACGAAAGGAATTACGCTACTCACGATCTCGAATTGGGTGCTGTAGTCTTTGCTTTCAAAATATGGAGGCATTATCTTTACGGCACCAAGTGTCTTGTTTATACCGATCACAAGAGCTTGCAACACATTCTGAATCAGAAAGAACTTAACATGAGGCAGAGACGTTGGGTTGAGTTATTGAACGATTATGACTGCGAAATTCGCTATCATCCCGGCAAAGCCAACGTCGTTGCCGATGCTCTTAGCCGCAAAGAACACGTCATGCTATCTTATGCTACCCTTCGTGTTGACCTGAAGTCCAAAATTCTCGAAGCTCAACGTATGGTTGTTTCTGAGGGTACTTTCCGAGATGAGATGAACCCTGGTGCCGATTTACAGTTAGAAACAAAAGCCGATGGTCTACTCTACTACATGAATCGCATCTGGGTGCCTACCCGCGGTGTTATCCGTGAACTTATTATGGATGAGAACCATAAAAGTCGTTATTCTATTCATCCGGGTGCAGATAAAATGTATAAAAATCTTCGTCCCCACTATTGGTGGCCGTGTATGAAGGAAGAAATCGCTCGATATGTTGCTAAGTGTTTGACTTGTGCACGGGTAAAAGCCGAGCATCAACGCCCTTCTGGTCTTCTGGTGCAACCTGAAATCCCTGTTTGGAAGTGGGAGAGTATCGCCATGGATTTTGTTACTAAACTCCCTCTTTCAAATGGTTATGATAGCATCTGGGTGATTATTGATCGGTTAACGAAATCTGCTCATTTTCTGCCAATCAAAGAAACTTATTCGGCGGAAAAGCGGGCTCAGCTTTACGTGAAGGAGATTGTTTGTCGTCATGGGGTGCCGTTAGATATCATTTCTGACCGTGATGGTCGTTTTATGTCTCGTTTCTGGAAAGGTCTTCAAGAAGCTTTGGGTACTAAACTCAACCTCAGCACTGCTTATCATCCCCAAACCGATGGTCAAAGCGAGAGAACCATTCAAACTCTCGAGGATTTGCTTCGCTCTTGTGTTATTGATTTCAAAGGTAAATGGGATACTCATCTTCCGTTGGTCGAATTCTCGTATAATAACAGTTATCATTCTAGCATCGATATGGCACCGTTCGAAGCTCTTTATGGTCGTAAATGTCGTTCTCCTCTATGTTGGACTGAAGTCGGTGACTCTCAGATTACTGGGCCAGAGATGGTTCAGGAGACCACCGATAAAATCCGCAAAATCCGAGAAAATCTTTTAGCAGCTCGAAATCGGCAAAAGTATTATGCTGATAAAAAGAGGAAGCCTATGGAATACGAAATCGGTGATATGGTTCTACTTAAGGTGTCTCCATGGAAGGGAGTTTTCCGTTTTGGCAAAAAGGGAAAGCTAGCTCCCCGATATGTGGGCCCGTTCAAGGTTCTTAAAAAGATCGGGAAGGTTTCTTACGAGTTGGAACTGCCTGAGGAATTGGGTGGTGTTCATCCCGTGTTTCACGTTTCTAATCTGAAAAAGTGTTTGTCTGATGAAAATCTTATCGTGCCTCTCGACGAGATTCAAATTGATGAATCTATGCAATTTATTGAGCGACCCTTGGAAATTATGGATCGAGAGACTTGGACCTAGAAATAATACTAAACATGACTATTTCATTTACTGCTGTTATGAATTTGTCGTTTCGCATTTAAGACTTAGGTTTTGCCAAATTTATGATAACAATTATTAGACTTTAATAAAAGTAACACCATGTGCTTTGTTTACTACGGATATCCAATTCTATGACAGCCCGGTGTTTTCCGCCACCGGGCGGGGTGTCACAACCTATTGGCCATTATTAATCTCAACTTTACTATTGGCCATTATTACTCCCAACTTTCACTTAATTGGCCACCCTTGAGCCTTTCGTTAACCTTGATTAACTCCGTTAAAATATGCTGACGTGACATCCACGTGGCAACTGACGTGGCATCCACGTGGCAACTAACATGTTTTATTTTTAGGAAAATTGGATTTTATTAATCCCAGTTTTTACTTATCTCCTCTTCTAATAAATCACTAACCCATGTTACCACATTGCGCCACGTGTCATCACCACATTCAACCTCACCATTTATGTGGATATATGGATCCGACCCACATGAATTTGTTGACCCATACCGCAAGTCTGCGGATCTAATATAAACACAAAACCATCCACCACCCGTTCATTCACATCTTCTTATCACACAAACCCTAAATCAGCAATCACCTCAAACCCTAAATCGCCGCTCTCCTCAAACCCGAAATCGTTTAATCTCATCGTCCCTTCTGCACCGCGCATCGTCATCTTCTCTGTTTGATTCTACAGGTATGTGTTCCTTCGTTTCATTGTTTACTCGATTGTCACCAGTTTCTTTGTATGCTATGTCGATTTTCTTTATATACATAATCTGATTTGTTTGTATCGTTCCTTGATGTTTTTTCTCTATATTCTTTGTTTTCAAAATTGTGTTCGGGTTTTTTTACTACTTTTTGTCAATTGTTATTTCTTGAATGTTTGCATCCACAATTGAAACCCTAAAGATCTAAGTCATCTCAAATCGGTTGTTAGATTTCACAACTTTATCATGTTTTGCAGATCAAATGTGACAGTCGGAATCAAGATTGATGATGACATGATTTCACACAGTAGTTGACTTTTGCTATGTCAAACGTGGATCAATTGTTTGATGGAATATGTAAGATCATCTCACATTCTTTATGTCAATGTATAAAATGTGTGATTTTGGATTACATTTACTCAAATGAAACCAAGAAACTGGATATGAACTTCTAAAATTTTAATTTTAAGATTTACTTGAGACTCTCTTAAACGTTTGTAACAAGTTTGAAATTTGATATGTGAAATTTAGAAATCCACCCATGTAAAGAACGAAAAGTACAAGCTCCGTGTTGTATTTTTGTCTAATACCTTAACGTGACTTGAGTGATTGTCTAACATCAACCGATGGATAACATGTCTTTTTTTACAATTTTTATGTTGTTTTGTGCAGCTTTTTGCTACTTTTATATGCATTTTATGGTTTTTTGACACTGCTTTGTTTTGTGTAGAATTTTTGATGTTTTGTTCAGTTTTGGTATTAGACATGTTTTTTTATCCTGTTTTGTGTTGTTTTTATGCGATTATTTTGCATCATGACTCATTGCTTTGTTGGGAAGTAATTCATATGCTACATATTTTGTAAGTCATCATTAACCTTTGTTGATCTGTGTATTGGATTGTTGTGTTTAGCACATGATTTACGGTGAGCGCGCTGAACATATTAGGTAGCGAGTCAAAAAATATTGTTAAAACATTTTGTAGCACATGATTTAGAAACATTCAGTTGCTTTCTTCTTAATCGTGATTTTGATTACATTTGTACGTAAATTTCAAGATTCAGTTGTTTAATATTTAATAATTAAGTTTCATTCTTTGTTGCTACATTGATTAATTTTTTTTAGTTGCTCAAGTAGATGGGTTATGATAATTGGTATTGCTTTCCTTCTCTCTTTTTTGCATTGATTCTTATTGAATTTTTCATATTTGTTGTTGACCACATATTAAAGCTTTCATTGGAGAAATTTATGCCTTTTGGCTACAATAATTATGTAAAAGGCTAATTTTATACTCATTTCTCATTCAACCTATTTAGCTTTTCTTTATTTGATTGGTTGTTGGTTGAAACTTGCCAATTGTTGAAAGCTAGGTCAATGAAATGGGAACTGAATTCATTATCAAGCCGCTGGAGTTAAACCAGAAACAAGAAGGTATGACATTTGTTAACAAAAACCGGTCTGCAAGCCTAATCTCATTGTATTAAGGAACCATTTGTTAAATATGCAGTCCGATATTTCAATGAGCCAACACAAAACCTACTGCACAAAGGACAAGAATAAAGGAATAAACTCCTCAAATTTCTGTTCATGTTCATTTCATTTTGATTCATGTAGGTTTTCTGTATTTTTTATATTTTGCTATTACGAATTTCAATATAACTTAATATAAATATTTTTTTACTGTTCAACCCCGTGGGTACCCACGGGTGCTAACCTAGTTGACCATTATAAGTGAACGTTGAGATTAATAATGAACAATAAGTGAAAGTTGGGATTAATAATGACCAATAAGTGAAAGTTAGGATTAATAATGACCAATAAGTGAAAGTTGGGATTTATAAAATCCAACTTCCGTAAAAATAAAACATGTCAGCTGCCACGTGAATGACACGTCAGCTGCCACATCAGCATATTTTAACAGAGTTAGTCAAGGTTAACGGAATGATCAATTGTGGCCAATTAAGTGAAAGTTGAGAGTAATAACAACCAATAATAAAGTTGAGATTAATAATGGCCAATAGGTGAAAGTTGAGATTAATAAAATCCAATTTCCCATTAAAAACTAAAGTTACACTCATGCCCCTTAATCAACTAAAAATAATCTATACCTTACATTTAAAGTACTAAAATAAATAAAAAAGGCATATACGAATACTTCCCCCTTAACCTACTTTTTGTCCTAATAAAGTGATTAAGAAACATCATCTTCATCCTCTTCTATATATTGCTTGGTTTTTATCATCAACCACCTCAAGTATGTAAAATTGTTTTTCTTACACTTGTACCCCGGAACAAACTTCTCTGTACATCGGAAACATTCCCCTTTTGCCATTTTTAACTCGAGTTCATCACGCGTGAAACGTCACGAGCTAAGTGTTCTCGGTTTACTAGCCGGTGGCTCGGTTGTTGGACTTGGTAGCAAAGCAAGTGTTCAAGCCACTCTTTTCATGTTGCAACCCACATGTTCCATCCTTAATTTGGTTAACTAGATGTGAATTGTTGATGTCTTGAATCCTGCTAGTCCATACGTGATACGCCTCATGTAGCATTATAGGCTTGAACATCTTTAGTGATCTCTTAAGTTTCAGCTTCAATCTACATATCTACCTATCTACCTTCTACCTATAATAATAAAAGACTAACTCACTGCCACATGTCATTTTCTCAGTGCCTCCACATCATTTTTGCCACGTGTCACAACCACAATGAGTTTCAGCATTCACGCGGATTTTTCTGGGTTAACCCGTTTTTTTTCTCGGATCCTTTATCATCTCATCACACCCATTGTTTCTTCACTTTTCACGTTTCCAAAACCCTAAAATGTTCGATTCTCTCTACCACAACGATCTTCCGCCTCCATCTTCATTAAATGTATCTCTTTGATCTTCCGCCTATTAGCAACGTTCGTGGATCTGATTGAAGATCTATGTTAATTTTCATCTATGTTCGTCTGCTTTAAACTTGAACAAGAAAGCATCAATTTGTCGATTCGTTCCGTCAATCTACCGAAGATGATTTCATCTTTATACAGGTATGTTTCTATCGCTATGTTTCTATAAATTTGTCGATTCATTCATTAAAATCATTCAATCGATCATCCATCCATCTGTAGATCAATCTGTTACAGTGAGAGAGTCGATCTGTGATTTGTTATCATTCGCGGAACAAGCCGAGTATGATGTTCATGATTGGAACCATAGGGGGCTTAGAGGGGTGTGCAGCATGGGCGACCGCACAGGGCACTCATTTGACGGGGGCACGAAATTTTTTAAGTCAATAGTCATGTAACAAATAAGTAAAGATTTAAAGTCCACACCTAAAGGCTAAAGTCCACTACAACTAATTAACTAAACATCTAAAAGTCCACATAATCAAATGGATTATGGATTTATGAAGGCTGGAAGACCACTGCCGCAAAAAACGTAATTCACTAATTTGAATGCTTTGATTTTCTTATGTTTATGTATCAAACGTTTGTTTTTTGGTTAAAAATTTAGTTTATATAATTTTTAACGTTGGTGCTTCGGGTTAAGGGGCGGGGGGCCTATTTTTTATCGTCTCGCACAGGGCACTCAAATCCTCAGGACCGGCCCTGATTGGAACCCTAATTGCAGGTTAATTTACTTTAATTGGATGATTTGTATTATTTTACAAATTGAGAATGTTACGTTGCCTCTTTGCCATGAACTAACATTGATTTCAAATTCCAGCTTCAAGGTAATTGATTCAAACCTCGAACTTAGTTCCTTATTGCATATTTCCAAACTCTAAAATTGTGCTTAAAGCGTCTAATCTATTAACACAATTTATGAATTTGGCGAAGTGCAATGCCGGTTCTGAAACTCTACATCAACAAGTTTGCTTTCTCAAACTAATTTTTCCATCTATGTTGAAAATTTGAATTTAGCAATATATTAATTGGGATATTAACCATTCTATTCACATCATTGTGATTAAAAGAATGCATTGACTAATACGTGTTTAAGGCTTCTAACATCTTCATTTTTCGTTTTCTTCGTAACTTTTAATCATGTAGATATGTTTGCTTATCATTATGCCAGATACTTGACAATGATTCACCCTAAATTAAGTGAACAATTGTGTTTACATTTTGATCACAGAACCTGAAAAAGTTGCTTACAAGATGTTCTTATATAGTTAGTCAAAAAAAAATATGGCTCACAAAGTTGATTTAGTAATCACTGGAGTCTCGGTGGGTCTGGTTGTTGGCATACTTTTAGCAACACTTGTATTGTTTCAAGTTAATGGCATCTATTCAAAAAACCACTTGCTGAAGGTCAAATTGATTACATTTTGATTTTAAAATTGTTATCATTTCTAGAATTTTTTAAGAAAATGCATGATAATTATCTAAATCCGTCAACCGAATTATGTAAATAAACTAACTTTTATGCCCATTTAACGAAGGAATTTAAGATGCAATACATTTCAAAAGTGGTGATGTTTGACACTGAAAGTCAACTACCAACTGATCTAGCTATATGAACCATATATGATTGCAGCTCTCCAGTACCATATTTTTATCCAATATATCTTTTGATTCTGCTGATCTGGCGAGAGAGAAGAGATGAAGCACGATGTGCAGAGAAATACAAAAATATTTGGGCGGAATATCGCCAAGCTGTCCCGTGCAGGATGCTGCCATACGTTTACTAATCGAATATTTTACGGTGGTACCAAACAAAAGAAGTTTATATGGTGGTACAAAACACATAAACGCCACCAGTCGGCACCACTTACACACAAAAGAAGTTTAGACAGAAGCATCTAATAGCATCTCGCATTGAACAACAAGATGTCAGACGCTTATTACATGTGTGAAATTTATATAATTTTTATAAAGTAAACCGAATTAATTTGCCAAAATGTTAGACATTTTCTTTTTTAGTGCTAATTTAAAATCTTTACTTGATTTATACTCTTTATATTTGATTTACTTTCCAAACTTGTATAAATTTTATATATAGAAAAGATTTTATGATGATAGGAAACAAATCATCTTATACAATTATCCCTTCGTATTCCTGCAATAAAGCAGCAAACCCAACCCTATAAGAACTGGGCTCCTATTTATGATCACCATAACAATTCAAAACTGAACTCGGTTTTGCTCAACTTATCTTCTTCTGCGTCGCGAAGATACAAATAAAAGGTAATACAAAAAACACTAATACTTTAGTTCGTTGTTGATTTTTTCGGAGTTCGACATTGACAAACAAGACTAATAATCATATTAAGTATTATTATTTGAGCATAATTATTTCTTGAGTATACTTTTTTATTTTTCTTTATTTATATGGATTATAGATTCAAAATGATTCAAAATACTTTCTTGAATGTAATAAGAGACTTTAACAATCATTTATTGGTATGTATATTAATTTTAATACTTTATTTGTATGGTGTGTTGAGATTCTTTTAAATTCTTAAATTGGTTGCATTACATGTTTTACAGGAGATCCCTAATAATTTTGTCAGAACAATGTGAGGACGTAAGGTCCTAATAGGACCGATAGTAATCAGGACAGTAGACAGTAGGATTTTCCCAGTCAAACTTTTTAGAAATAATGAAGGTCAAGTTTTTATCACGGATGGTTGGACTAAAGTTACTAGAGTGATGGAATTTCAACAAAAAGATATCATTGTTCTTAAACTAATAACGCATACCATGTTTAGGATATTTATTTATAAGCATGAGAACTCAACTTGTGGATCATCCATGGCTGTTGTCATTTAAAAACCATCATAACCTTTCATTGTTCTTTGGACATAAGAAGATTATGGAAACACTTACTCGAAATCTCACTTATCAGATTCCATTGTGGAAGACTTTCATATTCATTACTTCTAAACATTTTAAGTAGCACACTATAGTCTTTTGCAGTTGTTGAGTGCTGATTTTCTGCATAACTATTATGGTGACAATGTACCAGAAGAGATAGTTACAATTCATGGTGATGAAGCTTCTCCATGTTGTTGGAATGTCAAACTCTGTCGTCAAGGAGATAAATATTCATTCAACGATGGATGGTTCAAGCTTTCAAAAGATATACACTTGGAATATGCTTATTTCATTGTGTTTAGTCAATTAACCCGGGTTTCTTTTCAAGTGACGCTTTATGCACAAAATGGAACTCAACAGGTCATACCAAAGCATGAATATAATAACATCGAGATTCAAAGTAGTGGAAATCGTCAACATCTTAATCATCAGGTTACAACACACCTATACATAAATATATGATATAAATTCAAGTAGTTTTACCATCTGCATCCCTGAAATTTTTGTTTTGACCATTTGCATCCCCAGGGGTATTTTGGTCATTAATGAAAAATTTAACTGGAAAATCTAACAGAGTTAGTTTTTTGGATGCAAATGGGAATAAAATGCAAACGTCAGGGGTGAATATGAAATTTTGAAACCGTAGGGATGCAAATGGTCAAAATCGACAAACCACAGGGATGCAAATGGGAATTTACTCCAGAAATTATTTGTTTAGTTTGGTTCATATTTAACTTTGACATACTTGCGACGATATCCTAGACCTTGACTTGTTAACATTTTGACCCTGATGACTTAGGTGGTATTTGTTTTTTTTTTCTAAAAAGCTTTGTGCAGCCTTTTTTGTGTCGCACGAACCACACAAGGGGATTGTCATCTACATAGTTTTTGTTTTTTCGAATACGTTTAATTAAAAAACGTATGCGAAAGTTCTTCTTGGTGCTGACTAGAGTTAACCACTTCTAAGATCTTCTAAAGTCTGTAGAGAGTTGTGGATTAATGCTAGTTACTTTTAACCTAGTGAAATCATGTATTGATGACTCATATACCTAGCTTTTGACTAAAGTGATATCAAAGGAAAAAACTTCTCAACTCGCTCATTTACAATGTACCAATCTAACTATATCAAATTACCCACACAAACCAATAAATTCACGATGCAATAAACCGAAGAGCTAATGATAAAAGCATGCAACTTTATTTATAACTAGATTATTTATTTAAGTTAATCAAAACCATAAACTTGAATAATCAAATCCAAATCCAATACAAAACTAGGTTAAAAAGCATCTAAGCATCTCGCCTATGATATGGTTCAACCAAATAATAGATGAAAAGGAAGGAGATTATCTTCAAAAGAGGAAGAACTAATACATGGAAGCATTATTTTGACTTAATTCTGGATATCCTCTTATAGGCTATGACTCCATCAATTTATAAAAACTAAAGTTACACTCATGCCCTTTAAACAACTAAAAATAATCCATAATACCCTTACATATAATTCAAAGTACTAATATAAATAAAAAGACATGTTACAATACACCCCCTTAACCTACTTTTAGCCCTAAAAAGGTGATTAAGGAATCTCATCTTCATCCTCTTTTGTTGCTTGTATTTTTATCATCCGCCAACTCAAGTATGTAAAGTTGTTTTTCTTACACTTATGCCTTGGACTAAACTTCTTTGTACGCCGGGAAAATTCCCCTTTTTGCCGTTTTTAACTCGAATTCATCCTCGACAAACGTTGCGAGCTAAGTGTTCTCGGTTTACTAGCCGGTGGCTCAATTGTTGGACTTAGTAGCAAAGCAAGTGTTGAAGCCACTCTTTTTATGTTGCAACCCACATGTTCCATCCTTAATCTGGTTAACTAGATTTGAACTGTTGATGTATTGACTCCTGCCAGTTCATACTCCTCATGTAGTGTTCGAGGCTTGAACACTCCCTTTAGTTTCGGCTTCAATCCTTTGATACATAAGCTAATAGCATAAGGTTCACTAATGGTAACCTTACTAAGCAAACAATCAAAAGCAAAATTATAGTCTTGTAAGACGTCAGTTTGAATGAGAGATGCTAACTCTTCCATCGCGTCCTCAAACATGGCATTAGAGAAATAATCCGAAATAGCCTGCATATAGTCTTCTCATGACAGTTTCACCACAGTCGCCTCACATGTTTTAATAAATGAGCGATGCCACTCGATAGCATCCCTTCAAGATGTATAACCGCATATGTTGATTATTATATTGTGACAACAACTTATTGTTCTTTAGTTTGTTTGATCATTGTTTGTAATAGTTTTCCTTTTGTGTTGATAGACTATGTATACGTTTCGTACACGCAAGGTTTCGCACGAAACCTTGCTTGCAAAACCTCGTGCGAATGGGGCGGAACCTAGCTAGGCTAGCTAGTTTTGAAAATTATATATTGTAATGTTAGGTTTATCTATTGGGTCAATTGTCAAACGAAAGAGTTTTAGCGTTATTCTTAATGGAAGTTAGTTTGATAGTAATTCTGGTGTTTGGGTGTTGGTATTATTACTTGCAAGTATTCGTGTGTTTGTGTTTGTGTTCTCAAAGTGCTACTAGTCGTATTCCGCACGTCTAAAATCAGGATCCACAACCTCCGGTGTTGTACTCAAAATTGGTTACTAGTCGAAACCTTGCTTGCAAAACCTCGTGTGAATGGGGCGGAACCTAGCTAGGCTAGCTAGTTTTGAAAATTATATATTGTAATGTTAGGTTTATCTATTGGGTCAATTTTCCAACGAAAGAGTTTAAGCGTTATTCTTAATGGAAGTTAGTTTGATAGTAATTCTGGTGTTTGGGTGTTGGTATTATTACTTGCAAGTATTCGTGTGTTTGTGTTTGTGTTCTCAAAGTGCTACTAGTCGTATTCCGCACGTCTAAAATCAGGATCCACAACCTCCGGTGTTGTACTCAAAATTGGTTACATCATCCTCTTCAGGAGCACACGAATAATCAAACTGTAAGGATGAGGTACCTGCTTATATCAAATCCATTTCCTACCCACTTTCACAACATTTGTCTTAATGATGTGATCAACTATCTTCCATGCTTTGTTCATCTTATTAACATAATACTTTAATTCGGTGATTAGTTGTTTTGCAAGTTCAAGCTCATCCTTTACTTTATGATATTGCTTAATTGCAAATCTAAGTTTGGCACACAAATTTCCATTATCATCATTGAGTTTGATAAAGTCTCTTTGTTTTTCCTCAAGTTTTTCTTTGATAAGTTTTTCATTTAATTTTAACTTACTGGTTGATGAAGTGTACTTTTCAATATCACAAAGTAAAACTTTGTTATGTTCTCTAAATTTATTGACTTTTAGTAATTATCAGAACAGTTGACACAACAAAATGTAAAAAGGTTTGAATATACCTCAACCTTGTCCTCTGAGTTTATCTCAGCAATAAGTTATTGAATGATCACCTTTACGTCCTCACCAGATGCTTTCTGTAGGTCCTGCTTTCTATCTGGATCAATATCCCAGATGATGCTAATGCTTTTGGACGTGCGAATTACGTTTAGAAACACCTTGAGTGTAACACAAACACACGAATGGAAGAGACAATAATAATAAACACCCAAACACAAGGATTAGGGTCAAACGTAACTTCTGTATAGAATAATGATAAAAATCTTTCGTTAAATGATTAACCAAAATGGTTAACACCCAACCTATATTTATAGGTGTTGGGCATGCGATAATCAATCTACAATTAAACTATTACAAGTTGTTGTCACAAAACTAATAGTCAACAAATTCCCCCTTGACATCAGCTTGGTAATCTATAGTTTTGTATTATCCTCGTATCAGTATTTCTATCGCCTTTGATTAATTGACCCCGTAATGATCTTCTTCTTGATACACTTGAAGACTCTTCAAGATGTTGTCACATTTCTAGGAACCAACAAACTCCCTCTTGATAATAGCTTGAAGATCTTGATCATTGTTTAAGTCTTCTTTAGTCTTGACCCAAATTACCAGCAATTAACTTTTAGCACAAACTTCATCTTGCAAGACTAAGTTCTTATGTGAGATCAAAAGTTGCTCATCGGAAATATTAATCAGGTTCATCGAATCATATTTACTAATAATCTCCACTAGGCTCTCCATGGAACCCACCTTCTTCTCTTAACATTAATCTCAATGTTCGGTCCGATTTCTTAACAAAAACTGGTTGTAGCGCGCCTGGTTTAGGTGTGAGGGTGTGAGCACGAGGCCACTGGTTCGAAACTAGGGAGTTAAATCATTTCTATTTAATTGTTTTACCTATTTTATTAATTTTCATAACTAAAGCTAACCTCTACTATACTATATATTTTATAAAGTGCTAAAACATTAATATCAAAACAATGATTTTATAAAAACTTAGTTTTATTATTTTAAATACTCTTAATTATTTAAAAACACTACCAAAAATTTAGTTTAATACTTTTTAAAATACATACAAAGTTTTATACATAATGGTTTATTAACATAAGATTTATATATGGACTTTTTACACGTTAAAAATCTATCTATAAGTGTGAAGTCCTTCAACTGATTCATCAAGTATAAGTGTGTGTTGTGTTGAAACTGAATGTGTATGAATGTATTGTGTTGTGTGTTGTGTTGTGTGAATTTGTGATTTTTTGAAACAAAAAGTTTATGTGTGTGTTTTGATTTAAAAAATACTAAATATAAGTGTGTGTTGTGATTTTTGAAACAAAAAGTGTATGTGTTGTTGTGTTGTATGATTGTGTGTATATGTGAATGTGTTGTGTTGTGTGTTGTATGAATGTGTATGTTGTATGTGTTGTGAACGGTAAATACTTCAAAAAAATGAAGAAAAAAAACAGTTGTTGCTGCTGGTTGTGATGAAACAGTAGCAGTAAACTTACAAAAACTGCACATACACACACAACTCATTCAGTTTAACATCAAAACACACACATACATAAAAAAATGAAGAAAAAAAAAAACAGTTGTTGCTGCTAGTTGTGTTGAAACAACAGCAGTAAACATACAAAAACTGCACATACACACACAACACATTCAGTTTCAACATCAAAACACACACATACATCAGTTGTTGTTGTGTTGTGTGTGTATGTGCAGTTTGTGTGTAAGAGTTGTATAGTATAGATGAATGTGTGTATGAATGTTGTGTGTTACTTGATAAAAACAGCAGCTGATGTATGTTTATAGACTGTTTTAAATATTATGTTGGGAATGATAAAGACTAAAATACAGTTCTTACTGCTGCTGATGTATGTTTAAAGAATTCATCTGCTGATGTATGTTTAAATGTGTGTTTTGATGTTGAAACTGAATGTTTTGTGTGTGTATGAATGAGTTTTATGTGTATTTTGTTATGAATGCCATAATTAGCATCTAAATGCTATAAATATAACAGCAAATCCCCTCTTGTTCTAAAACGATTTGGAACGACCGAGCATAATAAAAAGTCAGCAATGGTTGCCAAAGCAGTCAAAGCTCTCTTATACACAATCTGCTTGGAACTCTTGATGCACAATAAGGATTCAATAGTTGGTGTCCATTACATTACAAAACTTTGGGCATGTCAGTTCAATCAAATAGTTGAAAAGCATTTTAGAGTTCATACGAAAAGACTTTTTATTTGACACAAGTCAGATTCAATAGGACATAATAAGCTTCAAGTTTTCTGCACAACCAAACACCAGAGAGATTAAGTAGCAAATTTAGGAATTGCTTTCTGCTTAGATAATCTTTTTCTCCAGCTCATCCTTCTTAGCAGCAATAAACCTTTCTACCGTGTATTGCTAGCTTGATATTCGGTATTTAAGGGCATCAGTTTTATAAAAGAGAATGCATATTAGGTTAGGTAGTACCTTTGATATGACAGTTAGATTTGATCCCCAAAAAGTTGAATATAGCACAATTTCCATATAAAAATAAGTTCTAAAATTTTAAAATGGTAAAAGTTTAAGAACAACTTGCTACAATACTCTTAACTAAAAAAAAGAAAGATGAAAATGTAATTCAGAATGCAAATGTGGAATATTAAAACCACTCAACTCACATGTAAATGCTTGTTTCATATTTACATGGTCACCTCTATAATCCACTCCTCATGTTGGTTGGATAATACAAGATGTGTTAAGAATTAATATCTCTAATGTAAAAGAGCATATTCTTGAAATATGACTTATTGATTCCACCAAAGTTATTGTAGTTCCAATGTATGCACCAATACATAAATTTTTTACACCTCACATAATACACCAGCTTCACATCTTTCATTGCATGTATAACTATAGGATGCTCTTTGGCATTTTCAACATGCCACTACAAATATTATTTATGTACATTCTTGACCTGCATGAATAAAAGATGTGAAAACGAAAACACTTTTCATACAAACAGCATGACGGAGAAACAAGAAGTCAGCAACTTGGGGTAATACATCCAAATCCAACCCGCCACTGTAAACTATGTTCGCATCTAGCTAACAACCAATAAATGAAATGATTTAATGAGAACTTAAACATGTCATTAAGGGACTTCTTTATATGGAAAACAAAAGATTAAAGAAAGAAATTCATGCTCAAATCTCGGTTGATTAGAGTTTCAGAAAGATTTTTCATTATTTCACATAAAGTGAATGGTGTTATGAATAGCAAACCGGATCCAGCTTAACTAAAGATAGATGCATATGCTCCATATCAACTATATAAATTCATGTTTCAGATAAGTGGATGATAGAACATGCTAAATATCAATGAAAACTTTAGTACTTGAAAAGAAGACCACAATGTGCATTGGACTGGGCATATTTAGCAAAAATACTTAAAAACTTAATATATGACCAGTGACTGAAAATTAACACATGACAAAAATATATACACAAACATGTAATCCGCAAGCATCAAAGAACGAAGAATCAATTGTGTTCTTTATATTGTTAAATATGATATAATTATATATTATGACTAAATAGCTATGGAGGTATAATTAAAATACCTTCTTCTGTACTTTTCTAAATTTTTTATTCAGTGAGTCATTAGTAACAACTTCATTTACCTTTGATGTATCTACTGAACACAATAATTTATCAACAATACGACCATGAAATAGACTGCAAAAGTAAAACCAAAAACCTGAATAAAAAATCAGTACTAAATTTAATTCATCACATTCTTATAATGAGGTGAAACATGGTAAATATACGTAATTAATCATATGATATGCAAGTGATTAACAAACCCATAATGCTTTAAGAACCTGCCCTGGTATGATGGTT
Source organism: Tagetes erecta (assembly GCA_030867185.1). Lineage (NCBI taxonomy): Eukaryota > Viridiplantae > Streptophyta > Magnoliopsida > Asterales > Asteraceae > Tagetes > Tagetes erecta. The sequence goes on from CM061488.1 coordinate 64,421,265, forward strand.
TCTTCAATCTTCCCTACCACAAATTTTATTAATTTACCTGAACAAATCAGAGTTAAAACCATAAAAATCCTTACTTAATAATTCAAACTCATAATAACCTTAATAAGCTAGCAGCCATAGACAAACATAATCACAGATGAATTTTAGCAACGAAATACATTAACAAAAACTACAAATAATGAAAGCAAACGGGTCTTTAAGATGTTACAACCCAAACGGTAGAACTCATCCCAAAAGACTAATCTGATGGGAGAGGGGACCATTTGGGTTATAAATCACACACCAATTGCCCATACAACCGATGTGGGACAAGTCCCATACCTTGCAATAGTAAGGTCCATAACATTCGACCCCCCTTAAGGTCCAACGTCCTCGTTGGTCACGGCCACGTTGGTCACGGCTGGCTCCCTCCAGGCCACCACTCCGTGGGCCACCACTCCGAGTTTGGCTCTGATACCACTGTTACAACCCAAACGGTAGAACTCATCCCAAAAGACTAATCTGATGGGAGAGGGGACCATTTGGGTTATAAATCACACACCAATTGCCCATACAACCGATGTGGGACAAGTCCCATACCTTGCAATAGTAAGGTCCATAACATAAGATTCCTTAATTTGCATAATTTCTATTTATACTTGCCTTTGGTGTCTCTTGTCCACAAGTCTTAGTCAGATTTAGAGTGCGCGTTATCAACCTTTTTGTGCCTCGTACGTATCTACAAGGTATACCTTATAAATTACCGGATAACAAACAAATGAAAAGTTGTTAAAAAACACAAGTTGGGCAAAATAGGCTTGACAAATAAATGGCACAGGTTAAGCAAAAAAGACAAATAAATGGCACAGGCTAAGAAAAAAGACAGTTTCAAACCGAAACCATTATGACCCATTACCCAACCTATAAGGCTATAACCTCTAGAGAAAACTTACATACCTTAAAGTATACTTTGTCAATCAGGTCAGTGTAAGTCCTTCCTTCTTCATAATGGTACTGAATAAACTCAATGTCAACTCCATAGTGTATGGCATTAAATGCTAAATTGAAAACATCCCCGCAAAACCCTCTGACAGTTGGTAAATTAGTTCTAGGTTCAACCACCATTTGTATCAAATTTGGAAAAATATTGAAAACAGGAACAATGATTCTTAGCTTCTTGCGTTGCATTTGTAGCCTTATATGCTTCAAAATACCGGTAGTTCCTCCTGGAAAGATGGTATTCTCAAGAACACCATTGGAAGACCAATTTGTGTTTCCTATTTCTTTAACAAACTCACCGGTACCCTTCCAAAACCCGACCCTCCTACCAGAGCACAGAGGCGTGATGGTATAAACTATAAAGTAACTGCCTGAAGGAGGAATTGCAAATTCGTTGGAGTCACCAATCCATTGTCGACTTCCTAACAGGATGATAAACCACATTCAACCGATCACGTTTAATACAACAGTTAATCAAAATCTGAATGTCAGTTTTAGTTTAAAAATATGAACCAAAAGAAAATCAAAGGCATAGAAACAAAATTTATAATAAAATTCGAAGTACCTCTTGAAATCCTCCAAAAAAATCATATGTCTTGGCAAAAGCAACAAAACAAAATCAAGCACCATCTGAAATATGTAAAAATAAAGTTAGCTATTGAAAGCTAGTGAGTAAAACCACAATTTGTAAATAATAGTATGGAAATCCGAGCTCATCATAATATATTGCGCAAGCTTATGTGTATAGTAATTTCGTAAATATTACTCAACCATGACCATAGAAACGTACATAGAAATATCAACCATAGACCCCGCAGGGTAACCTTTAGCAACAAGTCATGAGGAACCACTCATGTTACAACTAGTGATAACTGTCATTTAACCGTCTCGATGTGTAAGTTATCAAAAATTGCTTTAGCATCGAAGGGACATTGTAGCATAACAACAAACATCATAGTATAGCAACTAGTAACCATTGTATAGAGTCAAACATATAGAATCGTCGGGTTTAAATCACCTATCTATGTTTTCGATTGGAGTTGCCGGAAATTCACCGGATATGGTGGTGGTGACCGGAGTCACCGGAAAGTCGCCGGAGTTGGTGGTGGTGACCGGAGTTGGTGATGGTGAGGGTTGTGGGTGGTAGTGGTGAAATATATATGTATTAAACAAAAATAAAATTTTCCCCTCAAGTTTGCAAAGTGACACTTTTAACCCAAACACTAACGGAGTTAGTGTTTTTTAACGACGGGAGTGACAGCGGCCAATACCCCATAGTTGGGAGTGATGATTTTAGTTGGGAGTGGCAGCGGCCAATACCCCATAGTTGGGAGTATTATAATCCAATAACCCTTTTTATTAATAACGAACGTTAAAACTCGAGGAATTTAAACACGAACGAATACAAACAAAACATGGATTAGGGTTCAAGTCGGGCATTTGGGCTTGGGTTTGGGACAGATGTCATATAGGAAGTTAAGCATAGGGTTAAAATCGGTAATAGCTTGCATTTGTTGACTTTTTTTAAATTCGCCCATGATTTTTAAACATACATAAGTTTTTATACGACATTATTGTCTAAAATAATTGTGTAAAATGCTTTTTGTTTACATTGTGAAATTCCATAGTTGACATTTTTGTTTTAGATTCTTGCCATAATATCTTTATTAGTTTACACTTTTAGTCTCTCTAAATGAATTGTTATTTGCACAATCAAAGGGTATTAGTAATATTGTTTGGGATGGAACAAAGAGAAGAGAAGAAAGAGAGATAGAAAGAAAACAAAATCCGATGGGTCGCTTAGGGATGGATGAGGGAGTGGTTTGACGGTGGTGGCGGTTTGGTTGGGCAGATTAGATGGTTGTAGGCGACAACGATAATTGGTGTTGTTGTGGTTTCGTGGGTAGACAACGTCAATAGATGTGCAACTTGAGTAGTATCTATTGCAAACTCATGTATGTTAGGACTTATTCCTTGAGAAGATTTAATTTGTTCTTAGTTTGTACAAAATGTTAGTTTAGGGTAAATTTTGTATTTCCCTAAATGTATTGATGTATAAATAGAATGTTGTTGGTGTGAGTGTAGAGAGAGAGAGATAGACGAATCATAGTGTGTGTGTGTTGATTGTACTCTTTCTCCTGCACAATTGTACTGCAACTATTCCATCATCAATACAAGTGAATTATTAAGTATGAATTCTGTGTTGATTGATTGTTGTATTACATAGATCCGTGACATATAATTTGATTTGTAGCAGTAAACGATCTGATTGAACTGCCCATCAATTGGTATCAGAGTTGTTGGTATTGTGTTCTTCGCTATTCATCAAGCAAAAATACACCAAAACTGCTCAAATCATGATTTTCACGATCTATTGTTGATATTTGATCCGATTCATCATCATAATCGTTTTTAATTCACAACAATAGTGCAAATTCTCATCAGATTTCACTAGATCTGATGAATTAAGAAGAAAAAGTGAAAACACTGTTCGATCGAAAATTTCATTAAATTCATAATCAAATGATGTTGTTTGAGATTGATTGAGATATAAGATTGTTAATCGGTACATTACACAGCTTGTGTGTGATTTTTGGACAAATTGAACAAGTTGTAAGAAATCATTGAAAATTGGATGATGATGTTCATGAACATGTTGAAGATGTTCTTGCCGTGTGATTGATTCTGTGACTTAGACATTTTCAGGACTTATTTTGTGGACAAAATTAGGTTCCTATTAGTCGTGTGAAGGCAAATTGTTCTAGTCGCGTGAAAATTTGTGTACTGTTGAGCCGTGTGATCATATTCGTCGTGTTACTGTGTAGTCGGGTCAACATATATTCAAGTTATTTTCCGTGTGAACTATTTAGCTTGGATCATCATAACGCTTACCGATCATTGTTCTGGGTTTTTAATCCTTATGAACTCTTGTTTTAATTAACTTTTCATCATGTTTGTTTTAAACTCAGAATGTTTTGGCATGTTCTTTATGATCATGAGTAGCTAAACTCGTAGTACTGGCTAGGATGATGAATAGTTGTTAACATTGGTTTTGGTTAATTGAATTTTTGATGGTTTTGATTCTACTATAAAGTGCATGTTAATGAATTAATGGATGTGTGATGTTTGTTTAATGCTTACCATTGATTAATGTTATATACCATACGTGAATGTTTAATGTTTGTCGTTAAATTTTCCGTATCTAGGTCGATTACTTTGTGTCTTTGACTAGTTGGTGGTTTACTAGACGCAGTAACCAGAAGAATAGGTTTGAATTGATGAATTGCACTAAATGAGCTACTTAACTTGAGATCGAAAGATTAAAGTTAGCCAATTTAGTCTTTGTAATTAAGTTTTAGGGTTTGAATGGTCCGAGAGGAGGTTTACCTAGTTTACTTGCTTACATTGTTAATTGTGTCTTTTAATTTATTTGCATGTTACCCCTTGCATGAAAGTGTATTGTGCTAGTTAGATCGAGAGAGTAACTATCATTAGAGTATACTAGTATCGTTAGTGAGATCGAGAGATAATCTGACCAACCCGATAGCCTAACACGTGCCTATAGGATTCATACTGGTCACACCCGGAGAATGATTTAGGATCGGTTCCATTAACGTTCTTTAAGGTTCGTATTCTTAGAAAATCGGTTTCATTAACGTTCTTTTAATCAAACCAAATCCAAGTGTTACAACTAAGATTCACCTAGATAGTATCCTTCTCATCTTTGAATTTCTCAAACATTCTAGTTTCGTCTTTAATTAATTTATTAGTTAAAAGTTATTTTCAAAACTTAGGTTATTAGAACCCCCCAATCAATCAATATTTCTTTTTAGTTTAGTTTTCGTTATTCCTAGTGTCTTTGGGTTCGATATTCGGTCTTTCCATAGACTATACTCTAGTCGATAGGTCACTTGCATGTTTGCTAGGTCTAGTTTAAGGTTAATTGGTTTTTATCTTGAGCGTCTAGATAGAGTCTAGGTTAGATTATTAGTTTCAGTTTAGTAGACCGTTTTTAGCACATTAGGTATCTATCAATGATCCAGTTAATGTTAGTGACACAAACAAGTTTTACTCATGTGCAAGGGTTCGATCCTTGTTAACGGGTGCTACGCCGGCCTCTGTAGTTTTTACTTGCGAACCCCCTGCCAAGTAAGATGCGCCACGTGTGCCCAGTTAAGACAACAAATATGATTGCATGACTTGGTTTAGGGACCGCATGTGACGTGGGGTCGCGTCCATCACACTTCATGAAAGTCGTCGTTCAAGAAAAGACTCTAGGTTGAGCTTTAGACAAGAGAACAAGGTTGGAGGTTTTGGTATAGGGTTGTTACTAGGGTTGTAAACGAACCAAACGTTCGGCGAACCGTTTGTGACGCGTTCGGTGGGAAGTCCGTTTGTTTAATAAACAAATAAACACGAACAAGAAGATTTGATCGTTAAGATAAACAAACGAACACGAATAGAGTCCGCATTCATTCATTTGTGTTCGTGAACGTTTGATAATGTGTTCGTGAACTATATATTGGCATGCTAACTTGTTAAGTACTTTAGGGGAATATATTGTTATGTTAAGTATGAAGAACTGTAGAACTTAGACTCTTTGAAGTTTTTTTTGGATAACTATATATTGTTATGCTAACTTGTTAAGTACTTTAGCATTAATTATATATTTATTTTGGCAATAACAATGTTTTTTTTATATATATTTAAGCTAATGTATGTTTGTTTGTGTGTGTTTCAGTTCGTTACAAATTTAACAAACAAACCCAAACATCTTAAATTTCTTAACAAATAAACACAAATATAAACCTTCATTAGGTTATTTGTTCGTGAACCATTCGTTAGTTCACTAATATCTTAACAAACAAACATGAATGAAGCCTCATTCGATTCGTTTGCGGCCCTACTTTTTACTACTAGCATGAGCCACTATTTATATCTTTTAAATATATTTATAAAAAAACTACAAAGAAAATAACAGAACATATGAACATACTTAAATGATTTTAAAAAACACATCAACGGGTGGTGTTAAGCATAAACCCTTTATTATATCAACCATTTAACCGTTTTATATTGTAAAAACATAAATTCAAGGAAGAATAAAGGCATGTAGAAGATGAAAAAGAAAACAAGTGTGTTTAATCAAACCATTGTTAGTGTGACAGTTTCTATTGTCCCAAGCATCAATAACATTATTTTTTATAACTTACATACATTAGAAACAAACATACTATAATTACATTCTCCATCCATCAGCTGCCTCATTTTCATGTTCACTTGCCTTTTTGGTGATTATCATCCAATAAGTTAAAAACTTCATGTTCCAACACTCCCTCATGGCTTCCATGGTGCAGGCGGGGGCGGTGGTGTCGGAAACATAGGCGGCACAGCCGAGAAAATCGTGTTCTTATCAATTTTAGTTGTTGTTCTGTCACCAGAGAGGGCCACCAGGGCTGCAACTAAACCAGCATTGCCAGCAATTGTGGGCTCCGTGTAATTGTAATTCGTACGCACGTCATGGAATCCATCGTGCTTGTCGGGTCCCGCAACCATAGCTCCAATAACAGTATTAGGATTAGGCTTTTTAGAGTCTCTCCACTTATATCCTCCTTTACAGTTATACTTGATCTTGTTTTTGGGAATCGACGCACCTCTATGGTGGACGTGTTTTGGGTAGTGATTGCCAAAACCGACAAGATAACTCATTTTTCTTGGGTTCTTTCCAAGAATATAGTCAATCTGTGCATCATTGAACAAACAAATTTTAAATAATCAAGATTGACCACTTTTGTTTAAGATGAATGTTAGGAGATAAAGATAATTTAACTCGACCCGTTTACTGCATACCTGACTTTCAGCAAATTTACGAAGCACGTCAGTTGAGTAGAAATTGGGCCCACAATACCACCCAGGAGTGTCTGCAGCGTCAAGATAGTCACTAAAGAGCGCTGCTAAAAAGGCTGCATTAGCAACATATTGAAGAGGCTGCGGTCTCCCATGGTTTAACTGGATCAAACCTCCTGCCATTCAAACCAATGAAAAATGAAATAACAAATAAACAAACATACCCACTATAATCCACTCATAGTACAACTATTTGAAGGGTCAGGAAGGATGTGATGGGGGCAAGCATTACCTCTATCCAAGGGGATAGAGAGGCTGCTCTTGCTGAGACCCCAACTCCAAATTTTTTTAGTTTTTTTTTGGCGAATATGGCAAGCATGTCAATATGACAACACCACATGGAATATACTTGCTAATTCAATCACGCTGGCTTTGTTTATATTGAGTAATTATTACCTCTCGTTCGATTAAAGCTTGTGAAATATGGCAAGTATGAACACATGATTATGCTCGTTTGATTATGATACGTCTTCAATGTTTGTTCATATGGATATCCAGGACTCAGAAATAATCTCAATCGAGTCAGTAATACCTACAAGATAGAACAATGACCTTACTATTCACAAATAAATAAATAAATAAATAAATAAATAAATAAATAAATAAATAAATAAATAAAAACCTTACTTGAGCTCCTGTAAGCTTATTGTCCCAACTAAGAACACCATAATCAGGCCCACCCCAAAACGCGCCAGCATGCTTGGCTAGGGTCGGGTGGCTAGCTAGGTAAAGATAAGACTGATTACCAGTTGCATAATATAGCCAAGCTCCGCCCCAAACAAACTCATCCCAATACATACTTGAATTGTAAAAAGTTGCGGCTTCTACACCACCAGCAGTATATGAACCACGCTGATTTCTAGCAAATTTCCAAAGGGTTTCGGCCCCATGGACCAGTTTCTTTGAATAAACCTTGTTGTCCTTAAAAACAATGGATGCTGAAGCTAAAGCAGCTGCCATTTCAGCAGCAAGATCTGAACATGTAGAACAAACCGTTACGGGTCGCGGGTAATCAATGTCCTCAGGTCGCGTCCAACAACTATGATCATTGGGATCACCCGTACCGCCTGATGTATCACCTGACCCAACCTGTGAATAAAAAAAATACCATTGTTTAAGACATACACTCGCCAACTGTTACTATTTACACCACATAAAAAGTTCCAAGAAAGTCAACCTGAGACACTAGTTGACTTATGGTGTCAGATGTAGAATTGAACGTCTTGAGAAAATAATCTGTGCCCCATTTTATGATATCTTTAACATGGTTGAGCTCTCCAGCAGCTTCATATTTAGCACTGTATTCGATCACACTCCAACTTAACATCGTCATGGCAAAAGCTTTTGGGAAATGGAACTTAATTGCATCCCCTGCATCATAATACCCGCCCACTAGATCTTTCAGTACAGCACTTGATTTATCTGATTTTCCATCATTTAAACACGAATTACCCCTCCACGAAACATTATTATGCCTTGGAAGCTTTCCCGCTGCAAGAATCAAGAAATCGACATGTCAAAACCACAAGAATAGCCATATGGTGTAACGTCAAGAGAAAATCTTAATGACATACCAACATTGTTTACTTATTTACTACACACTCTAAATCAAAATTTAGAGCAGATACAATGTTGCAACGTTATGAAAAAAACTTCGTCCATCGGATTTTAACAAGTTGTCATTTGTTTATAAAATGATCCATACATGCTAAACAAAATTATATCTATAAAAGCACACACAAGAAACTATCATAATATATATATTCTAATAATATGATTGACATAATCAAATTCAACCACATAATAAATTAATAAAATTAAATCAACCTATCATAAGTTACTTACATTATACAGTCTCAATATACAGTTTATAGTGTCTAAACAGTTACTTCTTTAAACATCCAACCATATATAGGGGTGAGAATCATTTTCACACAAACAACAACAAATCTTATAATGTACAGTACACTTATTCAACAAGTAGGGTTTTGTGTCGTCCCAAAGGTGCTAACAAATGGATACGTGGGACCAATCACTCACAATTTCGGAAAAATAAAACTAGATCTGAGTGCCAAAACAGAACATGAACTTACATTTTTGAGCATTGAAGAACATGAGAGCTTTATGGAGAGCAATAGTGTAATTATCCGGTGGCGGTGGATGTTTATGATGTCTAGGTACATTCTTCACTATTACAGTAACAATTCCGGCGATAAAAGCCGCTGCGAGAATAGTTCCAACCGTCCAAATAAAGATCTTACGGCTGACAATGATGCAACCGAGATCCACATACCTCTTCTTCTTCTGTTCACCAGGACCTAAAAGCCAGCTCTGTTGCGTCTCATCTAAGGGACGTGAAAGCGCCGCTCGGTCTAATTCATTCAAGTTCCTGCTCCGGTCATCGTCAGTCGCTGAGTCCGCCGTGTTTATCTCCAACGGCCCGCCCCATGGATCTCGACCGTACATACTCATCGCTGCAACCGATCTTCAATTCGAGTGAAATTGAGGTGGAGAAATTGAAGAAAATGAGTGTTTTTTTAACAGATTAAGCAACGATAAGTATGATCAATCGATGAAGATGAAGATGATAGTGACGATGCTGATGATGATGATGAAGATTGAAATTGGGATGTGAATTGATGTTGAATTTGGTTGCTGTGTGTGTGTGAAGTGGTGGAAATGAAGAGAGTGGGGTTTTGGGACCATGTGATGCCAGAAAGAGTAAAGTGATAATAATTGAGTGCATAATATATTGGCTTTGTTAATTTTATTTTATTATTATTTTTTATTATTTTTATAATAATATAATAATAATAAATCTGTTCTGATGAATGTTTGAACAAATTAAATGATATTGTTATTTGTTTATGATATCTATTCCTAGTCAAGTCTATATATGTGCCGACAGATAATGAGTTGTATTGTATAGAATAATTTAAAATCTCCTCTTTTAATAATTTATTAATCATTGCCTTCACATAATGCCACTTGTCACCATTATATTCATCCTTACATATTTTCATATCTAGCATATTTTATTTGATGTTTTGCTATTACTAATTTTTTCATTATAAAAGGGTCGTCCTATTCTCACACCTTCTATATTTATTTTCGCACCCCCCAGGCGCCGCACATAGACCTCGGCGCCGCGCCTGGGTCACATCTCATCGGAACACATCATCGTACGTAGTCCGTTGGCCAATCAACCCCCCTTATGCGCCGCGGATGGCCCTATATGCCGCGGATGACCCTATGTGCCGCGGATGACCCTATGTGTCGCGGATGACCCTATGTGCCGCGGATGACCCTATGTGCCGCGCCTGCCATATAATTTTATTTTTTTTATTTTCGGGGACTATAAATAGCAATGGCATCGACATTTTTTAACATAATAATATATCTTTTCAACCAAATAATATGTTTTTTTAAAAATTGTATGTTTTTTATACCTATAGTAATATACAAGTAATGGTTTTTTTGTTGTAGGGATAATATATATTTTTACTTTCGGCCCTATTTATATAACAAAAAGTCTAACATAATAGTTTTAGAAAGTATAAAAAATCTAACATAATATTTTTTAACTATCCGAATAATATTATTTTTTTTCAACCTACATAATACACTTCTGGATCTATATTGAGGTCGGGACGTCTCAAATTTTCATACTCGATGATCCTATCTCGGCTGAAAACAACCCAGGCGCCGCACATAGCCCAATCCGCGGCACATAGGGGTATAAAATTCCGTTCCCATGTCTGAAAAGCACTTAAAAGTGACCCAGGCGCCGCACCGAGGCATATCCGCGGCGCCTGAGTTTAAAACAGGTGTGAGGATAGATTTAACAAGTGTGTGAATAGACAAGGCCTTATAAAATCATATAAATACTTTTTACCGATCAACCCCGTGGATATTCACGGGGTCTAACCTAGTAATAAATAAAGTCGTTTATGTTTTATGTTTATGGTTGTTATAAGTTGAGTCATTATATCATTAAATTTTTTTTATATCATTAATTTGACGGAGAGTTTTTGAAGTATTCATCGAATATTATTTAGTGGTTGTTTGAAAAACATTGAATAGTTAAAAGGTCTGAACCATTAATTTGACGGAGTGTTTTTGAAGTATTCATCGAATATCAAAGGGAGAGATGTTTGGGTAGAACTTCAGATGTTAGTAAAGTTGGTATATACTCCATTCAGTACCATTCAGCATCTCTCAGTCTCTTACCATTTAGCATTTAACTAAATCATTCAGAAGTTTTTTTTTATGAAACAAACGCTTTGAATGCTGAGTGATTAAGCACTGAACTGAACAACTAAGAGGTGAAACAAACAGCCTCTTAGCTAGCTTGACACACTGCATGTTGTTGTACATTTCAGGTATACAGACATGCAGCAGATGGGCCTCTATCCTTTTGATGGCTCATTAGATTCCTAGAGGTTTGTGAACGTGTAGTAGTTCCAATTCTAGAAGGGGGGGGGGGGGTTGGTTATTACAGTTCTGCAACAACATCTACGGCCCTTTGCACGTGCTATGGATTAGCTCGAGGCTGCAGCTCAGGCACCACCACATCCACCTCATCAGATGATAGTGGCCAGCCTTCATCAGGAGCTAGTTGACTTTATAAGGGGGATAAGGGGATGCTCTGGTTATTATAGTTTCGTAGCAACATCTCCGGCCCCTTGCACGTGTTAGGGATTAGCTCGAGGCTGCAGCTCAGGCACCACCGCATCTACCTTGTCAGATGACAGTGGCCAGCCTTCATCAGGAGCTAGTTGACTTATAGCAGATATTTAGAGGATGAAGGCGTAATTTTAGGTTATTTATGCATATTTTTAGATTCCTCAGCCACTCCTTCGTTGATTCAGCCCCTTTATTAGCATTCACTACATGAGTCATACTTCATATATCCTTTTGCATTTATTTTGGTTTTATTATGCTTTTATTTTGAAACTTTGGACTCTACATATTCTTTTGATTACTTACATTCGGGATATATGCATGGGTATTTTGGGTTGGTGTGGTTGTATATATTTATTTTAGTATTCAATATTTCTCTTTTATCTTGATTGTATAAATGATCTGATGTTGGTTTGTTTGATTTGTATGAGATTCTCTACAAGCGACCAAGTTCGGATCATGCATTATTTTTTTTCTCGAGAGATCCTTTATACACAAGTTTTCTTTCTTTTTTCTTTTAACACCCCTAAGGGTTTGCACATACCAGGTGAGTTTCAGTTATCTTTTTCTCTATTTTTTTCTCGTCTATTTCTATATTTGTGCACACATTGGGAACAAATAACAATGTGCGTTTCAAGTGTGGGATGAATTTTAGTTGGATTTTTTAGTTTTTTATTTTTCTATTAAACCACTCCCGTATTCAATCTCCATTCAGAAGTGGTTCGGTTCGCTTTACTATTATTTAAAAAGCAATATTAAATTAATACAAAATAATAATTAAACTTTTTAAAATATTTCTAGACTACAAAAATAGAATAAAAATTAGTTTTTTTAAGGCTTGTCCCTTTTTATCACCTTTTTTTCACAAAAGACGCGTCTCTTTTAATGTGAATCGTTGATAAAAGGTGGGTCGATTTGGATTTGCGGGTCCTTGACTTTTAATAAATAATATAACTAAATAAAACGGAAAAGTTGACCTAGCTAGCCTTTTTAATAAAAATAATTTGGGATGCCTAGGATAGTGGAGTGAGCCGGACGATAGAGAAATTATGCAATACTCGTATCAGTATCCCATACCCCTTTGTCTTATTAGGATTCGAGCCTGATTATTAAGTTTTACATGATTATATATATGCTTATTATTCTTTTATTGAGAGTTCAACCATTATTATAGTTGCAATTATAAAACTTGTATGCTTTGGTGCATTTTGAGAATATGATTGAGGCACTTAAAATTTACCTTATCCGACCTGTATTAACCTTACCCTTTTATATATTTCCCATAGTTCCACGTCTGAGCCTTAGACTTTTTATTTGTTTTGACCCACGTAGTCTTTTCTACTACGTTTATATTAAACCCTATCTGTTTTGACCCAAGTGTTTGAAAACTCGGCTAAGTTAGGGGCTGTTTGTTTCACCTCTTAAAGGTTCAGTTCAGTGCTTAATCATTCAAATTCAGCATTCAAAGCGTTTGTTTCATAAAAAAGAGACTCTGAATGATTCAGTTAAGTGTTGAATGGTTAAGAGAAAGAGAGATGCTGAATGGAGCATGTACCAAACTTACCATCATCTGAGGTTTTACCCCAACATCTCTCCCATTAAGAGAGTCTCTTAATGGTTCGGACCTCTTAACCATTCAGCATATAATGATTCAGATTTTACCAAACAACCCTTTAAGTGTTTAAACAAGGTTTTTTTAATTGTTTTTAGTAGTTTGACATTTTCGGAAGTTTTTAAAAGTTTGTATATAGTTAGAAAGCATAAATAAATGTTTATATAAAAAATAAAATAAAAAAGAAGAAAAAAAATATAGAAAAATATTGAAAAAGTGAAAAAAAAGAAAGAAGAAAATGGGTCCAAAATTGGCCCTAAGTTGATAGTTTATTAGTGTAAAACTCCAACAGTCGAATTGAGCATTTAAAATAAATAGACTTTAGTTTCGGGTTTATGGTTATAGAGAAAGATAGATTATGGATTTAAAAACTCAATGAGCCTAAAGTCATGAGTTTAAGGTGTCACACCCCGACCGATGGTGAAAACCTCGGGGCGGACGAAAGTGAATGATTGTTCAATAACACATGGTGAAATAAACGTTTAAATATATATCAACAATTCTTTTCATAAATTCAAATAACAAGTAACATTTGTTTCAAACATCAAATAACAAACATAAATAAGCTCAAGTTCTATTTAATCAATGTAGGTCCATGATTCTATATGAGGCATCTTGAATAGCAATTAAGCTGCATTTCCTGAAAACATGTGAAAATAGTATTTGACCAGCTAACGAATTAACCGGTGAGTAGACATATGTTTGAGTACATAATAAATATATGAGTAAAATTTCAATTCACATGTCATGTAAATACTATAAATTGCAAAGTGTTTCAAATAAGATAACAATGTATAATTAAATACTAAATGACTAAATAGGCTTAAAATGACACAGATCAGGCCATTAATGAATATATAACCGGTTCTCAATCACCCACTGAGCAAAAACATGAATATATATGGGGTGGGTTTGTCAGTCCAATAGATCTGTCATTGATTAACAGCGGTTTGAATAATGTTTATCATATAATGAACACATAATGCAAGTAAGCACATAACATGAACTGAATGAATTGAATATAGATGAATAAAATGAGTATAATGATTATAATGAGTAAAAATGAATAAATTGAATAAAAATAATAAATATGATTTAATAAGTCACATGAATTCCCCAAAAAATATAAAACGTAAAAAAGGGCTATGAAATACTCACCTCAATGGTACTCAAGCAAACTAGTGTATGATGGAAAAGAATCAAGATGAATAGTCGTATCACGCTGGATGTTTTGGGATTTGAAGGTATGTGATCAGACAACAACTCAAATGAATATGTATATTATCCGAATACAAGCGTGACTCAACTTAGTCAAATGAAGACAACAAGGATGGGTAAAATGTTTTAAGGCATAGCTAAATAAACTGACATGATAGGTTGTGCTCGTTGAACCTCTACAAGACTACACCAAGCCTAAAGGCAACTATCATTACCTAACAAACCTAAATTAAACTAATAAACTAAAAAAACGGTAAATGAATCATTAAGGAATTAAAAGATTAAGATTACCTCAAAGAAGCTTTACAAAGGAGACGAGTTCATAGGGCGACACTTCCTCGTCGAAAGAATAAAAAAAACTACGCACAACGCCCAAAAAGGTATTGCACTTGTAGAATCACCAAAATTTGGTTATTCTACTTGTTTAGACTCAAACTAGAAGTTGTAGGCTATAAGGAACCAAGAAATGGTATTTATAGGTTTGAAAATAAGCAAAAAGTTAGCTTTGGGGCGATGTGGGATGGTTTCAAGGTAGGAAAATCGCGTCTTGTAAATTAAAAACAAACACCAAACTTGTTTTCGCGATTCCCACTTCGTTATAACTCCGTTTTCCGCGCGGTTTTCGCATACGTTCATAATTTTCAGAGTACTATCATATGGAAGAGATTAAAACAGTATTCATGGTGTTAAAAATTGAGTTTAAACTTGTGACACCCGGCAAATTTCGGTTCAATATTCGTACTAGCTTAAAACGTGTTTAATTTTTGAAATGCATCATTTGACTTAATTATTATAATTAAAGTTAGAAAAGCCCATTTTGTGCATTGTTTTGCAATTTGTGATTTTTGAAATTGCTTAATCGCGTAGCGGTTAAATACCTGGTAATGAACGTTGGTGACTGCCTGATAAATATTAACAGTCCAATAACTGATATAATGCTCGAAATAGCATCAAATAATATATTTTAGGTGTGTATAATTTAAAACGTAACAAAAACTAAAAGCGATGTATTTTATAAGAAAGAAATGATTTAAACCTTACAAATAATGGTTTTTAGTACAAAAATACGCGTAAAACGCACCGATTTTTGCTTAAAAATGTAAAATATGTCAAAGTTATATTTTTACAGATTACTAAGTGTATTTTTATGAAAAAATATAAGATTTAAAGTTTGGTACAAAAACTTGGAGTTTTAAACCAAAAAACAAGCAAACTATGTACCCGGAAAAGCCGAAAAAGACGATTTTCGACTCTAAAACGTAATATTTTTGTAAAATGTTTTGGATAAAAAACTTTGGACTTATTTTTAAGATGATATACTGATCTAAAAGTATTTATAAAGTAATGACAAAAATACGGGTATTGGGTTGCTTTCCGTGACCCGAAAACGTTCCCGAAAATGTTGAAATTGACATGTTTAGCTAATATTGTGATTGTATGGAAAATATATGAAATATGAGTTTTTTTATGTGACAATATGTTTAAATATATAATTTCATATGATTAATAAGTTGCTTATGAAAACGTGGTTAAATATTCCGTTAAGTGTTAACCGTTATGTTGAAAAATGCATACTAGTTAACTAGAGAAAAATGTATATTTTTCTAAGTGTTATGAACTTTAATTATGACATGAGAATAGTATATTATATTTTCCTAAGTATATGAATAATATTGGATAAGTAAAAGTGTTTGTTTTACTTGGAAAAGTTAAAGGACTAAATATGACTTTTACGTGTCATTACATGTGTGTTATATGTGTTTATGTGATTAGTAGTATGAAAGCTAGTCAAAGATATAACAAAAATAATAAGGCGTGTGTCATTATATATATAATTAATCAAGGCAAAGATCACCAACGGGTCATTAAAATTAAGGGTTGTTTTTGTAAATGAAATGTTTTCACATAAGACTAGTTAGGTTTTGGTGAACAACCTACACGGTTTTAGACTTGATATATGTGTGCATCTTTTGAACGGGTCCTTTGTGTATAGGATGTTCTTAGGTGGTGTTATTGTTGGGCTTATATGTTCTAGCTTTTGGCGTATTCACTGTGAGTTTCTCGGCCCCTTTTTAAATAATGTTTTATTTAAATATTTTCAGGGGAAAAACATGTATTTGTTTAACTTGTTTTGATATGAATTGGGAGACGAGTATTGTTGTTGACCAAAATGATGGCATGAGTTTTTGTTGTTAAAGTGACCACATGCCCTCTCATAATCATTAATTTCTCTTGGAGAGAGAAACCACAGGTTATATTGATAGATATATCGGGATTGGAATTCTGCCCCTCGTGATCAGTCGCTCTGATCGTGTTGACATGCGGGGGAATATAAATTGATTGTTGTGAGGGAACTTCGTTTCTTGGTTTGATTATGGACTCATGACTTGGTGATTCATTTGTCTCTGGGCCTAGCTAGCCCTTGACGTGTGGTCTTGTTGACGTCTCAAAGCCAAGCATATCTGTTGTGATTGAAAAGTGATTTATCTTTTGATTAAAACCCAAAAACTCACCAACTTTATGTTGACTCAGTTTTTACATGTTTTTCAGGTATAAAAGTAATGGGCATGGGAATTTGTGGAAGGATAGTTTTTGGACTACAAACTCCACATTTGGTTTATGTGTTTTCGGACCGCTTTGTTTAAAATTTTGTCTGGCTTTACTTCAAACAATCTACGCTTTATTAAGACAATATCGTATTTTATTTTCTTAATGAAAAATTATGGGATGTTGACGTATCAACATTAACACTCTTAATTACCTTTAAAATTAATGTGGATGTATGCTTTATAATTAATGGGTGCCAACTTCGCTCTAAGCACCAAATATTCGTGACTTCCGCTGCAACGATTTTTGGGGTGTGACAAAACTTTTGTTTGTAAATCCTGCTTTGTTTGTAAATCGAATCTTGGTACAGGTCAAGGGTTACGTTCTCAAACTTTTGTTTGTAAATCCTGCTTTGTTTAGGCTCCGTTTGATTCACTGATCAAGCGCGCCTACTTACTTCTTAGTATACCATGTATATCTAAGATCTTTGAATGATCTAAGGTGATAGCCCAGGAATGGAGAAAAGTTGGCAAGAAAGTCACCGAAAAGTCACCTTGTGACAAAACTAAGAATTCAACATGTAGAGGTTGTTACTTGCTATCCTTTACATATAAGTCTTCCAAAACACAACGTTCTAAGGAAGATATAATGAAGCTTGGATGATAAGAAGGCCGGGATAATAATTTTAATCGTGTTCACGAATCCTCCAAACTGTTTGATCAACTTAATTAGTGATTTAATTATATAATTTAATGTAATAACTTAAATAAATCATATGATATAATTACTTTATTTTATGATACGACGGAAAATTTCATTGATATCCCATTGGGTTCAGGTTTGAATTTGGATCGAGTATGGATCAGGGCAAATGTTACATAAGGGCCCATAATCCCCCCTTAAGAATCCCTAATCAGCCTCCACCTCTATCATTTCATCCTTTTCATTTCATCTGAGAGAGAGAGAGAGAGAGAGAGAGTAGTGAAAGAAAGTTGAAGACTTGTAGATGTTGGGATTAAAGAATCAAGAACTGATTGTTTGTGCCTTAAATCGTCAAGAAAAGAAAAGGAAATCTAGGTAAGAATCATCTCCAAAGCATCCCTTTAGATATAGATCAATTCAAGGGTTTTGGGTTTTAGAAAAAGTGAGCAAAATCATAAAAAGATCACATTTTTAAGTTTGAAATGGTATAAAAAGCATAGATTTAGTATTTTGGGTGATAGACCAAAGATTTGGACATTAAAAGGTTGGATTTTGAGTGAATAGTGAAGATTTTGAGTAAAAAGCGACCTGAAACCCCGTTATGTGAAACTATAGTTTCATCATGCGAAATTGTAGTTTTTGGTGCCAAACTGTAGTTTCGTATCCCATGCGAAACTATAGTTTTGCTGGTGTCTAGCATTTGAAGTCGTGTGTTATGAGTGTGCTTGCGAAATTAGAATAAGTCCAAACGAAAGTTAGGCATGAACCATGAGAAATTGTTGCCGAAACTGCACGTGAAATTGTTGTTTCATCAATGAAAAACTAGCTGCTAAATTAACTAAAAATGACCAAATTATATGTTAATCCTTATGCAGGCGGTATAGTGTCATTACTTAGACTTGAGGTTAATTGTCATATCAGGTGAGTTCTAGATCCCTTATTGTTATTGTTTTTAACTATTTTGGGCCGATATGCATACAAAATGACGAGATTTCAAATAATGATTTTATGACAAACTTTTATGAAAACGAAAGATTTTATAGTGCGACCCCAACCAGGGGTTACCGCCCCTTGGACCCCGCTACTTTATTGGACTTGAGACGTGTTTTTCCTAAACTGTGTTATGATATTGATGTAAATGTTTTGACTTACTTATGTGTAACCCATGAATTATATGCTTGGTATATGTTGCATTTGTTGGGTCTATTTGAAGATGTCACTTTCCAAATATAAGCGAGTGAAGATATCGAGCATCATCACGAGCAAGCACGAGTGAAGACGTTCATTAATTGTTTTTGACGTTAGAATATATGTGTAATCGTTTCGTGCTTAAATTCGCATGTGTGCTTAAGTGCACGTGTTTAGGTGAAATGTAAGGTGAATGGTATGGACTATAAATACCATCACCTAGGTCATTTGCAAAGTGAGTTGCCTGCATTTCATTCCATATCCTTTGTAACCTTCATATTGATCTAATACAAGAACCTATTCATATTATCATCATCTTCATCATGCCTTGCATTGATCTTTATGAGCATTCAAGCATCAATACGTGATCAGTGAGTTTCCGCATCACTGATTACAAACAACATCCCCAAACAATCTCAGATCTAGATCCAAGCTCGGTTCATCTTGAACTATCAATTCGTATCAGAGTTGTTGGGTGATCTTTGATTGTTGTTTTTATTGATGGAATTTTAGCTACCATTAGCTTTGATTCATGTTTGTGTAAAGAACTGCAAAGTTTGAGATCAATTGGTGAAGATTTGACTGAGTTTTTGAAGAAATTGTTCATGTTCGTCATATTCACTGTTCAAAATTTGAGATCTAGAATTTGTTGATGATATTGAGAAATTGATGAGTGAGATATGTTAGAAATAATAATCCTAAGCTTCGTTCATGATCAAACATCACTGATTTGTTGATTTCGATCCATATTTTGTCAAATTGTCTCAAAACCCACTTGTTGTGTTCTTCATCAAAAATCCGGATCTAAATGAGATTTAGCTTGTTTCAAGGTGTAAAACTTTGAAGGATTGTTAGAAACATCATTTCTAAGCTAATTCAAGTGTTGAATTGTTTAGAAACAACAAAAACTGAAGTTTCAATTTTGTGTTCATCACAATTTTGACTTTGAAAAGTCAATCTGATATGAAGATTTGAAGAATTGATTGATATTTGCCCGGAAACGTATCATAATTTGAAGAAGAATTGTAGAATTAAGTGTCTGATTAAAGGAAATTTTCCTAAGTGCTGAAACAACTAAGTTAACCCATCTGAAATGTGTTGACACGTCTCAATAGTGTCTCACACGACCAAATAGTCTTTGACACGACTAAACAGTGTCAAGATTTCACACGTTCATTCAGACGCATCACTATTCAGTCGTCCCAAGTTGGTGACCCGTCCAAATAGTTGACACGACCAAACAGTGATCTGTCCCAACAGTTTGACCCGTCCCAATAGTTGTGACCCGTCCAAACAGTTAAAAAAAATGTGTGAGCATGTTAACGTGCATGTTTCCAAAATTTCATTTTTCCAAAATTTCATTTTTCCAAAATTTCAAATTAGTCATTTTTAGCCAACATGACTTCCTAGAAGAATCATCAAAATGACTTTGAAAATTCAAAAAAAAAATGTCAACGAGCATGTTACCCGTGATCCGAGAAGAAAATAAAAGAGAAGATATCAATGAATTCATTACAGAATTCAATCACATGTTTGAAACAACATATCTTCAAGTAGCCAAAGCTAGTTATCAAAAGAGAAGAGACTTTCATGAATGTCACACCCCGACCGATGGCGGAATCATCGAGGCGGACGAAAGTGGATGATTGTTCATAGCTCATGATACTAAAATGATTAAATATTATTAAATTCAATATTCAGTTAACAAATACATCAATCAAATAAACAATTTGTCAAACATTATAAATAGCCATTTTATTAAACTAGGTCCATGAATCCTATGTGTGAAGCATCTTGAGATATTCAACTATGCTGTAACACCTGAAATCATGTGAAAAATAGTATTTGTCAGCTAACGAATTAGCTGGTGAGTACACATAGGTTTGCATACATATAGATAATGATTGAAATGATTATAATAAGTAAAATAATTCAATTCCATGTTATGTCATACTATAAACTGCAAAGTGCTTCACATAAGATAACATTGTATTATCAAACACTAAATGACTGAATAGGCTTAAAATCACACAGATCAGGCCATTAATGAATATATAACCGGTCCTCAATCACCCACTGAGCAAAAGCATGAATATAAATGGGGTGGGTTTGTCAAGCCAATAGATCTATCATTGATTAACGGCGGTTTGATTAATGATTATCATATAATGAACACATAATGCAAGTAAACGCATAACATGAATTGAATGAATTGAATATAATGAATATAATGAGTATAATAATTATAATGAGTAAAAATGAATAAACTGAATAAAAATAATAAATATAAATATGATTTATAAGTCACATGAATTCCCCCAAAAGTATAAAACGTAAAAAGGGGCTATGAAATACTCACATGATAATTAGAGGATGAATTAAATAATGAAACTTGAATAATGCACCGACACTCTCTTTAGTGATCACCTAACGAAACGAGTCCTAAGTTAGGATAAATAAACTCTAGGTGATTCGGAAATCTATGGTTCTAATAGGAATTTGGGATTTTAAATATTAATAATGATTAAATGAATATTCCATATATATAAAGATAAACTTTATATAGTAGATTAAATAAAATATAATTTATTAAATACAATAAATATTAATAAGATAAGCAAAATCTTTAAGTTAATTACCATAAAATAGTTATTGAAATATTTACCGACAATAAATTAATATATATATATATATAATATATATATATATATATATATATATATATATATATATATATATATATATATATAATAGACCTTTATAATGTTTTAAGACAAAATATATATATATATATATATATATATATATATATATATATATATATATATATAGGATTCATTAAAATAATTAAATATACGTATCTATAAATTTTACACATTTGTATCATACTTTAATAACCATTCACAAACATTTTTCTTACAAGATTTATTACCTTACACTAGTCCGAAAATAATTAAGTGATAAAAGATATAATACCAAATCATTATACAATAAGAATATTAACTAAAAACGTGTATTGAAAATAGTTTAAAAATATGTTGCAAGTCAGGTTCGAACCTCTGACCTATTTCTTGTTACAAAATACAACAACCCACTAAACCAAAATCGATTTACTGATTTTATTTCAAAACAAAATTAACTTAAATAGTTTAAATCCCTAAACCCAATTCTTATGAACCCTAATTCCAAATCTCCAAAATCGATCATCAATCTGCATATATACATCGAGCCGATCATACTACGATAATCAGTGTATAAAAACGAACACAAAGGTACCTTTAATTACTCGATTTGGTGATCAGTCGATGATGAACAGTAAGAACAGGGACGACGATGATGATGATCAAAAGATGATTGTGTGTTTTGGAAGTGAAATTGATTTGTGCAGATAGATGTAGGGTGGTTGTGCGACTGTATTGAGCTATATATATAGCACAGATTTCGACTTAATTACCGATTATGAGTTCGAGTTTGTTACGGTTAAGGATAGAGATAAAAACCACTGATTTCGAGCAATTTTTGTTAATTAGCTTAATGATCAGGTCACCAAGGATTAGATGAGAGTTTCAGATAGGTTTAATTGGATTTTTATGCTCGATATAGATGAATTCGGTTGTTGAACCCGCCGAGAGTAATGGGTTTAGTTGTTATCACCATAAAACGAGTTTGATAAGGGTGATACAAGTTCGAAACTCGTGGGTAAGAGGATAGGAACGATTTAGTTTAGTTTAATTGATAAGATTTTGGGTTTTTAGTCGCCGCCGGAGCTATGCCGGAGTTGACGCCGGAAACGGGGAGGAATTGGTGTGGGTTTGAAACATTTCATATCCAGTCCCTATAGTATTGGTAAGTTTTAGTTTAAGTTAATAAGTTTTAATTACAAGTTTTGTTAGTTACACTTTTAACCCTTCTAAGATTTAAATTTTTGTTAATCAACTTACCAACCATAAATTTATAGTTTATAACATATTGAAAACTTTATAATTCACTAGAATTTAAATCATATACGTTATAAATTTTATTATTTGATGAATAAACATATTTTAAATAATGTAAGTATGACTATCTTAATTGAATAAAATAAATGAATGATTCGTTCGCATTTTGTGATAATCTACAATTTGAAATTGACATAGAAACGACTTGGGTAGGGTTTGGATCGAATTTCATTTGGGGCAAATGTTACAATGAACACACAAAACTCGCTCTTGTGAGTCAATCAGATTCTCATGAAAATCAAGATGAAGAAGAAGAGTATGATTGGAGTGAAACCATTCAAGAATTTGAAAAGAAAGAAAAAGAATTCAGCAACTTGTCAGAAACCATTGCAAAGCAAGATGAGACAATTGCTCAATTGAATTCAGAAATAAATAGATTGATGTCTGAAAAGGAAACCGAGAAAGATGTGAACAGTTCTTATGTTGAAATGCCAATTCACGTCAGAGAAAAGATGTGCACGAAAGAGTGTTTCACACAAGTTGAACACTACAGAGTATATTCATTCAAGATTTGTGATGAACTCAAGAAGGAAGAAACCATGCACAAGAATCTGAAAAAAACAACACGAAATATCTAATCAAAGAGTCACATCTCTCGAAGAGTCACTCAAGAAAAGTGAAAGAGAAGCTACAATCATTAAGAATGAAGCTGAAAAATCAAATCAACATCTATCACGAGTGATCAACGATTTGCAAGCAGAAATTCTAAAGTTGAAGAAATTGTCTGAGATGTTCAATTCAGAGAACAACATTCTGAAAACCAAACTGCAAGAAGAACAAGAGAAGCATGCAAGTGTACAAAAAGATTACCAATTATGTGAAGATAGACTCAAATCTCTTACACAGAATGTTGATTCAATGCTTACCGAAAAGCATAATCTGAATGTGGAAATTATGGAGCTTACTGAGAAACTGAACAGATCACAATATGATCTTGTTAACATTAAAGAAGAAGTTGAACAAGCAAAGTCATTTGAACCGAAAAATGAGAGATTAGTGCTAACCGGAATTGTTGGATCACTATCTTCTCAAGTAGAAGAAGAAAAGACAAAAGAGGTTCAGTCAAAGAAGAAGAAGAAGGTTAGAAGAAAGAAAAGCAAAGCCAAGAAGAACAAGACAAAGGCCACTTCATCTGATTCTACACCACAGACACCTTCTACTTCAAAGTCTCAAGATTCTGAATCCCCGAGCGATTCAAACAGTAACATCTACTGTTTAATCTGTGACTCTGAAACTCATCATATTTAAGATTGTATCTACAGTCAAGGTGTCTTTCCATATGGTTCAAAAGCAAACATGTTCAAGACTCCAACTTCTTCAATCAAGCTTCAACAAGATCCAGAGGTCAAAGTTCCTCATAAACAAAAAGGTTCAACTGCAAAGGCTTCTCAAAAGCAAAGAAAGAAGTCTCCCTTCAAGGCTCATCAAAAGTACTGCGAGATATGTGAGATGTACAATCACACGACAACGGAATGCTGCTACAACAAGTACTGCACCAACTGTCAGAAGTACAACCACGACACAATGGAATGTTACTAAAATAAGTACTGTTCCTTCTGCGACATGGTAAATCACAACACATCTGAGTGCTACTACAAGCCTAGAAGGTCAGTCCAAAGAAGTTCATCACGTGCATACCCTTCCAGGTATTTTTCTAACTTTAAAAGATCTCATCATAGACATTCTTTTGATGAAAATCAACATGTCAATGATTCATGGACACCAAAGTTTGTCAGAAATAAAAAGGAAAATCATGATTTAAATGATAAAATGATTCCAATAGTGAATCAATCTTTGAATAAGAAATATAGTCAACAAAACCTGTTTTTAAAAGGAATTCATAATCTGTTTGAAAATGACTATAATTACTCTTTTGACAAACAATCCATGAAAGAAGATGAATGTACAAATTACATTGTATCATCAAAATCACCAACTGAAGGTATTCCTTGCACTTATGAGAATATCTCTTATGTTGATGAATTTGGACGACTCAAAACCGAAATGGTTTGGGTCATTACCTCTAACTAACGTGTTAGTGTGTTAGGGACAGTTATGGAGGCCGGTCAAACAAAGAAAAGAAGACCGTGGCTGATCCCTTATCATGACAAGATACCGAATCTTGTTCATGATGCTTTCGATGCAACTGGCATCAAATGGAGTTGGAAACAAAAAGGAATCATTGCAGGATTTAAAAAAACATTTTCAAAAATCAAACAATGATGGCAGTGCAAGAAAAAACCGATGTTTCATTTCGTGTATTTAGATTAAGTATATTGCATGCACTCTTCATACCTTGATAACATATCTGTCATTTTCTTTTTATTAAACTTTCAATTTTCGTAGAAATTTAAAGTTTAGGGGGAGAAAACCATTGAAATTAAAAAAAAAAATGATAAAACCAGAAAAATCCAAAAATATGTTGAATCTACTTGCACGTACATGAGAAATGATAGTACACTAGAGTTATTCAACACATCATTTTAAACAATAAAGACTGAAGCGTGAAAATTGATGTGTGAGACAGCTCAGACAAGTATAATGAACAAGTACATTCCATGATGATTTAACAAAATTCTAATGAGTTTTTGTGGTTGAAACATATCAAGTGCATATGTATTGTCTATACAAATCTAATTGATATCTTGTGAAGCATCCAATATACATCGGGTAACGATGCAATCTATTCAGTGTGATGAACCGCATCTGTGAGCTTCTTTGTTGTGGTACCAAAGACCTGAAGTCTTACGTGAAGTCTCTTTTGAGCTTCAAGGTGCAGCAAAAGATTCCAAAATGGAACAGAAAAGAGTCCCAAAGATGGACCATCACCAAAAATTCCAAAATGGAATTAAGAAGATTCCCAAAGGGAACATAAGCAAAAGATAATTCCAAAAAGGAATTACAAAAGAAGTCCCAAAGTGGACCAAATCCAAATAGATAAGAACCCTATTCCACACTGAGTATGATTGTAAGTGACCTGACGTGTTGAATTGTTCTCGGGATATTTAGATGAAGTGTATAACTTTCTAATGTGCAAGGTATGGTCACTCAAAACTTATTCCTAATCAAGCTAATTGATCATCAAGAATAGAAAAAGTAAGTGCGTCACTTCGAGCTAATTGATTTGTTCAACAATTCATCACTCAATTACTTCACAATTCAAATGTCTATTCTCAAAACTATAAAACATGTGTTGGATAAATTGTTGGTATGATCTCTTTGTAGGTTAAAGATTCATAAATGTAAAGAGAAAATTCCAAAAATATTAAAAACATTTTAAAATTTAAAAACACAAAAAATATTATCATTTTAATCTTTTTCTTTTGTTTTGGCTGTTTAACATGTGTTATTGATGTAGTGTTCATCAAGCAATATCTCATCCGATTGAGAACTTAATCTTTACATTGATGATAAATGCACCTTATTGCCTTAGTTTTAATGTTTTTCTTTGAGTTGCAGGAACTGTTTCCATTGCAGAACAAGCTTCCACGCGACATGAAGATGTTCCTGTTCACGCGTGATTCTAGACCAAAATCTCCAAGTCAGATTGCTGAGTGTTAAGAATCCTCTTCTTAATATCTCCTACACAGACCCCGTTAACCTCTAAAGCAAAAGTTGAGGGGGAGTATTCTAAGTCAAAAAAGTCTTCGCATTCTACTTCAACTGTTAAAGAAGATCCCGTTGCTGATATATAGATTCACTGGAATCTACTCTCTGCTTATTCTTTCCATTGCCTCTAATGTTACACAAAAGGGATTGAAGAATGCAGATTGCTTGTTGAAATAGAGTTTTGACAATATCATCGTAGGGGGAGTACTGTTGGGTCCTCTTGAAGATAATGCATACCAAAACTTTATGTTACTCTCTATACTCGCCACATGAAGATTTAAGCTGATATGTCAGATTTGTAAAGTGTCATCTTAGGGGGAGTACTATTGGGTCTATTTGAAGATGTCACTTTCCAAATATAAGCGAGTGAAGATTTCGAGCATCATCACGAGCAAGCACGAGTGAAGACGTTCATTAATTGTATTTGACGTTAGAATATATGTGTAATCGTTTCGTTCTTAAATGCACATTTGTGCTTAAGTGCACGTGTTTAGGTGAAATGTAAGGTGAATGGTATGGACTATAAATACCATCATCTAGGTCATTTGCAAAGTGAGTTGCCTGCATTTCATTCCATATCCTTTGTAACCTTCATATTGATCTAATACAAGAACCTATTCATATTATCATCATCTTCATCATACCTTGCATTGATCTTCATGAGCATTCAAGCATCAATACGTGATCAGTGAGTTTCTGCATCACTGATTACAAACAACATCCTCAAACAATCTCAGATCTAGATCCAAGCTAGGTTCATCTCGAACTATCAGCATTATATTATGTATGACATAAAATACAATAGAGAAACTAAAGAATACTAAATGGGCCCTTAAAGAAAAAAAGGAAAGACTTGCAAGGTATATGGTGTTGCTTTGTGCATCTAAGACATACGCGTAAGTTTATCCAGCTACAGGGCATTGCCTTTGTGCATTTAAGACCTACCCTTGGGATGGACCCACCAGAGGTTATTGCCTTGGGCATAGCTAAAATGTGCTTTGCCGAGGGCAATGCTATGAAATTGATGGTAAATACGAGTTATGTGACATCTGCCCCAAACCCGAACCCGAATGCTTGACTCAAACCCAAATCCATTTGTTTTTTGGTTTATTCGTATTTAAATTAATCAAATTGTAACACTTCAATTATTAATATAGATACATATTTCGAATTTTCATGTTTTCCTGTCATCAATAAAGCGATTGAAAGTATTATTCATGAATTATTAGTTTTACTTATTTAAGTACTATTTATAATGATTAATTCCAAGAATATATAAATTGTAATTTGTAAAAGATATTTTTATAAATAATATAAAATTTATTACTATTAAGCCTAAAAACGAGCATCCATTATAAGAAACAATGTAAATATATAAAAACATTAAAGTCACAAGTTAACATGGTTAAGTTAGTTAAAATAATGATTTAGTTAACTTTAGGCTAAAAATGCCATTTTTTAAACTTACATCAAAGTTTTAATTCAAGATTAAAAACAATCCAAACTTCAGGGGCAAAACTGAAACATTTTAAATCCAATATCCCCCCTTCGAAGACCTGTTTTTCTGGCCACAAGTCCGGAGAACCTCCGACGACCTCTAAAACACCATTTTAGCCACTTTTTAAACCAATTCAAGTGCGGTAAAATTGTCCTCTACCAGATTCGAACCTATAACGCAACTTTAATCATAAAATAATCAATTAGTTCATTGTTTTTATTGAAATCTATTTATTGAAATCTATAACAGTTTGGTTTGAAAACAAAATAAACTCAATTGACCCAATTCATCAAATCGTCCGTTTTAATCAAAACAAATCAATCAAAATTGCTCATATCATTGAATTGAAACTAACTACAATGTTCAATTGAATTATTATCTCGTAAATGATCATCAATTAAACCCATTTAATCTCAGAACGAAACCGAACTCAAAACACTGTTTCCAAATCAAATTAATCTCATTGAATCTCGGTAAAACACTCATACGAACTCGTTTTCCATCCCTGCTATATCAGTTTCAACCAAAAATCGCAAGAACTAAGTATTTGATTCATCTATTGTTCGAACCTGCAATGTACCAATCAAGCATCCAAACATTGTTATTCTCTGCAATTGTTTGGAGCTTTTATTTAACGCATCATCAAGATCAATTCTGGAGATTAAATTGAATCTTAACAGCTTCTAACTATCAATTTGATTCTCAAGCCGTCGCTTATTGTTCTTTATTTTTCTTTGACCCAATTCGTCATCAATCAAGTAAGTTATTCACGATAAAATGCTCATTAACATGTATTGATCTAAATCCCTCTATCAATTTTACATTTCATTGATTCAATTGGATTTAATTTTGGAATTAAAGTTTGATGTTCTTGGTGAAATGGAGGATTTTTATTTGAAATAAGATAAAAACCTATTTAATTCTATTTTCAATCAAATTGGAAACATATAGTAGCTGGATAAGTTGTTTGTATGTGAACCAGGAGACCCGAGGTTCTAAACCATTAAAAACCATTTTTTTATTATTTTATTTATATTTTTACATATTTTAGCTAATTACCATGATCTACATAGTAATCTTTATAACATACTAGGTTTAATACCCGTGTGTTACACACGGGTTAAATAGTAATATTTATAAAGAAATTATAATCATTATATTTAACAATTTGTAAATATATAACATTTAAGGAGTTGGCTCCATCAACTTGCATGGTGAAAAATTTAGCTAAATTTTACCTCCCAAACTTCCTATTATAGAAAAAAAAAATCCCTCCAAAAATTGCCCCCTAAAAGTTTGATTTATTAGATAGATATATTGTAATATGTCAAAAATATTATAAATTGTATAAAACCATGATTTTGTATAAATCAAAGTTTATAAATTTAACTTTTAAAAATACTTTTATATATTTTAAATATACTATAATGTATTTTAGTACTTTTAAAATATATAAAGGTAAGAAGAGTTTTATAAATAATAACTTATAAATATAACTTTTGAACAAGATATTTAATTTAAAGATGTTAAATATTTTAAAGTATTATTAGTGTATATAAATCTATATTCGTTGCCAAATAAATAATTAGATAAATACATTATTTGAGCTTATTATGCTTATTATAAAAATCATTTTTATTATTATTACTATTAATTTTTGACGTCAAGTGTAAATCAATTAATATATTTCTAAGCATTTACCGAAAACCCCCCAAATCCCAATTTGAAAACACCAGAATCCCGAATTACCTGAGATTCTTAATTTTCTATTCTACTTTTCTATACTATACATGTTGGTCAATATTGCTAAGTTAAGATTGTTTATTTACTTAGTGATTCTGATATTTGGACATTCCTCGATTCTATCTAGTCGGTTTTTTATTTTATTTCGTGCTTCTAATTCAAGGTGAGTAAATTTACTACCATTTTTTTACTTTTACGTTTTGGGGCCAAAATATGCTATTATCATACCACTCTTTTCTATTTTATTTTATTTCCAAAAGAGATCATACAAATGTGTTAGTCTTGTCTACAGCTTGATGCAACCTTTTATGGTAGTGTAAAGTAGTATTATTGCTTTGTAAACCCACTAGTACAATGTTAGCGCTAATGTTTTGACAAACCTACCTTGTTATACAACATCGATAAGTGATTTAAACCCGAACATTCTATTCTATGTTACTAGATGATATGCTATGATGCTTGTTGGTATGCCATGTACCAAGTTGCAAAATAAAAATTAATAACTTATTTATCAAGATGGTTAAATGAAGGTTATATCAAAGTTATCAGTAATTGAAATCATGGGTGGTTCCTCATGATAAGTTGCTAAAAATATCTTGTGGGTTTCTAAATGTTGGTTTTCTACGCTACTATAGGGGTCATGGTAGGGTAATACATATGAAATTGCTATAAATATAAGATTGTTCAACATATTTATGATGATCTTGGATTTCTATACTATTTATATTACTTGTGGTTTACTCACTAGTTATTTATAGCTAACTTCATTTTACGCATATTTCATATGGTGTGTGATGATTATTTATTACTATTTTCCAAGACATAGGGACGCTTCGGGCCTAGAATTAATATACATCAAATTGCTGTATTTGTTGGGCTTTATTTATGACTTTTATCAGTTTCATTTAGACTATGTTCCAAACTTAAGATATAATACTAGGGGTGTTCATTGGTTCGGTTAACGATTTATTCGATTTATACGGATCGGTTTATTCGGATTTGAAATTTTCAGACACATATCCGTATCCGAACCGATCCGAATTAATCATTTTGCTAACCGAACCGAATCTTATCCGAATTCATTTCGGATCGGATTCGGATATAACTGAAATTATCCGAATAAACCGAATCTATCCGAAAAGTTTTTTTTTGCCACTTTCAACCTCTTGTGTTATCTTATGAATGCAAAGAAAAATTAAAACTGCAACATAATTCCTTAAACACTATCTAAAACCAAAACGGAGCGTACATATACGACAAATACAACATAAAGCGTACGAACCCGAAAGTAGAAAACTAGTCTAGAACACAAATACAAATACAAAAATACAAAACCACTTGATAGAAAATAGTCTAAACAAGATCTATGTGTTTCTATAGTGAGCAAATGGGCTAATTTTTAGTGGGATGAAAACATAAGGTATGTGCATAAGGGATTAATTGTATAGTAGGCTAACTCTTATTCGATTTAAATGGATATCCGAATAAACCGAATTCATAAAATTTTGACGTCCGAATCCGAACCGAAAATCTGAATAAGGAATTCGGATACGGTAATATCCGAACCGAATATCCGAATAAGAATTCGGATCGGTTAGTTTCGGTTTTAGATACAATTCGGATTTCGGTTTTATTCGGATTACGGTTTTTTTGAACACCCCTATATAATACTATTAGACATTAATAAATGGTGTACCATATGCTTTGTTACTATTAATATCCATATCCATGACCGACGCGGTGTTTCTGCCATCGGATAGGGTGTCACAGTTTGGTATCAGAGCCATGGTTATAGGGAACCAGGACATGATTTTAGAAAACACACCGACCTAGACTATAACCAAAGAGTCCTTAGTGCACATATCTTCTACTTAGAAAAACTCTTCTAAAAGTTATTCCTCCTACAAACCTTTCTATACATTTTTCCTAATCTCATTTCTAATTCGATTTCGCGAAGGATCTATAAGAGACTTGTCTACGTGATTAGGATCTTTCTCCTTGTAGAATCTCGTCAAAGTCTTAAGTAAGTTTAAACGTGGGAAACGTGTGCAATCTGGAATGTGGAACGCCTGTATTACGGACATCCTGTCTAAGGCTAGCATTTCGTATAAATCCCTTAAAAGGACCTGCATGCTTACCTAGGGATCGACAAGATGGGTGTGTCCCTATTAGGCTAAAGCATGCTTCCTCGATACATTAAAACAGGCTTAACACTTTGATATATATGTCATAAGTGTCCAAAACCAAGACACATTCTTAAGCATTCAAATTCTATCTACTTTTTCAATGATTCTATGTTTATCATTTTCTATGATTTGCAATTATTTCCATGTGTTTCCTATACTACTCTAAATGTTAGCAATGGTTCCAAGTTGATTTATTCATATTTATATGATTTCTAAGTGAAAACTTTGCTATAATTTCTCAAAATCCCATGTTATTGAACGTTACATCATATCACGTGTTTATATGCTATATTATTACTTATGTGGTATACTTACTTGTGTATTCATTTAGCACAATTACATCACTGTAAATCAAATGCCACAAGTCAAAACTAAGGCGTTCTGCCTAACCTCAATCGAATTATCAAAATTTCAAATCGAATATTTTGTTTATGGTTTCTGTATTCTCGTCAAAGTCTAAGTCCTGTAACTGAACACGTACGATACTAGAAGGGTGGGTACCTGTACTTTGGGGTGCTTTATCTAAGGCAAGTATTCGTATAAATCTATACCTATTGTTGGATCAACTACTTACCTAGGAACCCTGAGCGTCCGCTTATGGGTAGTCACGTCTTCATAACAGTTAATGGACTTACTACTTTGATAAGTCAATGCATTCGGTTGGTTTGTGAATCGAATGTTTGCACTCAAAGTATCTCAACTTGATTTCAATACAGAAATGATGTCGAAACCACTCGTCTAATCATGAGATCCTTGTCCAATTTTTTTTTATTTATCATTAAACTATAAATTCATCAAACTATTAACTCAGCATCAAAACATGTACTCGTTAATCAAATTTGTTATGCTATTCGTAAACTTATTATCCAAATCACAATGTCAATTCATTACACGACCATTCCTAAACTCGTTGAATTATAATGTTTCACCTGTACATATGGCCACTAATGGAATTCTATACATCTACTTTTTCATAAACTCATCGAAACCCAACGTGTCTTATTTATAAATTCTCTACCTAAAACACAATGTTTTATCAAACAACAATTTTTGTAAAACTACCAACTAATAGTTAATTCCGTTAAAAATGATTTCCTTATTCTCTATAACATTTTGGTTTTAGTAGTTTGCAAGATTAGAAATTTTCGTGACAAATGGCTTAATAAAAAGGGATTGGTTATTCTTGAAACATAGTGTTAGGTGCATATTTAGGAATTATTTAGCATGCATTTAGCGTTTTTATTTATCATATTTCATGCATTTGACCATTTCTAATAAAAACATTTTGTAAATATCAGTTTTGGAGGAATAGAATCTACTTCGGTTTGTTTTGGTTAATTTATAGGTGTGGAGCGGTCGTGAGAAGTGACAAAAGACTTGCACACGTATTAGAAGGATCATGATTACTAAATGCTTGGAGCTTGAAGAGAATTTTTGTAACATACACTTTAGACGGCCGTGTAGAATTTATACATGGATTTCAGATAGCCGTTCGAAGCTGCTGTTTGAAATTTAATAATTTCTATAACTTTAGAAATGGTTATTATTATTCTAATATCTAGAAAAATTGGGCTGGAGCTAAAACATAACATAAAACATCCTTGGACCTTTCAATTAAAAGAAGAAAAGAAATAAAAAAGAAAAGAAAGATGGGATCGTGGTTTTGGACGATTATTGGAGAAACAAATAGGTGGCATCTTGTTAATTGAAGGAGGAGCTCTTTCTCTGGAGAACTGAGGGATGCACGTAGGAGCAGCAAGAAAACATATGAAAGTTATTTGGATGATTTGATTTAATTTTGTTGTAACATCAATCTTCCTTTTTTATTAGTAAGTTTTTATTTTTATGCTTTGTTTGTTCGTTTTATTTGAGCTAACCGTCATGTTTGGTTAGAGATCTATTAGTTTTGACATTTGGGTATTATTTTCTATGTTTTGATTCGTACTCTTATGTTAAACTATTGTCGATTTGCTTATTGAATGTCTTTATTTGAGTAATTTCTTGGCCTTAGAAATCGGGTTTCAATCCGTTGTCAAATTAGAATGTAATAAATTTGATCAGCTTGTTAATTTTTCTAATAAAGTTCATAAGCGTACGAATCAAAACATAGAAAATAATACCCAATTTAATTATAGAGGTTATTCAATGTGATTGAACATTCCGAACGGCGTGAATGTTTAATTATAATTGGTAATTTTATCATTGCAACTCAGATGTTAAGATCCGAACGGCCTGAGCTTAGGGTAGCGAGTTGGCTCTAATCAATGAACGACGTTTGGTTAGACATTAGATGAAGGGGACGTCTGAACGGCGTGACATCTAGTATTGATACGAGTCATTTATTAAAAGGATCATTGCACTTCAATCGTTGATGATCATAGGCCGAATCAAATAACCCTTGTGTTGAAACTATGTCATAAAACTTGAATTTTTCTTGAAACTATTTTCTTTCACAATCATATTTCCAAAGTCTAGTTTAATATACTTTGTTTTTTTAATATATAGTTATAATCAAAAGACCCCATTTTCTATAATCATACTTGTGCTTAATTGTTTTTGGTATAAAATATGTTAACACGTATCTCCGAGAACACGGACCTTACTTTTGCTATACTAGTAGGTTCACTTTATTATATTATTTGGTGGAGTCGACATCCATCACTTAGACTGTGACATTTACTCTTTTTTTTCAAATCAATTTCTCATACCTATGGTAGAGATTAAAACTTCCAACTTCTCATAAACTTATTAATTAATTATTTTATTTTTATCTTTTTTAATACCGCATCATAGACAAACAATATCACATCTCATAACCATGTTTACCTCTATCATCTATACATCTGGTTTACCTAAAGTTGTTTTACATATGAACTCAAATGTCTTAAAATAATGAATCCATTAGGAATTGAATGATCTATGCATTTGAACTATAAATTGGAATAATTACATAATCAAACTTCATGAAATTGATCTTTCTGTAATCCTAATAAACTTGATTATTAAATGCACACCATCACCTAATGCTTATGAACTTGGAAATATCATGAACATTTGATATCTACATCCTACACACATGAAGTTGGTTTTCATAAACATAAGTTGTTACAATTTTGGTACTTGAACTTGGTTATCCATAAATGTGATCTATGAGCCTAATTACCTACGAACTTGACTATCTATATCTGTGAACAAAAATATTCATATGAGCAATGACTACCTAATAAACTTAATTCTCCAGAATCATCAATTTATTTATCATCTTAAACTATACTTCACAAGAACTAATTACTGTTGAGCATGAAATTGGAACCTATTTGCCTCATCACCTTGACTTAGAAACTTTTGTGTACCTTTGACCTGTGCATGATCGAATGAACTGTGTGGTTGATGTGCTAAAACGGTCTATAAAAATTAATAAACAAAACCTAATTTAGACACTCTAATTTAATCCTAATTTATCCTAAACTACACCACACTAGGCAAGTAAACTTGACGTGAGATAATATAGTTAACGGTAGACCAGGTATCGGACCCCAGAGACACAAATGGATAACGAAATTAACTAAGAAAATGATTTGTTTGAAAAGATTTAAACTTTATTGGAAAACTATTAAATTAAATGAAAATTAAATTTAAAAGGCATAACTAAAGTTAACAAAATGAAAGCTTTAAAGACTTGATTCAAATTTGAGAAAAAAACGTTAACTAGGTTGTTACTTATGATTGACAACTATTGATTCAACGTTAGATTTGGTTGTTGAAACGAAACTAGGATCATGAAATACTAACTCTAAGGACATCCAAAAGATCCTAGACCATTATCTGGGAGTGACCTTTTGGTTATCCAAAGCGTTGGTTAACCTCAGTAGTTAGTTAAATTACCTCTCAGTTCCTTTAACACTAATTAAATACCCTATGCTCGGCTCCCCTCTCAGTTTCACCGCTCCATTATATCCTAAGATACAAGGGGTGGTTCTATGTTTAGTTCTATGACTCAAATGCACAAGTTCAATTTGTTATTAGAAAAGTTCCTCTTGTACCTTTTTTCTAACGACTTAGTAAACTAGACACGCCGACTAATCCTCACTTCTCGGGTCTTGAATTTGATAGGACAAATGAATCTATTGAAATCCAAGTTAACTTCCTATGGTTCCTACGTCTAGACAACCATTCAACATACGTAAACAAAAGTTAACGATTTTGATACGTAACCATACACAAAAGACATTTGCAAAGCTACATAAGGGCAATTAAACAAGTCAACATAATTTACTCATTCATACAAACACACCATAGAACATAAAAATTGAACCTTTTATAAAATTACCAAAATTCGTTTCGTTAAACAACCAAGATCCAAACTTTTTATCAAATAATCATCACCAATAACCAACAACCTAGGTAACTAACGAGTTTAGCTCATAATTAAACTTGAAAACAGAAAACAATCAAAGTTCAGCATGGTCATGTATAGTTAAAGCAAAGAACTTGAAAGAAAAGCATGTAAATTACAAACGGGTCGGATTGAAACTACCCAATTTCGACTTCCAAACCTCAAATCCTTGCTCCTACTTTGAAACCCTCGCCCAAAATCGTCCTTAGAAGCTCCCAAAAAATGTATATCAGCCACCCTCCACCTTTTCTTCTTTTAAAAATCGTTCAACTAGGGCAAAAATCGACCAACAACAATAACTCGCCTAGGTGGCGGCACCATGTCGTGTAGGAAACCAGGTGGCGGTACCGCCACCTACCCATTTTAACAGAAACTCTTGCCATTTTTCGTTCTTTGATCGTTGCTTCTTCGATTCTCTATCCGTCTTTCATTCATCGATGTTTTCACCTAAAAAACATTCAAAACTAAGTGCCAAGCTTGTTATAAAAACATTTAAACAAAACTAAACTAAAAACAACTACAACTGACTCAAATGAAAAAAAAACAAGTTAAAACTTAAACAAAACTAGATGTGTTTTGCAACACATTAAACATCCCCATACTTGACACTTTTTCGTCCTCAAAAAATCTGCAATGGAATCATAACTAAGACATTGGGTCAACAAATAATATTGGTTATCTTATTAAAGTATAATCACGTATTCAACAAGCGATTGCCGGTATTCTTATCCAGTTAAACCCAACCGCCGACTATTCAAGTCTCAATTAAATCAGGCATTTGAGTTCAGCTTCAAGATGATAGCTCTTGCCAAGTTATTTGTTTCCTTAGATTTTTCAGAATAGTCTAAAGGTCTCACACTCAGTAATCATAGATTCACCTACCTCAACTCATGTACTTCAAAGCAAAATTCTAGCCTAACCGTATGAATGTTAAAATATCAATTTACAGATAAATTGAATGGAATGATGGTCTGGTCAAATTTCGAGTATGTTTAATTAATGAGTGAGTTCATTGGCTTCTTTTGATCCAGATTTATCAGTATGTTGAACTTTGCTCTTAATGTGATTTATTTCATCCTCATCCATATGTTTCATTGGATTGTTGGAATTTGTCCAATTTATACAGTGAATGCTCTTGATAATATACATGTGTAGTGGATTGATGGAGCGCCACTAAAACCGACATTTACCGAGTAAACTAGATAATAATGTGGTAGTAAGTAAATTAACATTTTAAAACTCATACGGTTAAACGCTAAAACCTAACTTTTTCAACACTTGTCTCTTCAAGTTTCAACATTTTCCAAAGATGAGAACCCACAAAACCATAATTATCTAAGTATATTTAAGACAATTATGAAACCTTTATAGCCGGTTGGGCCTACCAACACATCCCAAATTAAATACGTTTTTTACTCATTTATCATGTCGTACTTATAGTAATTTGAAAACCCAAAACTTAGCGTTTACTCATCATTTCCCATTTAACGCAGGAAATTCTAAGACATTTTTCAAGCTTTTTCGATTTTCTTTTTCGTTTTTTTATGACTCAACACGACACACACTAAACAAATAATATTTCTCATCCCCACACTTAAAACACACATTGTCCTCAATGTGGCTTGAGAAATAACCTAAAGGGCACAAATTAAAAAGAACCTAACAAAACAAAAGAAAAGAAAACATAAAAATAACTCAAGATAAAAGAATGTAATTAGAACAAACTCGCCTGGTTTATGAAGATATCTTCAAGTAATTTCATCTCCGATTTAAAGCTTCCATCCGAACTATGTTCCCCCACAATTTTCTTCAACAACAATTACAAAATAGAAATCTCTCATGCTCAAATACATCATTCAGTCATCCAACTATTTAGCAGCAAGTGGTAACACAAAATAAAACTAGAACTTACAAAATAAACAAACAGTGTCCCGTCAAGTGTTCCACAACGATAAGTTAAATTACAGAACCAATAGAGAAATGAAACAAAATAAGAAAAATAAAACAAAATAAAATAAAGTAAAATAAAATAAAAGAGAAAGAAAACATAACCGGTTCTGCAACTTCATACTTCCTTTTAGCCACCACCACTTTGCTACTCATCCGGATCCATGTAATACGGAGGTATCAGTATCCCCATCTGTTGCATCATCGCCTTCATTACACGCCGGTTCTTCTTCTCATTTAGGGCTGTTATCGAGCCGAGCCGAGCTGAGCTAGGCTGGGCTCGAGCTCGAGCTTGATTCTAAACAAGCCAGCTCGGCTCGGATCGTTTTTCTTATCAAGCTAAAAAGTCGAGCTCGAGCTCGGCTCGTTAAAAGTTCAGGCCAGCTCGAGCCCAATCGAGCCAGCTTGTTAATTTTTTTTAATTTTTAATTTTCAATTTTTTTAATTATAAAAAAACATAAGAAACCAACATACTTATATGTATTATTTATGTTTTTATTTCATATTGTTATATGTGTTGAATTAATTAAACTAAATGTTTTTACATTTTAACCACTTCCCACATATTTTTTAAACTTAATACACTTTACGAAAACCAATATATATATATAAAAGGTATATTTCGAACTGGCTTGCGAGCTCATGAGCCGAGCCAGGCCTAGCTCGAGCTCGACTTGAACTAATTCGAGCCGAGCCGAGCCAGCTCGTTTACAACCGAGCTTTTTCGAGCCGAGCTTTTCTCGAGCTTTTTTCGAGCGAGCTTCGAGCAAGCCTCAAGCCAAGAGCTTTTTGAACACCCCTACTCTCATTCGACTCATATCCTTGGAAACGTTGGTCCACATGCTGGTTAATCTGTTGACCCATATTTGCAAATCCCTGATAAAGTCGCTTCTTCATATCCGAAAAACCTTGGTCTATGTGCTGACCCATGGTTGTAAATCGCTGATCGATCAAAGAAAATCCATTGGCTATTCTTTGTTGAAGCATGTCCATGGTGACCACACTAGGCATCTGAACACGGGGGATGAAATTCGGTTTGGTTTCACGAACCAGTGATAGCTTCTTCTCCTACTCGATGATCCTGCTGAACTAGACGCACCCGCGTCTCCTCCTTCCTCATTATCATACCTCAACATTGGTGGATCAGTCGATATTAGAATTCTTGCTTTAAATAAATCATCTAAGCTGAGCCACCCCGCCCTAGGTCCCTATGTCAAGAATCTTTCAGGAAAGCGAGCGAAAGCACCAACATGCCTCGCTATCCTGGTAATTTTAGGGACCTAGGTCCAACCTAGCGTTTCTACCCCCACGACAAGGATGCTATGCAGACAAACAAAACACACAGGCAAAATTTACAAAATCATATGGTATAAACCAAATATATCTTGCATGTTACACTTATCTGCGCCTTTACCTCAACCGATAAGTGTGGATGCCAAGATTTGGTGAAGGTACCTTAAACAGGGATCACAGATGTTTCATGCCTGACAATCTGTGTCGTAATCCCCGGATCCAACTTGAGTCCACATAGTTTTTATCTGCCCCTCACCTAAGCTTCCCACATATGCTTTCCTGTGAAAGCCCCGAATGGCATGCGTAAACTCAACACTTAAAATCTCCTCTGGATGTAAAATCCCAATACCACCCCAAGTTCTGGCACACTCATACAGAAAACTTGACCCCTCAAAGAAAATGATACTGCGTGACTGTTGTCATAATCTTTGGGTGAGTACTGAAACGTGCACAGAAAATGATAGCGGGGAAATTTGAGTAGTACTACCGGGTTGCGACGGCACCCCACCCTTGACTGGGCGTCATGTGGTGCAAATTGTCCTTAAAGGTTATGGGTCATCCTGGTTAGATGGCGACAAGGCAAAAGTAACGTTTAGCTTTCATCTCGACGTGTTGACAAGCAATAAGCATTCGGTCTTGCAAACCGCCTAATAAAATGAAATATATATTATTTTTGGTTTATCCGTATTATGAACGGTATCTTTTATTTATAAGCAAATCTCATTGAACTCACCAACATTATGTGTTGACCGTTTTAGTATGTTTTTCTCAGGTAATTAAGGAGCACGAGCACGAGTAGGACATGCATGCATTGGTCCGTCCTTTGGACTATTTCAAAAACTACATTTAATCCTTATATTATTTTATTGACTTGGTTTGTTATTTTGTGCGCGGGATTTTTGCGTACTGGATTTATTTTATGCTTCCGCTAAACGTTGGTTTTAATATTTAAACTCTGAACTTTACTTTATTTATAAAATTAAATATTTCGTTAAACGTTGAGTCAGTGTTAACTGTAACTAATGGCTTGAGATCCTGGTATGTCACACGCCTAACGGATACCCCGTTTGTGGAAAAATTGAGGGTGTGACAGATTGGTATCAGAGCCGTAAGTTATAGGGAACTAGCATTTGCATCTAGACTATAACTAGGCATTGCATTAGTTACACTCACACTGCACAGTAGAATCATAGTTAGAAACTAGACTTTGGTTGCCTGTACGTGTTACATTTTACGTGCTTGTCTGTTATAGGAGCTTTGTAGTCTAAGAATCCTTATACCAAATATTGTGTCCTTATCCCAAACATGAATTTGAATTTCCTGCCTAAATCCAATTTTTCTTCGCACGATGTGACTGAGTCTTCTTCTCGAGGCGCAAAGAAGCCAAGATGTGAGACTGACGACTGCAAACGTTTTGGACACGTTTGAGGCTGTCTCTCCTAGATTTCGTGAAGTGGAGCATAAGTTATTCAGCAGTTCATTTCTTCTTGTTAGAATGCGTTAAATCTTGTAAACCCAGAAAACTGATTTTATTCAGATATTTTTTTTCTCACTCTGTTGAACGAGTGGTGACAATAAAAGCGCGTTAAGTATTGAACACTCTAATCATAAGGACTAAGACGTTGAAGTTATCCGTAGTGATTTTCTTTCGTGAAGTATTTTGTTCTATTCTTTTAAACCTTCTCCATATTGTCACACTTATCTTATTTCATCAAGTTGGTGCTTGTTGCTATCGTGAAAGCTATGGGCTCGAAGAGGCACCTCGTAAAGATGAGTACTGATGGTATTCTCATATTACACAAGGCTACGTTTGAATACTAACACAAACACAACCTACAGTTTGTAAATAAGCAAGTATTATAGAAATACCATACCTCTCTTATACATCCTATATCCAGAATAATGTAACTTATCTTATAAACAAGCACAAAAAGATAAGCACGATAAAACCTAAGATTAAAGCCCACGATGGGAGATAAACTAGGGTGATTGTGTAAGGTAAATTGACGATTAAGGGTGCGCAACGTAATGGTGAATTTATAGGTACACGATGATCCTGGCAAAACCTGTCATGTGGGTTACAACCAAAGACCAAAAAGTGAAGAACCCATCAACACAGATTCACCATCGGAATATGTTTCCATCTTAGGACAACTACTACCCCTACACACGGTTGAGTCAATTTAACGATCTCTGAACAACTCAAATAACGACTCTTCTTAAATATAGACTCTTTAGATAAGTCTCGATCCTTGAAAATCTGAATAACAACTTGAAGCTCCATGATCAAAAATTTCTGAAACATTCTAGATACAAATCATTGTTTAGAAATTTTAAGAAAGGACCCCAAAGAAACTTTTGAATCTCTTCAAACCCGCAATACAGTAAGCCAGTTGAAATCCTGCAAATGATTTCTCCAGTTGGTTTAAATCTAATAAAGTGGCACCTAATGTAAAACAAATAAAATCATTCTTAGCTATTAAAGTAACAACGTTTAAAACCAAAGGTACGATTTAATTTTCGGGACGAAAATTCTTTTAACAAGGGGATGATGTGACAACCTGAATATTTTTCGTTTCTTTTGTTTCATATCGTTGCAGACAACCAATGACGCGACGTAATTTTCGGGACGAAAATTCATTTAACATGGGAATGATGTGACACCCCGTGATTTCATGTTAACACCGTTACCTAATCTCAAATTATTTTGTACGTTTTATACAAGTTTAGGGTCAGTTTGTAAATAATTAAACTAGTTATTAAAGTTTAAAACCCAAACTAAAACAATCATTAAATTAGAAGGACCAAGAGTGTAAATTTTAAAAAGTTAAAACCCAACCCACCCGTCAACCCCCTTTTTCTTCTTCTTCTCGGCCGCGATTTTTCGACACACAAACATACACTCATATTACAAACCCTAGCAGCAGCCGCGCATCATCATCATCATCATTTCGGTTTGTCAAGCCGCCATTGTCATCATCGTTCGTCAAGTAGTCGCGGGGTCGGACGCCGTAGTTTCTTTTCGTTTCCTTCGATTCACCTCCGGTAAGTCTCGTAGACGTAAACATGTATACGGTATATGTATATGTTATCAGGCCCGAGCAGCAGCATGTCTATAATCGTTTCGTCTCTTGTTAACAGTCGGCAGCAACCTGAAAGATCGTAACCATCAAACCCGTCTCGGCAAAGAACGCACGCAACAACAGCAACCCCCAACCGTCGTCACTACGCTTTCGATTTCTTCTCTAGTACCGATCACCTTCTCCATTTATTCCGGTGAGTTTTTGCGACCCGTAAATGTGTTCACGTAAAGCGATCGGTTGTTGTGTGTATGTATGTATGTATATGTAGCTATGTATCACGATATGTATGTGTAATTATATATGCTCGCATGTATGTTTGGATCGATATATAGTAGCAGTGGTTATATATATGTATATGTGTAGTAAACAGTAGGTAAAGAAAAAAAATCATGTTGTATATGTATGCATGTTAATGGAAGTTGCGATGTATATAGAACCGTATGTATATGCGTGAATGTTCGGTATATATGTATGCGTATTGTATGGGTCTGCGTTGAAGGTATATGTATGATTGTGTGTATCGGATAGATGTTATAGATACATGTATAGCAACCATATACATTGATATATATATGTGTGTATTTCTGCCATGAAATTGTATGTATGTATGTGTATATAAATCACAGCAACAATAGTCATATAAGGCATGTTTAATGGATGATGAGGTTGTCTAGTATATGTATATAAGTATGCAT
Source organism: Tagetes erecta (assembly GCA_030867185.1). Taxonomy (NCBI): domain Eukaryota; kingdom Viridiplantae; phylum Streptophyta; class Magnoliopsida; order Asterales; family Asteraceae; genus Tagetes; species Tagetes erecta. The sequence continues at coordinate 64,464,548 of CM061488.1, forward strand.
GCGTGTATCTATATCATTATAAAACAACCGCAAGTATGAACATAAGCATGTGTAGTAAAACAACAAAAATTGTATAAGTGTGGTATGGTGTATTTCATGTACATGTATGTGTGTTAAAACGACAAATTGCAGCAACGAATTGAATGTGTTAGTATAGTAACATATGGATACTTAAGTCTGTATATGCATGCGGGTTATGTAAAGAAGGTATGGTCGTAAGTATTATGTTCAAATTATAATGTCGGTAAATGTGAAACATTATGTATAAATACATGTAAGAAAAATGTGTATGAATATTGTTTGTTTCATGTGTAAGTCAAAATGTTGTAAATATATGTAAGAAATGTATTGACTATGTTGATGCTATGTGGCAAAGGATGGCGTGCTTAATACGTGAAAACTTATATTGTGTGTTAGGAATATATATATATATATATATATATGGGAACCGAAACGAATACGTGAAACCCTAACGGATATTATTATGTCAATGCACATAGTGTATTTATAATTATAATTGTATATAAATAATAATTAGTATTCAATTTATAAGCAGGGCATAAAGCGATCTAGGTCCTTTTTGTTGCATTTGTACTGTTGATTTGCTGTGCGCTTCAAAGGTGAGTTCTTTGCCCGCTTTTAAATCTTTTTCGGGGAGAAAACATACAAATGTTTTTAATGCGCCTTCGGGCAACTATTTTACAAAGCCTTCGGGCGGACTGCTTCTTTTATGCCTTCGGGCAGGGCCTTCGGGCAAAACTTTATGCCTTCGGGCGGAGCCAACTAAGGCTGCATTTTATACCTTCGGGTATGGCCTACGGGCAGGTTTCGGTAAAAGTATAAATGCCTACGGGCAGGTTTCGGTAAAAGTACAAATGCCTACGGGCAGGTTTGGTAAAAGTATAAATGCCTACGGGCAGGATTTTATTAGGGCTTATAATGCTTTACACGAAATGGAACCACATTCAAGTCCTTATAAAAGTTCGAGGTTGATTAATATATGATAGCGGGGAAATTTGAGTAGTACTACCGGGTTGCGACGGCACCCCACCCTTGATTGGGCGTCATGTGGTGCAAATTGTCCTTAAAGGTTATGGGTCATCCTGGTTAGATGGCGACAAGGCAAAAGTAACGTTTAGCTTTCATCTCGACGTGTTGACAAGCAATAAGCATTCGGTCTTGCAAACCGCCTAATAAAATGAAATATATATTATTTTTGGTTTATCCGTATTATGAACGGTATCTTTTATTTATAAGCAAATCTCATTGAACTCACCAACATTATGTGTTGACCGTTTTAGTATGTTTTTCTCAGGTAATTAAGGAGCACGAGCACGAGTAGGACATGCATGCATTGGTCCGTCCTTTGGACTATTTCAAAAACTACATTTAATCCTTATTTTATTTTATTGACTTGGTTTGTTATTTTGTGCGCGGGATTTTTGCGTACTGGATTTATTTTATGCTTCCGCTAAACGTTGGTTTTAATATTTAAACTCTGAACTTTACTTTATTTATAAAATTAAATATTTCGTTAAACGTTGAGTCAGTGTTAACTGTAACTAATGGCTTGAGATCCTGGTATGTCACACGCCTAACGGATACCCCGTTTGTGGAAAAATTGAGGGTGTGACAGATTGGTATCAGAGCCGTAAGTTATAGGGAACTAGCATTTGCATCTAGACTATAACTAGGCATTGCATTAGTTACACTCACACTGCACAGTAGAATCATAGTTAGAAACTAGACTTTGGTTGCCTGTACGTGTTACATTTTACGTGCTTGTCTGTTATAGGAGCTTTGTAGTCTAAGAATCCTTATACCAAATATTGTGTCCTTATCCCAAACATGAATTTGAATTTCCTGCCTAAATCCAATTTTTCTTCGCACGATGTGACTGAGTCTTCTTCTCGAGGCGCAAAGAAGCCAAGATGTGAGACTGACGACTGCAAACGTTTTGGACACGTTTGAGGCTGTCTCTCCTAGATTTCGTGAAGTGGAGCATAAGTTATTCAGCAGTTCATTTCTTCTTGTTAGAATGCGTTAAATCTTGTAAACCCAGAAAACTGATTTTATTCAGATATTTTTTTTTCTCACTCTGTTGAACGAGTGGTGACAATAAAAGCGCGTTAAGTATTGAACACTCTAATCATAAGGACTAAGACGTTGAAGTTATCCGTAGTGATTTTCTTTCGTGAAGTATTTTGTTCTATTCTTTTAAACCTTCTCCATATTGTCACACTTATCTTATTTCATCAAGTTGGTGCTTGTTGCTATCGTGAAAGCTATGGGCTCGAAGAGGCACCTCGTAAAGATGAGTACTGATGGTATTCTCATATTACACAAGGCTACGTTTGAATACTAACACAAACACAACCTACAGTTTGTAAATAAGCAAGTATTATAGAAATACCATACCTCTCTTATACATCCTATATCCAGAATAATGTAACTTATCTTATAAACAAGCACAAAAAGATAAGCACGATAAAACTTAAGATTAAAGCCCACGATGGGAGATAAACTAGGGTGATTGTGTAAGGTAAATTGACGATTAAGGGTGCGCAACGTAATGGTGAATTTATAGGTACACGATGATCCTGGCAAAACCTGTCATGTGGGTTACAACCAAAGACCAAAAAGTGAAGAACCCATCAACACAGATTCACCATCGGAATATGTTTCCATCTTAGGACAACTACTACCCCTACACACGGTTGAGTCAATTTAACGATCTCTGAACAACTCAAATAACGACTCTTCTTAAATATAGACTCTTTAGATAAGTCTCGATCCTTGAAAATCTGAATAACAACTTGAAGCTCCATGATCAAAAATTTCTGAAACATTCTAGATACAAATCATTGTTTAGAAATTTTAAGAAAGGACCCCAAAGAAACTTTTGAATCTCTTCAAACCCGCAATACAGTAAGCCAGTTGAAATCCTGCAAATGATTTCTCCAGTTGGTTTAAATCTAATAAAGTGGCACCTAATGTAAAACAAATAAAATCATTCTTAGCTATTAAAGTAACAACGTTTAAAACCAAAGGTACGATTTAATTTTCGGGACGAAAATTCTTTTAACAAGGGGATGATGTGACAACCTGAATATTTTTCGTTTCTTTTGTTTCATATCGTTGCAGACAACCAATGACGCGACGTAATTTTCGGGACGAAAATTCATTTAACATGGGAATGATGTGACACCCCGTGATTTCATGTTAACACCGTTACCTAATCTCAAATTATTTTGTACGTTTTATACAAGTTTAGGGTCAGTTTGTAAATAATTAAACTAGTTATTAAAGTTTAAAACCCAAACTAAAACAATCATTAAATTAGAAGGACCAAGAGTGTAAATTTTAAAAAGTTAAAACCCAACCCACCCGTCAACCCCCTTTTTCTTCTTCTTCTCGGCCGCGATTTTTCGACACACAAACATACACTCATATTACAAACCCTAGCAGCAGCCGCGCATCATCATCATCATCATTTCGGTTTGTCAAGCCGCCATTGTCATCATCGTTCGTCAAGTAGTCGCGGGGTCGGACGCCGTAGTTTCTTTTCGTTTCCTTCGATTCACCTCCGGTAAGTCTCGTAGACGTAAACATGTATACGGTATATGTATATGTTATCAGGCCCGAGCAGCAGCATGTCTATAATCGTTTCGTCTCTTGTTAACAGTCGGCAGCAACCTGAAAGATCGTAACCATCAAACCCGTCTCGGCAAAGAACGCACGCAACAACAGCAACCCCCAACCGTCGTCACTACGCTTTCGATTTCTTCTCTAGTACCGATCACCTTCTCCATTTATTCCGGTGAGTTTTTGCGACCCGTAAATGTGTTCACGTAAAGCGATCGGTTGTTGTGTGTATGTATGTATGTATATGTAGCTATGTATCACGATATGTATGTGTAATTATATATGCTCGCATGTATGTTTGGATCGATATATAGTAGCAGTGGTTATATATATGTATATGTGTAGTAAACAGTAGGTAAAGAAAAAAAATCATGTTGTATATGTATGCATGTTAATGGAAGTTGCGATGTATATAGAACCGTATGTATATGCGTGAATGTTCGGTATATATGTATGCGTATTGTATGGGTCTGCGTTGAAGGTATATGTATGATTGTGTGTATCGGATAGATGTTATAGATACATGTATAGCAACCATATACATTGATATATATATGTGTGTATTTCTGCCATGAAATTGTATGTATGTATGTGTATATAAATCACAGCAACAATAGTCATATAAGGCATGTTTAATGGATGATGAGGTTGTCTAGTATATGTATATAAGTATGCATGCGTGTATCTATATCATTATAAAACAACCGCAAGTATGAACATAAGCATGTGTAGTAAAACAACAAAAATTGTATAAGTGTGGTATGGTGTATTTCATGTACATGTATGTGTGTTAAAACGACAAATTGCAGCAACGAATTGAATGTGTTAGTATAGTAACATATGGATACTTAAGTCTGTATATGCATGCGGGTTATGTAAAGAAGGTATGGTCGTAAGTATTATGTTCAAATTATAATGTCGGTAAATGTGAAACATTATGTATAAATACATGTAAGAAAAATGTGTATGAATATTGTTTGTTTCATGTGTAGGTCAAAATGTTGTAAATATATGTAAGAAATGTATTGACTATGTTGATGCTATGTGGCAAAGGATGGCGTGCTTAATACGTGAAAACTTATATTGTGTGTTAGGAATATATATATATATATATATGGGAACCGAAACGAATACGTGAAACCCTAACGGATATTATTATGTCAATGCACATAGTGTATTTATAATTATAATTGTATATAAATAATAATTAGTATTCAATTTATAAGCAGGGCATAAAGCGATCTAGGTCCTTTTTGTTGCATTTGTACTGTTGATTTGCTGTGCGCTTCAAAGGTGAGTTCTTTGCCCGCTTTTAAATCTTTTTCGGGGAGAAAACATACAAATGTTTTTAATGCGCCTTCGGGCAACTATTTTACAAAGCCTTCGGGCGGACTGCTTCTTTTATGCCTTCGGGCAGGGCCTTCGGGCAAAACTTTATGCCTTCGGGCGGAGCCAACTAAGGCTGCATTTTATACCTTCGGGTATGGCCTACGGGCAGGTTTCGGTAAAAGTATAAATGCCTACGGGCAGGTTTCGGTAAAAGTACAAATGCCTACGGGCAGGTTTGGTAAAAGTATAAATGCCTACGGGCAGGATTTTATTAGGGCTTATAATGCTTTACACGAAATGGAACCACATTCAAGTCCTTATAAAAGTTCGAGGTTGATTAATATATGATAGCGGGGAAATTTGAGTAGTACTACCGGGTTGCGACGGCACCCCACCCTTGACTGGGCGTCATGTGGTGCAAATTGTCCTTAAAGGTTATGGGTCATCCTGGTTAGATGGCGACAAGGCAAAAGTAACGTTTAGCTTTCATCTCGACGTGTTGACAAGCAATAAGCATTCGCTCTTGCAAACCGCCTAATAAAATGAAATATATATTATTTTTGGTTTATCCGTATTATGAACGGTATCTTTTATTTATAAGCAAATCTCATTGAACTCACCAACATTATGTGTTGACCGTTTTAGTATGTTTTTCTCAGGTAATTAAGGAGCACGAGCACGAGTAGGACATGCATGCATTGGTCCGTCCTTTGGACTATTTCAAAAACTACATTTAATCCTTATTTTATTTTATTGACTTGGTTTGTTATTTTGTGCGCGGGATTTTTGCGTACTGGATTTATTTTATGCTTCCGCTAAACGTTGGTTTTAATATTTAAACTCTGAACTTTACTTTATTTATAAAATTAAATATTTCGTTAAACGTTGAGTCAGTGTTAACTGTAACTAATGGCTTGAGATCCTGGTATGTCACACGCCTAACGGATACCCCGTTTGTGGAAAAATTGAGGGTGTGACACTAATGTAGCTCCCGCTCACCATTACTTAGCATTTAGTTTCACTAATCATGATAAATTAGATGAAAAATTCTCCTTAAACAAAGGTGATTTACCATTCCTAATCTATTCCAAGAGTTCATACATCAAACAACCTCAAGGTGCTTACTTTGGTCACACCCAACATCAACCATCAACTTAATTGCTAATGAGAAACCAAATTAACTCTTAAATCTATCATAATCATCAAACAATCTATAAATTGCATAAAACTTAAAACTTTACAAAAATTAAAAGACAAAAGTTAAAATTCATACCTTTGAAGCTTCAAAAACGAGAACACAACTTATAAGAACTATAAACCCAGCAAGATCAAGCAAAACCCCAATTTTAAACCTTAATTTGTGTATGGTTCGGGTTGGAGTGAACGTAGGTTGGGTTTGGTGGTTTTGTGTGAAGAAAAATGGAAGGAATGATGGTGTATAGGTGTAAGATGGATGGATTGTAAGAATGATTGAAGAAATTGGTTAACAATGGCGGATTTGGAAGTGGGTTTCCTTGGTTTTTCGGCTGAAGAAGAAAGGAGATGTGGTGATCTAGGGTTTGGAAGTGAGAAGAAAGAATTAAAAAAACCGTCGGCCCCTTCCTCACGGTACCGCGACGTGACTGACCCTAGGTGGCGGTTCCGCCACGTACCTCGCGGTACCATGGCGCGTCTGCGACCAGGTGGCGGTACTGCAACCTACTCATTTTAACAGAAACTCTGCGTTTTTAGAGGTTGAAAATTTTTCTAAGTGTTGGAACTTCATTGATTTGGTTGAAATTTTTACACTTAGCCAAATTTTCACTACCGCATTACCCAAAACTTACCTAGAGACTTTCTAATCGATGTTGTTCTCGCTTTGAAACCTACAAAATTAACAGAAAACAAAAAAACATAGAATATGAAAAATGACTCAAAAGTAATGGAACTTACCTGAAACGACTCGAAATTTTGTACAAACTCTATAGTAGGGTCAGAATCCGATGTTCCACCCAAATTACTTCGTTTTGGTGGGTTCGAGGAGTTCTTCTTCCTCCTCCTAGGCATTTGTCGGTCATCCGATGTAGATCTTCAACCGATGGCCATTCACCTTCCATGATTCCCTTTTTCGTTCTCGATTTCAACCGCACCATAGGGAAACACCTCTTTCACTTTGTAGGGACCACTCCATTTGGATTTCAACTTCCCTGCAAACAACTTTAAAAGTGAGTTAAAAACTAATACCTTATCCCCACACTTGAACTCTTTCACATTCCTCAATTGGCTATCCTGCAATGCTTTGGTTCGCTCCTTGTAGCTCCATAATCTAGCATACGCTTCATCCCTCAACTCATCCAACTCATGCAATTGATTGAAACGATTTCTTGTTGCCTTAGGTAGATAAAGAAGAACCGTCTTCAATGCCCAATATGCTTTGTGTTCCAACTCCACCGGCAAATGACACGCTTTACCATAAACCATCCGGAAAGGAGTTGTACCGATAGGGGTCTTGTAGGTCGTCCGAAACACCCACAATGCATCATCTAGTTAATCCGGCCAATGCTTCATATTCTTACCCACTATCTTTTCCAAGATTCGTTTCACCCCACGGTTTGCATTTTCTACTTGACCATTTGTTTGTGGGTGATACGTGGTTGAAAGCCGATGATTCACACCATACTTTACCATAGCTTTTTCCATGTGTGAATTGCAAAAATGTGTCCCCCGATCACTAATCAACGCCTTAGGAGTTCCAAAATGGAAAACAACTTCTTCAAAAACACAACCACTACCCTTGCATCATTTGTAGCTAACGCTTCTGCTTCAACCCACTTTAACACATAATCAATTGCGACCAAGATATACCGATTTCCTCTAGACGAAGGAAATGGCCCCATAAAGTCGATCCCCCATACATCAAACACTTCACACACTTGGATTGGGTTTTGAAGCATTTCGTTCTTTGATGAAATATTACATGTTCTTTGGCACGCATCACACCTTTTCACGATATCATGCGCATCTTTGAATATAGTAGGCCAATAAAAACCAGAATCAAATACCTTTTTGGCCGTGTAGGATGATCCATGGTGGCCTTCCGTCAATCCCTCATGACAATGCTTAAGAATTTCAACACCTTCTTCTCGACTAACACATCTCCTCAAGATTTGATCCGCCCCAACCCGGAATAGATAAGGCGAATCCCATATATAGTAGCTTACCTCCGCAAAGAACCTCTTTCATTGTTGACTCGTCATCTCTTTTGCAACAACACCACTAGCTAGATAGTTGGCAATGTCCAAAAACCAAGGCAAACCTTGTTCTTCGGCTTTCATGTAGTTCATAAACTCACCATCAGATTCAACTTCAACTCGCAACAACGATTCATGAGGAAATGTATCACTAATGGTATACTCATTTATCGTTTCTCTACCCGGATCTTCCAATCGTGACAAGTGATCCGCCGCTAGATTCTCCGCCCCTTTCTTATCCTTTATTTCAATATCAAATTCGGAAAGGAGTAGAATCCACCTAATTAACCTCGGCTTTGCATCCTTCTTCGCAAACAAATACATCAAAGCCGAATTATCCGTGAAAACAAAAGTCTTTAATAGAACCAAATAAGACCGGAACTTCTCAATGCATAAACCACCGCTAGAATCCTTCTCTGTTGTTGTGTAGTTCTCTTGAACGTCATTTAACATTTTACTTGAATAGTAGATAAGATGAAAATGCTTATCCTTTCTTTGACCCAAAACGGCGCCCACCTCATAGTCGCTTGCATCACACATGAGTTCAAACGGTAGGTTCCAATCCGGAGCAACCAAGATGGGGGCTTCAACCAACTTTTCCTTTAAAAACTCAAATGACTTCAAGCACTCTGCATCAAAATCAAACACTGTGTCTTTTTCAAGCAAACGGGTCATGGGTCGGGTAATTTTTTAAAAATCCTTAATAATTCTACGATAAAAGCCCGCATGACCTAGGAAACTATGTATCGACTTAAAACTTGTTGTCTCTATCTTGCTTGGTCAACTTCAATACCACTCTTTGAGATTTTATGACCCAAAACTATGCCTTCGGTGACCATGAAATGACATTTTTCCCAGTTCAACATCAACTTGGTCTCGATGCACCTCTTCATCATCATATCCTATCCAAATTCCCTAAACAATGATCAAATGAGCTCCTAAACACTGAAAAATCATCCATAAACACCTCCATTGAGCTCTCCATCATGTCTTGAAAGATTGCGACCATACATCTTGGAAATGTGGCCGGTGCATTGCATAACCCAAACGACATCCTTCGATAAGCAAATGTCCCATACGTGTGAATATCGTCTTCTATTGGTCCTTAGGTGCAATGGGTATTTAAAAGTAACCTGAAAACCATCAAGAAAACAGTAAAATTGTTGCCCGGATAACCTTTCAAGCACTAGATCAATAAAAGGTAAAGGAAAATGGTCTTTTCGAGTGACGTCATTTAATCTCCAGTAATCTATGCATACACGTTACCGTTCGCGTAGGAATCAACTCGTCATTATCATTATTTACCACTGTCATCCCACCTTTCTTCGGGACTACTTGAACTAGACTCACCCATGGTGAATCAGAAATTGGGTAAAACAAGCCCGCGTCTAAAAGTTTAAGCACCTCCTTCTTTTCAACTTCCGCCACATTAGGATTTAATCGCGTTTGTGGTTGAACCACCGTCTTGTGATCTTCTTCCATTAGAATCCAATGTGTGCAAAATGATGGACTTATTCCTTGTGTCCCTCAACTCTCATGCTATTGCCTGTTTATTTTCTATCAACACAGAAATCAACTTAGTCTTTTCACTAAGAGACAATTTAGAAGAGATAATAACTTGCAAACCTTCCACCTCATCTACAAAAGCATGATCAAGATGAGATGGTAATTCCTTGAGCTCCAAGACCGGGGGTTCTTCAATGGAAGGCTTTACATCTTCGACAAACCTGCAAGCATCAGAAATTTCTGGAATTTCTGGAATGTTAGTAGTAAAACAATTTGGAAATGGGTTGACCCGTTCCTTACCCAATACATGAGGTGTCACACCCCGGCCAAACGGGCCGGGTCATGACGGACTGATATCATAAATAAGCAGCGGAAATAATAAACTACATATTCATTAAATATAATAAAAGTTGTCCACGTGGGCATATTTCATCCCATTAATAGTTTTAAACAAAATGCATAGAAATTTAAATTGTCTAGTGCGTGCATATCAGTCTTAAAAACATATTAAAATAACTAGTGGGCTATCCTCCAAAACGTTCCAAGCCCTAACTTCAAATCAACGAGCTAAATAACCTTCCAATCAATTACCTGAAATACATACCCAAAAATACGTCAACATAAAGTTGGTGAGCTCATGGTTTAATAAAAGTTATGACACTAAAACAATATATTTTATGGTGTACGGTCGACAATATATGTAGCCAAACCTGTTCGGATTATACCCAACCCGAATACAATAAATAATAGTCCCCTAACCCAAAGTGGGCTAACGTGCTCTGCTAAGCACCAACGTTTCATTGAACATGTGGCGTAACGGTTTTCAACCTCAGTGGGGGGTATGTCACTGTACGCGGGGGATTCCCAAATAGTACTATTCACATATCAAAGGGCTCCTGCAAGAAGTTAATGGCTACCGAAAGTTGTACCAACGTTCGGGGACAAGTAGCAGATGTATTACACCATGAAAATCAGTTTATATAAACAAGTTTAGTAGGTATGTATCAGCCCCAAAAATATTATGTAAAAAGGGGGTTCATGAACTCACCTGTAGCTTTGCTCAAGAACTTCCTAGATAATGGTTTGCGTGAGAGTCCTACCTCCTAGCGGACTTCCTATGTTTAGTTTAATCAAGTTAGATTCTAAAATGTATAAGTCTACGTGCGTTCCATAACGGGTGCGTTTGTCTTTCGGTTGTATAGTCGTTTTTGTGTTCTCGTTGGTTCGTTCTCGTTCTAATATTTAAATCAATATTATTTTAGTTTAATTCAGTAGGTATTTAACTTATTCTTCATAAAAATCAGAAAGTTTGAGTGTTGTCGCTTTTAGTCCCTTAATTTTGTTATATTGACACTTTTAGCCCTAAAGTTAGGTTTTTGGTTATAACTTCTCATTTCTAGGTGTGTTAGTGTTGTGTATTGGTCTTATACATATTTTAAGGTTAACCTACTGGTTTTAAGGTGTTTATCAAGTTCGGGGTAGAGGTTTACCGGTTTCTCCGGTTGCGGTAAATCGCTACGTGTCGGGTTATGATTTAGGTTTTTGAGCTTATATTGATCTTGGGCTCCTATATTAAGTTAAAGGGGTCTTAGTTACTGTAATATATGGTGCTTCATGGTTTTTAGGTGTTTCCATTATTTTCTACAAATTATTTTAGTAGTTGTCGGTTTACGGGTTTTTAAACTTAAATAATTTGTATAAAATAATTGGTACTTCCTAAATTGTTGAAATTTTGGTTATAGCTTATTTAATCAGTAACTAAGTGCTTTAGAGTCCAAAAGTTGAGTTTCAAGGTTCGTTGGTCATTTTCGTATTTTAACGCGTGTGTATCCGACGTATGAACGATTTATTTACAAAACATCTTTTTAAACATTTTTATTCTTTAAAACACTTCCTTGGGTTATATATACTGTATAAAAAGTGTCATTTCTGATTAAAAGGTATTTTTCTAATTTTTGTGCTTTTTACCATTTACTTGGTCTTTTATATTCAAAAATTCATAATAAATAGGTTAGGTTTATAAAAATTATGAAACTTGTTGGGATACTTAGTTTTTATATATAAAAGCTTATGGAATTATAAAATATCAGATTTTTCTTGTTTCGTTGGGTTTCGTGTTTTTAACGCGTTCGGTTCGGTTAAGATTACGTTTTATGCTTAGAGGGTCCTTGGTAACATTTTAAGTCTTAAAATAGTTATTTTATACTTATATATGAGTTTAGGTTCTGTAAGTTTGGTCCAAAGTGTCCTTAGTTATTTTATACGAATTTTTGTATTTTAATCCTATTAAACATTCAAAAATTCATAGTAATTACATTCTTCTTAGGAAAATTATGAAATTTAATTTCTAACTTATTTTTAACATATTTAAGCTACTGAGATATTAAAAATTTGGTATTTTTACGTTTTTGGTATTTTCGTTGTTTTGTACGTTTTAGTTCCGGTTATTGTTCGATTTTTATGTACACCCATCAACAATCAATCATAATCAGTAATATTCACCTATACACCTATTTATAGCAGTAAGATAACAAATTTTTGTATTTTTATACTCCCCACACGTTTTTGTGAATATTAGTGTATTTATCCATTTTTAATATTCAAAAATGCATAATAATTAATGTACAACTTCAAAAATCGTGAAATTTATTTTGTAACCATATTTTATTATAAAGAAGCTCCAGAAAATATAAAATTATGTTTTCAAGGTTGTTAGTTGGGTGTTGTTGTTTTTCTCAAAATAAAGTGTGTAGTTTGACTATTTTAGTCAAACTTGTACATTTTTGTTTAGAAAAGGGTTTTATAGTTTTTAATCCTTTTGTTACTGAAAAATAAGTGTTTGAAGGTGTTCAAAAATATATGGGAAGTGTTGGTATTCATTGTGTGTAAAAATGAACGTTTTATGCACGTATAGTGCATTTTAGGGTGTTTTCTCGTTACCTTGAGGTTGAAGGTGAGTGGGGGTGCACTTGGGGTGGTATGAGGGTCACGAAATGGACTGGAACTCGACTGGAAAAGGGGCTGGACGTTGCTGGTCTTGGCGTGCTTCTTCGTGGGTCGAACGGTTTTTGCTTCGGTTTGCTCGGTTGTTGTTTCTTTGGACCCGTGGCTCCTCTTGGCTTGTGTTTGATGTTGTTGGTTGACTTTAGAGACTTGTTGAAACTGAGTTTTTGAGTTCTTGAGGTGGAGAGAGTATTTGATGGTTGGGAGAATGTTAGAGAGTGTTTTGGGTGTGAGAGTGAAGGGTGATTGTAAAAATGAAATGGGTGTGGTGTGGTGTGTTATTTCAGCCGAAAAAGGAGGAGAGAGGGGGGGAGGTGGTCAAATCTTGTCTTGGTTCATGAGAGATTTTGGTGAGATTTTTAGGCAATGGAGTGTACATGCATTGGTAGTTTTGGGTGGTTAGGTTGTGTAGTTAGGGGGCAAGGTAGGTAGGGTGGTTAATAGGGTAGAAGTATTATTATTATTTTTGTTAATTACTTTTTATATATATATGTATCTTGAATTTTAATTGATTTAGTTAATATATATATATATATATATATATATTGGGTTGTTTTTATAAAAGTGTTAGTTGTAGTTTATAAAAGAATGTGTTTATATATATATATATATGTGTGTGAACGTATGCATGTATGTATATGTTCATGCATATGTGTCTTTATTTAGTAGTGTAAATAATAATGATTGTAGGTGATTAATATTGTGTTGGTTGTAAGTGTAATTGTATATATGTGTGGGTGTTGGTTTTATCTTTGGTGTCATGTTTTTATTAAGTTTGGTTATTTGTGTGCAAGTATTATATTTATGTTCTTGCATGAGATATTATTGGTTTTGATAATTATATAAGTTTTGTGTATGATCACATATATATATGCCTTTGTACGTATGTATATATTTATATATATATATGTACAAGGTTGACTTGTGGCTATTAGGTTAATAAAATTGGTATCTTTATTAATTTGTTACGTAGCGTATGTTATAAGTGTAATTTAAATTACACATCCTAACAATTGGTAATACTAAAGGTATTAGTGGGAAAATGTCTATCTAACTCATGGTAGTAAAAATAAATTCCTACGCGTACTCGGGTATTTAATATGACGGGTTTCGTCATCGGTTTTTATCGTAAACATACATGGGCCAAGCCCATAATCTAAGTTGGGCCTAAGCCCAATAAGGGTTGGGCCAAGCCCAATAATTTAAGCGGGGCCTAAGTCTAATAATGGTTGGGCCAAGCCCAATGGGTTTTTTTTTTTTTTTAAAATTTCCGGGGCAAAAACCGGGATTGTTACATGAGGTTTCACGTTCGTGCTCACCGTCTTGACCCCTCCCTCGATTTCATCTCGGGATCCTCCTCAATCACTCCTGGCTCGTTAAGTAAATCCATTCCACAATCATAGTTGATGCAACGATCCATTTGCGAGAAAATAATATCAATAAAGTAGACTGCATCATCTTGTCCATTCGAATTCTTCATCGACTTCATCACATCAAACATTACACTTTCATCCTCGGCAAGAAGTGTAATCCGCCACTCAAACACATGAATGATGGTCTTTACTAACCTTAAAAACGACCGGCCCAAAACTAGTGGAACCCTCTCATCAGCCTCCATATCAAGAATGACAAAATCAGCCGGGAAAACGAACTTATCCACCTTTACTAGCACATTTTCAACTATCCCAACTAGATACTTAATTGACCTATCCGCCAAAGAGATACTCATACGGGTTGGGCTTATCTCCTTCAACCCAAGTTGCACAAACATAGAGTATGACATCAAGTTAATACTTGCACCAAGGTCAGCTAAAGCATGCTTCACTAAAGACCCACCAAATAAACACGGAATAGTAAAAATATCTGGATCTTCGAGCTTTTCTGGCAAATTAATCTGAACCACTCCCAAACACCTTTCATTCAATTCCACATTAAACAAAGATTCAAGCTTTTTCCTATTTGACAAAATATCCTTAAAAAACTTGGCGTATTTAGGCATGTTGAATTGCCTATATGAATGGAAGGTTTATTTTTAGCTGCTTGAACTTTTCTAGAAAAGACCCAAACTCCTTAGCATACTCTCTTGCATTAGACGAGCAGTATACGGAACATGTCTAAGATCAACTAGAGCTCTCTTTGTCTCTCCATCTTTCTTACTTTGCACTTTCCCACCCGAAACTTCAGTAGTAGAATCTTTCTTTTCGTTAACCTTGCCCGATGTTTCCATTTCAATTTCCTTGTCCCATATACAACGCTATTAATTTATAACGGTATAAAAATGTAACGGCTATAAAAATAACGGATCTTTAAAACTTAAATCTCAAGCCCAATAATGTTTGGCCCGTATACAAGTTTTTTAACCGGATAAAAAACCGGTGTTTTTAAAACTTGATAAAAACCGGACAAAACAAAACTGATCCAGAAAAAAAAACGGTTCAGATAAAACCGATTCAAATAAAAAGAACCGGTTTTTCTGCCCATGTCTACTAACACCCATCCATCTTGATTTGAGCTAGCCATCAAGAAAATCATTTTCTACTGAACTGTTGTATGCCTTTGATCCATTTTCATTACTCTGCCTCATCTTTCACTTTGGACAATCCTTTTTAAAATGTTGTTCAGAGTTACAAACAAAATATCTTCATTTGAACTTTGACTTTGATCTTGATGTGCCTCTGGACTTGTTGCTAGTTCCTGAACCATTGAACCCATTAGACTCATTAGAACCACTTGAACTTGATCCTTTAAACTTTGATCTTCCCCTTACAACTAAGCCATCTCCAACATCACTCTGTGATTATGCACCTCTCTTTTGCAACTCTCTTGAGTTCATTCACTACAACAAAAATGGGTTTGTAGGACGTTTGTGTGGGACAGTTATAAAATATGGTCCTAAAAACTATTTAATAGGACGAATGAACTCTTGGGGTCCTTTTATAATATACGCTACTAAGTCGAGGTCCTAATAATCTATTTAATAAGATGGATGATTCTTTGGGGTCCTATTATCATATAATTTAATAAGACACTTAGAATATAGATCCTAATAATGTAACTTATAAGACAATAATTTGTTGGTGTCTCATTATGTGGTAATGTAATAGGACACCGGATCGAAGGAGGTCCTATTATAACATGAGTTAATAGGACACTTTATAGTTGAATCTTAAATGTTCAGTATTATAGGACCATTTCTAATTGAAGTCATATTAGAATATGAGTTAATAAGACACTTGACACTTGTGTATTATAACTTTAGCCTTTGTAGGACCCTTAATCATTGTGTTTTATAATAACACATCGTAATAGGGCACTTGATACTTGAGTAATAAAACATCAGTTTTGTAGGACTCTTATTTGCTAGAGTTTTAATATAACATAGCCTAACAGGACACTTGTCACTTGGGTTTTATAAATTTAACATTTATAAAACACTTATTCATTGTCGCGTTATTATAATACATCATTATAAAACACTTCATATATATTCACTCCATAAGATGGTCAAAAAGAAGAAAAAACCCAACGCGCATGCTAAACGTTTGGGCCCAAGATAAAGGGGATAATATTCGAATTTTAGTTAATGCACTCGGACAACCTATCAATGACAAAACTAGCAAACTGACCCATTTCTTGAGAACCCTTTCAAGGAGTGGAAAGTATTATAACAACCCGTAATTTCGAGGCTCACATCCTTAGTTCATTCCGCTATTTTCTGTGAAAATATCTATTATAAACCGCGCCCGTTTGTTTGTAAATTAAATTCTATAAAGTTCGGGGTTCGTGTCGTAATTTAATAAAATTATAGTTTTATAATAAATAAACCGTCAAAGTTGGAGGTGTTCCCGTTTTCTTCCCCCGTCGGCTGCTTCAAGCAAACCACACACACAACATCAACCATCCTCCATCTCCCTCTCTCTCTCGTCGCTGCTTGCCGGAAAGCAGGAGCTCCGACCATCATCCTCGTCTCTGGTAACCTTCTCCATCCAACTCATCGGTGAGTATTTCAACGTACAATAATCAGTTAGGGTCTCGGGTTTTTTTATTCGTGTTCGCAATACGTGCTAGCATCGATTATATGTGTGTTAATTATCCGGACTTGAGTTCATATATGTATGCAAATCAGCAGTGTGTTATGGTAGGTATGTATGTATGTATGTATGTATGCATAAGTGAATGTATCCACAATGGTAAAATGCTTGTATATATATATGTGTATGTTGAGCAGCAGCAAGATGTCGTATTGACTGTGATGTATATATATGGGTGTAAATGCCATGTGATGGTAAACATGTATACGGGTCAGCATTAGCAGCATGTATGTATCTATGTATTAGCATGTGTGTAAGCTATTATGGATGTAGGTATGATATATGTACTATCACAGACTTGTTTGAATATATATACTACATGATGTATATATATGTGTGTACATTCTGGTTTCATAGGCATCTAAAATTCAGCTCAAGGGTTTGAAATACATGTTGTGTTATCTGTGTGTGTGTGTGTATATCGTGAATATATGTATATATGTACTGCATGAGAATATATAATGGCCGGCTATATGTGCAGCAACTGTGATGTAAATGTGTGTATCTAAGTGGTTAATGCGGAAAAATAACGGTTCGCGATCGAGGACTGCTATTTGAGATATTGGTTTTCGCGATGGGATAGCGGTTGTTTTAATATCATGCATAAATTTATACTTTATATATAATATTTATTTTATTAATAATACGAACAAAACCTAATTAATATTAATAATAAAACCAAAAGTAAGTACAACACAAAAGTGACAACGTTTTATAGTAGAAAGTAAAATTTAAAAAGTTAAAAACATCAAACACGATCTAATCATAAGTCATGAAATCTTTCTCTAAGTCCACATGAACCAAATTACCATTCAATTGTTGATCAAGATCTTCCACTTTAACTACAATATCATCACCACCATCTAATTATAATGAGCTAAATATTTTAATGGGTTAAAAAAAGGTCCAACCGCTATAGCACCGTTATGACCGCTATAGCAGTATCAAAAATTCAAAATAGCGGTGAAATAGCGGTATATAGCACCGCTATTAGCGGTACCGCTATTTTAACAGCTATTTTGACTGCTATTTTACCAGAGGACCGCGAACCGCTATAGCACTGTTATAGCACCGTGATTGAGTGCATAGGTGTGTATATATATTATTGCAATATATATGTTTATAAGAGCATACTAGATTGTAGTGAGTATGGTTACAGGTAATCATTAATTTATAAGCATCAATGTAACGATAACTCTCGAAGTATATATATAATTAATTGTCACGGTATGTATGTATATGTTCAAGATAATAACCAACAATAAGCGCATGTATGTTAGAATTAGCCAAATCATGTATCACGAATGGGCAATCGCTACCAAAAATTGCAACTGAAAAAAGTGGTCGCAAAATTATACATTGATTTCGAACAAAAATTTTAATGGTAGCAACTTCAGCCAAACAGTCTCAATATGATCGCAAAATTATACTTATTAAAGAATATAAAAGATAGTTAAAATTTGATAAAATAATAAGAAACTTGATTTATATGTGTGAATATGTAATCTGAATGCATTGTATGTGTACAACGTGTTAAATAAGGCATAGAGGTTTCAAATGTATACATCACTAGTGTATTAAAGTTATATGTATCAAGTGTGGGCGGTATGTATGAAATTAGATGCATGAAAAAAAGTATAGTATGAATACATAGAACGTGTATGTGTTTACATAGCATGGAATTATATATGAATATATAGAACGTGTATGTGTTTACATAGCATGGTATGTATCAACTGAAGCCTCATTTAATTTGTTATAACTATAGCAATATAGAATGAATGATAACTAACTTGATGCACTTTTGTTTGACGAATTTTGAAAAGTACCTGATTAGATGATATGATTTGGGTTCCCAAAGTACATATGACTAGAGTTTGATAAATGTTTGCTGAACACTAAAATCTAGGTCGGAGATGATGTTTTCCTTAAAAGCATTCTAAACTCTACCGAGACTATAGCAAGATGATGAGTGAAGAGTGATGTGGTCTAAATAGTATATAATTTATATAAATATTACTTTCACTTTTGAGTTACTTTTGGTTGAATTCCACTCCTAATCAGTTAGTATTTATATATTAATGATTTTACTAGAGCATGAGCTAAACTGAAAGAATTTTAAGTAATCTCAAGACCAACGAGCAAAACTATGAATATGATTTATACATTATGAGTTCTAGTTTGTGTTAGAGTTAATATTATACGTTCATTGTTAAAATAAATAAATTTAATGTGTAAAACAAAAAGTCAAGCAAAACTCATAATAGGTTGAATGCTCAAACTAAAGCAACGTAAATGACTCATATTTACATTTGAAGGTTGTTTCAATAAATTGTTTTAAGTTAATATATTTATATTATTTAATGCATGCATTGTTTTGACTTTTGACACCTAAAAAAGCCCACATGTTGATTTATAATGAAAACACATACCACATATGTGATATTTTTTTTATCAGGGCCCACACAAGTAAGGTTTAACAAAAAAAAATAAAAACTTAATATGAGGGTTGGTATTTTGTGGTGTAACGGAACTAGGGGTGAGTAGAAAACCGAATTAACTGAATCGGAACCAAAAAAATCGAACCGAAAAACCCGAACCGAACAAAAAAGCAAGAAAAACCGAACCGAAAAAAACCAAAACCGATAATGTCGGTTTGGTGTCGGTTATACAAGTGAGAATACCCGAACCGATACTTTTTATATAAGTTTTGTTTAATTTTTTATCCTAAGTATTAACATATGTATGTTACTTTTATATTTTTTAAACGGAAATAAGACACATAAAAACTTTACTATTTGAGATGAAAAATACTTGACTAAATGGACTATACCATCCTAAAGTGGTGTAGTGAACTCGTGGAAAGTGATTGTAAAAAAGTGAAAGATTTCCCGCACAAGTTTTGTTTGTTGCTTTTAAGTTAAAGATTGACATATATAAAAATATCATCTTTTTTGTTACAAGATATCATATTTGACTAAGTGATTATGTTAAATACATTCGTATACTTTTGTTTCATGTTGACATCTCGTTGGTGATATTTACAAGTCTTCTAAAGTTTAAGTATTTTTGGGTTAATAAGTAAAGATGAGGAAAAAACGGAAACACCGAAAAACCGAACCGAAACCGTGCAAAAAACCGAACACCGAAAAACCGAAACACTGAAAACCGATCGGTTTTTGTAGTGTAAAAACCGACCACTTCGGTTTCGGTGTCGGTTAATGGTAAAAACCGAACCGAACCGTGCACACCCCTAGACGGAAGGCAGAAAAAAAAGAGAGAACTTTTAATTAGCTGCCGCAAGAGAGGAGGGTGATTTTTGTCGACGTTAAATTATCATCTAAGTTAAGAAAAGATATATATAAATCTTTTGACCGTAGAAGAGGTGACAAATTGGGAGCAAAAGTGAAGCTACTAAGAATAAACGAAAGCATAGGATCAGGATTTGTCGGTTAATGTCAACGCTTTCGTCATTTTCTTTGTTTTTATTTTCTTCTTCCATGTATAGTGACTTTGAATTGGTTTTTAATTTTCATGGATATGATTGCTTGCTAGGCTTCTTTGCACCGCATAAGCTAATGATGAACTAATTGTATGGTTTGATTGTTTGTTTGGATTATGTAATGACTTTGGTATTTTTATGGTTTAGTAAACGATTGCTTTTGATTCACTGATGCATTATATATGTTTGGTTTGACTTAATGAACGTTTATTTGTTTCCACTTGAATCTTGTTGAATGTCTTTCAAAAAATATATTTAAGTTGGATCATGGACTTTGTGTTAGTGACTAGTTTATGGTTTAAGTGCACCAAAACCGTATGAATAATAAACTGAATTGGGTTGATAAAAATTTGTAGCTAAACTAGTATCCGTGAGGTGATAGTTTAATTTGTAGGTCTAAGTATGATGACTTGCTAGGCTCGTTTCTGTGAATAGTTAGTCTAATTTTGGTTTTACTACGTGTCTATAAATGTAATTTGTATCAAAGTAATTACCTTAGGTTATTTAATTGTGAGATTAATAATTGGTATAGGTACTAAATCATAATCCTTAGACGACTGTGAGGGAGTCCAATTACTAAACTAGTTTGCTTTATAACTTGATAAAAACCCGTAGGTTTCTTCTCGAAAATGGTCGACAGTCTTATAGGTGTTTGGGTCAAGTGATCATTTTAGGATCTCAGTCCGTTGTGAAAGCATTTTCTAACAAAATAATAACTTGAGAATTGGTGAGTCGGGTCTAGGTGATTTGCGTTTCATCGTCTGTTTGAATCCGTCTTTAAATCCGTTTGTCATTTACTTTTATGTCATTTATAGTTTTTAAAGCAAACCCCCTTTTTAAATATTATTTTAACTAAAGCCGTGTCTAGTTAAGTTGAATCTTTTAAGTTATTTTAAGTGTAGTATATAGAGTCTGTGGGTCGACACCCAGACTTTAGCTATATTACATTTGACCGGTCCACTGCCGATTGTAGGTGAAATAGTCGGTTTGTCTTGATTTTATAAATATTAAAACTAGGTGTTTTTAGTTGTTAATTTATATATAGTACTACACACATCAAAGAGCCTGGACCCAAATGAGCTTGTTGCTAGTACAGAACTTGGACAATAATGGTGTTAGGTAAATGTTGAAATACCAATAAAAAAATAAAAAGTTTGTGAGACCATATTGGTTATTTTCCATAATTCAAGATTGTGTTGGTGCATCCATCGCATGGTGTTATCCTTTCATCTCGGTATGTATTTGTAAAACATTAGATAAAAATAATTTTAATAACATGGAACTTAACGCTTATGCGTACATGGGTGGTTTATTTGTAGGTAGTCTGTGAGGATTGAAGACGCATTGATGACTTGGATTTTATGTTGATGTTTCTTTCATTGCTTTTAATTTCTTTATTACATGGTATAAGACTTTATGTTGGATGATGTTTTAACTTATTTATGTTTATTGGTTTTGTTTTGAACTAGCTTATTTAAAATATAATAAAGTTTTAATTTTTTCGTTAGTCTATTTTATATACACAATAACTATTAGGGTTTTATATATTGATGGTCTTTTTATTGTTTAATTAAAACCATTATTTGGATCGATGTCCATAACCATATCGTAAAGTTGTGTGTGGATGTTTAAGAATGCGTTTTATCATATGACTTGTTAGAACTTTAAAATTGTCCTATTAAACTTGTTAGAGCATTGTAAAAGTGTCCTAGTGTGTTTTTTAGGACGCTATTTGGGTTGTTTATAGCTAGACATATATGTGACCATAAAAGTAATTGGTTTCATAATCTTAATTGGGATATTAAGATCTTTTTCTTTATACTAAAGTACCTATAGTGTTACATTATAAGGGTCCAATAAATTAATTTTTAAGAACGCTTCTACGTGTATCATAAGACTACAAGTAGGCAATCACATATTATAACATTGTAAAACTGTCCTTGTATGTTTTATTAGGACGCTCTGTGGCTTGTCATAAACATATTATATGATCATAAAATTGGTTTCATAATCTTATTTGAGATATTATGACGCTTTTTAAGTTTCGAAACTTATTACAACCCCTTTACATGAAATGCTTTTATTGTTGGGCCTATTAAATGAATGGTCCTATAAAATAACATTATAGGACGCTTTTGTGTGTACTAAAAACCCAAGTTTGTTGTAGTGACTGTAGCCATCACATTATTCATGGTCAAAGCATCTCTCCCAAACATTAATTTAACCACAAAGTGTTCATAAGAATGTGGTAATGAAGCCAAGAACATGATGGCTTGATCTTCATATTACCTCAATATTTTCAAGATCCAAAACCATTTTGTTGAATTCATATATATGATCATTCAGATTCTTTCCTAGTATCATTTGAAAAGTATATAATCTTTTCTTGAGAAACAGACGATTGGCTAGAGACTTGGTGAGATACAATTTCTCCAATTTGTTCCAAACACCAAATGCAGTGGTTTCCTTTGAAACTTCCCTCAAGACCTTATCTCCTAAACACAGAATAATTGCATTATGTGCTTTCTCATTTATGTTTTTCTATACTTTTGTAAGAGAGAACAGAATCAACACCATCTAGAGCTTTAACTAGTCCTTGATGAATCAGAAGTGTCTTTATCTTCATCCTCCAAAGGCTAAAATCAATAATGCCATTGAATTTCCAAACACCAGATTAGTACCCGTGTACTACACGGATTTTAGTTTTATAGGTTTGAACTCAATTTAGATATCAAATTTATTTTTATTATATCTCTTATTAAATCGATTTGGATATTTACAAATATATTCATATAAAAAATCATATGTTACAATAAAGGATATGATTAATAATAGTTGGTAAATTTTTATTTGAACATATCGGGTTAGGAGATAATTCATGATAATTGTTAATTTTTTTTATTTGAACATATCAAGTTAGGAGATAATTAATGATAATTAGTAAAACTTTAATTTGAACATATCGGATTAGGATAGATCATAATAAATGATAAGTTTTTTATTTGAACATATCAGGTTAGGAGATAATTCATGATAATTGGTACATATCGGGTTAAGATATAGATCATGATAATTGGTAAATTTTGTATTTGAACATATCGGGTTAGGAAATAGTTGATGATAATTTGTGAACTTTTAATTTAAACATATCGGGTTATTTCTAATATGGAGCATACCATGACCTGTCTAAAAATTCTCCATCAAATTAACTTAGAACATGACACATAAGCAAAATCCTACGTGGAGTAGTTAAAATGATGACATGTGAATGAGTTACTCAATTATTAAAATAGGTAGATTTATTTTGTGTTAAAGAGTATATTTTATGTCGCAAATACTTGGGATGAATTCGTCCCCTTTCTTTGGATATTTTCCCCTTATTTAGTTTTCAAGACTTTTCGGTATGAAAAATCTAACAGTGTTTCAATCGGCTGTTTAAACATAACGGTGCTTTGATCAGATATAAAAATTTCGCCGTTTGGAGCGTCGTTTCGAGATAACTTTTACATCAATCGGCTCTTGTTCTCCTTCCGATCAAAAGGCCTAAAACATCGGTCTTGAATTCGAAAAAAACTTAACAGTGTTATATAATTTTAACGATGGATTGTTGGTTGTTAAAGTGATAAAAATTGTGACCGTTACCGGCCAATTCAATAGTTGAGACCGGTAGAAACCAAAAGGTAAAAGTTGAGAGCATTTAAAACCAATATACCAATTATTAATTTTTTAAATTACTTTTACGACTTTAGGCCGCAACGCTCGAGACACAAAACTCACTATTATCTATACATAACTACGTTGATAATATGTTTAACATGTGAGATAATGCTATTTTTTACATGTGTAATGGTGTGACGATACCGTCACAACACGCGGCACATGTCAAAATCCTAATGTCGTCATCGTATAACGTATAATGAAGTCACCAATGTCAAACTCAAACACACATTATCTAAGACTAGACCGTTCATCACACGCACAGTTTTAATTTTAATTTTTGTATACTTCAAATTTTTAATAAAAATAAAATACAAACTATAAATTAACAATCAACTTTATTACTTAAAACAACAATTTGGATACATAATTTTTCTTTCTACTTTTATAAATATAACTTTTTCCCTTTCACACACATAGAGCAACCCCAACTATAAGTTTTTGTCCATTTAATGCTGAATACTTTTAGAACCATTGAAGCCTCCATTTAAAAAAAATAGAAAAAAGTTGTATTTTTTTTAATGTTTTCATTAGATGAGCAGTCGTATCTCACTCTATTTAATGCTAAATACTTTTAGAACCATTGAAGCCTCGTTTATGACCTTAACATCCACATCGTTCCTCAATAGTTGGGCAAAGAAGAGCCAAGCACCCGTCACTAACAAAAACCCAATCGTTAGCGGCCCGGACACCGCCCTATGTAACTTAAACCTTCCGTTAACCGCCTTCTTAACCGCCACCTCAAGAGCCATACACGCCCCTTGTAGTACAAAAAACCATGTTACCTCCCACGTCGGTGTAACACGGATCACATAAAAAAACATCAGCTCGTGCATTATCCCAGACACTACAAATGTCACAAAAATTGCAACCATCTGGCCCCCGAGCTTACTGAGCCTCGGGGACCAGATCTCACGAATTGGGTTATATACACTAGCCCGGAGGATCCTTGATGACACAAGGTTCCACCTACGACCCCAAAAATCCTGGAGGGATGTAGCCAGGTAAGGCTCGTTAAACTCGGGTTCAGTTTCGAAATCAAATCCCAAAAAGATCTTTGCTAAAAAAGCAGTGAAGGCTAAACTTAACTCAAAGCTGAGGTACATATGCAAAAAGTAGATAGCTAGAATTATGCTCCGGTGGAGGTTATCGGTGTATCGATAAACGCCTAATATGGCAACAAGAATTAGGGTTTTAAAAGCGGTTAGAGCTTGTTTAGGTAATGAAAAAGGATATGGATTTGTGGTTTTGTATTGAGATTGTTTAGGGTTGATGGGAAGCAAAGCAATGGCAATGAAAACATGGATTGGTAACCGCGGTTTGGAGGATAAAGGGCCGCGGTTGAGGGCAAAGAGTAAGAGTTTGAAGTTAGCGAGCCATGTGAGGAAGAAGAAGGCGGGGAAGGCGAGATGGACGGTGGAGATTTCGAGTGGGAGGATGAAGAAGAGGGTGATGATGGGGAGAAGAGTGAGTAACCTTGGGATGCAATGGGAGATATGAAGAGGAATAAAGTAGCAATAGCATATGGAAGAAATGGCATAAAACCATAGTTTGATTAGGGTTTTTAGTTCTTGCATTTTTTATCACACGTTTAAGGTTTCATGTCATGCATGTCCTTTTAAAGTGGATTTTAGTTGGGCAAACTTAAGTGGTAAAAAAAGCATTTAATGCACTTCATACATGAAATGTTAGGAAATGGACCTATGGGCTATGTCACATCACATAATAAACAAACATAGATCTTACTATTTTTTGATCAAATATGAGTTGGTCTAAAATGGGTCTGGAAATCGATACCGAGATCAGATGGGTTTGAGAAGTCGACAAGGAAGGGGCGTTCGTGGTTAAAAGTTTTGAAACAAATGATAGAATTCAATCGGGTTCTAGTTGACACTACAAGAAATGAGGGTTTTTACAGTGATTTTTATTTTCCATTAAAACTCCATGTTTCATCGCAGTTTCTTTTTTTAACGAGATTGTTGTTGTAATACGTCGTGTTAAAAAGTTGTTGCGAAAAACAATTTGCGACGCCAATATACATGGAGCCACTTTTAAGAAGCATGGAAAACAAAATAGAAAATGTAGACGAGCTTTGCGGAGATATGTCGTCACAAATATATTTTATATTATAATTAATTAATTTTAAGTTATCAATTTTGTATTTTAATTAATTTATTTAGTTAACTTCTTTTCGACGAATTATTGCCGCAAAGTTTTTGGTCAAATTGCTATTTTGCGACGAAAAGTCGCAGTAAATTGCTATTTTAGTTATCATTGAGCAAATGATATCCCCAAATAAATTGCTATTTTAGTTATCATTTGCTCATTCGCTCATATGTGGTTTACAAGAAATATTAACTGATGTTAGATATTTGGGGATGATATATATTACTTCATATGTTTAAGTAAGATATGCTATCCCTGCCCGCCGCGGAGACAAGTAAAGGGCAGGGATAGCCCAGGCTACGACTGAAATTTCGTTACGTGGTGTAAAAAATATATATATTTATTCGGTTTTAAGTATAAGGATACCCCTATACTATTAAAAGAATATCTCTGAATCATTGATTTTAAGCTATGAAAGAACAGATGGGATAAATATATTAGGTAATTTTGTAATTTTGTGGTGTTAATTTTATTACTGCATGAACGTCCGGAGAATTTTTTTTAGGATATCCCTGAATTTTGGGGCTGGCTCCGCCCCTGAGTGATGGTGATTCAGTAGTATGACAATACTCAGTTGCTCATAACCCTCTACCCGCTGTAAACACATTAATTAAATAGATATATATATATAATTGTATAGTTAGTAACTTAGAAACATGTGAAAAAACTTCCAAACATCCTTATATAATATAGCAAAACGAAAAAAGCTTATGTGGCATCTTTTTAAAGATTTTAGCGTATGTGTCATTATTTGAGAGGTTATCTCACAATAATAATTTTTTTATTTAAAATATGTATATAAATAAAATATATTATAATAAAACTAATTACATATTTGGTCCTCTAAATTTTCAAATATATCATGTGTTCCGGTTTACCACGTTTTTGTCTCAAAACTGAATGAAACATTCATAAGCCTCCTTAAAAGCATCACTTGAATGTTATGTTCCCAAGCATAGCGCGGGCACTAACCTAGTATTGGAATAAAACAACTTACAAACACGTAACAATACTGGGTAAAGATGTCATGCTGTCGTGTCCTTTGACCGTATGCTTTTATTTGTTAAAAAACTTTTGCTTGAACCAGAATTTGAAACAGTTAGCTTAGTATAAATATTATACATTAATAATTTAGAAAGTTGATAAATAGTGTTAATTTTTGTTTTCTATTTTGACCATAAGAGTTTTATATTTGGTGTTAAATGATGGTGGTGTATGTTGGTATGTTATTGGTTGTTAATGTGGTTGTGCATAGCTGTTAAACTACAACACTACAGTTAATTATGCTTCATAAAGCCACCATACTCTTTTGTTATTTTATAATTATCATAAAACCTCATATTCTATCTTTCTTCTTATGTGGTTACACACGCATTCACTCTCTTCTCTCTTTCTTCTTATGTAGTTACACTTGCAACTTGTACCATAAAAGTAACAATTTGGTATTATAATCCGAGCCAATATGTAAGTCATATTAACATCACTTTTAAATGTCGATAAAAAACAAAGAGAAAACTGATAGAAAAAACTTGCGCAATGCGCGAGCTAGCAAATAAATCTAGTTTAAACAAATTTACAACATCGAATTGAATTATAAAAAGGATAACATTTAACTCGGGCCAAATCGCCACTTCGAACTCTTTTAGTACCTTTCCCTGGGACTTGTAGTTTTGAGGATATCGATCAACGATGGTGTCAATCAGTGAAGCGAAGGTCGCCTGATTTTCACCTACATGTTTGTAGGTGTCATGCGTACCTTACTCGAGCTGAATTGCTAGCAAAGTTCCGGAGGGCATTTTCTTGCGCGCCCACAAATTTTGTCTTCCTCACTTTCCTTGGCTAGAAATTCAAGCGAACAAATAAAAAAACACAAGTAAATTAAATGCAACTATAAACATAATTACAACAATTGTCATACCTTTCCCACTATCAATGTCGTCGCCACTACTGGAGTCGTCATTGGCCTCGCACTATCGTGGTGCAAGCCAGGATCGATCTCCATTAGGAGGACCACCACCAGCCTGGTTTTTAAAAAAACCCGAACCGGTTTTTTCTAAACCGGTTTTTTTTAAACCAAATAAACCGGTTTTTGTTAAAACCGGGTCGGTTTTTAACCGGTTTTTTCAAGTGAAAACTCAACCCTATCAAATCGACTCGGGTCGGTTTTAACCAGTTTTTTTCAAAAAACCGGGTTTTTATCCGGTTAAACCGGGTTTTTTGAAATAAAACCGTTTTTTAACCGGCTTTCTTGCTCCAAGCCCTAAACCTATCTTGAACTGCCGGTTCGGTTTTAACCTAATCTGTTTTTTCAAACCGGTTTTTTTTCATAAACCGGTTCGGGTTTTTTCAGTTTTTTTTTTTCAAACCGTTTTTTTCCCACCTCTACCACCAGGCGGACCATAACAGGAGGCATCCCCTCGGTAACTTCATGCCAAGTCTAGCATATGTAAAATGTATTATACAAGTATACGAAAATACCACAAATATCATAAAAATTTGTTTACAATATTTTGAATCATTAACTAAACACACTCAATTGAATAAACAACTCAATAAACACAATAATTCAAACTCGGAGCACTATTTTCAACTTACAAATTAAAAGCAACTGGATTCATCAATATGATAAGTTTCTACTCCACATTCATTATAAGGTTCGATCATCATATGAATCATCAATAAAATCAATTGTGTTCTCTGCATCGTTGTCTTCATGTCATTTTACCTTTGTATGCCTCGTCATCTACATCGACATGTTCAAGGGAAACATTAACTTCTGTTGCTTCATCTCTACTCAAACCGTCATAAGTTAAATTATCCAAGTCGGCTGGCAACGGAATATACAAGTTGGGAAATGAATGTATGTATGTATGTATGATCTATCATGTATTTAATTTATATTTTACAAAAATATACGAGTTTATTCAATATTATTTAATTTATTATCTTCATTAATAGAAGAAACGACAATTTACAATATAGTGGCTGGTAAACGGGCAACAAGTTGTGCTGCAACCCCCTTTTGAATAGCAAAGTCAATCCTACTAAAAATTATCAGTTATTGTAACTTAAATTTAATTATTTAATAATAAATATTTAAATTTAAGTTAATAATTTTTTTAAAAAACTTTTTATAAATGCCTTTTTTCAGGACATTTTCATCGCAAATAGATTGGTGGGAAAGTGAAATCTAAGGTGGGAAATGAAAAAGTCATAGTTAGTTGTATATCTAGTTACGTGCATATCCTTTTTGCGACAAAAAGGTCGGCCGCAATTTTGTATATAATTAAAACATTAGTTTTAATAATATATATATAGGTTGATGTTTAATTTAGAAGACTAAAAAAATGCAAGAAGAAAAATAACAAATCTTAACTATTAGACTGTGTGTAATTGGCATTATGTGGGAAAAAAACACCCCAAAACGCCCCACGTCCCACTACGTGTTGCTTATAACGTCGATGCCTACTTTTGACCAACAAATCTCATCCAATCAACTCAATATCATCCTATCAATGCAATCCCATCCAAATAATTGTTTAATAATTATGGGACATTTTAGGGGCATTATCCATTACGTCACTTTATGATATAATGCTCCTTGCCCAGTCATCATCCGTATGACGAAAAATGCCCCCAAGGGGCAAATCATTACATAGAGTTTTAGAATAGTTCATCAATGGCTTATATTAATTATAGAAAAAAACTTATTATGTATATACTTAAAAACATTAATTTTAATAATATAAGCGTAGAATGGGTATTCAATTTTATTTATTAATAGCTTCTCAATAACACTTTATTTTTTATAACAACTAGTTTATTTAGTGTCCGCGCTACGCTCGGGAACACAGCGTTCATGTAAATTTTTTAAGGATATTTATGAATGTTTCAATCAGTTTTGAGACAAAACCGTGGTAAACTGGAACACAGGATATACTTTTAAAAATTAGACTTTTAGTATAGCAATATTATACTCAAATTTACTACACCATAAAGTGCTCAGTTTTATGGTGTAGTTTATTTTATTTAAAAAAACACCGAGGTCTTTAATTGTATGTTGTTATTAACTTTATCCATAAGTTTCATTTTTAGACTCTATCAAATATAAACCGACTCATGTACACCCTTGTAGTAGAGGGTTAAAAATATAAATACTCTTAAATTTTTCATAATTCTCCAAAATATTAGGGGACCAAAAATGTAATTAGTTTTATTATAAAATATTTTATATACATATTTCAAATAAAAAATCATTATTGTGAGATAAACTCTCATACGATTCCACATAAGCCAGAAGCTTTAAAAACGTGATACATAAGCTTTTTAGGTTTTGCGATATTATATAAGGATGCATTTAATAAGACATTAACTTTTTTTTGTGTTGATGAATTTTATTTCACACCGTGTATTTTTCATAACAATGCATTTTAAGCGCACTCATTATTTACTTGTAAATGCATGGGTTAACTTTTTTTAACTTTACAATTTGATATGCCAATGCATTTTTACTTTCTTATGTGTTAGATGAATTTTAATAATGGATTAACTTTTCCTAACAATGCATGAAGTTCAAAATAGGTTAACTCATTATTTGACTTTACGTTATTGATGGAACGCGAGAAAGTTTTCAAGTTATATATAAGAGTAAATTACGGTTTTCGTCCTTGTGGTTTGGGCTTTGTAACGGTTTTCATTCAAAACTTAAAAAATGCTCAATATAACCACTGTGGTTTCAGATTTGTCCCAATTAGATCCAAACCTCTAACACCGTCAAGTTTAACCGTTACTCAGCCCTCACTTGCATCTCACGTGAGGGATATTTTTGTCATTTAACTCCACCATTTGCATATATCAACCAAGAAACCTAACAAATAGTGGGGTTAAGTGACAAAATGCCCCTCACGTGAGGGGCAAGTGAGGGCTGACTAACGGTTAAACTTGACGGTGTTAGAGGTTTAGATCTAATTGGGACAAATCTGGAACCACAATGGTTATATTGAGCATTTTTTAAGTTTTGGATGAAAACCGTTACAAAGCCCAAACCACAGGGACGAAAACTGAAATTTACTCTATATATAATGATAAAACAAATATTTTCTTTGGTGTCACCTAACAGACTTTAAAAAAAATATAACTATATACAATTTAATTGTTAGCCATGCATACAAAAGTTTCTAAACTATGATAAATAAATATTATATTATTTATATATATTTCATGTTACGTCTACACGTGATGAAGAGGATATGTGTTGGATGAATTTGGAGTTAACGAACTATGTTTTTGAGGATGACAAATCAGAATTTCGTAAAAATTACGTGTTTGCATATGTAAGATACCTACTGATGAAAGTAAAAATAAAATATCTATGTAGATGTATATATGAGTTGTTGATGAAAATAAAAAATAACTAACAACTTGTGTAGGTGAATTTGTAACAACATATCCAAGTTATTATGAGTTATTACTAGATGAAAAAGTATTTGTATAGATGAAATAAAATGATTATCAATATGTGTATATGAAATAATTAAGTGACGTGTAGGTTAATATTAGTTGTGTATGTGTAAATAAAAAGTACTAACGATCTATTAGGTGGAATGAGTTATGTGTATGCGAGTATAAGTTATGCGTAGATAAATATATGTTTTTCGTAGCTTAAATGTGTGTTTTTCATGTTCACATGTACATAATATGCTTACCTACATATAAATCCTTATATAATATAGCAAAACAAAAAAATTATATGTGGCATCTTTTCATAGCTTTTAGTTTATGTGGCATTATTTGAGAGATTATCTCACAATAATGATTTTTTATTTAAAATATGTATATAAAAATTATTATAATAAAACTAATTACATTTTTGGTCCTCTGATATTTTGGAGAATTTTGGAAAATTTAAGAGTATTTATATTTTTAACCCTTTACTACAAGGGGTGTACGTGAGTCGATTTATATTTGATAGGGTTTAAAAATGAAACTTATGGATAAAGTTAATAATAACATACAATTAAAGACCCTAGTGTTTTATAAATATACATAACATTTTTATATGATTTTTTAAAAAAAAAATAAATTACACCATAAAACTAAGCACTTTATTCTCTTTAATTTGAGTATAATATTGCTATAAAAAATCTAATTTTTAAAAATATATCATGTGTTCCGTTTTACATGGTTTTGTCTTAAAACTGAATGAAACATTCATGAACATCCTTAAAAGCATCATTTAAATTGTGTTTCCGATCGTAGCGCGGGTACTAAACTAGTACATACATATAGTAAATAATATGACTTGCATGTAGATGAATATGCGACATGTGTAAGTAATAGTTCAAATATTTGCTAGTTGTTTACTTGTTTCATGTTCACGAACAAATAAAATATAATCACCTACACGGCTACGCTTAATATTACCTACATATGTATGTGAAATGGATAGTTTAAATATACAGTTTTTTATGTTTACCTACATAATCTCGATATGAATTTTTTTTATGTGTAATCATATTTGTAAACATCCATAAAAAATGTAGGTAAAATAAATTGAGATATAACGGGCAAATTGAAGATGTCAATAAAGTAAAACTTTTAATTCATTATTCAACCTCATGAAAATTACCGATTAGTTTATTTAGATATAGTATTAAATGCAACAGTTAAAGAACGTTATTAAGCTACACCTTTAATATGTAGCACAAATTAAGCAATTGCGTATGTACTATTATACCCCTATTTTAAAGATAATTAAAAAATAAAAGAAAACATAATGATTGGTTAGAATTAGTTCTTTTATCTCTTGCAATATATATATACTATATATATATAGGGAGGGTGTAATTTGAGAACACCTTCTAGTTGTAAGAACTTTAAGAACTCCTACTTCCCAATTGATTTTCTACTATTTTTTTTTGCTCAAATGTTGTGTACATTACTACCTAGAAGATGTAAAAAAGAAAATAAAAAAAAAGTTTTCGTCATTAAAAAACGTATATATTAGTAAAAAAATATTTACGTCATATTACATAGGTGTAATAAATTACACCAACGTTTTTTCGCTGTAAATATTTTTTAGTTACATATATGTTTTTTAATGACGAGAAGCTCTTTTTTCAGGTTTTAGTTTTTAATACGCAACATTTGAGCAAAAAAATACTATGAAACAACTCGGGAAGTAAGGTTCGATCTCACGAGTTCTAACAATTAGAGGGTGTTCTCAAAATATCTCATTTACATATATATATATATATATATATATATATATATATATAAACACATAAATTTAGTTACAGAATCATTTTAATTACAGAATCATATATATATATATAAACACACACACATATATATATATATATATATATATATATATATATATATATATATTAAACACATATAAATTTAGTTACAGAATCATTTTAATTACATAACTACAAACCATTGATTCACATACATATAAATTAAGGTACCACCGATTTACATATATGTAAATTCAGGAACCACTGATTTACATTTATGTAAATTCGTGATATTAGAAAGTCGTATGAGGTGAGCTTGTTAGGTTAATAGGTTTATCATTAATAATAAGGTTTGTGTAAATTAATGATCATGTCCAAATTATTTATCAAGTATGTACACATTAACTTGCAAGTAGATATGCTATTATGTATGTTGAATTGAATTTGAAATGAATGAATCAAAGAATATAATGTACAAGAGAATGAATGAATTATGTTTCTTATAAGTCATATGTTTCACCCCAAAATACAAAACAAAGAAAAAAGACTATGAAATACTCACACGTGAAATGAGTATATGAATGTAATTTGAAGAAGTCTAGAGACATGGAATCTCCTCATGAAATCAACATATATAAGAATAAGTATCTTCGAATTAAGTAAGTTATCTTAGAATCTAAGGTAATTTAGGTATTAAGATTTGTAAGAGAGACTTGGGGTTTTTTAAATATGACTTGATAATGTCAATTGAAATAAATTTTAACTTTATATTTTTTATTATTATTCATTTAACTTATAATAAATAATTGTAATTTGATAATTGATTATAATATATAATTCGATGGATGATTATAAAAATTGAATTTGAAATGAATGAATCAAAGAATTTAAAATGTACAAGAGAATGAATGAATCATGTTTGTTATAAGTCATATGTTTCACCCCTAAAATACAAAACAAAGAAAAAAGAGTATGAATTACGAACATGTGAAATGAGTAAATGAATGTAATTTGAACAAGTTTAGAGACAAGGATTCTCCTCGGGAAATCAACCTATATAAGAATAAGTATATTTAGATTAAGTAAGTTGTCTTAAAATCTAAGGTAATTTAGGTATTAGGGTTTCTAAAAGAGACTCGGGGGTTTTTAAATATGACTTGATAATATCAATTGAAATAAATTTCGACTATAATTTATATTATTACTAGGTTTAATACCCGTGTGTTACACACGGGTTAATTAATAACCAATATGTTTAATAATTTGTAAAAAATTATAACCAATATGTTTAATAATTTGTAAATATTTAAGGATTTGACTTCATCACCTTATGCATGATGAAAATTTCATTAATTTCCCTCCTAAATTTCCTATTATAGAACAATAAAATTTTCCCTCCAAAAATATTGCCTCCCCTAAAACTTTGATTTATTAGATAGATCCATTTAACTTATAATAAATAATTGTAATTCGATAAATGATTATGATATATAATTCGACGAATGATTATAAAAATTATAAATTATAATTATACTTCGATGAATGAATAACAGTGCTTTTAATAAATAAGTATTATCTAACTAATTCGATAAATGGTCGTAATCTTTATATAATATAGGGTTATTGGATTTTAGTAATCCGAACTTTAATGAATTGGCCGATATTAATCCCAACTTTAAAAATTCCCTCTGACAGTCCCAACTTGTAATTTATTTTCCTTCATCGAGCCTTTTATAAGTGTGACACAAAAATGGTCGGGTAAGGTTTTTATGAGACACAAAAATGATCTGGTAGGTTTTTTGAGTATCCGTTATAAAAGGCTCGATGAAGGAAAATAAATTACAAGTTGGGACTGTCAGAGGGAATTTTTAAAGTTGGGATTAATATCGGCCAATTCATTAAAGTTCGGATTATTAAAATCCAATAACCCTATAATATAGGAAAATAAAAAAAACTTAGGTGTCATCTTTTTAAAAACTTTTCGCTTATGTGCATACATGAGAGTTTTTCTCACAATTTGTTATTTTATTTAAAAAATATATAAAAAATATATTATAATAACACTAATTACATTTTGGTCCCCTAATACGTAGGATAATTTTAAAAAATTTAAGAGTAGTTACATTTTGAACCCCTCCTACTAGGGGTGTACACAAGTCGGTTTGTATTTGATAAAGTATAAAAATTAAACTTAGGGATAAACTTGATAATAACATACAATTAAAACCTCAGTGTTTTAGAAACATACATAACTTTTTTATGCAAAATTATTTTAAAAAGTAAACTACACCATAAAAACAACATTTTCAACCCCTCCTACTAGGGGTGTACACAAGTTGGTTTGTATTTGATAAGGTATAAAAATAAAACTTAGGAATAAACTTGATAATAACATACAATTAAAAACCTCAGTGTTTTAGAAACATACATAACCTTTTCATACGAAATTATTTTAAAAAATAAACTACACCAAAAAAACGAGCACTTAATTATCTTTAGTTTGACTATAATATTGTTATACTAAAAACAATTTAAAATACATCTTGTGTTACGGTTAACCATGATTTTGTCTCAAAATTTATTGGAAACGTCATGAATATCGTTAAAATAACCACTTAAATGTTGTATTCACGAACGTAGCGCGGACCCTAAACTAGTTAAAATATATAACTATAATTTAAGTGGTTCAACGAATGATATTTATTATAAATAATTGTTATTCGATCTATTTGATAATTAATGTAAAATTTGTAGTCTTATTAATAAAATGGTAAATTGGCCTAAAATAATCTCAACTAACACTTACTGGCCGAAAATAATCCAAACTCAGTTTATTCTCTTCAGTGGTCACAAATCCAAGTTTTTTGGCCTACAGTGGTCCGCCGTTAAGTACACTTAATGACCGTTAACTTATTTTCTATTTTTTCGAATTTCAAACCGATATTTTAGGGATTTTGATCGGGAGAAAACTACGAGTTAGTTGATGTAAACCTACCTTCCAATTGTTGCTCCAAATGGTTTAATTTTGATATCTGGTTAAAGCACCGTTAGGTTTTAAACACCCGATTGAAGACCGTTTTGTCGTTTGGAACACCAGTTCAAAATAAGGTTTACATCAATTGAATCGTATACTCCTCCCGATCAATATCCATAAAATCTTGTTTTGAAATTCGAAAGAAATAAAAAAAAAAATTAACGGCCATTAAGTGCACTTAACGGCGGATCACCGGAGGCTAAAAAAGTTGAATTTGGACCACGGGAGGGAATAAACTAAGTTTGGATTATTCTCGGCCAATAGACATTAGTTAGGATTATTTTTAGTCAATTTACCTAATAAAATTAGTAAACTTATTAATGAATCTAATGATAATAAATAGAATATAATAATTACTACACAATTGCTTATAGAGTGGAGTTATACTACAAAGTCCAATTTTCCTAGAAAGTCTAAGAAGCCATGAGATGATGACATGTGGCATTCCCTTAAAATTAGAAGGAAGGGTAAAAATGGTAATGTCTCTATATTTTAAGTTTCACCCTATTTTTTTAAACGTCCATAACTTTTACATACGATATTATTTTTTAAAAAAAATTGCACCATAAAAACGAGTATTTTCTTATCTTTAAAACACGTATAATATTCATATATAAAAAACAAAAAAAAATCACGTTTTTTAGCTCGTTGTGTTATTTGTCAAGTCATTGTGTTATTTATTCATGTCATTGTGTTATAACACAATAACCTAATGAAATAACACAATGATCTGAAATAACACAATGACCAGATGAAAATATAACACAATTACCTGATGAAAATATAACACAATGACCTGATGAAATATAACACAACGAGCTGACGAAAATATAACACAACGACCTGACGAAAATATAACACAACGACCTGATGAAAATATAACACAACGACCTGATGAAAATATAACACAACGACCTGATGAAATTTAACACAACGACCTGATGAAAATATAACACAACGACCTGATGGAAAAATAACACAATTACCTGATGAAATATAACACAATGACCTGATGAAAATATAACACAACGACCTGACGAAAATATAACACAATGACCTGACGAAAATATAACACAACGACCTGATGAAAATATAACACAACGACCTGATGAAAATTTAACACAACGACCTGATGAAAATATAACACAACGACCTGATGAAAATATAACACAACGACCTGATGAAAATATAACACAACGACCTGATGAAAATATAACACAACGACCTGATAAAAATATAACACAATGACCTGACGGATATAACACAATCTGAAAAATATAACACAATGTCTTGACTAATATAACACAATGAGCTGAAAAATATAACACAATGACCTAACGAATATAACACAATGAGCTGAAACTTCAAAAAAAAATTTTCGTTTTTTATATATCAATATTATATGCGTTTTGAAGATAAAAAAACGCTCGTTTTTTGGTGTAATTTTTATTAAAAAGTATTGTTGTATGTAAAAGTTATGGACGTTTAAAAAAGAGGGTGAAATTTGAAAATGAGACAAGACTAATATACCATTGACCTATCATTTTAAGTTCTAAGTATTTACCATTATGCCACCTTGTGTTTATGAGCCATTGATCTTTATTTAATATTAGATCTAATGGTCTAAATTCCTTCTTAGACTTTCTAGGAAATTTAGACTTTGTATTTGAACCTAATTCATTGCTTATATATTGATAAACTAGTTTAGTGCCCGCGCTACGCTCGGGAACATATAACATTCAAGTGATGCTTTTAAGGATATTCATGAATGTTCCAATCAATTTGAGAAAAAACTGTGATAAACCGAAACACATGATATACTTTTAAAAATTAGACTTTTAGTATAACAATATTATATTCTAATTTATTACACCATAAAGTACTCAGTTTTATGGTGAAGTTTTTTTAAATCGCATAAAAATGTTATGTATATTTATAAAACACTGAGGTCTTTAATTGTATTTTATTATTAACTTTATCCATAAGTTTCATTTTTAAACCCTATCAAATATAAACCGACTCATGTACAACCCGTGTAGTAGAGGGTTAAAAATATAAAATGTTATGTATATTTATGAAACATTG
Organism: Tagetes erecta; assembly: GCA_030867185.1. Classification (NCBI taxonomy): domain Eukaryota; kingdom Viridiplantae; phylum Streptophyta; class Magnoliopsida; order Asterales; family Asteraceae; genus Tagetes; species Tagetes erecta. Next base: position 64,503,097 of record CM061488.1, read on the forward strand.
AGGTCTTTAATTGTATGTTATTATTAATTTTATTCATAAGTTTCATTTTTAAACCCTATCAAATATAAACCGACTCATGTACACCCCTTGTAGTAGAGAGTTAAAAATATAAATATTCTTAAATTTTTCAAAATTTCCCAAAATATTAGGGGACCAAAAATGTAATTAGTTTTATTATAAGATATTTTATATACATATTTTAAATAAAAAAATCATTATTGTGAGATAAACTCTCAAATAATGCCACATAAGCCAGAAGCTTTAAAAATGTGCCACATAAGCTTTTTTGATTTTGCTATATTATATAAGGATTAATCAAATAATGCATTTATTTTGACTAATTATTTGTTTACGAGAATAAATTCATAATAAATTTATTTAAATAGTTTTAGTTATTTAAATGAACATACAATTTGTTATTTTTTTGTTCGATTCGAATATCGTAAATGAATAAACAGTAAATCAATTTATATATTTGAAATATAAGCTTACATTTTATGAAATATAATACAAATTCGCCCCGGACAATTCATAATGCATTCTAAAAGCCTCAAACCCCATACAATACCATCAACATCTTACCAAAAAACTTGTCATGAACTTTGGTTTGATTAATCCGATGATAATATTATGATGCAAGAAACACTTCCCAAAAAGTCAATGGGTCAAGAAATACCTCTCGAAGAACAAGTGGCTCAAATGAAATACGTTAATGATGCCGCCAAACAACCTTGGACCACAGCTCAAGAGTAAGACATTAGTTGAAGGTTGGATTCACATCTCCAAAGGTTGGAAATGTTGGAGACGCTCAAAAGCTGACATGATTTTGAGGATAGATTAATAAGTTCTTCTTGAACAAATTCCCTGACTCAACATGCACTCCTAATACCTTGGCACGAAGTATCGAGAGATGATTCGAGTTGTTAACAAATCAACTAATCTATTGGCGTTTAGTATAATTATTTATATTGTTTTATTTTATAATTTAACACATTTGTTTTTATAAAATTGTAGAAAGATGGTTAAGGTATCTGATGAACGACAATCCTGTTCAAGAAAAAAGCATTTACCCATTTATAAAACAACAAAGGGCAAACCATTTCCATACTTTGAGGCATGACTAGTGCTAAAAGACCATGCAAACTGGAAAGGAGTTGGGAATATGGGTGTGAGATTAGAAGAGACAATCTTAAAAAAAACCGTCTGAGTTGAGAAACTATATTACTTCAAGAGACCTACCTAACCTCAATGAAGAAATAACCCTAACCCGCTCTTTTCATCAGAAACCCAAAAAAAAGCCAAAATGGAGGATTCGTCAAGCAAAGTGTAGCCGAATTAGTGTCGGTCTACAAAAGTTTGAAAGAAGAAAAAAAAGATAGACATTGAAAGAGACACAAAGTTGATTGCAACGATGGATCGAGAAAAAAACGAGGGATTTAAAATTTTATAACTAGTCTCATGATCATTTAAAAGAAATAAATAAAACAGTAACTATTGAGAAGAAATATGAAATCACCGATAAATGTGATGGCCATTTTAGTTTTATGTTTTTATTAAGGTTTTTTTATTTTTTATTTTTATATTTTTTTTAATTTTACTCTTTGTTTATTTAAATTGCAAATGTTTTTTATTAATGAAAATGTTTTAGTTTTAATTTAATGTTTTTTAATGAATGAGCTCACCTTATGTGCTAAGAGTCAATGATAGGGATATTAAAAGAATTATTAATAGAAATTTAATTTATTTTTGAACGGCTTAAAAGACGTTATGGGTTTGGGATACCGTGGTCATTTTTTATCCATGATCTTCCCTTTCTATAATTAATGTTTTAGAAATGTTAGTGCCCACCAATCACCAATGATATCTAAATCAAATGATATCTAAATCAACTAGGTTGATGTATTTATGATTTTTTTACTGTGTTTTAGTTTTGTTGGGGTTTTTCAAACTCATGTGAGTTTACTTTAGAATGGCTAGTGACGTCAGTTAATATTGGTATCGTTTTACGTTTTTTTTCTCATGAATTATTGGGTAGCTGGTCTGTGATCGTAACAACGTAAGCTAAGATCCAAAGGAGCTTATTTATCAATAGAAAAATATCTATTTCAGGTCAGTGTTGATATGACTAGTAACGCTACCCATTATTACCCTCGTCAATTTTATAATAATTAATTAGTTATGGACCACAAAAGAGATTCACTACATTCTACTCTTCACATATTTTTCTTCCTTTCACATATTTTTCTTCATATACTTTAAATGGGCAATTTTATCTATCTAATAAATTAGAGTTTTTAGGGGGCAATTTTTTGGGGGGAAAACATAATTTGTTTTATAAAAGAATGGTTGAGAGGGAAATTGAGTAGGATAGTTAATAAAGACTAAATTTTGTGATTAATAAAAATTTTTAAATTTTTAAATATAATAGTTATAATTTTTTAAAAATATTTTTATTCAACCCATGTGTTACACACGGGTGTTAAACCTAGTATGTCTATAAAGTTTAAAAATGTTATTTTTTAACTGTCATAATTTAATTTTATTAATTATTTAAAACTTAGCAAGACGTTTGGTTTAAAATTACATTTGAAAAGTAAAGTTACACTATTGTTTCACTTAAGAGTTGACAACTTATTTTATTTTTTTCTAAAGATATGATGACGACTTAATTTCTCCCAAAAGATCAGATCCGATATGTATATGTTATTAAGATCCTATTATTTTTTACATTCAAAATGTTCTAAAGTAAAGTAAGAAAGATTGCTCGAATTAATTTTTTTCTGGTCGGAAGAGCCATGAATTCGAGATGTCCAATAGTTCTGATATATTGTTTATTGAGAAGAATGGGAGTTTGCACTAAGAGGATATGACACATCATAGACTTGCCGAGACATTGCAAAATAACAATATATGGTTTGCATTTTCATCGTTGAAACCATATGATTGACAAATGGACTCAGGGATGATATTTCTTCTTAATAAATGAGACTTAGAGGGAATAGGATCCAATGAAGATCTCAAACAAAAAAACATTAACTTTTAAAGAACCAAAGAAATCAAATAAAAGATAACATATATGTTTTTAGCGTGAGGATATTCTAAAAGAGTTATTAGATTTTTATATTCCGAGCTATGGCCTATTGGCTGTTGTCACTCTCAATTAAGACCTAACTATTACCACTCCCAATTTAACACCATATTTATTGTGTCACTCTCATCATTAGAAAATACAAACATCGTTTTTGTGCCAAAAGTGTCACTTTCCTAAGCTGAGGGGATAATTTTATTTTTTCTTTAATATGAATATATCCCACCACTCATGATGAACCACTCATATATCGATTAAAGATAACTTTTCAAGCAACTGTATCTAACTGTCTCGATGTGTCAGTTATCAATAATTATCTAGCAACTTAAAGACATGGCATAGCAACATAGTATAGCAACTTGTAATGTTGAATAACAACTTGTAACATAGAAATTGAATGTTTGGGTTTAAATCACCTATCGATGTTGTCCAGGCAGGTGGGTTGGTCAAACCATTAGCGCTAACATTGCATCGGTGGGATTACAAAGTAATAATACTACTGTAAATTATCACATAAGACTGCATCATGTTGCAGCAAAACTAACACATTTTATGATTTCTTTTTTAAACAAAATATAATAGAAAAATGAAGTATAGTATAGAACACATATTTCGTGTGACATATGCCCCAAACCCGAACCCAAATGCCTGACTCGAACCCAAAGTCATCTATCTTTAATTGTCTTCGTATTTAATTTCCTAAAATGTAACATTTCGTTATTATTAGTATGAATAAATATGTCGGATTTTACGTTATTCCCGTCTTAATCAATCGATCGAATCATTATCTAGCGTTTACTAACTAATTACTAAATACAGTAATTAAATTACAAAGTATATATATTGCATTTTATAAAAGGGATTTTATAAAGATTGTTAAATATAAATACTATGGAAGTCTCACAATAACCATTTAATGACCACAACAACTTAAACATTCAAGAACATCATTTATATAAACATTACGAGTCGACTCGGTTAAGTTAGTTAAAATAAATGATTAATTAACGTTGTGCCGAAGCTGTCAATCTCCAAACTTATATAAAAGTTTATAACTCAAATAGTAAACAAACCAAAGCATGAGGGGGCGAACTGTAATATTTTAAAACCAACCCCCTCACCCCTCGCTAGCCCCGTGTTTCCGATCAGATGTATTTTGGCCATTTTGGCCAGAATTTACGTAACTCCGGCCAGACGAAAATATGGATTTTAACCCATTCAAATCAAATCTAACCTATATAAAATATCCCTAATCATGTTTCGAACCTGTAGCTAGCTGTTAATAGCATTCTAATACACAATTCAATCGTTTTGAATCAAATCCTTAATGCTCGTCCGTAGCCATTATCCCATTAAACCAAATCGATCCAAAACGCTTCAAATCAGTAAATGGAATTAACCAAACTCGTCCTTTCGATGTTTAGAAACCGATGGTGATGAAGAATTGAGTTTAACATATCAAATTAATCACCTTTTACTCGAAACCAAACCAATACCCATTCGACAACTCTCTGATCAAATTAATTTAATTCAATCTACCTACTTACTCTCCTTTACACGCATCTGCTCTCAGCAACTTCAATTTCTCGCAATAATACTCAAAAATCTGTAAGTGATTCTCACTTTGTTGAAATCTGTTCATCATCGATTGGTCACCAAATGATTGATATAATCTACAGTTCTGTTAGGGTTTTCGTTAGTCGCATCAGCTATAGTAAATCTGCAAGTGGAATCGAATTCTAACAACCTCTAAGTTTCTGTTGGATCATCCACCCGTCGAGTTCGTGTTCTTCACTGTTTCCGATTCAATTTATTCAAATTCAAGTAGTTCTTTATGTTAAAATGGCCATTACCATGTCCTGATTAAAAGTCCTCAATCAAATTTCATGTTTCGTTGTATCAGTTGGATTTAATTTAGGAATTAGGGTTTTTTGTATTGTGGAATTAGGGTATTTTTCTATGTTATGCTAAAAACATTTATGTTCTAATTTTAAACAAAAAGACCGCATAGTTCGGCTGATTTAGTTGCTTGCCTATGGACAGTGAGGTCCTTGGTTCGAAACCAGGGGCATGCTTACACTGTTATGTTTTTTTTTTGAATTATCTTATTAGCTATTTTTACCATTTATCCTATAATACTAATACCATATTATATATTTTATAAAAAATGCTAAAATATATAAAAACCATGATTTTATTTAAAATTGATAGTTCTAGACGAACCGAGCTTGGATCTAGATCTGAGATTGTTTGGTGATGTTGTTTGCAATCAGTGATGCGGAAACTCACTGATCACGTATTGATGCTTGAATGTTCATGAAGATCAATGCAAGGTATGATGAAGATTATGATAATATGAATAGGTGAATTTTATTAGATCAATGGAGAGGTTACAAGGGATATGGAATGAAATGTAGGCAACTCACTTTCAAATGACCTAGGTGATGGTATTTATAGTCTATACCATTCACCTTACAATGTAACCTAACCACGTGCAGTTAAGCACAAACGCGCATTTAAGCATGAAACGATTACACAAATATTCTAAGACAAATACAATTAATGAACGTCTTCACCTGTGCTTGCTCGTGATGATGCTCGATACTTCACTCGCTTATATTTGGAAAGTGACATCTTCAAATAACCCCAACAGTACTCCCCCTAAGATGACACTTTACAAATCAGACATATCAGCTTAAATCTTCATGTGACGAGCATAGAGAGCAGCTTAAAGTTTTGGTATGCATTATCTTCAAGAGGACGCAACAATACTCCCCCTAAGATGATGCTGTCAAAACTCTATCTTTCAACAAGCAATCTGCATCCTTCTCTCCTTTTTGAGTAACATCAGAGGCTATGGAAAGAAATAAGCAGAGAGTAGATTCCGGTGAATCTATATATCAGCAACAGGATCTTCTTCAACGGTTGAAGTAGAATGCGAAGACTTCTTTGACTTAGAATACTCCCCCTCAACTTTTGCTTTAGATGTTAACGGGATCTGTGTATGAGATATTAAGAGGAGGATTCTTAAAACTTAACAATCTGACTTGGAGATCTTTGGACTGGAATCAGGCTTGAACAGGAACATCTTCAAGTCGCGTGGAAGCTTGTTCTGCAATGGAAACAGTTCCTGCAACTCAAAGAAAAACATTAAAACTCAGGCAATAATGTGCATTTATCATCAATGTAAAGATTAAGTTCTCAATCGGATGAGATATTGCTCGATGAATAACTCCTACATCAATAACACATGTTAAACTGCCAAAACAGAAGAAAGAGATTAAAAAGAAAATATTTTTGTCCTTTTTGATTTTTTTTAATGTTTTTGGTATTTTTTTTTGGAGTTTTCTCTTTACATATATGAATCTTTAACCTGCAATGAGATCATACTAGCAATTTATCCAACACATGTTTTGCAGTTTTTTTTAGAATAGACATTTGAATTGTGAAGTAATTGACTGATGAATTGTTGAACAAATCAATTAGCTCGAAGTGACACACTTACTTTTTCTATTCTTGATGATTAATTAGGTTGATTAAGAATAAGTTTTGAGTGACCCACACCTTGCACATTAGAAAGTTATACATTTCATCTAAATAACCCGAGAACAACTCAACACGTCAGGTCACTTACAATCATGAACAGTGTGGAATTTGGGTTCTAATTGAATTTGGTCTACTTTGGGACTTCTTTTGAATTCCTTTTTGGAATTTTTCTTTTTGCCTATGTTCCCCTTGGAAATCTTCTGAATTCCATTTTGGAATTTGATTGGTGACGGTCCACATTTGGGACTCTTTTTGTTCCAACTTTGGGAATCTTTTGCTGCACCTTGAAGCTTAAAGAGAGACTTCGTGTGAGACTTCAGGTCTGTGGATACCACAACAAAGAAGCTCACGATGCGGTTCATCACACTGAATAGATTGCATCGTTACCCGATGTAATTTGAATGCTTCACGAGATATCTATTTGATTTGTATAAACGTTTCACATGCACTAAGATGTTTCAACCACAAAAACTCATTAGAATTTAGTTAAATCATCATAGAATATACTTGTTCAGTATAATTGTCTGAGCTGTCTCGCACATCAATTTTCACGCTTCAGTCTTTATTGTTTAAAATGATGCGTTGAATAACTCTAGTGTACTATCATTTCTCATGTACGTGCAAGTAGAATCAACATATTTTTGGATTTTTCTGATGTTATCATTTTTTTTAATAATGATTTCTCCCCCTAAACTTTTAAATTTCTAAGAAAATTGAAAGTTTAATGAAAAGAAAATGGCAGATATGTTATCAACGTATGAAGAGTGCATGCAATATGCTTAATCTAAACAGACGAAATGAAACATCGGTTGTTTCTTGCACAGCCATCATCGTTTGATTTTTGAAAATGTTTTTTAAAAATTCCTGCAATGGTTCCTTTTTGTTTCCAACTCCTTTTGGTGTCAGTTTCATCGAAGACATCATGAACAAGATTCGGTATCTTGTCATGATAAGGGATCAGCCACGGTCTTCTTTTCTTTGTTTGACCGGCCTCCATAACTGTCCCTAACACACTAACAAATTAGTTAGAGGGTGAAATCAAAGCCATTGTGGTCTTGGATTGTCCGAAATCATCAATATATGTAACCTCTTGATAAATTGCATCTTCTGGTGGACCATTGATTGATGAAGCATGTTGCTCATCTTGAATCTTAACAGGTGTTTTTCTCCACAACTGTTTTAGTGTGGGACCAAAGGAATGCTTTGGTTTGGACACCCATCTAGAATCATTCATGGAAGATCTGTCATAGTCATATCTAAACCTATTTTCAAAAATCGGTTTTGTAGACTATTTTGCTTATGCAAAAATGGATTTGTTTGATTTTGTTTTCTTACAGATCTTAGTTTCCATGAATCACTTGAATGATCACCATTAGAGAATTTAAAATCAGAAACATACCTGGCCGCATTTGCCGATGATGAATCTCTTTGGACATACCTTCTCGGCTTCATCCATGTGCTATTGTTGTAGAAGCAATCCTGAGTGTTGTGATTGACCATGTCACAAATGAAGCAATACTTGTTGTAGTAACATTCCATTGTGTCGTGGTTGTACATCTGACAGTTGGTGCAGTACTTGTTGTAGCAGCATACCGTTGTTGTGTGATTGTACATCTCACATATCTCGCAGTACTTCTGATGAGCCTTGAAGGGAGACTTCTTTATTTTCTTCTGAGAAGTCTTTGCTGTTGAAGATTGTTGTTTCTGTGAAGCTTTGACCTCTGAATCTTGTTGAATCTTTCTTGAAGGAGCTGGAGTCTTGAACTTGTCACCTTTTGACCCATAAGGAAAGACACCTTGATTGTAGATACAATCTGAGATATGATGAGTTTTAGAGTCACAGATTAAACAGTAGATGTCACTGTTTGAATCACTCGGGGATTCGGAATCTTGAGACTTTGGAGTTGAAGGAAGCTGTGGTGTAGAATCTGATGAAGCGGCCTTTGTCTTGTTCTTCTTGGCTTTGCTCTTCTTTCTTCTAACCTTCTTCTTCTTCTTTGACTGAAACTCTTGTGTCTTTTCTTCTTCTTCTTGAGAAGATAGTGATCCAACAATTTCGGTTGGCACTAATCTCTCATCTTTCTTTTCAACAGACTTTTCTTTTTCGACTTCTTCTTTGATAAACACAAGATCAGATTGTGATCTGTTGAGTTTATCAGTGAGCTCAATGAGTTGAACATTCAGATTATTCTTTTCGGTAAGCATTGAATCAACATTCTGTGTAAGAGATTTGAGTTTATCTTCACACAATTGGTGATCTTTTTGTAGACTTGTGTGTTTCTCTTGTTCTTCTTGCAATTTGTTTTTCAGAATGTTGTTCTCTGAATTAAACATCTCAGACAACTTCTTCAACTTTTGAATTTCTTCTTGAAAATCGTTGATCACTCTTGAAAGATGTTCATTCGATTTTTCAGCTTCCTTTCTGATGTTCATTGCATCTTTTTCTTTTTCCTTGAGCAACTCTTCGAGAGATGTGATTCTTTGATCAGATATTTCGTGTTGTTCTTTCAGATTCTTGTGCATGGTTTCTTCTTTCTTCAATTTATCACAAATCTTGAATGAATATACTCTGACGTGAATTGGCATTTCAACATAAGAACTGTTCTCATCTTTCTTGATTTCCTTTTCAGACATCAATTTCTCCATTTCTGATTTCAATTCAGCAATTGTCTCATCTTGCTTTGCAATGATTTCTGACAAGTTGCTAATTTCTTTATCTTTCTTTTCAATCTCTTGAATGGAAACAACATCATTGTTTTCACTCCAATCATATTCTTCTTCATCTTCCTGATTGTCATGAGAATTTGCTTGACTCACAAGAGCAATTTGTCACTGTTGGGACGGGTCAACAATTGAGACGGCTGAACAGTTGAGGAGGGTGACAATTGAGATGGGTCACTGTTTGGTCGTGTCAACAACTTGGGACGGCTGAACAGTGTTTTCACCCGGCTGAATAGTGTTTTCACCAGGCTGACAGGTTCACACGGCTGAACAGTGTTTTTCTTCTACTTCACCCGGCTGAACAGTGAATTTTTCTTCTTCACCCGGCTGAACAGTGGATTTTTCTTTCTTCACACGGCTGAATAGTATCACACAGCTGAACAGTAAATGACACTGTTTGGACGTGTGAGACACTATTTGGACGTTTCAAGCACCTTTCAGACGGGTCAACTTAGTTGTTTCAACACTTAGAAAAATTTCCTTGAATCAATCACACAATTCTTCAATTCTTCTCCAAATTATGATAAGTTTCTGGGCAAATATCAAGCAATTCTTCAAATCTTCATATCAGATTGACTTTTCAAAGTCAAAATTGTGATGAACATAAGATCAATACTTCAATTTTTGTGGTTTATGTTCAATTCAATACTTGTATTAGCTAAGGAATGATGTTTCTAACAATCCTTCAAAGTTTTTCTACCTTGAATCAAGCTAAATCTCATTCAGATCCGGATTTTTGATGAAGAACACAACAAGTGGGTTTTGAGATAATTTGACAAAATATGGATTGAAATCAACAAATCAGTGAAGTTTGATTATGAACGAAGCATAGGATAGTGATTTCTAACACATCTCAATCATCAATTTCTCAATATCATCAACAATTTCCAGATCACATAATTGAGCAGTGAATATGACGAACATGAACAATTTCTTCAAAAACTCAATCAAATCTTCACCAATTGATCTCAAACTTTGCAGTTCTTTACACAAACATGAATCAAAGCTAATGGTAGCTAAAATTCCATCAATAACAACACCAATCAAAGATCACCCAAAAGCTCTGATACCAATTGATAGTTCTAGACGAACCGAGCTTGGATCTAGATTTGAGATTGTTTGGTGATGTTGTTTGCAATCAGTGATGCGGAAACTCACTGATCACGTATTGATGCTTGAATGTTCATGAAGATCAATGCAAGGTATGATGAAGATTATGATAATATGAATAGGTGAATTATATTAGATCAATGGAGAGGTTACAAGGGATATGGAATGAAATGTAGGCAACTCACTTTCAAATGACCTAGGTGATGGTATTTATAGTTTATACCATTCACCTTACAATGTAACCTAACCACGTGCAGTTAAGCACAAACGCGTATTTAAGCACGAAACGATTACACAAATATTCTAAGACAAATACAATTAATGAACGTCTTCACCCGTGCTTGCTCGTGATGATGCTCGATATCTTCACTCGCTTATATTTGGAAAGTGACATCTTCAAATAACCCCAACAAAACTTAGTATTATAAATTTAGTTATTACAAATACTTTAATTCTTTAAAATACTACCAAAATGTATTTTTATACTTCTAAAATACCTATAAAGTTTATAAATAATAAGTTATACAAATAAGACTTTTATATGGACTTTTGTACACTTTAAATATTGTGGTAGATGTTTTGAAGTATTTTTAAAATACATAACATATTTTTTACATTACATAGTTGGTTGTTAAAAATATATTATTTGAACTACTATCTTTTATCAAAAGTGTTGTCATTTCCATTACTATTATTTCTATCATTATGACTAAATAATCATATATTTTTAGTCATTTAAACGAGAAAACCACAAATCTCAATCCGAAACCCTAGAATTCCAACTTTCTTAGATTCCTATTGTTCCTATTCTAGTTTTCTATACTATATATTTTACTAAGTTAGGATTCTCATTTACTTAGATGATTCTAGTATTTGGGCAATCTTCGGTTCATTCTAAGTTGTTTATTTATTTCGAGCCCGAGTTTCAAGGTGAGTAAATTCACTTCCCTTTTTACTTTTACGTTTTGAGGCTGAAATATGTGTTCAAATACTCTACAATGTTTTCAAATTTCTATTTGTTTTGCAAAAGAGATCATAAAATGTGTTAGTCTTGACTTGTGACAAGATGCAGACTTATGTGGTAGTCAATAGTAGTTACATTATGTCACACCCCAAAAATCGTTGCAGCGGAAGTCACGAATAAGTGGTGTGAGGAGAGAAGTTGGTGCTCATTAGTTATAAACAAACATCCATATTAATTTAAAAGATAGTTAAATGTGCTAATGTTGATATATCAACATTCCAGAATTTTCATTAATAAAATAAGAAATTGTCTTAATAAAGCATAGATTGTTTAAAATAAAACTGACCGAAGTTTTTAATAAAGAGGTCCCAAAACACATAAACTAAATGTGGAGTTTTCAGTCCAATAACTATCCTTCCATAAATACCTGGAGCGGTCATTTTGTACCTGAAAAACATGTAAAAATTGAGTCAACATAAAGTTTGTGAGTTTTCAGGTTTTAATCAAAAGTAAACCACTTTTCATTTACAACAGATATGATGGCTTTGACACGTCAACATGACCGTCAAGGGCTAGCTAGGCCCAAAGACAAATGATTTACCCAGCCATGAGTCCATAATCAAACCAAGAAACAAGGTTCCCTCACAACAATTCAATTTATATTCCCCTGTATTTCATCCGACCAAAGCGACTGATCACAAGGGGCGGTGTCCAAACCCGATAGATCTACCAATATAACATGTGGTCTCTCCTAAAGATTAATGATTATGTGAGGGCATTACGTGTAAAATCAACAAACACTCATGCCATCATTTTGGTTAACAACAATACCCGTCTCCCACTTCATATCAAAACAAGATAAGCAAAATACATGTTTTTCCCCTGAAAGAATTTGAATAAAAACATTACTTAAAAAGGGGCCGAAAAACTCACAGTGAATACGCCAAAAGCTAGAATATATAAGCCCAAGTGAAAACACCACCTATTAACGTTCTAAACACGAAGGACCCGTTCAATAGATGCACATAAATATCAAGTCTAAAGACCGTGTAGGTTGTTCACCCAACCTAACTAGACTTATATGAAAACATTTCATTTATGAAAACAACCCTTGATTTTAGTGATCCGTTGGTGATTTTTGCCTTTGATTAATATTATATATGTATAGTAACATATACATAAGCACAAATAACACATAAAAGTTGATGTGTGTGATTATATATATTTAAAATAAATGTCATTCACAAAACTCAGGTTTTAAATAAAATGGAAAACCCAACAAAACTCACACAAACGGCAAGTGTACCGGTCGTGTGTAGTCAAGCTAAGTAAGTCCGAGTATCGTACCCAAGAGACTTGTTTGGCGGCCCTCAATAATAGATCGTTATCGACTCCTAACCGATGAAATTTTGTTTATTTTTAATTATTTAAGCTAGAAAATAAAGACGGACTAATAATTAAAACTTATCTAAAAATTAATTAAATCTAGTAAAACTAAAAATTACTTTCATTAAAACTAATAAAAGAAAACTAGAAACGACTTAAACTAAGAAGACAAACTAAACTGATTCGAGAACTGTCAAGAATGAGAAAGCAACTACCTAGGCGGGAATCCTATTAACGACTCGACTACTTTTGGTTTCATACAACTAATGGCACCGGATCTAAAAATATAACTACCAAGAACAACCCAACGCTACACTGCCTGCTATAGGTCTTAAATGTATGCTAAATGTCCTAAAATAGTTATTTGAAACTTACGGTGTTAAGGAATGGCAAAAACCACACTTGGATGACTAATGGATCCTAAACTAGATCTCCTTCCGGTCTAACTAGTCCATTACCTTAATAGTTGGTTCTATCAACTCAATAAGATAAAGGGATCAATTAATCTAATATGATCTAAGACAAGAAATCACAAGTGACTAGACTACTTAGGCAAAATCCACTCTCGTATGATTCTAACCTAACCAAACTAGCAACTAGATGAAATCTACAACCTATCTCCTTCCGGTCTCTAGGTCGGCTAGAATACTAATTTATACATATGAAAACAAGCCTATCTCATAGGTGACTATTCCTAGATCAACCCACATAAAGATTCAAACACTAAGTCTAAATCTAGCATGCAAATTTTAACCAAAAACACAAAGTTAATAATTAAAATCACAAGAGAAACATGGCAAACGACATATATATTATAACTAGTACGCACGTCACATTCAAAGACAATATTTAGATCAACTTTGCAATAATCATCCATTCCATTAGTTATAAAATAAACCAAAAGTAGTCAAAAACATTAATATTCATCCATATGCCTAGGTAGTATTAAAAGTTTAGCCAAAAATCATGCCTAGACTAATAACTAAATCAAAAACAATAGCATTCATGATTCAATCAAAAGTTTAAACAAAAGATTAAATAACTATAGCAAAGAAAGCAAACCAAAAGCGTAATCCACAAGTACGTTCGATCTTCAAAAAAAATAACCTTACTTTCCTTCTTGCGTCCAAGACCAATTAATTGCCTCCAAAACAAAATAATTGTAGCTGCCAAAAGTTGCGGTTACCAATAATTCCCAAAAATCTCCAAAAGCTGCCGTCTCACAATCTGCCCTCTTTTCTCCTTTTCTTTCGTTCGACCCAATAAACATATATATATGCTGCCGTCAAGTTCTTTAGGTCTTTTTTTCTTTACACTTTAAATCCTTGCCTTAAACAAGTAATGGGCCCCCCCTTTTATGTTCATATATTCCAATTCAATCTACACATTCACGTGAATTATATTAATACTCAATTTTAAATTCAATTAAAATAGATAACTAGATAATGATAAATTAAATACCTAATCAATCAATATTATGCCATTTAAACACATTAATTTCACTCACCATCTTCTAAAACTAGTACAATCTAAATATGAACCGATTAGGAGTAGAAATTGATCAAATAGTGACCAAAAAGTGTAGAGAATATTTAAATAAAATATGTATATATTAGACCACGTCAAAAGTCGTATTTAGTCCTTTAACTTTCCTAAGTAAACAAATACTTTTACTTACACAAATTTATTCAAATACTTAGGGAAATATATTTAGTATCTTCATGCCATAATTACAAATCATAATACTTAGAAAAATATACATTTTTACTAGTTAACTAGCATGCGTTTTTCAAACTCGACAGTTAACACTTAACGGGATATTTAACTCGTTTTTCACAAGCAACTTATTAACCATATGTAAATCTATAACAAAACATATTTTTACACAACATAAATCATATTATATATATATATATATATTGCACATAAGTCACCATATTAATTAAACATGTCAATTTCTAGCGAATCCGGGAACGTTTCAGGTCACGGAAAGCAACCCAATACCCGTATTTTCGTTATTATTATTATAAATACTTTCAAATCAGTAGGTTACCTTAGAAACAAGTTCAAATTTTCTGATCTAAATCAGTTTCCAAAAATGTTACGTTTTAAGGTCGAAAATCGTCTTTTTCGGCTTTTCCGGGTACATAGTTTGCTTGTTTTTTGGTTTAAAACTCCAAGTATGTGTACCAAACTTTAAATATCATATTTTTACATAAAAATACACTTAATAATCTGTAAAAGTATTATATTGACATATCTTATATTTTAAATAAAAATCGGTGCGTTTTACGCGTATTTTCGTATTAAAATCGTTATTTGTAAGGTTTAACCATTTCTATCTTATAATACATATAAAATACTTATTTTATAAGGTTTATAAATCTTTAAAAATATGTTTTATTCCAGAATATAAATAATTTTTAAATCCTTACAAAAATGTATAAAAATTGCATCTTAAGTCTTTTTAAAACTTTAAGCATCATATATCATTACTTGTATTAAGGTTTATACGTATAAAAACAATTTTACACTTTATGAAATCAGGTATTTTGTCATATCATACTCATCATAACAAAACACTTATTATACTTACATTTAGCAATTTTCTTAATCCAACATATAGCAAGTTTTCACAAGTATGTTTCTCTTCATTTTAAATAGCAATGGCCATGTTTTTCATAAGTATTTTTCAACATTTTATCATGCTAAACATAATCATCTAGTGATAATACAAATTCATTTCCAACAAAACAACTTTTCATATCTAGACCTAAACATCTTTAATGCAAGAACACAACAAGCTTATCATGATTTCAACCAACATATACATATACACATACTTACATACATACATGTACACAAAACACATTTTAATGTCACACTTATCATATACCTATTCATTTCATCTCATTTTCTACATTATAATTATTGAACCATTCCAATACATGTGTAAACTTGTTTTAGCAATAAAAAACACACACTCATATATATAAATGCATACCTACGGACACAAACACACAAATACACATACTTATTTTGAAGACCCATCTCCATTTTAAAAACATTTATCTTTTGGTTTAAGGTTTGGTGAACAACACTTCAAGAACACTATCTTAAACACACATGAAATCACAAAAACAAGATGTAAAGTGTAATATCCAAGATTTTTATAAACTTTAATAACTCTATTTATAAAATTAGCTAAGAAAAAAAATAATAAATTCATAAAAGTCAGTATGTTATTATAAATTTTTATGATATTATAAATGATTTACAATTTACAAGTTTATTTCATTATGGTTTTAAAGGTTAAATAAGATAGATATTTATTAAAATTTTAAATTAAGTTACAAAGAGATATAGTTGAACTTAAATGCATTTAAATAACATTATTAAGTGTTTTAGTTATCCTACTTTATTGATAAACATATATATTAATCTTTTAGATCTTATCAAATCAAACTTTTGAGACGACTTATCGTTCCGATTTAGTTGCTAATTTCCATCATCTATATATACAACTTTTGCAATTTTTTTTAATATACCTCTCATTCAAAACATACATGTTATGCAAGCTATAATACAATTCTTTCTTAGGTAATCGGTTTAATGAATATCTGAGAAGCACTTGGTTGACTTGATTTTAATCATAGGTTAAGGTATGAACATCCTATACTCTTACTTATTGAATGGATCTCAAACCCTCTTATGTGTGTGAATTTGGATTTTCTATTACTTCGTAGTCGGAAATCCAAGTTTGTTTTTGTATGTTTACGTGAACAACGTGTAATTATACTATATATTTAGGGGCTGTTTGGCAATTTCTGAATGGTTAAGTGCTGAATGATTAAGAGGTCTGAATGGTTAAGAGGTCTGAATGGTTAAGTGCTGAATGGTTAAGAGGACCTGTTTGGTTGTATTTCTGAATGAGATTTAAAATTAACAAATCTCAAATATTTTCTCTTCATTTACGTGTGGGTAGTTTTTAACTTTGAAACAAATTAACAAATTATTCTTTTTTAGTTTTTTTTTTAAACGGCAACAAAGATATATTATTAATATATTAATTAACAAATTATTCTTTTTTAGTTGCCCTCTTCTTTTTCATCTCCCATATCTTACTTTTAAAACAAATTATTTTTTTAGGGTTTTGTTGCCTCTTTTTCGTCTCCCCCATCTGCTACCCCTCACAGCCGCCATCCTCAACAATATGCCTGCGTCTTCGTCTCCCAATCTAGACGCATGTTTAATCTTCATCTCCCTTCGTCTTCATCTTCATCTTCCCATCTGCCTGCTTTTCAATCGTCCCCCTCTGAACCGTTCAGCATCTCCTCAACTCTGAGCCATTCAGAGGCCTCATCTCTGACCGATTCAGAGGTCAGGTTGCAACCAAACAACTTCCAACCTCTGACCGATTCAGAGCTCTCTTCCATTCAGAGGCATTAAGAGGCAAACAAACAGCCCCTTAGATATATTGAGCAATTGATGCACCAAATGGTGTCTAATGAATGTAAAGAAGTGACCAAGTGAATGTGATTATGTGATGCACCGAATGGTGTCTAGTGAATGTGACAAATTGACCAATTGAATGTGACGAATTGACCAAGTGAATGTGAATGCACCTGATGGTGTCTAGTGAATGTGAATTATTGAATGTGTACGTATATATTGATTGATAGTTATAAATAAGGATTTTATTATTGTATAGTTTTGTTCCACTGAGTAAAAGCCAATTTTACTCAGGCGTGCATATTGTCCTTTATGTACGTTAGGTTGCAGGTTCATCCGGAAAGAATTGATCAAGGGCTCGGGAACATTGAAGACCAAGAGTTTTCAAAAGAAAGTATTTTTTTAAAGAAGTTTTGTAATGATTCTCGAATAAATGTAATGTTTTATGCTGATTAGTGGAATTATGTTGGTTCTGATTATTGTTAAGTGACACGTCAGCCCTAGCCGGGTAGGGGTGTTACATAAAGTGTTCATACCCTTGATGAACTCTAGAATGAGATGGGTTTGGTCTATGGATGCTTCTTGGATCCTCCTACTTGCTTCAAAAACCTTCAAGAAGATTTGATCTTCTAAGAATGTGGAAGAAATGAAGATGGAGAGTATTGGTGGTGTGGTAGCTGAAAGTTTAAAGGGTGGAGGAGGTATGGTTCGATTTTGAAGAGGGAGAAAGAAGAGGGTGGAAGAAAGGTGTTAATAGGTTGGTTAAAATATTTTGAATGTGATTTGAGTTAAGTGAAGAGTGTAAGAAAGGTGTTAATAGGCTTTAGGTATTTCTTGTGTTTAACAAAACACAAGTTTCAAGGGGGGAGGGGTAATGCATTGGGGCCGGTTTTTATAAAAAAAAAGGAGGGTTTTTATTAAAAAAATTATAAAAACACTACACATTTTAATTTCATGTAAATTTTAAGTTTTGTTTAAATTTTCCCCTTTATACTACAATACTTAAAGTATTATTATTCTTCACTCAAAATAGTACAAATATATTAGTAATTATTATTACTGTACTCCAGGTAGTGTACTGATAGTAAAACAGGCCAAAAACTGAAACACACGCGATAACCAGAAAAAACTTCGGACAAAATACACGGCTTTTAGTTTTTATTACGTTTTCACTTAAACACACCCAGAATATAGTTTTTGATGCTATCTTGAGCATTATATTAGTTAGTGGACTTTTAAAATTTATCAGGCTACTACCAACGTTCATTACCGGGTATTTTATCGCTACGCGATATAGTAATTTCTAAAATCACAAAATGCAAAACAATGCACAAAAATGGGCTCATCTAACTTTTATAACACCTTAGTTATTATAATTAAGTCTACTGATGTATTTCAAAAAGATAAGTACGTTTGATGAGCGGGTGATTGATCAACACTAGCTATGATTATTCATATGTTTTTATGCTCAAAAGTAAGCCTAACTAATTCTTATTTAGAGTCTTAATATTTAAAGAGGTCATGAGCTAAAAAGATGAATTTTGACCGAATAATGGTTCGTAAGTAAGTATAATTTGATTTGAAACCCGCGGATGGTTAAAATATTTATCTATACAAAATATCAAATGTCATGAGTTAAAAACGAGTAGATGGTAAAAATTAATTAGCGACTTGATTTAGTTGCTAACTCGGTTTATCTATTTATCCTTTGTGAATCAATGCAAATGCAGATTGGAAAAATATATTGAGCTCATGATCATATTATAATTCAAGATTGGTGATTGAGATGGAATTTAAAGGTTGAATAAAAAAGTGGTTCAAAAATGAGAATGGGCTCACGTGAATTAGATGCAACAATGGAAACAAAATCAATTTAATGAAGTGTTAGTTATTTTGTGAGATGGGCCTCGAGCAAATAAAAAGAATAACAAGAATTGAAGGCCCATGGGATCTTAAGGGAATATTATAAAACGGAAGAGACGGCAGGAGGATAGACTATAGAGGGGAAGTTACACAAGGTTTGTTCCGCAGACGCATCGAAGCAAAATACATCGAGAGTTTTTGTCGTAGAGATGGTCGGTTAGTTTGTTTATGTGATCACATCCGGGTGTAGGTTTTGGTTTTGTACTTTTATTCAATTTAATTTATTATCTTTGCTATGAACTTGAGCATGTTTTTATTGTTTCACTAGTGAATGATTTGAATGTGTTTATATGATTAGGGTTTGAGATTGGATTCTTATTGACGCTTCGAATTCAATTATGTGTTTTGATTGGTTTAAACAATTTCGTTATAAATACTATTTACGTGTTGATAGGTTTCGGTTTTTGATATTTTCATCGACTACTCATAAAGGCTAGTAGATAGTGTGATATAGGTGAATTGGTAATATCGTGCACGAACGAGTAATTTGTTACCAGTTTTCGGTATTTTCATCGCAAACTTGATGTTTTTCCTTTGTTATCACTTCAATTAAAATACTTAATAAAGTTATGTTTATGTAGCTTGTTAAACCTTGAATAGGTTATGTCTATGTGGGCTTTTCAACTATATAAATAAATTAGGTTATATATATAGTGCTATCAATTCTGATACCTGAATGTGATCACTTGTTTCTTTTATATTTTCTTGCTTATTTGTTTCCTTATGTTAATTATAATTTAGAATAATATTAGCTTACTTTAATCGATTAATTCTCAAAGTTTAGTCTAGTTATCTAATTAAGAGTAGTTAAATAATCAGACGGGACATATAATTCTAACCACATGCTCCTCACGGATACGATACCTGACTTACTCTAGCTACCTAGGTTAATAAGGTTTTTGAGGGACTTGACGATGGTCTACCAATAGTACGTAATACGAAATCCGAGATCATTATAAATATATTGCACAAGCTTATGTGTATAGTAATTTCATCATATTACTCAAGCATGACCATAGAAACGTACATAGAATCCCACAACCATGAACCCCGTAGGATACACTTTAGCAACAAGTCATGAGAACCACTCATGTTACAATTAATGATAACTTTCGTTTAACCGTCATTTAACTGTCTCGATGTATAATTTATCAATAATTGTTTTAGCATCTAAGGGACATAGCGCTGTTAGGGCTTGAAATTTGGCTATCAAGGATGCAGTATACTTAATGCGCTAGATCCATTATCTTTGGCGCTTGCGGGATTTAGGATCCTTAATGCTTATAATTGTCGAATAACTAACTATCGTCTTCTGCGTGATTTATGTATTTCAAAATACATGTAACGTTCTCAAGACTTAGTCTACCAGAAATATCGGTCAAGATAGTTGCGAGATAAGCTAGAAATGTGGTCAACAACCCTTAACGGCCAGTGGCATGCTTTTAGGAATTAGTTTGTTATTTCGTTGACTATATAATGAGGCTATGGCTTAGCTCATCACACGTGATTTTTCACATTTATCTTTCTCTCTTGACTGGATTCTTTGCTCACACACACATACTTGTATTAGTGGCCATAGTTTTCAAGTTGTATTCAATATTTCTGCATCAATAAATCTGCGATTGACGATTGTCATCTCCCGATGTTTTTATGCCGGCGATCCTTTAAAAGATCAAGGGCTTTTTCTCGTATAAATCACTGTGTTTATCATCTATTTCTATTTATTATTCATTAAAACGCACAACCATTTAGTCTAAGGAATCAATTGTCATTATTACCGTGGGTCTTAAATGTAACTTATTTGCCTTTATATTGCATTGTATTCTCATTCACTAATCAATACAAACAAACCTATTGGTTTCTCTTGGTATCAAAGCCAAGGAACCAATCAGCCTACCCCCTTCCTATTCTCCTGCTGATCATCTTCCAATCATCCGGCCAAAGCAGAAAATTCCAGTCAATAACCATGGCTACAATTTCTGCCTTCACCACTCTTGAAAAGACTGCTCACAATACTCACAAATTTGCATTCACACTTTCACCAACAAATTACGGGTACTGGAAGGCTATGATGGAACCTTTTCTCATCACCAATCGTCTGTTTGAATACATTTATGCACTGTACCTTGTCCTGCACCAACAATCACCATCGAACCATCCAAAGATGGCGAGTCATCATCAACCATTAATAATCCAAGTTATTCCCGTTGGGTATCGAATGATGCTCACGTCCGGATGATTATTATGTCAACTATATCTGAAGCTTCTTTTCAACATGCCCAAAACACCACCACTTCTAAAGATCTTTGGTGATGTAGTCCAAATTATATATATTTTTACAAAGATTTTTCTACATTTTTTGTTCACTTATGGTTACATTTGGTTGAATTTTACTCGTAACCGGTTCATATTTATATTTTCATAATTTTGAGAAACCACGAGTAAACAATTCTATAATTTACATAAAGTCAAAACCGACTACAATTTAATATAGATTTTAGTGTTATACTTAATAGTTAATTGTGTGTAGTTTATACTATGAGAGGTTTTTAGAATATAAAAGCTAACTACAAAATTGTGAATTGAAGATGGTGTCCAGGTCAATTAAGTGAATGAAGTTTGGATCAAAGCTTACTATCATAATAAAATAAATATCCAAGATAAAAGTCCACCTGGAAAGTATATCCATAATTTGAAATTTAAAAAAAAAAAGCCCACAAGGATAACAATGATTAGGGATGAGACTTTGACGGGGAACATATATTTTCTCATTTTTTTTTACGTATTGAGGGAAGATCAAGAGGAAGAAAGAGACTTGGACGACAGCAATATATTTTATAAAATTTTTGAAGCAGAGACCAAGGAATCATACATACGAGATCTTTTGAAGCGTCATTCGGTTAGCAAACATCCGGTTACTTGTTTTTAACTCGTTTGTACTTTGGTTTTGAACGTGTTGACTATGAGATCCATTATTTTATTTGCTTGTGATTCGTACTTAATGGTTACGTTTGGCTAAATCTTTAGTACTACCTAGACATGGATTGAATATTGTTGATAAAACTACTACTCGGTTTTTGTTTAATCACATGGTTAAATGTTATTGAATCTTTTACTCCCCCCGTCCCAATTTAAATGTCATTGGACCCACATCACAAAGTTTAAGAAAAAGTGGATTATTATATTATTTAAACCTATGAAATGATAATAATGTCATTAAAATATTTTGTCTTTTAGTAGATTTTATGTTAAATACTTAGGGGTAAAATTGGAAATTATATTGTTATATTTGGAATGGACATTTAAATTGGGACAACCAAAAAAGGAAAGATGGACATTTAAAATGTGAAAGAGGGAGTATTTATTATTACCTTAAGATGTGTTTGCGTACTAGTAATAAGATTTAGATGTTTGCTTCGTCTCTCTTGTGGTTTCGTTATTGAACTTTGGGTTTTGATTAATAGACCTCATGCTAGATTCCTTACGTTGTTTTTGATCGTTAGGTGGTTGAGCTAGGAATAGTCAATCATAGAGATAAGCTTTTATGTAAATCTAAACTAGTATTCTACCAACCTTGAGACCGGGAGGTGATAGGGTGTCGTTTCATCTAGTTTTTAGGTTCGATTAGGATAAGATTGCACGGGAGTGAATTTTACCTCTTTGGCTTAGATTCTTATGATTTCGTATTTTAAATTAATATAAATAGAATTATCCCTTTATCCCTAGAATCATAAGTTGGTTCTTAGGATAATGTATTATTGAGACCGGGAGGTGATATAATATTTGGATACCTTAGCATTCTTAAGTTGGTGAGACCGGAAGGAGAACCAAAACCTTACCCCGGTGTGCTTTACACAACCCTTAGGAGTTGGTTAGGTGAGTTAGTGAGTCCGGGAGGAGATCTAGCAAACTTAAGTAATTTTTTGAGATAGTTGTATTTTTTTAAGAATCCGGTACCGTGTTATTAAATAAACCGAGAGTAGTCGAGTCATCAATAAGATTACTAGCCTAGGTAGTCGTTTCTCCATATTTGATTTTTTTTCCGCCTCTTGTTCGCCGTTAGTTTCGTTCTTATTTTTTTTAGATTTAATGTAGTTTTTTTATTAAGTTTATATATTTATTTTTAAAGTAGTTTCAAAGTAGTTAATATTAGTTAATAAAAAAACAACTTTTTTAAACTGGCTAAAACTCGACAACTGTTTATTACTGAGAGGCGTCTAACGTGTCCTTAGGTTCGATACTCGGATTTACCTAGCTATACTACGCATGACCAGTACACTTGTTGTTTGTGTGAAGTAAAGTTAGATATTTTTATTTTTAAAACCGAATTGTGAAATAGCATTTTTATTATTAAAATATATATACTTTTTCACACATCATTTGGCTTTCCTTAGAACGTGCATATGCACCAAATAACTCCTCTCGTGAATACACGTTGAAAACTCAATTGCTTCGCATAAAAATAAAGGGTGATGAAACTCCTATTGCCTATCTAAGTCGTGCAATGGAATATGCAGCAGCCCTGGTCAATATTGGGGAACCTATGAAAGATAAAGATCTTGTTATGTTGACTATCTCTGGCCTTCGAGATGAATACAACGGTTTAAAATCAAACCTCTTGGCTCATCACCCACCAATTACATTTAGTGAATTGAATGGTCTTTTATCCGACCATGATTACATGATTAACAAACCCAACCCCACAACACCACAAGTCTTTGCTACTTCAACAGGAACATCTGATCAATTCACTCCCCAACTCAGCAACTTGCAACAGCTAGCATCCCAATTAGGCTATCAACTGAGTCCAATCATCTCGAACAACACTCAACCTCAAGCATTTTATGCTGTGAAACCTTTAAGTTACAGGGGAAATCGTAAGGGAAACTCCTGAGGTGGATCATGTGGAAATTACAATTACCGGGGTCAAACACTAACAATTCAGGCTCAACTCGGCAATTTGCTTAGTCTTCAACGCAAAACACCGTCTTTGGCCACTGTAATCGTTGTGGTATAGCCCATATTCCATCAGAATGTCCAAATCAGTCATCCTCACAATCAGCCCCAACTGCTCGGTCTGCTCCTCAGGTCAATTTTGCAAATTTTTCTGACAGTGGATCAACATCAGGAGCAACATGGTTCCCGGACACTGGTGCTAACAGCCATACCTCTCCAAACTTATCAAACCTTGACAACTCTGAGGCCTATCAAGGTAACGATTCTCTTTTTGTTGGCAATGGTCAGCCTTTACCCATTCTGCATATTGGTTCATCACAGGTCTTCTCACCTAATAAAACCCTTAACCTTTATGATATTTTTCATGTTCCATCAATTCAAAAGAACCTATTATCTGTCAAACAATTGTGTGATGATAATAATGTTTATTTTGAGTTTCACTCTTCTTTTTTTGCTGTGAAGGACGAGTCTTCACACACTATCCTTCTTATGGGTCTAAGTGACAATGGTCTTAACTCCATTCGTCTGCCATCCCTCAAACCAATTACCAAGCAGGTTTTTACAGCAGCAAAAGCCCCTTCAACTATCTGGAATCAACGTCTTGGACATCTGCATGAACGTGTTTTTAATTTCATTGTCTCCAGTTGTTCTTTACCTATTTCCAATAAACTATGTTCTACTATTTACACCTCTTGTCAGTTGGGAAAATCATCTAAACTTCCCTTGAATAAATCTAATTAAGTAATAATGTTTTAGATTTGATATATTGTGATCTCTGGGGGCCCTCTTCCACTGTATCCCTTGATGGACATCGATTTTTTTTGTTATGTGTTGTTATATGTGGTTCTATCCTCTAGCCCAAAAGTCTGATGTTTATGTTACTTTCACAAATTTTGTGTCAATGGTAGAGCAACAATTTAACAGCAACTTAAAATGTGTTCAAACTGATTGAGGCGGGGAGTTTCGTAACTTGTCTGTTTTTTTCACAAAACTTGGAATCATTCATCGACGTTCATGTCCCTACAATAGTGAAAAAAATGGTTTCGTTGAGCGTCGTCATCGTTATGTTGTGGAAACCGGGCTTGCCCTTCTTGCCCAATCTCATCTTCCATGACGTTTTTGGCACTTCGCTTTTGAAACTGCCACCTATCTCATTAACCATCTACCATCTCGAACATCCTCAAATAAGTCTCCCTTTCAACATATCTTCAACCGTAAACCCAATTATTCATTCCTTCGTGTCTTTGGTTGTCAGTGTTTTCCTTATATCCGGCCATACAACCGCCACAAAATGGACTTCCGTTCGACCTCATGTGTCTTTCTTGGCTACAGTCCTAACCACCATGGGTACCGGTGCTTTGATCCCATCACCGAACGAACATACATCGTCCGATATGTTCGTTTTAATGAGAGTGTTTTCCCATTTCAAAAACCAGCCTCACCATCACCAACCCAACCATCCTCACCTTATGTATCTATCTATCCTACACCTCCGGCACCATTTTCCCCTGAACTTATACAAACAGAGTTACCTACACCATCACTTCTGTCACACCTCAAAATCCACTAACGGAGTTTTACCGTTGAATGTGTGACAAACCAGGATCTCAGTCATTAGTTACACCAAACGACACTATATGAATTTAAAACATACGTGTCTCATTAAATGAGAAAATTTATTACAGAGTTAACGTTTAAAAGTTTTCGGAAGCATAATCGAAATGTAATGTCAAAGTATTAAATGGAAACTAAATGCGCAGTACACGCGCCCAATACAAGTTACAAAGTCTAAATAGACATTAAACTCAAAACATGGTTTGTAATGCATGAAAATGTTTAAATGAAAAGCCGTGACTCCATGCCATGTCCTAAGTGCGTGGTACCTCAGTGACCTGTAAAAGTGAAAGTCTAACAAGTGTCAACACGACGGTTGGTGAGTTCACATAGTAAGTATGAAATCAAGTATGTCCAGTTGCAAGCAGAAATATAAATTAGGTATGTCATTGTAGGTAGCTAATCTACAGCACATGTCCTTAGAGGCGTAATGTATCTGACCGAAGCTGACGTATGTACACATTAAGTGCAGTTTGCCTGTTCGTACATCCCAGTAGGATGCACTGTAAGTATGTTAGGTCATTCAACACCCGTTCGACAGGTCCTTCTGTCGTGCTAGCGCGACTAGCCCGGTTGGGTTTGTCAAACCCAGTAGTACTACTCAAAATTTCCCCGCTATTTCACAAATACTAACGGTCAACTAGGTATCCATGAGGTCTTTCATGAACAAAATAAAAGTTGCTCTAATCCAGACATGCGACATACAAAATTTGTAAATCCGTAAAAGTATTCGTCCGAGTTCAGCCCACAAAAGGGTAGAATAGTAAAAGTACAGTTCAGTGAACTCACCTTCGAAGCACACAGCAAATAAAACAGCCAAACGCAACAGAGAACTTAGTTCTCCCTATGACCTGCTTGATAATTATTCCAGCTATTAGCTACAAACTTGCGTTTACCGATAAACAGGGAACATATAAATAGATATACACATAATTGCTAATACAATTATTCTCTTGAGTCCACGTATACATACACTTCATGTTGTTCATACAAGACACACATCTATCATACTGATTCTATACTACACATCTATACACATTATGCATACATATATACTAACCCGCAGTACTAATAGTCTCATTCACGTACAATAACCACATCGGTATACTTAGCCATGATTCTCTACTATTACAGTATTCGAACGTTCAATTCATACATCTAATTGTTACATACCAATTACGCACTGTACCTATATCATTCCATACCACTTTTACAATCATAAAGATACCATGTACAAGTTCACAGTATACGTACTCAAATAGAAGAGCGATCAATAAAGTATCTTGAATTGAAGTCTTAACTTATATTAATAATTAAAGATGAGTGTATTTTAGTATATATAGGTAGACTTAATCAGATGACAAATTGATCTACACATCGATATGAGTTACTATTACTAATTAAAATGTTTTCTTAATCATGCATATATTGACACATTCACATAGAATTCCTACATTGACGCGTGTGAACCGCAATACATACATATTATTCACGTAAACACGGTGTTGTTTTCACATGTATAAACCCATACGCATGCTGCTTCTTAGACAAAACATACATACATCAAAACCAACTCATGCATCCTATTACCAAATCATGTTTATCATCCCATATATGCAATTAATTCAATTACTACTCCTACGCGTATACATATACATATACCTCATACAATCATGTATACATAACTTCATGTTGCTGCTGTTGCGATTTATCTATTACATACATGCCTATACACATCCTTCATCATCGCACGCACACACACACTTAACCGAACACATACATACATACTATGGCAG
Source organism: Tagetes erecta (assembly GCA_030867185.1). Classification (NCBI taxonomy): domain Eukaryota; kingdom Viridiplantae; phylum Streptophyta; class Magnoliopsida; order Asterales; family Asteraceae; genus Tagetes; species Tagetes erecta. Next base: position 64,530,653 of record CM061488.1, read on the forward strand.
AAAGAAATTCATATATATAACGTCCATGCGGCTGCTACACATTAAATAGATCACATACATATATACAGCCGTATACACAACACACTCACATGATCATACATGCATACATATATATAACTGCGCAGAACATACATACAATGACATACGGTATCATAAGCACACACACATGATTATACAACCGTTATACCTATATATATACCTATATGTATATACACACTGGAACACGTACAGAAAACCGGGTTACGTAAACACATTTACGGGTCACAAGAACTCACCGAAACACGACGACAGAGACGATCGGAGACAGGGTTTGCGAATGCGCTTCGCGACTGTCACCGGCTAACCGATGCTCAGAAAGAGACGATGAGGGGGGGCTGCTTTTCTGATTTCCGGCGAGCTGATGACGAGAGGGAAAAGATACCAACGTGTGTGCGTGATTTCATGGAAAACAATCGATGATGGTGTTGGTGTCTCACTACCGTCGGTCAGAAGAAGCAGAAACGAAGACAAGGGTGGGGGCGGGTAGTTCTAGGGTTTTGATCGATGAAGATGAAGTGAGGGAGAGGGAGGGTGACGGGTTGGGTTTTTTTTTATTTCCTATTTTCAGTTTTCCCCCTTCAAGTTTGTAAAGTTGCTTAAGTTCAATCTAAAGTTAATAAGCTAACTTTCTTTAACTACCAATTGGACCCTAGCATTATATAACTTTAGTTAACGGGAGCAAGTAGAAATGTAGATTTAGGAAAATTAGTTAAAGTTAACGATATTGGGTTAACGATGTTAACATAAATTTGCGGGTTGTCACATCATCCCCTTGTTGAAGGAATTTTCGTCCCGAAAATTGGATATGGTATACGGTTGTTAAAATATGTCTTGAAAATGATAGAATTTAGAGTTTAGTGTTCCGAGTTGTCACTTCCATGCTCCCGAAAACATGTCGGTCACATTCACCAAATTTATATTTATTTAGTTGTTCGGAATTATTATTTAGTTAATTCGCCAATATTCGTGCATTAACTCACGTGATCTGGTAACTCCTTGTATTGCCGTTACATGTAACTGTTTGTGTAACAATTAGCACGTTTAATTCAATTAATTAAATGTGGAGTATAATTTCATTAACAGAAATAACGGGATTTAGTTAACGGAGTTAATCTGAAATTTTAGGGTGTCACATCATCCCCTTGTTGAAAGAATTTTCGTCCCGAAAATTTAACCAATAGTATTAGTGTATTGCGTTGACGTTTTGGAATAGCCAAGGATGTTCACATATTATTTGATCTTATGCGTTGTTATGTGAACTTCGGTTCACTCTTTGAATTTCAACGAACATTAATAATAAGAATCTTACTATATTTGAGTGTTTTGGATTCTCGGCTCACGAATTCAACTAGTTCCTTAAATAATAATAATCATTCGTCACTTCAAAGATGTTAAGCGGCATAAAGAGTTTCTCTCCGGGAGGTACTGCATTTGGTTCGAGACACGAGAAATATTTGACCAAACCTTTGCAGGCGTTCAAATGGTTCAACTTATAGAAAGGGGGGGGGTCGGTGAGCTTTGATTTGTGGGGAATTCTCCGTTTATAACGAACGTCTTATGTTTAGAATGTTTCAAGATATATATATCAATGAGCTTGAAGTTGTTATTCGAGTATCTAAGGATTGTGTTTTACCTAAGGAATCATATATTCTTATAGACCTTTAAATTGACTCAACTTTGTGTAGGCACTGTACGTTATTAAAAGAAGTGTTGTCAACACGTGAACGCCATGGATGTCATATAAATTGTAAGAATAGTTGGAGAATGATGAATAATGATACTACTTATGTGTTCGGAAGTATTTAAGCAAAAACATTTCAGGAAATTTTATAAATATTTCTATCTTTGATGATTATGAGATTTTGTTGTGGTCAAGAAGACAAGTGGTTGCATGACATAAGACGATATGTTATTAAAGCTTACGTTTTTAAGTACTGTTGAAAACAATTCTTTGGAGTACAGTAATTTTTCTTATGGATGAAATCTGATTGTTATTGTTGTGTGTATGCTGGAGGGGGGGTTATGTGATATGCCAAGCGTTTTCTCATATAGAAAATTTTCATAAATCTTGTATTTCTATTCCAATGGAATGCCATTTAATCTTGTATGTCCTTTAGGGTGACGTAACAATATTTGTTCTAATATATAGGTTTTAGTCTACAAACAGGGTTGATAAGGGTTCAAGACAATGAAATGCTAGCAAGGATTTTGATACCGAGATTCATTAGGTGGCAGTGTTTGAATTCGCCATTAGTGTGTTGAACAGATGATGTGAGATGATAGTTTAGTTGAGGCTTTGAGTTTAACGGATCCGAAAGAGATATCAAGTTATTTTATTACTTTGGTCGTGTAGCTTCACTGGTTTCCTTAAGCATGCAGTTTCCCCTATTAGTATATTTTCATGGTTTAGAACAATTAGGTGACAATTGCTTACATTGCGGCTCATATAGTTCTGATCAAGAAGGTTAATTACATATGAGGTGGAATCTCTTGAATAACTGGAGTTTTGAAAGAAAAATATTGCATGATTGAAGTGTCAAATGATAATGAGAGCACCAATTATTTTAATATATATGTATTATTATTATTTTTTTTTTCAAAACACAAACTGTATCGAGATGAAACGAAAGGAGAAGTTGTTATCTGAAACAACAATGGTTATGGCTCACATAGAACGCTAGTTGGTATTAGTTGTTTATTGTGGATTGTTTTATTCATCATGTGAATCTTTAGCGTCATGATACGTATTCGATATTCATATTTATATAAGGGGGGATAATTCATTAACATTGATGTCGTGTATAGTAATGCAATCTTATTAAGTTGTCAACATAATTCGTAAGTCTTGTGATCGGGTCATTATAGATGGACTTCAACAGTAGGATGTGTACAGTAATTTAGATGTGGGGAAGTTTGTACATATCTAAGTTTGTATTATTTCTCATCTGTGGTAGCATTGTGAGTTTTTATCATCCATGGATGGGTTTAAATGAACATAATCGACGATAAACTTGATATAGGTGTGTTACTGAAGAATAACTTTCTATTCCAGATAGACTTTTGTTCAGATGGATTTGTGTTGAGTTATTCTACACTTTTGTGCTTCTGGGTATAACCCACATGAAAGGTGTTACAAGGAATGAAACATAATAGAAAGTGGTTATCCTGGACCGTAATGGCAAATCTTTCTCAAAACATTAGTTGGTATTAGCGGTTCGTTGTTGACGATGGTATTTATCACGTGATTCCGTAGAGTTGTGAAATATATTCGAAATCATAATTTGTATACGTGAGTCAATTACGTAACATGTGGTTTTTGTTATTACTGTGAATAAGGGATATAAGGACGTTTAAAGTGTTTATGTACATAGTAGTTAACCTTATGAGTGTTGGGCTAACTAGAGTTCCTAAGAATCAGGTGTTTTGTAATAGTTTAAGAGTGATATTTTTGAGTTTCTCGGGTTAATTACTGCTTTGTTTCAGGTCCACATCCAACGTACTGTTAGTGTTTATATATAGGGTTTACCGCAGCTAACCCACCACACCACTAGCACCTTGACGGCGTACCTGTCACCTACTAACATTCTTGCCTACTTTACAAGTCATTCAAACGGTTGGGGTAAAAGAATATATGTTAAGTGAAATGGTAACATTATAATATATACTCTAACATCGGTTATGTATTAGATTTTTATGTGGTTCGAATCTGCTTGATCACTGATCTGAGACTTTAAGAACGTTTAACTTGTGTTTGTTACACGAATAATTAGGTAGAGAAGTTTGAATGTATATTCAGATGGACAAAATGTAGAAAATGCTTTTAAACTCAATGTTCATGAGAAAAAAAAAATTAGACCCTAAACGTGTTTTACAACAGTGGGGATGTGGGTTGGGTGTGAGAATTAACAAAAACGAGAGTGTTGGATCGAGACGAGTCATCCAACTAGATCAAAACGTATACATACTACACGTGTGGTTCGCCAGTGCATCGTTAGTAGTAGAAACAAAATAAGTCAGAATTATTTTTGGGTAACTTATTATCAGAAACAACTTTAAGTTCTGTTTATCTTGAATAATTGAGAAAATAAGTTTGAGAAAGAGTACGATTAGTTGAAGTGCTTCTAGAACGAGCTTGGTATGTTACGAGGTTTTCTCATGGACGTTTAAGCGATATGGATCTATTCACAAGAGTGATTTTGAATGTGCAATATTACGCGTTGGTTTATCGTATCAACCAAAGTTTTATTATATATATATACATATATTTTATAAGTTCTCAACTTTATTAGACTTCTCCGGGGAATCCTAAAGTTTATAGGGTTGTTTAACATTCGTTTGCAGAACCAATGATGTTAAGATGTTATCGACTGTTGGTAGGAGGTCATAGTATACTGACTAGAATTTAAAGCATCCCATTAAGTATCATAAGTTTGTGGCTTTAGTGAGGTAAATGTTTCAACTGGTGGATTCGGATAGATTGTATGTAAAATGAGTCATATCCTTAAGGGACAAATATAGTAGTAGTAAGACATTATCAGGGTTTTCAACATAGATTTTGGTTCTTATTGGTGTGCCACCAAGGAAAGATTTCAATTACCTTTAATTTAGGTGTATAAGGTAAAACGTATGTAGTTTTAAGATAAAATTATCATATGACATCAGAGGTTGTATTGTAATTGTATACCATCCGTATATGGATTTAATGGGTTCAGTCAAGCATAGACTTGATATCGGTGCGTTATTTAGAGATGAATTGTTTGTTTCAGATGAACTTGCATTGATTGATTCATCACTTTTGTGTTTCTGTTTGGATATCGTCAACATGGGAGATCTTGCCAGGATCATCATGTACCTGTAAATTCACCATTACGTTGCGCACCCGTAATCGTCAATTTACCTTACACAATCACCCTAGTTTGTCTCCCACCGGGCACCTTAATCTTACGTTTAGTTATGTTCTTTGATTTACATTCGTCCGTGTGGTATTGCTATCCCATGTAAAGTATTGAATGTTTATGAGTGTATGATAAACTTATAAGTAGGAGACAACTATACTAGATGTATAGGTCACTAACAGACTATCAGTATATTGTATCAATGGGTCACATGTATCAGGTATGGTGTAAGTTCATACTAAGTGTAAGACTACTAGTCTAAACACAATCTGAGTGTACAATGTGCATAAGCAGTGGTAATATCAAATCAAGTAGATAGCACGGAGTGGATCACACCATAAGTGACATGTTACAAATAATAATATGTCTCATATTAAGTAACATGTTATAGCATACGAATGCGTCATGTAATAAGTGATGTGTAGTAGCACATAGTAGGTCGCATAACTAACAAGTCACGACCTCTGCATGAATGCGTTTCTGGATAAAAATCCATTATTGTTGTTCATGTACTCTATACCTTAAGCATCGGTCACTGCCGATTGGTTGTCATAATGAGGTAGATAAAATTCAAAACTGAATTGTTAAGGCTTCATACGAAACCAGTTTGTTGCCATAATGTTGTAAGTTTTGAATTATAAGGAAAGGGAAACTTATCCCAACTAAAGCCCCAAAAAAAAAAAAAGTTCCCCAATATGTCACATAATACAGGTTGCTCACTTCATGCAATGCTAGTATAAGAGTGTGTATAAGTAAATCACATGTATGTGGGTCATGAATAAATTCACACAAGTGCAACTAATGCAGTGTACAGTTATAGTCTAGAATGCAATGCAATGCAACCGTAGTTCGCTATAACCAATGGCTCTGATACCAATCTGTCACACCTCAAAATCCACTAACGGAGTTTTACCGTTGAATGTGTGACAAACCAGGATCTCAGTCATTAGTTACACCAAACGACACTATATGAATTTAAAACATACGTGTCTCATTAAATGAGAAAATTTATTACAGAGTTAACGTTTAAAAGTTTGCGGAAGCATAATCGAAATGTAATGTCAAAGTATTAAATGGAAACTAAATGCGCAGTACACGCGCCCAATACAAGTTACAAAGTCTAAATAGACATTAAACTCAAAACATGGTTTGTAATGCATGAAAATGTTTAAATGAAAAGCCGTGACTCCATGCCATGTCCTAAGTGCGTGGTACCTCAGTGACCTGTAAAAGTGAAAGTCTAACAAGTGTCAACACGACGGTTGGTGAGTTCACATAGTAAGTATGAAATCAAGTATGTCCAGTTGCAAGCAGAAATATAAATTAGGTATGTCATTGTAGGTAGCTAATCTACAGCACATGTCCTTAGAGGCGTAATGTATCTGACCGAAGCTGACGTATGTACACATTAAGTGCAGTTTGCCTGTTCGTACATCCCAGTAGGATGCACTGTAAGTATGTTAGGTCATTCAACACCCGTTCGACAGGTCCTTCTGTCGTGCTAGCGCGACTAGCCCGGGTGGGGTTTGTCAAACCCAGTAGTACTACTCAAAATTTCCCCGCTATTTCACAAATACTAACGGTCAACTAGGTATCCATGAGGTCTTTCATGAACAAAATAAAAGTTGCTCTAATCCAGACATGCGACATACAAAATTTGTAAATCCGTAAAAGTATTCGTCCGAGTTCAGCCCACAAAAGGGTAGAATAGTAAAAGTACAGTTCAGTGAACTCACCTTCGAAGCACACAGCAAATAAAACAGCCAAACGCAACAGAGAACTTAGTTCTCCCTATGACCTGCTTGATAATTATTCCAGCTATTAGCTACAAACTTGCGTTTACCGATAAACAGGGAACATATAAATAGATATACACATAATTGCTAATACAATTATTCTCTTGAGTCCACGTATACATACACTTCATGTTGTTCATACAAGACACACATCTATCATACTGATTCTATACTACACATCTATACACATTATGCATACATATATACTAACCCGCAGTACTAATAGTCTCATTCACGTACAATAACCACATCGGTATACTTAGCCATGATTCTCTACTATTACAGTATTCGAACGTTCAATTCATACATCTAATTGTTACATACCAATTACGCACTGTACCTATATCATTCCATACCACTTTTACAATCATAAAGATACCATGTGCAAGTTCACAGTATACGTACTCAAATAGAAGAGCGATCAATAAAGTATCTTGAATTGAAGTCTTAACTTATATTAATAATTAAAGATGAGTGTATTTTAGTATATATAGGTAGACTTAATCAGATGACAAATTGATCTACACATCGATATGAGTTACTATTACTAATTAAAATGTTTTCTTAATCATGCATATATTGACACATTCACATAGAATTCCTACATTGACGCGTGTGAACCGCAATACATACATATTATTCACGTAAACACGGTGTTGTTTTCACATGTATAAACCCATACGCATGCTGCTTCTTAGACAAAACATACATACATCAAAACCAACTCATGCATCCTATTACCAAATCATGTTTATCATCCCATATATGCAATTAATTCAATTACTACTCCTACGCGTATACATATACATATACCTCATACAATCATGTATACATAACTTCATGTTGCTGCTGTTGCGATTTATCTATTACATACATGCCTATACACATCCTTCATCATCGCACGCACACACACACTTAACCGAACACATACATACATACTATGGCAGAAAGAAATTCATATATATAACGTCCATGCGGCTGCTACACATTAAATAGATCACATACATATATACAGCCGTATACACAACACACTCACATGATCATACATGCATACATATATATAACTGCGCAGAACATACATACAATGACATACGGTATCATAAGCACACACACATGATTATACAACCGTTATACCTATATATATACCTATATGTATATACACACTGGAACACGTACAGAAAACCGGGTTACGTAAACACATTTACGGGTCACAAGAACTCACCGAAACACGACGACAGAGACGATCGGAGACAGGGTTTGCGAATGCGCTTCGCGACTGTCACCGGCTAACCGATGCTCAGAAAGAGACGATGAGGGGGGGCTGCTTTTCTGATTTCCGGCGAGCTGATGACGAGAGGGAAAAGATACCAACGTGTGTGCGTGATTTCATGGAAAACAATCGATGATGGTGTTGGTGTCTCACTACCGTCGGTCAGAAGAAGCAGAAACGAAGACAAGGGTGGGGGCGGGTAGTTCTAGGGTTTTGATCGATGAAGATGAAGTGAGGGAGAGGGAGGGTGACGGGTTGGGTTTTTTTTTATTTCCTATTTTCAGTTTTCCCCCTTCAAGTTTGTAAAGTTGCTTAAGTTCAATCTAAAGTTAATAAGCTAACTTTCTTTAACTACCAATTGGACCCTAGCATTATATAACTTTAGTTAACAGGAGCAAGTAGAAATGTAGATTTAGGAAAATTAGTTAAAGTTAACGATATTGGGTTAACGATGTTAACATAAATTTGCGGGTTGTCACAACTTCTAACACAGTCATCCTCACAACCTGGTCCTTTTAGTCCTAACAATCCTTCGTCACCTCCTTCACACACCCATTCGGTTTCATCTAAACAACTCAACATCCCTTCTCCTTCACCAACATCACCACCACCACCACCACCACCTCGAAACAGACCTCCTAACCTTCGTCAAAATCCCAAAAGAACAAACCATTCATTCCCTCAGCTTACCAAGCCACTCAAAATACCTCACCTCTTACCACGCCCACCTCATTTACCGTTGCCAACAAAATCTCCAGAATGGCGCCTTGCCATGGCCAAAGAGTTTGATGCGCTTCATAAGAATGGAACCTGGTCGTTAGTCCCTTATGTCCATAATACTAATGTTATTGATTGCAAGTGGGTTTACAGGTTAAAGGATGATTCACAGGGAAATTCCCCTCGCTACAAAGCTCGTCTTGTTGCAAAAGGATTCAACCAGCAACCCGGCATCGATTATCATGAGACATTCAGTCCCGTGGTTAAATCAACAACTATTCGAACCATCTAATCTCTTGCCGTAACCCAAAAGTGGTCTTTACGTCAATTGGACATAGACAATGCATTTTTACATGGAGATCTATCGGAAACAATCTACATGCAACAACCACCTGGGTTCGTTGATCCAACAAAACCGAACCATGTATGCCTCCTTCACAAGTCTCTCTACGGGCTTAAACAAGCCCCATGAGCCTGGTTCACCCGTCTGTCACAAGTACTGAATCAGCTTGGGTTTTCCGGATCCAAAACAGATCCGTCTTTGTCCATCCTAAAGTCTGGTGGCGCCCTTGTTTATGTCCTTGTATATGTGGACGACATCATAGTGGCAGGTAACAACAATATAGAAATTGAGCGCATCATCAAGCATCTCAGCTCCAACTTTCCTCTCAAAGACCTTGGAACACTTAGTTATTTTCTGGGAATTGAAGTTCTCCACCACAAAAATGATATTGTCCTCTCCCAACGAAAATACATTCAAGATATCATACATCGATCTGGGCTCTCTGATTGTAAACCTGTAAACTCTCCAATGAGCACTTCCCAAATCTTGCATCTTGATGATAGTCCTATGCTTTCAGATCCCACTAAGTATCGTCAAATTTTTGGAGCACTACAGTATGCCACCCTCTCTAGACCCGACATTGCATTTGCTGTAAATTGCGTGTGTCAATTTATGCACGCCCCAACGGAAAATCATTGGTCAGCTGTTAAACGTATTATGCGCTATCTAAAGGGCAGTACTGATATGGGTCTGTTAATACGTCATAGCTCAGGCTCATTCTTACAAGATTTCACTGATGCTAATTGGCAAAACTCGGTCCAAGCCTACTATGACTCTGATTGGGTAGGTTGTCCAGTCGACCGTCGATCCACGGGAGGGTTTGCTATCTATTTGGGATCCAACCTTGTCTCCTGATCTGCTCGCAAACAACGAACGGTTTCAAGATCTTCAACAGAATCTAAATAGAAGGCACTCGTAGGTACTGTAGCAGAATTAATTTGGCTAAAGTCTCTTCTATTTGAACTAGGAGTCTCACCAAGATCACCTCCCACTCTCTGGTGTGACAACCTAGGGGCAACATACCTGTCGGCCAATCCTGTATTTCGTGCTCGTACAAAGCATGTCGAAGTTGACTTTCACTTTGTTCGTGAACAAGTAGCTCAAGGTCGACTTAAGGTTCAATTCATATCTACAAGTGATCAAGTTGCAGATGTGTTCACTAAACCTTTGCCCTCTCAGAGATTTCTAGCTTTAAGGTCCAAGTTGCAGGTCGTACCCCGCCCTCAACTTGCGGGGGAAATTTAGTCTAAGGAATCAATTGTCATTATTACCGTGGGTCTTAAATGTAACTTATTTGCCTTTATATTGCATGGTATTCTCATTCACTAATCAATACAAACAAACCTATTGGTTTCTCTCAACCTTACATAACTAATTTGGTTTGTCGATTTTTTACCAAAACAGCAACATAGCAACGAGCATCACAATATAGCATCTAGTAACCAACATATAGATTCATCGGGTTTAAATCACCTATCGTTGTTGTAAAGTGTAGGTGAGTTTGTCAGACCATTAGCGCTAACATTGTACCAGGGGAAATTACATAATAATATAACTACTATTGACTATCACATAATTCTGCATCAAGCGGCCGACAAGACTAACACATTTAATGATCGCATTTGAAATATAATCAAAAAGAAAAAGAAAACCGTAGTATAGTATTAGAACACATATTTCGGCCCCAAAAGCATAAACAGTAAAAAAGGGGGTGAGTTTACTCACATTGAAATTCAAAGAAAATAGTAACACTAGAATCGCAACTAGAGCGAACCGAGAATTACCCAAATATTAGAATCACCTAATTAATTGGGAAAACCTAATTTAGAAACAAAACAAATAGTATAGCAACTAAAATCGAGAACTAAAATTCTAGGGTTTCGGATTTGGGAAGTAGGGTTTCAAATTGAAATTTGGGGATTAGGGTTTCAATTTGCAATTTGAGGATTAGGGTTTCAAATTACAATTTACTTTAAATGTTTACATAATTTTTAAATACTTATTTTCAAACATGTAATATCATTATTGGTCTATATTAGAAATTATATGTTTTTAAATCATTAAAACTAGATTTATATAGTCTCTCGCGCGTTGCGCGAGAGTTGTTATGACAGCTTGCAACATACAAAAAATTACCATGTAGCATTAAAAAGTTTCGTTGTAGTAGGATACAGATTTTTCGACTATTGGCTAATTTTTTACAATACATATAATATATACCGGCTATGCTAGTGACTTGCCGGTTATATATCCAAAATATATTGCATTATAGACTATAATTTATAGTTAAAGATAGTTGATGTAGTTAGACATTTAGTGACCAAAATGCAAAACCCACAAAAACCACCTAGTAAATGAGTCAATATGTAAAAAAAATGCCCAAAATGCAAAACTCAAAAAAAAATGGTGGCCAAAATAAAAACCTACAAAAAACATTATTCATGAAGTTTGGTTGTCAAAATGCAAAACCCACAAAAATAAGTTTGGTAACCAAATGCAAAACCCAACAAAACAATGTGTTCAAAATACAAAACTACAAAAAAAACACTTTTGGTGGCTAATGCAAAACTCACAAAACATTTAGTGACCTATATGAAAAGAGTGACAAAACAATGGAGGCTAAAATATAAAAACATAAAAAATCACTATTCATGAAGTTTTTAAATTATTAATACTAGGATTATACGATGCTCGCACGTTGCGCGAGCCACTTGTATAACGTTAAATTTCCATCATCACAGGCGTTTCAAGTTAAAACTAAACACATGCTAAAATCAACGAAAAAACAAATGTCATTCAATTTCAAACAAACATAATGAACAATTGTACACAACACCATCACAATGAAAACGTCTAATTCGATGCTAATAACGGCGGATCACAGTCCCTTTCTGTAGAATCGCATAATAAAAGGACACCATCGTACACTATTCCTCAAAATCATCCATCCACCACCACCATCCATCGTCGATTAAAGAAACAAAGAAGATGACGGAGGTGATCGGAAATAACGTCGGAAGCAAGAGAGAGAAACATAAAATGAGCATGCTTCTTCCAAGAATCCAAATATAAAGCAACCAAAAAGAATTCAACTTTTTTATAAAAAGAATCATTTTACTTTGGTGGTGAAAATGCAAAGCCAAAAACTATGGTGACCAAAATGCAAAACATAAAACAGCATTATCTTAAACTCAACTTATCAATAAAAGAGTTATTATACTTTGGTGATCAAAATGCAAAACATACAAAAATATCATGGTCAAAATAGAAAACATAAAAATTCATTACTCATGAAGTTTCTCTTTAAATATATAGTAATATATAATTTGGTGGCTAAAATGCAAAATTACAAAAAACACTTTTGGCTACAAAAACAATTTTGTGACCAAAATACAAAACCCAACAAAAAATGGTGCCCAAAATACAAAAACATAAAAGACACTCTTCATAGTTTCTAAATTAATAGTATATAGATTGGTGGCCAAAATGCAAAACTACAAAAAACACTTTTGGGTAAAAAACAATTTTTTGACCAAAATACAAAACCAACAAAACAATTGTGACCAAAATGGAAAAATATAAAAGACACTATTCATGAAGTTTTCAAATTATTAGTATATAATATAATGTATTTAACATAAAAGAATGTGATTTGGTTTATTTGAAAAAAAATAAAGCTTAATGTTTAAAATATGTAAAAATGAAGAAATTAAGAAAAACAGGCCATGGGACTCGAACCCATGACCATCTCGTGCCAAACAGTAACACATAACCACTGAACCAGATGCAAGTTTTGTTACTTATCTCGATTTTAAATAGTTTTATTCCTTCACAACCAACAATCCCCCTTTTCAATATAAATCCTAGAAACAATAATCGATAACGAACCAGAATGGCTTTTTTAGGCCCAATTCTATCTATTTTTGTTGAGGAAATTTTTACTTGTTCATCGGCAACTGATCTAGCTGCTGTCATCAAATTGATTTCTATTTCGTTAATTTAGTACCAATTGATCATAGGGCTTTTATAAGTGATTAACACTAATCATAGTCTTATATACACCATGATTGTAATTGTATCTATAAGCATCTAATAATATAAACCCTAGTTGTAAAGTGAACGTAGGTCAATCGGAACCGAACCACTATAATTCTCGTGTTCTTACTTTCTGCGTGAAATTCGTTTGTGCGTGTGTGTTGTTTCGCTTCCACGTACCACTTTGTTCCTAACACATCCTAACCTAAAACATGAAAAATACTATTATCTAAATACCAAATAACCAAGACAAGCAAGTATGATGAATCAAACATTCACCAAAGCCTTGTTGCTTAACTACACCAAGGTGTTAAGATGTCTCTTTCATATCATAATGATTCAAGTCTCATTGTAAACAAACTTGAAACATATATCAAGAGCAACTTGAGTATCATCAATTGATCTTTAGACATGAAATATTATCAATGTCTTTTGACATTTCCTCCCCTTTGGTACTTGAAATGATAACATAAACATGGTAGAATATGTTGACTTTCCCTTTGACCATTAGTGCCATTTTGTTTTCTCTTGACTTGGGAGCTCTAACTCTTTTCCTTGTTTTGTTGGTAAACTCCTGCACATTATTTGAAAATCAGCAAAACACTACCAAAACTCATGAACTAGAATATGGTTACAAATGTTATTTAGAATTTAAATTTGAAGCACACCCATAATGAATTATGATCAAAATGAATTACATCACATTCTTTTCGCAACTCTTAAATCGTTTAAATTTTTGTTGCAGTTTAGAGCGTGTGTGAGTTAGCCGACCGGTACATACTTAACGAATTAATATAACAACACATGGTGAACCTACTTAGTACAAACATGTTATCATTAAATGTGTTATTGAATTATCCATAAATAAACATTGAGATACAACACTAACCTACCATACATACAAATAATGACTATGACTAAATTTTACTTCCAAATAATATACCTACAAATCAAAACTGTGGCTGTTGAAATGAAACACTGGGTTATTACTCCTTCTCCCAATATTCTTAGACCTGCACTCTTTGGCAACGCTTATTAGAAGAGTCGAAGGACCGCACACAATCACCCCGATATCTACACTTCCCCAACGTGAAGCTAGAGCTGAAAATATCTCTGTAATAACCAACGAAATATAAATAAATTAGTGAAAGAATGTGTAGAATAAGAAATAGTTCGTGAAATAAGTAACGGGTCAAAATGGGTCGCGGGTCATAATGGGTCGCGGGTCAAAACGGACCTGTAAACACTTTTGTAATGCAGTTTTTAATGAATAAATAGTTATCATGTTGACTATTGTTGAGTTTTATTACAAGAAGCTAGATTATAACAATAATACCTTTCATGTCTGGTCTTTGACCATATTTTATGGTCTTGACAAAGCTTTCATTTGATGAATTTCTTTTGTGTGACGCAGACTCGTTATGTTGAACGCCAATAGTTTTCTTTTCATCTTGAGATTTTTCCTTTGATGATGTTTTTCGGTCCCATAGAACGATTACAAGACCTCCAAAAACTATGACACTTGTAACCATGCATATGAGTAGTAGAAGCCCTTTGTGCCAGTCGTATGATACACTGTAAGGATTGATGATGAAGACGTTTAACAACGTCAAAGAAACCATCAAACCGATTGTGGGAACCACCACATAAGTTCCAGCCCACATGATGTCTCCTGTTCCGACTAATTTACACATGCCAGATTGTTTGATAGAAGCGAACCCACAGGAGCTGACATACATTGATACATCACCCTCTTCCTGTAGTAAAAAAATCATTACTTACAAGTCGTTGATACCAGTTGGGTCCGGTTGAGTTGTTTATTCAACTTTTGGTAATGTTTGTTCAAGTTTGATTAGAAAAGTTGTATTATTTTGGTAGTTATCTAGTTTTTTTGTAAGAAAAAATAATATTAGGCAGTTTATGCAAAAAAAATTCTCTTTGGGTGGTGACTTTGGACCCATTCGACCGTTTCCCTAGTTTACACATTCTACCCGTTAGAGGTTAAACATAACACGTACCAGCGGAGGTTCAGATTCTTGAGTAACATAAGTTTGAATCTCAAGATTCAGTTTATTGTAGAAGTATGGACATATTGAGTTCAAGTCAAGTGAGTGCAGAAGTGGAAGTTCTTCTGATGTTTTGATAGCCCAGATAAGTGAGACGTTTCGTGGCATACAAGGTTTCGAGTCTTTAATACGGTGCAGAATATCACTCAAAGTAGCCAGAAAAGGTGAAATACCAATGCCACCGGCTACCAAAACAAGATTTTCATACCTAAAAGAAAACAATGGCTTACATCAAGTATGTAACAAATCCAGTAAATACATATTTGCAAGTATGAAACAAGCGTGATTCAATCGCTTACATTAAGTGGCATGGTGACTCGTGCCCGTAAGGCCCTTCAACAGATGCCTTAAGCTTTAAGTTTGGTTGAAGGAGCGCGTCTGTATCAGTTTGATCCTCCTTGGTGACAGTCAGAACATGTCCTTTTAGTTTCGTTGTCCAATTTCCGAGGACTTTAATGAGAATAGAAACATGATGATCACCGCTTAAAGGGCTTGATGACACACTGAAAGGGTGCCATTGCAACCAAGATATATCTCTAACTTGGAGAAAAACCCAACTGAGAGCATTGTACTGTAGATCTACATTCAAAGAGAAGTGCATTATATAGAGTAGTGACACTTGAAGCAGGTCGATGTAAAATTTACTTCCAACTGGTGTTCTAAACGATGAAACGGTTTTACGATACGCTAAAACTTACATCAACTGAAGCATTGTTTCGTCATTTAGAGCACCAGTTTAAGGTAAATTTTACATAAAACGATTCATATCCTCCACCTGATCAAAAGCCCTAAAACATTAGTTTGAAATTCGAAAAAATGTTAACGTTTGTTAAGTGTTTTTTTAACGGGGGCTCTTTACAAAAACTGTTTGAAAGTTGGGATCTCCACCAGAAATTACCAGGCAATAAGTGAAAGTTTGGATTTTTAAAATCCAATTTTCCTAAGGATAAAACCATTTAGGATCATATTGTCACCTCTAGCAAAAGCTATGAATACCTTGAGGTTTCGAAATAACAAGCTCTAGCGTCCCAGATGGAAGGCATTTGGCCGAGAGTATATCCACAGTCTTTCGTGATTGAAAGAACCGAAGAAAGCGATCAAGCATGTACAAAAACAAACCAGCAACTATAACACTAAACAAGACGTCACCAACGTGCATAGCAAAGAAGACAACAAAGACAACATATAGTTGATGAGTGTAGAAGAAAAGTTCAAAGTTTAGTCTCCTCACTGGAGGAAGTGACGTCACCCACATCAATAAGCCTGCAGATAGGCTTATGATACCAGGAACATTTGCTATGCCATAATTTTTCCAAAGGGTTACCTGCACATATACACAAATATATTCATAAAGTCAAAAATCACACATATCTATTTGTTAACTAGATAGAGGAAAATCATACAGATATGTTTACTGGATATGTTTGTTTGTTTTTTTGTATGGCTTGTGGCGAGTGTAAATGAAAGATGGTTTATACGAAACTTACTCGGTGTATAAAACGATTTTCCAATATCCATGAGTAAAAATAACAAAGACCATGAAGAGTAAAGAGGGTCATTGTAAGATGTCCCAACCAAACATGATACCGAACTGCATGTTCAAAAGGGATGTTTATAAGACGTAGAAGAATCGAGCCCCTCGCAACAGGAAGAAACATAAACACTAGGCAGATCAGTCCAATGGACCCAAACCGCAGTGCCGTATGCTTTAGCATTACATTACTGCAGGAGTTTTAATGTCAAAGTACATTAGAGAGTGATCAAATATTGTTTTATCTCAAACGGGTCAAAAGAGAATAAAGTCATCAAATTTAGCTGTAAGGCGACGGTCAAATGAGCCGCGTAATACAAGATTATATACATTAATAATTTTACCTCTTTCCTTCGTAGTAGGGAAGCATGTTGTAGTTCCGAATTGCATAAACCGAAACAGCCCAAATGATATACACAACAACAAGCAGAATAACAATCAACTCTGCTGCTGTAACAACCCCAAATGGTCCATCTACAATAACCGGGAATGTCCTAAGCCGAAAACGTGCATGTTTCGGTTTCTTTTTTCTGCACAAAAATATACTCAGAACATGAAATTTGTGGAAACAATGAAAGACTAAAAGGTGGTTCTTTTGAACCTTAACTACATGGACAAACCAAGGACCCCTAAACGGGTCGTGTTCGCGGGTTGACAGATTAAATTGGACACGAACCTATAAGTTTTACACGAACCCAAAAATCGTGTTGCACGCATGAACTCGCACACAACACTGTATTTGTGGATTGACCCAAACACGACCCGTTTAATCTAGAAAAAATTTTATTTAATATTTTTCTCACATGTAATGCTTAAAAATCTAAATTGACATACTTTTTTTAATTTTTAATTCTTGAAGCAGTTATGTTTAAACCACGACATTTAATTTTAAACCTTCAAGTTTAACCCGTAAAGCAAACACGTTGACACGAATACAAAACTATCTAAACCCTAATAAAAACATGATAAAGAAAAAAAATTTCTTGAAAAAATAATTACACTTGTCTCTATTTAGATTAAAGGAAAATTAAATTTTAAAAATCTCAATTTTCATCTGATGGCCGGAAAAAATCTCAACCGATAAAATTCTTGCTAGAGATCCCAACTGCCAAACATATTTTCTTAAAGAGCCCCGTTCAAAAACACATAACGTGTTTAAGTTTTTTTCGAATTTGAAACTAATGTTTTGTGGCTTTCGATCGCGAAGATGATACGAATCGATTGCTGTAAAAGTTACCTCGAACTGGTACTCCAAATGATGAAACAATGTTAAACTGATGTAAGATTTAACGTATCGTAAAACCGTTTTATCGTTTGGAGCACCGGCTCAGAGTAAATTTTACATTAATCCATTCATATCCTCCTTCCGATTAAAAGCACTAAAACATTAGTTTCAACTTCAAAATGTTTTTAACAGAGACTCATTAAAAAAAAATATTTGAAAGTTGAGATCTTTAACAACAATTTTCTAAGTCGTGAGTTTTTTTTCCAATATATTAAAGCTAAGGATACTTAAAAGTTAAAATCCAATTTTCACATATTAAAAAAATCCCTAAACATACTTTATTTAATTAACCAGTAAAAATCAATTATTCCAAACATTAAAAATTAATTATCCTCCCATTTCCAAAACTAAAATCTGATCTTAAAAGTTAAAACCACAAAATGAAGAAGAAACAACTTAACTTTTTTTTTAACAAACAACTTAACTTACTCTTGAAATTTTTCTTCTTGTTCTTCTGCAGATATTGCAAGATAAAGTATCCCAAGAAATGCAATGATGAAGATTGAACCACCATAAAGAAATATACTTCCTGTAAAAATGATATTATTATTAACAACAACAACAACAACAACTAATCAATCAACAACCAAAACCACAAACTAATCCAAAACATTACAAACCTGTAACCCAAAACACCGATCCAGAACAAGCTTCAACATATTTCTCAGATAATTGACTAACAGTTCGTGAAGGAAGTAAGAACAAAAAACAAACCCAAGCTCCAAAAACAAAACACATTGCAAATTTCAAAACCCATTTTGTCAAATTAACCAAACCATGTGTCTGGTTATCATCTGCTGAAGAAGAAAGAAGGGGTTCATGATCTGGACTCATTTCATAGGAAATGGATATGTTTGCTTTGCTTGTTCTTGATACGATGATACTTTATCAAACCCAGGTTTATTTAATTTAATTTAATGTATAAATAGTTAAGTTGGGTGAGTGGGCAATGTGGACCAGTTGTCGATCAAGATTATTGGTACTCGAAAAGACTTCACAAAGAACATGTTACTTTTGATTTTTATATAATATAATATAATTTTATATTAATATAAGACTCGTATAATATAATGTAAATTTTATTTTAATATACTATATTAAATTTTTGAATTTTCATACTAACATAAATGGGTATGTCTTGTTCTTGTTTTCAACTAAAATTTTTAATTTTAATTATAGGGTATTAGCCGTTAGGCAGTGGCGAAGCCAGGAATTACCAACCAAGGGGGCCTAAAGTTATACTATCCATAAATTTTTTTCCTAATCCTATGTTTCGGTACATATGTTCGGGTCGACGATTCGGGTCGGGTCGGGTTAAGCAATAAAAACTTAAAATATCATAAATTTCTTCATTCATTGTAAAGAAGTTCATTCACACAAATAAAACAAAATAGTTTTTTTAACTAATAATAATGCAAGAGAATTGATAAGTACCTGGATGAAGAACTATAGCGCAACCCGACGACCTTTAAGATCTTTGAAATCATCAATTATGGCATCCGTAAAAATCAAATTCAACAACTAACATTTTTCCTTGCCCATGATATATCTACAAAAATCAAAACCAATAAACTTAAATCCCTCAAATTAACCATTTAACTATCACATTCAACAATTAACATTCAACAATAACATTCAACAATTAACCTAAAAAACCTAAATTCAACAATTAACATTTAACAAATAACAATCAAACAATTAAATCAACAAATCCAACAAATCCTAAATTCAACAATTAAATTCAACAAATCCAACAATTAACTATCCAACAACATTCAATCCAACAATTAACAATCCAACAACATTCAATTAACATTCAATTAACTATCTAACCTACTTACCAGTTACCACTTACCAGAATGGAGGGCGGAGGCAACAGCAGCAGCAGCGGCCAGCAGGAAGCAGGCAGCAGCAGCAGCGGCAGCGGCAGGCGGCAGCGGCGGCAGGCGGAGGGCTGGAGGCTGGTAGCAGGGAGGCAGGAAGCTGGAGGCTGAAGTCGCTGCTGCTGTTTACAATTACAAGGGTTTGGGTTAGTGGGTTTTGGTTAATGGGTTTTGTTATTGGGTTTGGATTAATGGGTTTTGTTATTGGGTTAGTGGGTTTTGTTATTGGGTTTGGGTTGGGTTTGGGTAAATAGTAAGGGGGCCTGATTTTAAAAATGGGAGGGCCCGTACCCAAAAATCACTTAAAAACCGACAAATCGCTACTTCTAACGGAAAAAATTGGGGTGGCCCGGACCCTCCCGGGTCTTAACCATGCTGCGCCCCTGCCGTTAGGGTAGGATTCAAGAGAGAACTCATTTTAAGTTGAGAACTAGAGAACTAAAAAAATACTAGGGATGGAATTTTAAAAAGGAAGGGTAAAATTGGAACTTTAAATATATTTATCTTTAAACATTTCTATCTTTTACATACGTTAATATTATTTTAAAAAAAATTGCACAGTTAGATCAAGAATTTCATTATCTTTCATTTGAGTATAAATAATGTTATAAAAAATATTTTTTTTCTCGTTTTTTTTAATTTCCTACTGCATATATGTAGTATTGCGATATTGTATTTGATTATATTTTTCTTTAAACGTTACTAACTTTTTCATACGTTATTTATATTAAAAAATTTTAAAAATCACGTTTTGGTTTTTTTTGATACTACATATATGTAGTATCAATGTACTTGATGCAATTTTTAATTGGTCAAATAACTCAAGAGTCTAATAATTATTTAAAGTGTACATACGATCTCAAATAACCAATAACAAA
This sequence comes from Tagetes erecta, assembly GCA_030867185.1. Taxonomy (NCBI): domain Eukaryota; kingdom Viridiplantae; phylum Streptophyta; class Magnoliopsida; order Asterales; family Asteraceae; genus Tagetes; species Tagetes erecta. The sequence goes on from CM061488.1 coordinate 64,551,391, forward strand.
GTTCATAATACTTCATATTAAAAAAAAACTTATGGCAAATGAAAACAAAACCAATACTTATACTATGTCTAAACATAAAGAAAATAATAAACTAATAAACCAATGATAAATATCATAACAAAGTAAAATATAGTTGAAATTCAAACTATAAGATAACAATGCATGAATATTGCATATATTGCATATATGCAGTAGCATGATAATACATATATGTAGTATAGGATACTGCATATATGCAATACGATAAAATTTAAAAGGGATACAATGATGTTATGCACCTAAGTTATACGTAAAACCATTAAAACTACGTAGCTTTGATAAATTAACTTAGACTATTTTTATTAGAAAACTTAACTTATTGATCTTTATTCAATTTTAATGGACGACTTAGTTTTCTCCTCGTTAATCATAATTCTTCTCTTTCCCATTTACTCGATAATCGTCATTCATTTTAGAAAGATTACCCGCCCTTTAAAAATCGATCGTACGCCAATTTGGATTTTCAATTCCAACTAACAGATTAATATAACATGACTCATATAATTGGTGTTGTGATATGCCCCTGCTGTTCATATTCATACCACATCACATAACGTGGACCAAGTAATTACTAGCAATGTCAATACAATCATATGAGAAAATTGAAATTTGGAATTGAGGCATGACAGTGTTGTTTTTTTGTGATGGTATTATCAAAACTAATATCTGGGAACTTTTGTTATTTTATTAAGTACGTAGTTTTCATGGTTTCTCATTTAATTTAGCTACATAACAACACCATATTCGTTTTCCCTAATTTGAAAACATATTGTATCGTATACTACATATATGTAGTTTTGAAATTAAAAAAACGAGAAAAAATTATTTTTTTATAACGTTATTTATACTCAAATGAAAGATACTGAAATTCTTGATCTAATGGTGCGAAAAAAATTTTAAAAACCTAACGTATGCAAAAGATAGAAATATTTAAAGATTTATATATTTGAAGTTCCAATTTTGCCCTTCCTTTTAAAATTCCATCCCTTGCCATTTTGGAGTTCTCAACTTAATATGGAGTTCTCTCTTGATCCCTCCCCTTAGGCGCTAACACTTATAAACTTAAAACTTTTAATGGATCAGGTTGTTGGGTTGGTGGTTTGAGCATAACCCAAACAGCCAAACCTGAAAAACTTATACAAATTCAAATCTGACCTAAACCTTAAAATTTAAACATTAGTTAAACCCTAACCTGGCCTGATTTTTAGCAGATTGACCCAAACCCAACCCGTTTGAAATGGATTATCACAAAATACATTCTTCAATAGTTTAAAAATTCAAAATTACAACAAAATATATTCTCCAAATGAGAGTGTGCTTATGAAAAATCAGAAATTGCCTCCTAAATGCACGCATAACCCTAGAAGACATTTTATATGATTATATTTTTAACACAAAACATTATGGGCTACATGTATATTGGCACGATATACCACAAACTTTGTTTTATATAAATAAATTAGGTCAACCATCTAAACCTAGTGGGTTGACCCGAACCCAGCCCGTTTTTCTAAACAGTTCAGCATGTTCGTCCTGAAATTGACCCACACATGTTCAATGAAAACCCAAACCCGCAAATTTCAAGTTAGGTTTGGTTTATGTTTTTGGGTCTTGTCAAAAATTCTCAGCCATACTCCTGTCATTAGAACATATTAACATCGTTAGTGTTTGGTTCAAAAGTGTCACTTTCCTAAGTTGAAGGGAAAACTTTTATGTTTGACTGGAGTCGTCAGAAAGTCGTCGGAGTTGGTAGTAGGGGGCTGATCGGAGTTGCCGGAAAGTCGCTGGAGTTGGTGGCGGTGATAGTGGTGACCGGAGTTAGTGTTTTCTAACAACGGGAGTGACATCGGCTAATACCACACAGTTGAGAGTGTCAGCGACCAATACCCACATAGAGAATATTAAAATACAAGAACTCAATTTTTAATTAACTTAACTACCTTTAAGGCAAATCATTTAGATGATTAGTTTTCTTTTATATGTTATTTTTTTAAAAAAAAATTACGACAAATGGAAAATGAGTCGTCTTGAACCTTAGCTCACGTTACTGCAATCACAGACCAGCTACCCGACAATCCATGGGGAAAGAGGCGTAGGGCGAGACCAAACTCAGCTGGCCTCACTAACCCTACAAGTTTTGAACTTGAGACCTTATGGAGAATCTGAAGTACTTCCACCTAGTTAATATGAGTTCATTGGCATATCACTATTCACGTACCATTTTCATAAGACTATGTGATTAGGACGTTATACCCCAACATCAAGCCCCTTCACGTCCCCAACATCACTACGAGTTAGTGGTATAGACTATAGAACAAATATTTCTCAAAGTGTTATGCGTATGATGCTTCATCTCACACAAATCCCTAAATACTGGTTATTCTCTCTCTCACTTTTCTCTCTTTAACAATTAAATTTATTCAATTCAAATAAAAAAAAAAGTATTCTTTAGGCATTCATTAGAGGTCATTAACCACTGTGGAGTTTTTTTAATAAATAAGAGATTGTTCACTTAGTATGCACGTGATGAAAAAAACACCAAAATGTCGTTAGCAATTACGCATAGTATAAATGTTAGACGAACATTGTTGGGTTCAAGGTTTAGGTTCATCAGGTTAAAAAAACACCGCCATAATAGATCAAGTTCAAGCCATGGCTTCCAACTAAGTTCATAAACCCGTTGTTGAAGTGCAAGTGGAGGAGAGTGCTAAACCATTTAATGTGTTAAAGAGGATTAAATGGCTTTGAATTAGTGGGTTAATAATTTAGTGTCCCAAACTTATCTACTCGCAATTTTATTAATAGTCAGCTCACAATTAACCAAATAAACTATTTTATTTAATTGTTTATTTTTTATAAATTTTTTTAATTGAATTTTTTTAAACTAATATATTTATTTAAAAAAACTAAATAGGCAATGGTGTCAATAGATAACAACGGAGTCGATAATAGAAAAATATTGGGGTCGTTCGGTTTTTTAGTATATCAATTACTGTACACGTTGAAAAAAAAACTTAATAGGCCGCTAAAAAATATTACTTTGAGCACTTCACCACTGTTGCCTGCTCTCCTTCTTCGGCACTTCCCAATCCAAAACAGACCTCTTGATCCACCGAATCGCAGCCTTATTGATCCAATGGCCCCGGTTGGCTCAATATGACTCCACCCTTTGCAAAAAGATATAGAATGTGGTTCAAGAAAAAGGAAAAACTTTATAAAAAGTCTAAGAAGACATATGGATCATTAGATCTAATATAAATAAAAATTAATGACTTAAATACACAATGTGATATAATGGTAGATAACTTGAACTTTAAATGGTAGGCCAAAAGTATATTAGTCTTTGTCTCATTTTCAAATTTCACCTCATTTTAAAATGTCCATAACTTTTACACATGACATTATTTTTAATAAAAATTACACCAAAAAACGAGCATTTTTTATCTTTAAAACGCATATAATATTGATGAATAAAAAACGACTTTTTTCATGTTTCAACTCATTGTGTTATTTCTTCAGGTTATTGTGTTATTTAGTCATGTCATTGTGTTATTTGTCAACTAATTGTGTTATATTCTATCATTGTGTTACATTCATTATAACTTGTTTTTAATACAAATAAAGCATACATAATAACACATGTCAAATTTTATAATTTTTTTCATTGTTGGGCATAACCATATGCCATAAAATAAAATCTCAAATCCATTAATTATTTTATTTGTGTAACTTTTCAAATATATTATAAATTGTTTTTTCATGTTTTAACTCATTGTGTTATTTGTCAGTTCATTGTGTTATTTCAGACCATTGTGTTATTTCATCAAGCCGTTGTGTTATATATTATAACTTACTTTTTAATACAAATAAAAATACATAATAACACAACATGTCAAATATTATAACTAGTGTTCGTTGTTGACATAGCCATATGCCATAAAATAACATCTAAAATCAATTATTTGTTTTATTTGTGTAACATCTCAAATATATTATAACTTATTTTTCATGTTTCAACGCATTATGTTATTCGTCATGTCATTATGTTATTTATTCAGCTCATTGTGTTATTTGTGAGGTTATTGTGTTCTATTAGTTATATTATAACTTGTTTTTAAATACAAATAAAACATAAAAAAGTATGTCAAATCTTATAATTTGTTTTCATTTTTGACACAGTCATATACCATAACATAACATCTCAAATCCATTACTTGTTTTATTTGTGTAACATCTCAAATATATTATAACCTTTTTTCATGTTTCAACTCATTGTGTTATCCGTCAGGTCATTATGTTATTTTGTCAGGTCTGTGTTATTTAGTCAGCTCATTATGTTATTTGTCAGATCATTATGTTATATTATAACTTATTTTCGAATACAAATAAAACATATATATAACACAATATGTCAAATCTTATAACTTGTTTTCATTGTTGACATAGCCATATGCCATAACATAACATCTCAAATCCATTACTTGTTTTATTTGTGTAATATATCAAATATATTATAATTTGTTTTTCAGCTCATTGTGTTATTCGTCGGGTCATTGTGTTATTTCAAATCATTTTGTCATTTCATCAGGTCATTGTGTTATAACACAATGACCTGAAAAATAACACAATGACCTTACAAATATCACAATTACCTAACGCAATAACACAATGATCTGACAAATAATACAATGAGCTGAAAACGTGAAAAAATTTGTTTTTGAATAAAGTGCAATTTAAGTACCTGAGCTATACTTCAACTTGTATTATGAGTACCTAAGTTTTAATTTTAGCTAATTGAGTATCTAATCTTTCTGATTTTTGTAATTTGAATACCTAGGACTAACAGATGTTATAACTCATAGGGCTATTGTGTTCATTTTTCATGTCTACTGTTAGGGTTAAATTAGTAACCTTAGTTATAAAAGTCTCACTATCAATAAACAAGTATACTGACGTTTTTAAAACCCTAAATCTATGTTTCACATGCTTCAGACCACAATAGCCCTCTGAGTTAACAATTAACTAACATTTGTTAGTCATAGGTACTCAAATTGCGAAATTCAGAAAAATATGTACTCATTTGGCTAAAATTAAAACTTAGGTACTTATAATGCAAGTTGGAGTATAGCTTGGGTATTCAAATTGCAATTTGTTCTTTGTTTTTTATATATGGATATTATACGTGTTTTAAAGATAATACTCATTTTAAAGGTGCAATTTAAAAAAAAAATTAATGTCGTATGTAAGCGTTATGGACATTTAGAAAAAAGGAGTGAAACTTGAAATATAAAAACATTACTAGTTTTACCTTTCTTTTAATTTTAAGTGAGAGTCACATGTCATCATGTTATGACTTCTTACACTTTACTGAAAATGTGAACTTTCTAATATAACCCGCTCAATAGATATAAACCCACCACTATAAGACTTATATAACATTTTTTCTCTCATATGTTTACGGGTCCAATATATTTGTGTGTCGTATGTATAAGTTACATAAGCCATATAACTTCTCTAGTTGGCACATAAATTATTAATGTCACGTCATACATAATTGACACATCCATATCAAACTTTCGTAGTGTATTCCCCATATTTTTTTGTGATCAATACATCTCGTATGATGGAAATCATCTGATAAATTAATACGTCACATAATGTAGTTATAACTTATATAATACGTTTACTTTTTTTTTTTCTCATACATAAGAAATTAATCACCTTTATTTGAAATACATATTAATTTTCTTTACCATCTTTCATCCAACTTTATATCAAATTTAATATTTTATACCCTATCAAATATAAAACGACTCATGCATATCCTTGTAGGAGATGCATAGAGGTGAGCACGTCGCGGTTCGGACCGAAAATAACTGAAGAACCGAACCATAAGAACCAGAACCGAACCGAATATCCTCTAATTGGTTCGGTTCTCGATTCATGAAATTGTGAGTAAATGGTTCTCGGTTCAGTTCGGAACCGGTTTCTTTTCATGGAACTGAAGGAACCGATTGCAAAAAAATACGCTAGTTCTAATATAGTATTAACTCTTTAGTCTTTACGTGAGTATAATTGTATAAATGTTTATATACGATCATACTATCTCTCTTAGTAACCCTAGTACTATATGTTATAGTGTATACATATTTCTAAAGTCCAAACTCCAATAATCGTCATTCAATAATTCCATCAAAATGATTCCTTCATATTTATCATATACTTGCTTTATAAATCACATGTAATAAATAAAAGTATAAAGCTTTGTAGTTTGTGTTCCTTTGTATTGAGTGTTTCATATATGCTAATCTTCACTAGCTTCTTGTAATAACTACGACACTGCAACTTGACATTTGTAAAGATTGGATATTTGACAATGAAATACAATCAAGCAGTATTTAAAAAATAAAAGTTTTATTATGTTTAGATTTGAATTGAAATGTTTATTTTTTGGATTTTAGGTTTGTAGTACTTTTATTAAATTTTGAATACACCAAGTTGGATTTAAATTGGACCAATCAATTTGTTGTTGTTTTGAAACAAAAAAACTCTAGCATTTTCATTTTTTTGGTTCGGCTCCTATTTATTACCGAACAGAACCATTAGCTAACCAAACCGAAGCTTTAAATTTCGATTCGGTTCTCAGTTTATAAAAACCCATTTAAACGATTCTCAGTTCGGTTCGATTTGAACCATTTGCTTAGTCCTAGAGATGACTGAAAGTGTAAATACTATTCAATTTTTCAAGATTCCACTACCTATTAGATGAAAAAATGTAATTAGTATTGAATATAAAAATATTATTTTGAAAAAACCTCAAATTATGTCACGTAAGAAAAATCTTTCAAATTATGGAATGGATCATTGCGAGAGAATGACAGATAGTGTGTTTGGTTGGGTAACAGAATGGACCATTACGAAGAAATAAAAAAGACTCTATTTTCATTTCATTTATCCCATTTTTTTTTGCATTCCTTCAACTGATGAAATAATGTTTTTTAATTCAAGATAGAACCATAACCCAACCCATGTCCAAAACCTTGACCCAACCCAATATCCTATAAGCGACCCATGTCCTGAACACACCTCGAACAATGACCTAACCCATGAACCGATTCACGACCCGAGCCATTAATCGACCTGTAACCCGACCCATGTCAATCTATGCCCTAAACCATGATCTGACTCATGACCTAACATGTGTTTTGACTCATGACCCGATCCAAGACCAAACCATGAACCGACCCATAACTCGATCAATGAACCTACTTATGTCCTGATTCATGACTCGACCATGAACTGAACCATGAACCGGCCAATGGCTTGACCCATTTGTCAAACTGTGAGTCGAACCATAGCTCGAACCATCTCTTGATCCATGCCCTGACCTATACCATATTCTAACCCATGGTTTGACTTATGCATTGACTCATATACTGACCCATGCATCAAACCATGACCTAATCCATGTCCCAATCCAAGACCTGACCCATAACCATGATAAGGTATGTGTTGTTTTTATGGATTTGAATCTGTTTCATTTGTCTTTTCAGCCTACCAAACAACAAGAAGTATTAATTCATTTCATTAATATAAGATAACAAAACATGATAAATATTGAATGAAATGATTTATTTCATTCATTTGTGCATTCATTTCCTTCGTTCGTTCTATTCATTCGTCATTCTATATCTTATATCAAACAGATCCTTAGGGTCTGCATATTTAAATATAACAACAAATATATAATAATATATTATTTAGTTAAATTAATAAAACGTTCATATACCACTAAGAATGCCCTAATCAAATTTTATTTAGAATTTCATTTACTACTGTGAATGTGAACGCTCTAATCAAAATTTTTTAAAACTATATAACTTGCTTAATATAAAAAAGTGTGATATTATTAGTGTCTAGTATTTTTTACTTAATGTTGAAATAAACAGAACACATGATCGTAAAGGCCCTTTATTTAAAGCACAATTGTTTTGTTTTATTATTACACATATTTTTGTTGTTGTGTCGACGTCAGAAGGTTTTAACGGCCACATAAGTTTTGACATGTGACATGCATCCTCTTGACGTCCACATATTAGTGGTACCTACCACAAATTTGGCAAAGACGCGCGCCTTCACACATTTGGCACGCACTATTCATGTTTTGGCACGTTCTAAGTCTCCATGTCTCCCATAATTCAAATCTAACTATTTATCTTACTTTTTCTTTTTTTTTTCTCCTAAGTTTACTAATTACTACGGTTAATTTTTTATATGAGAAAATGGTTCCTCTCAAATGGTTTTTTATTTTTTTTATTATTTGTTACATTCCTCTCTCTCTTTTTAGTGTTTCTAAAGGTTTAACTTTGTATAAACATAACTAAGTTTTAACTTTTTTCTATTTAACTCACTCAAGTTTAAAAATTGTTCGAATTAGGTCACTCACTTTCATATTTTATTAAAATTATATGTTTTAACATGTTGTTTTCGCATGTTTTTTTACGTTTTCAGTTAGGAATTATTTTTACATTTTTTGATGCCAATGTGAAGAGGTGACGTGAATTGTAGATTTATTTTTTATTTTTAATATATTTAACATGTTTTTTAATTTTTTAAATATAATTACATATATTAAATATTCTGATCCCCACATCTTCTTCTCAATACAAAAATTGACACAAACAAATACCAAAAATTGCTCGATTGGAGATTTAGTCATCCATTTTAAGTAAAATATGTTTGAGTGACCTAATTAGAACAAAATTGAAACTTGACTACGTTTCTATGACATTTCCCCTTTTTTAAATACATAACAAATTAAATTTCTTGTTCTCTATATTTTTTTATTAATTACAAATATCGTCCATAAACTTCACTATTTACAATTACTTTTACTATTTTTTTTCTCTAATAATGTTTATGTAAGAGAAAAAAAGGCAATGACCATGAGTTTTTGGTTGATGGCTACAATTTTTTTAACAACGTTTAAAACTACCTCAATAACCAAATAAGTCTTTCTGACACGAGAGGTCAACTGTTAATACTGATTTTGACGTTTTAGGCCTGATTCACTTACGGACACCATCAAGGAAGAAACTCACACAGTTGGTGTCATTGTCGATGTCGTGATTCAATGTGTAACCTCTCTTTTTTAAGGAATAAATGACTATATCTTGGTCATCCGGTTTATCTTATTATGCATCTAATTTATATTATTTTAAAATCTAAAATCACATGTGTTAAACACTAAAATCACACGTGCTAAAAACTGAAATCACATGTGCTAAAACATAAATCACATGTGATTTGAGGTTTAACACATGTGATTTTAGTTTTAGCATATGTGATTTGAGGTTTAGCATATGTGATTTGAGGTTTATCACATGTGATTTAAGAGTTAACATATGCGATTCTGGATTTAGGACATGTGATTACCAAATTTTAGCAAGGTTTTGTAAACTTGTTACTTGTCATTCGTTGGAAGAGTAGCACATGTTTGAGGTTTTGACACATTAGATTTGAGGTTTAACAAAAGTGATTCAAGTTTTAGAGCATGTGATTCTAGTTTAGCACATATGATTTTTAAACTTTAACAAGGTTTTTTAAACTTGTTAATTCTTATGATTGAAAGTTTAGCACATGTGACTTGAGGTTTAGCACATGTGATTCTAGCTTTAGCACATGTCATTTGAGGTTTAGCATATGTGATTCTAGTTTTAGCACATGTGATTTTTAATTTTTAACACATTTATTTGAAGTTTTGTAAACGTGTTAATTGTCTTTGGTTGGAAGTTTAGCACATTGGATTCTAGTTTTAGCACATGTGATTCTAGTTTTCTAAACTTGTTAATTGTCCTTGGTTGGATGCTCCAGTGTTTATGATGCACTCCGGTGGTGTTTTGGCGTGATGGTGATGGCGACGGAGCCGGCTGCTGAAGTTTCTCATACTATTTTGAAATAATGAATTGCTCCCTCACCCATTCCTTATAATCTTGTATTGTATTGCAATAGTAAACTTCTTGGGCCAGATACTTTTTCTTATTTTGAGTTGTGTTATGGGCTTTATCTTTTTACGTGTGCCGGATGTGAACTATTTTATTCATTAAAGTCATCCGTTACTTAAATGCAAGTCATGTTTAACTATTGATACAACCTACACAATAAGATCAGTCAAGTTGACATTTAATAATTTGCAGCAAGCAGTTTGTGAGTTATGTTCCTTGCATTGCAATCAAGAGATATGGCGTATTATTTTTACATATATATAATATAATGTCATTGGATCGTGACTTTAAAAGTCGTCTACCCAGTAAGGATTTCCACATGTGATCGAATAATAGTTTACTTGAGTCTGAAGCGTCGTCGTACAAGTTAAGATTATCCCGTCAAATAAACGAGTTAAGATAATTAATTAACAAAACTGAAGCCATGGTTTAAACAGTAGTTGTTAAGTTTATTAGTAGCAGAGTGATGTGATAAATTAAAGAGAGTGATAGTGAAAAATTATTGTCTCTTAGTCAATGCGTGTGATAGTGAAAAATACAGATAATGAGTGTGACTCTGATAGAACTTGTAGTTATTAGAGTTGATGAGATGTATTAATACAATAAGTCAAAAATATAAAAAAATAAACTAATATCACATGTGGCTATAAGCCTATAACGACCCTTTATGACTTGTAGCGCGCTGCAGTGGCGGATCTAGAAAAGAAGTTCAGGGATAGCGGAAAAATGAATTTTTGACCCTAAAGGTATAACGATATATAAAACGAAAACGAAAATTGAATTTTTACACTAGTTTTACACTTCATCGGCATTGGGGCGACTACCCCTCTCCCTACTCCTGCTTGTTGGGGCGGTGTCGGCCGTTATAGCCCCTCCACGTCACCATTGTGCATACTATACTATTATAAATTTGCATGTTTTTCTCAAACTGAAATTCTAAAATTGCTATTATTGGTTAATGTTTTTGTGTGGAGTTTTATATGTTTTTATATATGTAAGCTCCTTTAATACAAATATGCAACATGTTTGCCCCTCTAACGTAAAGCTTTAGCAAGTCCAAGACTTTTACATGTATAAATAAAAACCAAAAAGTTATCGATTATCATTATCACTCATTCATAGTTTTGATAACCATAAAAAATATGCATCTTATAATCTTACTTTTCTTTGTCCTCGCATCATTTTCTCATCAAGTCCCATTGCCACCTACACCTTTCAACACCACGGTTATACCCGTGACGAAGGACGCCAGCACATCTGTACACAAAGTTAGTTGGTCGTTTACACAACCAACACGCGATACAGACCTCTCGTACCTTATTGATCTCGATGCTCCTTTCACTTGGCAAGACTGCGTTGTGCATAAACCAACCAATGATTTATTTTGTTTCATAGAGGAAGGGTGCAAGTCTCCCTTACCTTGTGACGATGCCGCTTGCAAAGAAGCACAATCGTACATCAATCCTCTCTGCCCTTCTCGCAATATCACTGCGAAATATGGCTGCAAAATATGCACTGTCACCCCCTTCAACCCCGTATCGAAATCATGCAAGTTATCCCAACTAACAATTGATTTGATGCACATGTATGTAACTAATGGTCGAAACCCCTTTTATGAGTTCCTTCCTTCTTATTTTGGAACACCATTTACACTATCATGTGCACCTTCCTCTTTGTTGAGATCCCTTCCTAAATATGTGAACGGTGTCGTAGCCTTGTCATGGTCAAGTCTCGCTTTTCCTCGTCAAATAACTTTTCCTAGTGTGGCTGATAAATTTGGACTTTGTCTCCCTAGTTCCTCGTCTATAACGGCTCCTGGGGCGATATTTTTAGGTGACGGGCCGTTTTATTTTACTCCTTTTCCGAATCTTGATCTCAGGACGATTCTTTCATACACTCTGATGGTACGAAAGAGTTCCAAATCGCTTGGGTATTATGTCAAAATAAATGGAATATCAATCAAGGGAAAACATATTACCTTGAAGGCTAAATCTATGAGGCTTAGTAGTGTTGTCCCTTACACCACACTTAGAAGTGATATCTATAAAGCTTTAGTTACGGCTTTTACTAAAGCTATCAAAAACATCCCTCGAGTAAATGCGGTTAAACCCTTTAGTCTATGTGTAAAAGCTAGTGCGATTGGATCGGTTCGTACAGGGTTTCGTGTTCCTAACATTGATCTTGAAACAGAAAGTGGGAAGGTGTGGACGATCTCTGGAGATAACTCAATGAAACGAACCGGGAATGGCACAGCTTGTCTTGCATTTATCGATGGTGGTTTGGGAGTGAAAGATGCAATTCTGATGGGGACATTTCAAATGGAAAATAATTTCTTGTTTTTTGATATGGAGAATCAGAAGTTAGGGTTCAGCTCATCTTTATTAGCTCGAGGAACCTCTTGTAGCGGCTTCAACTTCACCATTACGGAATAAGGAAAGAAACATTCAACTAATTTGACGTATTTCACTCTTTGTTTTTATTTAAGTAGTAATTGCATGTGATATGTAATTGTACTCGTTAAATATTTCTCACAATGAGTTAACTAAAGTTGTCGTTCTTCACTATTTTATAAGCATTTAATATTAGTAGTAGTAAACTTGTCAAGGTTTCAATATAGCCTATTGTAGTAATAAGAATATGATGTAATAAAATGTAAACTACTACGAAGATTTGTAGGCTGAATGATTTAGCATTGAAGATTGATCATCGATGACCACATGAACGAGAGCAACAAATTAAACAAATGAAAGAGAATGAAATAGGAGAGGAGAGGAAATAGATTGAGGCATAACTAGCGAAAAGCTAGCTCAGTAGGCGGGTGGTCCAAACGCAAATGACAGCAATTGTAATAGCGGTAATGTCTCATTCCTTTTTTCAAGTTCAACCATTCTTTAAATTTTCATAGTTTCTGCATACGACACTACAAAACTGAACATATTTTTACCTTTTAAACATGTATAGTGCTATAAGAAACAAACCTTTTCACGTTTTTCAGTTCATTGTTAAGTCATTATGTAATACATAAAGTCACCGTGTTATATTATAACTTGTGTTATATTGTGAATCGTTGTTACTAGAATAAATGATACTCTTATTCTACTTTTAACAACTTTATTGCATTTGTTATGAAACACTTTAATTTGACGTTGAGGTTAAAGTTAGGTCTTTGCAAAATCGAATACGTATTTTAATACAAGCTCTCACAAACTATTATTCATGTGTGTACTCTTTGCTATTAAGCTCTTAATAATTCACTTTAGTTCATCATAAATGTATAAACGTCATGAACAATTTGTTGAAAGTTAGTTAATATAATATTAAATTATGTCATTTGTTCAGAAGTTGAGTTGAAATACAGGTTGGACAGTTTACGTGATCATTTTAAACTTATTGATCGTTTGGATGGATGAGATATGCATGAAGTAAGTATTATTTCCCTTATTTTCTTCTTTTGTGTGATACCTTGAAATTATGCCCAATTTAAAACTCTTTAATAAGATAATAATGTCATATAATTTTAACTGGATCAAACCCATAAACTTAAAAGTTAGGCTTAGCAAAGCTAGCCTAAATCACAAATAAGCATTCTATACCCGATAAAGGCCCAAACTATTTTACAACTATTTTACAAGATCCATTTTAAGGCCCATCAAAATTTTATGAACCAAATTAAGATTGTAATTTCAAATAAATGATCGAAATAAAATCTACCTATTCTAATAATTGAGTAACACATCCACATGTCACCATTTTAACCACTCCACATAGGATTTTGCTTAGGTGTCATGTTCTTAATTAATTTGATGGAGAATTTTTAGACGGGTCATGGTATGCTCCATATTCGAAATAACCCGATATGTTTAAATTAAAAATTCACAAATTATCATCAATTATCTCCTAACCCGATATGTTCAAATACAAAATTTATCAATTATCATGATCTATATCTTAACCCGATATGTACCAAATATCATGAATTATCTCCTAACATGATATGTTCAAATAAAAAGCTTATCAATTATTATGATTTATCCTTCAAATTAAAGTTTTACCAATTATCAATAATTATCTTATAACTCGATATGTTCAAATAAAAAAATTAACACTTATCACGAATTATCTCCTAACCCGATTTGTTCCAATAAAAATTTACCAACTATTATAAATCATATCCTTTATTGTAACATAGGATTTTTTTATATGAATATATTTGTAAATATCCAAATCGATTTAATAAGAGATATGTTAAAAATAAATTTGATATGTAAATTGAGTTAAAACCTATAAAACTAAAATCCGTATAGTACACGGGTACTAATCTAGTATAACTAATACAAGCAAAAAACACAGTTAATACTTACACTGTGTAACGTGAGCATTAATATGTCTTTCTATCAGAAATATTTTATAATAAGCTTTTGAGAATAAATATTATAAATTGTGATATTTTATTGCATTTAAATCTAGCTTGGCGAACCTATGACAAACTAGTGTATGAACGAGACGGTTTGAATCCTTATGTTCTATCAAGACTCAATGGCACTTCGGTAGGCTGTTATGTCCCCTATTCGGTTAAACATCAACACTACAATCTTTAATGGAAGTAAGGGCCATAATATATTACTTTGGCGATAGCATGACTAATGGGTCCACTTGATATCCTGGTTAAAGATTTTATGTGCTGACTACCATGTTGTACGTACATCATCTCTCAATGTAACATGTGATAAGTACCAATAGACAGAAAACTAAAACAGATAAGCTAAAGTAAATTAGCTAATTAATTAACTAAATAGAGTAAAACCTAAGAACCAATAAAAACCAAATCAAAGCTAGTTTTGCTGTTGTCAACTTTCCCGACAACGGAGCCAAAAACTTGATGTGCTAAATCTAGTCTATAAAAATATATAACTAAAAACTAACCTAGTCTCTCGAGTTAAAATGCTATGCAACCCTATGTGACATCTGCCCTGAACTCGAATCCGGACGCCCGACTCGAAACCGAAGTCAATTATCTTTTAAATTGTAATCGTATTTATTTCTTAAAAAATGTAACGTTCGTTATTTATTATGAATAAATATGGCGGATTGTACGTTATTCCTATCTTAGTTAATCGATTGTATTTACCTCGCAAAAATATCTTCGTTTACCATATAAATACTATTTGCAATGATAAACCTCAAAAATACATATATAGTCTATAAAAGTAATCTTATAAAAATGGTTAAAAGAAAAAGGTTCTAAGTCTCGAAATAGTCTCCTAATGTCTTAAACGAACTGAAAATATAAAAACGTCACTTCTATAAATATTACAGTTTATTTAGTTAAGTTTGTTTGTTAATTTTTACTTATAAATTAACTTTGAGCCAAACTTGAAACTTTTAAAACTTGAATCAAAAGTTATTAACCAAACTTAAACAAACCGAAACTTTAAGGGTTGTTTGTGTAATTTTCTTATTAAACCCAAACCTCCCCCTGTTAACCCGTTTTTCCGGCGACCTCCGATGACCTCAGGCGAGGCCAAAACCCCGCTCAAATCATTGTTTTAATGTCCAAAAACCTTCCTAATACTACTCTTACCATTTTCGAACTCGTCTTAATGCTCAAAAACGCGTATGCAGCCGATTTTATGCCCGGATTGATTTAGATTTGTCAATTCAAAATCCCATTCCGTAAATAGATCGATCAATCAACAATTAAATTGTACCAAACTGCTCTATTACAACCGTCTAACACCTCTAAACCACCAAAAACCTTCATTCCTTTCTGCAACAATCAAATCAAAACACCAAAACTTAGTTTTTCTGGCGACTTCGTGATTTCTACCTTCTGGGCATCTTTTCTAGTAATTTTTGTGTTCGTTTGAATCCTCTCGATCATCTTTAGCTTCCAAATCCATCAATTCCATCTTTCATTGCAGTTTTTTAAGCAAAATCGATTCAAGAACAGTCAAGTATCAATCCTTCTCGATCCGTATCAATCTGTCGATTAACAAGTAAGTTTAATAAACCAAAATGATCAGGATTTCATGTAGATTAAAAACCCTATGTTCATTTGGGATTAGATTAACAGATTGAAACGAATTGGATGGTTCTTGATTCTAGGGCTTGTAATGGAAATGAGTGTTGCTAATTATAAAGGGTTAAAACTATTAAAAGTTGAATGATTTAACAAAAAACCCATCTGGTCTGGTGGTTTGTGTTGCTATTGTGACCAAAGTGGCCATGGGTTTGAGTCTCATGGCCTGTTTTTCTTAATTTTTTCATTTTAACTATTAAACACATTAAAATTATATTTTCTAAGAACCTAAATACCACCTTTAAGTTAAGTATATTTTTAAGGATTAAAAACATGTAGTTCGAATACATATATACAAAAAATGGTGTTTCATGTTTATGAATATTTAAAATTGTACAAATATTTAAAGTAAAATACTAAAATGGATTCTTATAAAATATATAAAAATACAAAAATACTATTACGTTTCGTACCTAATTCCAAATTTGTATTTCAAAACCTTAATTCCCAATTTGTATTTCAAAACCCTAATTCTCAATTGTATTTTAAAACCCTAAATGACAATTTATAATCTAAAACCCTAAATCCCAATTCCGAAACACTAGATCTCGGATTTTTTATTCTTGTTTCTATTGTTTCGTTTCTAAGTTAGGATTGTCATTTATTAGGTGATTCTAATATTTGGACGATCCTCGGTTTTATTTAGTCTAGTTGCTATTTAGTTCGAGCCCGAGTTCGAGGTGAGTAAACTCACTCCCCTTTTTTCTGTTTATGTTTTTGGGGTTGAGATATGTGTTCTGATACTATACTACGGTTTTTCGTTTCTATTTCAAATGAGATCATTAAATGTGTTAGTCTTGTCTGCAGCATGATGCAATCTTATGTGGTAGTCAATAGTAGTTGTATTATTTTGTAATTTCCACCGGTATGATATTAGCGCTAATGGCCTGACAAGCCCACCTACACTTTACAACATCGATAGGTGATTTTAACCCGGCGATTCTTTGGTTGATTCTATATATTGGTTACTAGTTACTAAAATGAGATGCTTGTTGCTATGTTGTTATGTCCCTTAGTTGCTTAAACAATTATTGATAACTTGTACTTCGAGACGGTTAAACTACTGTTATCATTAGTTGTAACATAAGTGGTTCTCATGACTTGTTAATCAACTACGCGACGCTATCCATAAATTTGTTTTCCAAAACCTAACGAGAACTCACTACACAACTATTCTCGAACTCATTGAACTAAATGTTTCATCTATACATATGACCACTAATGAAACTCTACGCCGCTAGTTTTCATAAACTAATCCAAACCCAATGCATTTCATTTATAAACTCGTTACTCTAACACAATGTGTAATCAATGGACTTTGTAAAACTACCAGTATTCGATTATATTAAAATAATTTCCTTATTTTCCCAAATAAAAATATATATATATATATATTTATAAAAAAATAAAAATAAATAAAATAAAATAATTAAAATAAACTTTTGTTTTTTTTTTTGTGTATTTTGTAAGATAAAAAATATATATATATAAAAAATATATGCCTTTCATAATAAATGATTTCTTTTAAAAGGGATTGGTTATTCCAATGTTGGTCAAATATTTACACAACATTTCCCCGTTTTCTCAAATATGACACAAAGACTTGCAACAAACACCATGTCTTCTGTTTTCCAATACCAAGTACTTACAACTTAAATTGTGTCATTTATAATCAAATCAATCCTCTTATCTATGGTAAAGATTAAAACTTTCAACTTTTTACTTAGCTTTTAAAACTACATTATAGAAAAACAACATCATCTCTTATAAACTCATTTACCTCCATAATCAATACATCTGGTTTACCTAAAGCTTTTCGTCATATAAATTCAAACATCTTAAAAACCGAATTTAGTAGGAACTAAGTGATTTATTCATTCGAACTATAAATTGGATCATCCACATTATCAAATTTTCATGAAACTAATTTTTCTAAAAATCATAATAAACTATATTATTACATTTACACCATCAACTAATACTTATGAACTGGTCAATAGCAGAAAACCTAGATAATTACATCTTACACACAAAGAGTCGATTTTCACAAACTTAAGTGTTATTATTCTAGTACTCGAACTTGACTACCTATATCGATAAACAAAACTATTTATATGAGCAATGTCTACCTAATGAACTTTAGTTTTTTTTTAAATCATCAATCTACTTATCATCTTAAACTGATTTTCCCAAGTACTATTTCTATCGGGTATGATACCGGAACCTATGAGTATCATCACTTTAACTTAAAATCTTTTGTACTTTTGACCCGCACGTGACCAAATGAACTGCGGGGTCCATGAAAAAACTAAAGTAATTACAGGTGCACACGGAATTATGAAAGTTGGTGCATGGAAACCATAGTAAGTTTTGTCTTGTGTCAAAGGGCAATGCGACAAATGTGGTATGACAAGGGCATGGTGGATACGCCGCTGGTACATCCTATATATAAATATTTCTGTCATACTGTCAAATGAAGCGTTGTTTCGATCTGTGAATTTTTGTATCGTTCTAAGTATTCTATTCATATAATAGAACCTTTCGTACAACATCTAGTAAGATAAACTATATTATAAGTTGACCTAAAATAATAAACAATTACCATTTGAACCTATGCAGAAATCAAAAACTAATTCTTATCATAAAGAAATTAAAATCTGACAATTGTTTTCGCATATTACCATTTATCATCATCATCATTCAATTTTAAGTTGGTATATTCTAATTCAACTCCTCGAGACTAACATATTCTTGTTCAAACCATAGTTACTAAATAACGAAAGTACATTTATGATGGAAAGCGCAATATTATGGAAAACCTGTGTAGTTGGGCCATATTTAAACATTTTATTTTCACTTGATTGACTTACTCTGTGACAACCTGAAACTTTTTCTACTTTTCGTTGTTCCCGTTCGTTGTAGCAAACCAATGACGCGGCGTAATTTTCGGGACGAAAATTCATTTAACAAGGGGATGATGTGACACCCCGTGATTTCGGGTTAACACTGTTACCTAATCTCAAATTATTCCGTATGTTTTATACAAGTTTAGGGTCGGTTTATAACTAATTAAACTAGTTAGTAACGTTTAAAACCTAAACTAAATAGCCTTCATTTTATAAGGACTAAAATGTGTAATTCTAACAACATTCACCCAAACCTAATGGACCACCACACCATGTACGTATATTATGCCATCAACATCTCGGCTGAGAAACACGCTGACCCATTCTTCCCTTTAATCGATCGAACAAGAATCCCACAGCTTTCTTGCCGCCTCCTACTGTCTTTGTCGCCGGTAACCAATACCTCCCCTCCTCTCTCACCATTTCGTGCTGATCAACGACAATTAGCAGCCGCGAAGCAGACCCAAAACAACAGTCGCAAACCCCCATCTCCGATCGTCTCTTTCGTGGTGTGTCGGTGAGTTTTCGGTATTCATACTAACTGTTATGAGTTCGATTCTACCAGATTATGTGTGTGTGTTGTGTATACGTGTTGTATGTATCCGGTATTTGTATATTTCTTAATGTATTGCAGCCGTACGTGATATATATATATATATATATATATATATATATATATATATATATATAAATTCTGCCATGGAGTTGTATGTATGTGAACTGTGATGTGTGTATGTATGCGTAGTATGTATGTATGGCCATGTGTATGCATATACGATGTATGATGGTCATGAGTGTGCATCGGGTTGTCGGGTTTGGTAACGGTGGTATGCTACGAGTTTCTTGCAATCCATTATGTGATAAAATAATAAGATTATGTGTACGTATATATATCACATTATATCCCAACATATATGTATTGATGATGGACATAGGTTTTGCATTTATGTGTATTTAAAATTGAATAACAGAATGATGTCTGTGAGCGATTATATATATGGATGTAGGAAATGTATAGGTTCAATCATATGAAAGTATGAACACGTATATATTTTGATCTTGGGTATGCATTATAGGTGTATTATATGTGTGTGTAGATATTGGATTGTATGAATGTTGATGATGTTGGGATGAGATGATAAAGATATGTGGTAAATGAGAATACTTGCCTGGGAGTAAATTAGTAATCTTGGCATGCTTAATGGGTGTGAACTTATGTGGTGCAATTTTTATATGGAAACCGAACAGAATGAATGAAACTGTATCGAAAATTGAATGCGTGTATATATATATAAGTAACATATATAAATACAAGTTCTTAGTTAATAATTAGTGACTAACTGTTAAGCAGGCCGTAAGACGATCTAGGATTTCGTGTTTGCATTTTTGTAACGGTTGCAGCGCACTTTAAGGTGAGTTCTTTGCCCGCTTTTAAATCTTTTTCGGGGAGAAAACATACAAATATTTTTAATGCGCCTTCGGGCAACTATTTTATAGCGCCTTCGGGCGGACTGCATTTTATGCCTTCGGGCAGGGCCTTCGGGCAAAACTTATTGCCTTCGGGCGGACTGCATTTTTATGCCTTCGGGCAAAACTTCATGCCTTCGGGCAGAGCCAACTAAGGCTACGTTTTACACCTTCGGGTGGGGCCTTCGGGCAAGACTTATTGCCTTCGGGCGGGGCCAACTACGGCTACGTTTTACACCTTCGGGTGGGGCCTTCGGGCAAAACTTTACATTGCTAACTTGGGCAATCTTTTGGGATAAATAATATTATTGTTAAGGGCTTATTTTACCGGGCATTAACATACTTATAAAGTCCTTTTCTTTAGTCGAGATTATTTATATGCCAACTTCGGCATAACGGGGAAATTTGAGTAGTACTACGGGTTCGGCAGACCCCACCAATAGCGGGGAGCTAGTTGGTGCAAATTGTCCTTTAAACATTTGGTCATCCGTTGTGATGGCGACAAGGCAAGTAAAGTAACGTTCAGTTTAATCTCGACGTGCTCGTGTAGTAAGCAAGGAGGTCTTGCAAACCAGCAATATATATTGATTTATCCAGGAAACTTATATTTTATTTATTTCATTTAAATAAACTCATTGAACTCACCAACATTATTTGTTGACTCGTTTTAGTATGTTTTTCTCAGGAATCTAGGAAGGCGCACGAGTAGGACACTTGCATGCATTGGTCTTAAAACTATTACATTTTGTTATTTAATACTGTGGTTGGTTTTGAAACAGTAACTTGGGTCGTGCTGACTTTGTGCACGGGTTGTCATAACTTTGGTTGGTTTAACCTTTATTATTACGTACTTGGATTTTGATTACGGGATTGTTTTACAAATGCTTCCGCTAAACTTTGAAACTTTTCATTTTAAACCCAGCGTTTTGGGTTAATACTTTAATAAGGACTTCTGTATAAAACGTTGATTCAGTGTTTGCTGTAACTAATGGCTTGAGATCCTGGTATGTCACACGCCTAACGGATACCTCGTTTGTGGAAAATTGAGGGTGTGACAGATTGGTATCAGAGACATAAGTTATAGGGAACTAGCATTTCATTGCATATAGTCTATAACTTTAAGCATTTGCATTAGTTACACTCACACTGCACAGTAGAATCATAGTTAGAAATAATGTTTGTTTGCCTATACGTGTTACATTTTTACGTGCTTGCCTGATATAGGATCTTTGTAGTCTAAGAATCCTTATACGAAATACTCTGTCCTTATCCCAAACTTGAATTTAAATGTTTCGCTTAAATTTGATTCTTCTTCGCCGAATGTGGCTGAGACATCTTCTCAATGCGCAAAGAGGCCAAGAGTATGAGCCTGACGATTACAACCGTTTTGACCCGTTTGAGCATCCCTTCTAGAGTTCGTGAAGTGGAGCATAAGTTATTCAACAGTTCATTCCTTCTTTTCAAAATACGTTAAATTTTGTAATCCCAGAAAACCGATTTTTATTCAGATTTTTTTTTTCTCACTCTATTGAAAGCGTGGTGACAACAAAAGCGCGTAAGTATAAAACACTCAAATCATAAAGACTAAGACGTTGAAGCTATCCGTAGTGATTTTCTTTCGTTAAGTATTTTGTTCTATTCTTTTAAACATTCTCCATATTGTTACACTTATCTTATTTCTCAAAGTCGAAACTTGTTGCACTAATGAAAACTATTGCCCCGAAGAGGCATCTCGGGGAGATGAATACATACGGTATTCTCGTTCTACACAAAAAGACTACGTTTGAATACTAACACAAACATAACCTACAGTTTGTAAATAAGCAAGTGTTATATGAATACCATACCTCTCTTATACATCTTATATTCGGGATAATATAAATTATCTTATAAATAAGCCCAAAACAATAAGAATGATAAAACTTAAGATTAACACCCATGATGGGAGACAAACTAGGGTGATTGTGAAAGGTAAATTGACGATTACGGGTGCGCAACGTAATGGTGAATTTACAGGTACACGATGATCCTGGCAAAACTTATCATGTGGGTTACAACCAAAACCCAAAGTGAAGAACCAATCAACACAGATTCACTTGAAACAAAACTCCATCTCTAAGTAACATATTGGTACCAAGTTTATCCTTGTGTAGTAAACAATTATAATACCAACTTCCAATATAAACTTCTACCATGCTAATGCCACAAACTCATGATACAATGGAATGCCTTAAATTTTGGTCTGTGTGCTATGACCTCTTACACAATGCCAATAACAACTTAATATCATGATTTCCTCAATCAAGCATTAAACAAATCTTGTAATAGTAAGGGTTACTATGAGGAGCCTTATAAAACTACGACTTATTTGGAAAACTCTTTCATGTCAGAATTAACCAGCCATATAATATCTCACATACATGATCACTACTCGTGAATGGTATTGCAATCAGTATTTGCATTTCCACTGTTGTAAAACACTCTTTGGATCTAAAACTTTATTTATCCATCAAGAATATTTAAATTCATAAACATAATCTACATTCACTACATTGAAAATATATTTAAATCTCTTTGCCAGATTAGTCGCGTAACAGTAGCACAGCTTAATTGCTATCGATGTCGCGAGCCTAAAAGTGATCACCCTTGAATTTTGTTTTACGAACAACCATATTCTATCTATCATACATATGGCAATTCGCTATATATTTAGAAACTTCAGGTATCCATTGCCCACAGTGATAATGAAAAACCACGTGAATTTTATAACTGACCCCCTGGGTATAAACTCTAAACAATGAATACGTTCCGTGACTCTAAGCTTTCATTTGATAAATAGAACAATCCACAATAAACAACTAATACCAACTAGCGTTTTACGTGAGCCTTATCCATTGCTATTCCAGATAATAACTTCTTATTTTGTTTCATCTCGATACACTTTATGTTTGCTAAGCAAAGTAATATGTATATAATAGTTGATGCCCTCATTGTCATTTGACACTCCAACCACGCAATATATTTCTTTCAAGGCTCCAGTTTATTCAAGAGATTCCACCTAATATGTAATTAACCTTCTTGATTAAAACTATATGAGACGCAATGTAAGCAGTTGTCACCTAATCATTCTAAACTATGAAAATATAATAATAGAAGAAACTGCAGGCTGAAGGAAACTAGTGAAGCTATGCGACCAAAGTAATAAAATAACATGATCATGATATGTCTATCGGACCCGTTTAACTCAAAGGCGAATTCAAACGCTACTACCCATTTAATCTCATTATTCACATCCTTGCTAGCATTTCATTGTTTTGAACCCTTATCAAATCTATTCATAGACTAAAACATTTATCTTAGAATAAATATTGTTACGCCACCCTAAAGGACATACAAGATTAAACTGGCCTTCCATTGGAATAGAAATACAAGATTTCTGAAAACTTTCTCTATGGGAAAACGCTTGGTATATCATATACCCCCCCCCCCCTAAAACAATAACACTCAGATTTTATCCACAAGAAAACTTGTTGTACTCCAAAGAATTGGGAGTAAATCATATGATGAGCCGAGAATTCAAAGAGTGAATCTAAGTTCACGTAAAAACACTGAAAATCTAATAATGTACAAACTTCCTTGACTATTCAAAACGCCATACGCTAATGGCTAAATTTCGGGACGAAATTTCTTTTAACAGAGGGATGATGTGACAACCTGAAACTTTTTCTACTTTTCGTTGTTCCCGTTCGTTGTAGCAAACCAATGACGCGGCGTAATTTTCGGGACGAAAATTCATTTAACAAGGGGATGATGTGACACCCCGTGATTTCGGGTTAACACTGTTACCTAATCTCAAATTATTCCGTATGTTTTATACAAGTTTAGGGTCGGTTTATAACTAATTAAACTAGTTAGTAACGTTTAAAACCTAAACTAAATAGCCTTCATTTTATAAGGACTAAAATGTGTAATTCTAACAACATTCACCCAAACCTAATGGACCACCACACCATGTACGTATATTATGCCATCAACATCTCGGCTGAGAAACACGCTGACCCATTCTTCCCTTTAATCGATCGAACAAGAATCCCACAGCTTTCTTGCCGCCTCCTACTGTCTTTGTCGCCGGTAACCAATACCTCCCCTCCTCTCTCACCATTTCGTGCTGATCAACGACAATTAGCAGCCGCGAAGCAGACCCAAAACAACAGTCGCAAACCCCCATCTCCGATCGTCTCTTTCGTGGTGTGTCGGTGAGTTTTCGGTATTCATACTAACTGTTATGAGTTCGATTCTACCAGATTATGTGTGTGTGTTGTGTATACGTGTTGTATGTATCCGGTATTTGTATATTTCTTAATGTATTGCAGCCGTACGTGATATATATATATATATATATATATATATATATATATATATATATAATTCTGCCATGGAGTTGTATGTATGTGAACTGTGATGTGTGTATGTATGCGTAGTATGTATGTATGGCCATGTGTATGCATATACGATGTATGATGGTCATGAGTGTGCATCGGGTTGTCGGGTTTGGTAACGGTGGTATGCTACGAGTTTCTTGCAATCCATTATGTGATAAAATAATAAGATTATGTGTACGTATATATATCACATTATATCCCAACATATATGTATTGATGATGGACATAGGTTTTGCATTTATGTGTATTTAAAATTGAATAACAGAATGATGTCTGTGAGCGATTATATATATGGATGTAGGAAATGTATAGGTTCAATCATATGAAAGTATGAACACGTATATATTTTGATCTTGGGTATGCATTATAGGTGTATTATATGTGTGTGTAGATATTGGATTGTATGAATGTTGATGATGTTGGGATGAGATGATAAAGATATGTGGTAAATGAGAATACTTGCCTGGGAGTAAATTAGTAATCTTGGCATGCTTAATGGGTGTGAACTTATGTGGTGCAATTTTTATATGGAAACCGAACAGAATGAATGAAACTGTATCGAAAATTGAATGCGTGTATATATATATAAGTAACATATATAAATACAAGTTCTTAGTTAATAATTAGTGACTAACTGTTAAGCAGGCCGTAAGACGATCTAGGATTTCGTGTTTGCATTTTTGTAACGGTTGCAGCGCACTTTAAGGTGAGTTCTTTGCCCGCTTTTAAATCTTTTTCGGGGAGAAAACATACAAATATTTTTAATGCGCCTTCGGGCAACTATTTTATAGCGCCTTCGGGCGGACTGCATTTTATGCCTTCGGGCAGGGCCTTCGGGCAAAACTTATTGCCTTCGGGCGGACTGCATTTTTATGCCTTCGGGCAAAACTTCATGCCTTCGGGCAGAGCCAACTAAGGCTACGTTTTACACCTTCGGGTGGGGCCTTCGGGCAAGACTTATTGCCTTCGGGCGGGGCCAACTACGGCTACGTTTTACACCTTCGGGTGGGGCCTTCGGGCAAAACTTTACATTGCTAACTTGGGCAATCTTTTGGGATAAATAATATTATTGTTAAGGGCTTATTTTACCGGGCATTAACATACTTATAAAGTCCTTTTCTTTAGTCGAGATTATTTATATGCCAACTTCGGCATAACGGGGAAATTTGAGTAGTACTACGGGTTCGGCAGACCCCACCAATAGCGGGGAGCTAGTTGGTGCAAATTGTCCTTTAAACATTTGGTCATCCGTTGTGATGGCGACAAGGCAAGTAAAGTAACGTTCAGTTTAATCTCGACGTGCTCGTGTAGTAAGCAAGGAGGTCTTGCAAACCAGCAATATATATTGATTTATCCAGGAAACTTATATTTTATTTATTTCATTTAAATAAACTCATTGAACTCACCAACATTATTTGTTGACTCGTTTTAGTATGTTTTTCTCAGGAATCTAGGAAGGCGCACGAGTAGGACACTTGCATGCATTGGTCTTAAAACTATTACATTTTGTTATTTAATACTGTGGTTGGTTTTGAAACAGTAACTTGGGTCGTGCTGACTTTGTGCACGGGTTGTCATAACTTTGGTTGGTTTAACCTTTATTATTACGTACTTGGATTTTGATTACGGGATTGTTTTACAAATGCTTCCGCTAAACTTTGAAACTTTTCATTTTAAACCCAGCGTTTTGGGTTAATACTTTAATAAGGACTTCTGTATAAAACGTTGATTCAGTGTTTGCTGTAACTAATGGCTTGAGATCCTGGTATGTCACACGCCTAACGGATACCTCGTTTGTGGAAAATTGAGGGTGTGACATACTCATTTTAGTAATTGCATCTAAGCCACTTAACTATGTGTAAGGTTACTATATTCGTTTCGTCCGTTCTATTAATCATGATGATTCTCGATGGCCATTTAAATAATTCTAAGTCCATATACTCAAAACATTTTATTCGCAAGTTGACATCCTACTCCCTCCCTATATTGAGTAGCAAATAATATTTATTCGAATCTCGATACAATTAGTTCACCCGAACTCTTATAAGTGAAAAGAGTTAAATAAACAATTCTCAATGAGTCAATAAAAAAAATTAAAAACAAATAACTTCTTAAACTCGTTTATATAAAAATCATGTCTCAATCAAAATGCTCATCTTTCCATTGATTAAATTCTCATATAATAAAGTTTCTTACGAGCTGGAACTGCCTGAGGAATTGGGTAGTGATCACCCTGTGTTTCATGTTTCTAATTTGAGAAAGTGTTTATCCGATGAAAATCTTATTGTGCCTCTCGATGATATCCAAATTGATGAATCTATGCAACTTATTGAACGACCATTGGAAATTATGGACCGTGAAGTCAAACAACTCAAGCGGAGCTGGATACCGATAGTCAAAGTTCGTTAGGAAACAAAGCGGGAGCCTGAGTTTACTTGGGAACGTGAGGATCAACTGAAAGCCAAGTATCCGCATCTTTTTGCTTCATTTTTTTCTACTTCGGTTTGAGCAAATTTCGGGACGAAATTTCTATAAGGAGGGGAGACTGTGACATCTGCCCCGAACCCGAATCCGGACGCCCGACTCGAAACCGAAGTCAATTATCTTTTAAATTGTAATCGTATTTATTTCTTTAAAAATGTAACCTCCGTTATTATTATGAATAAATATGGTGGAGTGTACGTTATTCCTATCTTATTTAATCGATCGTATACACCCCGCAAAAGTATCTACATTTACCAAATAAATACTATTTGCAATGATAAACCTCAAATATATATATATATATATATATATAGTCTATAAAAGTAATCTTATAAAAATTGTTAAAAGAAAGTGGTTAT
The DNA here is from genome assembly GCA_030867185.1 of Tagetes erecta. Classification (NCBI taxonomy): domain Eukaryota; kingdom Viridiplantae; phylum Streptophyta; class Magnoliopsida; order Asterales; family Asteraceae; genus Tagetes; species Tagetes erecta. The sequence continues at coordinate 64,579,171 of CM061488.1, forward strand.
AAGTCTCGAAATAGTCTCTTAATGTCTTAAACGAACTAAATTATAAAAACATCACTTCTATAAACGTTACAATTTATTTAGTTAAGTTAGTTTGTTGATTTTACTTATAAATTAGCTTTGGGCCAAACTTGTAACTTTTAAAACTTGAATCAAAAGTTGTTAACCAAACTTAAACAAACCGAAACTTTAAGGGTTGTATGTGTAATTTTCTTATTAAACCCAAACCTCCCCCCCTTAAACCCGTTTTTCCAGCGACCTCCGGTGAGGCGAAAAACCCGCTCAAATCATTGTTTTAATGTCCAAAAACCTTCCTAATACTATTCTTACCATTTTCGAACCCGCCTTAATGCTCAGAAACGCGTATGCAACCGATTTTGTGCCCGGATTGATTGAGATTTGTCAATTCAAAATCCTATTCTGTAAATAGATCGATCAATCAACAATTAAATTGTATGAAACTGCTCTATTACAACCGTCTAACACGTCTAAACCACCAAAAACCTTCATTCCTTTCTACAACAATCAAATCAAAACACCAAAACTTAGTTTTTCCGGCGACTTTGTGATTTCTACGTTCTGGGCATATTTTATGGTAATTTTTGTGTTCGTTTGAATCCTCTCGATTATCTTTAGCTTCTTAATCTATTAATTCCATCTTTCATTTCAGTTTTTTAAGCAAAATCGATTCAAGAACAGTTTAGTCTTAATCCTTCTCGATCCGTATCAATCTGTCGATTAACAATTAAGTTTAATATACCAAAATGATCAGGATTTCATGTAGATTAAAAGCCCTCTGTTCGTTTGGGACTAGATTAATAGAATGAAACGAATTGGATGGTTCTTGATTCTAGAGCTTGTAATGGAAATGGGTGCTGCTAATTATAAAGGGTTAAAACTATTAAAAGTTGAAAGATTTATAAAAAAAACCCATTTGGTCTGGTGGTTTGTGTTGCTATTGTGAACAAAGTGGCCATGGGTTTGAGTCCCATGGCCTGTTTTTCTGATTTTTACATTTTAACTATTAAACACATTAAAAATATATTTTCTAACAACCTAAATACCACCTTTAAGTTAAGTATATTTTTAAGGACTAAAAACATATAGTTCTAATACATATATTCAAAAAATGGTGTTTCATGTTTATGAATATTTAAAATTGTACGAATACTTAAAGTAAAATACTAAAATGGATTCTTATAAAATATATAAAATAAGAAAATACTATTACGTTTCGTACCTAATTCACAATTTGTATTTAAAAACCCTAATTCCCAATTTGTATTTCAAAATCCAAATTCCTAATTTGTATTTTAAACCCTAAATCCCAATTATAATCTAAAACCCTAAATCCCAAATCCGAAACCCTAGATCTCGGATTTTTTATTCTTGTTATTATTGTTTCGTTACTATGTTAGGATTGTAATTTAATTAGGTGATTCTAATATTTGGACGATCCTCGATCTATTTAGTCTAGTTGCTATTTAGTTCGAGCCCGAGTTCGAGGTGAGTAAACTCACTCCCTTTTTACTGTATATGTTTTTGTGGCTGAAATATGTGTTCCGATACTGTACTACGGTTTTTCGTTTCTATTTCAAAAGAGATCATTAAATGTGTTAGTCTTGCCTGCAGCATGATGCAATCTTATGTGGAAGTCAATAGTAGTTGTATTATTTTGTAATTTTCACCGGTATAATATTAGCGCTAATGGCCTGACAAGCCCACCTGCACTTTACAACATCGATAGGTGATTTTAACTCAGCGATTCTTTGGTTGATTCTATATGTTGGTTACTAGTTACTAAAATGAGATGCTTGTTGCTATGTTGCTATGTCCATTAGATGCTTAAATAATTATTGATAACTTGTACTTCGAGACGGTTAAATGACGGTTAAACGACTGTTATCATTACTTGTAACACGAGTGGTTCTCAAGACTTGTTGCTACAGTTTACCCTACGCGGTTTATGGTTCTTGGATTGTATGTACGTTTCTTTGGTCATGGTTGAGTAATATAATGAAATTGCTATACACATAAGCTTGCGAAACATATTTATAATAATCTCGGATTTCATATTATGTACTATTAACTGTGTTTTTTTATACTCACTAGCTAATTCTTTAGCTAATTTATTTTACTCATATTTCAGGTGGTGTTTGAGACGTTTATGCTTTCGAGGCACTTAGGAATGATGAAGGAATGAAATACAAATAACAGACGTTTATGCTAATTTATTTTACTCATTAACTGTGCAATGTTTGGTAGGCATGTAACGATGAAGGAATGAAATACAAATAACAGAAATACAACTAACTCAAAATAGTGTGAAATCATTTAATTTTTGTGTAAAACTTTAACGTAACATCAAAAAAATATGTACCTTACACCAATCAAACAAAAGGCTTTCAACAAAATAAATTTCATTCATGAAAAAGATTCCAACTAAAAAAACGAGAAATATCATCCAATGTTTGCCAACAAAAGATATTCAAAATAATTCAATAGTCCTTTTATATCACGTCAAGCAATATCGTCGAGCATGTTCTTTACCCATCCAAGTTTGCGATCTTCATCAACCTTAAAAAAAATTACCATCAACTCCTCATTTTGCGCAAGCTTACAAACAGCCTTGTCACACTCACGAAGAGTCAAACCCTCAACTTTGTTCATCTCTGCAAAAAGGTTGTTACGCATTTCCTCTCTGTTGCTCTCCGTTCCAAAAACTCTATTGAATGTATTTGTAGCCTCCCTAATCTCTGCTCCAATTATTCCCGCTGACTCTTTCAAGCTGTTCATTAGAGGATCCAAGCTGTTGCGTCTTCTTCGTTTTCGTTGTGTACTTGGTTCTTCTCTAGAAGCAACATATGAAGGGTTGTTTAGTGGTTGGTCAACATCTATATCATCTAATCCATCTCCAATAGGCTCTTGTTCTTCTCTATTTATGTCAGATAAAATATCAACAGCTGTTTGTGCATCTCTACCATTTGCCCGATCCTTTCCAAACACATTGCACAAGTCCCAGTAATGAGGAAATTTCTTTCCTCTCCACTGTGATGCATTTTTGTGTACCTAATAAGCCATATCATTATGACCCAAGTTAAACAAAATATAATAATGGAAAAGTAGCACAAATTACAAAAGAAACCATAAAAATGCAGTGTTTAAAAATATATACATTCATAATTTACAACACTTGTATATAAGCTTGCAAAAAACAGGTTGGGGAGCGTCGAGCATGTCGTTATTATGATCCCAACCAAAACCACTAGTGTTGTTCCATGCTAACATATCATGCACAGCAGACCAATCACTTTTCATCGTCTTTATACGTGACTCAATATGTGGCTTTGCTTTTATGCCAGCTTCGGGAAGTGCTTTTGCTAGCTGTTGCTCCACCGCATTATAAAAGCCGGGTTTAAACCCATTATCTGATTTGTAGTTAGAACCCGAATTAAGCACATCAAGCATAGCTGCAACAAGCTTCTCATCTTCAATGTTATTCCATTTTCTTTTATTTTTACCTGGGCCCCTTGCTAAATCAACCTGTGTTTCCATATCTTCACATAAAACAGTAATGTTATTTGTATGCTAAAACTATACAACATTGAAATGGTGTGTAAAGAACAAGCATAATATTGCAAACACTTAATAACATTCAAATATACTCTAAAATATCCATTTGATAAACACTAGTAAACTAACATAACTAAATAACATAATAAGCTAAATAAATCATTGATGTCTAGATGTCCATGCATTAAACATAGATGTTGCTAGATTTTGTCTGAAGTTTGTCCATTCATTTGAGGTCCCGATTGTTGTAATATGTTCCACATGTGAGCCAAGATCTTCATCATCTGCATCATTATTTGTGTCAATAAATTCTTCATCATCAAGTGGATCATATGCCATTTCTCTTCGAATAAAGTTATGTATAAGACAACATGAAAGTATAATTTTATTTTGTGTTTTGATCGGATAGAAAGATGGGCTTCTAAGTATAGCCTATCTTTTCTTCAAAACGCCAAAACATCGTTCGATGACATTCCTTGCTGCCGAGTGTTTCATGTTGAAATACTCTTCAGGCGTTTCGGGTCTTTGTCCATTTCGCCAAGTATTCAGATGATATCTTTGACCTCGAAATGGTGCAAGGAATCCCTCGCCATTGGTGTACCCGGCATCAACAAGATAGTAGTTACCTTTAGGCACTTGCAATCCATTCTCTCGAATCATAGCACTACGAAGTATTCTACCATCTGCAGCAGATCCTTCCCAGCCTGGTAATACATAAATGAACTGCATGTCTGGTGTGCAAGCAGCAAGTACACTAGTTGTAATATCTCCTTTTCGGTTACAGTATCTCGGTTTGTCTTCCTCTGGTACTTGTACACTTATATGTGTCCCATCTATTGCTCCTAAACATCCCTTGAACCATTTCCATCTTTCGTCGGTAGAAGTTTCTGATATCGACTCCGGCTTCTTAAATAGTTCATTTTGCAATCGTATAACAGAATTTAGCACATTGTTGAAATGCTTACTGATAGTGTCTCCCGATCGGCGAAACAGAAACTTCGCCACTCGATTCTTTACATGGTGTGCTAAAACGTACAAGAAAATTGCAACTTGTTCATCTACTTGCAAATACTTAGACGCTTTCAGATTTCCGGTATTCTCTAACATGTTACAAAGTGTCACAAAAGTTGCCCTATTCATCCTTAGTTGATGAAGACATGTATCATCACTTTCATAAACTAATCTGTGCATATATTCTTTTCTCTCGGGGTAGAACATCTTGTATTCAAGTGGGGGTGGGCGCACACCGAACCGTATACTAATAACTGTCTGAACTGCTCGAATATACCAACTAACCATGTTTAGTATATGAAGCCACACCACAAAAAATGCAGCTAATTTCTTTTGTTTTTTATGTTTGGGCAGTTTAAGTCTAGCCATAATTGTAGTAGTATTCAATCCGAATTGATTCTGTGATAAGTGAAAATCAATAACTAAATGATGAACATCCTTTAAAACTAATAAATGGTAGTTAGAAGGAAATTGCAAGTTATGTATTAAGCAAGTTGGAAGGCAACTGCAAGTTTGTAGGCCACTGCAAGTTTGATTCTTTTTAACACATGGTATGTATAAATTAGTTAAAGCAAAGCATCATAGTGAAAGCAACTGCAAGTTATGTATAAGTTATGATTCTTTTAACACATGGCATTAAACTCAAGTAGCCTTTTTACAAATTATGTATAAGCAACTGCAATTGAATAAAGTAAATTTGTAAACAGTTATGTATAAATTAGTGAAAGCAGAGTATCATAGTGATTTTACAAATAAACATCACAATCTCTATGAACAAAAATCACCATACTAATATCACATTTAATATGAATCAAGGTTCACTATTCTCAATCGGAACAAAGAATGTTACACCTAAAACATATTAATATCACATATCATTCTTAGTAATCAAACCTAGAGCAGATTGATAAAACAAAAACAAAGAAATTGGGTCGATTGCAAAATTAAGCTCAAAACTAAAACGAATCAATGGAGACATACCTGACGTTCTTTGGAGATCGTAGTCTTGAACCGTATTTTTGCAATTGACAAAGATCAGTGGGTTTATAAGCTTATGGAGGTGAAATCGCAATAAAAAAAAGCATACCGTATCACGTTTGATTGAAGAAGATTGATATGGTATTGATTTTGATTGATTGAAAAAGATTGAATAAAGGTAAAGAAATCGGTATTGTGGAGGGAAGAGGAAACAAACCCGGAAAGGAATGGAAAAAAAAACAGGTATATGGGTGGAATGGTTTTGACCTAATTTCATTCCATTTGAAATGGGTTATTGCTTTCCATTTGACAATCAAACATGCCTAATTTGATTCCTCTTGAATGAACCATTCCATTCCCAGCCTTATTCCAGCCTATCAAATGGGGCCTTAGTTTGATCTATACAATAATACTAATAATAAAAGGAAAAACCAACTATATTACGTGTTAACACTTGAAGATATTGAAGAATAAAAATCCCAGACACATCCTCATACCTAACAGACACGCTCCTTGTAACACCCTAAAGAGCATTTAGCATTTACTTACCTAAATTACATGTTATAGTGAAATATAAATGGTTAAGATCTGAGCTAGAAAGTTAAGTGAGTTACTTTATAAAGTAATAAACATAACATTCTTGAAAATAGAAGGGTCAAAGTAAGAAAAATGTATAGCAGCTCTTATCCCTTGGTGTTAAAGGGTGATTTCCTTTCTTGTCTTGCCCAAAACATTTTTTAACCAAAGATGGTGAAAATGTTCATAGTTGAAAAATCACATATGGATGCAATCGTATATACTCCCACTACGCCTCCACTAACATTAAAAATATGTTATGAACTAACATTAAATGTGAATGTGAAGGACTAAAGCCTGCATGTAAGTAATATCTCTATCATCTAGTCACACAAAACGTTAGTTCTGGTGAAAAATCCCTAACTGAAGGTGATCATCTAAAATCCCCAAATTCTAGGGTTCTTAACACTCTAGAAATGTATGAATTCTCGTGTAAGGAAGTTGCATGAAATCTATAAATGACTATGTATGTATATGTAATTCATGTTATTTGGATTGCCTAAGTGAAATTAGAGAATGGTGAAATGAGAGATGTTAATATAAAAAAAGAACCCATGTCAACTCTTGTATAATGTGGTGAAATAACTCGATGGATAAGAGAGTTATGCTAAATGTGTTTGTTAGAACTAGGGGTGTTCAAAAAGCTCGCGGCTCGAGGCGTGCTCGAAAAAAGCTCGAGAATAGCTCGGCTCGAAAAAAGCTCGGTTGTAAACGAGCTGGCTCGGCTCGACTCGAATTGATTCAAGCCGAGCTCGAGCTAGGCCTGGCTCGGCCCGTGAGCTCACGAGCCAGCTCGAAATATACTTTTATATATAAATTAGTTTTAGTAAAATGTATTAAGTTTAAAAAATAGGCAGGAGATGATAAAATGTTAAAACTTTTAAATTAATTAATTCACAACATATAAAAATATGAAACAAAAACATAAATTATACATATAAGTATGTTAATTCTTTATGTTTTATTTATTATTAAAAAATAAAAAATTAAGAAATTAAAAAAAAAGCTAACGAGCCAGCTCGATTGGGCTCGAGCTTTTAACGAGCCGAGCTTGAGCTCGACTTTTCAGCTTGATAAGAAAAACGAGCCGAGCCGAGCTAGATCGTTTAATATCAAGCTCGAGCTCGAGCCCAGCCTAGCTCGGCTCGGCTCGGCTCGATAACAGCCCTAGTTAGAACCACAAAACTTGATAACCAAAGAAAATATGAAAATTGTGTTAACATAGTAAAGCTAATATAGTAGTTGGTAAATGATTCACATGAAGTGTTTGTGGAAATGCGTATATGAAGTTTGAATCATATTTAACCAAATATTTAGAATGATTCTAAAATGAATAACCTTAACCGAGTATGTAAGTGCTAAAGGAATTTATATATTTGAATTATGGGTTGTATCATAAAGATGAAGCATCGGGAAGTCATAACATAAGTGAGACACATCAAAAAGGTAATCCTCACATTACTAAAGATTGTGAGTATACACTAGCATTGATTATTTTGTGTTACTATATATTGAGCATGATATTGATAAAATGAGAATGAAGAAATACTAAGACATAAAATACTAAGTGTTAGGATAATTTATCTTAGAAGCGTGAAGTATAGTTTTAGACAAGTAAACAATTGATATGTATAAAAATATACATATTTATTCCTTACATTTAGTCCAAATTTGGTAGTTAATTGGTTGAAGTTTCATTAGTTTAAGTACTCATGTTTTTGTGATTTTACGGCCAAGACAACCCACCGAAGAAAAGACGCATTTTCATGAAAAACTAACAAAGTACAGGTCAGAGCATGACCGTGCTCAGACCAAGCACGATCGTGCTCCGATCATTTACTCGGAAGCATATGCAGTGCACTCAGGGCGTGCCATGAATGTTGGTCAGAGCACGGCCGTGCGCAAACCAAGAACGACCGTGGTCAGACCATTTCCTAGATTGTCATAAGACAGTGCCATTCATTTCTTGGTTGTGCCGGAATCCTTGACCCAAGCATGACCGTGCTTGATCTAAGAACGTTCGTGCTCCTGCACCTCGAGACAGGAATCGAGAATTTGCTAAAAAAAAAGAAACTACAAAATGCCAGTGAGAAAGAAAACACTGTAGCTGCCAACACTACCTTGAGCACAACCGTGCTCTAGGTAGTGCACATCTGCATATTACTATAAAAAGCCTTATTTTCATCCATTTCGGGTTGTTGAGTTTTGAGAGCATTTTTACACTTAAAAACACTGATTTGGAGCCCTTGAAAGTCATTGGGAGACATTAAAGACTCAAGAAACATCAACCAATCATCCTACCTTCTCCTTTTTTGTTTTTTGTTTGATTTCTAGTTAGTATAATCATATTTTTAGCTAGTTTAACTATATCTCTTGTATTTTTTGAAAACCTTATGGGCTAAATACTCATATCATCTAGATTAGGATGATACTTATGCTTTGATGATGAATGGAACTTGAACATTTGGTGATGTTTTTATGTTAAGAACCATGATGAAGTTATGGTAATTTTCCACTGATGTTGTATACTTGTCTAAATTTGATTGTCGTGTGATGTTGATGAATGTTAGGGATTTGACATGTTGAAAAACCTATCCTCTTGACATTTATTTGTATATCTTATAAATGAATGTTTATATGATTTATGCCATGAGATTAGAAATGATACATGAAAGATTAGATGACATGAATATTGGACAAATATTCTTTCTTTCACAGGATGTTTGAAAAGATAATTGTGATGCTATAATTTCTTGAACATATTATAGTTACAAGTTTGGAATTGTGGCCACAATCTATAGATTTGCCTGACTTAGTTTAAGAATTATAATACTTTATGTGATTCTTGGTGATTAGGATGTGTTTATCGTTCTAGTTTTCTTCTAATTATGAAACTAGGACATTTTAGCGGATGACTAGTTTATCTTTAGTTCTTGACATAAAAGACATCAGTTGAGATTAATTGAATGATTTTAGGTGATTAGGATGTGTTTTTCGTTCTAGTTTTCCAAAGAATCATTTTAGTTAGATATCTTTAATTGTAGTCTATTTATACTTATATAAATTGACTTCACCATTAGTGTTCTTCACCATCAAAGTTAAGTGGATTCTTAGTCTAGATAATATCTCATTTCCATAGTTTATTCTCTTAGTTAGCAATTCTCTTAGTTTAATATTTTTGTTATTTGCTTGTTTAGTTCAAAGAAAAACCCAATTTGACTATATGATCGGACAAAGATTAACAAACATTTAGTATCTAGAGCTACCGTCCACGTATTGATATCCGGTTGTTACCTTTTACTACATAACTAGCCTATAGGTACACAGTGACATCTGCCCCAAACCCGAATGCCCGACTCGAACCCGAAGTTGTCTATCTTTTATGGTATTCATATTTAATATTTCAAAATTGTAACGCTTCATTCTCAATATGAATAAATATGTCGAATTCTATATAATATCTTTATTAATATAACGACCGAACTAATATCTAAGCATACTATTTAATTATTATTTATAATATACATAAATCTAAAATATATATAAATTGTATTCTATAAAAGAGAGTTTATAAAAATGGTTAAAGATAATTGCTTCTAAATTCAATTATAACCTTTCAAAGTCGAACGAAGCGAAGATATAAAATCGTCAATTATATAAACGTTACAAATTTATTTCGTTAAGTTAGCTAGTTAAAATAAGTATTTATTTAACTTTGTGCAGAGACTCCCAATTTTCAAACTTGAATTTAAGTTATAACCAAACTAATAACCTAAAGATCTGCAGGGACCAAAGCTGTAACATTTTATATAACCCAGCCCGCCCCCATGTCAACCCCAGTTTTCCGGCGGTTATCTCCAGCGAACGCCGGCGATACTCCGGCCAACCCCAAACCATCATTATTGATGCTTTAACTCGTTTAATGTTCCTAAGTGTGATTCGAACCCGGAGTCATCCTCTAATCATCGAATAAACAATCGTATCCATGTTGCAATCGGTTTCAAAAAAATTGTTTCATAAACCCAAATAATAAATCATCGAATTAACGCGTAGGGATGATAGTCAAACCCAAAACCCGAGACATCTGGGGCGAGTTTGGGGTCGGGTCCATGGATATAGGGTCGTGTCTGGGATTACCTGTTAGACTATATTACCCACCCGATTACCCGATAACACAAACCCGTAGACCCGTTAGCATACCCAAAACTAATTTAATATTTTTCATATATATGTTTAATTAGTTTTTATATTATGTAAATTAAAATATATATGTTTTCTATAATTCGTTCATGTTTTTAACTTTTAAGCCTCCACCAAACGTCCAAACCATTCTTTTTTGATAAGATTTTGTAAAGGCGCAAGTACATTTGGACATTGTGAATTTATGATGTAATCTTAATTTGAAGTATCATTTTAATTATATAGTATGATGTATTTTATAAAACTACCGACGAGCAAACTCGACGGGCATAAGCAAAAAGTAAGTTTTATTTCATAAACGGGTATACCTGAGTACCCGTGGATAGACTCAAAACCCGACGGGTAAATACACGACATAGGCCCGATGGGTTTTGGGTCGGGTCTGGGACACCCATTTCTAATCGGGTTTAGTGTTGGGATTACTTAGACCCATCCCAAACCCGACCTATTGCCATCCCTATTAGCTTGTAATAACTAAAGTTGTGTGAAACTAATCATTAAGTTAATGAATTCGAGTGTAATAACGTATTCAATTCAAAAGTAATCATTGTAAAATACCAATCTTTATCAAAACTAAAACCGAAACCATTCTAACAATTCCAAATCAAATTGCATTCACATAATGAAATCAAAACACTCTTAACTGAACGTTTGATCTCTTTGGCTAAAGAATTTTACTCTAGATCATAAAAATTCATAAATCGATTCCTTTTTGGCTCGAACCTGCAACACCAAAATCCATCATCAACATTCCTGCTACCTTACAACCGGGAGGTTGAGTTGAAGAAACTGTGACAGAACAAGCTGTTACAGAATCAGCAACTATTGAACCCCCATCTGTTGGAAGAAGGACTACTGGTAGTGGTTCGTCTTATCTTATTAGTAGCGGTTATTGGGCTTCTTCTTCTTTTCCTTCTTTCTCTTCTTTTTCTTCTCAAGGATTCGTGTTTTATATATGCAATTGGCAATTGGGTTTCAATCACCTAATCACCTTGAAGATATCTGGATGTTAAATTGCAATTTAATTGCTTCAATCATCCAAATCGAATCCGTCACAACTGTTTTGTTTTTCGTCCACATCGATCCAATTCGTCTTTGATCAAGTTTATTCTATATGTTAAAATGTTCGTTATTCTGTACGGATTAAAAGCCCTTTTATCAACTTTGCATTTCATTGACCCATTTGAATGTAATTTCGGAATTAGGGTTTATATTCTTTATTGGATTTGGGGAAAAACTAATAACAGAATAAAATTATTTAAAAATGAACATGTTAAACAAAAACAGACTTGGTGCAGTGATTGGAAGTGTATGAATTAGGTTCAAATACAAAGTCTAAATTTCCTAGAAAATCTAAGAAGGAATTTGGACCATTAGATCTAATATTAAATGAAGATCAATGGCTTATAAACACAAGGTGGCATAATGGTAAATAGTTAGAACTTTAAATGGTAGGCCAAGGGTATATTAGTCTTGTCTCATTTTCAAATTCCACCCTCTTTTTTCAACATCCATAACTTTTACATACAACAATACTTTTTAATAAAAATTACACCAAAAAAACGAGCGTTTTTTTATCTTCAAAACGCATATAATATTGATATATAAAAAACGAAATTTTTTTTTTGAAGTTTCAGCTCATTGTGTTATATTTGTTAGGTCATTGTGTTATATTTTTCAACTCATTGTGTTATATTAGTCAAGACATTATGTTATATTTTTCAGATTGTGTTATATCCGTCAGGTCATTGTGTTATATTCGTTAGGTCATTGTGTTATATTTTCATCAGGTCGTTGTGTTATATTTTCATCAGGTCGTTGTGTTAAATTTTCATCAGGTCGTTGTGTTATATTTTCATCAGGTCGTTGTGTTATATTTTCATCAGGTCGTTATGTTATATTTTCATCAGGTCATTGTGTTATATTTTCATCAGGTCGTTGTGTTAAATTTTCATCAGGTCGTTGTGTTATATTTTCATCAGGTCGTTGTGTTATATTTTCATCAGGTCGTTGTGTTATATTTTCATCAGGTCATTGTGTTATATTTTCATCAGGTCGTTGTGTTATATTTTCATCAGGTCGTTGTGTTATATTTTCATCAGGTCGTTGTGTTAAATTTTCATCAGGTCGTTGTGTTATATTTTCATCAGGTCGTTGTGTTATATTTTCGTCAGGTCGTTGTGTTATATTTCATCAGGTCGTTGTGTTATATTTTCGTCAGGTCGTTGTGTTATATTTCATCAGGTCATTGTGTTATATTTTCATCAGGTAATTGTGTTATATTTTCATCAGGTCATTGTGTTATTTCAGATCATCGTGTTATTTCATTAGGTTATTGTGTTATAACACAATGACATGAATAAATAACACAATGACTTGACAAATAACACAACGAGCTAAAAAACGTGAATTTTTTTTTTGTTTTTTATATATGAATATTATACGCGTTTTAAAGATAAGAAAATGCTCGTTTTTATGGTGCAATTTTTTTTAAAAAATAATATCGTATGTAAAAGTTATGGACGTTTAAAAAAATGGGGTGAAACTTAAAATATAGAGACATTACCATCTTTACCCTTCCTTCTAATTTTAAGGGAGTGCCACATGTCATCATCTCATGGCTTCTTAGGCTTTCTAGAAAAATTAGACTTTGTAGTATAACTCCACTCGGAAGTGTATTGTTGGACCAGAAGTCCTTCGGTTCGAAACAAGGGAGTGACATTATAATTATTATTAGTGTTAATTATATTTTTGCCCATTTTAACCATTTAAACTAATTTTCATAATCTATAAACTAATCACTATAACATACAAATTGTAAACTGCCAAAAATCCTATAAAATATATAAAACCATGATTTTTTAAAACTTAGTTTTATAAATTTATTTACTACAAATACTTTTAAATACTATAAAAATGTATATTAAATATTTACAAGATGCATACAAAGTTTTATAAGTAATAGGCTATGTAAATAAGTCTTTTATATACTTTAGAATTGTGTTAAAGTATTTCTAATAAATATAACGTATTTTGACATTATATAAATTTTTGTTAAAACTATATCGTTTATCAAAAAAAATAATTATTATAACAATTGCTATCGTTACGAATAAACGAGTTTATATATTGTTAGACGTTTAACGAGAAACCCCCTAATCCCAATTCAAAACCCTAGAGTTCTAATTTCCTTAGACAACTATTGTTTCAATTCTAGTTTCCTATACAATATGTTTTACTAAGTTAGGGTTGTCATTTAATTAGGTGATTCCAATATTTGGACGATCCTCGGCTCTATTTAGACTATTACTAATATTTCGACCCAAGTTTCAAGGTGAGTAAACTCACTCCCCTTTTTACTGTTATGCTTTGTGGCTGAAATATGTGTTCAAACACTATACAATGTTTTCCATTTTCTATTTTGTTTTCCAAGAGAGATCATAAACTATATTTAGTCTTGACTCACGACAAGATGCAAACTTATGTGGTAGTTTAAAGTAGTGTTGTTACTTGATAATCCCACCGGTACAATGTTAGCGCTATTGGTTTAACAAACCCACATGCATGTACAATATCGATAGGTGATTTAAACCCAGCCATTCAATTTCAATTTCAATGTTACAAGTTGTTATTCAATGTTATAAGTTGCTACACTATGTTGCTATGTCATGTCCCGAAGTTGCTAAATAATTATTGATTACTGACTCATCAAGACGATTAAGTGACGATTTTCTTGACAAGTTATCTTTATTTGATTCATGAGTGGTTCCTCATGATAGATGGCTACAAGTTATGTTACAATGATGGTTTTCAATGTGTGTTCAAGGGGTCATGGTTGAGAATGATAGGAAATAGCTATACATGTAAAATTGCGCAACATATTTATGATGATCTCGGATTTCTATATTATTATTTATCAATTGTAATTTGCTCACTAGCTTTCATTAGCTAACTTTATTTTCACATATTTCAGGTGGTGTTGATGTTATTTTGCTGCTCATATAAAGGCATAGGATTGTCTTGGACCTAGTTAAAATAATAAAGACAATTACACTTACTGTTTCGGTTTTATTACTTTTGTCGATTCTGTCTAAGACTCATGTTCCAAAACTTATGTTATGACAATTATTAGAATTTAATAAAAAGTATGTCATGTGCTTTGTTACTATTGATATCCAATTTCTATGACAACCCGGTGTTTCCGCCGCCGGGTGGGGTGTCACATACACTTGTATTTTTTATGTGTGATTTAGTAACATTAGGTGAAAACCTTTTTTAAAACTAAATTTATGTGAAAAATCTTTATAAAAAATATATATTCTTTCACGCGCATCAACAGTCGCATGTACATGATGCCTAGGAAAAAGCTAACTATAGTCATGAGGCTATGGTTTTTGATCAAATGCAAAAATGTAGTTTGGCTATGAAGAGGTTTGAGTTTTCTAACCCCAAGGTTAAGGCCAAATCCATGAAAATAATGATGAAACATGTCACAAAACGTTATGGTAAGAATTAAGGTAGCAACAATGAGCACTTGAATAAAAGTTGGGATTGAATGAATTCCTTAAATGACAAACGAGTAGTAATCCAAGAAGCTGATAATATGTCGTCCAGTGTATCATACGTTGGGTAGGGAAATCCTACATTATTGGAGATCCGAACACGCCATAATACACCACTTTGTACCCTGGATTTGGTGGACGTACCATATGTTGGGGTTGTATGATACACTCCCCCTGCATTTTTTTAGTATTCATAACATTTTTTTTAATGAAGTTGTTCGTGTTTCCTTAGGTAAGGACCAGGTTTTAATAGATGGACGATCAAGCAAATATGAATTAGACGAGTTTTATGAAAACGATTAAATATTATATTTTGTTTGAAACTTGGTTATGTAATGCTAGTCTATTACCATTAAAAATATGGTACAAGTTTGAAACTACTTTGGGACTTCTTTTAAATATTTTCCTCTTTATTTAATGGTTTATAATGTATGAGTGTCTGATGTGCAAAAAGTAGTTATGTTTTAATTAAACTAAAAACAACTATTTTAGACACTTAGTAATAAATCTAGACTCTTAAAACTTAACTAAAAACCGGCAAGTGTACCGATCGACTCTAGTAAAGTTAAGTAAGTCCGGTTATCGAACCCACGAGACTCTTTTGATTACTGTTACTAGCAAGCTAGACTCAATTAAAGACACGACTTTTAATAATTAAAATGTCACACAAAAGGGGGGATTGATTAAACTAAATTGAAAATGAAATTAAAATAAAAGCAATTCAAACGGAAGGAAATTTTAAAAACGATTTTCAAATGAGAACAAGTAAAACCACCTAGGCCTGAATCCCCAATAGTTTAGTTATTAGTTATTTAGGACTTGTGCAAGTTATGGAACTAGGATCTTATGATCGTTACCTATTAAAAACCCGTTAGGACCCTCGACCCTTCTCAAGAAGAAACCTATCAATTTCTAACAAGTTTTAAGGACACTAGTTAACTCGTTACGCTCCTTCACAGTCGCTAACAAAATAATGATAAAGTAATTAACTTGACGATTTACCTCACGGTTTAAACATCAAATGACTATTTGACGGATTCAATTGACTTGATAAGCAAACTTGACCAATTTACTTTAAACAGACTCCTCACGAAGACCTAATTTAGCTAATTTACCAAGCAAGACGTATCAATTCCCTATTCACCTCACGGTTTCTAGAAAAGCTACACACTTTTGTTTTATTGATTCAAAACACTGTTTTTATGACCTTATTGCAAATCAATCATAAGAGGTAATCATGGCAACACAATTAACTCAACTAAACCTTATTATGTGAAAGACATTCACCTAAAGCCTAGTAAAACAAAGCAATAAACCAAATCAACCTAAGCATATAAATTGCATCAATTGAAAAGAACATTAAATAGTTACTTTAATCAAATACCATAACTTCACAAAAAACCCAAACAACTATCAAACCAAACCATTAGTTCATCGTAAACCTAACATAGTGCAAATTGACAAGAAACAAGTAAACAAGTTCATAGTTTGAAGGAAAAGAATGTAAAGAAAAGAGAATCGGATGACAAAACCCGTAGACTCCTCCTAACTTCTGATTACTTCACTATCAAAACGCTTTCCCGTGCTCTTGAACGATGCAAAAACCCTTGATTCAGCTCGAAAAATCGCCGACAAATGCTCTCCGTTCGTAAGTAATTAGGGTTATGAGTTGAAACCCTACTTATGCAAAAAGACTCAACAAAATTACGAAACTTTCTGTTGAAATTGCCTCACCGCGTCGCGCGGTGAGGATTAGGTTTCTCGCCGCGTACCTAGGCGTGCAACTACAGATCGACCATCTTGAGTTGTCACCGCGTCGCGCGGTGACACTTTTTTCCGTGGCCGCGTGACATGGCGATGCCAGTTTCGTCCGGTTCATTGATCGTTTCCTTCACGTATCCTTTGCTTCGCTCCGGCTTCCAAGTCATTAACCATGTAACTCCATTTTTAGCTCGTTTCAACATAAATCAGCACCGAAGCCTACAAAATTCAACTTGACTCAATAATATGCAAATTCTAATTAAAACTAAACGAAAAACAATTAAAATAACTACAAACTATACACGGGAAATATATATATTTTACTATATATCAGTGTTACAAATTACTAATGAAATTGTGTACATTCAAGCTAAACAAATGGCAGGAGAAACTAATGAAGATAGAGAATATAACTTTGTGAGTCTTAAACATGAAGAGTTAATTGCGATGATATCAACAAGGTTGGTAAGGAATTAGAAGCCAGTCTACCCAAGTTCTTAGAAGGTCTGCAAACAAAGCTTTCAGAAGTAGTTAATGAGAAGTTAAATGAATTAAAAAGTGAGCTCAGCCAAGAAAAAGCGAAGGACAAAAGGAAGAAGACTTGCTCATACAACAAGTCCATGGCATGTAAACCCCCAACTTACAATGGGGAAACTGATCCAGCTCTATGTCAAGGGTGGATAAAAGATACGGAGAGAGTATTTACACAAATCGTTGTGATTCGGCCAACTTCATGAATTATGCAACAAGGCAGTTGAAGAATCAATCTAAGGATTGGTTAATTATTCTTTGTGAATCTACGAGTGATACTCAAGTAACACGAACGGTGCCGTGTAAAGAATTATAGCCCTAAATCCATAATAAACAAGATCAAGGAAGAATTTATGGAACTGAGGAAAAAAGGTGATACCACGGATAAAATTACAAGCATCTTTCAAGATATTCTAAAATTCTATAGGGAGTTGGTGTAAACTTAGGAAATGAAAAATACCACTACCACCATATGCTTGATGGTGATTACCAGGGGCTTTGAAACCCTCAACACTTTAGCGTCTTGCTGAGATATTCGATGTTTCTCGGGAAAGGGAAATTGAGCTAACTAAGCAAATTGAAAGGGGTGAAAGAAAGACACAAGACCCGAATCCAATCCAGACAAAGAAGCTGAAATTTATTGAGTCTCCTAAAAACTGGAACGTTAAGGGTCTGTTGCAAGGGTGCAAAATATGTGGAAAACTATACAAGGGAGAATGTTACTTTAAGAATAAACCATACAAAAATTACGGTAAGATGGGTCATGGAGAGGCTAGTTATCTCTCGAAGATGGCCTTGTGCTATAAGTGTTACAAGCCCGGCCACAAGCATGTTGATTACCTAAATTTGATGCACAGTAGTGAAAGAAAAGTTAAAACAGAAATTCCAAAGCCTCGGGCAAGATCCTTTCATATCACCATCGAGGAACCAAATATTGATTAAAATGTGGTGGCAGGTACATTCATGATTAATTGAATTCCTGCACGAGTACTATTTGATACGAGTGCAAATAGATCATTTTGTTGCCTATTAGTATTGTGACAACAGCTTGTAATACAATTTTGGTTTGATTATCAATGTAAAAAAATTTAGTTTGTCATTTGAGGTTGTGACACACTTAGGTGTTGCATACAAGGTGTCGCATGACACCTTGGTGAGAGGCCTAGGTATGGCATGACACCTTGGTGCGAGACCTAGGTGTGGCATGCCACCTTGGTGCGAGACCTAGGTGTCGCACAAAACCTAGGTGTCGCATTATGTGTCATAAGCCAATAAATAGCGGTGGGTGTTAACCATTTTGGTTAATCGTCCAACGAGATTGTGTGAGCGTTTTTTATCAATATAATTACGTTTGAAAGTATTCTTTGTGTTTGGGTGATATTGTGTTTTCTTATTATTACTCTCATATCGATTCTAGACGAATTTAACACGTCAAGGATCGATCAAATCGTTTGTTATCATCAATCTAAGGAGAAACCAGGTGCTACACATTTGTTTCTCATTAATTAGTTAGAAATTTGTCCTTTAATGTCTTAAGGCTACCTATACCTTTAGAGGTAGAGGTAGTCGATAATAGATGTTTCTTTGTTTGTGGTATACGATTTGATAGCAAAATAAGCATAGGTGATGAAGACTTCCCGGCTGATTTAATGCTAATGATAATGGGGGAGTTCAAGGTGGTAGTGGGACTGGATTGGCTATCTTGCCACCATACGAAAGTGATATGTAAGCGTATTGTGATTCAGCAAGTATCACCAAGGGGGAAGGAAGTTACCATATTTAGGGAAAATAATTATATCCCCATAATATGCATGATGATAAAAGCCAAGAAATTTATCCAACATGGGTGCAAGGCTTAATTGACTTATGTGAATAATGTTAGAAGTGAGCTACCACGAGTTCATAAAGTACTGGTTGTACACGAGCTTTAAGATGTATTTCTGGAAGTTCTACCGAGGCTACACCAAATCGTGAGGTGGAATTTGGAATTGAACGTATTCATGGGGCTAGACCCATTGCCAAGGCATCATATGGATTATATCCCTCGGAACTCCAAGAACTAATTTCTCAACTACAAGACTTGCTTAATTAGGGTTTTCTAAGACCAAGTGTCTTTCCTTGGGGAGCATAAGTAATATTGTTTGTAAAGAAGAAACACGATAGCCTCCGGACGTGTATCGATTACTATGAATTAAACAAACTTACAATGAAGAATATGTATCCAATTCCAAGAATTAACGAACTTGTTAATCAACTGCAAGGCCGAGATATCATCAATTGAAAGTAAAAGAAGATAACATACCAAAAAAACGTTTCATACTTGATACGTTTTTGGTTGTCAAATGTGCCGGCGGCGTTTATCATTTTAACACCAAAGATTTATTGGTAGTTGATAGTTTTCATCAATGGCATCTTATTTTATTCAAAAAGTGAGGCGGATCATGCCTATCATTTACGAGAACTATTGAAAGTTTGAGACGGAAAAATTTGTACGCTAAGTTTTTAAATTGTGTCTTTTGGCTTCATGAGGTACAATTGTATACCTTTCTAATAGGTAAGGTCGGTGTCTACAGTAGTTTACTCCCTTCAATTACCTAAGCAGCTCATCCTTTCTTTGTCTTCTTGCTTTGTTAATCCTTCTACCATAACTCATCTCTCTTTTTGTCTCTTCATTCTACAATCTTCCTCTAACTGGGCTTCGAATCTTTATTGTTCGAAATCAGGAGGAGGCGAGAAGAGTGAGAGAGATCCGGTGACACTCCTTGACAGCAGTGACCTCTCGCAAGGAGGACGATGTTTGGCCTCCCAAATTCACAATTTCACTGGAGATTGGAAGGTTCAGTTGATGCTTCTTCATGATTGGTAAGCAAAAACCTTTTCACATGGATCTTGACTTGACAAATTAGGGTTCATGTTTAAAAGTTTCCCCTACCTGCCATTAAGACGACTTTCCAATTTAGGTTATGAATATTGTTTTCCTTTTTCACTGGAGATTGGAAGGTTCAGTTGACGCTTCTTCATGATTGGTAAGCAAAAACCTCTTCACATGGATCTTGACTTGATAAATTAGGGTTCATGTTTAAAAGTTTCCCCTACCTGCCATTAAGACGACTTTTCAATTTAGGTTATGAATATTGTTTTCCTTTTGCTCTCTTTGGTTTGGTTGCTTCCATTTCATTTGTGATCGATGATTTATGAGAGAAGTTGTACGAGGATGCAAGGATTCAGGTTTGCTTTCTTACGTTTTTCTTTAATGTTTTGCTCTAAGAAACAATTAAAAATCAATTGCTTTCGTATTTTAGTAACCCTTCCTTTAGTTCCGAGTTAAATTGCTAATTGTTTCCGTTTTAGTCGCGGGTAAAAGTCTGTTGATATTGAACTTGACTAACAATTAGATGTTTGATGTATATTTACTAGTGAACAGAGCCACCAACGTTACCCAGGTAACAAACAAATAAAAGTCACCTGAACCTAACTCTAAGTTCAACTATCTTTTGCAACACACAATTAATAACTAATGTCCCCAATAAATACAGCGACGTGGGTTGTTCCTATGCAAAGCAACTATCATCACCGCTCATGAGTACCGAGGATGGTTCTACGTAAAATGTGGCAATTGTAGACAACGAGCATTCTCAGAAGAAGGGTCGTTTGTTTGCGCAGACTGCATAACTTCCAAAGAACGAGACTTCCACTAAACAACGATAATAGGGTGTGCTTCTGTGTGTGGTTTATAGGGGCTTGAACCAACACATGCATATAGGCTTATGAAGTGATGATTGGTTAAAAACAATATGTTTGTTTGTCTGATTTAAAGGGGCTTGACACAGACTTATGTAATGACTTTTTAGGATGTAGTTACTTGCATCATATTTTGCGCAAGAGTAGTTAACCTTGATACAACAATGTTAGATTGGTCCTCTTTTATACATTTGAATATATGCATACGACTTATTAACTTTTGTTTGGTTAAATGTTAGATTATTTTAAATGTTAGACTAAGCAAAGGATAGAAAAAGAAGGAAAAAGGTTAAGAAATGATAGTCACATGTATAGGTTGGACTCACCGGCTTGTCGGTGTTACTTTTGTATGTATTTGTATTACTAGTATTTGTAGCTGTTCTAGCGAACCTACGGGCGAATCTATAGATTCGCCCGTAGTTCAAGTTAGCTTTTGTCTATGGTTTCGACTGGGCGAATCTGCATGTGCCCAGCGAACCTGTGTGGTTCGCTAGATAGATTCACTACAGCGAATCTATCAGCGAACCTAACACTGATATATATTGTAACCTTATCTTCATCTTTATACAACTTTTGCACATCTTTAACCAAAACTCTTATCTACTGATTGTGTTGTGTAATTGTTCACCTGAGGTGCTAGGAGCATATTCTACTTATCTTTGTAGCTTATTTACCTCATTTGTGTTGGTGTAATCTTATTATTGGGTTTGTTTGGATATTATACACTTTGTTTTTAAACAAGTCAATATAGCACTGAAATCACGATCTTTATGGACCAACAATATGGTATCAGAGCCTTAGTGCTCTTGATTGTTTGATTCTAGTGATTTTTGTGTTGATTTTGGGGTTTTTGGGTCGAAACACTATTTGATTCTGTTCTGATCTTGTTTTGGTGTTTTGGAGTTGTATTTTGCTCAAGCATTGTGTTATTTGGTCATAGGAAGCTTTTAAAACAAACGTGTCTGCAAATGGTCAAGTTTTGAAGGTGTTCGGGTTGTTTTCGTACTGTTACAGGTTGGTTCGTAACCCAGCGAATCTATCTGTTCTTCCAGCGAATCTAGGTGTTCATCCAGCGAACCTAATTCAAATTTTTGTACTGTTGGTTTGTGTTGTGGCTAGCGAATCTGACATCTCATTGAACGAAAGTTCACTTGTTTGGCTCATTGTGCAAGCGAAACTGCTGCCAAAATCAGACGAGCGAAACTGTGCTTGTTTGTCAGCGAATCTGTTTTGTTTGTCGAGCGAATCTATCCAGCGAATCTATTTGTCTTCAGCGAATCTGTTATCTGTTCAAAATTATGGCTTCATCAACACTGAATATGAATGATTTGGATAGTGTTCAACCTAACAGGCCACCGAGGCTTGTTAGTGGTGAAAACTTTGAAGACTGGAAAAGATGTTTGAAAGCCTTTTTCTACTACACAGACTACAACCAATGGGAATCTATTGTAAATGGTCCGCACGTGCCAACAATAGTTGAAGGAACTGTCACTTCAATAAACACAGATCCAAGTACTTTCACTGAAGCAGATACCAAGTTACTTGATCGTGACAAAAAGGCACTGGGGGCATTGATACTTTGCTTGCATCAGGATATCTTCAACAGGTTTGCTGAACACACAACTGCAAAAAGCTTGTATGATGCATTGTGCGAGTTCTATGATGGTAATGAGGATCTGAAACTGGATAGAAAAGCTCAAGCTGAAAAAGAGTTTAACTCTTTCGTGGGGTATTCGCAAGAGAACCTGACTGATATTACAAATCGATTCCTATCCGTATCAAGCAATCTAAAGAAGTACGATGATAAGCTGGGCAATCATGAACAAGTCGCAAAACTGTTAGATTCTCTTCCTCCTCAGTGGAGTCTTCAAATCAAGCTGTTGAAACAAGAGAGAAACTTTCCTGACTACAAGCTGATGGATGTTATAAACAAGCTTAAGTCATTCGATCTTGATGTGAAGAGAAGAGAATATAATCAGTCTATGATGGTCCCAAACATTCCTTCTCAGAATGCTGCACTTATTTCATCCGCTGCAAACTCTTATATCTACAGTGCTGCACCTGGAGGATCATTGAGTCATATATCTGCTAAATCTGTTGGTGCATCCACAAATGCTGGTTCAAGCTCAAATGCATCGATCACCACTCAGATTCCATCTGACACGATGGCTTTATTTGGAATGTTTGTTCATAGCTATGAAGCTCTTGTTGCTGGTGAGTTGAAGGGAAAGGGGATGACTGTAGAAGACATGTATCAGGTGGATCCTGATGATCTGGAAGAAACCGACATCCAATGGCAAATGGCCATGCTTACTCTTCGTGCCAGACGATTTATGGAAAGAACAGGTAGAAGAAACTTTGGAAATCAGGGACAGAATAGCAAGCTGGGGTATGACAAGGGAAAGCTGAGGTGTTTTAACTGCAAACAATTGGGTCACTTCAAAAGGGAATGTCCTTTGCCAATTGTTACTGAACCAGTAAACTCTGCAAATCCAAGATCTGCTCCAAATCAAGAAAGGCTTGAGGAAGCAAAATCAAAGAATGAAACTGCACTGCTCACCAACTTTGATTGGAGTGCAGAAATTGAAGAAACCAAGGAGGAGATTAATCATGCCCTTGTTGCTGAGATTGTTGAGAATTATGACAACTATATAAATTGCTTTGATCCCTTCAAAGAATTTTATGGTAAAGATGAGGAAGAGAAAGTGGAGAATGTTGATAAAGATCAATCAGATGCTATTGTTCAAGGGCATCTGAATCATTCAGGATTGGTTTGTGAAGCTGCTGTTAATGAAGTGAAGAATGAGGAGCAGTCAAAACTCAACTTGGAAGCAATGATTGAGAAGGCGAGGCTTGATGCAGTTGATGAATTCAAAAGAAGCACTCCCTACTGCCAGTGTGATCGTGCTCTTGCTGCCGAAAAACTGGTAATTGGTCTTCCTTATGATGTTATTGAAGATATGTGTTCATCTGCTTGCAAAATTCGTTTAATTGGCATATACAAAGCTAATAAATTGTTAATGTCAAACGAAAACGAATTAAAAAGAACCATCAAAGAGCTTAAATTAAGTGAATCAAAATATTTTGTCAAACTTAGAGAAGCTTTAAAAGAAAATGAACACTTAAAAAGAACCCTTTTGGAAAAGAACTGTGAAATAAACTACTTGACTGAGCAAGTTATACTTGCTGAATTTGAAGCAAGAAAACTTAAAAACAAATTGCAGCAATGGACAATATCTAGTATGAAAAGGGAGGAACTCTGCAAGAAACAAAGGGGGGCCAGAGTCAAGACTAGTTTGGGCCTTAGTAACAATGAAACATATGCATATCCTCCACCTAGTACCTTCTGTTACTCTCCTACACCTATTCCTCATCCCTCAAATGAGTTGATACATGAGATTATACAGAATGATACTGACAGTTCCATTGCAGGTTTAAGTGAAGTAAATCTTAAGGAGGTTAGAGAAGATTACGCATATGGTGGGAGTGTTGGGCTCGGTTGTTCTAGCAGTAGTGATTGCTCTAGTTCTGATTCCAAGAAGTCTTTTGAAGACATTAGTTTAATTAATTCTGTTTGTAGTAATGTGTCATATTCAGACAATTCCATGTTTAATAGTAATTTAGGGTGCTCTACTTCAAACTCTAATATGATGAATGATGTTTTGTTTGAAAATGCGTGTGAGAATGGCAAAGACAAACTTTCAGGTCATGTCTCTGAAAGTCAAACCAAAACAAACTGTTTTCAAAAGTTCTTCACTCATCAAATTCCATCCTTCACACCAGTGAGAATTTCAAAACCAAAAGACAAGGAATCATCTTTTTCATACATTCTTAAACCTAAATCTGAATCTGAAAAAGTAAAAGTCACAACAGTTAAGTTAAAAGAACCTTATGACTCTTACAGTGACTGCAACTCTCAACTGTCTGAATGTGATGAGGAAATTGAAATGGATAAGATTCCTGTCAACAGAGTTTCCAAAACGGGTTTGAAGTCTCATTGCTTTAAATGTGGGGATACTGGTCATACTGTTAAACAATGCTCTAAATTAATCCAAAATAGCTCAAAGCAAAAATCTTTCGGAAAAAGATTAAACACTTTTGTAAATAATTTCTTTTGTAATTCTTCATCTGCTTCACCACCCAAGCACACAATGGCTTGGGTGCCCATATCAAAGGTCTAACTTTTCTTTTTTTTAATAAATGTCAGGAAAATTCAAATGCCGTTGTAAATAGTCATTGGCATATTGATAGCGGATGTTCCAGACATATGACAGGGTTGAAGGACCTACTGACTAACTATAGGATCATAAATGGCGGATATGTTGCTTTTGCGGGAGACAAGAAAGGTGGCAAAATGATTGGTAAAGGAGAAGTCTCAAATGGTTCACTTACTTTGGAAGACGTGAACTATGTTCCTGAACTGGCATTCAATCTTCTCAGTGTATCACAAATCTGTGATAAGAATATTCCAGTGATGTTTCTTCCAAATGAATGTTTGTTCTTGAAGCCAGAGTTTACTATTCCTGAAGAAATGGTGATCATGCGAGCTCCGAGACGCAATGATACCTATATGCTGAATATGGGATCAAAGGAATCAAATTCTACCGTGACCTGTCTCCTGTCTAAAGCTTCATCTTTTGAATCGTTTCTGTGGCATAAACGTTTAGGGCACATTAATTTTAAAATTCTGAATAAATTGGTTAAGAACAATTTGGTTAGGGGTTTACCACTCAAAGATTTTTCAGTGGTTGAGAAATGCATGGCTTGTGCTAAAGGAAAACAGCACAAAAAGCCACATAAACTTAAAATTACAAATACCATCTCAGAACCCCTCGAATTGTTACATACTGATTTGTTTGGTCCAATAAGTGTCAAATCTATTGCTAAAAAGTCTTATTGCTTGGTTGTCACAGATGATTACTCTAGGTACACCTGGGTGAGATTCATGGCATACAAGAGTGAGACTGCTGAAGAGTTGATGAAGCTGATCCCTCAAATCGAGGTTCTTGGAAAGAGAAAGGTTCAAGCCATCAGAAGCGATAACGGAACTGAATTCAAAAACCACATCTTCAACTCTTTCTGTGAACAAAGGGGTATTCTCAGACAGTTTAGCGCCGCACGAACACCACAACAAAATGGTGTTGCTGAAAGGAAGAATCGAACCCTTGTGGAGGCTGCTAGAACTATGCTGATTGAGTCAAAGCTTCCAATTATTTTCTGGGCAGAGGCAGTTAATTGTGCAGCTTATGTTCTAAACAGAGTACTGATTGTCAAAGAAAAGATGAAGACTTCATACCAGCTGTTTCGAGGAATTAAGCCGCTGATTGATTTTCTGCGCCCCTTTGGATGTTCTTGCACTCTTTTGAATACTCAAGATCAGAAGACGAAGTTTGGTGCTGTTTCTGATGAATGCTTCTTTGTAGGGTACTCAAGCACGCAAAAGGCGTAACGCGTTTACAACAAGCGAACGCGAATTGTGCAAGAGTCCTACTATGTTGATTGGCAAGAGTCAAACACTACCAGTATTGGCAGTGAACCGGCATGGTTTTATGATTCAACCACTATTTTCAAATCATTTAATCTTCCTGACTCTGACGATGATGACATCATTCCACACACATCAGTTTCTATCTTTAACCATCCACCTCAACCACAACCACAACCTTTTACTACACAACTACCTCCCACTTCATTTGACATTCCACCACCTCCACCACCTCAAACTGTTCCAACTTCTCCATCAGATATTCAATCCTCATCCACTACCATTCAATCATCTACCACTAATACAATTCCTTCAACTTCACATACACCTTCACAACCATCTAATCAAACACCCTCAACCGAAACCAATCCTTTGCTGCTCAACACTGACTTCAAAACCTTGAAAAACCATCCTCATGATTATATCATAGGATCTATCACTGATGGTGTGCGAACTCGGAGTCAGAGTGGTTTGATTAATGAATGTCTCTATGCTGCCTTTCTGTCTCAAGTTGTTCCAAAGAATTATAAACAGGCACTTGAAGATCCTAGTTGGGTGGACGCCATGCAAATGGAACTGCAACAATTTAGGAAGCTTAAAGTTTGGGAACTGGTTGATCTTCCTCCTAATAAGTGTCCAATCGGCACTAAATGGGTTTTCCGAAACAAGCCAGATGATCGCGGTGTTGTTATCAGAAACAAGGCGAGGTTGGTTGTTCAGGGATTCGCTCAAGAGGAGGGGATTGACTACACCGAAGTTTTTGCTCCAGTCGCTCGCCTTGAAGCCATCAGAATCTTTCTTGCTCATGCCGCGAACAAAAACTTTAAAGTTTATCATATGGATGTGAAATGTGCATTTCTATATGGGGATATCGATGAGGAGATCTACGTATGTCAACCACCGGGTTTCGAGGATCCAGATTTCCCGTCAAAGGTTTACAAGCTTGATAAATCCTTGTATGGGCTGCATCAAGCTCCACGTATCTGGTATGAAACCTTGACACAGTATCTTCTCAGCAAAGGTTTCTCTCGTGGGACTATAGATATGACATTGTTCAAGAAGGAGGTGAATGGTGAGCTGCTGATCGTTCAAGTGTATGTTGATGATATCATTTTTGGTTCGACTAATGAAGGGCTGTGTAGAGAATTTGAGAAGGTGATGATGGATCGTTTTGAGATGACAATAATGGGGGAGATGTGTTTCTTCTTGGGGCTGCAAGTGGAACAAAAGCCTGATGGAATTCTGATCCACCAAGAGAAATATATCAAAGAGATCCTCACAAAGTTTGGCATGGATGATTCTTCTCCTGAATTGATTCCTTTTACAGCTCAAACATGCCTTACTTCCGATGATAATGGGAATCCTGTGGATGCTCATCGGTACCGCTCGATGATCGGATCTCTCATGTATCTGACTGCAAGCCGACCAGATATTACATTTGCCGTGTGTTACTGTGCTCGTTTCCAAGCCAATCCAAAAGAATCACATGAGAAAGCTGTCAAACGCATTTTTCGCTACCTTAAGGGTTCCTCTCGTTTGGGACTTTGGTACCCAAAAGGTGGGAACTTTGATATACATGCTTTTTCTGATAGTGATCATGCTGGTTGCAGGATTAACAGAAAATCAGTCACTGGCGGATGTCAATACCTTGGAGAATGTCTTGTTTCCTGGCAAAGCAAGAAACAAACAACCGTCTCTCTGTCCACAGGAGAAGCTGAATACATTGCTGCGTCAAGTTGCTGCTGCCAAGTGCTCTGGATTCAACATCAGATGATGGATTATGGCATCAACTTTCTTCATACGCCACTCTTTTGTGATAATGAAGCTGCTGTTGGAATTGCCAAGAATCCTATTCATCACACTCGCACCAAGCACATTGAAACAAGAATTCATGCAATCAGGGATGCACAGGAAAAGGGGTTTATTGATATTATTCCTATTGAAACTCGAAAGCAAAAAGCTGATCTTTTCACAAAAACTTTTGACAAACCACGTTTTTATGAACTGATCTCCATGCTGGGACTTATATCTTTTTGAAAACCTTTTCTCTGTGAGAATCCATTCGTAAATATGTAAATAACTTTTTCTTTTTCTTCTTTGAATATTCCGTGGGTCACTCGATTCATCGCTCCGTTATTTTATTTTACTCCTTTTTATTTTCTTTTATCCTTCTTTTAAATTCTGTATATATATATATTAAGAAAATCTGAAAAACAAAAATTTCTGTTTAGATAGCTATAATATAGAAATTTTGGGGGAGATATAAAAGATTAACTATTTATAGTTTTTCAAATTTTGCTATTTCAGGATCTCCGTTTTGATTGATGATGAAGAAACGTTGAAGGAGGTCAGAAGCATTGCGTTTGGGATATGTCAGATAGGCTCAGCCCGAAAACAAAGTAAACAGTGATTTTGCAGCCAAACATAACGTTCAAGATCTCGACAACAAGGATTATCTCCTTGACATGATTGGATTGCACAAAGATAAGGGTTCTGTCAAAAACGGATTGAGAGCGTCAAATCTTTGCCTTGATTTCCCCAATCATCCCAAATCACCCTCGCCCTATCCCCGAATCGAGTTTCTAGTTTGCTAAAAGCTGCTAGTGATGCTCTTCGGAAAAGCCTCTGAGTGAGTTACTTGTTAACTTCTCAGAACGTATTGAGTCAAAGTGCTTAACTCCTCTGCTATACGGAAGTATTGACCTGGAGTTGGTGAATCTTCTCTGCTATACGGAAGTATTGACCTGAAGATTCACCAAGCATGCTCAAATGTTTAACTCCTCTGTTATACGTCGGTATAGACCTGGAGCTCTGAACTATTTGAGTTTCCCAAATAATAAGTCGCATTGTGTTCAAAAGAATCAATTGCTGACAAGCCCCACTCACAAAGAAAAGATGCACAAATTGCACAAGTGTCAAAAGAAGCAAATGCATCGATCAATATTCAAAAGTTGATCATTGAAATTCAAGCAAAGTCAATCGTATTGCTCCAATATACCCTGATGACAGAACTTGTTCTTTTTACCTAGATGTCTGTGGGGACCGAGTTGTCTGAGTTTCTTCAATCAAACCAAAAACATGATAAAAGAAGCTGCTGATCTCCTGTTGAAAGGACTAAGGCATGGGTTTAAATGGACAAACATATCTGCAATCCCGCCAATCGATGATTCTCCGGATTCTGCTCAAAACATCATGATAAATATATATCCTTCTTTAGCGTTTAAAATTTCTTGTCCTTTTATTTCATTTTATTTTATTTTATTTTCTTTCTAAATTCTATCTTGTTTTTATTTGCATTTTTAGGATTTTTAGGATAATATGTTTATTTTTGGAGTGTTGATATCGTGGGACGTTTTCATGGTTTTACAAAGAATTTAAAATTTGAGAAAAACCAAAAATATTTTAATTTGTGAGCTAGCGAACCTACTAGAGAACCTACAGGTTCGCCCGAACTTCAGGTTCGCCCGCAACCTCTTTGCACCGCCGCCGCAGGCTGTCTTGACTTTTGGATGTCGGGCGAATCTAAAGTTCACTGGTCTGTCTGCCAGCGAACCTGTGTCTGTATATATATACAGTGACAGCGAAATATTTCACATTCGCTGTCACTACTGTAGCAAGGCTTTTCAAAATCCAAACGCCGAACGTTCGATTCTCACTATTTCACCGCCTTTTTCACACTTAAACATCACAAATATTGTCTGGTATGTAATCGCTTTCATCTTAATCAGTGTTTTAAACTCTTAATCGCACTGTTAAACCCCTAAATCTGTCGATCTGTGATTGTGTGAAATTTATATAACTGATTTGGTGTTTGTTGTTAGGAATCTACTTCATAAATCCCCGTTTGATGTTTATATTACTTGATTGTTGCCTTATTTGCTTGTTAATGATGTATCGTCTGAGATTTTGGCCGTTTTTCAAAAACTAGGGTTTCCAGCGAACCTATGTGTTCGTCTGGCGAATCTGAACGAAAGTTCAAAACCTCGAGCGAACCTATGTCGTTATGCTGCCCGCGCAACAACATAGATTCGCCCGACTGTTTCTAGCGAACCTATGCATTCGCTCGACCAAAATGACTGATTTTTCAAGTCAGCGAATCTATAGGTTCTGGTGCCAAATCTCAGGTTCGCTATATCAGCGAATCTAATTTCCAGCGAATCTATTAACTGTTTTTCAAATCTTCGTTTCTGATCAATCTTCGTTTATTTTTCAGGCACAATGTTGACTTTATTCTTCGAAAGAAAGCACAACATGTGTGCTTTGCTTGATGAGAATCATGATAAGGCCGGCGGCTATAGAGACTGTATCAAGTGGCTGAAGTCATCTCATATACATCACGCCATATCTCACTCACCCACTATATATGAGCTGCATGTTCGGGATTTCTGGCGAACTGCGGTGATGAACGTGTCGGTACAGCCATCACGTATATGTGCCAAAGTCAGTGGATTTGACTTGGAGTTTACAGAAGCTGATCTAGCTAGGATTTTGAGGCTAGAGGATGACGTTGGGGATGAAGTGATGATGTCGGCTGAAGAGGTTTATGGGGCTTTTAGGACCGCTGGTTATGAGGGTCCGATGCCCGGTGAGAAGAAGATGGAGTTCGTAAAGTCCTATCTGATCCAGGAATGGAGGTATATCGCACACGTGTTTATTATGTGCCTGGATCATAGGAAAGGGGGGACAGACGGACTGAATTTGGATTGGGCACGGGCAATGATGCTGTTTTGTCGGGGACAAAAAGCAAATCTTGCAAAGCTTATCTTCAATTACATTCTCGAGAACATCCATTCTAGCAAATCTGCTAAATGGTTGATGTATCCGAGATTCATTCAGATGGTGCTGAATGACAAACTGCGGGATCTGCCTGTAGTTGGAGATGTTCTGAAGATTTGGGAGATGCATCCTAGGATATTCCGTGACTGTAAATCGGTAAAGGCAGATTGTGTGGGGAGGCCTTCATTTTTGTGGGAGAATATGTACCCGGCTGAAAGATGGGTACAGATTCAGAGATTGATTGAGTCTGAAAGAAAAAGGGGTGGCGAGAATATCGAGGTAGTTGAGAAGAGAATAAAGAAAAGGAAGGCGTACGCCAAAGACAAAGACTATTCATTTGATCGAGAAGTGGATGAGATTCAGGCAGAGATCAATGCTGGTAGGGAACAGCGAACGAAGAGAAAGTCTGATGCTCAAACTGAAACATCAAAGAAGGCGAAGCACGATACCGGGGGTACATCTGCTGAGTCTGGTAATGAATTGAAGGGTGAGATTGAAAGATTGAAGGCAGAACTGGTAGAACTGAAAGGCAAATATGAAGAGTTGGAGACACAGGATGCTGAGAATTCGACAGTCATTTATGAAATGGGTAGAATGATGAAAGATCAGCAGTGTTTGATGGTCAGAATCTTCAAAGAACTGAATAGTTTGAAGGAAAAGGAAGGAACTGAACCTGCTATGACTGAAGCTGAGCTGAACTCCTTAACGGATGCTGCAAAGTATCCGTTAATGGATGTTGTTTTTGGAAACCAAGACAAAGAAAAAGGCAAAGCAGTTGAGGAGGAGTTTGATGAGGAAATGGGCATTGATTTGGACGTTTTTGAAGGAGATGAAGTAGTTGGAGGATCTGGTGTGAACTACACTTTGATAGATGAACCAGAGATTGATATCAATGCTGATAGTGAGGAGGATCTAGAGGATGAGCCGGAAACGTATAAGGTAGAAGAAAAGGGGGTCAGCTATCAGTTTGAGCATGTTGAGCTAGATAAATCTGAGTGGTTCCGAAAAGAAGAAGAAGCTGTCCCTGAGGTGCCCATATTTCAACACCTGGATGAACCCAACACCAAACAACTGGATAGGCAGGTAATAGCATGGAAGTATAATAGTCAGTTGGATGCGTATATGGTCAAACGAAGGGGAGGTGATATCTGTTATATAAAGAATAGGAAGCATTTCGCCACTCTGCCAAGGTGGGATTTGCGGAGGTTGGCCGAACTTCCATTATTGGGAAAAGAGGATAGTGGGAGGGCTTGTGCTTTCGAAGTGACGATCAGAGAGGCTGCAAAGACGAATTTTGTTGATTTTGGATATCAGAAGCCGAGGAGGATGAGGCAGAAAAGGGATAGACATTGGGTATCGTGGAAAGGTAAGATTGTTTTGAAGGTTGAAGCACCAAAGGTAATGATCAGGGTTAGGGTTCCGGACACTCAGCCACCCAGACTGCAGGATTTTCTTAAATGGTTTTACGATAACAGTACGGGTGAAGCTGTTATCAGATTGAAAGGAGATGACCGTCCAGAAATCCGCTTATTTGATCCAATGGAGGTTTTCTCCTTTTGTGACGAGGATCTGAGGATGTTGTGTGAGAACCGGATAAAGCACGGGGCTGGAGATGATACGAAGATTGAAGCGAACCTGTTTGTGAAGGTCGCAAACAAGGCCCGAGGAATCCGTGCAGAACTGAAATCGGTGAATGAACGATTAAGGAGGACTGATGATCAGCAGTTGGAGATGGATGATTTATCTCGACAGCTGGATCAAACCATTGAAAGGAGGTTCGAGAAACCGGTGGAGATTGTGGATCTGGATGTTACGGGCGAGGAGCATACTGCAGAGATTCAGGCGGAAACAACTGTTCAACAAATGCCTGATACTGATGTCGCTGATGCTGAGTTCGTAGAGTCGATGCTGAATTTGAGTGAAGATGAGGCCGGATCAGAAGATGTTACAAATCCGTTGGCCGGAATTGAAGACAGGGCAGGAGCGTTCGTTGAATATCTTTGAAGCCAAGATAAAGACGGAGCTAAATCAGAAGACTTCCCCAGGTGAGGTCCAACCTAGGGGGAGTATTGATAGTCACATGTATCGGTTGGACTCACCGGCTTGTCGGTGTTACTTTTGTATGTATTTGTATGACTAGTATTTGTAGCTGTTCTAGCGAACCTACGGGCGAATCTAT
The DNA here is from genome assembly GCA_030867185.1 of Tagetes erecta. Taxonomy (NCBI): domain Eukaryota; kingdom Viridiplantae; phylum Streptophyta; class Magnoliopsida; order Asterales; family Asteraceae; genus Tagetes; species Tagetes erecta. Next base: position 64,612,541 of record CM061488.1, read on the forward strand.
AGATTCGCCCGTAGTTCAAGTTAGCTTTTGTCTATGGTTTCGACTGGGCGAATCTGCATGTGCCCAGCGAACCTGTGTGGTTCGCTAGATAGATTCGCTACAGCGAATCTATCAGCGAACCTAACACTGATATATATTGTAACCTTATCTTCATCTTTATACAACTTTTGCACATCTTTAACCAAAACTCTTATCTACTGATTGTGTTGTGTAATTGTTCACCTGAGGTGCTAGGAGCATATTCTACTTATCTTTGTAGCTTATTTACCTCATTTGTGTTGGTGTAATCTTATTATTGGGTTTGTTTGGATATTATACACTTTGTTGTTAAACAAGTCAATATAGCACTGAAATCACGATCTTTATGGACCAACAAGAAAAAAACACCATATCACTTTGGGGTACTGTTGGGTTAATAGTTAACATGTTGTTTCTACATAGAATGTTAAAAACAATTTGTGCCAAGCATAGATCATAAAATCATTTGCTTGGTATGTGGCTCCAAGAAAATTTAAGTGTGTAATAGAAATCCAATTTCATTCTTCTTACCATTTCTTTGGCATTTTGTATTTTTTTTCAATGAATTTACCAAAACACTAACTAAATAATAGATTGTTAATGTTTGCAGCAAATTGGCCGGTCTTGCAATCATCCTGACGACAGGTTCTATCTTGCAACTATCTTGGTTGCGCGCTTGCAACTATCTTGGCTGCCGCAATGCGCAGCCCTGGGCTATTATCTAGTTCCTTAAGCATATCATAAGCACTGAGGGGGTATTGGTGGATTAGTTGAAAATAGAAGATTCATTCAAATGGAAACCACAAAGAAACCCATCAAAAGTTAAAAGCTTTTTAGGGCTTGCTGGTTATTATAGAAGATTCATTTAAGATTTCTCTAAGATTTTATTGCCTTTAATAAAATTAGCTCGTAAAGATATGGAAGTTGTTTGGGAGAGAGATCAAGAAAAGGTGTTTCAAACACTAAAAGAAATATTGACTCATGTGTCCGTGTTAACTCTGCCTGAAGATACTGAAGATATGGTGGTATATTATGATGCATCTGACCTTGGTCTCGGATGTGTCCTTATGCAAAGAAGTAAGGTGATAGCCCATGCTTTGAGGCAATTGAATGTCTATGAGACTAAATACCCAACTCATGACCTCGAGTTGGAGGTAGCGGTATTTGGTTTAAAGTTTTGGAGGCACTATTCGTATGGAGTTAAATGTACTATTTTCATCGATCATAAAACTTTGAAATATTTTTTCAACCAAAAATAGTTAAACATGAAGCAACGAAGATGGCTTGCAACAATAAAAAATTATGATTATGAAATCCACTATCAACCGAGAAGGGACAACATTGTGGCTGATGCACAGCTGACGGGAAGAGTATGCACCAATTCGAGTAAGATCCATGCAATTAATGGTGACCTCAGGTTTACTCGACAAAATTCAAGAAGCACAAAAATAAAACGTAAAGGAGGAGAATTGTAAAAAAAGGAAAGAATCATAGGACATGCTAAAAGCTTAACGAAAAATGATGAGAGATTGAAAACTCGTATCGGTAGAATTTGGTTTCCAAATACGTGTGGTATCAAAAGTTTACTTTTTAAAGAAACTCATAAATCTCGCTACTCTATTCATCCTGGTGGTACAAAATGTAACAAGACTTAAAGAGAGATTATTGGTGGCCCGGAATGAAATGGGATGTTGTGAAGTATGTAGAAAGATGTGTAACTTGTTTACAAGTCAAGGTAGATCAACAAAAACCATATGGCAAACTCCAACAGTTGGAAATACCTTAATGGAAGTGGAAAAATATAACGATGAAAAGACCCTATGGTATGGAGTAAAGGGAAGCATGTATGTTGTCACACTCATGCCTTCCAAAGGTGCCTAGAGGACGGGCCAGAAGCAAGAGGGGCCATTACCCTTTCCTCTAGTATTTCTACCTTCGGTATGTGCTTTGGAGTCTTCGTCCATCTAGCCCGTAGTTAGTCTGTGCTTGCAGTTGTAGAACCATTTGCCTAAAGGTACACCGTTGGAGTGAGTGCGCTTGACTAATATAGAAAGTAAAGGCTCTAAGCTCCGCTCCTTCAACTGATTGTTCGCATCGGATCTCAGGTTCTCTATTGCACTCCCTAAATAGGGTTCTTTTCAGCTTTTCCTAATTGAGAGAGGCTAAATGATCAAGGGTTGATCGTGATATTTGTTAAAGAGTTAATAAATAATAGTTAATTATAAAAGATAATTAATAGATTAGGGTTTATGATTTGTAGGAAAAGTCATATGTTAAAGGGTTTGATGTGTAACATCTAATGTTATATATATGGTTAAATCCTAACCCTAATAAGCTAATCAATTAAGAGATATTTTGGTAAAAGAGTGTTATCAAAAGGAGAGTAATTAGGGTTTTGAGAAAACCCTAACTAGCCACCAATCGGTCGCCGCCCCTCTCCTCTCTCTCGTCTCCGTCAAACAACCACCCACACCGCCGCTGCTGCCTTTACTGTGGCCACCGCCGCTGTCGTCTCCACCGCGTAAGCGATTCCGAAGTGTTCTCAGAATCGGTTTGAGGTGTTTTGTTCAGGCTCAAGAGTTGAACGGGTGTTCGTGTTCAAGAGTTGTACATGTGATCGGGATTTCTAGCGGATCTGTTCATCGCATTCTTCGTGCAATCTTTCGGTATTCGTCAAAAGGTCGAATTCTAAACACCCTATGGTTGTGGTTTATATTATTGTTTATATCACTTGTAACTGGATCTCTGGTGGGATAACCGTCTAATTTAACGATTAAAGTTTTGAACTTTCACGCTTCCGCATTAATAATAAGGTATTTTTAAACCTCTGATTTATATATAAAAGAGTTTTATACATCATTTAAAATTAAATGAGACCTCTGATTCCCAACACATGAGTCTTAAACAAAAACGACAAAAGTAATAAAACCGAAATAGTAAATGCAATTTTCTTTATTATTTTAACTAAGTCCAAGGCAATCCTATGTCTTGGTAAAAGAAGCGAAATAACATCAACACCACCTGAAATATGTGAAAATAAAATTAGCTAGTGAGTAAACCACAATTGATAAATAATAGTATAGAAATCCGAGATCATCATAAATATGTTGCGCAATCTTACATGTATAGCTATTTCATATCATTCTTAACCATGTCCCTTGAACACACATTGTAAATCATCATTGTAATATAACTTGTAGCCATTTATCATGAGGAAACACCCATGAATCAATTAAAGATAACTTTTAAAGAAAACCGTCACTTAAATGTCTCGATGTGTCAGTTATCAATAATTATTTAGCAACTTTGCGACATAGTATAGCAACATAGTATAGCAACTTGTAACATACCAACTTGTAACATTGAAACTGGAATTAAAATTGAATGTCCAGGTTTAAATCATCTATCGATGTTGTATAAGTAGGTGGGTTTGTCAAACCATTAACACTAACATTGTACCGGTGGGATTACCAAGTAATAATACTACTTTAAACTATCACATAAGACTACATCATACTGCAACATGACTAACACATTTGTATGATCTCTTTTAAAACTTGAAGGAAAATTAGAAAACGTTGCATTGTAATAGAACACATATTTCGGCCCCAAAACGTAAAAGTAAAAAGCGGAGTGAAATTACTCACTTTGATTCGCGAGCACCAAATAAATAGAAAACAACTTAGATAGAACCGAGGATTTCCCAAATACTAGAATCACATAAATAAACGAGAATCCTAACTTAGAAACATATAATATTGAAAACTAGAATAGGAACAATAGGAATCTAAGGAAATTATAATTCTAGGGTTTCAGATTGAGATTTGGGGGTTTTCCGTTAAATGACTAAAATATATAAAATCATTTATTCCTAACGATAACAATAGTAAAAAAAATTATTGTGACAAACGATAGAAACACTAATAATATATTTTTAATGATAACTTATATAATGTCAAAAATATGTATATATATTAGAATTACCTTAAAACACTTAACACAATTTTAAATTAACAAGATCCGTATAAAAGTCCTATTTGTATAATCTATTATTTATAAAACTTTGTAGGTATTTTAGAAGTATAAAAATACATTTTTGTAGTATTTCTTAAAGTATTAAAAATATTTGTAATAATTAGATTTATAAGGCTAAGTTTATATAAAATCAAGGTTTTGGTATATTTTATAGGATTTTAAGAGTTTGTAATATATATATATAGTTCACTAGTGTTACCTTCAAATGAGAACCATGTACAGTAAAACCTCTATAATTTAATACTCGATAAATTAATAACCTCGATAAAATTAATAATTTGTCCGGTCCCAACTTGGGACCAGTACAAAATTGGACATCAATCGATAAAATAATAAGATAATAATTTTTTTGAGATCCAAGTGTACATGTACTGGTCCCAACAAAACTATAAATTAATAATTACTTAAAATATTCAATTCTAAGATTGCCTAGTAAAAAACGAATCTATAGTAACTTGTTTTTGTTGAACTTCAAGTCTATGTTGATTTCATCTTTAATTCTCCTCATTGCATTTAAGAGTTGGGGGATTGCCTTCTCATATTGAAACAAAAAGTTATGAAGAGTTGTTGCCGCTTGCAATGCTTCTTTCCGAGTTATGAAGAGTGCATCCTTGGTGATCTCTCTTATACTCGCATAATAATTTTCGTTGTTGATTGGTCATGGTAGATTTTTTAACACCTTTTAGTTGAGGAGCGATTGTTGATGTGATTATAAAATTCTAAATGGACATTTTATAGTGTTAAATTTCTAACTATGTTCAATGTACTTTACATGGAGAAGAGATGTGTCTTGAAACTTGTTTTTGTAATAAATTTTTTTTTGAACCATATACATTGTACTAGGAAATTAAAGGTCATAGTAAAACTTCTTTAAATTAATAAATTATTAATTTATCGATATAATAATATCTCGTTTAATTAATAAATTATCCCGGTCCCAACGTTATTAATTTATAGAGGTTTTACTGTATTTGGAAAGAACCAGTGAGAACCATATAAGATGCGCACATATCGCTTCAATGACAGTGACAAGGTAAAAAGAAGATGATTTATTAGTATTGTATCATTGTTTCTTGAATTTTATAACCTCTCTCCTTGGTTTTTTATTAAAAACTAAACGTGTGCATATTTGCATATATAATCTGGGTGCATATATGCATTTCAACAAAAACTTTACAAATCATATTTTTTATAAATAAATCTTAAAACTAGTAAGTTTACAAGGATTTTTGTCAATTTAGATAATAAAAAATATAACAGTTAAAGCGGTTCTCACTTAGTTCTTTTCAAAAAATGAGTTCTCAAATGAAGGTATCCCTAGTTCACTATTTGTATTATGTTTAAGATAAATGGTAAATATGATTAGTAAAGATATATATGGTTTACTATTAGTATTATGTTTAAGATAAATGGTAAATATTATTAGTAAAGAATATATGGTTTACTATTAGTATTATTTTTAAGATAAATGGTAAATATGATTAGTAAAGATATATTTGATTTACTATTAGTATTATGTTTAAGATATATATAGTTTACTATTAGTATTATGTTTAAAAAAATAATAAGAACGTACATACGTATGTCCCTAGTTTCGAACCAGGGACCTCACAACCACAACCACACCAATTAACCAACCAAGCTATTTGATTATTTTGTTAAAAATTGGAACAGAAATGGTTTTAAGATGTTTAAGACAAAACCCCCAAATTCCTATAAACCATAGAACGCTAGATCACCAATTACATCGGATTTACACAATGAAATTAGAAATTGATTGATGGTTTTGAATCTAGACATGATAAGGATCATTTTAACATAAAACACTTACTTGATAATTGCCGAATTGAATCGATTGAACACGAAGAACAAGAGGCGACGGATTCTAATTCAAAATAGGACTTAGGGGCTGTTACAACTCAATAGATCTTTCAGTTTGATCCTTGCAATGTGATAAACAATAGTCCTAACACAATTGCAGATTATATTAAGGATTTGATGATGTTTGGATGAAGAACACGATGAACAAAAAGTGAAATCCCATATAGATTTTTGGTTGACGGATCAAGAAATTGAAGTTGTTGGGAGTGAGAGTAAGTAAGGAGGATGAAGAATGTCGATTAAATTGGATTAGTTTGATCAAGAAGTTGTCGAATGGGTTGAAGCTTAAATACGAGTTATTGGGTTTAATTGGGTGTTAATTTGATGATTAAAATTCGATTAAGTGTAGCAAACAAATTCTAAACGTTGAGATGATCGTTTTTGTTGCTTCAATTTATTGAACTTGGCCGTTTTGAATCGATTGAATAATGTGGGTTTTAAAGACGAAATGGGTGTTCATAAAAACGGATTAAACAAGTTATATAATGTGTTAAACTTAGATTAAAAGTGCTTGTGAGTTCGAGTCTAGCACTAGGATCATTTTACCGGCTTTTAATTTCGTTAAAAATGATAAAATCACGTTTTTTTGGACTTCGCCGGTCTCCGGCCAACTCATCGGAGCTCTGGCCGTTGGAATCACGGGAAAAGGGGTTACGGGCTGGTTAAAATATTTTATAGAAATTGCAAATTGGTCCTTTAGTTTTAGAATACTTATTAATTTGATATAAAAAGTTTTAATTCTAGTTTAAAACTTGACAATTTTAACTCAAAGTTAATTTATACTTTAATTCAAATAACCAACTTTACTACGTTAACTTTAAGCGTTTATATGATTGACGTTTATATATATTTACTTCGTTTCTAACGTCGAAAGGTTATATTTAGACATAGAAGTAATTAACTTTACTAATATTTATGAAATCTCTTTTTTTATTATATAAATAGAGATTAAACACGTACATTTCGATATTACTCGTAATAAATTCAACCACTTTATTAAGGATGATAATAAACATAGAATTTAGACATATTTATTTATATTAATAATAACAAAATGTTGTATTTTTAGAAATTAACTACGATTACAAAGAAAGATAGATTACTTCAAATTCGAGTAGGGCAATCGGGTTTGGGTTTGGGGCAGATGTCACATTAACCAAACTACCTAGAGTAGCTCGAGGTTTTGATGCCATTTGGGTTGTAGTGGATAGATTAACCAAAAGTGCTCACTTTCTCCCTGTTCGTGAGTCGTATCTGTCAGAAAAATATGGTCGATGTATACATAAATGAAATTGTAGTACAACATTGTATATCGGTATCAATTATATCCGATAAGGATATTCGGTTCACCTCTCACTTTTGGCAAGAATTCCAAGAGCAAATAGGCACAAAAATTGTTACTTATAATCGTACAACAATAGCTACCATTATAGTATTGGTATGCCTCAAACCGATGGTCAAAGCGAAAGAACAATACAAACATACATGCTTAGTTAGGACACACATCTATTATTGGTTGAATAATCGTACAACAATAGCTACCATTATAGTATTGGTATGCCTCCTTACGAGTTACTTTATGGTCGGAAATGTCGGACCCCGGTGTGTTAGGGTGAAGTTGGGCCTCGAGAACTTGCTTACCGAGATATAGTTACGGCCACCAATGAGAAAATAAATCTGGTACGAACCCACTTGAAAACAGTTCAAGATAGACAAAAATATTATACGGATAAAATACGAAGACCAATGGAATTCCAAGTCAGTGATTTTGTGATGTTAAAAGTGTCCCCGTAGGACATTATTCATTTCCGCAAACGGGGTAAGCTGAGTCCATGATTTATTGGACGGCGACAAAAAATAATATAAAATAAAAATAAAAATAAGAAACATGAACCAGGAACGAACCAATTATAATAGCAACAAGTTTAACTTAACCCATGTGAAAATAATCCCGGGCTAGTGTGGTTTCGTTCGAAGTTGTCTCCCTTGTTGTCCGCATGTGATTTATAGTTGACTTGACTCAGGTAAGTAGTAAAACTTAAGTCATGGTTTAAATATTAATAGTAAATCTTAATAGCTGCAAATTGACATTTTTGTTTAACTTATAATAAAACTAAGATTATTGGATTTTAATACTCTTAACTATGGGGTATTGGTTGCTGATACTCCCAACTAAAATCATCACTCTCAAGTCCCAACTATGGGATATTGATCGCTGACACTCCCGTCATTAGAAAGTACTAGCTTCGTTAGTGTTTGGGTCAAAAGTGTCACTTTGCAAACTTGAGGGGAAAATTTTATATTTGTTTAATATATATATATATATATATATATATATATTTCACCACTACCACCCACCACCCTTACTACCACCAACTCCGGCGGTTTTCCGGTCACCATCACCATCTTGGTAGATTTCCAGCGACTCCGGTCACCACCACCAACTTCGATCGGAGTCGCCGGAAATTCACCGGAGATGCTACTGGTGACCGGAAAGTCGCCAGAGTTGTTGGTGGTGAGGGTGGTGGAGTGATGATTTTAGTTGGGATTGTCAGTAGCCAATACCTCATAGATAGGAGTATTAAATCTAATAACCCATAAAACTATACATTATAATACTATATTATAGCTTTTCATTAGCAATATTAATATTTATAATTATATTTATATTTATAATTATATTTATATTTACATTTATATTTATATTTATATTTATAATTATACTTATATTTATATTTATGTTTATATTTATGTTTATATTTTTGTTTATATTTATCTTTATATTTATGTTTATATTTATGTTTATATTTATCTTTTATTTATGTTTATATTTATATTTATATTTATATTTATATTTATATTTATATTTATATTTATATTTATATTTATATTTATATTTATATTTATATTTATATTTATATTTATATTTATATTTATATTTATATTTATATTTATATTTATATTTATATTTATATTTATATTTATATTTATATTTATATTTATATTTATATTTATATTTATATTTATATTTATATTTATATTTATATTTATATTTATATTTATATTTATATTTATATTTATATTTATATTTATATTTATATTTATATTTATATTTATATTTATATTTATATTTATATTTATATTTATATTTATATTTATATTTATATTTATATTTATATTTATATTTATATTTATATTTATATTTATATTTATATTTATATTTATATTTATATTTATATTTATATTTATATTTATATTTATATTTATATTTATATTTATATTTATATTTATATTTATATTTATATTTATATTTATATTTATATTTATATTTATATTTATATTTATATTTATATTTATATTTATATTTATATTTATATTTATATTTATATTTATATTTATATTTATATTTATATTTATATTTATATTTATATTTATATTTATATTTATATTTATATTTATATTTATATTTATATTTATATTTATATTTATATTTATATTTATATTTATATTTATATTTATATTTATATTTATATTTATATTTATATTTATATTTATATTTATATTTATATTTATATTTATATTTATATTTATATTTATATTTATATTTATATTTATATTTATATTTATATTTATATTTATATTTATATTTATATTTATATTTATATTTATATTTATATTTATATTTATATTTATATTTATATTTATATTTATATTTATATTTATATTTATATTTATATTTATATTTATATTTATATTTATATTTATATTTATATTTATATTTATATTTATATTTATATTTATATTTATATTTATATTTATATTTATATTTATATTTATATTTATATTTATATTTATATTTATATTTATATTTATATTTATATTTATATTTATATTTATATTTATATTTATATTTATAATTATATTTATAATTATATTTATATTTATATTTATATTTATATTTATATTTATATTTATATTTATATTTATATTTATATTTATATTTATATTTATATTTATATTTATATTTATATTTATATTTATATTTATATTTATATTTATATTTATATTTATATTTATATTTATATTTATATTTATATTTATATTTATATTTAGATTTATATTTATATTTATATTTATATTTATATTTATATTTATATTTATATTTATATTTATATTTATATTTATATTTATATTTATATTTATATTTATATTTATATTCACCTTCTTAACTTCCTAATATTTACCACTTTGATCCTCTAACTTAACTTTAACATATCTACATGTTTAACCATCTACTTTGACTTATAACCATTTTACTTTACCGACTTACTACTTTGACCCGTACTCTTCTTTGAAATGTTTACGACTTCGACCCGCCGACTTTGATTATTATTTTGGCATCTAGGTTTGGATATATTTCCACCTTTTAAAATGTGACGGATTACGGTTTTACACCGTTTGTGTGACTTTAAACTTTTGCTTGGAACGCGTGTGAAGAAATCACACACATATGACCCATGTTAAAACTAGTTTATATATATATAGTAAGTTTGATGGTCGGTTTTTCCACACCACCAACCATCAACTGTCACGTGATTTGTTTTGGTTTGACCAGACTTTAGTATATGACGTGCGAGACATAATACTACACCCAGTGATATATATACCATTAAGATCCGGCCGTCACATCCCACTACTTATGACAAAAATCTAGTTGTGGAATATCAGTTATCAAATAATTCATTAGTACCGTAAAAACTTAGACATGTCTCCTTTAAAGTAATCTTATTAATCTTGAAATTACCTATTGCGTCCAAAAATTAGTTAAAAAAAGAAGGTAATTAATACCAGTTGCCATATATATATGTTTGACCTGGTTATATCATAGTAGACTTCTTAAAAGTGACATGTACATCGTTGCTTAAACGTCAAATGTTATATACAATAAAATCTTACCAACTTGACATTTTACCTTTTAGTTGTGTTTTTAAATTATTAAAACCTGGACCTTTAATTATATAAATGTAAACTGTTTAGTGCTAACACTCAAAGTTAAAGATGCATCTCATAATCATAATAATTTTCTTTAATATTGTATCATTCTCACATCAACAACCGTATCGAGCTCCCCCTTTCAACACCACGGTTATACCCGTGATGAAGGATGCCAAAACATCTCTTCACAAAGTTAGTTGGTCGTTTACACAACCAACACGCGATACAGACCTCTCGTACCTTATTGATCTCGACGCTCCTTACATATGGAGGGACTGCATTGTGGGTAACCACGCCTCTGATCCATTTTGTTTCATAGACGAAGGATGCAAATCCCCGTTACGTTGTGATGATTCTTTCTGCAAAGAAGCACAATCCTACGTTAATCCCATTTGCCCTTCTCGCAACATCGCCGCGAAATATGGCTGCAAAATATGTACGGTCACGCCCTTTAACCCCTTGTCAAAATCATGCAAATTATCGCAATTAACCAATGATTTGAAGCACATGTATGTAACTGATGGTCGAAACCCGTTTTATGATCTTCCTCTTAATTATTACGGGGAACAATTCGTACTATCATGTGCACCTTCCTCTTTGTTGAGATCCCTTCCTAAATATGTCAATGGTGTCGTAGCCTTGTCATGGTCACGTCTGGCTTTTCCTCGTCAAATAACTTTTCCCAGTGTGGCTGATAAATTTGGACTTTGTCTCCCCAGTTCCTCATCTATGTCGGCTCCTGGGGCCATATTTTTAGGGGACGGGCCGTTTTATTTTAGTCCTTTTCCGAATCTTGATCTCAGGACGATTCTTTCATACACTCCGATGGTACGGAAGAGTTCTAAATCGCTTGGGTATTATGTCAAATTAAATGGAATATTAATTAAAGGAACACAGATTACCTTGAAGGCTAAATCTATGAGGCTTAGTAGTGTTGTGCCTTACACCACACTTAGAAGTGATATTTATAAAGCTCTAGTTACGGCTTTTACTAAAGCTACCAAAAATATCCCTCGAGTAAATGCGGTTAAACCATTTAGTCTATGTCTAAAGGCTAGTGAGATGGGATCTATTAGAAAAGGGTTTCGTGTTCCCAGCATTGATCTTGAAACAGAAAGTGGGAAGGTGTGGACGATCTCTGGAGATAATTCAATGATACGAACTGGGAATGGCGCGGCTTGTCTTGCATTTATCGATGGCGGTTTGGGAGTGAAAGATGCAATTGTAATGGGGACATTTCAAATGGAAAATAATTTCTTGTTTTTTGATCTGGAGAATCAGAAGTTGGGGTTCAGCTCTTCCTTATTAGCTCGAGGAACCACTTGTAGTAGCTTTAACTTCACCTTCACGCAATAAGGAAACGGACATGAATTCATCCTATGATTTGATGTACTTTACTCATAGGTTGTTTTTATTTTAGAAGTGGTTGTGATGTGATACTTAACTGTTTGTTCTCATTTAACATGTGAATTTGTGATGTGATACTTAACTCTTTGTTCTCATTTAAAATGATGACTTTCATTCAATATAAGGAAATGATATAACATGAGGAGAACTCAAGTCTCTAGGTTTATCCTAAATGAGAAACTTAGATTTAAGTTTCATACAGTTAATGAAAAACCTTATGGCCGCAACTATAAAGTTCATGAACAGGGCATGTGTTGCTATAGTTAACTCAAAAGCTCATCTAAAGCTATGTAGTTTGCTTTAGATAACTCAAAAGCCCATCTAATGGCAAGAAATGTCGGGAAGAAGCCATTTAAGAAACAATCCTTTCAGGGTATGTGAAAATGGTAATTGATCCGAAAGTTGGTTGACATTATCCAATACCACTTAAATGTGGGGGTTACTTGCATTTAATATAAGAATGTGGAATGTTTAGAAATTTGAAACTTATAATCTAAATTAATATTGCAAACATGTGAATGCCAATTGATTAATTTAATGAACTAGTGACCAAAGGCATAGTGAAGATCTATTCACTTAAATTGCATATTGGTGGTCACTTAAATGGCATATTGGCATAGTGAAGATGTGTTCACTTAAATTACATATTGGTGTTCACTTAAATTGCATATTGTATATCCAAACCAAAGATTAAAACTAATGGCCTAAAGTTATAGTCTTTAAAAGTGACAATATGCAAGGTTAACTTAAGAGTTAAATTACAAACGGACAACCAATCTCGATTGTAAACTATTGTGACTTGACGAAGTCAAATAAAATAGCTTGGATCCAAGAACCTGAGGGTTAATGCGAGATTGAGTTGTGGAATAGGACTAAAGCCCGTGAAAAGCTAAGTTCGGTTGATTGGAGATCCCAATATCTGAGTTTAATAGGACAACCTACTTGTATGAACTGGTAAGGTCACTGTGGGGGGGGGGGGGTTAACTAAGAAAGAAGAGTTAACTGATAAAACCTTCACGCCTTTTAAGGGGAGTCTATTACAAGGACTTAGTAAGCTTCCTAGTCCATTCCTAAAGGTGAAAAGTACGAGCTAAGCCTTTGGCTTTTAATGATTTGACTAATGTATTCACATTTGATGAATCACCTATGTTAGAGAGAAGTAGAGTCGCATCGAATGAAATTGGAGGGCACAATTCCTAGAGCTCTTGCAGAACCAGGAAAGTGTTACATGACCATTATTGGACACGACAGTGAGGGGATGACCCGACTAAGAAGAGTCTTGTGTGAAGCGTATTGTCGCCTACACAAACGGCAGACGAGTTTAAAGACATCGCGTTCTACTCAGAGCCAGTAGACTAAGTGTGTTTCATGAGCAAAGGTTCAAAGGGTAACACCTACCTATCGTATGAAAGATTCAGCTGTCGAGGTTTCATTGGATATTTGTGTGTTATGATAAATCTCCATTCATGTGGGGGATTGTTGGAAAGTTAGATAATTCTGAATGAAAATTAATCTATTATAATCATTTTATGTGGTTAATTGAAGAGAGACTCTTTAGTAGAGTCTTTGATAACACTTGATTAGTTTTAATTAGATGGTTTAATATCTAATTAAAAGTGGCTTATTAAGTGTAACATACCACTCATCCTCAACTCATGTTATAATTTTAGGCTATGTGCCTCATTTTGTCAAGAGAGAAGAAAAACCACTCCATAGAGTTAGTTCTATTTGATCCATCATGAAGTTCTTATTATCATTTACATATACATATCATAAAAAACATCGTATACATTGCAACCTCGGGTGTGAGGTCATCTCCGGCAATACGTACACATACTATTGCGGTTGTTATACCCTGGGAAACAGACGCGTTCCTCTTAGAGGAGGCGCGAAATTTGTTTTAAGGGAAGCGTGTTGAACACGTGCCTCAACCATAACCATTAACGTTGTTTGATCAGTTTTGCAGTTAACAGAGTTGGAGTCAAGAACATGAATATTTAGTTCAAGGAAGATATAGATGAAGGTGGTGAGACTAGACGTGTGGACAACTCAAAAGTTTATGGATGTTTTTATTGATCACAACGGTTTGTATTTTGTAATTTCTTCTTTACATGTATTTCTCATTTGGTTTTGTACAAGGTAATGTACTAGTGAATTTCCCATGTATAACGAGAGTATCGTTATAGTATTTAGTTGATTATTTATTTAAAAGTGAACCTATTTCCAGCATCAATTTCTCATCAACAACCATTACCAACTCCCCCTTTCAACACCAAGGTTATACCCGTGATGAAAGATGCCAACACATCTCTTCACAAAGTTCTCAAGTCGTTCAAGTTAAAGTCACAAACGTGGGATTACAATCCCCCGTCCTATCGGATTGACCTCGATGCTCCTTTCACTCGGAGAGATTGCGTTGTGGGTGGTAAACAAGCCTCTGCGGATCCATTTTGTTTCTTACAGGAAGGATGCTTGTCGTCGTTACCTTGTGATGATTCTTTCTACAAAGAAGCACAATCCTATGTTAATCCCATATGTCCTTCTCGCAACATCACTACGAAACATCGGTGCAAATTGTTGGATATTTTTTGTAAATGAGAGGTCAACTCTCAAGTAGTCGGTTGTAACCCGAATGCAGCTCCGAACACTCGAGGCTGGCATTACCGTAACCCGACCCGGTTTTGACATATATCTAGAAGAGATTGTTGGAATTACCAACCTTTAAGTTTCTAGGTTTTACGACAATTCAATTGTCATGAATTGCAAGACTCTTGCATTGCTTATCATAAAGATAACAACCAAAACATGGCAACACAAGTTGAGTTTTGGATCAACGCCAAAAACCAAAGAAACATAGAGACTTCACAACACACCAAAACGCAAGAACAAGACACATAATATCGATCATCTCATTGAATCATCTTCTTCGGTTTCTTTTCAGGCAAGTGATCAAGTCCGGCAGTACGCTGCTTTCGT
The DNA here is from genome assembly GCA_030867185.1 of Tagetes erecta. Classification (NCBI taxonomy): domain Eukaryota; kingdom Viridiplantae; phylum Streptophyta; class Magnoliopsida; order Asterales; family Asteraceae; genus Tagetes; species Tagetes erecta. The sequence continues at coordinate 64,627,853 of CM061488.1, forward strand.
CCGGTGTACCCTGGGATCAGACGACGAATCTGTTTAAGGGAATTGTGTCAAACACAAGCCCGGATCTTTCTTTCTAATATCTGTTTTGCAGGATCGTCAATCTCATTGTTGTTACCGTCATGTACGTTGCTATCTCATTGAAGTTTTACTAACCAGTACGATTTGTATCATTTGTAAATTGTTCTTTACATGTATTTCTGATTTGGTTTTGTACACGGTAATGTACTAGTGTATTTCCCATGTATAATGAGAGAATCATTATAATATTTAGTTAATTATTTTAATAAAATTGAACTTATTTCCAACAAACTTAAACAAATGCTTTATAAAAATTGTTTGACACAATTTAAAACTTTTATCAAGGATTTGGTTCACAAAAGATTAAAACAGAAAAACTATTTGAGATTTTAGTTAAAATCCATTAAATATATTTTATTGGGAAATAATGTGTATTAGTACAAATTTGTGTTTGGATTATATATAGATTGGAGTACAATCTAAAATCCTAACTTTGGTGGTACAATTCAAATGATTTGATTCAATTAGCTTGAGTTTAAAATGACTGCTAATTGTGTATTTTCTAACAAGAGTGTTAGAATGGGTTTAATGAATAAACCGTACGACAAAAACGTTTCGGTAAACGTTTAGTTTTTCTAACAAGAGTGTTAGAATTGATTTGGTTAATAAACCATACGACAAAACGTCTTGATAAACGTTTAGTTTTCTAACAAGAGTGTTAGAGTTGATTTGGTTCATAAACCATACGACAAAAACGTCTTGGTAAACGTTTAGTCTTCTAACAAGAGTGTTGGAATCAGTTTAGTGTATAAACCACGTGACAATGACGTTTTTGTAAAACGTCTAATTTTCTAACGTGTGCGTTAGAACCCGATTGATTATCTAGCATGGACGCTGGATATTTTTTTAATGGTTAAGAACGTTTGTGTAAACGTCTTTTCATACCTTACAAATGTTTTAGTGATTATTAATTATATAAAACAATGTGCGTTTTATAAAGAATGTTGTGGGTAAAAGTTTAACCATCTAACATGTATGTTAGAGATGGTTCACATTTCTATAACCATTTAGAAATATGACTCTTAATAATTATGAATGACATGAATAATATTTTGAGTTATTAACATGAAGAGATGGTTCATGTTTCTATAACCATTTAGATATAATGACTTTTAATGGTTATGAATATCATGAATAATGATTTAAGGAATTAACATTTAAGAGATTGTTCATGTCTATAACCATTTAGATATAATGGGTTTTAATGGTCATGATGCCATGAATAATGTTTTGAGCAACTGATATGTGAGAGGGGTGGATTTTATTATATAAATCGGAAGGTTCAACAGTTGTGTTTTAATCGTTTATCTTCTAACATGTGTATTAGAAACGGTTTGTTGTCATTATCAACATATATAACACGATTATGTAATCTTTATTATTTAATAAATGTGTTAGACTGCATTTATTGGTATTCACCATACGTTTTATGCAAACGTGTAGCTTCTAACGTGCTGTTAGATCTTGTTTGATTATCTAACAAGAGTGCTACATATGATTGAACTAATATGGTTATAAATGTTTTATGTAAACATTTGGTTCAATATTGTGAGATAATTATGTTTATAAAATAATTACATATTTGGAAGATGTTTGTGTAAACATTGCATTTCTAACATGAGGGTTAGAAATAATGTCATAATCTCAAGTTGTTACTACGTTTTGTGTAAACGTATAACTTCAAATCAATATGTTAAACCATTGGCTTGTCGAAAGTTGAAAAAATATATATATAAGGTTGGAGTTTGACACCTTGATTTTTGGAATCAAATGATAAATAAAAGTTTTCTAGGCTTTATAATTATATATTTTGCAAACCTTAGAAAGAAAATGTTTTGTTATATTATAAAAACAGTTTTGTATAAACCTTTAACACAATTTGTGTTTTGAAATAAGCAATCTTAAAAAACTTGGTTGTTGTTATATATTTTGTATTGTTCGAATACTGTTACTTGAGATTAGTAAAGATTTTCACAACATATTGTTGTCTGGATAGTTGAGTAACTTCTCAAAAGTATAATTTCTAAAATGAAACGAGGATATGATGGCATGAGATTTTACTAAGGGAGTATCTCAAGAAAATACAAATAAAGATGCCATTGGAGTTATTCCAAGAATGTGTTAAATGACACGGATCATTGTTTGTCATCGATAGTCATTCCAACAGCTCTCGCGCTATTGGAATCATAGTCGATGGGATGTATCAACTAACTATAATGGTGTATATGTCACTAAAGGTGATCGTCAATAAGATGATAAAAGTGTTGAAGATTGCAACACAATATGATTTTATTAATTTGTTAGAAATCATTTATATATCCGATTAAATTATGATGAATAATTTCCTATTTGGATTAAGTAGTTTCGATGTTGTATAATTGATGTGTTCAATATCTTAGGATAACATATGCAGTTAATACAATGAAGTAAATCGAAACACGTATGACATGCATAATAAATTGATGTCTATTTAAACCGATAGTGCAAGAAGCACAACTTCAACTTGTGAGTCGTTATCATGATAACGATGTAGTCATAAGTGAGACATCAAATATGAAGACATATATATTATTGTGAAAATTTGATGTCTTCATAAATTGTAACACATGATAGAAATATATGTTGTCATAAATCGAAACGGACTCATGCATTATATGTAATTTATCATGGGAAATGAAGTACATGTAGATGCGTCTACCATCTTCAATGTTGATTTAAATATATATATAGAACACGTGATCTTCATGAGGGATAATATACTAAGTATATATATATTTTTTCAAATCAACAATGAACATCACGTATGAGAATTTGTGAATTTCATGTTATGGTTATGAGTCTAGTATGATTGTATCTCAACATAACAGCGAACCATTCGTCGATGATAAGTTATTCTCCAAAATGACTCTAAATAAGACTTTTGTTAAAATCTTTATGAGTCAGTGGTGAAGCGCTAGACATCAAGCGCATAGATGTCATATTCCTAAATGAATGATGAAGTTTTGTATATATAGTTTGAGTAAAATACATATGATATATTCTCAAATACTGCAGATTTGAGTTGATTATTTGTATAAACCGTGAAATGAAATTCTTGTTGGAATGTATATGATGTTGGTTCTTAGGGCTGTGAAAAATCAAAATGATGCATCTTCTGTTCATATGCTAGAGTATTGTAGTCTAAAGCATGCTAGACTAATACGAATTAATTATGGTGCTCTATGAAGACTGACTAATTAATATGAAACATTCACACACATATCACAAGAATTAGGTGTATAAACAAATCAAATGATGACTTTTAGTCAATATAAGGAAGTGATATAACTTGAGTAGAACTCAAGTCTCTAGATTATTGATAAAATAATAATCCTAAACAGCTAACTAAATATAAATTTAGCAAATTTATATGTTATATGACTTATGTGTTTAATTTCTTGACCTTTCGTGAAATCGCGTATTTTATCGGTTTTAACGTTTAACAAGTTCAACAAGTTTTATGGCACAATTTTTAAATCAAGTTTTTTTTAATAAAATACATAAAGGGCTTTTCTTATATTTTAGCAAACTTCAACTAATAGATGGTCCATGGATCATCTAGGTGATCCATGGGTGACCCAAACCAACCATTTTAATTAATTTAATTATATTAAACAATTTCACCAAAAATATATATATATATTCCCCTCTTCCCCTCTAACCCTAGATGATGGCAACCATCTCTACACACACAACTTGTGATTTTTGACATTTTTTGTGAAATTGATGATCAATCTTGGTGTTATTTGAAGTTCTAAAACATATTACAAGTAAGTAATTTGATTATTTCATTATAGATTTTTGTTTTTCTTCATGTTACATAAACCCTAGTTCATCAAAATTCTTCAATTGGTATTTTGTATGTAAAATTGGGTATTGATTGTTGATTTATATGAAGTTTTGATGAAATTGTTATCATTAGAAACTAGGAGATGTTATAAAAGTTTAGGCTTTTGTTTTTGGAGAAACTAGAGTCATATGGGTTTACTAGAACATGAAATTTTTATGCTTGCATCGTTTTTGTGTTCTACCTATGCTAAGAAACCATTTAGATTTCGTTTTTGACAAAACCGTAGATAACCAAATGTTGACAGATTCATAACCTGGTTTTCCTTGGACTATAACTTGTTGAAAACCGAACCAAAATGGGTCATTCTTGTCACACCCCCAAAATCCACTAACGGAGTTTTACCGTTAAGTGTGTGACAAACCAGGATCTCAGTCATTAGTTACACCAAACGACACTATATGAATTTAAAATATACGTATCTTATTAAATGAGAAAATTTAATACAGAGTTAACGTTTAATAATTTACGGAAGCGTAATCGAAATGTAATGTCAATAATATTAAATGGAACTAAATGCGCAAACATGCGCCCAACATAAGAAACATAGTTTAAATATTTGTTAAAACCAAACATAGTTTTTAAATGCAAGAAAGTGTTTAAATGCAAAGTTGTGACTCCATGCCATATCCTAAGTGCGTTGAACCTTAGTGACCTGTAAAAGTGAAAGACTAACAAGTGTCAACACGACGGTTGGTGAGTTCACATAGTAAGTATGAAATCAAGTATGTTCAGTTGCAAGCAGAAATATAAATTAAGTATGTCATTGTAGGTAGCTAGTCTACAGCACATGTCCTTAGAGGCGTATGTATCTGACCGAATCTGACGTATGTACACAATAAGTGCATTTTGCCTGTTCGTACATCCCAGCAGGATGCACTGTAAGTATGTTAGGTCATTCAACACCCGTTCGACGGGTCCTTCTGTCGTGCTAGCGTGACTAGCCCGGGTGGGGTTTGTCAAACCCAGTAGTACTACTCAAAATTTCTCCGCTATTTCACAAATACTAACGGTCAACTAGGTATCCATGAGGTCTTTCATGAACAAAATAAAAGTTGCTCTAATCCAGACATGCGACATAAAAAATTGTAAATCTGTAAAAGTAATCGTCCGTGTTCAGCCCATAAAAGGGTAGAATAGTAAAAGAGCGGTTTAGTGAACTCACCTTAGGTTGCACAGCAAATCAGTTTGAGAGTACATAATGTAATATAGCAACCTAAATAATAGTAGGTCTATTAATGTGTGCTCATGTAGGGTCATAGAACCCTATGCATCCAAATAGTCATACGGTTTGTGCGAGATTAGAAAAGTTTGACTCTTTGACCAAGTTTGACCAAAGTTGACTTTTGTTGACCCGAGTTGACCCACGACCCGTTGGTGATTTATTAAGTGCAAGTATGTTTCTTTTGAAGTATCTGTTCATATTAAGTTCACAATTCACATCACAAGGCACGTATTCAAAGAATTCAATTTCTATTTTCATTAAAGTTTCCTTTATAGGAAAGTGGAATTTTTAGAACATGTTTTCACAATTCAACATCCAAAAGATTTCCAAACCTCATTATGCACATCAACTACTACACACTAGTCATACCGTGATACACAACCCAATAGCACACGTCAAAATTTACAGTTTCCAATATAAGACAAAGTAGCATGTGTAATCATCTCAAGGCACATATCATTGTCCACATGTCTTTATGTTTCAAATAACATAGCAACACTTTCATCATAGCATCCTAGTCAACTAGAACACACATTCTAGATTCTCAACAATCAATTTCATACCAACGGGTTATTAACCAAACAACACTTTTACATACCGTTTCCATGTCAAGAGCTAGTTTACCATTTACAAAGTTGCCTACAATCTTCCCTATGCAATTCATTTATGTTTGTGTGTCCAAAACCACTAATCATGCACCCTAGTGAATGTCATGACAAAAAGTTTCTACAATTAGAAAGTCATTCCAAATCAAGTCGGATTTCCACGTTCAAATAACCAAAATTCGTTTAATTCATCATACGCACATGCTAGTATCATCACAACAACTATTAGATGTCCACAACATGCATTTTTCACATGAACCAAATGAAAAAGTTACTATTTTTAGTAATATGGCAAAACGAGCATGTAATTTCAAAACCAAATAATCATCCTTCATTCAAATCATCATCTAAACATATATTTCATTATGATCATGCATTTTAGTTCATGTTCAAAAGACTTCCTATTAACTTTAATTTCTCAAAAATAATAATATGGATTCAATTCACTATTTGATCATCAAAACATCAAATAAACCTATAATCAATACCCAATTTCACAACAAAATCACCAATTGACAAATTTGGATGAACTAGGGTTTCATGTCTTATAATTTTCGAAACATATATGAAGTTTTTAGGAATGAAACTTACTTGTAATGTGTTTATAACTTAAATTAGCAAGCAACAACACCACCAAAGATCCAACACAAGCGAACATCATCACTTGAAGAACAAAGAAGCCGAAATATTCAACTGGACATAACTTTTTCATCGCTACGAGTTATAAGACATATTTACTATCATTGGAACCGTCTCGTCGAGACGAAGATTTTATATATATAATAGGCCTCGTGACGACGTCGGAGCTGGCCGGAATCTGGCCGGAAAGGTGACGGCTGTTAGGAGGGATTTTTAGGGTTGGGTTTTAATTTATGTTAAATGATTAAGTTAGGTTTAGGTTAAGTTGAGCCTTGGGCCATTCATGGATCACATGGATGATCCATGGGCTACGTTTTGTTACGGTTTGTAAACACAATGAAGCTCTTTCTTAAACGTACCTTTCCCGTCTCCTAAAATCTACTGAATTTCATAAAAGGTTAAAACCAGTAAACTACGTAATTACTCGAAAGTTTAACAATTAAGCACACATGTTACTTAGGATATATATTTATTGTATTTGTATCAATTAAATTCACCAACGCCCGGGTATTAACTCGTGTGATCGTTTCGTGTGTACGTTTGTGTAACAGTTTGTACATTTAATTCACCAAATTAAATGAAAATTATAATTGTGTTAACGTGATTAACATAGCTTGACTAACGAGGTTAACCTGAATTTGTCGGGTGTCATAATTCTTGAGCCTAGATTGTATTTTAAAGAGTCTAGTTTCCAGAAAACTAAACCAATGAATTTTTATAGAAGAATAAGTTTGACTTTTTGATTTTATAAAAACAGATGTCAAATCTGAAAATCTGAACAGAAAATGAGTCAACTTCAAAAGGTCATAACTTTATAATTACAACGTATTCTTGGATGATTCTTACACCAAATTAAATCTTATTGTCTTAGCTTTCTATATTGGTAAAATTTGTATTTTTATTCCCCTGAATGGTCGTTCAAATTTTATACAACTTTATAGTGTGCAATCAGGTGTCTTTTCTGACCTTGATGTAAAGAGGTATTTTTAATAAATAGTTGATTTAGGTTTCAAGTAAAGTATATAAAATAAGAAATGAACTTAAGACAGTATTTAATCTATAGTTGAAATTTGGGACTTGTACATGTTAGTTTATGTTGGTTTCTGTACAAAATAAAAAGGGTCAACAAAGCTGAAAAATCTGAATAATGGACTTGCAATGTGTTTCACTTGTGTTTTGTGTGTAACTTGTCAATTAGACATATGATGACTTTTTGATGATGCTTTCATGCTATTAGGTTCATAAGTAAGTAATATGAATGTTTCAAATATGCATAGTCATAGGTGGACAACTTGATGATTTTGAATGTGATCCGTTAATCTTGTTAAAATTAGTAGCATTATTGAAACGAGTGTTGAGAACTTTCATAAGGAGCATGATAGACACTATATTTGAGTTATGTGATGTTTATATGGTTACTTATGGTAAAATTGGATTTGCTTAAAATGTATTCTCGGATGTGACTTCCTAGAAATAGTAACTTTACTAAAAACAAAGTTTGATTCTTTAACATATGTACTATGTGCTAGAATTCGATTGCTCTCATTGTCTAAATGAACATAAACAAACATGAATACAATTAAAAACTCACCCACGGGTTGTTGGGTCAACAAAAGTCAACTTTGGTAAAAGTTGGTCAAAAGTCAAACTTTTCAAATCGCAAGTAAACAATTGAACTATTTGGATGCATAGGGTTTTACATACCTGCACAAACACACACTTATAGACTTATCATGTAGTAGGAATGTTGTGTTTGCTTTTACCTTGCTGATGCTTGTAGATGTGCACCCGAAGATGAGTTCACTGAACCGTAACAATTACTGTTCTATCCTGTTATGGGATGAAAACTTGAACAACGACTCTTACGGATTTACAAATTTTGTATGTCGCATGTCTGGATTAGAGCAACTTTTATTTTGTTCATGAAAGACCTCATGGATACCTAGTTGACCGTTAGTATTTGTGAAATAGCGGGGAAATTTTGAGTAGTACTACTGGGTTTGACAAACCCCACCTGGGCTAGTCGCGCTAGCACGACAGAAGGACCTGTCGAACGGGTGTTGAATGACCTAACATACATACATGTGCATCCAGATGGGATGTACGAACAGGCAAAATGCACTTAATGTGTACATACGTCAGCTTCGGTCAGATACATACGACTCTAAGGACATGTACTGTAGACTAACTACCTATACTGACATACTTAATTTATATTTCTGCTTGCAACTGAACTTACTAGATTTTATACTTACTATGTGAACTCACCAACCGTCGTGTTGACACTTGTTAGCCTTTCACTTTTACAGGTCATTGGGGTACCACGCACTTAGTACATGACATGGAGTCACGGCTTTTCATTTAAACACTTTCTTGCATTAAAAATCATGTTTTGAGTTTAATGACTATTTAGACTGTGTATCTTGTGTTGGGCGCGTGTTCTACGCATTTAGTTTACATTTAATATTTTGACATTACATTTCGATTACGCTTCTGCAAACTTTTAAACGTTAACTCTGTATTAAATTTTCTCATTTAATGAGACATGTATGTTTTAAATTCATATAGTGCCGTTTGGTGTAACTAATGACTGAGATCCTGGTTTGTCACACACTTAACGGTAAAACTCCGTTAGTGAATTTTGGGGGTGTGACAAGGTTCATCCTAGATGAGAAACTTAGATTAAGTTTCAAACGGTTAATGGAAAACTTATGGCCCGACTATAAAGTTCATGACTAGGACATGTGTTGCTATAGTAACTCAAAAGCTCATCTAAACCTTGGTAGTTTGCTTGACTTAACTCAAAAGCTTATCTAAGCTTTGTAGTTGGCAATTAAGCATTCATGAACTCCGTGATGCAAAGATAGGATCTTGATCAAATCATGATCGCCAGCTTGGTGTCATAACTAAAGTCACAAAACTTGATTAAATGGCAAGAAATGTGGGGGAGAAGCCATTTAAGAAACAATCCTTTCAGGGTATGTGAAAATGGTAATTGATCCGAAAGTTGGTTGATGTTATCCAATACCACTTAAATGTGGAGGTTACTTGCATTTGATATAAGAATGTGGAATTTTTAGCAATATGGATTTTATAATCCAAGTAAATATTGCAAACATGTGAATGCTAATTGATAAGTTTAATGATCTAGTGACCAAAGGCATAGTGAAGATGTGATCACTTAAATTGTGTATTGGTGGTCACTGAAATTGCATATTGGTTTAGTGAAGATGTGTTCACTTAAACTGCATATTGGTGTTCACTTAAATTGTATATTGTAAACCAAAGACTACAACTAATGGCCTAAGGTTATAGTCTTTAAAGTGACAATCTGCAAGGTTAACTTAAGAGTTAAACTACACACGGACAACCAATCTCGACTGTAAACTATTGTGACTTAACGAAGTCAAATAAAATAGCTTGGATCAAAGAACCTGAGGGTTAATGCGAGATTGAGTTGTGGAATGAGACTAAAGCCCGTGAAAAGCTAAGTTTATTTGAAGGAAACCTAACACGGTTGACTGGAGATCCCAAGATCCGAGTTCAATAGGAAAACCTACTCATATGAACTGGTAAGGTCACTGTGGCGGGTTAACTAAGAAAGAAGAGTTAAGTGATAAAACGTCCACGTCTTTTAAAATGGAGTCTACTACAAGGATCTAGTAATCTTCCTAGTCCATTCCTAAAAGTGACAGGTACGAGGCTAAGCCTATGGCTTTTAATGATTCGACTAATGTACTCACATGTGATGAATCACCTATGTTAGAGAGAAGTAGGGTCGCTTCGAATGGAATTGGAGGGCACAATTCCTAGAGCTCTCGCAGAACCAGGAAAATGTTCATGACCATAACGAACATAACTATGAGGACTTGACTTTGTCAGGGAGAGTCTTGTGTGAAGCGTATTTTCGCCTACATAAACGCAAACGAGTTCAAAGACATCACGTTCTACTCAGAGCCAGTAGACTGAGTGCGTTTCATGAGCGAAGGTTCAAAGAGTAACACCTACCTATCGTATGCAAGATTCAACTGCTGAAATTTAATCGGAATGATGTTTGTATTTGAGATCGACCTCTATTTATGTCGGGGATTGTTGGATATTCTGTGTAAATGAGAGGTCAACTCTTAAGTAGTCGGTTGTAACCCGAATGCAGCTCCAAACACTCGAGGCTGGCATTACCGTAACCCGACCCGGTTTTGACATATATCTAGAAGAGATTGTTGGAATTACCAACCTTTAAGTTGCTAGGTTTTATGACAATTTAATTGTCATGAATTGCAAGACTCTTCCATTGCTTATCATAAAGATAACAACCAAAACATGGCAACACAAGTTGAGTTTTGGATCAACGCCAAAAACCAAAGAAACATGGAGACTTCACAACACACCAAAAACGCAAGAACAAGACACATAATATCGATCATCTCATTTGCATCATCTTCTTCGGTTTCTTTTCAGGCAAGTGATCAAGTCCGGCAGTATGCTACTTTTGTCCGGTGTACCCTGGGAACAGACGACGAATCTGTTTTAGGGAATTGTGTCAAACACAAGCCCGGATCTTTCTTTCTAATATCTGTTTTGCAGGATCGTCAATTTCATTGTTGTTACCGTCATGTACGTTGCTATCTCATTGAAGTTTTACTAACCAGTACGGTTTGTATCATTTGTAAATTGTTCTTTACATGTATTTCTGATTTGGTTTTGTACACGGTAATGTACTAGTGTATTTCGCATGTATAACGAGAGAATCGTTATAATATTTAGTTAATTATTTTAATAAAAGTGAACTTATTTCCAACACAAATTATGCGCAGTTACTCCCTTCAACCCCGTATCAAAATCAAGCAAATTATCCCAACTAACCACTGATTTGAAGCACATGTATGTAACTGATGGTCGAAACCCCTTTTATGATGATCCTATTAATTATGGGGAACAGTTCGTACTATCATGCGCACCTTCCTCTTTGTTGAGATCCGTTCCTAAATATGTGAATGGTGTCGTAGCCTTGTCATGGTCACGTCTTGCTTTTCCTCGTCAAATAACTTTTCCCAGTGTGGCAGATAAATTTGGACTTTGTCTCCCTAGTTCCTCTTCTAAGACGGCTCCTGGTGCCTTATTTTTAGGGGATGGGCCGTTTTATTTTAGTCCTTTTCCGAATCTTGATCTCAGGACGATTCTTTCATACACTCCGATGGTACGAAAGAGTTCTAAATCGCTTGGGTATTATGTCAAATTAAATGGAATATCAATCAAAGGAACACATATTAACTTGAAGGCTAAATCTATGAGGCTTAGTAGTGTTGTGCCTTACACCACACTTAGAAGTGATATCTATAAAGCTCTAGTTACGGCTTTTACTAAAGCTACCAAAAACATTCCTCGACTAAATGCGGTTAAACCATTTAGTCTATGTCTAAAGGCTAGTGCGATGGGATCTATTCAAAAAGGGTTTCGTGTTCCCAGAATTGATCTTGAAACAGAAAGTGGGAAGGTGTGGATGATCTCTGGAGATAATTCGATGAAACGAACTGGGAATGGCGTAGCTTGTCTTGCATTTATCGACGGCGGTTTGGGAGTGAAAGATGCAATTGTAATGGGGACATTTCAAATGGAAAATAATTTCTTGTTTTTTGATCTGGAGAATCAAAAGTTGGGGTTCAGCTCTTCCTTATTAGCTCGAGGAACCACTTGTAGTAGCTTTAACTTCACCTTCACGCAATAAGGCAGCGAACAAGAATTCATCCTATAACTTGATGTACTTAACTCGTTGTTCTCATTTTAAAAGTGGTTGTGAATTTGTGATGTCATACTTAACTCTTTTTTCTCATTATAGAAGTGATTGTGATGTGTAATGCACCGGTTTCTAGCAAATAAATGAATAATGTGTTGAATTTATATGACCTAATTTACTACATATTACATACGATAATAATGCAAGTGTAGAAGTAGTACGATATTTCGTAAATTCCCAGACAACTCTATTACAAGAGTGGTATCATGCTATTTTGTTTAAAGCTATTAAAAGAAAATTCAATTAAATAGAAATTTTATCAACAAACAATAAACCAGTAGCCATTCACTAATGAACAATAAGTAGCACTATAAACACATAAATATGTAAAAAAACATTATATGTAAAACTTACATTAAAATATTTAATCATTTTTAGTCTTTTAATGGTTTTAGTTGTAATTTCCTATTTATCATGTTTTATTCATACTCTAGCGTTGTAGATATCATTAGTCTATAAATATAGTAAAGTTCAATTAGGGTTTTGTAAGCTTGTAGAAGATAGATTTAAGGGTTTTCATTTATACAATACTAGGTATAAATCTCATGTGATACACGGTTAAAAACAATATTTTAAAAAATATATATAATCATTACATTTATAAATTTATAATATTTAATATTTAAGGATTTTTAAATATTTTTGTTAAAATACCTTTAATCAAGAAGTTTTAGCTCCACCAACTTTCAAACTTCTTTTTATAGAACAAATGATTTTTCCCTCATAAAATAGAGCCAAAAAACCTTAATTTATTAGATAGATTTTTTATGCGAATCATATGAATCAAATGGGATTTTCTTAGTCTGTTTTGCGAGTGTCTTCCATGTTCTATCATATTTCTTACATTTTGATTCAAATCTTCAACAAATTCAAGTGATTCGAGTGTTTTTGGGACCAAGTAGGTTAGCATGTTTTAAAATATTATAATTATCTTTAGCCACACATTTTAAAAAGCACGAAAGTGTGCTTTTGAACAAACTCTCATAAAAGGTGCTTATGGACGTAGTATAAGATTATTCATATCTCTAATATAATATAGGAAAACTTAATCCTTATATAATATAGCAAAATAAAAAAATCATACGTGGCATCTTTTCATAGCTTTTAGCTTATGTGGCATTATTTGAGAAATTATCTCACAATAATAATTTTTTTTAAATATGTATATAAAATATATTATAATAAAACTAATTACATTTTTGGTCCCCTAATATTTTGGAGAATTCTGAAAAATTTAAGAGTATTTATATTTTTAGCCCTATACTACAAAGGGTGTACGTGAGTCGGTTTATATTTGATATGGTTTAAAAATGAAACTTATGGATAAAGTTAATAATAACATACAATTAAAGACCTCAGTGTTTTATAAATATACATAACATTTTTATATGATTTTTTTTAAAAAAATAACTACACCATAAAACTAAGCACTTTATTATCTTTAATTTGAGTATAATATTGCTATACTAAAAATCTAATTTTTAAAAATATATCATGTGTTTCGTTTTACCACGGTTTTGTCTCAAAACTGAATGAAACATTCATGAACATCCTTAAAAGCATCACTTGAATTGTGTTCCCGAGCATAGCGCGGGCACTAAACTAGTTTGCTTATGTAGCAGATTGATAGTTAATTTTGCTTATGTGGCATTGTTTGAGAATTTATCTCATAATAATAACTAGGTGTTTTTATTAGTTAATTTATATATATATTTGCACGCATAAATGACGGTTTTAGTCAGTTTTGAAACAAAACCGTGGTAAACCAGAATAAAAGATTTATTTTTTAAAACTATTAATTAGTATAACAGTATTATACTCAGATTAAAAAAAAGTAAGTGTTCTGTTTTATGGTGTAGTTTATTTTTTAATAACCTTTTGGCCGTAAAACAAAATAGATATATATATATATATATATACATACATATAAATTTCGTGATAAATGGTTTCTTTAAAAAGTGATTGGTCAATCTAACGTCGGCCAAATATTTACACAAACATTTTCCCGTTTCTCAAATACGACACAAAGACTTGCAACAAACACCATGACTTCTGTTTTCTTTTCCAATACCAAGTACTTATAACTTAAATTGTGTCGTTTATTTTCAATTCAATTCTCTTATCTATGGTAAAGATTAAAACTTTCAACCTTTTATTTAGCCTTTAAAACTACATTATAGAAAAACAATACCATCTCTTATAAACTTGTTTATCTCCATAGTCAGTACATCTGGTTTAACTAAAGCGGTTGGTCATATAAATTCAAACATCTTAAAAATCGAATCTAATAGGAACTAAGTGATCTATTCATTCGAACTATAAATTTGATTATCCGCATTATCAAGTTTTCTTGAAACTAATTTTTCTAAAGATCCCAATAAACTATATTATTACATGTACACCATCAACTAATGCTTATGAACTAGTCAATATCAGAAAACCTAGATAAATATATCTTACACACATAGAGCTGATTTTCACAAACTTAAGTGTTACTATCCTAGTACACGAATTTGACTATCTATATCGTTGAACAAAGTTATTCGTATGAACAATGTCTACCTGAGGGACGTTAGTCTCTTCTGAATCATCAATCTACTTATCATCTTAATATGATTTTCCAAAGTACTATTTCTATCAAGTATAATAACAAATCCTATACGTATCATCATTTTAACCTGAAATTGTTGTGTACTTCTGACTCGCACGTGATCGAATGAACTGTGGAGTCAATGCAAAAACTGAAGTAATTACGGGTGCACACGGAATTATGAAAGTTGGTGCATGGGAACCATAGTAAGTTTCGTATTGTGTTGCTAGGCCATATTTAATCATTTTATTTTTACTTAACTTGTTTACTCATTTTACTAAATGCATATAAGTCACTTAATTATGTGTAAGGTTACTTAATTCGTTTCAAACGTTCTATTAGTCACAACTATTCACAATGATCATTTAAATAGTTCTAAATCCATATACTTGAAATATTTCATTTGCAAGTTGGTATCCTATTCTATTCCTATATTGCGTAGCAAATAAAACTTATTCGAATCTACATACAAATAGTTCAACCGAACTCTTATAAGTGAAAAGAGTTAATTAAACAATTCTCAATGAGACAAAGCAAATTAAAAATAAATAACTTGTTAACCTCGTTATTTAAAATCGTGTCTCAATCAAAATGCTCACTTTTTTTTTTTTTTCATTGATCGAATTCTCAAGAGTTTCTTGCGAGATGAAACTCCCTACGAAAGTGGGCAGTGTTCATCCCGTGTTTCATGTTTCTAATCTGAAAAAGTACTTATCCGATAAAAATCTCGTGTATAAATCGATAATGAATCGATTCAATTTATTGAACGGCCATTGGGAATTATGGACCGTGAAGTTAAACAACTCGAGCATAATCAGATACCAATCGTTAATGATCGTTGAAACTCAAATATGAACATGAATTTAAGACCAAATGAAGGTTAAGTATCCGCACCTTTTTGCTTCACCTTCTTCTACTTCGGTTTGAGCAAATTTCGGGACGAAATTTCTATAAGGAGGGGAGACTGTAACATCTGCCCCAAACCCGAACCCGAATGCCCGACTCGAACCCGAAGCTTGTTATCTTTTAAATGGCAATCGTATTTATTTTCTTCAAAGTGTAACGATTATTATTATCATTATGAATGAACGCATTAATTCTACGTTATTGCCGTCTCAATTAAATTTTCGTTGCAAAACATCCACGGATATCAAATAAATAATTGTGAAACAATTACATCTCAAAATATATATATAAATAAATATATATATATAGTTCGTAAAAGAAAATTATTGAAAACGTTAAATAAAACGCTTCTAGGTCACGAAATAATCTCTTAATGACATAAACGAACTAAAACTATAAAAACGTCACGTATATAATGGTTACGTTTCAATTTGGTTAAGTTAGTTAGTTAAAATATTTATATACTTAACTTTGGGCTAAATCTGTCAATTTACAAACTATTATTTAAAACTTATAATAACTATTTAAAACAAACTGAAAGCCGAGGGACCGTTTCTGTAAATTGCGAATTCACCCAACCCCCACCCCTTCACACCCGTGTTTCCGGCGCCTGTTACTCCGGCCACTTTGGCCGGAAAAGGCCAACTTCCGGCGAAGGTTTTTAACATCTAAAAACACCATTTTAACGTCCAAAACTTGTTTCTAACCATTGGTGAACCAGTTTCGAACCCCTTGATACATTAAAAGCTCGGTTACAACAACCTTAAATCCCGAATTGAACAATCGTTCCATAACTGTCGACCTTAATGGCCCCTTTACTGTCAATTCGTTTCGTTTCCTTAACGCCCTACAATCCTCTACCCTCGACTAACCATCCCAACCATCAAAACATCATTGTTTCTCTGCAATAAACCAAAATGAATCAAATTATATATATTTTTCCGGCGAGTTCACCGTTATCCATCCTCGAGACATAATCTCAGGTAATTTCTAGGTTCGTTTTACTCCTTTTGATCTTCTTCATCGTTCTAAACCATCAATTTCATCTCTTATCAATTCCAGATTCACGAAGATCATCAAGAACAGCCGAACTTTTCCCTCTCTGAATCGGTACCAATTTGTTGATTTCCAAGTAAGTTTTATATATCAAAATGATCGTGAGTTCGTGTAGATTAAAAGCCCTCTGTTGATTTTGGGTTTGATTAACAAGATTAAGAACGAATTGGGTGATTTTGATTCTAGGGTTTATATGGAAATGGGTATTTTGTGTAGTAAGGATTAAAACAAATTGCTGCCCGTTTAAGAAACAAAAAGAGCGTCTGGTTCAGTGGTAAGGGTGCTGTTTGTGACGCGTTTGGTCGTGGGTTCGAGTCCCACTGTGACCACTTTTATTAATTTTTATCCTTTTAACCCCCTTACTTCTAAGTCACATATATATATTTCTCAAGATTGTATATAAATAATATATCAATTATAAAACTAGAAATTGACTATTATAAAAATATATATTTACATCTCGTACCTAAATCCCCAAATTGGATTTTAAAACCCTAAATTGGTTTTTGAAACCCTAAATCCCCAAATTGGACTTTAAAGCCCTAAATTGGATTTTGAAACCCTAAATCCCCAAATTGGACTTTAAAACCCTAAATTTCCAAATTATATTTTGAAACCCTAATTTTCAATTTATAATTTAAAACCCTAAAACCCCAAATCCAAAACCCTAGAATTTCTAAGTTCTTGATTCTAGTTACTATATTATTTGTCTCGTTTCTAAATTAGGTTTTCCCGGTTAATTAGGTGGTTCTAATATCTGGGCGATCCTCGATTCTATTTAGTTACTTTCTTGCGTTTGCTATTATCTATATTGTTCAGGTGAGTAAACTCACTCCCCTTTTTCCATTTTACTATTTTGGGGCTGAAATATGTCTTTTACTATATTGCGTTTTCTATTCGTTTTCTAAAAGAGATCATACAAATATGTTAATCTAGTTCGCGGCTTGATGCAATCTTATGTGTTAGTTAAAAGTAGTTTTATTGCTTTGTAATCCCACCGGTACAATGTTAGCGCTAATGGTTTGACAAACCCACCTGCTTGTACAACATCGATAGGTGATTTAAACCCGGCCTTTCTAATTCCATGTTTACTATGTCGAGATGCTATGTTGCTATACTATGTTGCTATGCTATGATGCTATACTATGCCATGTCCCTAAATTGCTAAATGATGACTTATATATCGAGACGGTAAACGACGGTTATTAAAAGTTATCATCATTTATTACATGAGTGGTTCTCATGACAAATGGCTAAACGAGATACTATGGTTTCTATTGTGGTTGGTGTGCTATTCTATTCTAGGGGTCCTGGTAGGGTGATATTACGAAATTACTATACATGTGGGATTGCGCAGCATATCTTGTTGATCTCAGATTTCAATACTATTACTATTCAATTTGGGTTTTACTCACTAGCTTGTGTAGCTAACTTTATTTTCACATATTTCAGGTGATGCTTATGATTATTTTGCTGCTTTTGCCAAGACATAGGATTGCCTTGGACCTAGTTTAATTAATAAAGACGATTGCATTTACTGTTTCGGTTTTATTACTTTTGTCGTATCCATTTAAGACTGATGTTCTAAACTTACTATATCATTATTAAACGTAATAAATAAATACCATGTGCTTTGTTTACTATGGATATCCAATTCCAATGACAGCCCGGTGTTTCCGCCGCCGGGCGGGGTGTCACAGTTGGTATCAGAGCCATGGTTATAGGGAACTAGGATAGGGTATTAGAAACACACCGACCTAGACTATAACCTAAGAGTCCTTAGTACAACTAGCTTGTGCTTAGAAAACTCTTCTAGAATTTATTTCTCTATTCCTTTTTATGAATTTCTCTATGCTGTTTCTTTATCTTATTTCTTATCCGATTTCGCGAAGGAGCTACAAGAGACTCGTCTGCAAGATTAGGATCTTTTCTCTTTGTGGAATCTCGTCATCGTCTTAAGTGAGTTTGAAACGTGGGAAACGTGTGCAATCTGGAAGGGGGAACGCCTGTATCACGGACATCCTGCCTAAGGCAAAGCATTTCGTATAAATCTCTTTAAGAGACCTGTATGCTTACCTGGGGATGTACGAGATGAGTGTGAACCTATAGGCTAAAGCACGCTTTCTCGAATACGTTGAAAACGAACTTAACACTTTGATAAGTCATTAGTGTTCAAAACCAAGACACACTCCTAAGCCGTTGAAATTTCATTTTCTTAATGATTCTATGATTTTCATTCCTATGATTTATAATTATTTCTATGAATTTTTATAGTGATTCAAATAATATTCCAATTTCATTTACTAATGTTTCTAAAGTTTCTAAGTGATTTTCTATGATATGTTCAAAGGATTCTATGATGTTTTAAGTACTATCACTATTTCATTTAATCGAAATTTCTAAAGTTTCTAAACTTTCTACGTGATTTTCTATGGTATGTTTCAAAAGATTCTATGATATTCTAAGTGGAACGAGTGGCTATTATTACATCGGATGTTTCTATCGGTCAAAGATGTTGCTACAAAACCGTGTTATTCTACGTTTCATCATTCCATTTGTTTTCTAAGCTACAATAATACTTATGCGATATACTCGCTAGCTTATCCACATAACACAATTACACCATTGTAAACCAAACACTTCAAATCAAAACTAAGACATATCTAATCGAATTATCCAAAACTTCAGATCATGCATATAATGCATATATCAATTACCAAATCTAAGTCGTACTTCTAATCCTAAATCAATTATCGACTCTCCAATCAAAGGTTCGTTATGATTCCTAAATTATAGTCAAGGCTAAATTCCACAACTACATAAAAGTTAACGGATTTTGCTATTCTTATAAGCTAATGCATTCGAATCGAACGTCTACCCTCAAAATATTTCAACTTGACTTCTATACTCAAATAGTTTCAAAACTACTCATCTAACTATAAGATTCTAATCTAATTTCTAATTCATCATTACAACTGTAAATCTACTATCAAATTATGAACTAACCATCAAAACAAATACTCGTTAATCAACTACACGATACTATCCATGAATTCGTTATCCAAATCTAACGAGAACTCCTTACACAACTATTCCCGAACTCATTCAACTAAATGTTTTCATCTATACATATGACCACCAACGAAATTCTACGCAACTAGTCTTCATGAACTAATCCAAACCCAATGTGTCCATTTATAAACTCGTTACCTTAACACAACGTGTAATCAAAGGACTTTGTAAAACTAACGGTAGTTGATTTTATTAAAATAATTTTCTTATTTTCCCAAACCAAAATATATATATCGTTTTTTTTAAAAAAGAAATTTTAATAACCTTTTGGCCGTAAAACAAAATAGATATATATATATATATATACATACATATAAATTTCGTGATAAATGGTTTCTTTAAAAAGTGATTGGTCAATCTAACGTCGGCCAAATATTTACACAAACATTTTCCCGTTTCTCAAATACGACACAAAGACTTGCAACAAACACCATGACTTCTGTTTTCTTTTCCAATACCAAGTACTTATAACTTAAATTGTGTCGTTTATTTTCAATTCAATTCTCTTATCTATGGTAAAGATTAAAACTTTCAACTTTTTATTTAGCCTTTAAAACTACATTATAGAAAAACAATACCATCTCTTATAAACTTGTTTATCTCCATAGTCAATACATCTGGTTTAACTAAAGCGGTTGGTCATATAAATTCAAACATCTTAAAAATCGAATCTAATAGGAACTAAGTGATCTATTCATTCGAACTATAAATTTGATTATCCGCATTATCAAGTTTTCTTGAAACTAATTTTTCTAAAGATCCCAATAAACTATATTATTACATGTACACCATCAACTAATGCTTATGAACTGGTCAATATCAGAAAACCTAGATAAATATATCTTACACACATAGAGCTGATTTTCACAAACTTAAGTGTTACTATCCTAGTACACGAATTTGACTATCTATATCGTTGAACAAAGTTATTCGTATGAACAATGTCTACCTGAGGGACGTTAGTCTCTTCTGAATCATCAATCTACTTATCATCTTAATATGATTTTCCAAAGTACTATTTCTATCAAGTATAATAACAAATCCTATACGTATCATCATTTTAACCTGAAATTGTTGTGTACTTCTGACTCGCACGTGATCGAATGAACTGTGGAGTCCATGCAAAAACTGAAGTAATTACGGGTGCACACGGAATTATGAAAGTTGGTGCATGGGAACCATAGTAAGTTTCGTATTGTGTTGCTAGGCCATATTTAATCATTTTATTTTTACTTAACTTGTTTACTCATTTTACTAAATGCATATAAGTCACTTAATTATGTGTAAGGTTACTTAATTCGTTTCAAACGTTCTATTAGTCACAACTATTCACGATGATCATTTAAATAGTTCTAAATCCATATACTTGAAATATTTCATTTGCAAGTTGGTATCCTATTCTATTCCTATATTGCGTAGCAAATAGAACTTATTCGAATCTACATACAAATAGTTCAACCGAACTCTTATAAGTGAAAAGAGTTAATTAAACAATTCTCAATGAGACAAAGCAAATTAAAAATAAATAACTTGTTAACCTCGTTATTTAAAATCGTGTCTCAATCAAAATGCTCACTTTTTTTTTTTTCATTGATCGAATTCTCAAGAGTTTCGAACCCCTTGATACATTAAAAGCTCGGTTACAACAACCTTAAATCCCGAATTGAACAATCGTTCCATAACTGTCGACCTTAATGGCCCCTTTACTGTCAATTCATTTCGTTTCCTTAACGCCCTACAATCCTCTACCCTCGACTAACCATCCCAACCATCAAAACATCATTGTTTCTCTGCAATAAACCAAAATGAATCAAATTATATATATTTTTCCGGCGAGTTCACCGTTATCCATCCTCGAGACATAATCTCAGGTAATTTCTAGGTTCGTTTTACTCCTTTTGATCTTCTTCATCGTTCTAAACCATCAATTTCATCTCTTATCAATTCCAGATTCACGAAGATCATCAAGAACAGCCGAACTTTTCCCTCTCTGAATCGGTACCAATTTGTTGATTTCCAAGTAAGTTTTATATATCAAAATGATCGTGAGTTCGTGTAGATTAAAAGCCCTCTGTTGATTTTGGGTTTGATTAACAAGATTAAGAACGAATTGGGTGATTTTGATTCTAGGGTTTATATGGAAATGGGTATTTTGTGTAGTAAGGATTAAAACAAATTGCTGCCCGTTTAAGAAACAAAAAGAGCGTCTGGTTCAGTGGTAAGGGTGCTGTTTGTGACGCGTTTGGTCGTGGGTTCGAGTCCCACTGTGACCACTTTTATTAATTTTTATCCTTTTAACCCCCTTACTTCTAAGTCACATATATATATTTCTCAAGATTGTATATAAATAATATATCAATTATAAAACTAGAAATTGACTATTATAAAAATATATATTTACATCTCGTACCTAAATCCCCAAATTGGATTTTAAAACCCTAAATTGGTTTTTGAAACCCTAAATCCCCAAATTGGACTTTAAAGCCCTAAATTGGATTTTGAAACCCTAAATCCCCAAATTGGACTTTAAAACCCTAAATTTCCAAATTATATTTTGAAACCCTAATTTTCAATTTATAATTTAAAACCCTAAAACCCCAAATCCAAAACCCTAGAATTTCTAAGTTCTTGATTCTAGTTACTATATTATTTGTCTCGTTTCTAAATTAGGTTTTCCCGGTTAATTAGGTGGTTCTAATATCTGGGCGATCCTCGATTCTATTTAGTTACTTTCTTGCGTTTGCTATTATCTATATTGTTCAGGTGAGTAAACTCACTCCCCTTTTTCCATTTTACTATTTTGGGGCTGAAATATGTCTTTTACTATATTGCGTTTTCTATTCGTTTTCTAAAAGAGATCATACAAATATGTTAATCTAGTTCGCGGCTTGATGCAATCTTATGTGTTAGTTAAAAGTAGTTTTATTGCTTTGTAATCCCACCGGTACAATGTTAGCGCTAATGGTTTGACAAACCCACCTGCTTGTACAACATCGATAGGTGATTTAAACCCGGCCTTTCTAATTCCATGTTTACTATGTCGAGATGCTATGTTGCTATACTATGTTGCTATGCTATGATGCTATACTATGCCATGTCCCTAAATTGCTAAATGATGACTTATATATCGAGACGGTAAACGACGGTTATTAAAAGTTATCATCATTTATTACATGAGTGGTTCTCATGACAAATGGCTAAACGAGATACTATGGTTTCTATTGTGGTTGGTGTGCTATTCTATTCTAGGGGTCCTGGTAGGGTGATATTACGAAATTACTATACATGTGGGATTGCGCAGCATATCTTGTTGATCTCAGATTTCAATACTATTACTATTCAATTTGGGTTTTACTCACTAGCTTGTGTAGCTAACTTTATTTTCACATATTTCAGGTGATGCTTATGATTATTTTGCTGCTTTTGCCAAGACATAGGATTGCCTTGGACCTAGTTTAATTAATAAAGACGATTGCATTTACTGTTTCGGTTTTATTACTTTTGTCGTATCCATTTAAGACTGATGTTCTAAACTTACTATATCATTATTAAACGTAATAAATAAATACCATGTGCTTTGTTTACTATGGATATCCAATTCCAATGACAGCCCGGTGTTTCCGCCGCCGGGCGGGGTGTCACACCATTCTCCCACATTGCGCCACTTGTCACTACCACAATCCTTCTCAGCCGGTTCGCGGATCTTGGAGCAAACCGGATTTAATTCGCGGGTCTTGGAGGAAAACGGATCTATTTCGCGGATCACTTAAAACGTTGCCTTTTCATTCTTCTCTCTCAATCATATTCTCACACACACTTTTTCTTCTAAACCTAATTCTTCTAAACCTAACTCTGCCGTTCTTCATTCTTCAGCCTAACACTATTTGATCTTCTTCTACGATTTATACTACAGGTACATCGTTGTTCATGCTTCATCCACTTTCATATAACCTCTTTCGTTTCACTAACAATTATAATCAGATCGATGTTCAACTTTCAAAAAACCTAATTTTCAACGAACATCATAATTAGATCGTATGTGTGTTAATCGAAAAACCTTTCAATATAATAATCATTTCATTATGTTAAACGATTATCAATCAGCAACACTTTCAAAACATGTGTGATTGATTTATGAAACCCTATTTTTTATAAATATTGTAATCAGCGTTAATCGTTCCACTTAGACATATTTTTATTCATAATCATATATTGATCTGTTTCTATTGTGTTTCATTGACTGATTTGTAAACATTATTATTGTTTGTTTATTTTTTGCAGCTGGTACAATGATTCGTGATTTCTTTATTATACGCTTTCCTGGACTCGAGGAACTGGTAATTCAACATAGATGTAGACATGTTTTATTTCTTTAATAGCATAATGTTACCTTCTGTTTGAACTTTGAATTGTTAATTGCCACCTAGATGTCTACATTTTGGAATTTGTTGTTGCGTGTCTTATAGTTATATGTCTGTAGAAGTATTTTTATTACAGTTGTTGATTTTTTTAGCTTTTATACATTTTGGACTTTGTTGTTGCTTATCTTAGTTAGTTTTTGGTGGTTGCTTGTCTTATTAGTGTGCATTTTTTCTTATTGCTTATTCTCGAAATGTGGGTTAAAAAACAATGGACAAGTGAAGAGATTCCATATGGTACCGTTACTCTACATTATGATAACAGCCTTTGGAAGATGAAACTGTCAAGCGACATAAGGTGTTTGATGAAATGCTAACAAAGATCTGTGAATTATATTAAGGTAAAATATTGAGTGTAAATACCAATGGCCATTTTATAATTTCAGCCTTCAAAGTATACATATGTCTTCCTTCGATTCAATGAATTGTTGATTGTGTTAATACTTATTTTTTCAGTATTTGTGTACATGTATGCAAAGCAATAGATTTCGTACCAAGATTTTGTTTCACTACTTACAAGTTTGTTTTGACGAAAATAACTTTCAGGCTGTAAGGATGTTTGTGACAAATCCAAGTGCTGAGGCTAAAAATGAGGAGGATAGTGATGTATTTTATGTATGATGTTGATACTCCCATTTAAGTAATGTAATGTTGTGTTTGAGCAACAAGCTAACAATTGCTTTTGATATTTATGTGTATAGTTTAATTCAATTGCCAATAACTCAAATTGATAATTCTGATTTTTGGTTTTTGTTGGTTCAGATTTTTGGAATGTCCAGCTGTTGCTAGAACTTGGTCAATTCCTCTCTTCACATTAGCTTCTACACCAAGGTACTACCATTATTTTGAAGTTAACTATGATGTTGTAAGCATGCTTCTGATTTGAAATGTTCACTGCCTGCTACTAAAGGTAAAATACTTTGTTTTTTTTATAATATTGTAACTCCAAAGTATATGAACTCAAATTTGTTTGCAAGGTGATGATAAAAGAAATAATATGGAACCTTAAAAAGGAGGAAAACATGGTAATAGTTGACTTTGCTTAATTGTCCTATTGTTTTATTTCCACTGACTCGTATATATGATCTTTGTTAGATCATATGTCTTTCTTTTTTGCTTCTGTTAAACCTAAATTTCCAATTCATAATTTCACTCACAAAAAACTTTGATGGTACTGATCACTTACTCTCGCCTTACTTTAAGTGGTGGTGATCATCATATACGAGTAAGTGGTCATAAAAGTTGTGTTCTTAAGTTTTTTCTTCATTGTTTGGACATTTTATAAGCTTGAATATATTTAATTTTCATCTACTAATGCAAACAACAATCTAGAATCTTGATCATCCCACTTGATATGGGAGAGCTTAGATCTTCAAACATTACACTTTTAACAAACAATGTTTTCTCTACAAATGACAATTCATTAGTTTATTATAATTTAGATTATAACAAAATGAATTTGGTAGTGTTTTTAAATTTTTGACTTTTGTCATCAATATTCTTTTGGTGATTCAGGTGTTGAAAGCATTCCTAAAAGCTGGTTTTGTTATTAATATTCTTTTAGATTATAACGTTATGACTACTTGAACATTGACTTTCGTGAAATCTTTCGTTTTACTATTGAATTTATTGAAATGTTTACTTTTCCTCAACTGCAGGGAAAATATGACCACTTTGATCTGCCGGTGAAGAAATAACCCAACATCCGTACTATTCTGTACATGAGGGGAACAACCGGCGATCTATAGGGTTTATTATGGACCTAAACTTTCTGTATCTTTCAACTTCAACTGCAAATCTGTCATTTGCATATATAGTTAAGCTCTTTATTTCAGTTAATTTTTTTTATGTATTTATAGTTATGCAATGTTCTTAATATTCAAATTGTTGTGTTCAATGTGGCGGCATATTCAATACTCTCACAAATTGCATAGTGGTCATTTTGTGTACTTGAAGCATGTCATTTTTTAACATGCAAGTAATAAGTTTGACTTCAAGCTCTAACTTCGTATTGCAGGCTAGCATTCTTCATTTCTAAGTGCTTATGCATTGCTCAAGAGTCAAGATTGGGCATTGGGGTTCTTTATTTGAAGGCTCATCTTCTAAATGCACATCTACTTTTGAGGTCTGAAATCATATAGTTAGTACTAATATTTTAATAAGTGAAAATATGAATGCGAGATTGAGAGAGGATGATGGAGCTCCA
This sequence comes from Tagetes erecta, assembly GCA_030867185.1. Classification (NCBI taxonomy): domain Eukaryota; kingdom Viridiplantae; phylum Streptophyta; class Magnoliopsida; order Asterales; family Asteraceae; genus Tagetes; species Tagetes erecta. The sequence goes on from CM061488.1 coordinate 64,654,328, forward strand.
ATTCAGTGGTGGTGATACCACGTCATTGTATCGTATGGTGTTAGCTGCAATCAGCTTCATAACATGTTTCGGTGAGATTTGATTTTGTTTCTTCGGATGTAATTATTGATTTTGTTTTTTAGTAGGTTGTCTCTCATGACCGTGTTCATATTTGGTGGTAATGTAATGCTAGAGGCAATGAATTTTAGCTTAAAATTGTGTATTTTGAGAACTTTTGTAGATAGCTTATGGTTATTTAATTTAGTCGGTTGGTGTTTGTTGAAAACTTTTTGGTGCTTCAATTTATACTAAAATAACCACATGTTTTGATCCACTACCCATCTCACTCGAGTTTATTTTGTTATGGGAAGTTTGTTACTTATTGCGGTAAATATTCACCAATCATAATAATTTGTATAATATTAATAATAGTTTAGTCATAATATTTTGTTATGTCTTTATCATTCCAGCCTCTACAAAGATTTTTTATTTCATTTCGATCAGTATTAAATTATATAAATATATTTTATTGTTTCATCCCGTGGGTACCCACGGGTTCTAACCTAGTTGGTAATAGATTATAATTAAATACGTAAGTATTATATAAGCATACATAACTTTTTATACAAAATTATATTTAAAAAAAACTACACCATAAAATCAAACATTTAATTCTCTTTAATTGAGTATAATATTTTTATACTAGATTTTCTTTTAAACAAATCTCATGTTTCGGTTTTCATCATGGTTTTGTCTCAAAACTAATTGGAATGGTTTGTGACCTCATGAATATCCTTAAATCAACTCTTGGGTATTATTTACCCAAGCATAGCGCGGGTACTAAACTAGTATAAAATATATATTGTTTGCTTATGTTAAAATGCAATTTGCTCTATTTTTACGAGTAACCAATGTGAAGTGTTTGATTTATATATAAAGTCGTTGCCCGTTGCTTCAATGTACATTAATCGTGTTTAACAATAGAAACTGACAACTTGACATATATGATTAGCGGTAAACGATTTGTACGCATATAAAACTATATTAGTGATTTAGTGGATCGTATATATCGTTTCTTTCGAAGTCGTCTACTTGGTCAAGATGTCCACATATTTGAATAGGAATTATACCTTCCAACTTATATGGTATATTGCAACCAAAAACTTATATGAATGAAATTTTTTAATGTTCAAAGTGAGGGAAGATTTTACTCAACCTCGTCAGAAAATGAAGTTATTTTGATCGGAGGATCCTGTATTAGTAGTACATGTGATGTGGCTGATGTGACATACGCACCATGGTCATGTCGATCCCTACATGATCTAGTGGTGGGTCCTGAACTTTTATAGCATGAAGGCTAAAATTAACAAGACCCGTAGTTTTTTTCGATTACTATGTTTCGGGTTATATTTTTTGGGTTGACGATTTTATTCGGGTTGGGTCAAACTATAACAGCTCTAAATATCTAATTCAAACAAACGATCGTTCTTACACATACAAAACTATATAAATTTTAACAAACAAAGACCTAAAATATATATGATGATGCGAGAGAAAAGATAGGTACTTTGAAAAAGAATTACAACACCGCCCGACAACCTTTAACATCTTTAAATTCATCGATTATGAAGTTAGAATCAAACTTGTATTGAATTATTGAGTTTAATTTGTAAATTGTTATGTCTCATTTAACTAATGGGTTTAATTGTTAAATGGGTTAAACAAATTAATCGAGTAATGGGTTTAACTTGTCACTTTAAGACTTTAGACTAACCCAAGTACCCAACTAGTATATATAAGACATGTTTATTATTGAAAGAAGCAAATATTATTAATGGGGGAGAGCTATATATATATATTGCAAGAAGAAAAGAAGAAACTTAAATCATTAAAAAAAACTTATCAATGGTTTAATTTTTTAAATAAATTCACTTCTTACATGCAAATGTGTAATGTATAAACTAAAAAAAATCATTAAAATATTTTTTACGTACGTATTTTTAGCGTTTTAAATTTACCTACACATGAGAAAATCAAAGTGTAGGTATTGTGTAAGTAACATAACTTACACATGACTTCCACATGTGTAGGTTTAACAAATAAACGAAATTTATTCAATTTTATTTTTTGAATATCAAAGTTAATGAATAAATATTGCATTTCTATCATTTTTTGTATGTTAAAAACGTTTTTTGTTGAAAAATAAAGAATTTAGCTATTTCTTTCACTTATCGCAATATTTGGTCTTCTCAAATGAACTCTCACATATATATATATACACACACACATACATATACGTATATATATACATATATATATATGGGAGGGATCAAGAGAGAATTTCATATTAATTTGAGAACTAGATAACTACCAAAAGACAAGTGATGAAATTTTAAATAGGAGGGGCAAATTTGAAACTTTAAATATATAAATCTTTAAACATTTCTATCTTTTGCATACGTTAAGTATTTAAATTTTTTTCGTATCATTAGATCAAGAATTTCAGTATCTCATTTGAATGTAAATAACGTTATAAAAAAACAAAATTTTCTCGTTTTTTTTTAATTTCAATACTGCATATATGCAGTATACGATGCCGTATGTTTTTAAATTGAGCAAAGTGAATATGGTGTTGTTATGCACCTAAATTACATGAGAAACCATCAAAACTGCGTACTTTGATAAAATAACAAAAGTTCCCCGATATTGATTTCGATAATACCATCACAAAAAAACAACACTGTCATGTCTCAATTCCAAATTTGGATTTTCTCATATGATCGTATTGACATTTCTAGCAATTACTTGGTCTACGTTATGTGATGTGGTATGAATATGTGCAGCAAGGGCATGTCACAATACCAATTATATGAGTTATGGTATATTAATCCGTTAGTTGGAATTGAGAAGCCAGATGGACGTACGCTCGATTTTTAAAGGATTTGTAATCTTTTACTAAAATGAATTACGATTATTAAGTAAATGGGAAAGAGAAGAATTATGATCTAAGAGGAGAAGACTTAGTCATCCATTAAAAATGAATAAAGATCAATGAGTTAAGTTTTTTAATAAAAAATAATATAAGTTATATTATCAAAGCTACTTAGTTTTAATGGCTTTACGTGTAACTTAGGTGCATAATATCAACGTATTCACTAACCCCTTTTAAACTTTATAGTATTGCATATATGCAGTATCGTATACTACATATATGTAGCATCATACTACTACATATATGCAATATATGCAGTATTAATGCATTGTTATCTTATAGTTTGAATTTCAAGCGTATGTTATTTTGTTATGATATTTATCGTTTGTTTATTAGTTTATTAATGTCTTTATGTTTAGACATAGTATAAGTATTGATTTTGTTTTCATTTGTAATAAGTTTTTTTAATATGGAATATTATGAACTTTGTTATTGATCATTTGAGATCGTATGTACGCTTTAAATAGTTATTAGACTCTTGAGTCATTTGACCGCCTCAAAAAATGCAACAAGTACAATGATACTATATATATGTAGTATCAAAAAAACCAAAACGTGATTTTTAAAATTTTTAATACAAATAACGCATGAAAAATTATTTGCGTTTAAAGAAAAATATAATCAAATACAATATCACAATACTGCATTTATGCAGTATGAAACTTAAAAAAAACGAGAAAAAAAATATTTTTATAACGTTATTTATACTCAAATGAAGGATAAAAAAACTCTTTATCTAATGGTGCAATTTTTTTAAAATAATATTAATGTATCGAAAAGATAGAAATATTTAAAGATTTATGTATTTAAAGTTTCAGTTTTACCCTTCCTCTTAAAAATTACATCTCTTGTCTTTTTGGTAGTTCTCTAGTTCTCACCTTAAAATAAGTTCTCTCTTGAACCCTAATATATATATATATATATATATATATATATATATATATATATATATATATATATATATATATAGGGGAGGGATTTTCTACAAAGGCTATAAACTCTAAAAAGGCTAAGAACAATCTTGGGGCGTCGGATCTGGACGTCAAGGGCCAAGATTAACGCGGTGGCGTTTTTGTAAATATTATGATGTTCTTGCTGACGCGTCATATAGTTCTGGGGTAAATTAGTCATTATGCGTTTTCAACCTAAAAAGCAAAAATACTAATATTAAGCGGTTTGGGGCGTTATTTTGGGACAGACCGTTTATTTCTGAATCAACACCTACAATTAGGCGATTCGTTAAAAATAGGGTGTTTGTTTCCTTACTTGAAGAACAGCACGTCGCTTAAAAACTAGGTCGTCATTTTACTTGAAGAACAATTCGACTGCAAACAAGGAAATCAACGACATAAGGTAATTTCAACAACAATCGATTAGTTCATTTACGTCTTTATAACAATGGTTGTTGACGAGAAAACATTAGGCGTTTATTCCATCATTCATATGCGTTTGTATATATTATTGTTTTGTTCGTGAGTTTTAATCATAGATTCTGTGGATTTTGTAGATTTGACAACCGGTGAAAAATCAACGAAACAACTAGGAAATGGATAAGTCACTGTTTGTTTATAGTAAGTGGAATTTATTGGAAATTATTGTATGATATGGGCATGGTTATGTGCATGGCATCGCTTGTGTTATATGGTGTTTGATTACCTGATGGTGGTGTTTTTTTGAAGTATGGTGTTATTTTAAAGTATGTTGTTATATGCATATCAAGCATGGTGTTATTTTAGATGATAATGTAACCTTGTTGGTCATTCAAACATATGACAGGTAGAAGGAGTGAGCGAATAGCCATTGGCAATTCATTCAAATGGACCAATGAACCTGAGAATCCAATTATTTTAGATGATAATGGTAACCTTGTTGTTCATGGTGTTTTTATGCTGATAATCAAATGGACAATTAATTTAGTTGTAAGATTGTTTATACTCTTGTAACATATATCATTCTGTCCTGCAGATACTATTGAAGAGAACAAAAAAACAACCCATAGTGGTCTTGGCAAAGAGAAAAGTATGAAACGAAAAAGGTTAGAAAGTGCCATGAAACCGAGGATGACAGAAGTTAAGAAGGTGAAAAACACCATGATAAGTAAAGAAGAGACAAAGAAAGGGAGAAAAACACCAAAAACAGTTAGTTTTGAAGATGATGATGATGATGATTTTGTTATGAAGGATAAAAGCCACATGAAAAGCCCATCAAAGAATAGAGTAAGGAAAACACCACATGCTGTGAGTTGTGATGATGAAGATGATTTTGTTAAGAAACCAACAAGTTCTGAATTACATAATGCAGGAAAGGTTAAATGTTACTCAAGGTTTTCGGGGGAAAGAATACTACCCCGATGTGCTTTGAACAACCTTACCAGCTGGTTCGAAACATTCACCAAAGAGCAGTGGAAAACAGTTGGTGAGATGGGGTTTGATAGGGTGTTATATTTGCAGTTAGAGAACGTCCCTACTGCATTAGCTTTTTGGTTGGTTGAAAATTATGATCACCAAAATGCTACACTGAATATTGGGAAGAAACTTATCAGATTAACACCAGCATTGATCAACGAGGTGTTGGGGATCCCAATTGGGAAAAAAGATGTTGTGGATAGAAGGCCACACGTTAGATGTGAAGCTATCAATGAATGGAGACAGCAATTTGGAGGGTCAGATTGGGCAAGGAGGCCTTATGTCCTGGGATTTTTTGAAAGAGTCAGCAAAATGGATGTGAGTGGGAGATGTTTTATGATCAATTTTTTGGTTGGTTTTTTCACCATCGTTGGTGAAACAAATAAGAATAGTGTGGTGAATTTGAGGTTCTTGACTAGCATCAAAAGAAACACCACGCCCAGAGATATAAAAGATTTTAAATGGTGTGACTACTTAATTAGTTGTTTGAATAGGACAAGGGCATCCTGGACACCCGAGACTAAGTTCAATGGGCCGCTACTTGTCCTAGCTGTATGATCTCTTTCGTAAAACTCTTTTATAACTTCTTGAGTCAATTTTTTTTAACTAACCATAATTTTATTTAATATATGTAGTTGGTGCTTGTACGTGAGCTGGAAAAGGAGAAAAATAAAGTGAGGAATATGTGCCCTGTTGAGTATGTTAATAATGAGATGTTAGTCAACCTTGAAGCTAAATTGAGGAAAACAGGACCAAAGGAAAGTGGTCAGAAGAAGAAAAAACCACCTACTAAGGAGAAAATTGATGTGGATGAGGCTGAAAATGAAAATAATCTATCAATAACTGTCTATGATGATATAAGGCCTGAAGAAGTGGGAAATGAGGAAACATTCAGTGAGGACGAATTACACCAAACTAAAGATGATGTTGATGTTGATGTTGATGATGATAGTGAGATGGTGTATGATGATTCTGCAAATAAATATAATGATGATACTGTTGATTGGAAAAATGAGGTAGATAAGGATAAGGACCTGGAAGACATTATTGAGTATTATAAACAAGCTGAAGAGGAACTTGTTGAGGTGTCAGGATCAGGAAATCATTTGTTGATCAGAGCGGTGTCGCAATACAGCTTGCCACATCAGGTAAATCATTTGGTACTTGTTAAAACATCATGTATTTAGTTCAATGTTATATTTATTATGTTTCTTTTTCAACGTAGGACAATGAACAAAACACCATAGATGGGGTTGATGGAGATCAAACTGCTGAGACAGGTGTATATGAGGTATATCATTTATATATGCTAATATAAACACCATGAAAATCACACAATAGACATTTAGTTATAATAAGGTTTATTTCTTTAATGTAAAACTAGTATGAAGCTGAATATAAACACCATGTAAAAAACAGCATGTAACAACACAAGTTTGTTATTTTACACTTGACGTATTATATACATGGGTTGACTTGGTTCTGTCACCAATAGGAGGTTGATGGGGTTGATGGAGATCAAACTGCTGAGACAGGTGTAAATGAGGTATATCATTTATATATGCTAATACAAACACCATGAGAAAACACCATGAAAAAAACACCATGGATATAATGTACTCATATGATTTACTTATAATGAGTTTTATTTCTTTAATTTAAAACTAGTTGGAAGCAGAATATAAACACCATTTAAAAAACTCATGTAACAACACAAATTTCTTAATATACACTTGATGTATTTTATACATGGGTTGACTTGGTACTGTCACCAATAGGAGGTTGATGGAGTTGATGGAGATCAAACTGCTGAGAAAGGTGTAGCTGAGGTATATCAAAATGTAGATGAGGTATATCATTTATGAAAGTAAAAAACACCATAGCTATAATGTAATCATGGCATTTAGTTATAATGAGTTTTATTTCTTTATTTTAAAATTAGTTGGAAGCTGACTATGGAATAAAGCAGGGTGATGGGGATGGTGGAGATCAAAATGATAAGAAAGATGTTAAGAAGGTATATCATTAATTTATGATACAATATTTTCTCAAACAAAACACCATAATGTAACTGATTGTTCTTTGATGATAAAACAAACAGCAGGCTGATAAAGAATGTGAAGGTCATATATCCAGCGAAGATGATATGATAGATGCCGAATTGAGTTATGTGTTACAAGAGTTTAACAATTGTTTGAAGAAAGTAGAATTGGTATTCAAGGAGTTATCAAATAAGTATCCGACAAGCATGGTACTACAAGCTAAGAAAAATGAGTGGAAGGACATGTGTGATCAACATAAACTTACTGTTATGGCACAAGAAAAATGTGAGCAAACTTCAAAAATTATGAAATTTTTCTATGATTACAAAGGTAGTTGTTTCACCATAATCCGGGAAGACAAGAGTCATTGGTTTTTTAAGAAATATGAGGAGGTGATGTTACTTTCAGAAAAAGATCGTAATAGGATCATGTGGTTAAACACAAGACCTGAGGTGCGTAGAGACAGTAAAGAAAAAAGTTTGATTAGCTTCATGCTGAGAATGGAACCATCTGAATCAGAGGATGGAGATGAATCTGAGGATGATCATTCAAATAACTCACCGGTGTATGATAAAACACCAATGGACGTCAACAAGTTAGAAAATGAACCGGTGTATGATGAGACACCACAAACAAGGACAGTAGTGACAGGAACTGAGGATGATGGTGATAAGGTCCCAGTCTTTGATCAAACACCCATAGGTGCCTGTGTTGTGAGTGAACCTCCAGTGACTCAAACTTTTACCTGCACATTCATGACGGAGTTTGAAAATTCAGAAATATCAAAAAAAAGTGAAGAAAGGGCAAAACAGTTGAAGGAGCTCGGCAAAAGTGATATCCAATCAACAAATGTTTTGAAACCAATTTTTGATTTAAACGTTACTGGTACTGATGTGGATGGTGAGGATAATGTGTCTGTACCGGACATAACAAAGTTGATCAAAGAAAACACCATACTAAGTGTTGGTGCACAACAACAACCACCAAGTTCTACGTTGGTGCCAGCAACTGATGAAGCTAAACTTGATGAAGTGTCAGTAGTACCAGATGAAGTGTCAAAGAGAAAAGAGCATAGACCAAAGAGAAAACTGAGTCAAATGGCAAAGATTTTGGTCTCTCCATATGAGGATAGAAAAGTTGATGTAGAAGATGACGTGACAGCCTTGGAAAAAAATATAACAGCCTATTTGTTTGCAGGAATAGGGGATGAATGGTATGTATATCTTAACTATATGTAAACAACATGTTACTATTTTCTTAATTTTTTTAACTGCATACCTCGTGAATACAGGAGTCTGGTCTTCAGTATAGAAGGAAAGATAGATGTGACAAGAGTGCTAATGGAGAGCATGAGACCAGGACAATATATACATATAAATGTTGTCCTAGCATGGGGTCACATACTGAATCATGAGGAATTGGTGAAAAAACTGGAGAAGGCTGCCGAGAGCCCAAATGAATCAACCCAAACAAGTGAGGTGCAACTCAATAAATTGTTCTGCACGGAGATCATGCTGGTATGCAACAATGTATAAAAAAACACCAACAATCATACGACTATGAGATTGATGTTTTATGGTTGTTTTTATTGTAATGTAGCATAGGGACACCTATGACAAGAGTGAGCATGAAAGATTGGAGGAATTTAAAAGGCACATGCAAATTGTGCTTGAACGTGCAGAATCAAATAGCATTGAAGAATTTGAACTGATTTTCATCCCAATCTTATACCAACGTCATTACTACTTGATGTGCTTTAATCTAAAAACAAGCGTCGTTGAAGTAATTGACAACAGTGCAGCCGAGCCGGACGAGACTGTCACTGTAAAATATTCAGGATGGGTTGATAAACTGGTAAGTTATCAAGATATTATATTATATTTAAACATGTTTTAGAATTAATTTCAGCTGGGTCTGATGAGTTAATGTTGTGATTGTATAGGTTACAACATTCGGTGATTATTTGGTTTCTGTTAAACATATAAATGGCATGAAAATCAAAACAGCATCCCCAAATCGTTTAAAGATGCAATGCAGGACAACCACAAACAAAGTGGATTGTGGTGTGTTTCTGATGAGACATATGGAGACTTATCATGGTGTATGCGATGGTTGGGACTGTGGTATTTGCTGTGAAAATGACAAGGAAAAAAATCAAGGGAACCAGCTTGAGAACCTGAGGCGTAAATATGCAACAAAAATAGCACTTCATTATCTAAATGATGATAAAGAGGCTTTTATCAAACGTACAGTTCCTTTCATGAAGATGAACAAACAGAAAAAAATGGAGATTGAAAAAAAGGCAGATGAGAGGATATCAAGAAGGATGGCAAAACATGTAGACTGAGTTGGAAAATTGTTCTTTCGGTAAAAAAACACCATGGAGTTACACTGTGAACACTTTGCATTTGACATTACAATCATCTACTTTATGAAACATTTGTTTTGAATTGACAATTAATACTTAGCTTTATTAGAATGTCGCAAAACAACATTTATGCATATTGTTTGTTAGATTACAAAATTAAGTATTCATGCATGTTGTTATACTAATAAATAAAACACCAAACACATGTTGTTAAATTAATAAATAAAACACAAACAACAAGGAATAAAGTAGACAACCTTTATTTAATAAAACATAAATAACACCAAAAACGTGGGGGTCGAAACAGTTACACTACATGTTATATATAAACACCATACAACATCATAAAAATGTTCTTTGGTAAACAAACACCATATAGTTACATTGTGAACACTTTGCATTTGACATTACAATCATCTAGTTTATGAAACATTTGTTTTGAATTGACAATTAATACTTATCCTTATTAGAATGTCGCAAAACAAATAAACAACATTTATGCGTATTGTGTGTTAGATTACAAAATTAAGTATTCATGCATGTTGTTATACTAATAAATAAAACACCAAACACATGTTGTTAAATTAATAAATAAAACACCAACAACAAGGAATAAAGTAGACAACCTTTATTTAATAAAAGTAGACAACCTTTATTTAATAAAACATAAAAACCACCAAACACATGGGGGTCGAAACAGTTACACTACATGTTAAAAAAAACACCATACAACACCATAAAATTAAAAAAGAGACTTAATAAAGTCCATTTTGATTTTCATGTCCAATTCAATGGACCTAATTATATCCGATAGCTCTTTAACCAGTTCTTTGTCATCTGAGCAATGACCCAGGTTAAACTTCATGGCTAGATCTCTTATGGTGCTTGCAGGAAGTCGACTAATTTCTTTGTTTATCTCGTCTCGTTCTTTGACAGATTCTTTTATGGTCTTCATGGTAGAACCTATAAGATTAACCACAGCAACATCTTTTTTGTACTGACTCATAACCAAATCAAATAAGTAAAGTTTCTCACCGGATTCATTTGTAGCCGAACCAGACGCCATAACTAGTGATTTGATGGTATAGGAGAAAGTAATGATATCAGTCTATGTAGGAGTAATGAATAAACACCACGGTATATATAATAAAAGAATTAATTGAAGTAGTTGCAGCCAGCTGTAAAACGCAATAAATAAAGGCTATTATCAACCGTTGGATTGCCCATATATCAGATGGATACAATTATTGCGTGTCAGTGAAAAGGCACCTGACGTCATTTCGAAAACTAAATCGCAGCAAGTGAATAAAAGAATAATAAAACGCCATGTATAATAATAAATGACCCTACACGTTTAAAACCAACCCCACCATCCCTATAAATATTAAACCCCATACAACACAATCCAACACACACAACAAATCAAAAAAAACCGCAAAAATACATTGCAACAATGGCATCATCTAAAGAAAAAGCTATGCAAATCTGTTCTTTTATCAAAGTTAAGGAAGACATAACAAGAGATGCTTGCATTCGTTCGTTAAAGAATGTGACATCTCTGACAAGGGAGATAGAGGACCACAGCATGCAAATGATGGATAAGTTGATGAAGCTGGAAGAAACACCAGAAAGGGAGAAAGCTCTTAAGTTCTTCAAGACTCAAGTGGGTGGGAACAGCAAGCTGAGTGTGATGGTGAAGGAAGCTGTGGAAAGGTTGGAGGAGCTGAAGAAGAAAAGCTCAGATGATGTGGAAACCCTAAACAATGCTTGATGCTGTTAGGGTTAGTTTGTTTGTGTTTATATGTTTTTTTTTATGATGTCTGAAAACAATGAATGTTTTATTTTGCTATATATTTTATCTACTTCTAATGGGTAATCGTTGTATCTATGAAAAAAATAGTATGATTGTAAAAAAAATACACAAAAACACTAAAAGGCACCCTAAAAATACAAAACAAAACGTCATAACATAAAAATAAAATGTTGGTGTTGAGATAGACATAGAAATATATATCTGAAACGTCAAAACATTATTCCTTTACAAAATTTACTACAAATCTATACCAAGGCTTCAGCTATCAGCAGACATGGTGTCAAAAGTTTTCTCCTTTGTATTAACTCCGGTCTTCTTGGGGGGTTTGGAACAAGTAGATGCATAATGTCCATATTCTTTACAGTTTTGACACTGCCTTGATTTCTTCCCTGCTTTTACAATTGCCTCTTCCTGTTTCGACTTAATACGTTTGTTGTGGACACCAGATCCTTTACTCTTGTATCCAACTGGTACTCGTACAGGACGTTTGTTGTACTTGCAAGTACCATTTAACTCAGACGCCCTGTCCCTCTTAGAAGGAGGTGGAACAACATACTGAAGTTCATCGGCCTTCGTCTTGTATGCTTCAACATACTCCTTGTATAAAGACAACGCCTCAATGTCGTCGTAAAGACGGCTCAAAGTGTACTCTTGAGCAGCGAAAATCTCACGTACCACAGATTGATTACGATCATAAAGATCTGTATAAAAACCACTATGGCTAGACTGACGGTATAAAATATTAGGAACTGCTTCTCTTGTCCAACGTTTAAGAATGTACTTCCTAGGAAACTCCTTAACATCGTACAACTTTAGAATATAAAAGATGTGTCTGCAAAGCAATCCAAATTGTTCATACCTTCTGCATGAACAATGTATTGTTGTGTCTTCAGGTCGATACATAACCTGTTTAAAAACAACAAATAAATTAATAGTAAAATATCTTTCATATAAGAAAAATCTTGGTTGATAGCTTATGCATCACATTTATACATTTTTCATAGTCAGCTGAGGTATATCAAAATGTAGATGAGGTATATCATTTATGAAAGTAAAAAACACCATATATACAACGTACTCGTAGCATTTAGTTATAAAGCTGATTATGAAAAAAATAATTGGAAGCTGACGATGGAATAAAGCTTATTATGAAAAAAAAAACACCATACCTCGAAATATGAGTTACACAACTGGTCAAAGTCTTTGATGAAAAACTTGGTAAATCCGTCAATGTTCTCGAGCTTCACATTTATACATTTTTCAATACCTACAATCTCGACTTGAACGTCCAGAAATAATGTTTTAGTGTATATTTGAGAAGCTTGTTTTTCAAGAACAAAATCTGTCTTTAATTGTGGTCGAGTATAGCGAGTATCATGATCATTCTTCCTTTGATTGTGACGTTGGGACTCAATAGCAGTCTCAAAATGGGTAAGAAATTCAAGCAATGTAGACCTTACATTGCAAACTTGTCCAAAGAAATGATTTTCACTTTCTGACCTTGAAGTCGTACGCATCAACCCAGACATAAGCTCATCTCTATAGTATGCTGGTATCCATGATTCCCTCATGTCATAGATATCACCCAACCAATTATTATCGCTCAAATCAAAATCTTGAATGACAGAATGCCAACCTACTTCAAACTCAGAAGGACTGAGAGAATCAGTCCAAACAATATCACAGATACGTTGCTTGAAATCAGTTGTATTACAAAGCGTCACGCCCACCTACATGAACATCAGATTTAAAAAACGTCACAAGTATATAAAAAAACACCAAACATATAACATAAAACAAGAATATCTGTCACACCTTGGTTGACAGCTTATGCATCACATGCCACATGCATAGACGATGTCGACTACCAGAAAAAACATCCTCAATAGCCTTTTTCATGGCTGGGTCTTGATCAGTTACAACGACATCGGGTTGTTTACCAAATGCTTTCAAAAAACATCTCAGTAACCATTTGTATGTTTCAGCCGTCTCAGAAGCCAGTAATGCAGCACCAAATGAAACATTATTATTATGATTGTCGATCCCAGTAAATGGAACAAACACCATTGAGTACCTGAAAAAACGCCAAGTTTTGCAAGCACAGAATATAACATCAAACACCATTATATACATGTACAGTTAGAATTATATTTACCCACACAACATATAGCATCAATTATATACCTGTTAGATCTATAGGTAGCATCAAATGACATAATGTCACCAAAAACTTGGTAGTTCCTCTTCGATTCTCCATCTGACCAAAACAATCCAACTAAACAATTCTCTTCATCAGTAAAATACTCACATGAAAAATCAGGAAGATGTTCTTTCTTCTTCATCAGATTTCCAACCATCATTTCAGCATCATATTCATTAATGAACAAATTAATTTCCCTTTTGAAATTCTTACAATCATTCTTACTAACACCAACCTTTTCAAAACCACCAAATATTGTCCTCATCACATTAAACGCCCTAACAGGTCCAATATTTATTTTCGCCATGCTTTGGATCATATGCTTCTGTAACTGAGTCAACTTTCGGGATGAAGCCAGAAAGTGCATGTCTTCTTCATTGACAAAAAAATGATTGTGTTCTTCAACAAATTTATATATATTCCATTTATCTTGAACCAGCTCCACACGAATATGTGCTTGGCAACCAGTCCTCTTTGAAAAGTTAGCCCTAACAACCTTTTGTTTAGCATTCTCTTCTAATGTATCAACTTTTTTCTTCTGATTAAAACCTTCTTTGCTACATAAGTAGTATTTCAGTTTTATAACGCCATTGTTGGTTTTTGAATCAGTACCTTTACGAACACCAAAACCAGATGCAGCAGCATAATTGCAATAGTATGCAAATGCTTGGTCCATATTGTCAAATGTCATCCCAACTTTAGGCTTCAACTCTTCCAACACATCAGGAATATAATGCTTTTCAGATGAATTTGGTAAGATAATTTCTATTCCACGAGGAGCATATGTTAATGAATCAAAACCTAAAAAGACACAACAACAACATCAACACAAAACGTCATATAAAAAAACAATGACAATCATGGTTCTTATTCAGATTGATATTTGATAATACACATGAAACAACACCATAACACATTGTATAAAACCTATAACAAACACCATACAATGAAACAACATTATAACAACCTATAACAAACACCATACAATGAAACAACAATATAAAACAAATAAAAACAAACAAATTGCTTTTTTAAACGATCTATAACTAACAACCTATAACAAACACCTTAATCGCATGAAACAACACCATAACACATTGTAAAAAATGCAAAATGCTTTTTTATACGATCTATAACTAACAAACTGTAACAAACACCATAACCGGTGTTTAATCTGAAAATTACATTTACATTTACAAACTGTAACAAATTGCTTCAATACATATCAAACAATGGATTATATTGAAATTCAATCCAAAAAAACACCATACGTAACAGAAAGTTTGTATTATTTAAACTTAAACAGCTATTACATGTTCGTTATAAAAAAATCAAATGTGCTTCGTGATTACGTCGAAACAGATCAGACATTAGAATTAACTAATTATAACTACAAAGGCAACCTAACATCATAACAATTGATCGATAAAAACGTCATTAGGTTAATTGAAAACGAAAAAAACATCATGATCTATAAAACGCTTAATAATTACGTCAAATGAATGAAAACAAACAGCTATTACATGTTCGTTATCAAAAAATCAAATGTGCTTCGTGATTACGTCGAAACAGATCAAACACATTAGAATTAACTAATTATAACTACAAACGCAACCTAACATCATAACAATTGATAGATAAAAACGTCATTAGGTTAATTGAAAACGAAAAAAACATCATGATCTATAAAACGCTTAATAATTACGTCAAATGAATGAAAACATAAGAATCAAACGCATTAACAATAACTACTCATGATTACATCAACGACAAACTAACATGTGAAAACAGCACGATCATCGACAATCGTATCCGCCATTGAAGAGAGATTATGAAAAAACGGATCAAATACGGTTTATATAAACTGCTAATCGCCAAATATAAACGCCAGATGATATAGAACAATTTATGAACTACGGTAAATAAACCCTAGCGAAACACAATAATGAAATCGATATAACAGAAAAAACATCATGCATGCAAAACGCTGTTACCATAAACAACATGGATCGGGTAAAATTACTTCAATACCCCTCCGCCTTTTTTTTAAGTATTAGCCAAATAGTTGATGCTGATTGGTTCCTACACTTCCTAGAGTTTTTTGCCTTTTTAGAAAATCCCCAATCTATATATATATATATATATATATATATATATATATATATATATATATATATATATATATATATATATATATATATATATATATATATAAGGTATCAGGATAAAAACCGGTACTTCAGGTAAAAAACGCACAAGGGGCGACACCCATCTCAGCTCCCATAAGGATCCGCCTATCCTACATCAACACCTTCTACCACGTCTTCCTTCTCATCAAGATCCGCTATTATAAGTAGCAAAACACTAAAAAAGAAAAATAACTTCATTTTCACCGTAGAATCATAGGTATAATCCCCACCTAAAAAATCAAAATATTCAATCTTTCTAGCTAGGCCTATGTACTCCTCCTAGTTTTCTTAAATGTGACCTGCCGTTGCTTAAAGGTGTAATATTAGATACAATCACGTTTAAAAAGCATGACATTATGCTTTTGAACAAACCCTCATAAATGGTGCTTATGGACTAGGGGTGTAGGCATGTAGAGACGGGGGAGGGTCACGTTTTTCCTTTTTTTTTTGTAGAAGTAGTGATTTGTCAGTTTTTAGTTGATTTTATTATATAAATTGGGTATGGGTCCGTCCACTTTTATAATCAGACCCCCTTGGTTTCTTATCCTCCTAAGTTTCAGCCCATTAAACAAACCGAAACCCAAACCCATTACTCCTCCTAATGTTTAAACCCAATTTGTTTAATTGTTTTAACACAAACCCTGAAACTCATTACTCTACCATTCACTCTTGACTCTTATCGACAAACTGGACCAAATAAAAAAAATATCTTCTACTTGCATCTTCTTCTTCTTCTTCTTCTGCAGACTGCATTATTGCTCGGCTGCTCGTTGCCTGGCTTCATCTTCTACAGTTCTTCTTATTCTTCTTCTTCTTCTACTCTGCTAACTGCTGCTCGCCCAGCCTGCCTTGTACCCTTGTCTCTACAAGGTTAATTTTACAATTTATCTCAAATATTTTGGGTTTAATTTAGTATTGATTCTAATTTATAAGAGTGTTGATTGTTGAATGCTGATTATTAGTTGTTAAATGTTTGATTGTGAATTTAGGGTTTAAGAGAATAAGGGATTAAGGGTTTTAAGTTTAGTTGTTAAATGTTGATGTATTATAGGGTTTAATTTCTGTTTTTTATTGTAATAATGTTAATGTTGAATGTTTGATTGTTGAATTTATGGGTTTAAGGGAATAAGGAGTTTATTTTTAGTTGTTAGAATGTTGAATCGGTTTTGATTTTTGTAAATATATCATAGGCAAGGACAAGGTGAAACTAAAAACCATATATTCTTTTTTCAAAAGAAAGGATATTGATGAAGAAAGTGATATTGTTAATCAAGAGGTTAAACTTTAAAAAGTTTCAACTAGTGAGACACAAGTACATGAAAATCGACAAGAGCCTCATGTTTCCGAAACACCACAAGCAAATACCTATGAAGCTCTACAGTCAAATACCAATGAAATTATTCTTAACAATCTAGAAAGAGATCCCGCTAAAAGGAAACAAATGTAGCACTTGTTTGATAGAGTTGTTTGGCTAAGTTTAACACTTCCGGTTTCTACTACAACAACAGAAAGGGGCTTTTAGCAATGAAAATATTCAAGAATCACCTACGTAATAAGATGTCAGATGATTATCTTGCGAATAGCCTACTGGTTTACATAGAAAAAGATATTGCTGTAACATTTGATTCGGATGTCATAATTGATGAATTTAAAGATCTTAAAGGTCGTCGGGCTAAGTTATAGTTCTTCATTCAGGTAACTTACCCTTCCTCTCGCATTATTGTTAGTTAAAAAAACTATCTTGTTTTATTTATGTGAAAGAACTTCTTTACAGTGAATGAAGTTTTTGTTGTTTAACCCGACTCGACCCGAATCGTCTACCTGAACATATGTACTGAAACATAACGTTAGAAAAAAATTTATGGGTACTATAACTTTAGGTCCCCTCTTAGTAAATTCCTAGCCTCGCCAGTCGCCACTAATATGGACGTAGTATAAGATTATTCACATGTAAATATATATTGCTTGCTTATGTTAAAATGCAATTTGCTCTATATTTCTACGAATAACCAATGTGAAGTGTTTGATTTATATATAAAGTCGTTGCCCATTGCTTCAATGTACATTAATCCTGCTTAACAATAAAAACTGACAACTTGACATTTATGATTAGCAGTAAACGATTTGAACACATATAATAATACTATATTAGCCATTAACCCTGCATAACTGCATTGAAAGCAATGGATATGGTGTACTTTTACACATATAACACTACTAGAAAATTTGGCAATAGCGACGGTCATTTCGGTCGCAAAACGGTCTCAAAAGGCCATCTGAGACCGCTTGGCAACCGGAAAGTTAGTTGGAAAAACGCTCGTCTCTAATGCCCTGTAGCAACCATTTTGCGACCGATTTTATACTTGCGACCGCATTTTCCGTTGCAAATCTTGCGACTGTTGTTGCCGTCGCTATTTTTGCGACCGCCGTTGTTTGCGACCATTTTGCGACCGAAAATATTTTGTGACGATTTTGCGACCGAAAATATTTTGTGACGATTTTACGACCAACAACTAGTTTTTTATTTCTCTTTTAGCGACCATAATATTCCTACCGGTTGCTGCAACAAGCTTTTGCCACCTTTTATTAAGCATTAAAATACACTAATAAAGCTCATACTTTTAAAATTTACCATTCATCAAATATTCAAAACTACATTAAACAATTCAAAAGTTAAAACAACCAAACATACTTTCAAAGTTTTTCATAACAACCCATAAACAAGTTTTCTATAACAACTAATAGACAAGTTTTTAGACATAACTTGATGATTGCCCTCCTCCTTGAGCCATAACTTTTAGCATACTTTCAAAGTTTTCCATCCTGTTGCACATAGTTTCGTTTTCCGCCGCCAACCCCTTAATAACTCCATTCATCCTTTCTTTCTCTTCATCTTTTTCTCTAACAAGCTCCTCTATAACTTTGTTTAACCTTCCTATCTACATAACAACCCATAAACAAGATTTGGATGAATATAGATGATATCCCTAACAAACATTACTTTAACTATCCGCTTTAACTGAATACAAGCTCGGCTACATATCAATTGTCACACTACACATTCAACATGAATCTATTGAACAATTTGAAGTTATTTTAACATAACATAACTAGCATAAAAAAATAACTCGTTTTAAATGGAACTACCAGTTGAGCATTGGTTAGAAACATTGTGTGCAACAGATTTTTGTTGGGCTAGAGTATTATTTCCATTTACTTTCAAGAGCCTACAGTCGTGACTAGAATTTATAGATTCAACAAATTACCGAATGGCATATTTGAACATGCGAACTAACAAATTAACCAATGATAACTGTTTCATATATAGTTTTGGAATGCCAACTAACCATAATATTTGAAGAAACTTTTCCCTATATCCTTCTCTGGATCTATAATCATAGAAAGAAAACCAAACTAGTTATAACTTTAAATAACAAACTTGAAAATTCATAACTTCAAGAAGGTTGGGGGAATTAGTTCATTACCTTTGAAACATATGAACAAGGCATTCACAAAATTTAAGTTAAAATCAAATGAATTGCCACTACTCTATTTCAACGTGGTCCTCAACGGCTCAACTCATGATGGGTCTCTTCTTATCTTTTATCCACGAATCATCAATCATAAGTTAAACCCATATACATGAACCAAATAAATAAAAATTTATTTACAAACATCATGTTAAAAAAACACTTATTAACTTGGGTACCTGATATTTTGTAGAGTTTCCAAGGGCAAGATAATCACTGTTCATAAAAAGTGTCATTCAAAAGACAAGAATAATATTAAAAGGTATATTAGATACAAACAGAA
Source organism: Tagetes erecta (assembly GCA_030867185.1). Taxonomy (NCBI): domain Eukaryota; kingdom Viridiplantae; phylum Streptophyta; class Magnoliopsida; order Asterales; family Asteraceae; genus Tagetes; species Tagetes erecta. The sequence goes on from CM061488.1 coordinate 64,674,129, forward strand.
ATTTAGCATAAAGAACAAGAATAATATACTGCACCTGCTCAACGGTATGAATTAAGACAATTCCTTTGGTTTTAGTTTCAGTTGTGCAGCTCCACAAGCTATCACAACCTCACTATTAGAAAAGACTCAAACTTTATATCTAGATGAGTCATCCAAATTGAAACAATTAATCATCAACAAGCTACAAAAAATGTATACATACATAACAAATTCTACATAAACAGTAGCTTTAAAGGTTGTATTACCTACAAACATTGCTTGCAATTTGGTTCAAGAAATCATCACCTCAATGTCATTTTTCAAATGTTTTAACAAATAGTTGGTGAAACGAAGCGTCATATGCCTCTTTAGGTACCAATTGCAGTTTAGCATCTGTGAGATTACATGTATCATGCTAGATGATAATCAAAACTTTTGTATTACATTAACAATCAATAGAGAAAGAATGCACGTTTGTATACCTTCTTTTAGATCTCCTACAACATCCTCTTTCTTCAAAATTTAATTAGACAATAAATTGAATCCACAACATTTTAACTTCAAAATGATGGTCAAAGTTAATGTGTTGTGGATTTGTAATTTCTAGTGGCAACAGTTAAGAAACATGAAGGCAGGAGAAAGAAGATGATAGGTGTTGAGGCAGCCAAAATCTAAACGATTCTACCAACCTAAATCTTAAACATTAATCAATTTAGTTTAGTTTAGTTCGGTTTTAAACGGATACAAATCCATTTCACTATATGTTAGTAACCGAAAAAACAATTATATTCTAAGTATGAAACCAAAATCTTAAACATTAACCAATTTAATATTTTCTTATTTTTTACCATAAACAATTAGCAAATTAAGGTTTGACACTGTTTATTTGAACACTGTGGAAGTGAACACTGTTGGAACAAAGTAGTAAGAAACCTTTTATCTGGCAAAAAATATTGTTTGGTGACATGTTCCTCAACAAGTTCTTTAACAGGTTCCATGAATTGAATGTCATCACTCAGAAGAAAAAATTATTTTAGTGAGTTCCTGAAACTGGAGGTTTGAGGTAGAAAATAATAAAGAGAGGACAACCACCTTGAGTGTACATCCCTTCTTGTGGGCTGTCTTGGCAACTGCTGCAGCATTGTCATATACTCATATCCAGTTTTCTACATCAAACGATTTCAAACGACAATTTACATCATTTAGTTAATATTCAGAAACTAAAGTGTGTAAAAGACATAGAATTGTAAATTCAAACATATGCTTACAGGATTCAAAGATGTCACAAGCATAAGTGACTGCAAAGGATCACAAAATATAATAGCATTAGGAATCACATTGTAATTAAACTACATCACAGTAAATTTAAATACTTTCTTTTTACAGTTAGATTACCTCATGTAATAACTTTTGAATCCTATCCCTATTTGCTTGAATGCCTCTCACACAATTCTTTTCGAAAGAAGCAGATGCATCGGCTAAAAGTCTTATCAACTGTAAAAACAAGACCAATGCATGAGTATCATATAGTAATATGCAAGAATCTATTTTCAATGACTTCAAACCCAAATATAAACATATAAGTATTAGAAGGTGCAAAACAAATATCAGATGACCGCTTTAATAGTGATTTCCTGGGCCCACTTACATGTAACAAAGAGCTAGCAAAATCATTGGCTTGAAAACATTAAGCTTAAAATGGCCATTTGAACCACCCACTGTAATACCAACATGATTTCCAATTGCTTACAGGTAATAATATTATTTCATAATCTTCAATGACAAAGTCAACAACTAAAATCAATCTCCAGCTTTTATAAACATAACATATGTGGTGAAGTGACCTTATATAATCAATCTTCTGTCCCTAGTAAAACTAAGCTTTTAAAAAAACTATTATGTTGTCATCAAGTATGCTACAAGCAATGACCTACATCTAAACATATATACAAACTTCACAGCCAGTAATACAACATTTATTCTAATCTAATCACAAAAAATGGACCTTCCTTAGAGCTAAAACACTAATTCACAAAAAAAAACATTGCATCATGTAATAGTTTCAAATTTCAACTAAACGGCATGTTCTGTATACTGTATAACACAAATCTTCAACCCTAACAACAACAAAACGAAGATTAAACAACGAAACAAAAGCACGAACTTATCAGACGGAACTCGAATCGGTCCAAACGTATCCCGTTCCTCTCTAAATGACGTAGAAAAATGTCGCCAGCTCGTCGTGAACCTACACGAATCTGCAAAAACAACCTAACCGCCAGATACTCTACGATATGCTTGAACCATCGCCATCTGTAGATTAACCCGATTGATGATAACAAAAGCACTAGCATCAAAATAGAAAATGAAATCGAAGATAATGATGTACAATTTGAAAAGATTGAAATACCAGAATGAATGCAACGATCTCTGCATATAAATCCACAACTCATCAGATTTCAGATCTCGTATTTCGAAACACATCGGTGCGTTCTCAAAACCTGAAGCGGCTTCTATCTTCATTCAAATGATTGAAGAGATTAGATATTGTCACCGATTCGACGGGAAAATTTAAGCTTGTGGACTTCAGATCAATGGAGGAGTTCAGAGTGAATGCATATGGCTAGATGATCGGAGTGGCTGGAGTGATTTTGTACATTCTCAATAGAAACCCTAAATCCCAATGTGAAATAAATAAATAACAGAGAACATATACTTATTAACTTATTTAGCCGAAACTGCGACGAATGAGACGGTCGCAACTCCAGTTTACATTTTTAATTAATTATATTATACTCGATCTTTTCCATGAAAATCGACAGAAGGTAGGGTTCCAACATTTTGCGACTGTTTTGCAACCGAATTGCTAAAGTTGCTACCAATAAAATTTCGGTTGGAAATTGGTCTATATATTTGCGACCGTCTTTTTCGGTTGCAGATTTTGGTAGCAATTGGCCATTTTTCTAGTAGTGTAATACTATATTAGTATAATTAGTGGATCATATATATCGTTTCTTTCGAAGTCCTCTACTTGGTCAAGATGTCAACATGTTTGAATAGGAATTATACCATCCAACTTGGTATATTGCAACCAAAAACATATGGATATATGGAATTTTAATTTTTATTGTTCAAAGTGAGGGAGATTTTACTCAACCTCTTCATAAAATGAAGTTATTTTGGTTGGCCGATCCCGTAGTAGAGCAGATGTGGCTGATGTGACATACGCATCATGGTCATGTCCCTACATCGAGACCTTCTATCATGTCTTCCTCCTTGTCAAAAACCATGTATAAGAGAAATTGAGCACGAGAACTTAAACAACTTACAGATTCAATTGTGAGTCTGTGATTAACTGCTGAACTATAACTTGACCAACAAGACTAAATTACAAGTAGTTAAGACTACAAAATCAAAATACTACAAAAAACTCACATCTAGAAATAATGATGAACGAAACCCTTAAGATGATTCATACCAACAATGGACAACAACCTTTGCAGGTTTAGAACTCAACCCTTCACCATAGAGAAGTCGGACGTGTAGAAGATAAGATGTGAAGACAACTTAGAACGTAGGCGACTAAATGATTTGGTGCAAGGGTAAAACCCTAGACTACATTGAAGAAGATGGAGAGTGTTTTTTAGATCAGATAAAAGACGCTACATACACACAAGTATTGTAACAGTCAAATAATCCCTTCTAAATAACAATCAGCTCCAGCCCATTTATAACTTCAGCCCAAATCTCATTGAGTCTACTTGCAGATCCATCCTAATATAAATATGTAAAGAAAACAAATATAAATAAAATTAGAAATTGTTTATTCAAATGATGTGTTTAACATTGAATTGAAATAACCATATATTTCAACACTTCTCATCAACATCCGCTATTGCCACTAGCAAAACACCTAAAAAAAATAGCTTTATTTTCTACCTAGAATCAAACTAAATATAATCCCCACCTAAAAAATCAAAATATTCAATCTTTCTAGCTAGGCCTATGCCCTCCTAGGCTTCTTAAATGTGACATGCCGTTGCTTAAAAGGTGTAATGTTAGATACAATCGCGTTCACAAACTATTGATAGTTGATACAATAAAATCTGATAACTTGACATTATAGAATTAACATATATACATTATGACTATAACCCATTTTAATATAATTAAATTAGCGTAACTTCTATGCAAGTGCTGGAGTTTTACGTACATGCGTGTATATATATTAAACCAATGTATCCATCGATCGTTATATATTATCATTTGGCAACTTTGATAACACAAAATAAAAAGATGCATCTCATAATCACACTATTTTTCTTTATCCTTGTATCATTTTCTCATCAACAACCGTTACCAGCTCCCCCTTTCAACACCACGGTTATACCCGTGATGAAAGATGCCAACACATCTCTTCACAAAGTTCTCGAGTCGTTCAAGTTAAAGTCACAAATGTTTGATTACAACCCCCTGGGGTACCTGATTGACCTCGATGCTCCTTTCACTTGGAGACTGCATTGTGGGTAAAACCTCTGCGGATCAATTTTGTTTCTTACAAGAAGGATGCTTGTCGCCGTTATCTTGTCATGATTCTTTCTGTAAAGAAGCACAATCGTACATTAATCCCATATGCCCTTCTCGCAACATCACTGCGAAATATGGGTGCAAATTATGCGCAGTTACTCCCTTCAACCCCGTATCAAAATCATGCAAATTATCCCAACTAACCATTGATTTGAAGCACATGTATGTAACGGATGGTCGAAACCCCTTTTATGATGATCCTATTAATTATGGGGAACAGTTCGTACTATCATGCGCACCTTCCTCTTTGTTGAGATCCCTTCCTAAATATGTGAATGGTGTCGTAGCCTTGTCATGGTCACGTCTTGCTTTTCCTCGTCAAATAACTTTTCCCAGTGTGGCTGATAAATTTGGACTTTGTCTCCCCAGTTCCTCATCTATGACGACTCCTGGGGCCTTATTTTTAGGGGACGGGCCGTTTTATTTCACTCCTTTTCCGAATCTTGATCTCAGGACGATTCTTTCATACACTCCGATGGTACGAAAGAGTTCTAAATCGCTTGGGTATTATGTCAAATTAAATGGAATATCAATCAAAGGAACACGTATTAACTTGAAGGCTAAATCTATGAGGCTTAGTAGTGTTGTCCCTTACACCACGCTTAGAAGTGATATCTATAAAGCTTTAGTTACGGCTTTTACTAAAGCTACCAAAAACATCCCTCGAGTAAATGCGGTTAAACCATTTAGTCTATGCCTAAAGGCTAGTGCGATGGGATCTATTCAAAAAGGGTTTCATGTTCCCAGAATTGATCTTGAAACAGAAAGTGGGAAGGTGTGGACGATCTCTGGAGATAATTCGATGAAACGAACTGGGAATGGCGCGGCTTGTCTTGCGTTTATCGATGGCGGTTTAGAAGTGAAAGATGCAATTGTAATGGGGACATTTCAAATGGAAAATAATTTCTTGTTTTTTGATCTGGAGAATCAGAAGTTGGGGTTCAGCTCTTCTTTATTAGCTAGAGGAACCAGTTGTAGTAGCTTTAACTACACATTCTAATAAGGAAACGAACATGAACTCATCTTATGATTTGATGTGCTTAACTCTTTGTTCTCATTTTAGAAGTGGTTGTGATGTGTAATGCACTGGTTTTTCACAAATAATGTGTTGCATTCTTGTGTACGTTCACTAGTTTGTAAGCGTTGTTTAATTTGTAGTAATGAAATTGTTAAGGTATCACCTGTTAAATTACCATTTCATAGTGTGTGATATATATACTTTCGGTTTCATTGTGTTGAATGATATATTTTTTTAAAGGCGGTTCATATCACTCATAGGCTAGTGACCCGTCGGATCATTTTTGTTTTTATCAGGAGGAAACCCACCTTAAGTTATAAAACCCAATGAAACAATCTTTTTTATAGCGTTATACTGATTACTATGTTAGAACCCGTGTAAGAGGTGAAGGATAAAATTAATATTGATAAAATTTCATAAGCTATTACCAATTTATATATATGACCTAATTTATTACATATTACATACAAAATAATGTAAAAGTTATATTGTTTTATACGGTCCCGGCTAACTATCACTTTTTTATATATTTCTACTTGTCTCAACTATCGAATATCCTAGTAAAAGTCCCAATTTTCATCATTTTGACAACTAACAAGCCGTCGTTAATTTTTTTTCAACAATGTTAAGTTTTTTTTTAATTCAAGACCGATGTTTTAGGGCTTTTGATCGGAAGGAGAATGTGACCGATGTTTTCATCTATGAAGTGATGCCATCATCACTTGGTTTTTGGACTTTGACCGTAAGTTCTTTGGTTTTGTGTTTTGGATATTTTTAAAAGCACAAGTAGAGGCAAATATAGAGTTGGCTATGATGATATTGTGAAAAAAACAGGTTTCTAAGTTGTGTTTACAAGGATGATAGGTAGGGGATTCCCTACTTGTAACTTGTAGCACCATAATAATGATTCTGGTTCATAATCTGAGCCGACGAGAATCAAGAAAATTTAGTTAACCTAACAAACACAAATACAAAACAGATGCTAAAGCGATAAAAAAAGCTCGCACAACACGCAATCTGACGCATAAAACTAGTTTTTATTTAATCATTATTAAATGATTTTGTGTTGGCTGCAAACATTAAATCATTCTACGTTTTAATATGTATAGTGCTTATTTCTTTAACTATTATCATTTATTTAATATTACAAAATTATACTTAATAAATACTTTTAACCAAATTAATTACCATTGGGGTTGGTGGCCCAATGAGAGAGGCTGTGCCTCTAGGAGCACTAATTTGGAGAGGTCCAAGGTTCAATCATTGGCATTGTAAATATTTATGGAGTTTATTAGGAGTAGGCTAGATTGCTGTTTTAAAAAAAAACAAAAAAAAACCAAATTAATTATTTATCAAAGTTTGTTCAAGTTATTCTCATTTACTAAAGATAATTAATTATATAAAAACCTCAAATTCCTCTTATAAACCCTAGTTCCCAAATCGTCCGTAGAACCCAAAATTCATTATCTTAATATTAGCCATTGTGCCTTAGGTTAACTTCTAGGGAAATCTTTAGGTGTCTTGATTCAAGTATTCTATTTAGTCATCATCTCCTATCTTACCAAGTGAGTATTCGTAGTCATTTTTTTTTGTTTTGAGGTAAATTCATGTGACCTTTTAATTTGTTGTTCAATTTTCTCATTTGTGAAATCGTATTATTCATTTATTCAGATCCATCAGTTCAATTTGTGTTGTATTATTACTTACAGTTATTGTGCATAGCTTGATAAACATTGATTCTTGCATAATCATTAGTTTATTTAAACCGGCAGTTATTTAATGATAAATCTATTAGCCTAAAAACTCACCATTTGATTCTTTGGTGATTATAACTGACTTTATCAGCATGTGATTCTTGCCCCCATTCATCATCAGCTTAATTTGTGTGATTACATGACTGTAATTTATCAATGGTTGATTATGCGTTTGTCTTGTTTATTACACTTTTACATTATAAGTTTTAACATAACATGAGAATTGATTCATTTTAATCATTTTGACTTTTTTGATCAATTTAATCATGTTTATATGTATGCAATCTTGGTTTAGTACTCACCAGATAATTTGTTAGTTGATCAGTTACTTTTCAGATGATTTCAAGAAATGTGTTTGACAGACTTTATCAAGATGCTTTATTTAGGATATGTTGGACCTAGATTAATAATAAATCATTTATTGTGTTGTATTGTTTAATTGTTGAATTATAAGCTTTGTATCACAGAAATTTAAATTTAATATTATTTTGATCATTATCATGGGGTACGAACAATCTATTCACATCCGTCCGCCCTGAGGTTTCCATCGATGGTCGGGGTGTGACATCTGTGTTTATTCCTTTCATTTGTTTAGTTTATGAATTGTAATATGTTTTCTTAACATCCTCTCTAACCTTCAGTTTATTGATAAAAGTATTTTATTTGGTTTATGTGGACAATGTTCCTATGGATGTTTCATGCTTATTTGCGTATTATTGAATGTTTAGTAGTTAATTGTGATATTATTCAATCATGAAGCTTAGAGTATCTTTATACCTTTTATTGATATTATTTAATTATGAAGCTTAGGAGTATCTTTATACCTTTTATTTTTATTATTTAAATATCATTTTGTGGCATATCCATTAGACACCATCAACCTTGTAACCCATTATTAGTAAAAAAAGAAGGAAAAAAATGAAAATGAAAAAAATATATAAAAGAAAAACTGAGCCTTTTATTATTTTTTATTTTTTCGATGAATTTGAATCGGATAGGTATATGTTTCCTCGTTCTTCGGTAAGTTCGGTGTGGACATCTGCTACCATGTTCAAAGTGGGATGGAAAAGGTCTTATTGCTCGAATATTCAGGAAGGAGTCGATGTTAGTGACCCCAGGCAATGCACCTAATGATTATAGATGTTAAAAGAGCACCGATGTTAGTGTTTCCCAAAGTAGAAGGTTAGACACGCATAAGAAAAATGGTCAATGTTTGCTAGACACGCATAGGGATGTTTTATCATTTTTGGCATTAATAGACTCTCTAAGAGGGGCCTAGACAATTCAAGTTTCATCAACTTTTTAGCCATTGTATCCATTATCCATACCTTACCCTAAACCAAAACCCACTTAAAATCCTTATGATTTGTGTGTGTAATTTGGGTGAATTGTGAGAAGTAGACTTATATGCATGATTGAGATTTGTCAACTTATTATGCCTAGTTGGATGCTTAGATTTAAATAAGTGTTATGTCATTCATACCGCCTAGTATATAAGGGGTATCCTCTGAAAACAAATTTGTCCTACACTTGTACAATTTTTTTGCGTACACTCGTACAAAAAGTTTTTTTTCGTACACTCATACAAAACATCATTTTCCTGCATATTATTAGTAATATCCGTAGTTTTATTAATATTTTCTTGAGAACTATTAATAATATTTGGGCTATTTTAACCAATATCATCATTGTTTTGAGACTTAAAAAAAAACTGTAATTAAATTTGTTTTTTGATTGTTCAGGGGTATCCATTTAAGTGTTTAGGTGTATATTAAACATAAAACGGGAAAAAAACATTAAACTTTACTTTGCGCGCGAAAATTTGAGCCGTAGCTCGGGCTACGGCTCAACTCTTTATATGTCCGCCATTGATGTCATTGTTATATTATTTTGTACTGGTTAAGTTGGGTAGGACTTTGGACCTTAATAGAGGGCTGGGGTTATTGAGTGAAGTGTATTTGAATATCCGAGGATAGTGGCAGGACACGTTGCTTGAGGAAAAGCAAAAGGTAAGTGTAAGGATGTGATGAGTGGGAGTTTGACGAACACTAATTGTAATTAAGCATACAGTTTTAGACCCTAAAGTAGCGTTAACTAGTTAACATTTAAAGTTTCAATATTTGAAGAGACTGGTTGCTAAAAAGATGTTATTTATGTTAAACTTGAGATGGGTGTATAAAACAAACATTTATAAGAGTGGACGGAATGGACTCGGGGTGGGTGCGGCCCCAAGCGGGAACACCGCCCCCTGCGGCCCCGAAGTTTGGGGTGCAAATTGGGGTGTCTTCCCCGAGCCCTTCCCCGATTCTTTTGACCGTTTAACTGGTGGACCCCCCTCCAACGTTTCTTTTCCAACGGCTACTTTATAAAAAAAAATTATTTTTTCCTTATTAAACAATATATATTATACCAACCCAAATCAAATATAAATCACACTCTCATTAACCTCAAACACACAAATCTCTCAATATTTTTACAAAAATGGAGCCATCAAGAAACCCATCAACCCGAGGCAACTGTGCCACTCAATGCGATATTCACAACGCGGTCAAGTCAACCGTTTTGGCTCATCCCAACCCAACCAACCCCAACGCACCAAGTTTTCTCAATTTACAACCAACGAAGTCGGGTTTTCTGAATTCAACACGAACGAAGCCGGGTTTTCTAAATTCTCTAATTTCGATTCCGGTTTTTCACAATTTGGTGGTGGTGGGGATTATACCCCCGTTTGAGACTTTCAGTTGGAGGATGAGCAAATGGATCAAGTGTAACATCTGCCCCAAACCCGAACCCGTATGCCCGACTCAGACCCGAAGTTGTTATCCGTTAAATTGAATTGTATTTAATTTGTCTTCAAAATGTAACGTTTATTATCATTGTGAATAAACGCATTCAATTCTACGTTATTCCCGTCTTAATTCAATAACCGTATTTACATCGCGAAATATTCACGCGTATCTAATAATTATTATCTATGGCAATAAAAACTCAAAATATATATATAAGTAAATATATATATAGCTCGTAAAAGAAAATTAGTAAAAGCGTTAAGCCGAAACGTCTCCAAGTCTCGGAATGATCTCATAACGGCTTAAACGAACTAAAACTATAAGAACGTCACTGATATAAACGTTACGTTTCCATTTAGTTAAGTTAGTTAGTTAAAATATATAAATAATTAACTTTGGGCTAAAACTGCCAATTTACAAACTATTATTAAAACTATCATCAACTAAATGAACAAAACCAGAAACTACGAGGGGCTGTTTTGTAAACAATTAAATTACAGTTTTAACCCAACCCCCCCCCCCCCCCGTGTTTCCGGCACCATCCATCTCCGGCCAACCTGCCGGAAAATGCCGAGCTCCGGCGAGACAAATTCTAATCGATTTTAACACCTAAAAACTTGGTAAAACCACAGAAATGATCATAGGCAAGTGTCGAACCCGTTATCACTTGTTAATTTCCTTCTAATTCACTAACCTAAGTGTATGATTGATTCAAACAAAACGTTCAAAACCCACTTCCTTCGAAACGATTAAAACGGACCAACACAACCAATGGGATTAATAACATCGGCCTTTTCGTTGATAGAAACGTCCTAAAGCAGTTAATTTGGGTCTTAAACATCTAATTAATCGTAAAATTGAATCAAAACGATTTCTAAACAATTCAAACCTATTCCATCACTTCCGGAGCTAATCATTTCAATTCAATCGACAAAACCAATCACCTGAACCTGCTCTCCCTCTCTGCGTACTCAATTTCATCATAAACCAGCAAGTAATCAGTAAGTAAATCCCCACCTTGTTCGTCTCTGTTCGTCCGCAATTCGTCATCTAAACGTATTTCTAATCCAAGATTGTGTTAGGGCTTTTGGTTCTCGAATTGGAAGGATCAAATCTGCAGAAGCAATTGAAATATAAAAGCCTCTAGGTCCCTGTTCAAATCCGAGCCGTCGCATATTGTTCTTCATCATCCTTTGATCCAAATCATCGTCAATCAAGTGAGTTCTATATATTGAAATGATCCTCGTCATACGGGGATTTATAATCTACAATCAATTTCTGAAACCAGTGATTTAATCTTACGAATTGTGGTGATTTGTGTTCTAGGGTTTTTTCAACAGAATTGGGTTTGATTTAAAAATGTTAAAACAATTAAAGAATGAATCTGATTAACAAAAGCGCGCCTGGTCCAGCGGATAGGGTGTTGGTTGTGGCGCGTGTGACCCGGGTTCGAGTCCCACATTCCCCTTTTATTTATTTTTACCATTTAAACCCCTTTACTTAAAAGTTATACGTTTATTTCTCAAAATTGTGTACCGATATCATTTCAACTATAAAAAAAACTAGAAATGGTTTATTATAAAAAAATATATATTTATATCTCGTACCTAAATTCCCAAATTGGATTTTGAAACCCTAAATCGGATTTAAAACCCTAAATTCCCAAATTGAACTTTAAAGCCCTAAATTGGATTTTGAAACCCTAAATCCTTAAATTGGACTTTAAAAACCCTAAATTCCCAAATTATATTTTGAAACCCTAATTTTCAATTTATAATTTAAAACCCTAAAACCCCAAATCCAAAACCCTAGAATTTCTAAGTTCTAGATTCTAGTTACTATATTATTTGTCTCGTTTCTAAATTAGGTTTTCCCGGTTAATTAGGTGGTTCTAATATCTGGGCGATCCTCGATCCTATTTAATATTTTCTTGCGTTGCTATACTATATCAGATTTATATTTAAGGTGAGTAAACTCACTCCCCTTTTTCCATTTTACTATTTTTGGGGCTGAAATACGTCTTTTACTATATTGCGGTTTCTATTCGTTTTCTAAAAGAGATCATACAAATATGTTAATCTAGTTTGGCCGCTGGATGCAATCTTATGTGTTAGTTAAAAGTAGTTTTATTGCTTGGTAAACCCACCGGTACAATGTTAGCGCTAATGGTTTGACAAACCCACCTGCCTGTACAACATCGATAGGTGATTTAAACCCGGCCTTTCTAATTCCATGTTTACTATGTCGAGATGCTATGTTGCTATACTATGTTGCTATACTATGTTGCTATGCTATGATGCTATACTATGCCATGTCCCTAAATTGCTAAATGATGACTTATATATCGAGACGGTAAACGACGGTTATTAAAAGTCATCATTATTTACTACATGAGTGGTTCTCATGACAAATGGCTAGACGAGATACTATGGTTTCTATTGTGGTTGGTGTGCTATTCTATTCTAGGTGTCCTGGTAGGGTGATATTACGAAATTACTATACATATGGGATTGCGCAGCATATCTTGTTGATCTCGGATTTCAATACTATTACTATTCAATTGGGTTTTACTCACTAGCTTGTGTAGCTAACTTTATTTTCGCGTATTTCAGGTGGCGCGTGATTTTGGCTTGTTTTATTGCTATTCAAGACATAGGGACTTGGACCTAGAAATAATACTAAACATGACTATTTCATTTACTGCTATTATGAATTTGTCGTTTCGCATTTAAGACTTGGGTTTTGCCAAACTTATGACAATAATTATTAGACTTTAATAAAAGTAATACCATGTGCTTTGTTTACTATGGGTATCCAATTCTATGACAGCCCGGTGTTTTCCGCCGCCGGGCGGGGTGTCACAGTTGGTATCAGAGCCATGGTTATAGGGAACTAGGATAGGGTATTAGAAACACACCGACCTAGACTATAACCTAAGAGTCCTTAGTGCAAGTAGTTTGTGCTTAGGAAACTCTTCTAGAACTTATTTCCTTATTCTTTTTATGAATCTTTCTATGCCTTTTCTTTATCTTATTTCTTATCCGATTTCGCGAAGGAGCTACAAGAGACTCGTCTGTGTGATTAGGATCTTTCTCTTTGTGGAATCTCGTCATCGTCTTAAGTAAGTTTGAAACGTGGGAACGTGTGCAATCTGGAAGGGGGAACGCCTGTATCACGGGCATCCTGTCTAAGGCAAGCATTTCGTATAAATCTCTTTAAGAGACCTGTATGCTTACCTGGGGATGTACGAGATGAGTGTGAACCTATAGGCTAAAGCACGCTTTCTCGAATACGTTGAGAACGAACTTAACACTTTGATAAGTCTTGAGTGTCCAAACCCAGACACATTCCTAAGCCTTCAAATTCCATTTAATCATTTTTTTTTTCTTCTAATACTATCATTTTTCTATAAATTCTAATTATTTCTATGAGTTCTTTGTGATTTTAAAATGTCACCCTAAACTATTTGATTGTGTTTCTATGGTTTCTAAATGTTTACTATGAAGTGTTTTCTAAGGAGATTCTATGATATTTCTAAATACCATTCAAATTCAATAAGTGTTTACTATGAACTATGTTTTAAAAAGAATGTTCCATGTCTCACGAAATCGTTTTCTATCTTGTAGAATGGCGGGTAGAAATCAACGACTTGCTAATGTTATCGCGACCCAAATGGCTAATATTTTGCCTAATCTCGTGAACCAACTTAATAATGCTAATCAAAACAATGAGCCTAAGTGTACTCTTAAGTACTTCAACTCGTGTGGTCCAACCAAATTTATCGGTAACGAAGGGGCTACGGGACTTCTCCAATGGTTTGAAAGCATGGAGAGTACGTTTGTTAATTGTGATTGCCCTGAAAATCTCAAAGTCCGATATGCAACAAGTGTTCTTCAAAAGGGTGCTTTGACTTGGTGGAATGATGAAAAGCGTAGGCTCGGTGAAGCCGCTGTAACAGCTTTAACCTGGACCGTGTTCAAAACCAACATGACTAATAAGTATTGTCCTCCTAGCGAGATTCGTAAACTCGAGGGCGAATTCTGGGGTCTTAAGCAGGATAGTGGTGATAATGTGGCCTATAATGATCGTTTCTCCCAGCTCAGTACTTTGTGTCCTAATATGGTTACTCCTGATTCTCGTGGCATTGAGCAATATATCGGAGGTCTGCCAATGACTATCCAAGATGCTGTCTGGGGTAGTAAGCCAGCTACTGTAGGTGAGGCAATGACTTTAGCCGGTCGCCTTACTGAAAATCATGTGCAAGCTGGCTCTCTGTTTCGTAAGGGTAACAAAAAGTCTAAAGGCTCTTCTAGTGATGACTCTAAATCATCTGAGGATGATTCTTATAAGGGTTTTAAGCCCGAATCCTCAATCAATTCCAAGAAGCGTAAGAACAATGCCACCAACTATGCTATTGCTACTCCTGCTCCTCCTATGGCACCGCAAAGGAGTAATGATAACCGTAAACCTTATACGGGGTTCTTGCCCAAATGCAACCAATGTCCTTTTCATCATGCTCCCGAAAATCCATGTTTTAAATGTTCTGTTTGTCAACGTTATGGGCATCTGGCTAAAGATTGTTGGAATAATAATAATCGGGGTAATCAAGGTCGTGCTTGTTTCAACTGTGGTGATCCAACTCATTTCCGCAACGATTGTCCTCAACCTATCAATGTCAACGTGAACACCAACGCTAATGCTAACCAAGCTGGTCGTGCTAGAACCTTCAATATCATCGCTAATCAAGCTCAAGCTAACAATGACGTGGTGAACGATATGATTCCCAAATGACTTCTACGCTTTTATTTTATTTGGAGGCCGATAAGACTTTTGTTTCATTGGATTGTGTTTCATCATTTGCTATTAATTGTGTTAGACTCGATAATCTTTATGTGGTAGTCGAAGCGAAAAAAAAAAAAATGTTTCTATTGGTTTTATATTTATGGTGCGAACTTACATTTCAAGGTCACATTTCCTCCATGTTTATCTTTTGTCTATGACTCTCAGTAGTTCGACGGTTGAAATTTTTGCCTTGCGTTGAAACTCAAAAACATATGCGTTAGAGTTATGTCGCGTTTTGGCTCGTGCTGATGTAAAGAAAAAGAAAGATGACCCATTCCGTATATGTCCCGATTATCGCGAATTCGATGAAACTGTCAGTAAAAATAAATAAAATAAAAATCGTTATCTTTTGCCGCTTAACGATGATCTCTTCGCTTCAACTTCAACTACTTCGGTTTGAGCAAATTTCGGGACGAAATTCCTTTAAGGAGGGGAGACTGTAACATCTGCCCCAAACCCGAACCCGTATGCCCGACTCAGACCCGAAGTTGTTATCCGTTAAATTGAATTGTATTTAATTTGTCTTCAAAATGTAACGTTTATTATCATTGTGAATAAACGCATTCAATTCTACGTTATTCCCGTCTTAATTCAATAACCGTATTTACATCGCGAAATATTCACGCGTATCTAATAATTATTATCTATGGCAATAAAAACTCAAAATATATATATAAGTAAATATATATATAGCTCGTAAAAGAAAATTAGTAAAAGCGTTAAGCCGAAACGTCTCCAAGTCTCGGAATGATCTCATAACGGCTTAAACGAACTAAAACTATAAGAACGTCACTGATATAAACGTTACGTTTCCATTTAGTTAAGTTAGTTAGTTAAAATATATAAATAATTAACTTTGGGCTAAAACTGCCAATTTACAAACTATTATTAAAACTATCATCAACTAAATGAACAAAACCAGAAACTACGAGGGGCTGTTTTGTAAACAATTAAATTACAGTTTTAACCCAACCCCCCCCCCCCCCCCGTGTTTCCGGCACCATCCATCTCCGGCCAACCTGCCGGAAAATGCCGAGCTCCGGCGAGACAAATTCTAATCGATTTTAACACCTAAAAACTTGGTAAAACCACAGAAATGATCATAGGCAAGTGTCGAACCCGTTATCACTTGTTAATTTCCTTCTAATTCACTAACCTAAGTGTATGATTGATTCAAACAAAACGTTCAAAACCCACTTCCTTCGAAACGATTAAAACGGACCAACACAAC
This sequence comes from Tagetes erecta, assembly GCA_030867185.1. Taxonomy (NCBI): domain Eukaryota; kingdom Viridiplantae; phylum Streptophyta; class Magnoliopsida; order Asterales; family Asteraceae; genus Tagetes; species Tagetes erecta. The sequence goes on from CM061488.1 coordinate 64,690,329, forward strand.
CAATGGGATTAATAACATCGGCCTTTTCGTTGATAGAAACGTCCTAAAGCAGTTAATTTGGGTCTTAAACATCTAATTAATCGTAAAATTGAATCAAAACGATTTCTAAACAATTCAAACCTATTCCATCACTTCCGGAGCTAATCATTTCAATTCAATCGATAAAACCAATCACCTGAACCTGCTCTCCCTCTCTGCGTACTCAATTTCATCATAAACCAGCAAGTAATCAGTAAGTAAATCCCCACCTTGTTCGTCTCTGTTCGTCCGCAATTCGTCATCTAAACGTATTTCTAATCCAAGATTGTGTTAGGGCTTTTGGTTCTCGAATTGGAAGGATCAAATCTGCAGAAGCAATTGAAATATAAAAGCCTCTAGGTCCCTGTTCAAATCCGAGCCGTCGCATATTGTTCTTCATCATCCTTTGATCCAAATCATCGTCAATCAAGTGAGTTCTATATATTGAAATGATCCTCGTCATACGGGGATTTATAATCTACAATCAATTTCTGAAACCAGTGATTTAATCTTACGAATTGTGGTGATTTGTGTTCTAGGGTTTTTTCAACAGAATTGGGTTTGATTTAAAAATGTTAAAACAATTAAAGAATGAATCTGATTAACAAAAGCGCGCCTGGTCCAGCGGATAGGGTGTTGGTTGTGGCGCGTGTGACCCGGGTTCGAGTCCCACATTCCCCTTTTATTTATTTTTACCATTTAAACCCCTTTACTTAAAAGTTATACGTTTATTTCTCAAAATTGTGTACCGATATCATTTCAACTATAAAAAAAACTAGAAATGGTTTATTATAAAAAAATATATATTTATATCTCGTACCTAAATTCCCAAATTGGATTTTGAAACCCTAAATCGGATTTAAAACCCTAAATTCCCAAATTGAACTTTAAAGCCCTAAATTGGATTTTGAAACCCTAAATCCTTAAATTGGACTTTAAAAACCCTAAATTCCCAAATTATATTTTGAAACCCTAATTTTCAATTTATAATTTAAAACCCTAAAACCCCAAATCCAAAACCCTAGAATTTCTAAGTTCTAGATTCTAGTTACTATATTATTTGTCTCGTTTCTAAATTAGGTTTTCCCGGTTAATTAGGTGGTTCTAATATCTGGGCGATCCTCGATCCTATTTAATATTTTCTTGCGTTGCTATACTATATCAGATTTATATTTAAGGTGAGTAAACTCACTCCCCTTTTTCCATTTTACTATTTTTGGGGCTGAAATACGTCTTTTACTATATTGCGGTTTCTATTCGTTTTCTAAAAGAGATCATACAAATATGTTAATCTAGTTTGGCCGCTGGATGCAATCTTATGTGTTAGTTAAAAGTAGTTTTATTGCTTGGTAAACCCACCGGTACAATGTTAGCGCTAATGGTTTGACAAACCCACCTGCCTGTACAACATCGATAGGTGATTTAAACCCGGCCTTTCTAATTCCATGTTTACTATGTCGAGATGCTATGTTGCTATACTATGTTGCTATACTATGTTGCTATGCTATGATGCTATACTATGCCATGTCCCTAAATTGCTAAATGATGACTTATATATCGAGACGGTAAACGACGGTTATTAAAAGTCATCATTATTTACTACATGAGTGGTTCTCATGACAAATGGCTAGACGAGATACTATGGTTTCTATTGTGGTTGGTGTGCTATTCTATTCTAGGTGTCCTGGTAGGGTGATATTACGAAATTACTATACATATGGGATTGCGCAGCATATCTTGTTGATCTCGGATTTCAATACTATTACTATTCAATTGGGTTTTACTCACTAGCTTGTGTAGCTAACTTTATTTTCGCGTATTTCAGGTGGCGCGTGATTTTGGCTTGTTTTATTGCTATTCAAGACATAGGGACTTGGACCTAGAAATAATACTAAACATGACTATTTCATTTACTGCTATTATGAATTTGTCGTTTCGCATTTAAGACTTGGGTTTTGCCAAACTTATGACAATAATTATTAGACTTTAATAAAAGTAATACCATGTGCTTTGTTTACTATGGGTATCCAATTCTATGACAGCCCGGTGTTTTCCGCCGCCGGGCGGGGTGTCACATCAAGAATTTGATTCATTTTTTGGTTTGGATCACATGGAGCAAGAAGAAGCAATCCCGACAACAACAACAACAACAACATACTAAGGCAAAATCAAAGCCTTGGACTCCTCAAGAAGAACAGGCTTTGGCTAAAGCTTGGAATTTGACCTTCGAAGACCCATATAAGGGTAACAATCAATAGTATTCGGGGTTTTCGAGGAAGATGCTAGCCTAGTTTAATGAACAACCCGGTTACGAGTCCGAAAGAACCTCACATCAATGTAATTCAAAATGGGAAGAATTGAATGCGAAGGTGGTCATGTTTTGGAGGAATTTACAACAGTTTAAAATCTGGATGGGGTACCGGTCAAAATGACGCAGATGTTCTAAAAAACCACAATCTGATTATATGAAGACGATAAAGACAAAGTTGACATTTAATCATTTTGGTGCATGGGACGTGTTGAAAGAGAGTCCCAAATGGTGTGGGGTGAAAACATTTGAAGAAATAGAGGAATCGTGCTAAAAAATGAGCAAAATGAGCGACTCAACCGTCCCGTTTTTTCAAGAGGAGTGTGCTCATTTTGACTTAAAGAGGATCGAGATGTGCAAGAGGAGCCGTCAAGACCAAGACCTCCACCGAGACGCAAAGGAAAAAATCCGGTGGAGTCATCATCAACCGAGCGTGAAGAATTAATGAAGATGGTAGCCGAATTCAACATGTACAACAAAGATGATGTTGAAGACAAAAAACAACACCGAGAGGAGAATAGAAAATTGAAGGAAAAGAAGGCCGAAGCCCGAATTGCTCGCGATCAAAAGGCAGCTCAACTCTTAGAATACCAACAACAACAACAAATGATCGAGGACCACAAAAATAAGGATTTAGAATTCATGTTGAAGCCGCACGATCACTTAAGCGGAGCGTTATTGCAAAACGTGTTGGCTAGGAAACAAGAAATCGCCTCACGTTGGGGTTGGGAATTTTATTTATTTAATTTTTAACCATTTTTTAGTTTGTTTTTTAACTGTTTTATTTTAGTTATTTACTTTTATTTATTAGTTTTAATGTGTGTTTTATTATTGAATGAAATATTAAAAGTTTTAAATAAATAAGGAAAAAAAATTAAAAAATGATGTGGGGTGTTGTGGGGTGAATTCCATGTAATATAGGGTGAATGTGGGGAGAGTAAAAAGTGTGAGGTGACGTGAGATGGTGAGGGATGGGCTTCGTTAACCCTAAAAATTAATTAAAAAATTGTGACAGTAGTAGTTGGGATAAAAAGTATTAATTAATGTTATGAATATAAAAAGTGGCTTATGTGAATCATGATTTAAGAGTATGTTAACTTCAAATTTGTGATTAAATTATTGTTTCCGGTTGTTATTATATTTCAAACTAGGTTTAACACCCGTATGTTACACACGGGTTAAATAATAATATTTATAAAGAAATTATAATCATTACGTTTAAAAATTTCTAATTTGTACATGTTTAATATTTAATGATATTGCTTCATCAACTTATTGCATGACACTTAATATTTTCTCTCTCAAACTTCCTATTATGGATTAAAAAAATTTCTCACCAAAAGTTGCCCCTAAAACCTTGATTTATTAGATAGACTAGTTTAATGAACAACTCGGCTACGAGTCCGGAAGAACCTCACATCAATGTAATTCAAAATGGAAAGAATTGAATGCGAAGGTGTCATGTTTTGGAGGAATTTACAACAATTTAAAATCTGGATGAGGTACCGGTCGAAATGACGTAAATGTTCTAAAAAAAAGCACAATCTGATTATATGAAAACGCTAAAGACAAAGTTGGCATTTAATCACTTTGGTGCATGGGACGTGTTGAAAGAGAGTCCCAAATGGTGTGGGGTGAAAACATTTGAAGAAATAGAGGAATCGAGCTCAAAAAAGAGCAAAACGAGCGACTCAAACGTCCCGTTTTTTTCAAGAGGAGTGTGCTCACTTTGACTTAAAGAGGATCGAGATGTGCAAGAGGAGCCGTCAAGACCAAGACCTCCACCGAGACGCAAAGGAAAAAATCCGGTGGAGTCATCATCAACCGAGCGTGAAGAATTGATGAAGATGGTAGTCGAATTCAACACGTACAACAAAGATGATGTTGAAGACAAAAAGCAACACCGAGAGGAGAATAGAAAATTGAAGGAAAAGAAGGCCGAAGCCCGAGTTACTTGCAATCAAAAGGCAGCTCAACTCTTAGAATACCAACAACAACAACAAATGATCGAGGACCACAAAAATAAGGATTTAGAATTCATGTTGAAGCTGCACGATCACTTGAGCGGAGCGTTATTGCGAAACGTGTTGGCTAGGAAACAAGAAATCGCCTCATGTTGGGGTTGGGAACTTTATTTATTTAATTTTTAACCGTTTTTAAGTTTATTTTTTAACTGTTTTATTTTAGTTATTTACTTTTATTTATTAGTTTTAATGTGTGTTTTATTATTAGACTAGGTTTAATACCCGTGTGTCACACGCGGGTTAAATAGTAATATTTTTAAAGAAATTATAACCATTATATTTAACAATTTGTAAATATATAACATTTAAGGAGTTGGCTCCATCAACTTGCATGGTGAAAAATTTAGCTAATTTAAATTTTACCTCTCAAACTTCCTATTATAGAAAAAAAAATCCCTCCAAAACATTGCCCCCTAAAACCTTAATTTATTAGATAGATGAAATATTAAAAGTTTTAAACAAATGAGGAAAAAAATTAAAAAATGACGTGGGGTGTTGTGGGGTGAATTCCATGCAATGTGGGGTGAATGTGGGGAGAGTAAAAAGTGTGAGTCGACATGAGGTGGTGAGTGAGGTGGTGAGGGATGAGCTCCGTTCACCCTAAAAATTAATAAAAAAATTATGATATTAGTCGGGATAAAAAGTATTAATTAATGTTATGAATATAAAAAGTGGTTTATATGAATCATGATTTAAGAGTATGTTAACTTCAAATTTGTGATTAAATTATTGTTTTAAATTATTATTATATTTCAAACTAGGTTTAACACCCGTGTGTTACACCCGTGTGTTACACAGGTTAAATAATAATATTTATAAAGAAATTATAATCATTATGTTTAAAGATTTTTAATTTGTACATGTTTAATATTTAATGATATTGTTCCATCAACTTATTGCATGACACTTAATATTTTCTCTCTCAAACTTCCTATTATGAATTAAAAAAAATTTCCATAAAATCTTAATTTATTAGATAGAAGTGTAGGCATGAAAAGGTACTCACGTGAGCATATGACTCGTCATGTCTTTTGGATTATCAAACACACCTAGCAACTTTATTCGTTTAATGAACCAAACCTTAAACCCCTTCCTTAGCAAGTTTGTCGTTGTTTACTTCGATGACATCTTGTTTTCAACAGATCAAAATACGAACATACAAACCATTTGCAGCAAGTGTTTGATGTTTTAGCTCGAATGAAGTTATTCGGTAACAAAGAAAAGTGTCACTTTTCACTAACCAAAATACATTTTTGGGTTATATTGTGTCTTCACAAGGAATTGAAGTCGACGAAAGCAAAGTCCAAGCTATTTGGGATTGGCCTATTCCTACTTCAATACAACATGTTCGAAGTTTTCATGGCCTTGCCTCCTTTTACAGGAGGGTTGTGAAAGATTTTAGAATGGTAGTTGCTCCGCTAACCGCAGTTACTAAAGGATAGTGTTTTGAATGGACCCAACATGCTAAATTTGCATTTGAAGAACTCAAGACGCGCCTTACTTCGACACCATTATTAGCACTCTCATGTTTTAATGAGACCTTTGAAGTCGAGTGTGATGCATTGTTTTGTCTCAATTAGGCATTGCTTATTTTAGCGAAAAGTTAAATGAAGCCAAGAAACGCTACTCAACATACGATAAAGACTTCTATGCCCTTGTACGAGCTTTGGATCATTGGCAACATTACTTGGTTGCTAAAGAATTCGTTCTCCACTCTGATCATGAGGCACTCAACTAGATTCAAGGGCAACCTAAACTACAAACTCGTCATGCAAAATGAGTTGGGTTCTTACAATTCGTCACAAATCTGGTCAGTTAAACAAAGGGGCCGAAGCTGGTCAAACAGAAGTTACTAATCCGCACCTTGGGAATCCTTTTACGTACACTAGCTTAGAAGAAGCTTACTCAATGGGACATTACTTTACAACACGCTGATTCGCATACACCAAGGTACCTCATACGACCCGTTTGAAGTTGTTTATGGCTCTAACCCCCATTACCCATGTTAATTTGCTGGCCCTTGATACTGTTGGTCGAATCAGCCGAGAAGCCGAGAACCTTGCTAAAATTCAGGCATTACATGAAGAAGTTCGTGACCAGATTCGTAAACTTAATACTGCTGGTCGAATCAACCCACAATGTGTCCTAACATGCAACACTTTTATTATGTTTTTAATTCCTTAGTTTCTTTGTTTTTATAATTCCACAATTGGAGTTAGTCCAAGTAGAATAGTTGCAGTTTCATTTTTCAGTTTTTAATTTTTTAAAGAGTTGGAACATGACATAGTGGGTAGTAGATGAAAATTCTCTTGTAAAAAGCTTTGAATGGTCGATTGAAAGAAGCAGAGATCGAGAGGTGATCTGTGCTAGTTTGGTGATTAATCAGCTTCAAAAGTTCAAGTTTTTTTTCCTTTTGAGGTTTGGTGCCATCACATTAGTTGAAGATAGCAAAACAAATTGATCCAATAAGAAACATAAACAAATAATACATTAGATCAAATATAACACAACAAATAATTTGTAGACAAATCCATTAGGTGTTGACTATTAGTTTTATGACAACAACATGTAGTTAGTTTAGTTGTTTGTTTGATTATCAATGTAACTAGTTTTGGATTGTCGTTTGAGGTTGTGTCGCATAAGGTGTCACACGATACCTTGGTGCGAAACCTAGGTGCCGCACCACACCTAGGGGAGAACAATGATGAAACAAACAACATACCTTGATAGAGAAGCTGGTGAAGGAGGCAGAGGAATCAAAGAGAAAGTGTTCGATTTAGGGTTAGGGAGAGTGATAAATGAAGAAAAGCAGATGGCAAAATAGTTAATAAAGAATACAAACTCCTAAACAGGTTAAACAAGAATGAGTGCCACGTACCCTTAACTTAGCAACTTATTAAAAGAGTAGCATATTTTAAATACCTTCTAAGTTCATATATAATATTTTTAACTTTGTTTGGCTGTATATATATATAAACTAGATTAGTACTCGTGTCCTACACGAGATTTTTGTTTTATAGGTTTTGACTAAATTTAGGTATCAAATTTATTTTTACATATCTCCTATTGAATCGGTTTGAATATTTACAAATATTTTCTTAGCAAAAATCATATGCTGAAACAAAGAAGATGATCTATAATAATTGATAATTTTTTTATTAGAACATATCGGGTTAGGAGATAATTCATAATAATTATTAAATTTTTTATTGAACATATCATGTTAAGAGATAATTTATGATAATTGGTGAATATTTTATTTAAACATATCAGGTTATTTCAAATATGGAGCATGCCATGACCTATTTTGAAATTCTCCATCAAATTAAAGTAGAGTGTGACACCTAAGCAAAATCTTATGTAAAGCAGTTAAAATATTGACATGTGGATAAGCTATTAAATTATTATAATTATAATTATTAAAATAAAAATATATATGATGTTTTAAATCTCTAATATAATAAAGGAAAATAGAAAAAACTTATGTGACATCATTTCAAAACTTCTAGCTTATATGCCATCATCTGAGATTTTCTCTCACAGATTTTTCATTTAAAATATGTATATAAAATATATTATAATAACACTAATTACATTTTGGTCCCCTAATATTATTTAGGAGAGTTTTTAAAAATAAAAATAGTTATATTTTCAATCCTATACTATTATGTGTGTACATGAGTCAGTTTAAATTTAATAGGGTATAAAAGTGAAACTTATGAATAAAGTTAGTAATAACATATAATTAAAGATTTAAGTGTTTTACAAACATACATAACTTTTTTATACGAAACTAGATTAGTACCCGTGTACTACACGGATTTTAGTTTTATAGGTTTTAACTCAATTTAGATATCAAATTTATTTTTAACATATCTCTTATTAAATCGATTTGGATATTTATAAATATATTTAAATCAAAAATCATATGTTACAATAAAGAATATGATTTATAATAGTTGGTAAATTTTTATTTGAACATATCGGGTTAGGAGATAATTCATGATAATTGTTAATTTTTTTATTTGAACATATCGAGTTAGGAGATAATTAATGATAATTGGTAAAACTTTAATTTGAACATATCGGGTTAGGATAGATCATAATAATTGATAAGTTTTTTATTTGAACATATCAGGTTAGGAGATAATTCATGATAAATGGTACATATCTGGTTAAGATACAGATCATGATAATTGGTAAATTTGTATTTCAACATATCGGGTTAGGAGATAACTGATGATAATTTGTGAAATTTTAATTTAAACATATCGGGTTATTTCGAATATGGAGCATACCATGACCCGTCTAAAAATTCTTCATCAAATTAATTTAGAACATGACACCTAAGCAAAATCCTATATGAAGTAGTTAAAATTGTGACATATGGATGCGTTACTCAATTATTAGAATAGATAGATTATTTTAAAAATAAGTCACACCAAAAAACTAAGATTTTTTAATCTTTAATTTGACTATAATAATGTTATACTAAAAAATAATTTTTTAAAACTAATTTTTGTTGGGTTTATCACGTTTTTGTCTTATATTAAGTCCATCATAAATATCACTAAAAATTTCCGAACATGTTTTAAATATTTTATAAAGACACATGATATATATAAAATTATCTAAATCGTAAACTACTCATCTTTCAGAAAAAAAAAAAAAAAAGTCGTATTTTGACGGTGACAGAAAAAAAAAATTGAGTTTTTAGACGACGTTTTGGTCGACGCTTGACCAAATGTGAAGTTTGATAAAAAAAAAATTCATCTCTCTTTCGATCAACACAACACAACACGACACAAATACAACCAAAATTGTATGTTTTTTTCTCTTTCTCCTTCACACACATGCAGTTTGATAGTTTGATTTGATTGTGTAGACGATGACGAGCAGCGGTCAGAAGTTGCAGCTCTATTCTTATCACCGGAGCTCATGCTCTTTTCGTGTTCGTATCGCTTTAAACTTGAAAGGTTTTCATTTCTCCAACTTTTTTTCTTTCTAAATTTATCTTCTTCTTCATTCAAATTTCAATTCCAATTCCAATTCTTTTTTCCATCAGGTTTGGATTATGAGTACAAAGCTGTTAATCTTCTTAAAGGGGAACAAAAAGCCCCTGGTAACTGTTCCAATTCCTGCAATTAGTTCGTTTTAGTTTCATTATTTTACTTATAATTCTCCCTTTTCTTGTAAATATGTGTAAATGATTGAAAGTCTCTTTAACTCTACTTATTTAATCCGTCGTCTCTTGTGGCCTGGTGGTAAGATGGCTTGGGTTTTGGTAAGAGACTCAAGTTGAATCCGAACTAGTGTTACTTTTGACCTGGCTTTGTGTCTGAGCCCTAGGGTTTTACGTGACATGGTTACGGTTTTTCCATGGAACAGTTGGTTGACGAGTTGCGACTTTGATTAACTTGGTATGTAAGAGGGTTGTGGTGAGCGTATGATGTGTTCATAGTAATGAGGGAGCCCCAATGCTGACGAAAAACACATATTGGTGTTAGAGGCGGTGTTTCGATCTCGGTCTTGCACATCTAAGTGTTTCGGTTATAGGCTGTTGCACCAACCACCGTTTTTAAAAAAAGCTCTACTTATTTGATGATATTTGTGAACTGTGTTTGTAAGTTAATATCTTTTTTTCTGATTTAGAGTTTTTAAAAGTGAACCCTCTCGGGTATGTGCCTGCGTTGGTGGATGGTGACATAGTCATTTCTGACTCTTTTGCAATCATCATGGTGGGTTTTTTAGTTTTTGATTTACTCATATTATTGTCACATTTCGTCATCGTGTTCTTGTTTACAGTATCTTGAAGAGAAGTATCCTCAGCATCCTTTGTTACCTCGTGACCTTCAGAAAAGGGCCATTAATTACCAGGTAAATTCTTTGGATTCATTTTATGTACATTTATGTAATATCTGATGACAACATTATAGTTGGTGTTCAAATCTGGTGGATATATATATATATATATATATATATATATATATTCTTGATTTGTTACCTGTAAGATAGATCTTCAATTTACTTCTTGAGGACCTGTAACTGTTATGGTCAAACCTTTATAATACATCAGTATCGTATAGACCAGAAATCATTTTTATGATCAAACCTTTTGCTTCTTGATATTTTATTAGCAAATGCATCTAAAAGATTCATACATCTTCCTTGTTAGTCAAATTGACTTTGTAACGAGCTTGATGTAATGAAGCAGGCAAATTGTTCTTTCTAATACATCAGTATCGTATTCTGTTGCTTATATGCCCCTGGTTGCTTGCATCACGTTCCTGTAACTAACAATCATCTCCTTTTAAAATTGTAGGCTGCAAATATCGTTTCTGCAAGCATACAACCTCTTCAAAACCTAGATGTTTTGGTGAGTAAGAATCTTTGTTGACATTGATTTATAGAAGCGGTCTCAGAGTTCACTTCCACAATCATACATATTGTTTATTAAACCAACTTGCAGAAGTACATTGAGGAAAAGGTTGGTCCTGATGCAACGATTCCATGGGCAGTGAAACATATTAGTAAAGGATTTGGAGGTATGTTTCAACATGAATTTCTTTGTGACACTTTGAAGAATGTATAAGAAAGAACCAAAAACATTATAAATAATGAATCGGACATAAAGTGCAGAACTAAAGAAACTAGAATTGAGATATTCTACATCATGATTAAAGAATGAGTTAGTTGCATCCTGAATCCTTGGAGTTTGTCCCAAAACTTCGAGTCCTTAAGTTTGAAGCGTTTTAAGGAGGGTCCATACTCCCCATACATCTGATATATGAACACTTTCATTCCATCACTTGTGACAAATGACGAAAATACTCTCATCTTATTCCCTTTTGAGTTTCTTCTTAAATTTCTATTTCTTCTTAGCCAAATCGAAGTACAAACTTGTATATAAAATAAGTTTTAGAATGAAACTTGTCTTGTAACTATCGTTCAAATTAAACCTTCTTTATGAAGTTCAAGTTCAAATTTAAAAAGTATTGATCTTTGTCTTTAAGCACCTAAAGTTCATCAAAATCTTTATCTTTGTTAAAATATTAGGGTTCTTAAAGGTAATGGGGGAATTTGACTAACAAAAAAAATTGATTCCAATAATAGTTAATGAGTTTAATTTTAAGTTTATGAAATGCAAGTTCCGGTTCTTGACTCTTTGTGGTCTTGATTTGGGTTTAGTAGTAATAGAAACTCAAGAGAAAATTCAAATGTGAAGAAGATGAGGTTATTTTGGTCACATGACTTTGGTGATTAACTAAACTTGTGCATAATGTAAAAGTGGGACACTTGTAATGCTTCAAACCTAAGTACTCTGGCTGTAATAGGGACAAACCACAAGACTCGTTATGTAACTCTATTATAGAAAAACATTGTTGTGGCTAGATAACCTGGTATGATCTTTGCTTGTCACACAACACCGTAACTAGATTCACCTAATATTTATTAAGAGGATTTGCATATTCTGATTTCTGAATGGCAATTAATATATGATCTACTGAGTTTTTACCCTACATAACCCGGCATTATTGCTTATTAAAAGGGAAAAATGCTGTCTTACACAAACATAGTAGAAGCCTGATTAAGGTTTCAGGGTAGAGGCCAATTTAAACAAATTTATGTGAAAATGGGTGAATTTGGTTATGCTTATCGGCAATAGGTCGAGTGTGTAGACTGCAGAGTTTGAAGAACCAGGCTAGTAGGAAGCAAGCCAAGCATGTTGAATGGTTTTTATAAGCTACAATGAGGCAAGGAACCATTTTTTATTTGAGTAAACTGGATCATTATTTATTTTATAAATGGTTTTGTAATTAATTTTTTCATGAATTTAAGAGCAACGTCAAAAAAGTATTGGCAGCTCAACCCAACCCAGTGTTGACTGCTATATAGTGCCTGACCCTGTCTTGATTGCTTCCTACGTATATTATGTATTCTTTTTCTTTTTGCAAAGAGGGATTAGCAGATGGTTTAATTTACATCATCGTGCTACGAATGTTGAAAACAATTTAGAAAAGATCACGTGATTTCTAATATGCAGCACTGGAGAAATTACTGCAAAATCATGCAGGAAAATATGCAACAGGAGATGATGTTTTCATGGTATTGTATTTTTTGTATCCATTTTCTCTAATATGTGTATGTAGGTTCGATCTTTACTAATTTAAACCTTAATATTTAGAAACGCTATAACAAAATTTCATTTGGAATTCAACCTATCCATGATTCTTTGATTGAATCTTTATGATTTAATACAGAAATGAATTAGTAACTATTAGGCCCACCGCTCACTTGATATGTAATTGCAAACAACTTATTTAGTAAGGCCGACTTGGTATTTATCAGTTTTTGTTTGAAGTTCTTTAACATTTGCAGGCTGATTTGTTTCTGGCACCACAAATCCATGGTTCCGTAAAGAGGTTCAACCTTGACATGGTAAGGCGATCTTGCTTTTATATGTCTTTCTACATATGCTGAGAACTATATATCTACTCACCTAACGGGTTACAATCCCAAGTGGCAGTTTTGATCATGTAGTTTTTTTAACAGGTTAAATAGGTTGATCGAACTGCTAAAAATTTATCCAAACTTTCTTTACTTAAAAAGGTAGATCATAATTTGATGATATAGTTTTTTTAATCATATCTAACCCGTTTGAGCTAAGTCCCATATTGTAACCTCAAGTTACAACTTGTAATATATTTTCTGAAAGTCTTAATGAATTAAGGAGCTGGTTTTTCAAGTGATTTTGATATTCTAAAGTTTTATGTTAGTCATGCTATTGAAACGATAAGTGGTAGTGAATATTTTATGCCGTGTGTGTTTGTTTGCAGATTTTTTATTTCTCTTGTGTAATCTTGTTAGATGAAATATGAAACTTACAATTTTTCGTTTGGCGCAGACACCATACCCTCTTTTGGCTAGGCTGTATGAGGCATATATGCAGCTACCTGCTATCCTAGACGCCTCGCCTGAAAAGCAACCAGACTTCCCTTCTAATTGAAGCAAACATCCCTCAGGTATTTCAAGTTCTGAACTAATGATCTGATTATTGTGATTTCAAGTTGCGGTTATCAGTTTATAATTGTTTTAATTAATAATCTGATTATTTATGGAGCAAATAACTAGTCGTGGATAATCCCTATAATTGTTTTAAGAGTAAACTGCATTTTTGGTCTGTGTATTTTGATTTTAACCGGTTCAGTCTTACCTTAACAGTTTAGGTCCTGGCGTTTTTATTTTTAACAGAAATAGTCCTGAACGCTAACTCCATTTAATTTTTTGTTAAGTCTCCTTCATGTGCTCCACACGTGAGGGTAAAAATGTCATTTCTCCCAATTTTTTTGACATATGACTGAATAAAAATGTTAACCTACATGCTGATCTAGATAAAAGAGTGAGGGAAATGACATTTTTACCCCTCACGTGCGGGGCGCATGGGGGAGAATTAACGGAAAGTTAGATGGAGTTGGTGTTCGGGACCATTTTTATTAGAAATAAAAATCACAAGGATATAAACTGTTGTGTGACTGAACCTGTTAAAAGTATCTAAACACGGACCACAAATGCAGTTTACTCTTGTTTTAACTAATAATCTGGTAATTTATTGAGACGCTCTCATTTTGAACATTTTTTTCTTTTTTTTTTTAACATTTTTTTTGTTTTTGTCCATTTTATGTAATTGTTTTGCTAAACAATTAAAATACATCGAAGTTTCAAACATCTAATTATGTTATTATTGGAACTTCAAACAAATGACATGAAAGTAATCAGATGTATGATAAACACCTCGTGTTCATGTTGTACTAAAACTAAACCAGTCAACCAGTATAAACTTACAATTACAAAAACAAAAAAATACATGTTTTGTATATTCATCTCACCAATCTGTTTATATATACTTGTTACCAACCAAAACTTTCATGTTTTCTATTTGCAGTTGTGTGCAAGATGAGTTTGTTAAAGCGGTTCGATACTTGGATGTATGAACCCTGTTATTAATCGATTATGATGTATACCCTCAATAATAAACATGTTTCTTTAAGTATTATGGTGTCTTATTTACATAATGATAATGGTAATGATACTGGTTTAAGGAGGAAAGTTCACTTTTATTTTAATTATAACTAGGTATGAGACCCGGGTCGCGCAATGCGGCGGGCGGGTCTCGTCATTTGATTTTACGTCGCACACGTTGATAAAAAAAGTTTGTGTCTCACACGTTAAAGTGCGAAGTCGTAAGACGTTACATTAAAAGACATAAAAACATCAAAACTTAGATGTCAAAATGATAACTAAGTCTAAATCATGAGGCCAAAGTAGAGTACAGAGTCAATTGAAGACAAAATGATTATAAATTAAAATTGGGAGGCCAAAGTTTTAAATATGTCAAAGTTAAGTTGACAACTATTTGAATACAATAGATATGATACTAAAATATGTAAGAAAATGAAAAAAATTCCAAGTGGTCTCCACCGACTTTAGAAATTAGTATAAATAAAAGACGAACAAATATCTAAAGTTAGAGGTCAAAACGATAACCATGTCGAAAGCTAGCTAAGTTATCAGGGGTCAAAATGATAATTAGTCAAAGTCAATGATTTAAATTGTAAATATGTCAAAGTTAAAAAAAAATGTTGAAATCATGAGTGGCAAACATGTAGATAAACATGTAAAAGTTAAAGAAAACAAAAAGTAGTTTGATGCGAGAATTGAACCCTGGGCCTTAAGGAACAATCAAAAGGTTACGCTACTTATATGACCACCAAACCAACTATACTTTTGTGAGATTTCAAATCAAATAATATATATCATAAGACAACGCCGGATTTCATCACCGATCTTGCCTTTTAAAAGGTGACAAATTTTACAATATGTTTTAGTTGACGATTGGAAAACATAAGCTCATTTTAAAAAAAATGTTGCTAGAGTATATAGTGAGATGAAGAAGATAAACATTGTTATGTGTGCGTAAATGTAAATTGTGACATTGATTGTGTGTTAGGGTTTGTACACTGGAGATATTATATGTTAATCTCATATTTATAGTCTATTTTTAACATCATCTAATTACATTTTATGACATATTTTCCCGCAAGCTAAGGGCGGGGAGTGATCTTGTAAGACCTTGTTCTCAGAAGACCTCACAGTGGATCACACATAGCATAAAATAGATTTAAAACATTCCTTAAGTTAAAACATTGCAGCGGAAATAGTCTTAAAACATAAACACGTCATTACAAATCATAAAACATTTAACATTTTTCTTTTGAAATAGAAAAGTCATATTAATAATCTTCTTTAAATAGATGTCGTCTTCACTTGTCGAGTAGTCTGCTATTCATGACATCCATCTTGATTCACATGTCAAACTAATATGCATACAAAAGTCAGTTTCGTTAAGTGAGTTCTAGTTTTGCTTTAATAGATAACTTCAATAATCCTTATCAAAATACTTTAGCTCTATTATATATACTATCTAGCACATTGGCAATAATTTATCATTATTTTGTTCTTCGCCTAGAGTATACTTTATTTTCTTTATTTGTCAATTCTCTTTTTGTCAATTCGTACTTTATCAGGTGTTTGTGATGAACACAAGACTTTACTTTATCAAGTGCTTGTGATAAACAGAAGACTTTACTTTGTCAGATGAGAGCAACAAATACAACTCTCCTTTGTAAGTACTTGCAAGACTTTACTTTGCCAATGGAACTTATTTTGGGCCCAATTAATATCTCATTTGTTTCAATGTTATCTTTAAGTCATACATAATATAATGTAACACAATACAAACTATAAAATACATCTACTCATAGATCACACATTAACATTACAATAAAGGGAAAACTGACTCAAGTCCATAAAATAGCGGTGTCCAATGGGCGGTAATTCCTGGCTGGGGCCGTGCTGACTTGGAAAGTTCATCACGAAATGTAACAACCTCAAAAATTAAAGTTTACATTGTAACATTATTTATGTCTATATATTTAATGTAACCTACAAATAATTAATTATACATACACTTTAAATAACCTACTAATATAAATATATTAGGAGACTATCTATCGTCAATACTTAGTAACTTACATTATCATTTAAACCAACTCTAGTTACTCATTTATGTTACTTTATTAGATGCATGACATCTATCACTATGAAAGAGATGTTAAAATATTATGTTGCCAACACATACACTTAGTCATCACCATGCAATCATTACAATTCCAAAACCTTCCTATTTTTACTCGGTTGAATCCAAAACACATAGACACACTAATTTTCATTTTTCCTAACACACAAAACACTTGTATCTCACTGCCTTGCCTCCCTTCCTAACCGCATCCCTATCTCTCTCAATTATCATCACCAATATACTTTCAAAACCTTCATTTCTAAAAATACAATGGATAAAAGATTTCATGTTCGCATATAAATCTAAGAAGGGGCATCATCAACTATGTGTTGTAAAAGGTATAATTATACTAATATGAAGTTATATAGATCGATAAAGTAATACATATATTTTGCTTACAATATCTTATTGAGCTCAAACAATAAACAAAGATTAATAAAAATAGTTTGTTAATGATAAAATAACACAACTATTTGTAATATCAACGTTGTTATTATTTATATTATTATTATCATTATTTTATTAACAACAATATATTGTATATCTTTATCGTCATTGATTTATACCATTACTAACAATTATATTGTTATTTTAAACCATTAGTTATATTTATTAAAAATATTGTAATCGATAATTGTAGAAATGATATATTGTATTTCATGTATTTGTTAATCAATAATATTGCTTGTTTATTAAACTATATAAAGGTGGAATATACATATTATGTACAAATAAGTTGGCAAATATTATTATGATATCGTCAATTCGTTATCATAGTTAAACTTAAACGTCGACAATATCTTTTGTAAACACTTATTATATGTATGATGTGAAACTAAGTATATATATAAAAGCACAATGACTATATATGATTCCTTGAAATACATATATAAACATATACCCATGTTTAGAGGTTTATAACATGTACGTATCAATTTATACAATATATATTGACAAAGAGCCCAATAAATTATTGAAGAATAAAGAATTCGAGAGTGATTGATTTAATAAATCATCACAAAATAAGAGCTCAATCGGATAAAATATCATTATTATTAGTTACTAATGATATGTGTCTACAGTAGGACTTTGTTGGTGAATATTAGTTTATGAGCACTAGCCGATATATAAAGATACTTGTGTGGAAATAAGTGAGGTCAGTTACACTTATTAAAGATGCGGAATTTGTGCTATATGTTGCTGGAAATTGGATTTAAGGTGAGTTTCGTGGCCCATCTTCTTAAACTATTTTGGGTGAAAAGCATACTCGTTTTATTTAACTTTATGATATGTGAGTACGTAGCCCACTTTCTTTAATGTTTTGGGTGAAAAGCATACTTGTTTTATTTGACTTTATGATACGTGAGTTTCGTGGCCCATCTTCTTAAACTATTTTGGGTGAAAAGCATACTCGTTTTATTTAACTTTATGATACGTGAGTACGTAGCCCTTCTTCTTATACTATTTTGGGTGGAAAGCATACTCGTTTTATTAAACTTTATGATGCGTTATTATTTAAGACATTGTTTTTATCCAACTGTCCGTTTTACACAACCATTAATTCTGGATGAACCGACGGATCATATGGGTAGTACTACTTGGGTAATCCCCCACGCACAGTGCCCTTGTAAAGGAAACCAACTCTGAGACACGTGAGTTTTTGAGACCTACGTGGTCGTTGCGTGCATATTATCGCGCATGTGCATACATTTGTGACAGTTATTGGGTGTTAATATTCGGGAACTCAATTCATATTAGATGGGGATTGGGTGACCGGGTACAGGTTTGGTTGTGGACTTATTTAATTTGCATCATACTTGTTAAACTCACGTTTATTTTTAAACCTGCGAACTCACCAACTTTATAGTTGACATTTTTAGTATGCTTTTCAGATGCAGTTTTTGATTCGTTAGATGTAATTATCGGAATAGAGCTTGCTATTGCTTTGACGGTACATTCTAGAAGACTTGAGTGGAACCTAGAAGTCGTAGACATCGAACGCTACAAGAAAAGTTAGATTCAACATCTAAGTTCTATTTTTGGGATAAATATTTATGTAAATCCCATTATTTAGTCAAACAAATGCATGTAATATTGGATTAAATCCTTAATGAATAATAATGTTTCCGCTGCTTTGATTATTAAATACCAGTTGTTACGTCTAGCCCCTGGCTCCGGGTGTGACACGAAATCTTCATTTATATATAAGTTTGTAGATCTTGTCATTTGGTATGCATATCGCCCTAAAATAGTTAAAACAATAGAAATATGAATCTAGAACTCACCTGGTAATGCTATTAACCTTCGAGTTTAGATATCTTAGACTAGGAACACACCACAAGACTTACATAATGATTAACATGTAATTTGGTCATTTCTATTATCTTTGCAAATAAATTCGTTAGGGCGAATTTATTATATTCGTTCACAAATTTGCTGGGGTGGATTTGTATATTCGTTAGAAATTTTGACAGCATTTTCCCTTTTTTTTGCTCAAAAACTTTAAACTTTTGTTCATGAAAGTCCTCATGGATATCTAGTTGACCGTTAGTATTTGGGAAAATAATTGAGGAATATTGACTAGTACTACTGAATTTGATGAACCCCACACGGGCTAGTCGTGCTAGCACAAAAGATGAACTTGTCGAAGGGGTGTTGAATTGGCCTAACAGACTTTCACATACATCCTATTAGGATGTAGCGGAGGCAAACTGTACACATAATGTATACACACGTCAGCTTTAGTCAGATACATTTGATTCTAAGGGCATGTATCGTAGAAATGATACTAGGTAAAGTACCAATAAATCAAATGTTACTAGAAAGACCAATCCTTGCTCGAACACATATTTTGGTCAATTTTATAAATCAAATGTTACTAAAAATGATACCAGGTAAAGTACAAATAAATCATAAACTCTTAAATTATTTAAATGTGGTTTTTTGATTTTAACTATTGGTAGATATAATGGCGGGTGATGAAACGATGTATCTTAGTTTGGATGGTCTATAGGAATCTGAAAAAGCAACGAATCTTGATAGTGAGTTATTTTCCGTGGAGCTCTTAAACAGTATGCAGTTGTCTGGATTACCGAATCACATGTTAGTTTTGAAAGTAGGAGCTCTAGTGATGTTACTCAGGAGCATAGATCAATCAAATGGTTTATGCAATGGCACGCATATGCAAGTGTTCAAACTAGAGAAACATGTTATTGAGGCTAAAGTGATAACCGGAAATAACATTGGGCATCATACTTTTATCTCAAGATTGAAGATGACACATTCCGACAAAAGGATCTCAGTTAAGATCTGTAGAAAACAGTTTCCAATTGCCGTATTCTTTGCAATGACGATAAACAAAAGCCAAGAACAATCTCTTGATCGAGTAGGTTTGTATCTTCCACGTTCAGTTTTCAGTCATGAAAAATTGTATGTAGATGTTTCCAGAGTCATGCAAACATGGATTGAAGATTTGATTTGTGATCAAGAAAAAATATAAGTAACACAACAACTAACACTGTTTAAAAAGAAATATTGTAATATTTACGAAATGTTATAGTTTTTTGAAAATATGTACAAATAATTATATCATTTAGAAGATACAAATTTAGGTGATAATAATATATATATATATATATATAGGGGAGGGTTCAATGAGAAACCCTTTTTTTACGGGGAACTAGTGAACAATTCTCGACCCTTGGATCATCCAAGGGTGGGGAACACCTACACCCTCATAATCCTATACATTGCACCTAACAAAAAATAAAAAAAAAACCGTCGCCGAGAAGATTCGAACACAAGACCACAGTTGTAATCTACACGCGTTTTCCCACTAGACCACACTACTGTTTTATTTCTTATTTCGATTTTTCAATGCGTTTCGCGGTTTTTTTTGTTTGTGTTTTGTTTAGTTTTTAGTTTATATGTTATCTATTATTGTTTAATGTTAAGGATTAATTTTTATATTAGATTTTTTTTAATATAAAAATTAATCTAATTTTTATTTAACGTTTTTGTTAAAACTTTTTTTATTAATTTGTGTTAATTTTATTAATTTTGTTTTAATTTTATTATTTTTGTTTTACCTATTATTGTTTAGTTTTAAGGGTTATTTTTTGTTTAAATCTTACGATTTAGATTTTAACTAGTGATGTAAATGAGTCAAGTCGAGATTGACTCGGTAAAAACTCGTTCGAGTCGAGCATTAACGAGTTTTTTGTTTATATCTTTTATTTAGTTTTATAAATATATCTTCCTAAATACAATAAAAAAAATATTTATAAAGTTATGATAAAAAGATTAAATAGTATGTATTTGTTATATATAAGATGTGTGATTATAAATATGTATAAATTAATTATAAAATTTACATATAGAATACTTAAATACTAAACGAGCCGAGCCCGAGCCGAGCTTGAGCTTGAGCTTGAAAAATTTTCTAACGAGCCGAGCTCGAGCTCTTTTAGAATAAAACAAGCCGAACTCGAGCCCTAACAAGTTCGGGTTCGGCTTGTTTACAACCCAAATTTTTGCTTCTTTGGTGAGCGGCGGGTTGAGTGTGGAATTTGAACTCGTGACGTTAGGTACGCAACTCACAAACAAAATGCTCAAACCACTACGCTATAATATTATTACCATTAGTTTCGTTGACTATTATTAATTGTTTTTACTTGCTTATGTTTTATTAATTTTACGTTTTATCTTTTAGAGTTTAACTTTAAGGTATAGTTTTACGATTAAGTTTTTTGGGTTAAGCTTTTGGGTTTAGGTTTCTCGAAATCACATGTGCTAAAACATAAAATCACATGTTCAAAACGTCAAATCACATGTGCTAAACTTCGAATAGCATATGCTAAAAACTAGAATCACATGTTTTAAACTTGAAATTTATATAAATAAAAAAGATTAATGTCGATTGGTATACTTTAGCATATGTGATTTTAGATTTAGCATAGAGAAAGTCATTTTCACCTAGTTATAAAACGTTGACAACGAAGGCCTGGTGGAAAGGACTAATTTGACACTATTCAAAACCATTGTATTATCAATATATAGGATAATTTTACGTTTTACCTTTTTTAAAATTTAACTTTATGGTAATGTTTTTTGATTTTATGGCTAAGTTTTTTAGGTTAGGTTTTTGGGTTTGGGTAGGGTGTAAACGAGACGAGTTGAACCCGATCTCGGCTCGTTTCAACTTAATAAGGCTCGAGCTCGTCACAAACTTTTCAAGCTCGAGCTCGATCGGCTAGGGCTCGACCCGTTTGGTATTTTTTTATTTTATTTTTATTATTTTAATTTTAATTTTACATAAATTTTTAATTATATATAACAGAATGCATATTATATATATATTTATATTTTATCATAATTTATATATATTTTAACAATTAATAAGAATATATATTTATAAAATAAATATATAACTATATAAAAGGCTCGTGAGCCGGCTCGGGCTCGATATGTAAATTCATTTACCCATTAAAATTTTAAACCATTACATTTTCAAAGCTAAGTATTTATATATTTTACGTTTGCTATACTTGAATGTGATCTGAATAACGTGCTTTATGATATTAATCTCAGTAAGTATATGGTTTATTATAACATTTTTTTAAATTAAGCCAATATACTTAGTTGTCATACGTAAACCTACATATTAAGTATGTTATCTTTAACCGACTTACACAGTAACCAACTTACAGCCCTTAAATTATTTGATTCATTTTGATAAATGGGTTAAATGAGTCATATCACACGTGCTAAGTTTCCACCCAAAGACAATTAATAAGTTTACTAACTTCAATTACATGTGCTAAAAATTAAAAATCACATGTGCAAAAACTAGAATCACATGTGGTAAACCTCAAATCAAATGTGCTAAAGTTTCAACCAAAGAAAATTAATACGTTTATAAAACCTCAAATAAGTGTGCTAAACTTCAAATTACATATGCTAAACGACAAATCACTTGTGCTACAACTTAAATCACATGTGATAAAACTAGAATCACATGTGATAAATCTCAAATCACATGTGCTTAACATCAAATTACATGTGCTAAAACTAGAATCTCATTTGCTAAACCTCAAATCACACGTGCTAAACTTTTAACCACAGACAATTAACAAAACTTCAAATAAATGTGCTAAAATAAAAAATCACGTGTGCTAAAACTAGAATCACTTGTGCTAAACCTCAAATCACATGTGCTAAATTAGAATCGCGTGTGGTAGCATCAAATACATGTGCTAATAACAAAAAAAAAATACGTGTGCGAAACTAGAATCACATTTGCTAAAACTATAATGCTAAACCTCAAATCATATGTGCTAAAACTAGAATCACATGTGCTAAACCACAAATCACATGTGCTAAAACTATAATCACATGTGCTAAATCTCAAATCACATTTGCTAAAACTAGAATCACATGTGTTAAAACTAAATTCACATGTGCTAAAACTAGAATCACATGTGCTAAATCTCATATCACATGTGCTAAAACTCAAATCGCATGTGCTAAAACCAGAATCACATGTGCTAAACCTAAAATCACATGTGCTAGAACTAGAATCACATGTGCTAAAACTAGAATCACATGTGACAAACTAGAATCACACATGTGCTAAAACTAGAATCACATGTGATTTTCACTTTAGTACATGTTATTTGAGATCTAGCACATGTGATTCTAGGTTTAGCACATGTGATTTGAGGGTTGACACATGCGATTCTAGTTTTAACACATGTATTTGAGGATTATCACATGTGATTCTAGATTTAGCACATGTGATTTAAGGTATAGTATGTGTGATTGAAGTTTAGCATATGTGATTTAACTTTTAGCAAATGCGATATATAACTTTAGCGCATTTATTTTGGGTTTTGAAAAATTCTTAGTTGTCTTTGGTTGGAAGTTTATCACATGTGATTTTAGTTTTAGCACATGTGATTTAAGGTTTAGCACATGTGATTTGAGGTTTAACACATGCGATTTTAGTTTGAGCACATCTATTTGAGGTTTAGCACATATGATTATAATTTTAACACATGTGATTTGAGTTGTATTACATTTGATTCTAGTTTTAACATTTGTGATTTGAGGTTTAACAAATACGATTCTAGTTTGGCTCATTTTAGTTAACCTCTAAAAGGTCAAACGTAAAAATAATAAAAAATCAAGCAAGTAAAAAACAATTAATAATAATCATTGAAACCAATAGTAATAATATTAATGAATCGGAAATAATAACAAGTTAATGCTATAGCGTACAATGGTTTAAGCATTTTTGTGAGTCGTGCACCCAACGTCACGAGTTCGAACCACACTTAGCTCGTTAAGGCTCGAGTGTGGCTCATTTTAGTTTAACAAAGCTCGAGCTAAAGCTCGGCTCATTTCGAACTTTGTTTTCAAAGCTTGAGCTTGGCTCTTCAAAATTTTTTAAAGCTTGGGCTCGGTTCGTTTAGTATTTAATTATTTTATATATGTGTTTTATATTTAAATTTATATATACTTATAATCATACATCTTATTATAACAAATACATATTATTTAACCTTTTAATCATAATTATATACATATTTTTAATTATATTTATGAATATATATTTATAATACTAAATAAAAAATATAAACAAAAAACTCTTTTAAAGCTCGACGAGGTTTGAATGCAAAACCCAAGCTCGATAACAAAATAACATTTTAAAATATAAATTTTAAAATGTAAACCTTTTATTCATAACTTTATAAATATATTTTTACCGAGTCGATCTCAAGTAGCTTGTGCGCGAGCCGGGTTGACTTATTTACACCCGTAGATAAAATATAAATTTTAATATTTAAACCTAAAACTAACCCTTAAAGCTAAACAATAATAGGTAAAACAAAAAAGAATAAAATTAAAACAAAATCAATAAAAAAAAGCTACGAAAAAAAAGTTACGTAAAAAATAAATTTAATATCAATCTAGATAAAATCTAAGTCTTAAAATCAAATCACATGACCTTTAAAGTAAATAATAATAAATGAGTCATAAAATATAATAAAACAAAAAAAAACCAAAAAAACTCTGAAAACAAAAATAACTAAATACTAATCGACTCCAATGACGAAAGATGAAGTTTAGTTCAATGGTAAGTCACGTGTGATCCAGGCCTGAGGTCACGGGTGGCGAACTTTTTTCTTTTCTTTTTTAAACATGCAATGTATAGGATTTTAGGGTATAGGTGTTCCCCACACAAAAATAATCAAGATGATATCGTTCCCTGGTAAAAAAAGGGATCTCCATTGAACTTTTTCCTATACACATGTGCTAAACATTAAAATCACATGTGCTAAAAACTGGAATCTATGTGCTAAAATCTAAAATCACCTATCCTAAATCTAAAATCACATGTGCTAAATCTAAAATCGCATGTACTAAAACCTAAAATTACATGTTTTAAACCCGCAATCAAATATTCTAAACCCAAAACCACGTGTGCTAAAAACTAGAATCACATGTGTTAAACCTCAAATTACAACGCTTACAATAATCGTTTCTTCTCTGACGACTATGGTAACGACCGATTCTTTTCCGTTTGTGGTTATTTATATATTCTCCCAGCGGTTCAAAATAATAATAATAATAATAATAATAATAATAATAATAATATAATAATAATAATAATAATAATAATAATAATAATAATAATAATAATAGTTAAGATTTAGAATAAAAAACAAAACAAAAAGTCTACGTTTATAAAGAAGAATTCTAATTCTCTTTAACTAGTTATCGTACCCGCGCTTCGCGGCGGGCCGAGTTTGTTGCTGGTTGGTGATCGTGGATACTCATTACATATGGTGGTGGATAGATACTGATTGCATATAAGATTTTAATTACAAACTAAGTAATTTACATTAAGTTATATCTAAAAGATACAAAGCCATCCTTGGTTGTTCATCACTAAATGCTTGCTGCCCAAAAACTTTAGCTTGTTTATCGTGCTGCTAATGCTTTTTGTTTGTTTTTTTGGCTGTTCACATTTAGTTGTGGTTTAAAAGGCTCCATGCCGAGCCGAATTCTCCACCAACTGCATCTTAAAACCATGCATTTGTAAAACAACTAACAACAACAAAGTGCCTACGAAACAACAATCAAACCAACACAGACCAACTTACTTGTAAGACAAACCAACCATAGGAAATAAAATCAGCAGCCCCTTACCCAAAAAAAAAAAAATCAGCAGCACCAAGTACAGTCGCTCATCCTGAAACATACAAAAACACCATAAGTAAAACCCAAACCACAACCAAAACCATACAAAAAAACCTAAGAAAGGAAAACAAATAACTAAATCCTATATCAATTCGTTTAAAATTCCAGGTAACCACTTTAGGGGCATTCTCCAAATATCTGCGGCTAACAGAGACTACAATATTAGCCTACTACTACTACCAAAGAACACTTAATTCAAAGAAACAAAATTTCTAAGTCTTTATATCACTAACCAACACCTAATTCCAAGTCATACAATTCCTAAAACATTGCAGGTAACAATGTAGATTGTAACCAAAATCAAATGTAATAAAATTATGCAAACCGATTGAAATGTAAATAATATACATGGTAAAACCGCGAATAACATTATGAAAATGAACTGAACAGGAACAACATGAAGGCAATCTATACCAGAACCAAACAATAATAGCATATAAATCCTTACAATATATGCAGACCTGAATAAACAATAGCAAAACACAAACTTGTAAAGTCCTCCTGAAACAGAAAAAAAACGGCATTAGTACAGAAAACAAAGCGCTAGCAACGGTTTAAAAAGTAACTGTATGTACAAATAATGTAACAGAGTAACAATGAATATACAAAGCTGTTGAAAAGCAAAACAAAAAGAAAACATGAAGCACTGATTTTAACTTTTAAGCAAGAACGTCAAACAACAAACGGGGTGCGATAAACAAACAAATGTGGAGGCGGCAATAAACAAAAGTACAGTATATATGTGGGAGGCGGCAATGAGCATAGCAATTTTTCCGCGAATACATGTATAAAAATGACACTTAAATATATAGCTCGTGCAACGTGCGAGCCTGTAATTCATCTAGTTTTGATTAAAACCTTCACCCACTTCACCATTTGTGTTGACTTAATTTTGCACTCTTTCTCATCGGTCTCTCTCTGTTTTTCGGAGGCTGTTGTTGTCATCATCTCCGTCTTCCCCAGCAGTAACCTCGCCATCTCCGTCTTGTTTTGTGGTTGCTTTTGTGGCCATGTTTCCAATTTGTACATATGGTTTTTTTCTCAGTGATTTTCTGTAATTTTCCCTGTGCCAGTTGTTGCTTGCATAAGTAATGCAACAGAGTAACAACTAATATACAAAGCTGTTGAAAAGCAAAACAAAAAGAAAACATGAAAACACCAAGAATAAGTAACCACTACCTTTAACTTTTAAGCAAGAACATTAAACAACGAACGGGGCGCAACGAACGGGGTGCAATGAACTGTGATAATCGTGTACATCTCAAATGTCACAAAATAACAATACAATCAATAAGCTTGTTGAACAACCAACTGAAAGACTACGACAAGTGAAAAGGATAACCGAACACCAAAAGAAAACCTAAACCAATCTGGAGAACAAAAAAGCGACCAAGAAGAAAATTAAAGACAATCTCCAAACTAAACAGCAATCAGAAGCAAAACACAGATCAAATACATGGCCCTCAGGCAAAACCCTAACCCCAAAACGACATGCAGCGGCTATCGAAGTCAAGAACTAAAATAGCCAACAGGAATGCGATGTAGATAACTTCAATTAAATGGCTACAATTTGTTCGTAAGTACCAATAATGGCAAACTGACGATCAGACCAGGTGATTCACTAAAAGGAGAAGGGAAAAAACCAGATAATCTCACCTGAAAATTGTCCGGGAAGAAACGCGTGGTAGTAGGCGACAATATATATGTGGTAGGCGGCAATATACATATGCAACACAATGGTACTTTACGCAACATAAAGTGTACTACATGCAATAAAGAAAGTACAATACGCAACAAAAAACAGTAAATCACTATTAACACAAATTATAAATGTAAATATATAAATATTCTTTAAAAAGAAATAAAAGCAATAAGTTATTTAGCAACGTGAATTTAATTACTTTTAGTGATTGTAAGAACAGAATGTAAATTTAATTTAAAACAAATAGCGAAGTTATTAGATTATAAGTTTTCAATTGCGTTAACCATAGTTTATATAAAATTTGGGAACTAAGAACATAATTAGTTGTTGGTTGAATGGTAAAAGCTTTAAAATACAACGCGAAGGTCGCACATTCAAATCTCAAGTAGCTCGCGATCAGCTCGGCTACTTTACACCCAATGATAAACCCGAAATCACATATGCTAAAACCAAAAATCACATGTGCTAAACCTAAAATTACATGTGATAAATAAAAAATCGATGTGTTAAAAGTTTTAGCCTAAAACCGCCAACATATATGTTATCTATTGGATTAATACCATATAAATATTTTTCTTCCTAATTTGAATTATATATACTTGTGTTTCATAACTTCAAAAGTGTAAACGAAAATGATTTTTCAAACGAACTAGGTTTATACACCTCTCTCTTGCACGTTGCATGAGAGTTGTTTTGGCCAACGTCAAGCCAAGGTTTGTCATAAGGATTTCATAGTTTGTCATATACGTTATATTACAAATGACAAACCCCCACCCCCACCCAAAAATGCTAACCCCCCGCCCCATCCCACCCCCACTCAAAAACCGAACACTAAGAGATAAACTAAAAAACCTAATCTAAAAGTTAAACCAAAAAACCTAGCCTTAAAAGCTAAACCAGAAAGACAAAAGCAATAGAGCGTAACCGAAAAACTAAACGTTAACATAAAACTAAATTAAATTCATTAAACTAAATGCTAAATAAACTAAAAAAACAACTAAATGTTAAGAAATAAAAACAAACAGATAGATTATTAAATTATATATGTCAAATGTGTAGGTGGTGTTATCAAACGTAATATGTAAATTTAAAAATTAAAGTTGCTGTAGTTAAACGGTTTGAGCATTTGAAACAATCATTGGGGTCGCGTGTTCTACACTCGGCGCCGGCGTGTTTTTTTTTTATTTTTTAAAATGCGATGTAGCAGATTTTGTGGTGTAGGTGTTCGCCACCCAAAATTGAATCAACATGATCTAAGGGCCCAAAATTGTTCCCTAGTTCCCCGGTAAAAAAGGGTTCCCCATTGAATTTTTCCATATATATATATATATAACACATGTTATCTTTTTTTAGAACGACAGTTGGTGTAACGACCTATGACCGAAGTATTTAGAGATGCAAAGACTGAGATCGAAACCCCACATCTAACACCAATAGGTGTTTTGCGTCGCCATTAGAGCTCCCCCATTACTGCAAACGCAGTAGAGACTCAACATAACCCTCCTTAGTCCTTACGGGACAAGTTAATCGGAGGTAAAACTCGTCAACCAACTGTTTCAGGGAAAAACCATACAGAAACCTATAACTATATCACATAAAACCCTTAGACTCAAACACAAAACCAGTTAATAATCCAAAACAAGCTTCATTGCCAATATCCAAAACAACTCTTTCGTAAAACCCAAATTTGCCACAACAAGTGTAAACGAAAATGGAGACTGTAGAAAGCAAGAACGTTGTCGAGTTTCAGCTCCCACTAGGAGAAGCTGGCGCCAATTTCAACCTTGAAAAGGCAGTATGCAGCCATGGTTTTTTCATGACATCACCAAATCAATGGAACCATTTCTCTAAAACCTTCCAACGCCCTTTACGCCTCTTCTCCCACTCTCACTCTTCCTCCTCCGTCACCGTCCTTATTTCTCAACCGCCACAATCCTCTCATCTTCTTCTCCGCATAATCGACTCATCTGTCGATCTCACTCCCCTACATCAACAACATTTAATGGTATGTTTTCGTTTTCAGTCTTTTTTTAATAACTATTTTGTGAATTTGAATTGTGACTGTAGGAGCAAGTGAGGAGGATGCTGCGGTTGTCAGAGGCGGAGGAGAAAAACGTGAGGGAGTTTCAGGAAATGTATAGTGAAGGTAAAGCTTTAG
The DNA here is from genome assembly GCA_030867185.1 of Tagetes erecta. NCBI lineage: Eukaryota > Viridiplantae > Streptophyta > Magnoliopsida > Asterales > Asteraceae > Tagetes > Tagetes erecta. Next base: position 64,719,942 of record CM061488.1, read on the forward strand.
GTTTTGGGAGAGTTTTTAGGGCTCCAACTTTGTTTGAAGACATGGTTAAGTGCATCCTCGTCTGCAATTGCCAGTTTGTTACATCTCTTTAAATCTTACTTTTTGTTTCAGTTTTATCAAATATCATCTGCAAATGATTAATTCTTACGAGTGGATGTTAGTTTTGTTTCTATCTGCAAATGATAAGCATGATAATGTAAAGTGTTTCATTAGTTATCTAACTCTTTTGATCTGTTTTTCCTTGAAGAAATTTACTTGTTAGATCCTGTGAGATATAGAACTTAAAGCCGAATGTCATTTCCGCACTCAAACTTCTCTAAAACCCTTGTTGATAATAAGGTATATTGGTTTCAAACGGTCACAACTATCATCTTTTGGTTTCCAAAGGCCTAACTATCGAATTGGCTGATAACGGTCCAAACTTATATCACTTTGACAACCAACATGCCATGTCGTCGTTAAAAAATTAACAATGTTAAGTTTTTTTCGAATTCAAGACTGATGTTTTAGAGCTTTTGATCGGAAGGAGAATACGGGTCGATTGATGTAAAATTTATCTTGACACGGCACTTCGAACAAAATTTGTTTTACATTCTGATTGAAGTATCGTTAGGTTTAAACACCCGATTGATGCACCGTTTCGTCGTTAGGAGCGCCTTTTCGAGGTAGCCTTACATTAATCGAATCGTATTCTCTTTCTGATCAAAAGCCCTAAAACGTTTGTTTGGAATTCGAAAAAAAACTTAACGCCGTTAAGAAAATTTCAACGGCGGTTTGTTGGTGCCAGAATGATAAAATTTGGGACCGTTACTAGCCAATTCAATAGTTGAGACCGTTAGAAACCAAAAGATGATAGTTGGGACTTTTTAAAACCAATATACCTAGTAATAATAACCTCAGCAGGTATATTTGACAACATGATTAAATGGTATTCGATTTTAGGTTGTTATATCCGGTATTGAGAAACTAATACAAAGAAGCTTGATAACTTCTCTTCCTCTTGCAAAATATCCATTTCTGGAGTCATATGTTATTTGCAGTTTTATTATATTTTTGGAAACTTTTGAGGTAATATTACCAATTTGCTCAGTGTAATCATTACTTATGTTGGTGGTGCTATGTTCTTATTAAGAGACGTCTTAGGAAGATGAGTATTAGCGACACATGTTCACTATTTGCATTCAGTCATAAGAATGAATGTCCTATAACAAGCTTCACTTTGGCTAGTTTACTAATGCTTAGGTTGTTCTCTTTTATAACCGACATTCAAATTAATGCTAATATCTGACAATTGCAGAACCCTTGAGGTCAACAGCTTTTAGCAGCCCCTTAGGAACATATTACCGTGAGCATAGTTAGTGTGAAGGGCTAGAACTTTAAGAAAATTTCAACTTACAGACTGAACACTGGCATGATGATATGACAAAGTATAGATGAAGGATGGGATCCGCTTTATAGTTATATTTTCTTCTTTTTATTTGTTATGTGTGAGAGTTGACTATGAAGAATTTATCACAGAATTCGATGAAAATAACGGAAGCACTGAAAGATTTACAAAATTCAGCAATGACCCTTGACTCAGCTGTAATTCAGTAATCAAAGCATACATACTAAACCATATTTATAGACTTGTTTAATCATCAACAGAATATTGTCACAGAAAATAGTAAAATACCATATTTTTTTTTATGTTTTACCGATTAACCCCAAAAGAATGCTACTATAACATAACGGACATGCTTTTCTAGCCGATGAGAGGAAGCATACAGACTTTTCTCATTTTTTTTTTTTTTTTGAACTGCAATATTTATTAAGAGAAAAAAGAAAACGCGCCACTAGCAAGGAGCTAGGGACGAAACCAAACAACACACGGGGCACGAACCCCACCAAACCGAAACCATTACAGTGGGAACTTGTGAAATGAAAAATTACACCACGTATGCCAAACTAAATCCCCTAGATTCGCCCTATTTTTCATCCACGAGAATGTATGCACCTTGATCTTGTCCACAACCTTTGACACCTCCAAATGTTTTGTACTGAAAATGAATTCATTCCTAGCCACCCAAATTTGCCACAAAGAGGCCAAGTAAATCGAATACACTGCATACAGACTTTTCTCATTGATCATGTTTTTTTAGAAGTTGCATATCAGTGACATTTTCTCTCTCCTCATTTTAGGTGGTCTAGGACGTTAAGCATGGCTAGAGCTCTTTGTGAACTGCAACTGGAGCTGCAAAGCCCCGCATCCATAACTAAATTTGCTCCTAAAACTCCTGCAAAGAAAGAGTCAAGCAAATGCAAGATCAGTTCGCCAAAAAAATCAAGAAATGATAGAAAAAGGTGTTGTGAAGATGTTGAATCCACTTTTGAAGCAGATGGAACCTTAAAGGTGGAATCTTGTGATACATCTTTCAACATACAGGAATCAAGTAGTGAAAAGACAGAATTGCCCTTCAACAGTGCCATCGGAAACTTTCCAAGCCCAGAAGAACTAGCAGGTCTTGATGTAAATTATCTGGGAAAGAGGTGCAATCTTGGTTATAGAGCAAGTCGAATATTGGGCCTTGCTAAAAGTGTTGTTGAAGGTAGAATTAATCTTAGGAAAATTGAAGAAGATTGCGGTAGGGAAGCATCTTTATCAAATTACATGAAGATAAACGAACAGTTGGGAGAAATTAATGGTTTTGGTCCTTTTACACGAGCCAATGTACTCATGTGTTTGGGATTCTACCATGTAATCCCATCCGATTCTGAAACATTGAGGCATTTAAATCAGGTTTCGCTATACATTTGTATAACTTATATTCACCTTTTTCTGTCTTTTCTTGATGCCACAAATTGAGCTGACTAGGTAACGGGTTAAAACTTAAAACGACTTCTAGCCAAAACGATTTTTTTCACTACTTTTGAATTGGGTTAATTTGAGCTTCCTACACATTTCGTCTTCTTAATGTTTTTTGTAAATAGTTAAATGCATTAGTTATGGTTATTAACATAGAATTGATATAAGAATAGCCTGTCTCGTACAACAGTTTAGTACTTTGGGGGACTTTCAGCAATTCAGCCTATTTGACCAATTTGACCCATTGCATTTGCCAATTCCCCTATTCGTTAATTTTTGTGTTTGACCCGTTTGAGACAAACATATCACGACTAGACCCATTTTACATATATGATTAAAATGGCCACATCTGTTGTCTTTTTTCACCACAACTTGCATATATTTGTTTCAGGTTCATGGAAAGAAGTCGACAATTAAAACTATACAACAAGACGTTGAAATGATCTATGGGAAGTATGCACCCTATCAGTTCTTGGTGTACTGGTATGCTTCTTATCTCATTTTTATTTTGGTGTAAGTGGATTAAGTTTCTTATTGATTTATGTTTTGAACCAGGTCGGAAATATGGTCCTTTTATGAAGAAAGATTTGGGAAGCTGAGTGAACTGCCTAACACTCATTACAAACTCATAACTGCCGCAAATATGAGATGCAAAAATGGTATACGCGAAATAAGTAAAGTATCATGATGAATGAGTTTTTTGTTGTGTGTTATAGAATCATATCAAGTGTTTAAGCTTTTGTTGTATTTATATGGATTTAGTTTTTGGACTTAATTAATAGAGTGGTCAATAAGTTTGGTTAGACTTATTATTTACATATCCCTAAGCTTGGGTCGTAACTCTTCACTTGAAACACACCTCCATAATCTCCGCATGGGTGCGTATATCAGTATATATAACATTTTGTTCTCGTTCTTCACTTCTCCCCCTCATTGTGCAGAAAGGTGATGAAGAATTTTTAAGAACACATGAAATGATCTTCAACATATTCTCGTGCTCCAGTGATCTTTCGAATCATTCTTCTGGATAATCAGTTAGAGTTTGGGATTTTTCTTCAACACTTTCGCTGAACATTACAAAGCAACATGGGGACATAACACAATAGAGACGAGCAACAAGCATTACGACTCGCATTCTCAGCCCCATACGGTTACAGTCCCAAACAAGATGAACTACTTTATTCTTTTGTTCATTATTTCATATACAAAACACAAGTTAATAAAACCAAATTACTAAACAGAACATGTATTAAACTTGGACCTGTTTACTAGACATTATTTTTCAAAGTTGCATATTATTCAGTTTAATTTGTAATAAATGTTCAACTCAAATCATTCAGTTTTATCGTGTTGTAAATAATCGTACGTGTAACGATAATGAAACTCTAGTTACACAAAAAAAGTTAAATTTTTTATTAATTGAATTAGGACCTGCAAGTCATCCTCAGTCAAGCTAAAATACAACAAACAAGTCTTACTCATTGATAAATGCCTCAATCAACCAAAACATAAAACCATCACACATTCTAGCACAGGAGATAAGTATTTTTGTTTTTGACACTTGTCAACACACAAGTGGATGTTCCTGATTCTTGCTCTGCAACAAGCCAACAGAGTTGACTATCAAAGTCTTCTCTTCTTACAAGTCTGTCTACAAAGACAATGTTAGGTGTAGAAGCTTTTTCGTTGGCGTGGTTCAGGTGTTGTTGCCAACACAAATTTGTATTTACTTTGAATTATGGGAGCGAAAGTTTCGCAGTTACTTGTAATCATATGCTTAATGATTTCAATGATATCAGCTCAAAATGCTGATAGTAAGTTCAGTTTTTTTTTTTTTTTTTTTTACTTTTTTTGTGTTGGTTAAGTTTCGGTTACATGTGAATGAATATGCTGTTATACTTGTTCGTTTAGTTGCAACTCTTCAGGCTCTAAAGAATGCTTGGCAAAACACTCCTCCCAACTGGGATAATGATCAAGATCCGTGTAGTGGCAGTTGGGATGGCATCACCTGCACAAACGATCGTGTGACTATAATGTGAGTCCTTTCTTTTTACTAGAATTGGCAATATGGGCCAATACAATTACGTGTTGGGTTGACCCACAAACACTTTTTGTTCATTGCTTAAATGTTATATTAATAGTTAGAGCCTTAAATATGATAGCTAAACTTTTTTTTAGTAGAATTGGATATATGGGTCAATACGATTACGGCCTATTATACTTACAACATTATAGACATATGACATGTTAGTGCGTCTGAACGGTGTGTCTTTAGTTCATTCCTTACTTTAAATCTTTCACTTTTTAGTAGTTTTTACGTATAACGTTTCAGCAAATTGTCAAGCATGGGACTGAATGGTATGCTCCCAGAAAACATCGGGCAGTTAACAGAATTGCAGATTCTGTAAGTCCTAACCTTTAAACATAGTTTTGATCGTATACTGATCGTTTACTTGTAAGCATTATATTGTTTTGGTATGTAGAGATCTATCTTACAATAAAGGTTTGAGCGGACCACTCACTTCTGCTATCGGGGATTTAAAGAAACTAACAACCTTGTAAGTAAATGTACATTTCATTAAACAGTTTGTTTCTTATTAACTGTTTAATCTTGTAATTTCAGAATCCTAGTTGGTTGCGGTTTTAGTGGTCCGATTCCCGACACCATTGGAAACCTTGAAAGTCTTGTCTTTTTGTAAGATACTTCCTCTATACGTTACTAACCACCCATTTAGAGGGTGCAATTTCCATATCTTGTTTCAAATATGCATAAAAACTGGATAAAATGGCAAAAACAGTTTAAATGGCTTACAAAACACTTTGAGTTTGACATTGTGACACTTACACAACTCCCTCATGTCGTAACATTTAGTAACTTCTATTTGTATTTGTTTATATGTCATTGACTTGATGATCGGCATTGCGTAGATCTCTGAATTCAAACGGCTTCACAGGACAGATTCCAGCTTCAGTTGGCAATCTTACGAATCTTTATTGGTTAGATCTTTCTGCTAACAAGCTCATAGGGACGATACCAGTTTCTAACCTGATAATGCCTGTTGGTCTTGATAAGTTAACTCGTGCTAAACACTTGTATGTTTATGTCTGCACACTTGTATTTGATCTGCTTGTAAACCAACAAGTCACTTATGTTTTGTTGTGTTCAGTCACTTAGGAGACAATCAGCTTTCCGGTGGTATCCCGCCAAAGCTCTTCAACTCAAGCATGAAACTAATTCATCTGTACGCTTCAGTTAACGCTACGAATGATTGGTACAAGAAAAAACATACACAATTGTTAAAAATGAACTTTTAATTGATCTATCAGGTTATTAGAAAACAACAGGCTTACAGGCACTATTCCTTCCACCCTCGGACTTGTAACGTCTCTACAAGTTGTGTAAGTGTCCCTTTTAACTTCCGGTTCATTATTTGATAATATAACTAGGAACTGAATGTCTTGTTTTGTATCAGACGACTTGATAGGAACCTTTTGAGGGGAAATGTCCCGTCAAACATCAACAGTCTTATCAATGTTACCGAGATGTAAATTCGACATCTAACAATACATTTACTATCTTTCATTTCCTTATGATGTTTGATAAGTCGCGTTTCATAGGTTCTTGTCTAACAATCAATTGACGGGCCCAATACCCGATCTCACAGGCATGAACGTCTTGAACTACATGTGAGTCATTCTAATACGCGTCTGACTGTTCAAAACAAAAAGTGTTCATGAACTCATTTTCTTCAATCTGACTACACATCTGCAGTGATTTAAGCAACAATTCTTTTGATCAATCTAATGTTCCATCATGGCTTTCAACTATAAAGGCGCTAACTACCATGTAAGCAAAGTGTTTGGATTAAATATTCGGCTGGAAACAGATAACTAATTTAACCTTGAATGTTATCTTCACAGTAAGATGCAGAAGACTAACCTTGACGGAGAAGTGCCCGCTGCCTTGTTCAGCATTCCTCAGTTACAAAATGTGTTAGTACTTAGTACATCACTTTGTTAAATGCACGAAAACTTTTTCTACATGCTAATGTTCGATAACTCGAAATGGTTCATTTGACAGTGATCTAAGTAACAACCTGATAAATGGCACCTTGAACATTAGTTCAAATCCAAGCAGCGAACTTGAACTTGTTGATCTTCGATCAAACCTAATTGCGGACTTCACCCAACGATCCAGCTATAGAATCAATGTAACGTATGTCTTTTTAACTCCATACCATATAAAATGAGTGAGTTGGATAAAACATCTTAAATTATGACTGCAGACTGGTCGGGAATCCAATATGTATGGAATCTGGCGTGACGGACAAGTTTTGCACCGTTCCCATAGAGAGCCCCTCATCGTATTCAACGCCAAGGAATGAATGTGTGCCACTTTCATGTGGTTTGAACCTAGTTTCAAGTCCAAACTGCCACTGTGCATTACCATACACAGGCTTATTTTTCTTCAAAGCTCCTTCCTTCTCTTCGATAGGAAACTTCTCCATCTACAATTCGCTTCGTGATTCGTTGATGGCATTCTTTCAGAGAACCAATCTTCCCGTAGATTCAGTGTCGTTAAAGAATCCTAGAAGAGATGTGGATGATTATCTTGTGATTGAACTCGATGTTTTCCCATCTGGTGGAAATCCTGAATTCAATAGGACCGGGGTTCTTGAAATCGGTTTTGCACTTAGCAATCAGACATTCAAGCCAGGAAAAGAGTTTAACACCTTTGTTTTCATTCATGAAAACTATGCTGACTTTTTTCCAGGTAATGTTTTTCTTCATGCTACCCGCCTTTCGTACGTACAATCATTCAGGTGTCTTTGAATTTGTATTTATCTACTTTTGCAGAGATATCAGCAACTGCTCTGACTAGAGGCACAAAACACAAGTCATCTAATGCTGGGATTATTGTAGGATCAGCCATTGGCGGTTGCGTACTTGTGTTGTTATTAGTTCTTGCAGGAATATATGCTTTTCGTCAAAAAGAACGAGCTGAAACAACCCCTCAACAGAGCCAACCCTTTGGTACGTGTCGTCATAATCACACTCAATAAGTTTAAAAAGTTATACGCTAATTACTACTTAAGTCTTGTCCTCAAATCAATTTGGTAAAATAGTTGCAGCACTCGGGGATCCAACAAGCGATAGTGATATTGTTCCTCAGTTGAAAGGAGCAAGATCCTTTACCTTTAAAGAACTTCAGAATTACACAAACAACTTTTCGGAGATGAACAACATAGGAAAAGGTGGATATGGAATGGTTAGTGTTTGTATACATTATAAACTGATTTTCATGCGTTACTGATCGAACAATATTGTGTAGGTATATAAAGGAAGTCTTCCTAATGGGCAGCTGATTGCTGTCAAAAGAGCCCAAAAAGGATCGTCACAAGGCGGGCTCGAGTTTAAAACCGAGATCGAGCTTCTTTCAAGAGTTCATCACAAGAATGTGGTGGGTCTCATTGGATTCTGTTTGGATCAGGGTGAACAAATGTTGGTTTATGAGTATATCGTAAACGGTACACTCAAGGATAGTCTTTTAGGTACTCACATTTAAAGACCTTTCTTTTATTCAGGGTTCGTATGACCGGCACTTCAAAACGATGACTGTCTATGTGACTAAAACTTATCCACTATAGCCTTACAAAAGAGTCACTACATTTAAAAAGCAGTGTTTTGGTCATAACTATGTATGTGTCAAAAGTTTATTTCAGTCTTTATAGGTTTCAAAATGTGTATATGTGCAGGGAGATCGGGCATTAGGTTGGATTGGATGCGGAGGCTTAAAATAGCACTTGGAGCGGCAAGAGGTTTGCAGTATTTACATAATCACGCAGATCCCCCAGTCATACATAGAGACGTTAAAACAAATAATATCTTACTAGACCAACGACTAGTTGCAAAGGTTGCTGATTTTGGACTATCCAAGCCTTTGAGTGATGCTGATACGACTCATGTAACCACTCAAGTAAAAGGGACCATGGTTAGTAATAACTCCCTTAATTTTACAATGAGTGCTACTCTAAACGGACGCGTAGTGTGAGTAACTAGTTAAACATATAACTTCAATATATATATCATCTTCTTTCCCTAAAGAATTTACAATAAGGTGGCAGGTAAACGAGCAATAAGTTGCGCCGCAACCCCTTTTGAAGGGTTGGGCTACAAGATTTTATGTACTAGACGGCAACTTTTGACACATTTTGCATGTTTTATACAACATGTGTATAACTAAAATTACTTGTTCATATGCTAATGGGTGTAAATTACGACCTTTGGTGATTTTTAAAAGCATTGATGGATGCAGGGTTACATGGACCCTGAGTACTACATGACACAACAACTGACTGAAAAAAGTGACACGTATAGCTTTGGAGTTGTGATGCTAGAGCTAATAACTGCGAGAAACCCAATCATGAAAGGAAGGTACATCGTGAGGGAAGTGAAAGAAGCAATGAACAAGAATGAAGAACTATATGGCTTACATGACATCCTTGATCCTATCATTGGTTTGAGCAACCAACTCAAAGGTTTGGAGAGGTTTGTGGATTTGGCGCTTAGGTGTGTTGAGGATACAGGAAATCAAAGACCCACAATGAGCGAAATCGTTAAAGAGCTCGAGAGCATTATGGAATTGGTGGGGCTTGACCCTAACACTGATTCAGCTTCATCAACTTGTGCAAGTTATGAAGAAGTGAGTAAAGACTATCCTTCTAGTAATGATAGTCTTTTCTCTCGTAATGAAGGATCTTTACCCATGGAGTAACATTATAAAGTCTGGTGAATATGTTAGTTATAGATAATACATTAGTTAACAATAAGTTACTTATAGATACATATGTATGTGTTCATATAATATATTCTACTTGAAACTCATATGTATGTGTTTAATAATAAGTTAGTTATAGATACATGAAGAAGTGTAACTCATTGTATTTATCTCTCTAACCTTGTATTTTTCCTTCTTCTCACTCGAAAAATTTCCGGTCATAAAACACTTGCATGAAATATATATCATGTGAATTATAAATCTTAACTATTAAATAAAGTTAATAAGATGTGCATCTTCTATATAATATAGAAGCATCAATTTTGCTTATGTGTCAATTATTTAGGGTTGTTTTGCTTACGTGACATTATTTGAAAGTTTTTCTCAAAATAATAATTTTATAACTAAAATATGTATACATTATCTATAATAATATATTATAATAACACAAATTGCATTTTGACCCCTTAATATTTAGGAGAAACTTGAAAAACTTAAGATTAATTACATTTTCAACCCTTTTTACTAAGGTGTGTATGAGTCGGTGTATATCTGATAAGATATCTATCTAATAATTCTAAGTTTTAGGGGAGGCCAAAAGCCCTGTTTGGGCGGCATTTTTTTAGGGAGAAGAGGATTTTTGGGCGGCACATTTGAGGGGGACTTTGAGCGTGATTTCAGAACCATTTGGGGGGAGATTTTTGAGCAGAAATTTTGAAGGGATTGAATTTCGATCGATCATATTTGGAAAGATATCAATTCAATTTTCACTGTTTCTTCAGAAACAAGCATATCATTGTTTTGGTCAAAAATTGACAAACCAAATTAGTAAAGTGAGGTTGTGTGTTTTAGTGAATAATATGCAGAAATTAATGATGTACAAGATGATTTATACGAGGAAAAACCCTTGATCTTTTAAAGAATCGCCGACATAAAAATCTAGGGTGATGACAACCGTCTATCACCGATTATATTAAGGATAATAAGAAGTACAACTCGAGAATTATGGATGTGATTACAAAAATATGTGTAGAGTGCAGATTGTAGAAGAAAGAATAGAGATATCGAAGATAATTCAGTGTGTGTGTCATCAGCCATAACCTCATTATTTATAATTCAAAAGAACTCGATTTAAGCTCCTAAAACTAGCTAAAAAGCCGTTGAAGAGATTGACCACGTTCCTAGGTTATCCCACAACTGTTTTGAGTGAAGTCAGTGGTGGACTGAGTCTTGATCACGTTACCTGCATTTAAAGTATCTAAGACACGTGAAAGACAATAGTTAGTTATTCGATAATTATAAGCATTAAGGATCCTCAATCCTTCAAATGCCAAGGATACTAGACTCAGCGTATTGAGGATACTGCATCCTTGCTAGCTAAATTTCGAGCCCCAACAATTGCTCCCAAATATGACGGTTGAGTGAGACAGCTGTCGTATTTGCCTCGATTTAAATAAAAAATAACCGCAGAAGGGACATGCTTAATCATCACAGTACAACCGTTCCATTTCTTTAGGGTTTTTAAACCTAATCGTCCTTATAAAGAATCACAATTTCAAATTCCTCTTCCATAATCTTGGCGATTACAACTCAGGTATGATTTCTCCACTTGATCTTTCGATTTTCTGCATCTGCCATTGTCGTTGATCATGTCTGAGAGTTACGGTACATCATCTTCAAGCTCTCTTTCGAAGAGCAACAATAGTGAGCTTTGTTCCCAAAACCTTCTTAAAGAACCGATGAGGGAGATATGTAAATTTACCGATCTTGAGATTTAGGCCATTGCTTCTTCTTTTCCTTCGAGTGCCATTTTTCGACCAATTGATCCCAAAGTCTCGAGTGATGTTGCGTCAGACGAATGGGTTTGCTTCCCAGCACTGCCCTTTCAAATCGGGTTTTCATTTCCATTCCCGACCTTACACAAGGGTTTTCTGATGTCATATGCCTGTCGTATATCCAGGCAATGCCGATGGTCTGGCGGACACTGTTGACAATAGAACACATCATCGTCGACCATGACTTGCCTTTTGGCCTTCCAGACTTAGCTTTTTTGTACAACTTGGTTACTCACGGATCCAATCGTTTTGTCCTAAAGTCCAAGCCTCATCGACCTGTTCCTGTTTTGAAAACAACTCAAAACGATCTTTTATGGAAGAACCAATTTTTCTTCGTTCAGCGAGATTCTATCCCTGGAGGCAGAGATCTTTATACTTAATGAATCCTTGTTTGATTAATTTCTGTTTATTCAATGACTATGATGTGTTTGCAGTGCCTGACTTTGCTGATTTGTCAAAGGCTTCGGATGTTGAGGAAAGAGCAAAGGAATTTTTAAGTCTGGATACAACTGTTCGATCTTTCAAGTTAAAGCTCAAAACCCCTCCACAGACTGACTCACAGTTTTCCTCATATACAATGTCAGTATAAAGAAATGACTTATTTTATAAACAAATAAGTTATCTGTTTGTTTGTGTTACAGATGCTTGTAAATCTCCCTCCAAATCTCCCATGTTCAAGCTCAACGATCTCGATGAATTGTTACTCTCCAAATCAGTAAAGAAATAAAAAGGTGCTGCTACTCCTGCTTCAAAACCAGTCACCACCCGGTCCAAATTCATCGCTCATAAAAGGAAGAGGACTGAGCCTAGGGATGATTTTATAGATGTAAAGAAGGGTCTTCATGAGTACATTTCTGATGTAAGTTTTTAGCTACCTGCAAGTCACTTTGCAATTGTGTCAATTATTAGATACATATGTCTTATAGCTTTACCTTTGTTTTGCTCCTAGAACATTGCTATGCTAAAAGCTTCCTACGAGAAGAGTATCAAAGGGCTCGAAGGCAAGTTTTCCGATATGATGTCTATTGCAGCTGCAAGAGATAAGGTGATAGCTCGGTTGGAAAAGGATAACAAAGCTCTAACGGGGGATCAGCAGGCATTTGAAGCTAAGGTGCTCAAAGAAGTTCAAACTGCTGTTGATGAGGCTAAAGAGTGGGCTGCTAAGCTGGTTATCCAAGCTAGGATAAAGATGGCGAAGCAATTTGCAGCAGCATGCTTTTAGATGCCTGAGTGGAACTTGGAGAAATGGGAGCATACCTTGGCTAATCTGGGCGAGGAAGAGAGACAGTGGAAGAGGCTGCAGCAGGTCAGGATCAGAAGGGCAAAGGGAACGAAGAGGAAGAGCAGGTTGATGTGGGCGATGAAGACGTGATGAAAGTCTGAGCCCACTTTTTATGTGAAACTTTTATTAATCTTCGATATGGTTGTAAGTTCTGAATAATAGATATTAGGATTAAGGATCTATGATCCCGAAGACAACTTGTAGGGTGTCAAAGGTAGATGGATCCTCTGTTTGTGGGGATGAAGCCTTTGGTATCCTTCTTTTAATTTCCTGCATGCTAGACATTTAACAAACATATGACTTGACCTGGGTGGATGGTCCACGTTTTTACTGGTGAAATCCGAGTCATATTTTCGTGGTATGAATCTAATCTTTTAATTTCATGTTTGTCATATTGTTTACGAAATAGATTAGGTTTGGAAAATGGCTTTTATTTATTTGAAATGTAAATAAGTGAATAAAAGTCATACCAGAGATTCTTAGTTAGGATTATGATCCTTAAGATGTTTGCATGAAATGTGTCATTTATAAACTTAGGATTCAGGATCCTTGCAAATAATTGGATCCGAGCATTGATATAATCCGGTGAATATATCCTGCAATTTAGATAGATAAACTAGCGACAAGGCCCTATAGATAACTGGCGACTAGGCCCAATAGATAACTGGCGACAAGGCCTAAACGGGGATTTATGCCCGTCCCAGGTTGCCCAAACGTAAGTGACATTGAAAAATGTCAAAACCTTAGCTAACGTGAAAACGTTAGAAACCTTAGAATAACGGAGGTATGGTGCGTCTACCATAAACTTAAGGATCCAACATATGACCAAAAACAATGAAATTGTTAGCCACATGTAGTGCACTGGTCCTATTGCCTTGAATCATATGTGGATAACGTGCGCAACTGGCGATCTTAAAAAAGGTGAAAACCTTTTAAACCTTAGAAGGTATTAGATACCTTAAACTTAGGAGAGGGATGACCAATCTCTATAATTTCCACGTAAGCTTTCTGCAAAACTTTGAAATTTACTGAAATTGGATGTTAAAATGCATTAACATCCTTGCTTATGTAAAAGGTTCAATAAGGTAAAAATATGATTGAAAGGGTAAGATGATACCGAACTTAGGGTCCTTAATGCATGGAGGATCCTATATCCTTATTACATGAAATACTTCTTCAAATGTATGCATTCCAGGCTCTTGGTAGTGGAATTCCTTCCATCATTAGTAATCTATATGCCCCCTTTCCAGCTTCGGCTTCAATAAGATATGGACCTTCCCATTTTGGTGCTAGTTTGCCATTGGCTGGGTTGGTTGTATTCTGGAAAGCTTTCCTTAGCACCATGTCGCCTTCTTGGAATCTTATTATCCTTATATTTTTGTTGTACGCTCCAGCTACCCTTTGTTGATAAGCAGTCATTCTGATTTTTGCTAAGTCTCTAAGTCCATCAACGGTTTCTAGATCTTAGATAATGGATTCTTCGTTTTGTTGAGGATCACGGATGCTTGTTCTGGCTGTAGGAACCAACATTTCTGTTGGGATAACAGCTTCTGCTCCGAAGACCAATGAAAATGGTGTTTGACCTGTGGCATTTTTTGGAGTTGTCCTATCAGCCCATAAGACATATGGCAATTCTTCAGCCCATTTCCCTATCTTGGATGCTAACTTCTTTTTCAGACTGTTGATGATAATCTTGTTGCTGGATATTGCTTGACCATTAGCTTGAGGGTGAACCAGAGTGGATATGATCATTTTAATGCCGCAGCTGTCACAAAAGTTAGTGGTTCTTTTCCCTATAAACTGGGAACCATTATCACATACTATTTCCGAAGGGATACCAAATCTAGTAATAATATTTCTTTTAATGAAAGATATTACCTCCCTTTCCTTGACTTGGGCAAACGATTCTGCTTCTATCCATTAGAAAAGTAATCTGTCATTGCAAGCATGAATACTTTGCCTCCTGGTGCTTTTGGTAGCTTGCCTACTATGTCCATGCCCCATTTCATGAATGGCCATGAGGGTATAATAGGATACAGGGGTTCTGCAGGCTGATGAAGGATGTTACTATGCCTTTGACAAGCATCACACTTCTTCGAGTAGCTCAAATCATCCTTTTTCATCGTTGGTCAGAAATATCCTGTTTTAAGGATCCTTGAAAATAGTGATCTGCCACCAGTGTGGTTCCCACAATCTCCTTCATGGAAATCCTTCAGGACTTCTTGAACTTCAGGCTCCTCGATGCATCTTAGATATAGACCTGCAAGAGATTTCCTGTATAATATATTATTTAATATAATAAATTGAGATATCTTGATTCTGAAGGCTTTGGGATTTTCTCACGTTGGAATCTCTCATTCTTCAATGTATTTCCTAATTGGTTGGATCCAGGATCCTTGTGATGCTTGAGAGGATAAATGATCCGTAAATTGGTTTCCTGAATCAATCTCCATTATCCTTCTTTCGTCAATAGCTGGATGAATGATGTGAATGATAGGAATCTTTAGGTCTTCTAGAATCTTCAATGATGATGCCAAATTTGCTAGAGCATTTGCCCCTGCATTTTCCTCTCTCGGTACATGCGTTATATTGAAAGCATCGAAATATTCTGCAAGGGTTTTAACTATTTCAAGATATTTAATTAAATTTTTGCCCTTAACCAAATAAGAGCCATTGAAGTGATTAGTTATCAGTAAAGAGTCAACGTATACTTGAGGATACCAGATCCTTATTTGTTTGGCTAGTTGTAATCCTACTATTAAGGCTTCATATTCTGCTTCACTATGGGTAGCTTGAAATTTACAAGCTATATATTGTGGTATAATGTCTCCCTGTGGCGATTTTAGTAGTATGCCAAGACCTGTTCCTTTAGCATTTGATGCTCCATCGGTGTATAGTATCCAAGGATCCTTGGTCTCTTCTAATTATTGCACTTCCAAGTCTTCTTGTTCTTGCAAGTCACTAGTAAAATCTGCCACAAAGTCTGCTAGAGCTTGCGACTTAATTGCAGTGTTTTAAAACCCGGACCGGACCGGCCGGTCGAACCGGTCCGACCGGGACTCGGTGAACCAAGCGGTCCGGTTCTATAGGTTAAAACGGGGTGAAAATTAACTGGCCAGTCGACGACTTTCTTTGGTTGAACCAATGGAGTGGGTTGGCGGTCGAACTGTGACACCCCGCCCGGCGGCGGAAACAACGGGTTGTCAAGTAAATTGGATATCAATAGTAACCAAAGCACTTGGTAATTATTTATGAAGCCAAATAATGATTAATACATTTGGAACATGAGTCTTAAATAGAAACGACAAAATGTAATAAAACCGAAACAGTAAATGTAATTGTCTTTATTATTTTTAACTAAGTCCAAGTCAATCCTAAGTCTTGGCAAAGCAGCAAAATAATATCAAGCATCACCTGAAATATGTAAAAATAAAGTTAGCTATTTAAAGCTAGTGAGTAAACCACAAATTGATACATAATAATATAGAAATCCGAGATCATCATAATATGCTGCGCAATCTTACATGCATAGCTGTTTCATATAATTCTCGACCATGACACCTTGAACACACATTGAACATAATCATTGTATAGCAAGTTGTAGTCATTTGTCATGAGGAACCAACTCATGCTATTAATTAAAGATAACCTTTTTAACAACCGTCACGTAACCATCTCGATATAAGTTATCAATATTTTTTAAGCATCTAAGGGACGTAGCAACATAGCATAGCAATTAGTATCATCGTATAGCAACTTGTAACGTTGAACAACAACTAGAAACATTGAATGGTCGGGTTTAAATCACCTATTTTGAAATACATGTAGGTGGGTTTGTCAAACCATTAGCGCTAAAATTGTACCAATGGGATTACTAAGTAACAATACTACTTTAAACTACCACATAAGGATTGCATCTTGTCGCGAGTCAAGACTAACACATTTAATGATCTCATTTGAAAAACAAATAGAAAACTGAAAACATTGTATAGTAATTGAACATATTTCAGCCCCAAAATGTAAAAGTAAAAAAGGGAGTGAATTTACTCACCTTGAAACTCGGGCTCGAAACAAAAGCAAATAAGTTAAATTGAACCGAGGATTTCCCAAATACTAGAATCACCTATATAGTTGGGAAAACCTAATTTAGAAACGAAAAAAATATTATAGCAACTAGAATTTAAAACTAGAAATTCTAGGGTTTTGAATTTGGGAATTAAGGTTCTTAAATTCCAATTTGGGGATTAGGGTTTCAAATTCTAATTTGGGGATTAGGGTTTCAAAATACTTTGCATTTTTTGATAAACAATAGAAATCTAATGATATATTTTTAACACCGATTATATAATGCAAAAAATATGATATATTTATTAGAAATACTTTAAAACGTTTATATAATTTTAAAGTATATAAAATTCCATACAAAACCTTATTTGTATGATCTATTATTTATAAATCTTGTATGTACTTTGTAAATATTTAAAAATACATTTTTATAGTATTTTTATAGGATTTAAAAGTATAAGTAATAATTAAATTTTATAAAACTATGTTTATATAAATCATGGGTTTTGGCTATATTTTATAAGTTTTGAGCATTTTATAACGTATATAACATGGTATGGTAGCAATGGCTAATGAGATGGTTAAACAAAAAGATAAAAAGGGTGTGTGTCCCTGGTTTCGAACCAGGGACCTCTTGCTCATAATGTAAAGACTTAACCAGCCACTCTAAATGGCCTTTTTTTTTATTGAAAATGGAACATAATTGGTTTTAATATGTTTGTAAAACAAAAACCCCAAATTCTTATAAATCCTAAATTACAAATTCACAAATTACATCTCACTGAAACAATGAAACGAGAAATTGATTGGGGCTTTTAATCAACGAATGATAAGGATCATTTTGATATACAGAACTTACTTGTTTGGCGACAAATTGAATCCGAGAAGATGAAGAACAACACGTACGGTATGAGAATAAAAATAGTAGATTGGAGTTGATAGAATTCAATTAATCTTCCAGAAACACTCTTGATGGTACGATGAATGAAAATCACAGCTCAATTTCAGAAAACAAACACGATTTGATGGTGGATTGATTTCGTTTAGTATCCGATTCTTTAAAGGATCAAAATGATTGTTTCCGAGAGTTTTGAAAGAATTGATGTATTGGAATAACTTTGAAATGATGAGGGGGACGTTTTGGTCTACGAAATTAATTAAATTTTGCGTTAAATCAGCGATTGCGTAATTGGGTTAACGGTTACGGTATTAAAGTCGATTTAAACTAGGATTTTGTTGATTGTTTGATGTTTAATTAGTTGCTATAGGTTCGAAACTTGCCAAAGATCATTTTACCATATTCAAATTTGATCAAAAACAGTTAAAAATAGGTGTTTGGGCTAGCCGGAAAGTCTCCGGAATTCTGGCCGGAAAGGGGGTCGGAAAAACGGGGTATCTCGAGGGGGGGAGGGCTAGTTGAATAAATTTCATAAATTGCAATTTCGTCCTTTTACTATATATTCATATTTCTTAGACTGTATAAACTTTATTTTAATTTTGAAAGTTGACGGTTTTGGCACAAAGATAATTAATTTTTTATTTTAACTAACAAACTTAACCGAGTTTAAGCGTAACGTTTATATAAGTGACGTTTTAATTGTTTTATTTCGTTTTTGCCGTTAGATGGCTATTTTGAGACTTTAATGACATTTATCTTATAATCTTTGTAAAATATATTTTTTTAATACAATATATATTTTTTATAACGAAGCGTTACATTTAAAGGAAGATAAATACAAATACATTAAAGATAGATAACTTCAGGTTCGAGTCGGACATTCGGGTTTGGGTTTGGGGCAGATGTCACACGAACCAGATCCCAACCAAATGAACAGTAGAAGGTCAGATGTAGAAGAGGAGGTTGACGGTGAGAGTTTTGAAGACTGAATGTAAACTCAATCTGAGTGAGTCGCTGATGAAATATTTGGATCTTGAACAAAAAGATGAAAGAATGTTAGTTAGAGGTTAGACGCGGCAGAGACAAGTATAAGGAAATTAGGGCTAGAGAAATAAAAAGAGAAAACACATATTACTTACAATTTTATTATCCCCCTACAAGTTACATCCATGTAAAAGTTTAATCCTTCAAATTTATGTTTTTTTTATAAAGCTACACTTCAACATTCTCAACTAACAGCTCTAACATAAATATCAATTAAATTTAAATAATTTATTATTTTAACATATAATATAAATTTAATATATTGAAAGTTAAATATATTATTTATATTTATAATGTAAAACGATTCATAAATTCGGTTCGACCGGTCCGACCAATAAACTAGTAAGATGTCCGGTTCGCTGTCCGGTCCGGTTTTTAAAACATTGCTTAAATGCATTTCTTGGCTCATACTTCATGTCATATGTACTTAGCTTTACTGCCCATTTTGTCATCCTACCTGATAATTCTGGTTTTCTAAGAACATTCTTAATAGGATAGTTAGTTTTGACAATAATAGGATGAGTTTCAAAATAATGCCTTAATTTTGTAGAAGCCATAATTAAAGCAAGAATTAGTTTTTCGAGATGAGAATACCTGGCTTCAGCATCAAGAAGGCTTTTACTTACATAATAGACTGCATGTTGCTGACCTTCATGATCCTTAACCAGGACTGCACTTACTGCATTTATCTGAAACAACCAGATAAAGGATCAAGGATTCTCCCTTGATTGGCTTCATTAGTGCTGGTGCTGAAGATATGTAATCCTTAAGGGCTTTAAGGGCAGCTTCATGCTTTTCTGTCCACTCGAACTTCTTGTTTTTTCTGAGGATGTTGTAGAACTCTTTACACTTCTCTGAGGATCTGGATATGAATCTATTTAAAGCTGCAACTCTTCCTGTTAATTTTTGGACATCTTTCCCATTTCTGGGTGACTGAAGATTGATAATAGACTTGATCTGCTCAGGACTAGCTTCTATTCCTCTCTTTGTCACTACATATCCCGGAAATTTTCCAGCTTTTACACTCAAGTGACATTTGGAAGGATTGAGCTTCATGTTGTATTTATTCAGGATATTGAAAGTTGTTTCAAGATCCTTGAGGTGGTCTTCTTTTCTTTATGACTTTACCACCATGTCGTCTATGTAGACTTCCATTGTATCACCTAGCTGATCTTTAAACATCATATTGACCTGCCTTTGATAGGTTGCACCTGCATTTCTTAGTCCAAAAGGCATAGAAATATAGCAATATATGCAAGTAGGAGTCATGAATGTTGTATCCTCTTGATCGGATGGTTACATCTGAATTTGTTGGAATCCAGATGAGACATCCATAAAAGTCAACAGCTCATGTCCTACCGCATCATCCACCATGGAGTCAATATGTGGTAATGGGAAAGGATCCTTGGGACATGCCTTGTTTAAATCAGTAAAATCGACACATACCCTCCACTTTCCATATTTCTTTTGAACAACAACCACATTGGCTAACCATTTTGGATACTTTACCTCTCTAATCATACCTGCCCTCAAGAGTCTAT
The DNA here is from genome assembly GCA_030867185.1 of Tagetes erecta. Classification (NCBI taxonomy): domain Eukaryota; kingdom Viridiplantae; phylum Streptophyta; class Magnoliopsida; order Asterales; family Asteraceae; genus Tagetes; species Tagetes erecta. The sequence goes on from CM061488.1 coordinate 64,740,230, forward strand.
CCATTTCTTCTTGGATGATTATATTTCTTTCGGGTGCAAACTTCCTTCTTTTTTGATGTATGGGCCTGAAAGAAGGATTAACACCTAATTTGTGAGTAATAATATCATTAGAAATACCTCTGTAACACCCATTAAGATTTCATACCTTAAGTATAAATTAAGACTTTCGACCTTATAATTAGTGTATATATGACATTTATACTTCAAATATCGTCAAACAAGGTAACATGTTAGATGTCGGTTCAAAAGATGTTTTGACAAAAACTTAAAATATTAGAGACCGTCTAAAATAAGTAGACTTGACGCTCCGTTTCAAATGAAATTCATGTCTGCACGTAGAGACAAACGAGCTTATTCTAACGTATAGTTTTATAAAGCACCGCAATTTGTAAATCGAAAAAAAAGAAAAATTAATTATTATAGTTATAATATAATAATATAATATTAAAAGCAATAATTTGCATTGTTTACATACTAGCATAAAATATACATACGTACTTACGTTCGTAAATAACAAATTGCTGCGATGAGTCATGAAGTAAAATAAATGAAGGATACACGTGTGTATGTATGGCATGAGGTGTCCTTCAAAATTGAAACTTCACTCTAAAAGGAAATTTAAACCGACGTTTGAAGCGGTGATATTTTAGTATATATAGTAGTTCATATTTAACAAAATATATACACAACCTTCATTCTCCAAACCTAAACTGATTCATGTATTAAAGGAATGATATGAAACCTTAGTAATAATCTCATAACTCGACCCTAGTCTAGGTTACTTATCTAAAATCCCTTGTGAAACCATCGGAGTGTTACAAAGGTTCGAGCAAGTCCTATTCGATAAACCTGAAGAAGTTAGAGATAAACTGATGTGCTATCTAGAAAGCCCCTATGAAAACTTAGAGGTACTAAGTAGAGGTTTTGCTCGACTAAATGGTGAGTACATTTGTATTTTAAATGCTTTTGTAAAAACTTTGTTATTTCGAAATCAGCATGAAAAGTAGTTAATTTATTAATGCATGCTGGTAAAATACGAGACGGACACTTGGCACGTACGGTCTGATCAGAAATGGTATACACGTGTTTAGGCAAAACTCATACGGTGAGTTCTGTAACTAAGCGTGGCTGGTACAGTTTGTGTGCCCAAAGGAGTGAGATTCCCTAGGCACCAGAGTTATAATGAAATAACTCACAGCCAACAAACTGATGTTAGTGTGCAATATGGTGTGTATTTTATCCATGTTCCTAGTATGGTTAATCTAAATTAATGCTTTCATGCTCATAAATGATTTGGGTCTTGCAAATGATATTCACCAGCATTTTTGCTGATGTTTTATTTTCAAAACATTTTTACAGGAAAAGAATGAATGATGAATGAATGATCTCGCTAAGAGTCGTGTTAACGGATTGAAAATTCGTACATGTACTTGTTAGCTATATTTTGATTGCGCAAGATACAGCCTGAAGGATGGACGCATCTAGGGAAATCTTGTGGCTATTACCTGAGATAGAAATGAATGGATTTTGTAATGTATATTACAATATATATTTTAATGAAATGGGTAATGAAACCCTATGTTTATTAAACAATGTTTTTATTTAAATATTGTTTGATTATAAAAGAAAAGAAACAAAATTTTGATAAACTCTTCCGCTGCAACGAAACTCTGAGATTTTACAAATAAAATAACTAAGCAAGGTACCATCCGGTCGCACGCTCGGGGTGTCCTGAAACCGGGGTGTGACAGGTTGGTATCAGAGCCACAGGTTTCAGCGAATTAGATACTTGTTGTAGTATCTAGGCTTTAACCAGAATTAGAAATAATGCCTACTAAGAAGAGAGGTAGATGCCTACGTATAAATAGATGACTTCCGGTATAAATGAAACAATAGTTTGTGTTTTATTGCTTTAGAAATGATGTCTATCAAGAAAAGTAGTAAATGCCTAAAGTTAATTAGCTTCCAGAATATTTTGGAACAATAGTTTGTTTTCTATCCATATTAAATAAGAATCATACATTAGATTATATATAAAAACAAAACTTATTAGGAACATAAGAAATGTCCGATGAGCCATTTAAATGAGGATTTCTTACACTTATAATGTGTTATGTAAAATGAATGTTAAAAGTTTTGAAAGAATTAGAACCTCTGAATATGAGTTCCTTGGAAGAAGTATGAAGCATTAGATAAATCATTCCGTTAATATATGGCTAACCATCTATAGGTATTATCTCAAAAAAAAAAAATTAAAAAAAAAAAATTAAAAAAAAAGTAGACTCTAGTAAAAAAGAAAAAAAAAATTAAAAAAATGGAGAGATAAAAATTTGTCAGAAAATAAAGATTGAGGTTTTAAAAGGTCGAATCATACAAATAATCTCGAGGATTATTCAGTGAAACTAAGATGTTCCGTCAAACAAATGATTAGTTGAGTTAATAGTTGAGTTGAACCTTAGTAAACATTCGATGCATACATTCTTGTATAAAGAACTATAATATTGTTATAAGTTCCTAGACTCTTTCATCCGGAATCCTAATACTATCCAAGAAGAAAAATGTTTAGAATGTGGAAAGTAAAGTAAGTTGTTAATGGCAATTGGCCACTGTCCTTAAAAACTTACGATACTTGTCATGAGCTAAACCATTACTTGGAATGACAATATTAATATTCCTCATAACAACTATGGTATATCTAATGGTTAAGACTATATATGCAACTTTCAAGACACCGTTAGTAAATTCATTGTAATAACCGAAGCTATAGAAGATGGATAACAAATAATAAAAGAATCTGAAATTAATTATTGTAAGTATTAATTTTGTATTTGGTCGACAAAATGTTATAATAACCTAAAATACCATGAGGAAACGAATAACTAAGACTCTGAATTAATATTTGACCTTAAAGATAACTAAATTTAATATCATAGAACCAACCTTAAATTAATTTTAAGGATTTTAATTAATGAGTATCAATGAGACATAAACAAGTAGTTGTTGAGAATATTATCAAATCTTTAATAAAAAGTTAGAGTATATGTGAACATTGTACTAAAACTATTTTTCATAGGCTAAAAGCATATACTTAAGTATATGATGCATTCGTGCATTAAAATTATGGCTAAACTAATAGCATACAGTTAAATACGACATTGCCATATACTTGAAAATTGATGGCTAAACTAAGATCATACAGTCAAGTATGACGTGGCCAGACATTTGAATTATGGTGACTAAACTCAGAGCACATGTTACGGTATGTGACGTGGTTGTAACCATAATAACCAAACTGAAAGCCTTGCTATTGTGAGTGACGTATTTGACAAAATGGTATATATTTTAGTAAAAAGAAGATGATGTCTACCGTAAGAAAGCTGTTGAGAATCTCTAGAACATGAAAAGTGGAGTAAAACCCTCCCATATAGTAAGATCTTAAAACGGCTGGTAGATGGTAGGAACATAGTAATGCTAATGGTAATAGTATAGTTGGAAAACCAATTATAAGAAAAGTAGCTAAGTCTATTACGGACAACGAATGTTGGAACATTAAGGGTATTAAAGATATTAAGACTATAGAAAATTCAAAAAGTTATTACTAACACGATATTTACCGCATCTAAAATTATTATGACAAAGACAATGAATGTCACTGTTGAATGTAAGACTAACATATTTGAAACAAGAAGTTGTGAAAAAAAAAAAAAAAAAAGAAAGTAAAGTAACAACAGTTGTGTGGTAGTTGCATTTAACTTATGATGACTTTGTGTTCATCATAAGTTTGCTAACATGGAAAAGAACCAAGTTTAGTATTAAAATAATCCAATAAAGGTAAAGAAAAAATAAATATATATATATTTTGCTCTAAGTTCATTACCCTACAAAAAAAAATTGTCTATACAGGAACACACTCATTTAGGAATTAAGAACGAACGTAAATGATTAGGATAAAGTCATTGATTTGCTAGGGAAACACGAAGAAAGTAAAAAAAAAAAAAATAATTTAGAATGTACAAATAAAAATTACCTAATAGCGACTAAGTTCTTGGTATGGATTGATTAGCAATAAAAGATCTAGTTAAGTCAATGACAAAGAAATACTCATACTAGTTCAAACAAATCTCGAGGACGAGATTTTTATAAAGGTGGGGAGGATGTAACACCCATTAAGATTTCATACCTTAAGTATAAATTAAGACTTTCGACCTTATAATTAGTGTATATATGACATTTATACTTCAAATATCGTCAAACAAGGTAACATGTTAGATGTCGGTTCAAAAGATGTTTTGACAAAAACTTAAAATATTAGAGACCGTCTAAAATAAGTAGACTTGACGCTCCGTTTCAAATGAAATTCATGTCTGCACGTAGAGACAAACGAGCTTATTCTAACGTATAGTTTTATAAAGCACCGCAATTTGTAAATCGAAAAAAAAGAAAAATTAATTATTATAGTTATAATATAATAATATAATATTAAAAGCAATAATTTGCATTGTTTACATACTAGCATAAAATATACATACGTACTTACGTTCGTAAATAACAAATTGCTGCGATGAGTCATGAAGTAAAATAAATGAAGGATACACGTGTGTATGTATGGCATGAGGTGTCCTTCAAAATTGAAACTTCACTCTAAAAGGAAATTTAAACCGACGTTTGAAGCGGTGATATTTTAGTATATATAGTAGTTCATATTTAACAAAATATATACACAACCTTCATTCTCCAAACCTAAACTGATTCATGTATTAAAGGAATGATATGAAACCTTAGTAATAATCTCATAACTCGACCCTAGTCTAGGTTACTTATCTAAAATCCCTTGTGAAACCATCGGAGTGTTACAAAGGTTCGAGCAAGTCCTATTCGATAAACCTGAAGAAGTTAGAGATAAACTGATGTGCTATCTAGAAAGCCCCTATGAAAACTTAGAGGTACTAAGTAGAGGTTTTGCTCGACTAAATGGTGAGTACATTTGTATTTTAAATGCTTTTGTAAAAACTTTGTTATTTCGAAATCAGCATGAAAAGTAGTTAATTTATTAATGCATGCTGGTAAAATACGAGACGGACACTTGGCACGTACGGTCTGATCAGAAATGGTATACACGTGTTTAGGCAAAACTCATACGGTGAGTTCTGTAACTAAGCGTGGCTGGTACAGTTTGTGTGCCCAAAGGAGTGAGATTCCCTAGGCACCAGAGTTATAATGAAATAACTCACAGCCAACAAACTGATGTTAGTGTGCAATATGGTGTGTATTTTATCCATGTTCCTAGTATGGTTAATCTAAATTAATGCTTTCATGCTCATAAATGATTTGGGTCTTGCAAATGATATTCACCAGCATTTTTGCTGATGTTTTATTTTCAAAACATTTTTACAGGAAAAGAATGAATGATGAATGAATGATCTCGCTAAGAGTCGTGTTAACGGATTGAAAATTCGTACATGTACTTGTTAGCTATATTTTGATTGCGCAAGATACAGCCTGAAGGATGGACGCATCTAGGGAAATCTTGTGGCTATTACCTGAGATAGAAATGAATGGATTTTGTAATGTATATTACAATATATATTTTAATGAAATGGGTAATGAAACCCTATGTTTATTAAACAATGTTTTTATTTAAATATTGTTTGATTATAAAAGAAAAGAAACAAAATTTTGATAAACTCTTCCGCTGCAACGAAACTCTGAGATTTTACAAATAAAATAACTAAGCAAGGTACCATCCGGTCGCACGCTCGGGGTGTCCTGAAACCGGGGTGTGACAGGTTGGTATCAGAGCCACAGGTTTCAGCGAATTAGATACTTGTTGTAGTATCTAGGCTTTAACCAGAATTAGAAATAATGCCTACTAAGAAGAGAGGTAGATGCCTACGTATAAATAGATGACTTCCGGTATAAATGAAACAATAGTTTGTGTTTTATTGCTTTAGAAATGATGTCTATCAAGAAAAGTAGTAAATGCCTAAAGTTAATTAGCTTCCAGAATATTTTGGAACAATAGTTTGTTTTCTATCCATATTAAATAAGAATCATACATTAGATTATATATAAAAACAAAACTTATTAGGAACATAAGAAATGTCCGATGAGCCATTTAAATGAGGATTTCTTACACTTATAATGTGTTATGTAAAATGAATGTTAAAAGTTTTGAAAGAATTAGAACCTCTGAATATGAGTTCCTTGGAAGAAGTATGAAGCATTAGATAAATCATTCCGTTAATATATGGCTAACCATCTATAGGTATTATCTCAAAAAAAAAAAATTAAAAAAAAAAAATTAAAAAAAAAGTAGACTCTAGTAAAAAAGAAAAAAAAAATTAAAAAAATGGAGAGATAAAAATTTGTCAGAAAATAAAGATTGAGGTTTTAAAAGGTCGAATCATACAAATAATCTCGAGGATTATTCAGTGAAACTAAGATGTTCCGTCAAACAAATGATTAGTTGAGTTAATAGTTGAGTTGAACCTTAGTAAACATTCGATGCATACATTCTTGTATAAAGAACTATAATATTGTTATAAGTTCCTAGACTCTTTCATCCGGAATCCTAATACTATCCAAGAAGAAAAATGTTTAGAATGTGGAAAGTAAAGTAAGTTGTTAATGGCAATTGGCCACTGTCCTTAAAAACTTACGATACTTGTCATGAGCTAAACCATTACTTGGAATGACAATATTAATATTCCTCATAACAACTATGGTATATCTAATGGTTAAGACTATATATGCAACTTTCAAGACACCGTTAGTAAATTCATTGTAATAACCGAAGCTATAGAAGATGGATAACAAATAATAAAAGAATCTGAAATTAATTATTGTAAGTATTAATTTTGTATTTGGTCGACAAAATGTTATAATAACCTAAAATACCATGAGGAAACGAATAACTAAGACTCTGAATTAATATTTGACCTTAAAGATAACTAAATTTAATATCATAGAACCAACCTTAAATTAATTTTAAGGATTTTAATTAATGAGTATCAATGAGACATAAACAAGTAGTTGTTGAGAATATTATCAAATCTTTAATAAAAAGTTAGAGTATATGTGAACATTGTACTAAAACTATTTTTCATAGGCTAAAAGCATATACTTAAGTATATGATGCATTCGTGCATTAAAATTATGGCTAAACTAATAGCATACAGTTAAATACGACATTGCCATATACTTGAAAATTGATGGCTAAACTAAGATCATACAGTCAAGTATGACGTGGCCAGACATTTGAATTATGGTGACTAAACTCAGAGCACATGTTACGGTATGTGACGTGGTTGTAACCATAATAACCAAACTGAAAGCCTTGCTATTGTGAGTGACGTATTTGACAAAATGGTATATATTTTAGTAAAAAGAAGATGATGTCTACCGTAAGAAAGCTGTTGAGAATCTCTAGAACATGAAAAGTGGAGTAAAACCCTCCCATATAGTAAGATCTTAAAACGGCTGGTAGATGGTAGGAACATAGTAATGCTAATGGTAATAGTATAGTTTGAAAACCAATTATAAGAAAAGTAGCTAAGTCTATTACGGACAACGAATGTTGGAACATTAAGGGTATTAAAGATATTAAGACTATAGAAAATTCAAAAAGTTATTACTAACACGATATTTACCGCATCTAAAATTATTATGACAAAGACAATGAATGTCACTGTTGAATGTAAGACTAACATATTTGAAACAAGAAGTTGTGAAAAAAAAAAAAAGAAAGAAAGTAAAGTAACAACAGTTGTGTGGTAGTTGCATTTAACTTATGATGACTTTGTGTTCATCATAAGTTTGCTAACATGGAAAAGAACCAAGTTTAGTATTAAAATAATCCAATAAAGGTAAAGAAAAAATAAATATATATATATTTTGCTCTAAGTTCATTACCCTACAAAAAAAAATTGTCTATACAGGAACACACTCATTTAGGAATTAAGAACGAACGTAAATGATTAGGATAAAGTCATTGATTTGCTAGGGAAACACGAAGAAAGTAAAAAAAAAAAAAATAATTTAGAATGTACAAATAAAAATTACCTAATAGCGACTAAGTTCTTGGTATGGATTGATTAGCAATAAAAGATCTAGTTAAGTCAATGACAAAGAAATACTCATACTAGTTCAAACAAATCTCGAGGACGAGATTTTTATAAAGGTGGGGAGGATGTAACACCCATTAAGATTTCATACCTTAAGTATAAATTAAGACTTTCGACCTTATAATTAGTGTATATATGACATTTATACTTCAAATATCGTCAAACAAGGTAACATGTTAGATGTCGGTTCAAAAGATGTTTTGACAAAAACTTAAAATATTAGAGACCGTCTAAAATAAGTAGACTTGACGCTCCGTTTCAAATGAAATTCATGTCTGCACGTAGAGACAAACGAGCTTATTCTAACGTATAGTTTTATAAAGCACCGCAATTTGTAAATCGAAAAAAAAGAAAAATTAATTATTATAGTTATAATATAATAATATAATATTAAAAGCAATAATTTGCATTGTTTACATACTAGCATAAAATATACATACGTACTTACGTTCGTAAATAACAAATTGCTGCGATGAGTCATGAAGTAAAATAAATGAAGGATACACGTGTGTATGTATGGCATGAGGTGTCCTTCAAAATTGAAACTTCACTCTAAAAGGAAATTTAAACCGACGTTTGAAGCGGTGATATTTTAGTATATATAGTAGTTCATATTTAACAAAATATATACACAACCTTCATTCTCCAAACCTAAACTGATTCATGTATTAAAGGAATGATATGAAACCTTAGTAATAATCTCATAACTCGACCCTAGTCTAGGTTACTTATCTAAAATCCCTTGTGAAACCATCGGAGTGTTACAAAGGTTCGAGCAAGTCCTATTCGATAAACCTGAAGAAGTTAGAGATAAACTGATGTGCTATCTAGAAAGCCCCTATGAAAACTTAGAGGTACTAAGTAGAGGTTTTGCTCGACTAAATGGTGAGTACATTTGTATTTTAAATGCTTTTGTAAAAACTTTGTTATTTCGAAATCAGCATGAAAAGTAGTTAATTTATTAATGCATGCTGGTAAAATACGAGACGGACACTTGGCACGTACGGTCTGATCAGAAATGGTATACACGTGTTTAGGCAAAACTCATACGGTGAGTTCTGTAACTAAGCGTGGCTGGTACAGTTTGTGTGCCCAAAGGAGTGAGATTCCCTAGGCACCAGAGTTATAATGAAATAACTCACAGCCAACAAACTGATGTTAGTGTGCAATATGGTGTGTATTTTATCCATGTTCCTAGTATGGTTAATCTAAATTAATGCTTTCATGCTCATAAATGATTTGGGTCTTGCAAATGATATTCACCAGCATTTTTGCTGATGTTTTATTTTCAAAACATTTTTACAGGAAAAGAATGAATGATGAATGAATGATCTCGCTAAGAGTCGTGTTAACGGATTGAAAATTCGTACATGTACTTGTTAGCTATATTTTGATTGCGCAAGATACAGCCTGAAGGATGGACGCATCTAGGGAAATCTTGTGGCTATTACCTGAGATAGAAATGAATGGATTTTGTAATGTATATTACAATATATATTTTAATGAAATGGGTAATGAAACCCTATGTTTATTAAACAATGTTTTTATTTAAATATTGTTTGATTATAAAAGAAAAGAAACAAAATTTTGATAAACTCTTCCGCTGCAACGAAACTCTGAGATTTTACAAATAAAATAACTAAGCAAGGTACCATCCGGTCGCACGCTCGGGGTGTCCTGAAACCGGGGTGTGACAACCTCTCATATCTTTATGTTTCCAGAAAAATATAGATTTTCTTCGCTTGAGGAAGGATATAAGATCCTGCGCTATGTCTGTCTGGATCCCGGATCCTATGAATAACTAGGATTCTGAATCCTCAGGTTCAAGCAATACTTATTTTACATCTTGCTCTTCAGATCTTTCAACCTCTTTAGGAATTTTCTGTAATTGCTATAATGATGTTGCTTGGACGCTGGTTTCATGGAGGATGTGTAGCAATCTTTCGCCTCTTGTTGATCACTATTGATTTTCACAACTCCCCAAGGAGATGGTAGTTTCACGCATTGGTGATATGCTGAGGGGAAAACCTTCATTTCGTGTATCCATGAGCTGCCAAGAATAATATTGCAACAAGATAGACAGTCATTAACACAAAATTTCTGAATTGTATTTACTCCCTCTATGTATATCGGTAGCTTGATGTCCCCCAAGGTGTTCTTTGTTTCACCATTGAATCCTACTAGAACTGAGGATCTTGGCACTATTTATGATTATGGAATGTTCATCTTTTTTAGGACATCGCATTGTATGATATTGACAGAGCTTCGTCCATCAATAAGAATCCTGCGAACATAGTGGTTAGCAATAAATAATGTAACAACCAGGCTATCATGATGAGGATCCTGAATATGAGCTCGATCCTCTTCATCAAAATAAATGAACTTTTGGCTGGTTGTGGTGGATGTTGCAATTGGTCTTTCACCACACTCTAATTTGCATTCTTTGGCGTTTCTTTTTGCAGCTGAATACGATGTGCCACAAATGTCGGATCCTCCAGAGATGAAGTTGATCACTCTAGCATCAGGAGGTGGCTGAGCAGCTTTTTCAGGATCTATTTCAGGATCCTGGATCCTTTGCTTCTTTCTGCCAAATAATTCTTTAAAATGGCCTTTGCTGAGAAGAAGCCTATATCTCTTCTTAAAGCTATGCATTCATCGGTGATATGACTAAAATCTTCATGATAAGAACACCATTTGGATTTGTCTTTGTAGCCAATTGCTTTGTCAATCTTTCATGGCCATGTTGCTTTAACAATATAAATCCTGCATGGCAAGCAATACATCACCAATATCAACAGAAAAGCAATATTCAGAGATTTTAGGATATTTTTCTTCATCCACTTCATAGTCCACTGCATGAACATTTTGATTGTCATGCTTAGGATATGGGTTGGTCCTATTATTCTTGAAAAAGGATCCTTGTTTTTTATCATGATGTTCCTGTTTTATGGTCGAGCCGATCCTGTCTTGGATCTTTTTGTCGTCTTCTAGCTTTATGAATCTTAAGGCTCGTGTTCTTACTTCATCTAGATTCCTGCAAGGGGACATCACAAAATCATCATAGAAAGGGGAGTCTTTTTTCAATCTCATTTTAAATGCTTGAACAACCATAGCCATATCAAGGTTGAGGATCTCTAAGACTTCCATGCCAAATTTAGTCACATATTCTCTAAGTGACTCTATATTTGATTGAGTTATCCTATATAAATCACTGGTTAGTCTTTCAAAAGATCTGCTACAAGAGAACTGACTATTAAATAGATTAACCAAATGAGCAAATGAAGTAATAGAGTAAGGAAGAAGACTTAGCAACCATTTTAGGGCTGATCCAGTGAGCGTGGATCCAAAACCTTTGCACAAACATGCTTCCTTTAGATTTTCTGGAATAGGATTGATCTCCATCCTTTCTTATTGAGCCACATGCTCCTCATGATCAGATGATCCATCGTATAGCTTCATATTTGGAGTCTGAAAGCGTTTCGAAAATTCAGCATCACATATTGATGGAACAAATCTTGAAATTCTATGGCTTCCCACAGGAATTTCAGGAATTGGTCTAACTACTCCTGGGACACTGGATATCATATCCTTAAGCTTTTGTAACTCTCTTGCCTTCGCTGGGTTGATACATGTATCCTGCATCGAGCTAAAGTTAGTGTTTAAAGATTGATTATTGACATGATTACCTCCCGGTTGAGAGTATCCTACCCCACTATAATATTCTGATCGTGACATCTCAATTGAGATAGATGGTGTAGTAGAGTTGGTTTGCATGGGTATAATATCGCCATCATGAATATCGGTAACTCTTGACCACTGCATGCTTGAGGATCCTTGATTTTGAAGAAAGGATCATTGATTCTGAATGGGGGGAGGACCCGGTAGATATTGCGTTGAGAATCCTGCTTGATGGAAGGATCCTTAAGGCATGGAGGATCATTGTTGATGGAAGGATCCTGGAAAAACTGAACATCCTTGCTGACTAAAGGATCCTTGTCGATTCTGAATTGAGGATCCTTGCTGAAATGTTGTAGATGAAGGTTGAGCCATAGATCCCATAGTTGGTGCGTTAAGGACCCTGGAGTGTTGAAATCAAGCGCTCTAGGCATGTAAGGCCTGGCTTCCTCCACATGCTTTTTGATCTTCTTGATATCTTCAATTGAATGGAAATATGAATGAAGATGAATTGAATGGAAATATGAGATGAATGAAACGAAGATAATGATGATTAAAACAACACCTGCCCCACGGTGGGCGCCAAATTGTTTTGGTAAAAAATTGACAAACCAAATTAGTAAAGTGAGGTTGTGTGTTTTATTGAATAATATGCAGAAATTAACGATGAACAAGATGATTTATATGAGGGAAAGCCCTTGATCTTTTAAAGGATCGCCAACATAAAAACCTCGGGTGCTGACAACCATCTATCACCGATTATATTAAGGATAGTAAGAAGTACATTTCGAGAATTATGGCTGTGATTACAAAAATATGTGTAGAGTGCGGATTGTAGAAGAAAGAATAGAGACATCGAAGATAATTCAGTGTGTGTATCATCAGCCATAACCTCATTATTTATAATTCAAAAGAACTTGAATTAAGCTCCTAAAAACTAGCTAAAAAGCCGTTGAAGAGATTGACCACGTTCCCAACTTATCCCACAACTGTTTTGAGCGAAGTCAATGGTGGACTAAGTCTTGATAACGTTACCTGCATTTAAAATATCTAAGACACGTGAAAGACAATAGTTAGTTATTTGATAATTATAAGCATTAAGGATCCTCAATCCTTCAAACACCAAGGATACTGGACTCAGCGTAATGAGGATATTGCATCCTTGCTAGCTAAATTTCGAGCCCTAACAATCATTTCCTTAAATTACTTCAATTTCGGGTACAACTTATGTACAGTTTTGTTGTATTTCTGTGTCTACTACACAAAAACGATTTGATTTGGAAACTATGCACGTGACGATTATTGCTCATTTACACCTCAATTAGGTTTGCAAATGATTGTCGACTATTAAGTAGATGTGTTCAATAGATTTGATTACTTGTAGTGTGTTTGTGTCCAAGCAGTTTAAGTATTCGACTATGAGAAACATTTTTTATCACAAGTGTTGGGTTGCATCCAAAAGGTAAATAGATTTCTTTTTTGATCATAACGAAGATGGGTTATATGTTTGTGTGGTTTTATTCTTTTGTTAAATATGTGATCTTGGTTTAAAAGGGCAAAATTTTGTAAGAAAATGATGTTTTGGCATATTACTTAATTGTTATAAACACCAACCTTTCATCATTGGTATGCATTGCAGTAAGAAAACATATTGCTTACATGTGTTGTTTTGGCTTCCTAGAAAACATTTTGATGCGTTTTTATTAATCTAGAAAACATATTTGTATGCATTACAACAAGAAAACATATTGTTACTAATTGCAGCAAATCAAATGGATTTTAATCTAGATGAGGGATGTGACTGGCTTCATAGAATTTTGCTACTTTAGTTAAAATTTTCATTTTGATGATGTTAATGACTTTCTTGCTACTGCAATTGTTTTTCCTGGTTTATTCATCTATTTTCTACTTAATTACCTGTGGCTCAACTTTGTGGCTAAATATAGATTATGAGAAGGTGATCATGTTGAGTTTTAATGTTTCTGTTTATTGGACCAATAAGGATGTATTCTTTATTTTAAGAACGTAATGGGTGCTGCAATCGATCTTTACACGAAGGTATTTATCAAGGGTTAGTCTTTTACGAAGTTGGATTAGTCATTTGTGTCATGATCCTAAATTATTGACGAAAAACCTCTTATATATGTATTCTTTCCATGTTTCCAAATTTTGCAGGGCGATCACATTGAGCCCAAATGTTTTAGTTTACTGGAAAATATTGATTTATATGCAATTGTGCAAGTGTTGTGAACTGAAGTGTCTTTTATTTGGTTAGCAAACACCAAATACATTGGTGTAGCTAGAGTTTGTTCAAACTTCTTTAGTTTAAAGTACCATGTCAGCAGCTAATTATTTTTATTTTGTCATCACCTTGCTGATTTTATTTGTCATGATATCATGGGGTTTACGTATTTTAACATACAATGTTCTATGGATCAAAAGATGACTTAATAATAAAACTGCAACCAATATGTTTGGTTTGATTGTTAAGGCTTTAAATTTCGATGGAGTTGGAGTTTATTTTAATGAATTTATACCGATTTAGTTTCAACCAGAATGTATTGTTCAAAGTTTGATCTTGGTTTAGTGTACAACTGTTTAGTGTTCTTGAGTTAGAGACAAATGGAAGAAATGTTGATAGTTTTATAGTTATTTATGTGTAGATTTTGAAGTGTAAAAATATCTAGAGTATCTATTTTGTATATAAAACATGAGTGGAGTTATACTACAAAGTCCAACTTCCCTAAAAAGTCTAAGAAGCCATGAGATGATGACATGTGGCACTCTCTTAAAATTAGAAGGAAGGGTAAAGATGGTAATGTCTTTATATTTTAAGTTTCACCCCATTTTTTTAAACGTCCATAACTTTTACATACGATATTAATTTTTAAAAAAATTGCACCATAAAAACGAGCATTTTCTTATCTTTAAAACGCGTATAATATTCATATATAAAAAAATTTCACGTTTTTAGCTCATTGTGTTATTTGTCAAGTCATTGTGTTATTTGTCAAATCATTGTGTTATTTCTTCAGGTCATTGTGTTATAACACAATAACCTAATGAAATAACACAATGATATGAAAATAACACAATGACCTGATGAATAACACAATGACCTGACGAATAACACAATGACCTGACAAATAACACAACGAGTTGAAACATGAATATAACACAATGACCTGATGAAAATATAACACAATGACCTGATGAAAATATAACACGATGCCTGATGAAAATATAACACAATGACCTGATGAAAATATAACACAATGACCTGGTGGAAATATAACACAATGACCTGATGGAAATATAACACAATGACCTGATGGAAATATAACACAATGGCCTGATGAAAATATAACACAATGACCTGATGAAAATATAACACAATGACCTGATTAAAATATAACACAATGACCTAAGGAATATAACACAATGACCATATGCATATAACACAATGGCCCGACGAATATAACACAATGACCTGACGAATATAACACAATGAAGAATATAACACAATGACCTGACGGATATAACACAATGACGTGAGGAATATAACACAATTGCAGACGAATATAACACAATGACATGACGAATATAACACAATGAAAAATATAACACAATGTCTTGACTAATTTAACACAATGAGCTGAAAAATATAACACAATGACCTCACGAATCTAACACAATGAGCTGAAACTTAAAAAAAAAATCATTTTGTATATATCAATATTATATGCGTTTTGAAGATAAAAAAACGCTCGTTTTTTTGGTGTAATTTTTATTAAAAAGTATTGTCGTATGTAAAAGTTATGGACGTTTAAAAAAGATGGTGAAATTTGAAAATGAGACAAGACTAAAATACCATTGGCCTACCATTTAAAGTTCTAACTATTTATCATTATGCCACCTTTGTGTTTATAAGCAATTGACCTTTATTTAATATTAGATCTAATGGTCCAAATTCTTTCCTAGACTTTCTAGAAATTTTTACTTTATAGTTGAACCTAATTCTATAAAACATATCTTGATTTTGATTGGTAGATGTATTCATGTAACCCTTGCGTACAAATATAATCCTTATGAAATTACGATTTGGCATCCAAATAAATTCTTACACGGTGGTCACCAAAGGTTGATTATTGATGTATATGACTTTTATATAGAAGTATAATTTTTCTTTTTTCTTATGATATTTTGAATTAACCTTATTTTTTTATTGGAGTTATTCATTGATTATTCTATAAGACAATATCTAAGTTATGTCATTTTGTTATCAAATAAAAGACATTAGCTGATAGTAATATCATCTTTCTATATATATTTTTTAGTTTATTATTGTCCATCTCAAGTCTTTTCGTGATGATTTATTTAAGTTTGTTGTAGTCTAACGGGTTGACCATGTCACTTTTACTAAATATTAATTATGTAGGAAGTAGGAACACTATTCAAGTGATGATCGGTTTTCATGAATGGTCAATTGATACGTTGAAAAAAGCATAGACGATTTAAATCTTTTAATATTGGATAGAGTTAACTGCCATTTTAATCCCTGACGTTTTTCTGTTTTTGTCATTTTCATCCATTTAAGTTTTTTTTGCCTACACTACTCTATTGTTTTTTATTTTTGCCATTTTCATCCACTTGGTTAACTCCGTTAGCCTACACCGTTAACCAAGCTCATGTTCATATTTTTAAAGGGGGTAAGTTTTTTTTATATTTTAAATCCCTTCAAAACATGTTTTAATATCGAACTATAAAATTCTAACCCACCAACTTTTGTTCTCTTTATCCACGTACTTATACTAATATAACTTATTATTATTATTATTGTTGTTGTTGTTGTTATTATTATTATTATTATTATTATTATTATTATTATTATTATTATTATTATTATTATTATTATTATTACTATTACTACGCACAACACAAACCACTATATATATTAATATTCTAATTCTTTTCCACCATACTTCTTAAAGGTTAAAATAATAATTAAGTCAAAGTTAATGTTAAAGTAAAAACAAATTGTTGGTGGGAAAGTCGAGTGGTGACACATGCCCGACAGCGAGTGGTCATCAATGGCCAACGGTAACAATTATTACGATAATAATAATATTGATTACGATAATGATTTATGATAATGATAACGATAATATCAATATTAACAACAACAAAAAAAATATATAATAATAATAATAGTAATAATAATAATAATAATAATAATAATAATATTAATAATAATAATAATGGTAAATTACTATTTTAGAGGGATTTAAATCAAACATCTAGGACCAAAACAGTAATTTACCTTAATTTAAAATATGTTTTGAATGGATTTAAATCTTAAAAAACCAACTAACCCCCTTTAAAAACAAGAACATGAGCTTGGTTAACGGTTACACTCACGGAGTTAAGCAAATGGATGAAAATGGCATAAAATTAAAAACAATAGAGTAGTGTAGGCAATATTTTCTTAAATGGATGAAAATGGCAAAAACATGAAAAATTTAAGGACTAAAATGACATTTAACTCTATTGGATAAGGATGATAAACTTTATTGTAAAACATTTCAATATTCTATAAAAAAATATAGGATCTTTAAGTGAATTATAATTTTATATATTTATTAAATCTTTTATTCATTTGTTACCAAAATATTTGTTTGAGTGCATTCTTTATATATATATATTAAGTTTATCTCGAGTGTATACACGAGTGTTAAACCTAGTATAAATGAAACTTAATAATAAAGTAGTAATATGCTACAATTAAATATCTTAGTATCTTATGTATTATTATCTATAATAATATATTATAATAACACGAATTACATTTCACCCCTTAATATTTAGGAGAAATTTGAAAAACTTGAGATTAATTACATTTTCAACCCTTTTTACTAGGGTGCATGGGCCATATCTGATAAGGTATATATATTTTTTTTTAACAGCAACACCGGAAAACCCCCTGGTTAGACCATCCGAAGGCAACCACCCCATTACGAGCTACCCCACAGAGGCCCCCGTTGCACCCCCCTGAAAGGAGGAAGCCCACCCGGATAAAATAGGAAAACCCCCCGGCCAAGGATAGAACCCTTGACCTTATGGACCCTAAGACTTGTGTCTTACCGTTGGACCACCACCACAACGGCATATAAACTTAATAATAAAGTTAGTAATATGCTACAATTAAGTATCTTAATATCTTATAACCGTCCACAACATTTTATACGATATTATTATTATTTTTAAATTACACCATAAAACTGAGCATTTAGTTCTCTTTAATTTGAGTATGATATTGCTATATTAAAAATCAGTTTTTAAATAAATCTTGTGTTTCGGTTTTACAACGGTTTTGTCTAAAAATTGATTGGAACCTTTCATGCCCCATGAATATTGTTACAATCACTTGGGTGTTTGGTTTTAACTCTTGTAGCAAAAAAATCACTTTAATTATGCATATGGTTCAAAATCTGTATCTGCAAATCATTCGATAACGACTTCTGGTTGTAATTGACGAGTAAATTAATCCATTAATGCGATTGAATAAGAGTTTGATGGCTAAAGTAACCGTTGTCCATCACCCTTTTGATTGACCCTTACACTTGCATTTGGCCATTTACAGGTTATCGAATTCAATCTAATCCCTATCTTCTGTTTCTGCAACACACTAATTTCGAAATCAATCACTCGAACTCATATCATCATCGCTGTCTCCGTTCGGATCTGCAACTCAAGCGACTGACTCCTCTCATTTGATTTCTACAACTAAATTGAAGATCTTGATCCTTATTCTACAGTAAAGTTCATCATCAACTTCAATTTCATTATACCGACTGTTACAGCCCGATCTTGATCCGTCATTGTGCGCACCCTATTTTCTACTAAACCTATCATCAATCAAGGTAACAAATATATCCATTGCATTCGTATGAAGCCAAAGGTCATTAACCCTATAAATAATTTGATTATCAGATTCATATTGGATGATCAGATTTCCAGGGTTCATAGGAATTTGGGGGAAATGGTAAACATAACATTTAACACCTTTGGTTCGGCATAAAACAACAAATGAACCCCTAGTTTATTGGTTAGTGCTAAGGGCTGGGAATGCAAAGACTCAATTTCGAGTCTTTGCAGTCTACTTTCCATTTTATTTTTTAATATCTTCCTTTTTTAATAATTTATCTAAAAGAAAACAACTTTTAGTCATTATAGAAAGATACATAACGGTATTTTTTTTAAATTTTGTTAATTTTTCGTTTATTTATTTTTTGAAAGAGGATTACATGGGGAACAATGTCTTCAAACCACTTTTTTAAAATTTGATTTATATTGTGAGTTATAATTTTTTTAAAGTGTCTTTGTTTATCATTGTGACATTCTCGCATTTTGTAACAAAAAATGACTTTGTCTTTGAACATTTCTCAAATATGTATTAACAATTTGTGATACAGTGATAATTTCTAAACACATAAGATGACATAACAAATCTTTACAAAGAGATGATATTGCATAATGACTTAAGAATGAACCGATAAAAGTGATATTTTACTAGTTATAATATAACACAATCACATGATATTACACAAGGACTTCACAAGTGCTAAAAAAAATTTTCTTTTTTATATATCAATATTATACGCGTTTTAAAGATAATAAAATGCTTATTTTTATGGTGTAATTTTTTAAAAAAAATAATATCGTATCCAAAAGTTATGAACGTTTTAAAAAAAGTGGGGGAATTGACATGTGTCTTGCATGTGGAGAGAGAAAGTCAACAAAAGTGGCTATGACTAATGTACCATTCTACCAAATTCTTTTCCTACAAATTGATCTCAACCATTAAAAAGAAATCTAAAGGTCATAAATCTTTCTTAGCCTTCTTAGATTAAAATCATTTGTAGGATAACTCTCCTATATATATATATATATACTAGGTTTAACACTCGTGTGCTACACATGAGTTAAATAATAATATTTATAAAGAAATTATAATCATTATGTTTAAAGATTTGTAATTTGTAAATATTTAAAATTTAATGATATTGCTCCATCAACTCATTGCATGACACTTAATATTATTTCCCTCTCAAACTTCCTATTATAAATTAAAAAATTTCCCCCAAAAGTTTACCCCTAAAACCTTGATTTATTAGATAGATAGGGTCGCATTCTATTGAGAACACATTTAACTTAAGAACAACTTAGGAACCGCTTTAACTGTTGTATTTGGTATAATATAAATTGATCAAAATGCTTATAATTCAACTAATTTTAACATCTATTTTAAAAATATATGATTTGTGAAGTCGTTTATTAAAATGCATATATGCACCCACATTACTTGTACACAAACGCACATTGTCGGGTGCATATATGCATTCTGACAAACGACTTCACGAATCATATTTTTTTAAATAAATGTTAAAATTAGTTGAATTATAAGCATTTTGGTCAATTTATATTACAAAAAATTCAACAGTTTGACTCCCTTTATGATTCGTTAAATTTGTACTTTTTGTTCTCAAGTTAAAAGGTGTTCTCATTTGAGTCTCTCTCTCTCTCTCTCTCTCTCTATATATATATATATATATATATATATATATATATATATATATTGGTAAATACGTACCCAAGCTATTTAACAGTTTATATAAATACCAAGTTGTAATTAAAACTATAATTTTCCCAAAGTAAAAATACTTATAAAATCTTATAAGAACGTATGATTTATGAACCGTTTACATACTTTTCTTTACATACACAATTACTATTATCATTATTATCTTTCAACATTATGATTAATCAAGTAATATATTTCTAATCATTTACCAAAAAACCCGAATATCAATTGAGACCCTAGAATTCCAAATTACCTTAGATTTCTATTGTTCATATTCTAGTTTTCTATACCATATACTTATACTAAGTTAGGATTCTCATTTACTTAGGTGATTCCAGTATTTGGGAAATCCTTGGTTCAATTCAAATTGTTTAACTATTTGTTTCGCGCCCGAGTTTCAATGTGAGTAAACCCACTCCCCTTTTTACTTTTAAGTTTTGGGGCCGAAATATGTGTTCTATTACAATGCAACATTTTCTAATTTTCTTTCGATTTTCAAAAGAGATCATACAAATGTGTTAGTCTTGTTGTAGCATGATGCAGTCTTATGTGATAGTTTAAAGTAGTATTATTACTTGGTAATCCCACCGGTATAATGTTAGCGCTAATGGTTTGACAAACCCACCTACATGTACAATAACGATAGGTGATTTAAACCCGACCATTCAATTACAATGTTACAATTACAATTACAATGTTACAAGTTGCTATACAATGATACAAGTTGCTATTGCTATGCCATGTCCCTAAGTTGCTAAATAATTATTCATAACTTAAATATCGATACGGTTACGTGACGGTTGCTTGAAAAGTTATCTTTAATTAATACATAAGCCGGTTCCTCATGATAAATGGCTACAAGTTATGTTTCAATGATGGTTTTCAATGTGTGTGTAACGGGTCATGGTTGAGAATAGTATGAAATAGCTATACATGTAAGATTGCGCAACATATTTATTATGATCTCGGATTTCTATACTATTATTTATCAATTGTTGTTTACTCACTAGCTTTAATTAGCTAACTTTATTTTCACATATTTCAGGCGGTGTTGATGTTATTTTGCTGCTTTTACCAAGACATATGATTGTCTTGGACCTTGTTAAGATAATAAAGATTATGGCTTTTGTCGTTTCTATTTAAGACTCATGTTCCAAAACTTATGCTATCATTGTAAGACTTAATAAATAAATATAATGTGATTTGTTTACTATTGATATCTAATTTCTATGACAACCCGATGTTTCCGCCGCTGGGTGGGGTGTCACACCAAAATTCACCCAATTCCTCTTGCGAGACAGTTCTCTCCACATCTTTTCTATCCTCTTGAAAGTTTTGCTGCCTGATCTCGTCTGCTGTGTACAATCCCACAACTACTCAAAATAGGCCCACACTCATCTCATAGATTTGGCGACCTAAAGAAAATGAAACTACCTCATCCTAATCATACCTACTGGCTTTGTACTTTAGGGTGGAATGAAACTCGACTATTAGTTCCGCATAATGTTGTTCCACACAATGTATTGCATGTAGCCATCTGGGTCCTAAAAACTCAGTTATCCGTTGATGTGCACCTAACTGATTCATTAATTCCCAATCGGTTGTCCTATGCCTCAAAAGCTCATTTCCCGCAAACTTTTCACATTTCTCACCCTCAACTGTGCTTGATGCAAATCTTAGGAAAGTATGGCGAATCAAGACCCTATTGTCCTCTGGAATAGGCTGATCATTAGGCCCGAGAACTACATATGGGGCTACATATCTGTGACTCCTAGTTATAACGTGAACTAGTTGATTCTCGTCATCTGTGTGTCGTGCTCTTTGCTTCCCTACTCTAGAAGAACCTTCACCTCGTTCCATATCTGCAAAACAAAGTTAAAAAAATTATAAGTAACATATATGTTATTAAAGATCAAACTATTGTATAACATTTCATTTACAGTCGTTTGATCAAACAAAAGTAAATAAAACAAAGACAAAAAAATAAAGAGAGACTTAAACAAAGACTAATTCAAATTTCCGCCGCTTGAATGGAGATTGAGTGCAAGCATAAATAACCTGATTTTGGTAAACCCTTAGACTTAGACTCGAATAAACAACTCACAAAGACTCAATTTCACTATTACAAAGTTGAAACACGTGTATCACACAAACAACCATTTGCAATTTACTCTCCTTTAGAACAAACTTCAAAAGATGCAAGATTTTTTTGAAGAAAATGGTATAAAGATTTATAGTATAAACTTAACCTTTTATGGATCACTTCAACATGCTTGCAACTAAAACTTACACGAAACACACTTTCAAGTGTTATTTTGTGCTTTTGACCGTACTAAACCTGGACATCATCAAGTAACCAATACCCACGCTTAGTTGTATAACCTATGACCATATCAACATGACGAAAGAACTCAAACCGAGCTATCAACCCAAAGCCCAAATTGCGAAAATTTAGTCATATTGCATATCAACTCCATCAAACACTTGAAAGCGACTAACTTAACTCCCGTTTTCAACCAATAAGTTCCATAACCCAACCTATCATCTAAACATCACCACTATTAAACAACTCACATTGTTGTCCATTTCAAAGTTAAAAATTTAAGATTTAGTTCATAGTGTGGAAATTATCAAGTCACCAACTTAACATTTTCCCTCTCAATCAGGTTATATTAAACAAATTCAACGAATAAAGCTTTGACCTTTAAACCTAAATCCATCAAATTCACAAATATGCACAAGTTTACTAGGATTTCAACTAATGTAATACCCAATTACAAACAAGTAACACTGAATTTGACGAAAGCAAACTAGAACAAAAAAATTAAAGACAAGAATTTAAAGAAAAGAGGAGGAAAACATACGTGTGTTGGAGAGTAATCTAGAGAAGAACAAATGAAATCCAAAACTAAAAGTACCACTTGGTGCATGTTTGGGATTGCTTATTTAAAGCAACTTATAACTTATTAACTTCTGAAAAGTTAAAAAGGAGGTTAAAAGGTGTTTGGCAAACTATAAGTTGTGAGGGGAAAAGTTAATAAGTCAGTACCTGCTGACTTATTAACTTCTGCCAGAAGTTAAAAGGAGAAAAAATAAGCAATCCCAAACATCCCCTTGGTGTAGTGATGTGAACAATGGTGGTGGTTCGATTGGTGGATGGTGCGACGATGGTGGTGGTTGGATGTTTGTTTAAGGAGAAGAAGATGGGGCTGGGTGAAGATGGTTTGCTGGTGATTATGGTTTTTTTACCCAACACTGGTGGGTTATAGTTTTTTTTCTCATAAAAATTGTCCTATGCGATACGCGTAAGACAGGTGTGTCCTCTACACGTATCGCGTAGAGTATGTTGACTGGTTTCTTTGACTTTTATCCTAGGCGATACGCGCAAGAGGTTGTGTCCATCTGTTCGTATCGCCTAACCTGTGTCCTCCAGAAAGTTTGCAAATTTTATTTAGAATTTTTTTTATAATTTAGCATTTTTCACTCACTTTCACTTCTAAAACCTGTTGCAATCCGTATTATTAACAAAGACAAACCTGGAACTTCTTTCCTGCTCGATTCCTCTTAAACTCGGGTACGAATTCCTGAAACACACGCAACATACTAACGCATAATACCCGAAAAACATAAGAACATAAATGAAAACAAAAAAAATAAACATAAAACTAGCTTAAACACACAAATGTACTTAAAAATGACTACAAATACTTGTACAAACTTTACACTCGGTTGTTTACCCGAGACTCACAATAACAAATCAAGCACGAGTTACATCAAGGAGAGTCACCTCTTCCTCGATTGTCGTGTCTACCGGTCCACCTTTGTAATGCTTGAGCCTATGACTGTTAACTTTCCACGAGCTACCCACATCATCCGAAATCTCAACTATGCCATAAGGAAAGGCTTCATAAACTGTAAACGGACCTATCCACCTAGATTTAAGCTTACGAGGGAATAATTTCAAGCATGAATTATAAAGTAAGAGTTTATCCCCGGTCTTAAACTCCTCCACTCCTCTCAACCTACTTTCATGCATAATCTCTTAATTCCTCTAACTCGTGTAATTGGAGAAACCGGTTTTTACCTTCTTTAGACACGTCAATGTTGACCATCTTGAGCGCCTAAAAAGCTCTACGTTCTAACTCAACCGGTAGATGATACACTTTTCCATAGAAAATTTTAAATGGTGTAGTTCCTATAGGCATTTTGAATGCCGTGCTAAAGGCCCATAACGTGTCATCTAACTTGTCGGACTAATCCTTTCGATTGGCTCCAACAGTTTTCTCCAAAGTTCGTTTTATACCCCTGTTAAAATTCTCTACTTGACAACTAGTTTGCGGGTGATAAGCAGTGGATAACCTATGGTTCACTTCATACCTAGCTAACACTCTCTTCATTTGGGCATTGCAGAAATATGTGCCCCGATCACTATTTAGAGCCTTAGGAGTTCCAAACCTACTAAAAAGCTTCCTAAGAAAAGCTACCACGAATCTTGCATCGTTAGTGGCTAGGGCTTGAGCCTCAACCCACTTAGACACATAATCAATCGCAACAAGAATATACTGGTTACCTCGAGATGAAGGGAATGATCCCATGAAGTCTATACCCCACACGTCAAACACTTCAACCACTTGGATCAGATTTTGAGACATCTTATTTTTGGATGAGATGTTACCCGTCTTGTCATTGCAAACTGCAAAGTTGAGTAGTTGCCATGCATTATAACCTGTTAGAGAAAATATAGTGAATTATGTCATAGGTTATACAACTAAGTCACTGTGTAAGATTATTTACATCGTTATCACCAACCTTTAATAACAACACTCCACCACCTTTGCTCTCTCTAAAATCTTAAGCTTTTAATTTCCTCACTAATTTAAGTCATCTAGTGATGTAGTGGTGATTTTATAGTTCACGTAACCCCGAAAATGGTACCGGGTCTCTTGGAAACCGCAAACGATAATGAGAGACGATAGAAAAATGAGATCAAGTCTACCTTAAACAATTGGGAAGGTATAACACTCGTTTACGAGTTTGTATATATATATATATATATATATATACACACACACAACAATACTCTGAAAGGAAAGGAGTGATAGGGAATCGAAAATGGGCTGTTGAGTTCTACCCCGTTAGAAAAAATTGCTTAGATAAATTAGGTCAAGTTAATGAGGCGACCTCTACCCCGTTAGAGAAAATTTAGTGATCAATATCGACAATGATAAGTTAGTAAAGAAACTCATGGAGTTATTTTTTACCTTTATAAACTGATAAAACTGAATTACCTAAATGGAACACGTATGAATCTTGGGTAACATTTGCTAGACATTATTTCTTAAAGTTAGATATTATTTTACAAGTTTAGTGCATGCGCTAGGGTCGGGAAAACAACACATAAATGATGATTTTAGATATATATTTATAAGGGTACAAACGGTTCTAATTAGTTTTGAGATAAAACCGTGGTAAAACTAGAAGACAAGATAAAAAAAATTATTTTCAGTATATCAATATTATACTCAAATTAAAGAGTTATATATGCTTAAAAGTAATGAGGTATTTAATTGTAAAATACTACTAACTTTATCCCAAAGTTTTAATTTTCTACTCTATCAAATATAAACCAACTCATACATACCCTATGAGGGTTAAAAATGTAATTACATTTTAGTATTCTAAAATTCTATTAAATATTATGTGATCAAAATTTATTAGCGTTATTAAAATACATTATTATATATATATATATATATATATATATATATATATATATATATATATATATATATATATATATATATATATATATATATATATATATATATATATATATGCTAAGGTTCAAGATAGAACTCATTTTTAGTTGAGAACTATAGAACTACAAAAAAGACAAAGGATGTAATTTTAAAGAGAATGGGTAAAATTGTAACTTTAAATATATAAATTTTTAAACATTTCTATCTTTTGCATACGTTAATATTTTTTTAAAACAATTGCACCATTAAATCAAGGATTTCTTTATCTTTCGTTTGAGTATAAATAATGTTATAACCTTTTTTTCTCGTTTTCTTAATTTTCTTACTGCATATATGTAGTATTGCGATAATGTATTTGATTATTTTTTTTCTTTAAAAGTCAATAACTTTTCGTACGTTATATATATTAAAAATATTTAAAAATTACGTTTTAGTTTTTTCGATACTACATATATGTAATATCATGTACTTGATGCATTTTTTTGAAGCGGCCAAATGGCTCAAGAGGCTAATCATTATTTATAGTTTACATACGATCTCAAATGACCAATAACAAAGTTCATAATATTCCATATTAACAAAAATTATTACAAATAAAAAAAACTTATATTTATACTATGTCTAAACATAAAGATAATAATAAACTAATAAACAAACGATAAATATCATAACAAAATAAAATAAACCTAAAATTCAAACTATAAGATAACAATGCATCAATACTGCATCTACTGCATATATGTACAATACTAAAAAATTTAAAATGGGATACTGAATACGGTGTTATTATGCACCTAAGTTACACGTAAAACCATTAAAACTACGTAGTTTTGATAAAATTATTTAAAATATTTTTATTGGAAAACTTAACTCATTGATCATTATTCAATTTTAATGGACAACCCAGTCTCTCTTAGATCGTAATTTTCCCTTTTCCCATTACTCAATAATCGTCACTCATTTTAGTAAAAGATTATTAAACCTTTAAAAATCCACTGTACCTCAATTTGGCTTATCAATTCCAACTAACTAATTAATATAACATTGCTCATATAAATGATATTGTGATATCCCCTGCTGCACATATTCATACCACATCACATAACGTGGACCAAGTAATTGCTAGTAAAGTCAATACGATCATATGAGAAAATCCAAATTTTGAATTGAGACATGATGGTGTTGTTTTTTTTATGATGACATCATCAAAATCAATGCCGGGGAACTTTTGTTATTTAATCAAAGTACGTACTTTGATGATTTCTCAGGTAATTAAGGTGCATAACAGCATAGTATTCACTTTCCTCAATTTAAAAACATACGGTAACGTATACTACATATATGTAGTATTGAAAGTGAAATAAACGAGGAAATTTTAGTTTTATAACGTTACTTATACTCAAATGAAAGATAATGAAATTCTTAATCTAATGGTGCCAAAAAAATTTTAAAAACTTAACGTATGCAAAAGATAGAAATGTTTAAAAATTTATATATTTAAAGTTCCAATTTTACCCTCCTTTTAAAAATTATATCCTTACATTTTTTGGCTAGTTCTCTAGTTCTCAACTTAATTTAAAGTTCTCTATTGATCTCTCGATCCCCTATATATATAGGGGAGGGTTCATTTGAGAAGACCAAATATTGCGAGAAGTGAAAGAAATAGCTAAATTCTTCATTTTTTCAACCAAAAACGTTTTTAACATACAAAAAAATGATAGAAATGCAATATTTATTCATAAACTTTGACATTCAAAAAATAAAACTGAATAAATTTAGTTTATTTGTTAAACCTACACATGTGGAAGTCATGTGTAAGTTACGTTACTTACACATAACCTACACATGTGTAGGTAAATTTAAAACGCTTAAAATACATACCTAAAAGATATTTTAATGATTTTTTTTAGTTTATAGATTCCTACATTTGTATGTAGGAAGTGAATTTATTAAAAAAATTAAACTATTGATTATATTCTAAGAAGGCTAAAGATGATTAAGAGATTGACATGTGACATCTGGTTAAATTAGGAGAGGAGTATTTTAGTCGTACCCACTTTTTTTAATTTTCTCTCCAGATGCAAGGCACATGTCAATTCCCTCACTTTTTTTAAACGTTTATAACTTTTACATAAGACCATATTTTTTTAAAAAAATTACACCATAAAAACGAGTATAATGTTATATGAAAATGAACTTTTTTCACATTTTTTCAGCCCATTGTGTCTTCCGCCAAGTCATTGTGTCATCCACTGGATTGTTGTGTCATCCTCCTTCAAAAAAATAATCGAAACATTAAAAAAATTACCGTTTTCTCATTGTGTCTTTTTTCATGGTTTTTTGTAAAAAATATAAAGAGGGTTACGTGGGAACAAGGTCTTCGAACAACTTTTTTGAAATTTGATTTATATTGTGAGTTATAATTTTTTTAAAAGTGTTATTGTGCCTTTGTTTAACATTGTGTCATTATCATGGTCGGAACTAGAGGGGTCAGGAGGGTCTGGTGACCTTCCGGCCGACTAAATTTTTAGCTAAGACGGACATGTCTCGTAGTCATAGTTTATAGTTTTGACCCCATAAAATCCACTGTTAGAGAAGCATACTAAGAACAGTAAAAACCGCGTGATTGGAAAACAAATCCAGCGAATGATCGTGACGGCGGCAGTTCTGTGATATTTAGTTGATGTAAGGAGTGAAGAAGAAGTAACTCGATGGACAATATTTGACTTTAATAGGTGGTATTGTCCTAGTCAATGTGGGCCCTTTAAAATAAAATCCCAAGCTAATATTTTCTATATTCGAACTTCGACGAGGATGTGACATGGTTAATTGAGTTTCCATCAATGTTTTCAGAATCGGATCGGACAGTGAATCGGCCGGTTTACTGGTTGAATGGGTCGGACTGGTTGAGTTGGTTAAATCGGTTTAAACAATATAATTAATAAATATATATTTTTCAAAGTATTAGAATTCCAAATATAAGTCAGACTCTCAAACATAAGTTTTTAAGTTCTAACATAAAACAAACACCTTAATCATGTTAAACAAACATTTAAGTTTAATACTATGAGTTTAAAAAAAGATGATCTAATTTTAAAGACACAGCCAACTTTAAAAAAATAAATTTTTTTTTCCGATCCGATCCAACCAGCCGAATCCCGGTTCAACGGGTCGAACAGTTCGAACCGGCCGATTCTTTGTGCTAAAAACGAACATATATGGACCGGTTTAGTGTCATCTCCGAATCCCGGTTCAACCGGCCGAACCGAACCGAGTCTGAAAAAACATTGGTTTGCATCAATTAAGTTTTAAAGTGAATTATTTAATTTTTGAGTAATGTGATGTTTATTTCAGTCTTTTAATAGTTCAGATGTTTATGGTTCAGTAGTACTTAATGGTTCAGACTTTTTGTTTTGCGAGCATATGTCTGAATGGTTCAGAGATATGTCTCTGAATGGTTAAGTGTTATACTGAGTCTGAATTATTAAGATTTCTTATCCGAATTGATCAGACTTTAACTCTAAATAGTTAAATAGTATATAAACTCTTAATGGTTCAGACGTGTAACTAGTTCAGCACTTAATAATTCAGACCGTTTCCTGATTCAACATTTACCCATTCAAAAGTTGTCAAGCATCCCTTAACATAACAAATTAAACTTTTATTTATAATATTATTGGTTAATGTTTATAAAAAAGTAAAAAATATTTTATCTCTTTCAAAATATGTAACTTATTTATTTAGTTTTAGTATATTGTATTGCGTTGTCATTTTTTTTTGTCAAGAGTTACTTTTCTTCGTTGTTTTTGCTCTTTATAAAAATACTAGGTTAGTGCCCGCGCTACGCTCGGGGCATAACAATAATGTGATGATGTTAAGGATATTCATGAAGATGAACGGTTCTAATCAGTTTTGAGATAAAACTGTGGTAAAACTGAAAATAAAAATAAAAATATATTTAAAATCTTGTTGTTTGGTATAACAACTTTATAATCAAATTAAAGAGAATTAGACGTTCGGTTTTATGGTGTAGTTTTTGTTAAAACAATGTCGTATAAAAAGTTGTGTATATTTAAAAAATAATTATGTATTTAATTGTATGTTATTAATAATTTTATCTCTAAGTTTTATTTTTATACCCTAATAAATATAACCTTGCCCAAACACACCCTTAGTAGGAGAGGGTTGAAAATATAAATAGTCTTAAAAAATAATTATGTATTTAATTGTATGTTATTAATAATTTTATCTCTAAGTTTTATTTTTATACCCTAATAAATATAACATTGCCCAAACACACCCTTAGTAGGAGTGGGTTGAAAATATAAATAGTCTTAATTTTTTAAATATTTTGCTAAATATTAGGGGATCAAATGAAAATTAATATTATTATAATAATTATTATAGATAGATATATATATAATTTTTAAATATAAAAATATTATTAATTTTGAGAGAATCTCTCAAATAATGCCAACTAAGCAAATGGATCTCAAATGATGCCAAGTAAGCAAATATGATTTTGCTATATTATATAGAAGATATAACCGGAAAATTTGTTGGGGTTTGAATAGTAGTAGGCACAATTGAGTTTGGGATCAAAATATTATATATCTTGACCCCCTAGCTAAAATATTTTGGTTCTGTCGTTGGTCATTTTCATATTTTGTATTAAAAATGATTTTGTATTTGAATATTTCTCAAATACATATTAACAATTTTTGATACAGTGATACTTTCTAAACACATAATATGACACAACAAATCTTTACAATGAGATGATATTACACAATGACCTAAGAATAAACCGATAAAAGTGATATTTCTTTAGTTATAAAATAACACAATCACATGATATTACACAATGACTTGAAAAACACTTGTTTTTTGTGTAATTTATTTATAAAAATTATATTGTATTCAAAAGTTTTGAATGTTTTTAAAAAGTTGGAGAATTGACATGTGTCTTGCATGTGAAGAGAGAAAGTCAACAAAAGTGACTATGATTAAACTACCCTACACCAAAATGTTTTCCTATAAATTGATATCAACCATAAAAAAAGATCTAAAGGTTATAAATCTTTTTCATCTTTATTAGATTAAAATCTTTTGTAAGAATATTATTATGAGAGAAACTTCAAACGATGTCATATAAGTTTTTTTTCAAATGATATTACATAAGTTTTTTTTTTCATTTTTATTTATTATATTAAACGTATTAAAGTTTAAATACACGTTGCAGTCAATTCAACAAAGTTTTATCTAGTTATATACTATATAGAATTTTATTGCAACCCTTAAAACTAATGTTAGACAAATAGTATGAATCTATCTAATAAATCAAACTTTTAAGACAATTTTTAGAGGGATTTTTTTTTCTATAATAGGAAGTTTGGGAGGTAAAATTTAGCTAAATTTTTCACCATGCAAGTTGATGGAGCCAACTCCTTAAATGTTATATATTTACAAATTGTTAAATATAATGGTTATAATTTCTTTATAAATATTACTATTTAACCCGTGTGTAACACACAGGTATTAAACCTAATGATCATAATAATATAGTAATAAAAGTTGATGGAACCATCAAGTCACCTTTGTCAATAACTGAATTATTTGAATAACTGACATTATGATCAGGACCCATAACTCACTCAATCAACCAAAATACTACAAACCAGTCTTACTCATGACTCAATCTTTCAAAACTGAATATCCCCACACATTCAAAGCAAATGGGACAAGTATTTGAAGTAACTTACACTTGTCTAGACACAACTGGCTGTTCTTATTTTTTACTGTGCAAGAACAAGCCAACACATTTGACTAACCAAGTCTTTTCCATTTTTTCTCCTTATATATATCTTAGTGTTCTTGCCAATGCAACTATGCATTTACTTTAAATGATGGGTACAAAAATCGGACAACTACTTGTAATCATCTGCGTAAACATTTCGATAATATCAGCTCAAAATAATGATCGTAAGTTCAGTTTGTGTACTGTTCTTGCTTTTGATGATTTTGTTTTCATCTGGTTTCAGTTAAATGTATTGGAATATAATATTAGGGTTTATTAGGATAAGCCTACGGACCCTGGTTAGGAATATATTATTTGTGAATGAACTTTTTGTTGAACTTGTATGGTTTAGTTACAATTCTTCAGGCTCTTAAGGATGCTTGGCAGAACACACCACCCAACTGGGGTGATGGCTCTGATCCGTGTGGTGGATCTTGGGACGGCATCACCTGCACAAATGGTCGTGTGACTAAAATGTGAGCCCTTTGTTTTTACTAGTTTTGGCAATATTTATGGTCCAATTGGATACATAGTGGACGAGAACATGATCTTGGTGGTCATGTTATAGTACACATGTAGATTAAAAACTTTTTAGTGCGTTGTAAGATCGACTAAAAACGGTTAACTTGAATTCAAGTCACTTTTTTCAACTCACTTTTTTCATTATTTCCTATAACTATTCAGTACGTTGGCAAGCATGCAATTGGTGGGTGACCTCCCAGGAGACATTGGGCAGTTATCCGAATTAAGGATTCTGTAAGTCATAACTTATAACATAGTTTTGATGGTTTACTTGTATTGTTATCTTGTAAGCAATCTTTTATGATTGTTTTGGTATGTAGAGATCTATCTTACAATAAGGGATTGACCGGATCGCTTACTTCGCAAGTTGGGAATTTGAGGAAGTTAACACACTTGTAAGTAATTTTATCATCGATTTATGAAAACAAATCACTTTGCTACTTATTAACTTGAACAGTTAACTGATAAAGACCGATCCAAGATGGTCAATATCCTGCCCTTTTGTAGTAAGCAAACACTTCCCTAAGAATATAAAACACTAAAATATGAAAAATAAACAAAACAAAAATAAGTTGATGGTGAACATGGCTAGACTTATTCCAGGAAAAGGTTGGATAGTTTGGTACTTCTTGTTGTTGGATCATACCCATGTTACGCGTCGTATCATTAACCTTGTATTTTCAGATTCCTCGTTGGCTGCGGTTTCACTGGTCCAATTCCAGGCACCATTGGAAACATTGAACGTCTTATCTCTTTGTAAGAAACTTCCTCTGTACGCATGCTATTAATCAATGAGCCGAATTGGGAGACTGGGTTAATGTGTTATTGGTAGTTTACTCTCCTAGCACATTATCATTCAATCATTTTATTGTGTTTTTTTTTTGTAGAGCTAAGGGTTTTATACTTTTATGATACAGGTATATGGTATGCCTATAGCTGCATGTTTTATAAGACTATTTTTTGATAAATGAATGGGAAAAAAAGTATTTTTGAACCTTTACCAACTACTATATGATGATATATACATGTCATTAACTCGATGATCGATATTGCATAGATCTTTGAGTTCAAACAGCTTCACGGGACCCATTCCGGCTTCAGTTGGCAATCTTACAAATCTTTATTGGTTAGATCTCACCGCTAACAAGCTCACAGGAAATATACCCGTTTCTAACAAGATAACACCTTCTGGTCTTGATATGTTAACTCTTGCCAGACACTTGTATGTTTATGCTGCTTTTCTTCTGCTTCGTTCTACTTTGTAAAACAATGGTCACGTGTGCTTTGTTTTCAGTCACTTAGGAGACAACCAACTTTCTGGTGATATCCCACCGCGGCTGTTCAACTCAAACATGACACTAATACATTTGTATGTTTCAGTAAATGTTATGAATGACTTGTACTAAAAAAGTAAAAGTGAAACAAAGTTCTACTTCATCTATCAGGCTGCTAGAAAACAACAAGCTTACAGGCGCTATTCCATCTACCCTCGGACTCGTCACGTCTCTTGAAGTTGTGTAAGTGTCGTTTTTCGACTAACTTTTAGCTTTAGTTTCATCATTTGATCTTTATGTTAATCAGGCGACTTGATAGAAACTCTTTGAGTGGCGTTGTTCCATCAAACATCAACAATCTTTTCAATATTCAACAAATGTAACTTCCACAACATAAATCACTCGGTTAGTGTTAATCATTTGAAATATGGTGTTTAATAACTTGTACATATGTTTCATAGGTACCTGTCACACAATCAGTTGACCGGTCCTGCACCCAATCTCATAGGCATGAACGTCCTGAACTATATGTAAGTATTAAGAGTTTAAGACGTTACAGCTAGCATAGACCGGCGTTCAAAAGAAAGGGTCTAAATGGACTAATTTTCTTCGATATTTCCATACATTTGCAGTGATTTAAGCAATAATAGTTTTGATCCGTCCGAGGTAATTCCACCATGGTTTTCAACTTTACAGGCTTTGACAACCATGTAAGTAAAATGATTCACTTAAAAAATGAAGTAAACTGCAGTTGTAGTCCCTGTGTTTTGATACCATTAACAGTTTCAGTACCACCATAATAGTTTTGGTCTTTGTGATTTTATTTTCTAACAGAAATGGTCCCGAACAATAACTCCATCCAATTTTTCATTAAATCTCACCCACGCGCCCCACATCTGAGGGGTAAAAATGTCATTTTCCCCTCTCTTTTATCTAGGGAATCATGTAGCTAGGTTAACATTTTTTTCAGTCGGATGTTAAAAAGAGTGGAAGAAATGACATTTTTATTTCGCGTGTGAGAGAGACTTAACGGAAAATTCGATGGAGTTAGTGTTCGGGAGCATTTCAGTTAGAATAAAATCACAAGGACCAAAAATGTTAAGGTGAGACTGAAACTCTTAACGGTATTAAAACACAAGGACCAAAACTACAGTTTACTCTAAAAAATGGCTTAAATATTTGGCTCAAAATAAGTAAACATATTTGTCACAGTAAGATGTACAACGCTAACCTTGGAGGAGTATTGCCTGCTTCCTTGTTCAACATTCCACAGCTACAGATTGTGTTAGTACATATGCGTTTGTTGAATGTTTAAAAACGTCGCTACATGCTAGTATTTGATAACTCGCAGTTGTTCTTTTTGACAGTGATTTAAGGAGTAACGGGATAAATGGCACCTTGAATATTAGTTCTAATCCTAGCACAGAACTTCAACTTGTTGATCTTAGAGATAACAAAATTACGGACTTCATACAACGAAGCCAATGTTGTATTGGTTTAATGTAAGTTTTGTAATTACGTATGATTAGCGTGGGTCGTTTTGCATAATTAGTAAGCTGGATTAGTGGTTTATTTTGCTATATGCCACAATGGGGTGATAACAACTTTTTTTCTAGTTAACATGATTTTTATTAAATTCGGGTTGTTTTATGTATTAAACTCTTAACCCGAGCTGGCTTTGGTTATGAATGAGCTGAGTTTAAGCTGTCCCTGGTTCGGCTTGTGAATAGCCCTATTGCCGAAGTGGTTGCGATTTTCAGTTTAAAAGCTTTCTTTTGTGAGTACTTGACTAAAACATTTATGAATGCAGACTCATTGATAATCCAATATGTTCATCGGATGCGACGGAAGAATTTTGTTCCCTTCCCCAAAATGCCACTGCGTTATATTCAACACCATGGAATAACTGTCTTCCGCCTTCATGTGGTGCTGGCCTTGTTTCGAGTCCAAACTGTCGATGTGCAAATCCATACACGGGTTCAATTTTCTTCAAAGCTCCTTCCTTCTCTTCACTAACAAACTCCACTATTTACGGCTCCTTTCACGATTCACTCATGACGTTCTTTCATAAAGCCAGTCTCCCTGTAGATTCGTTGTCATTGAACAATCCTAGAAGAAATGTGGATGATTATCTCGTCATTGATCTTCATATTTTCCCAGATCTCGAACCAAGCTTCAATAGGACAGGAGTTCTCGCGCTCGCTTTCGCATTTAGTAATCAAACATTCCAGCCTTCAAAAGAGTTCAACACCTACTTTTTCATTCCTGAACCCTATAATTTCATGTTAGGTAATGTCTGTCTATATCTTACCACTTTTGACGCGTGCAACCATTGAACTATATTAGAACTCGTGTGACATTTTGCAGCAATATCAGGCACCAAACACAAGTCCTCTAACGCTGGAACGATCATAGGTTCAACCGTAGGTGGTTGTATGCTTGTGGTGTTGTTTGTTCTTGCAGGAATATATGCTTTTCGTCAGAAACAAAGAGCAGCCCAATGGAGCCAACCCTTTGGTAAATATGATCATCAAACCACAAAATATACAAATCATATACATATATTTCACCTCACCACGTATAAAAACGAGTTATATATTTTTAAGTTAATGACAGTACTTCACTTATAAATATATAAAAGGTTCCATACACGCGTATTTCATTTCTCTACTCGCATATAAAAGGTAAAATACTTGCAGCACTTTGGGATCAAACTAGTAAGAGTGGTGATGTTCCTCAAGTGAAAGGAGCAAGATCCTTCACATTTCAAGAACTTCAGAAATACACAAATAACTTTTCGGAGATGAACAACATAGGAATAGGCGGATACGGGATGGTAAGCGTGTTCATACTTCATATACATTATAAACTGATTTTCATACATAAATTATCAAATGATAATGTGTAGGTGTATAAAGGACGTCTTCCAAACGGGCAGATGATTGCAATCAAAAGAGCTCAAAAAGGATCATCACAGGGCGTGCTCGAGTTTAAAACTGAGATTGAGCTTCTTTCAAGAGTTCATCACAAGAATGTGGTGGGTCTAATTGGATTTTGTTTTGATCAAGGTGAACAAATGCTTGTTTATGAGTATATCGTGAACGGTACACTCAAGGATAGCCTTTCAGGTACTCACATTTCAAGTCCGTTCTTCTAGTCGTGCCACGTGCAACCAACACTTCAAAACAAATGAGTTTTTAGTTCTAGTCTTTGTAGGTTTGAAAAAGTTTGTTGTGCAGGGAGATCAGGAATTAAGTTGGATTGGGTGTGGAGGCTTAAAATAGCACTCGGAGCGGCAAGAGGTTTGCAGTATTTACATGATCATGCTGACCCCCCGATCATACATAGAGACGTTAAAACGAATAACATTTTACTAGACCAACGGTTGGTTGCAAAAGTTGCGGACTTTGGACTATCGAAGCCATTGAGTGATGCTAATAGTACACATGTAACAACCCAAGTCAAAGGGACCATGGTTAGTGACTCTTTTTCTAAACAAGTCTAACATGCTTAGGTTTTGGTCATAATAATGATTGGATGTGCGATTAGCCAATGAGATTTTATATATTAAATATGAGTGACTATTGACACATTACATATTGATCCATCTCACATTAGACAACATGTATATACACAAACAAAAGTAATGATTATTGACCCTACTATTGATGGTTGTAGGGTTACATGGATCCCGAGTACTACATGACTCAACAACTGACTGAAAAAAGTGACACATACAGCTTTGGGGTTGTGATGTTGGAGCTAATAACCGCGAGAAACCCTATTGAGAAAGGCAAGTACATCGTGAGGGAAGTGAAAGAAGCAATGGACAAGAATAGAGAACTATATAGCTTACATGAGATCCTTGATCCAACAATTGGTTTGCGTAGCCAACTTATTGGTTTAGAGAGGTTTGTGGATTTAGCACTTAGGTGTGTTGAGGATAAAATAAATCAAAGGCCAACAATGAGTGAAGTCGTGAAAGAGCTCGAGCGCATTTTGGAATTGGCGGGGTTTAACCCTGGCACCGAATCATCATCGTCAACTTCCACAAGTTATGAAGGAGTGAGTAAAGATCATAACTATCCTTCTAGTAATGATAGTCTTTTCTGTTATAGCCCAGGTTCTTTGCCTCCCAAGTTGCATCCAATGTAACATTCTTGGTTTTTGTAATTTGGTGTGTAGCTGATATGTTCATTTAAAAGGCACACGTGCCAATAGGTTTGAGGTCTATTGGTAACACATATGTGTTTGAAGTACTAGGTACGTTCTGAATTCTTATCAATGCAGTAAGTAGGTTGTGGTGTACTTATCCTAAAAAATGTAGGCATAAATAAGCTAGAGTGGTATAGTCTAGTACAGTCTAATGTACTAAATCATATATGCTTGTTCATTAATTATTTATTTTTAAATCTATAAGTTGATAAACTTTGTTATGTCTTAAAACATCTCCCCTCAAATCATTTTCAAGCAATGTGTACGTAAATGATCCAAACACAAAAATGATATAAACATGTGTAATTGGTTCATGGTTTTGTGTTCTTCATGGAATTGAAGGAGTTATTTGATTCGTCGGGTTCTTTGTTGGGTTGTGTGGTGGGTAGGGTATCGACGCTCGACTCATCGAATATGATTTGGAGTTGTTGGTAGGCTAGGTTTTGGTTTGGTTATACAATAAAATTTGCGGGGAGGTGAATAGTGTGTTTCTAGTCTAAATTACTTAGATGTGAAGTTAGGTATCGTAACTAGGTGAGTATTAGGCGTGATCGTTGTCTTTTGTTTCAGATTGAACATGTTATTTTGGGAGAAAATTTTAAGATTAGAGTGAAAAATATAAAGATTTGAGTTCCCAATACATGGGAGATCATTTTTTAACAATTAAAAAATATATATTAAATTTTCCTTTTTGAACAAATGTATTTTACTGTGATATTATTGTAGCTTGTAAATGTAATATTACTGTAGCTTGCTTGCGTGTTTGTTTTCAGAAAGTAGCCCCAATGCGATTCAAGGTTTTGGACTGTCAAAGGGGGCGTGGTGATACTTTTGACGGTTTCGCATAACCTTGACACCACCCCGCTTGCTCCTTCATCTACTTCGTGCTCATATGAATGGTTTATGACGAACTGGGTAGAGATAAAAAGTTGATGTGTCGTGAATAAAACGAATCTAATAAAGCAGTTTTAGTGTAACATCGAAAATTTATGGACATGAGTCGTTAAAAATAAAAGGGTTATTGGATTTAAACACCCCCAACTATTGGTCATTGGCCGTTGTCACCTCCAAGTATCACTTTGGCCAATAACACTCCCAACTAAATACTTTGGTGTCCGTATCACCAAAATTTAACCAAATCACTAACACCGTTAAGTTTTGCTGACGTGGCACGATGACGTGTCCTATCGCTGCTTACGTGGCACGGTGATATCGGCCAATGATCAATAGTTAAGGGTGTTTAAATCCAATAGGGCAATAACCCATTATTTATCTATATTTAACTAGGAATTGACCTGTGTCACGTGATGCGACGACCGGGTTTTAGTTGGTGCATATGTCGTGTAATATTTGTGACTTCGTTACATGCGTTATGTTATTGATTATCTCTTGCACGTTATGGTGTAATATTATGTTTTGTACCTTGCAACGTAATGCCGTCAAAGTAATTAAAAAAAATAACTAAAACAAAAGAATATACAAAGAAAAAAAAGTCTAAAAAGAAGAAAAAAACAAAAATATCCAGCCCGCGTGTAGATGTTTAATGCACATCATGACCACTTGATCCAATATGACACTGTTAACTAGGATTTTTTGTACAATATAATGGTATAAATAAATTTCCGCTTTTATGGTGTTTATGGATTAAATGTTGTCTTAATTCTGCCCAGTCATCAATTTTATTAAATAGGTCGCTTACTCGGAAGTTCACTTGAAAAGAGGATCGAGACAGGGCGACCCCCTTTCTCGCTTTTTGTTCTTGCTGGTGATGGAAGCATTTAATTACTTTGACATGTTACATTGCAAGGTACGAGGCATTATACTACACCAGAACGTGCATGAGATAATCAATAACGTAACGCATGTAACGAAGTCACAAATATGACACGACATATGCACCAACTAAAACCCGGTCGTCGCATCACGTGACACAGGTCAATTCTGAGTTAAATATAGATAAATAATGGGTTATTGCCTTATTGGATTTAAACACCCTTAACTATTGATCATTGGCCGCCATCACCGTGCCACATAAGCAGAGATTGGACACGTCACCGTGCCACGTCAGCAAAACTTAACGGCGTTAGTGATTTGGTTAACTTTTGGTGATACGGACACCAAAGTATTTAGTTGGGGGTGTTATTGGCCAAAGTGATACTTGAAGGTGACAACGGCCAATGACCAATAGTTGGGGGTGTTTAAATCCAATAACCCAAAATAAAATGGGTTTTACAAAATGGGTTATGTAAGAATTAAAGAAGTATTTGTGCCAGAGCCGGTCCTGAGGATTTGGGTGCCCTGTTCGAGACGAGAAAAAAAGGTCCCCCGCCCCCTTAACCCGAACACCAATGCAGTAAATTATATAAACTAAATTTTTAACCAAAAAACAAACGTTTGATAAATAAACATAAGAAAATCAAAGAATTCAAATAAGTGAATTACATTTTTTGCAGCAGTGGGCTTCCAGCCTTCATTAATCCATAATCCATTAGATTGTGTGGGCATTTAGATGCTTATTTAATTAGTTATAGTGGACTTTAGCCTTTAGGTGTGTGCTTTAAATCTTTGCTTAATTACATGACTATTAACTAAATATAAGTTTTTAAAAAAATATTATATAACAATTTTATTTTAAATTTGGTGCCCCCATCAAACGAGTGCCCTGTGCGATCGTCCACGCCGCACACCCCTCTAAGACCCCTATTATTTGTGCAATTGAATCAATATGACAAAGATGAATGATCACAAGAATTGAATTAGACAAGAAAACGAATTGTATTGAATGTAATTGAATAGATGATCTACAACCTCACTACATCACTTATTTATAACTAGGGGCGAATTATTACATCGAAACGAAGATCCAAACAACGAAATTTGTACATCCGGTTAAAGAATCGTTAGGTTTAAACAACCCAATGAAGCATTGTTTTGTCATTTGGAGCATCGTTTCGATGTAACTTTTATATCAATCGACTCGTATTCTTATTCCGATCAAAAACCATAAGACGTCGACCTAAAATTAAAAAAAAAAAGGTTAGCGTGGTTAACTTTTTTAACATCGGTGCATTAATGGCCTAAATGATAAAAGTTGGGACCACTAGCACATATTTCAGAAATTGAAACCGATAACGACAAAAAACTAATAGTTAGGACTATTAAGGTCCAATACTCTTACTTTTAAAAACCCGAGCCCTTTTATATGAAGAGCAACCACATGGAACTCAAAAAGTTAAAGAGCAAGCATTGAAAATTGTAAGGATTAAATAAACACATATTAGTTATAAAGATTATTTATGTTTGTGGGAAAACAAGATATTTGTGAAAGATTATAGGTGTCATAAATGGCCTTTGAGAATAACAAGAAATAAAACTCTAGAATAAGAATCCAATAAACATTAAAAACCTTTAACTTTAAATCCAACAAATATAAAACAATTTTAACTTTAAACCTAACTCAACTTTAACTTTTAAAGAATTGTCTTAAAAAGTAAGAAAAAAGATTTTCAATGAATTGAAATAAATGTCATCTTTAACAAAATTGAATTCTAGTTTATTGGAGAGTCGATGGTAAAATGCTTATTTAGTTTGGGTATTTAATTCATAGAATTGGTTATATGTTAAAACTATATTAGTACCCGTGTACTACACGGATTTTAGTTTATAGGTCTGAACAATTTAGATATCAAATTTATTTTTAACATATCCCTTATTAAATCGATTTGGATATTTACAAATATATTCATATCAAAATCATATGTTAAAATAAAGGATATGATTTATAATAATTGGTAAATTTTTATTTGAACATATCGGATAAGGAGATAATTCATGATAATTGTTAATTTTTTTATTCGAACATATCGAGTTAGGAGATAATTAATGATAATTGGTAAAATTTTAATTTGAACATATCGGGTTAGGATAGATCATATAGTTGATAAATTTTTTATTTGAACATATCGAGTTAGGAGATAGTTAATTCATGTTAATTAGTAAATTTTGAATTTGAACATATCGGGTTAAGATATAGATCATGATAATTGGTAAATTTTGTATTTGAGCATATCGGTTATTTCGAATATGGAGCATACCATGACCCGTCTAAAAAATCTCCATCAAATTAATTTAGAACATGACACCTAAGCAAAATCCTATGTGGAATAGTTATAATGGTGACATGTGGATGAGTTACTCAATTATTAGAATAGGTAGATGTTTATTTAGTTAAATGCTTATTTAGTTGTTCATAAATAAAATAAAAACGTCTAATAGTTAGTAGATGTGAATAACTTAATTTGTCAAATGCCTTATTTAGTTTCTAAATGCTATATGATTTATTAGGTACTAGGTTTAATTCCTGTGTGATACGCACGGGTTAAATAACAATATTTTTAAAAAATATAACTATTATAATTAAGAATTTGTAAATATTTAATATTTAAAGATTTATAAATATTTTATAAAATACCTTAATCACAACTTTTTTTGCTTCATCAACTCTCCACTTAATGTTTCCCTCCCAAACTTCCTTTTATTACTTCCCCTAATTTTCTCTTCATTTTTCCCCCTAAAAAATGTTTTAGTAGCCCCCTTTAAAACCTTGATTTATTAGGTAGATTTATGGGAAACACGAAAACTATTGATTCTTTTTTCAAAAGAAAGGGTGATGAATAAGTTAGGGACTGTTTGGCAAAATCTGAATCATTAAGTGTTGAATGGTTAAGATGTCTGAACCATTAAGAGGCTCTATCAATGGGAGAGATATTGAGGTAGAACTTCAAGTGATGGTAAGTTTGGTATATATGCTCCATTCAGCATCTTTCAATCTCTTAATCATTCAGTGCTTAACGAAAACTATTGATTCTTTTTTCAAAAGAAAGGGTGATGAATAAGTTAGAGGCTGTTTGGCAAAATCTGAATCATTAAGTGTTGAATGGTTAAGATGTCTGAACCATTAAGAGGCTCTATCAATGGGAGTGATATTGAGGTAGAACTTCAAGTGATGGTAAGTTTGGTATATGCTCCATTCAGTTCCATTCAGCATCTTTCAATCTCTTAACCATCAGCACTTAACTGAATCATTCAGAGACTTTTTTTTTATTAAACAAGCGCTCTGAATGCTTAATCTGAATGATTAAACACTGAAGTAAATCATTAAGAGGTAAAACAAATAGCCCTTAAACGTGATAAAACTTCAACAAGTGAGCCGCAACCGCAAGAGCGTGAAAATCAACAAGAAGGGCATGGTAT
The DNA here is from genome assembly GCA_030867185.1 of Tagetes erecta. Taxonomy (NCBI): domain Eukaryota; kingdom Viridiplantae; phylum Streptophyta; class Magnoliopsida; order Asterales; family Asteraceae; genus Tagetes; species Tagetes erecta. The sequence continues at coordinate 64,783,489 of CM061488.1, forward strand.
TTCTAAAGCTCAACCAGAAGAGCATGGTATTTCTGAAGTTCCACAAGGAACCCAATCAAATACTAATGAAGTGGATCTTAAAAATATAGAGTATGAAGATAAAGGTTCAAAGGCGCATACTTGAAGGTTTTAATATTCTTGGTTTGGTATTTTTCCTAATTGGTTAGAGTATTCCCCAACCACACATGCTTCTTATTGTTTTATTTGCTCTATATTTTGTGATAAACCAAGTGTTTTTTTTAACGGCAAATTTCATTAACAAAGGCTAGCAAGCTAGCAAACTGTACAAAAAGACTAAAGAATATAATTACACCAATTTGACCATGAGATAGAATTTAAGTTTGCTCTACTTTTGATCCACAAATAGGAGTAGGATTTGATGTCCTGCATTAGCTTCTGGTGGATGAGTGGATTGCCATTAAAGATGAGATCGTTTCGTGCTCTCCATATGCACCACGTCGTGGACGTGCATTACTTTGTTTACAGTTTTTGGGAGGTTGTTGTGCAAGTGGAGACTAAAGAGATCATTGATTCTGAAGGCAAATATAGGCGGTTGTTTTATCCAAGTGGCAATTTGGTGCCATAGGTGGGAGGTAGCCTCACAAGTTGTTAAAATATGCTCCATGTCTTCTTCGTCTTGTTCGCAGAATGGACAGACAGAGGAGTCAATTTGTACGCCGCGTCTTGCAAGAGCTTTTCTAGTGGGATTTCTTTCTTGTAATGTTCTCCAGCAGAATATGTTGATTTTTAGCGGGAGCCAATTGTTCCATTGGTGTTGATTCCTGATGTCGGTTACCGTAGGTGATAAACCAAGTGTTAACTACGGTTCTAATGCAGTTACTGGTGAAGGATTTAACAATTAAAAAAAAGTTAATGGAAAAAGTGTTCATTCTTGAAGCACCTTCGTTGTTCACAACATAGAATTGCTATAGTATTCAGTGAAAACTTGTTGAACCAAGCAACACACATTGAAAATCACACACTGAAGCAAAATGAAAAGCTAATAATGAAGAACCGTTTATGATTGAAAACTTCAGTTTATGTAGTTTTATTGGTTGACATTCCAAGCTTGTGCTTTACGAGGACATGATGAATCTTCTAGTTTTAAAAATAGAGGTAATTTTCTTGAACTGTTAGAACTTCTAGCTTCTTATAATGATGAAGTTGCAAAGGTTGTATTAGGTAACGCTCCTTATAATTCAAAGTATACTTCTGGGGATACTCAAAAAGAAATTCTTAGTAATATTGCAAATAAAGTTAGAAAGCATATTCGTAGTCAAGTGGGGGGATTCATACTTTTGTGCCATGGTTGACGAGTCACGAGAAGAGTCGAAAAAAGAGAAAATGGCCACAAGATGAGTTGAATAGTAGATTCAGTGAGCACACAATAGTTGTTATCCTTTAGTTCTAGTTTAATTTCAAAAGAGATTAACATTGATTAGATTTTTCTTCTTGTTGAAAATTATTACCCTGAAGATTTTATAGAGCAGGATGGAACTCATTTGCGATATCAATTAGAGATTTTTAATATTAAGAAGACAAAGAATAGCAAACTAAGTAGTGTATCAACTTGTGACACCCCACCCGGTGGCGGAAACACCGGGTTGTCATAGAAATTAGATATCAATAGTAAACAAAGCACATGGTAACTGTTTATTAAATTCTAATAATTGTCGTAACATAAGTTTTGTAACATGAGTCTTAGATAGAAACAACAAAAATAATAAAACCGAATCAGTAAATGCATTTGTCTTTATTATTTTAACTAGGTCCAAGGCAATCATATGTTTTGGTATATGCAGCAAAATAACATCAACACCACATGAAATATGTGAAAATAAAGTTAGCTAATGAAAGCTAGTGAGCAAACCACAATTGATAAAAAGGGGAGTGAGTTTACTCACCTTCAAACTCGGGCGCGAAACAAATAATAAATAGTTTGAAATGAACCGAAGATTTCCCATATACCAGAATCACCTAAGTAATTGAAAATCCTAACTTAGTAAAACATATAGTATAGAAAACTAGAATCGAAATAGTAGGAATAAAATTGTAATTCTAGGGTTTCGGAGTGGGATTTGGGGGCTTTTCGTTAAACGATTTCAAATATATAAAATTTATTTAGTCAAAACGACGGAAAATAATAGTAATAGTAATGATAATAATTTTCGATAAACAATAGGAATTAGTTAACAAATGGTTAAATAATCTTCTTAATCTAACTATAAAAATTTATAAGTTTCATGGCAAAAATTAAGTTAAAACGTATTTAGCGTTTTGAAAATGGTTTATATTATATGAAAGTTGTACTTATATTTGAAATAAATACATAAAACTATCTTTTTGTACCGTTTAACTCTTTACTCGTTTTGTAAAAATTATAGCTTTTGATAAATAAGTTTTATAAAATATTTTTGGGTTTAAACATATTACAAATGATTTTTAAATATATGTTATATAGAAAAGAACATCAAAATATGATCCAAAAATAAAACGGGGGAGACCAAATTCGAACCCTGGTATCCACCCTCAAAATAGAAAGCACAAACAAGACGCACTATAGTTCATTATTGTTTAAAATCTGAATAGAATTAATCTTAACATATTTAATGCAAACACCCCCAAATCATATAAACTCTAAAAACTAAATTCACGAAATTGAGCATGAATTCGATGGAGATACAAAAATTTAACTTAAGGCTTTTAATCAGGGAACGATAATGAGTATTTTAACACAAAGAACTTACTTGTTGGCAACAAATTCGATCCTTTAAGAACGAAGAACAATAGGCGCGGTTTGCAATTTCAACTGGTTGGTTGAGGCTATTAAAATTCGATTAAACCTTCCAAATCACTCTTGATGTTGAGATGAAAGAAAACCCCAATGTAATTTTAGAAAATATCAAGGATTTGATGCCCAATGTCGAGTTGTAGGTTTCGGGTAAAAGGGGAGATTACTTACTGAATTGTGGAGATTAAAGCGAGAAATTAAAGTAACATAGAGTGAATGTGTGATCTAGAGAATGAATTGGATATTCAAATTTGATTATTTGCTATCGAAAAACAGTCGATCAGGTTAGAGGTTTGATTGCGAGTTAAAGGAATTAATCGGGTGTTAATTCGTTGATTAAAGTCCGATTAATTGTTGCAAAGATATTCCAATCGTTGAGATAATCATTGTAGTTAATTCAAATTACTGATTTTGTGCGTTTTTAGTCGACTGAATATTGTGGGTTTATGATTAGTTTTAGAAACCGATTAAACCATGGATACGATTGTTTATTCGATGATTAGAGGGTGGCTACGAATTCGAATCACACTTAGGAACATTTTACATGATTTAGATGAGCCAAAAGCATCAAAAATGATGGTTAGGGGGTTGACTGGAGTATCGCCGGCGTTCGCCGGAGATACCCGCCGGAAAAACGGGGTTGACATGGGGTTGGCTGGGTTATATAAAATGTTACAGCTTTGGTCCCTATAGTTTCATTAGGTTATTAGTTTGGTTTAAAACTTTAATTCAAGTTTGAAATTTGGTAGTTTCTACACAAAGTTAAATAATGACCTATTTTAACTAACTAACTAACTTAACGAAAATAAATTTGTAACATTTATATAATTGACGATTTTATATCTTCGCTTTGTTTTCGACTTTGAAAGGTTATAATTGAATTTAGAAGCAATTATCTTTAAACATTTTTATAAAATACAATTTATATATTTTTGAGATTTATATATATTATAAATAGTAATTAAATAGTATGCGTAAATATTAATTCGGTCGTTATCTTAAAGACGATATTATATAGAATTCGACATATTTATTCATATTGATAATGAAGCGTTGAAGTTTCGAGATATTAAATACGAATACCATAAAAGATAGACAACTTTGGGTTTGAGTCGGGCATTCGGGTTCGGGTTTGGGGCAGATGTCACGGTTTCCCTTCCTTAAAAAAATTTCGTCCCGAAATTTGCTTAAACCAAAACAGAAAATGAAACGAAAAGATGCGATTATTTAGCTTTTCATTATAAATGTACTTACGTTATTTAGCTAATTTGATTTGAACAAGAATACGTTAGTCTCGAGGAGTTGAATTAGAATACACCAGCTTAAGCACTGGATGATAATAATGACAAATGGAAATCTGTGCAAACAATTGTTTTCAAACACATGACGAAACTTGCTATGGTTTTCATGCACCAACTTTCATATATTTAATAGCATTTAGTTCTTTGAAAGTATAGTTTAAGATGATACGTAAATGGATGATTTGAGAGAATTGAGTTTATTAAGTAGTTATTACCCATAATAATAGTTTTGTTCATAAATACAAATATTCAAGTTCGAGTACCAAAATTGTAGAACATAAGTTTTTTGAAAACCAACTTCATGTGTTTGAGATGTAGATGTCAATTGTTCATGGTATTGCCAAGTTCATAAGCATTTATATGATAGGTACATAAATAATCTAACTTATTAGAATTTTTAGAAGAATTAGTTTCATGAAGATTTGATGCTATGGATAATACAATTTATAACTCCAATGCATAGATCACTCAGTTCATTTAGTTTTGATTTTTAAAACGTTTGAGTTCAAATAACAAAAGCTTTTAGGTAAACCAAGTGTGTTGATTATGGAAGTAAACGAGGTTATAAGGGATGATGTTGTTTCTCCATAATGCGGTTTTAAAAATCTAAATAATTACATAATGGATTTATAAAAAGTTGAAAGTTTTAACCTTTACCATAGATAAGGGGATTTATTTAAAAATACATAAATGACACAGTCTATGTTTCAAAGTTACCGGTTCTTGGATTCGTGTAACCATCGGCTTGCATGTGGTCGGAGATGGTTGCCGATCCTTGGATCTGGGTGCCTTTCAGTCTATATGTTCCTTTTTCGAGTCGATGACGATGAGTGTCTCATCTGAGAAATTCTGGTCCGATTCGGGTCGCTTTCAGTTTATTTGGTTGTCGGAGGATGAGTGTCTCATTGGAGACTGGGTTGGTTACGCTTGGAGATGGAAGTCTTCTTTCTGGGGTTGTAATTTGATTTGGTTATGAGCTTTTTGCAAGGCTTGCTATCTGTTGATTTGGTTTGATTTGCGGAATGTTGGTGATGTTTGTAAAGCCTTGATTTGGCTTTTTAGACAATAAACACGATGCAAGCCAATATTGGGGCTTTAACTTGATTTGTGGATGACACGATCTGTAATGTTGTGTTTGTTCTTTATGTTGTGGATGACCATATATGCTTTTGTGTAAATGGTTTTTGTTGATGAACAGAGTCACGATGTCCTTTGATGTTCATTGTGTTGGATTTGTGTTTATGCTTTATATTATCCTTTATGTCGATGAACAACAAGTCTAAGGGCATTTTGAGGTTTTGATTACAGTTGGGCTATGACGAGTAAAATTAGTTTGTGAAGAGGAATGGTGCAACATTGGCTTTGTATGTCTGGTGGATGGTAAGTTTATACATGCCAATGTAGCCATAGTGTCATCCCACAAATTCTCTGAGCTTGTTTTGGTTTCCTTTTGGTTTTTATGTTGATTTTCGATTTTGGTTTTTCTTTTTGAGTTTTTGTTTTAGGTTTTTCGGTTTTAGTTTACTTATTACCGTCAAAATTAACTTGATATATACTAAATTTTAGTGGTTGTCAAAGATTTAATTGTGATCATTTTAGAAACAAAGCAAGAGATATGCTCATGAAGACGGTGACTAGGGGTGTACACGAGCCGGTTACTCACGAGCTACTCGAGATCGGATCAATAAAAAGCTCAAACAAGCCGAGCTTTATCGAGCTCGAGCCCGAGCTTTCCATATCGAGCTTGAGTCGGCTCGCGAGCCTTATTGAGCTTTTTATTTATATGTTTTTTTATTTATTTTATAATTATATATTATAATTAATAGGTAAAATATATATAAAGTATGATTTAAAATATATAACTAAGTCAGGGGTTCTAGTCTTGCTGACCATATGTTGTGGTGTGTTTCTTCTTTAAAATTAAGGTGTTGTTTTTAAAAAAAAACTTATATAAAAAATCTAACTAATTATCTAAGAATCCCTAACATTATTGATGTCCTCTTTGTGATTGTTGTGGACTTCATGTCCAGTCTTTCACGTGTGTTTTCAGCTTCAGGAGCCATTATTCAAGGTTGAAATCACAACACTATTTACCTTGCGATTATCAACAATAAAAGGAGTTGGATCTAGAAGAAGGTGATGATACAAAAAATTGTGATGGAAAACGATGATGGTACAACAACCTGAAAAACCCTTGCAGTACATTTCAAATTACAAAATTGCCACTGGTTACTGTATTACTGTTCAAATGCGTTGGTTTTTCAATATAAGGGTAATATGTATTTTGTTATATATAAAATACATATAATTAAAAGTTTATGTAAACTTAAACATAAATAATTAAATATTTATATAAAATTAAATATAAACAATTAAAAATAGAATAATAAAAAGCTAGATGAGCCGAGCTCGAGCTTGAAAAGTTTGTGATGAGCTCCAGCTTTGAAATTAAAGCTTGAAACGAGCCGAGCTCGAGCCTGATTAAGCAGAAACGAACCGAGCTCAAGCCTAAATGAGCTCGGGCTCGGCTCGTTTACACCGCTAATGGTGACATATGCATACAACAGATGTAGTGAATTATAAAATTGGTAACTCTACTAAATAAATGGTAAATGCAGGTCGCAGATAATAAAATGATTAAGTAGTCGTTTGACAGGGTGCATAATCCACAATAGGTGTTACCGTCACACGGTCCAATCCGGTTTTTATGACCGGTTTTTGGTATAAACTGTAACACCCCAACCCGAAAAGGCTGACGTGTCACTATCACAACAGTTAGAAACAATAACAAATTTCTTAATTTCTAAATAATCGTTTCTACAAAAGAAAAGTTACAAAGTCCTAACTTTTTATACTCAATTCTATTTCTCCAAATTCTCTATTTGGTTCTTTAGCACTCTTCACACATCCCAAAGATCCCCTTGAGTACCTGTCGTATAACATAGAAAAACACCAAAAAGAAATACGGCTGAGCCAAAATTTGCTCAGTAACGGACAGAACAATAGTAAAATAAGGCAAAGGGGTAACGATTATTAGAGTTTCACAGGTCAACGGATGCAGCAAACACAAATACGTATGAAGCATAACAAATTCCAGAACAGAAACCATACGGTTAACAAACAAAACTTCTTTGAAACAAATACTAAGTCACATATGCCGTATGGCCAGAAATACCCATCGAGCACAAAACAAAACTAATGGTGTAAACAAACCCGTCGGCTTGAGTACTGTGAGCTGTATGTGGGCAAACACCATCACTCACCTGAACAAAACAAAACAAAAGTCTAGGATCGATCCATACGCCTCCCCAAATATCACTCATCGAGTGCCAGAAATATGGAGACGCCGTGAACCAGTCACACCGTCACGGAAAGTGCTACGTCATCGAATGCTCCAATGACGCACCGGCAGAATCCCTACCGGAGGCTAATTGCTCGGGTATTAGAATCAAACAAATAACTTTTACAACAAAGTCTAAACAAATGGTCTAATGCAAATTATATAATGGAGCATGCGATAATGAGTACAATATAATAAGTACCATATGCGTGTCAAAGGTCAAAGTCAGAATTTCTAATAGCATATCGAATGCCCAAAGGCCAAATGCTTCAACGGAGCTAAGTAATGGACACTACGAGTAAGGGTCAAAATTCATACTATAAAGAAACGACATATGAGGAATAGAAACAAATCAAATACTGTGAAGAAATGAAACAAAATCCGCACTACAAAGTAACGGAAACAACATATATATACTATGATGAAAGGGATACGGAATCCGTACCTGATCGAGTGTGTAATGCTCCTAATGCCTCAAAGTTCCACCAAAGTTTTCAAGGACAACTATAACGAGAAATTTGAACTCTAAATTAGAACACTAGTAACAGCTTGCTAACCCTTCATTCCCAAAATTTCTATGATTAAGTATTATTCAGCCTTACGATTAGTTTTATAATCATTATTAGGAATATATGTTATCATGATTTCATTTAATAATAGCTTAACAACACGTTTTCTTTTCCACATTCAAAACAACAGTTAACTTGTTTTAATATATAGTATACAGCCTACTATATTCATTGAAAGAAATTCATAAACTTGAGTTATTTGATTTATTAATATATATAAAAATGTATCTAGCATTGATAGATCTCAAAAACTATATATTCCTTCTCCCTGACTTCCAGTAGCCATTTTTTTTGTCTATGCATGTAAACGTTTTAAGCATCATCGTCCCTTTATAATCTGGTTCTCTCATTTAACTCATCTTTACTTAACATATTATGGTTTAATAGGCTATATATACATGCCAGTTTCATCGATGAGATTTAAGGATGTCGCAAAATTAGTAGAGTTCAACGGTTTACCTTAGCGTAACCAGGCTCGATTCAAGAGAATTGTTTTGCCGCACGGCGCGTAGTGATGTTTGGTTCTTGCGAACGGCAGTTAAGCGACCAAGTCCCTCGTTAGCAGTAGTTTGCAGGCGTGAAACACATGGAGGCCGATAGAATAAACGAAATACAGAACAACCGGTGGAATAAATCTGAGTTATTAATTTGGAGGTGCTTTTGACGGTTTTGATGCCGAGTTGCTTCTTAAGTTCTTATAATAATTAGTTCTCATATGGATTCGTTTTCTCGGGAGAATATTACGGAACAAATCAAACAAATTTTTGATGGAGATAATGACAAAGGAAGATTTGTTTGGTGTTATCAAATCCTAAACAAACTGATGTATATCTTGTTAATTTATCATGTTATCATTACTAGTTATTAATTTATGTTATTTATTGATTTTATGATGTGGTTATTATTATTATTATTATTTTTAGATATATATATATTTTTTTTAGGTATTATATAAACTGTAAACCAGACCGTTCACAACAGTTTAAAAATTATGAAACCGACCAATCGAAAGTTTAGAGGAAAAACCTATCGTAAAACCAAACATATAACTGATTTAACGCTTTGAAACCAAACCATAAACCGCTAATTCAAACCCTTTGAATTCTAACTCCATTTTCAGTTGCTACGAATTCCACCAACCAAACGCTTCTTAAAAGAAGAGTTTGTTTGTTTTTCATGAAAAGATTAAAGAGTTAAATATGTTATATAACAAGTGACCCATTTTTAAGGGATGTTTTCTGAATATTATCCTGAGCAGATAAATCGGTACGAGAAGAAGCAATTGGTGGCATTATTGACGCCACGAGAAGAGATCGCGACACAATTTACAGACACAGACGACGACAACGAACATCACAAATCATCTATCGATCTGGGTCTCAATAACTAACAACAAAGAAAGAAAAAAAACGTTATGGATTGCATATTGAATCATAGAACAGGATGAAGTTTATTGCAGACACTCATGAAATCAATCGCAATTTCAAACTCACGTTTCCTATTCCCATGTGCTAATGCTAAGGCTAATGCTAATGCTAATGCTAATGGTGGTTGTTCATCTTCCAAGATTGTTGCCCAGAAGAACAAAAGTTCCCAATCTTCTAAGGTTAAGTTTCTAATCTTTGATGGGTTTGTATTGAAAAGGTTTCTGTATCTTCAAATGTGTTGTTTTTTTAGGTAAGTTTAATTTTGAGTGTTGAATTGAGATGGTTTGTTAGGTAGTTAAGATTGTGTTATGTTGTGACAAGTGAGAGAATTGAATATTATTTTGGGTTTTTTTGAGATTTTGTTCCAATTGGTTAACCTTTTGGTTCTTGAAGTTGATTGTTCTTTGGAAAGATGGGATAATGCTACCTTTTGGTTCTTGAGTTTCCAAGATGGAAATGGGTTTCACTTTCGAAGTGGATTCATGAAAGCATAGGGTTTTTTTGTTTCTAAAGTTTTGTTTTGAAGAATTTGTTATACAATTGATATGTATTTAGTAACCGTGTATTGTCATACGAGTTATATGGAAGAGTGTTGGGCCATCAAGAAGTCAAAAGCGTAGAAGATGAATGTAGCGAGGATGTTGAGGTGGGTGTGTGGGCACACAAGGTTAGAGTGTATAAGAAATAAGGTTTTTAGGGACAGGTTAGGAGTGGCTAGTATAGTGGATAAGATAAGGGAGGGGAGGTTGAGATGGTTTTGGCATGTGAAGGGGAGGGACACGACGGTGTCGATAAGAGCAGTGGAAACCCTCATTGTAGACCGGAAGAGGAGCATAGGCAGGCCCAAGCTCACTTGAGAAGAGTGGATTAGATAAGATTTACAAGAGATGCACCTTTCAGGGAACATGGTCTAAGATAGGGGTTTGTGGAGACATAGGATTGAGGTTAAACACTTTAAGGGATGATGTGGATGTAGTTTGGCTATGTTTGTATGGCCTAAGACCTAAGTAACATAAGGGAGTTTGCATGGTATAGTTTTACTGTAATAATGGCTGTTTGGTGTGTTACGAATTTATCATTTTTCAGAACGGCGGTTGGCGTAACTGTTATGGAAATATCTATATTATTGTCTCCATTTTTGTCTCCTTATCCTTATACATGTGCCACTCATCCTTGCACCATTTCTATCATTAGCAAGAACTTTTTTTTATATATCATACTGTTTTTATCTATGTGTTTTGATTTTGGAGTCGGGGTCTCTCTGGTAGTGGCCTCTCTTTTCTATACGGATAGAGGCAGGGCTTGTTTACATCCCACCCTTCCTAGACTCTACCAATAGCTTTGCTACGAGTGGGATTTTACTGGGTACCACTGTTGTTATTGTATATTGTCATACGAACCGATAATATAGTACTAACATGTTCAATTCATTAGGAATTGATATGCCCTCTTAAAATGTCGAATGCTCCGTGGTGTTTGTTGAATATAATTTTTAATTCTTCCTAACGTCGAGTGGCAACGTTTTGTCCTCATCCCATCCTTCCCGACCCTACGAATAGCTCTGCTACGAGTGGGATATTACGAGTTATGACTATTTGTTTATGTTGTAGTTCTTTCTAATGTAAAATGTTCTTACATGTATGATGGCCGAGTTATGATATGTTTCTTGGTTGATGATACTTAATTTTATTTCTCATTGCTATCAAATGTATATTAGGCACGGAATTTTGGTTGGTTAACAACTTATATTTATAGGGCTCCGAGCCACCTCCAGCCAGGATTACATCAAATGTCAAGCAGAATTTGCAATTCTTGAAGTTGTGGAAGGTGAGTTAGTAGATGTTTGTCATGTATATTTTTTCTACAATGAAGCATGAAGTTAGAGGTGACTATTCTGAGTGGTTAAGAGTTGTTGGAGGTGTATTTTAATGCTTTCAACATTTTTCATTCGTTTTATTTTATTTATATTAATAATTATAATAAAACAGTTTTTTGTATTTTTTTATAGGAATATCAAAAGAGAAAATCTAGCACACCCAAGCCTGCTACTAGTTATCGTAGGAAAAAGGTGGAAAAAGACGACCTTCCAGATGATGATACCGGGCTTTATCGTGATCCTACTTTGACCCTTTATTAGTAAAATTGTTATCCATTTTTTTCTGGTTGCTGAAACAGTTACAGTTTATTCATATAATGCCTTATAAAGCATGGATAATTTCTTTGAGCAGTACAAATCAGGGTATAGATACCGTAGTCCCTGTGTTGCTTGTTGACGGCTACAATGTTTGTGGCTACTGGCCCAAGCTCAAAAAACATTTTATGAATGGAAGACTTGATCTTGCCCGCCAAAAGCTTGTTGACGAGCTTATAACGTTTGGAATGCTAAGAGGTGTGTGCCATTTAATATTTCGAACTCCATAGGTCAAATGAACCAACTTTTTACGTGATGGTCGAGACAAATTCTTCATATCTTTTGAAATATTTGCAACAAAATTAACTATAATCGTGAATTCTACAAAGTTAAAAAAATGTTTGAGCTACATTTGAAACCAATCCTGATTTAAATTCAAAATTACATATCACTGTTATGAACTTAAAGCTCAAACTTTGTTTTATTAAATTAGAAGGAAGAATATTACATGTTTTTTGTATTGATAAAATGAAAATGTATCAAAAGTCGAATAACGTGTATTCAACATTTTAACTCCTTACAATGTTCTCAGTTGTCTTGGTATAGAAAATTACCCTGTTATTCAAGTAATATACCTTTTATAATCATATATGGCACATTAATATCTACTCTAAATCGTATCCGTTCTATCTTACGCTCCCTTCATATTTCATTTGGACATTTTTCAGAGGTGAAAGTGGTAGTTGTTTTTGATGCTATGATGTCTGGGCTTCCAATGCACAAAGAAAATTTCGCTGGGTATTATTCATATACTAATATTTACTATATCTTGCTACCTTTTCAGTTTTGTAATAGTCTTCTAGAATATTGCAGTGTCGATATTATCTATTCAACTGAAACATGTGCCGATGCTTGGATAGAAAAAGAGGTCAGTAGTAACACATGGTTTTACTTCTACTTGACTTGTAAACGCTTTGAGATAATCACCAAAGTTTGTTCTTAAAAATTCTTAAATGTAATTACCTAATTCTCCCTCTGTAAATGTAGTTTGATACGCTTTTAGTTTTTATAATCCTGATTTTGTTGAAAGGTTGCAGCCTTGAGGGAGGACGGATGCCCACGAGTATGGGTTGTCACATCTGATCGTTGTCAACAACACGCCGCACATGGAGCGGTACGTCATATTTACATTTTATAAATAACATTTGTTTTTGAACCTGATTCGATCTTTACTACTTAACCTCATATTTACACTTTACGTAACATTTACTACTGAGACTCTGACTGTCATTTGCATTATTTGGGGTGACTTTTGATTAGTATAGTTTTAATTATAGGGAGCTTTTGTTTGGAGTTCAAAGGCACTAGTTTCAGAGGTACGACACATAAGCTTGCATGTTCTTTGCTCTTATATTAAATATGTTATTTTAGCTTTTTGTTGGTTACATTTATTTTAGTATAAGTTCATTGCTTAAATTAAGCAGTATGATTTATTTAAATGTGCTAGGGCCATCTCTATAAATTACGCTCGTTAAAGGCTCTCAAGTTTTCATCCTCGTGTATATAACTATATATAGGCTTCTATGTAGTAACTTTTTTACTTACGGTCAAGAAAATTGCTATTTTTACATGCGCATGGGCCCTAGAAGATACCATCCTCGTGTATCAACTCTAAGAACCACTCTCCCCAAACGTATTTGGTTTTGATCTACTTCACATTATATCCCATCTAACATCACCACCCATGCACACTACTTGAACAAAACCAACTTGACCTTCATTCGAACCGCCACACATCTCACTTTCTCATTTATGTGTTTATTGCAAGAGTTTAATCACACCATTATATGTTATCTTGGTTCTCTTTCTTTTGCCATTAATTTTTATTTCTCTTTGGTTTGGTTGAGAGGGTTGAACCCCTTTGTCCAATCGTCCATTTCCGGCGATTCATCTGCCTTTGCGTTTGGTTCCGTCCATATTTGATTTCTTTTGATTGATGGTTGATGGTGGCGGTGGTTTTCGATATATGGTTGATCTGTGTACTTGGATGGTGGCAAGGGTGATGTTGGTGCTGATCTGTGTAGCCACCTCTTCCCGTGTTCCTGTTGTTGGATTTATAAATTTTATTGGTGGTGACTCCTGATCCGTTTGTAGATTGGGTTCTTAGGGTTTTCTAGTCATGGATCTGTGATCAGATAATATTGTGTTCGATTGACGGTAGCGATGGTGGGCAGATCCGGGTTGAGCTACCGTTATGCTTGGGGCTATGAAGTTTTAGAATTTTTCAAAAACATTATGAAGATGTTCTTGCAACTGCAACCCGCCTTGCAGTAATGCTTTTTGGAAATTCTGATTGTTATGAAGCTTGATTTCGCCTAAGCTAAACTAACTGCCTCACTAGTCCAGGCCCACTACTTCTCCTAGAACTGTTCCTTCCAACCCATTCTTGCTATAAATCAAATGGGTCAAATACTCAAATATCCATCTGGAGCTGCCCATGAGACTTGAGTTGACCCGCGAGTACGTATAATTACTTCACGCTCAGAGAATCGACTTATTCTCAAGTTGGGAAGGGAATTGTTGTGCCACGCAGTAAGCTATTCAATTGTTGGTTAACTCGCTGAGTTTTGGCTCTTGAATGATTTTGCTGGAAATTGTGACATGCCTGGAAATTGTGGTGCCAAGCAATAAGACATTCAATTATAGGTTGACGGTTGACCCACTTGTATTATCATTATAAACTGTTTGTGGTTTAGGACCCTAACCATCGACTTTAACTCCTCTAAGTCATTCGGAAACACCCCGACTACCCGAGTAAACAATGGTCAGGCCAATTAGATACCCGAGTTGAACGCGTGACAAACTCATGGTGGTATTCTTTAACGATGCTGGTTTGTTTAATGCTAAAGGGGTATTCACGTTGGTTTTGGAACTGCCCAAACCCATAACTAGACTTTGATCGTTGGTGCTTCAAGGCTGCGGCGTCGTCCTTGAGAGATTCAAGCGAATCTAACATGACAACAATTGTTGCTAACTGAGCCTCTATGGTAGCGGAATTGGTGACGCTTAAGGTTGAGGTTGGGATAAAGTCTCGCCTTACCTTCCCTATAGTATTGAAATTTTTTCCAGGGTTACTTTTTTTGTGTTGCGAGTATTTCTTCTATTCATAAACTTGTAGGAAATACTTTATTCCATATTGTCAAGCAAAGATTCATGAGATGATAAATTTTGTATTCAAATGGGTCATGGTATTTGATTTTGTAACATTAAGGAAGACGTAACTTGAATGCTAACTAGAGCGCCTTAGGCATGCATGGTTGCCAAAGCATACAATGAAATATGTTTCGTCGGCTATAGTGATTCTTTTTCTACTCTTTCGAAAATGACCCTTATACCTTATATATGTTACACCTATCTGTTATATGTGGTAGCTATGGACTGTTGGTCTCTCATATTCTATTATCTGTGTTATTCGTGTTTTCATAAAAAATACCTTCCTCAATGCTATTTACAAGAAGTATACATGAAGCAACTTCTTGGGTTTGTTGCTCAAAATGTGTATCAAACTTCAGAAGTCCCTTTTGTGGTTTTAAACAGTTTGCAGGGCTTCGTTTGGTAGATTAATGATCTCATTTGTTTGTATTAAAAAAGATGATTTGTTCAAAATCATACTAAAATTATGAGGCCATGATCAATGACAAAGTAAGACACGATTACCTAAGGCGCTAGCCACGAACACGACATGATAACTAATCGTGTTAGTTTTTCCAAACACAAAGATGAACTTGTATAGAAACAGGTAGGGGTGAAACGAGCCGAGCTACTCGAGATCAGATCATTAAAGAGCTCGAAAGAGCCGAGCTTTTTCAAGCTAGAGCTAGAGCCCGAGCTTAAAAAAAAGCTCATTAAGTTATCGAGCCCGAGCTCGAGCTTTACATATCAAGCTCGAGCCGGCTCGTGAGCCTTATATAGCTTTTCATTTATATGTTTTTTTATTTATTTTTTTTAAAATATATTATTATTAATAGTTAAAATATATATAAAGTAAGATTAAAAATATATAATATGTATTTTGTTATATATAAAACTAGTTTAGAGCCTGTGCTATGCTCGGGTTTTTTTAGTATACAATATTATACTCAATTTAAAGAGATTTAAATACTCGGTTTTATGATTGGAGTTTTTTTAAAAATAATGTTGTATTAAAAATTGGGTACCTTCATTTGAGAACCAAAAAATTGGAAAGAATCATGAGAACAATTTTTATTGGTTGTTATACATGTGCATTGATGTGGTTACAAGTGGTTACAAGCGGCTGCATATATGCACTAACCTCCCATGTGCATTAATGCACATATGCAAGAACCAATCAAAATGGTTCTCTTGGTTCTTTTCATTTTTCTGGCTCTCAAATGAATGGACCATTATTAAAAATTTATGTATGTTTAAAAAATATTGAGTTATTTAATTCTAGATTATTAACAATTTTATCATTAAGTTTAATTATTATACCCTATAAAGTATAAGATGACTCATTCACACCCCTAGTAGGAGAATGTTTAAAATGTAAATACTATTAAGTTTCTAAAGATTCTCCTAAATATTAGGGAACCAAAATATAATTAAGGTTATTATAATATATTATTATTATAGATATACAGATTAAGGTTTTTCTAAAAAGGGTAAAAAGTTAAAAAGTGTAGGAAACATTCACAAACAAACATGTGTCCATGAGGGGGAAAAACGCGGAGGGGCATCTTCGACTTTTTATACGTATGGTGTTGATTTGGAAATCCCTATAAGCTCCACAATATACAGAAAACAGTGTTTTTTTTTGTTTTTGACGTTTTCGTTTTAGAGTTTGGTGTTTTACGAATATCCGAATGACACCCTCGATCTGTTATCCATATTCATTCATCAACGGTTTTTGAAAGCGATGATGTTTTTGACGTTTTTGTTTACTAATTACGAACATCCAATCAATGTTTTTGACGTTTTTGTTTACTAATTACGAACATCCGATCAATGTTTTTGACGTTTTCGTTTATTAATTCCAAACATCCGATCATGTAAAATTAAATAAAAATAATTAAAATTTTATATAAAAATAAATATAAATAATTAAAAATAAAATATTAAAAAACCAGACGAGTCCAGCCCGAGCCGAGCTTGAAAAGTTTGTGACGAGCTCAAGCTTGAGCTTTGAAATTAAAGCTGTAAACAAGCCGAACTCGAGCCTAAACGAGCTCGGGCTCGGCTCATTTGCACCCCTAGAAACAAGTTACACGAAATGACATGTTTAGGGGCATGATAAATTTCACAAATTTAGTGAGTCCAAAAGTCCATAAAAGTCTTAACTAATACATAAAAGTCTTAGGGTTCCTTTGTCATATATGTATATTATTTGTAAATTTTAACTTTTTTACTCTCACTCGATAGATAACATAAATCTATCTAATATTTCAAGGTTTTAGGGGAGGCAATTTTTGGGGGGAAAACTTTTTTGTTCTATAATAGGAAGTTTAGGAGTGAAAAATTAAGTGAATAATTTCACCATGCATGAGTTGATGGAACAAAACTTCTTAAATGTTAAATATTTACAAATCGTTAAATACAATAATTATAATTTCTTTATAAATATTATTATTTAACCCGTGTGTAACACACGGGTATTAAACCTAGTGATATCTATAATATGTAAATTGCTACTTTTTTTTACTCTCACTCATAATTTGATACCATTAACAGTATGTGGCTCACAAAACTTTAGCCGTTCCTTATATATTAACTTGTACTAATTACGAAATAGACATGTAAATGTATCCAAACGTAATCTATATCTAGCCACGATCCCCGTGTTGCATATTTTTGTGTCTATTGGTTTGTGTTATAACCTTTCCTTACTCATTTGTTCTTTTTGTTGTGACTTTGATGCTTATCATTGATACAATGCTTATCATTTTTCCGTGGACACTTTTAATAACCGTTAAACGTCTTCTATCTATTCCAGATTAAGACTTCACAAAAGGAGGTGGAGAGAATGCTTGAAGAACACAAGTGAGTGTTCCGTTTACTTATAAACGTTGATATGTTCGATGCATGAAGATACTTGTTCATTGTTTAATTTAGTGTTCGATTTTGGCATAGTCTTCACCCACGTCACATCCGAAAAGTTAGGGACAATTTGATGGTTTTACAAACACTTAAAGAAAAAAATAAGTTAACCCCTTTTCATTCCAGGGACCTTGTTGTCACGAGCATGCATACTTTTGGACCAACAATGTAATTTTCCGTAGTTAGAGACCTAAAAAGAAATATGACCTTCCTTGTAGTTAACTCAAGTATTTATATTAATATCTAGTATATTGGTTTTAAGCAGTTTCAATTATCATTCTTTGGTTTTTATTGGTTTCAACTATTGAATTGGCTGGTAACGGTCTCAACTTTGATCACTTTAGCAATCAATAGACCGCCGTGAATTTTTTTTTAACGACGTTAAGTTTTTATCGAATTCCAAACCAACGTTCTAGGGCTTTTGATCTGAAAGAGAATACGAGTCGAGTGATGTAAAAGTTACCTCGAAACATGGTTCTGAATGACGAAACAGTGATTCAATCGGGTGTTTAAACCTAACGGGGTTTCAATTGGATGTAAAATTTTTATCGTTCAGAGCGCCCTAAAACATCTGTCTTCTTGAATTCGAAAAAAATCTAATGACGTTAAAGTCTTTTTAACGACGGCATGTTGGTTGTCAAAGTGATAAAAGTTGGGACCGTTACCAGTCAATTCAATAGTTGGGACCGTTAGGAACCAAAAGTTGATAGTTGAAACCGTTTAAAACCAATATACCTTAATGTTTTGGGCATACAAAATTTTAACATTGATTTGAGGTGTAACATGTTATTTCAGATCAACCTCAGTACAAGGTAAACTGCTGAAGCACAATCTTGATTCCGACGTAGTGGATGCTCTCAAGGATCTCAGGAACAAGCTCTCTGAACGTGGTTAAGTCGAATCCTTTTGTAATTGTATCTAACACGTGAAATAACAAAGATGTTTTAAGATAATTGTTTGAATTTGTGTCGGTAACAGTTTTGTTTTCAGTCGTAAAACCTTATTCTTTGTCATGTTTCTCAATGGCAGCCTAAATTAGGGGTGTTCATTCGAATCGAATGCGAATTGGGCGAATTAGGCGAATCGAATGGTCGAATTGGGACTTTTAAAAACTGTATTCGTATTCGATCCACATTCGAATAAAAATCTATGTATTCGATTCGATTAAGTTATTCGAATCGAATTCGAATAGATTCGAATGTATTCGCTTTAAAAAAATATAAATAAACAAACACATCAAGTAACAATACAAATGTAGCACCAACATAACATAAGTGTACAACATTACCCAAACAATGTGCAAAACATCATCCAAACAATATGCAAAATACTAGCACATCAACAAGTCTAAAACATGTTAACAAAAGATCTAAAACTGCATAATCAAACACAAAAAAAGACTATAAACAAGTTTAAAACCTGTAGAAACAACAATTAAGATTGGGTAATGGGTTGGATTTGGGTATTTTAACTTTACTTCAAGCCCACTAAATCAAATTCATATATAGATAATTAATTAGATACATTAAAAAAATATATATTAAAAAATATATAAATTTCTTATTCGAATTGGGCGAATCGAATGCGAATACAGAAAATCATATTCGTATTCGATCCACATTCGACAAAATTATTCGAATCGAATGCGAATCGAATTCGAATGACTGAAAGTCGATTTCGAATGGCCTTAATTGAATTCGATTCGAATTTCAAATAATTCGAATGGTATTCGAATAATGCACACCCCTAGCCTAAATTGGTCACCATATGCTGTACTGAAATTTGAACTAATGTGACATGTCTAGTTATTGAAAGAGATTGTGTGGACTGAACTATTCTAACGTGACAACTTTAATCTGCTAAAACAAAATTGTAAAAACCAAAAATTCTGACATTTAAGGACAATTTTGATCTAATAAAAACTCATCATAATTGGCTTGCTTGAACTCTACCTATAGCTCCACTTGAATCCAATCTAGAATCTTTTATCAGTGGTGGATAGAAGTGTTTAGGTTGTTTGGCTATAAATTTATGATAATTTTTGGAGTATTAGATTTAAACAATCTTAATATTTGATATTGGTCGCTACCGGTTTCAAGTACCAAAATATGTTCTAACTGGTCGGTGTCGAAGTGACGATCAAATAAGATGTATAAAATTGTCATATTCACCTTAAGATTAGTTAGGGCAAGCAGGGATGTCGAATCACGTGGAATTAGTGGATGATGTATTTTAGCTTGATTGAGAAAACAAATAAATAATTAAACTATATTATGCTAAAGTAACTTAAAATAGCTAAAGTAACTTAAAATAATTGAAATTGTATTGTGACAATAAATGGAGAAATGGATCATTCCCGGGTTTGAGTTTTGGAAAGATGTGTAACTAGGGTTCATACGTTAGAATTCACACACATGAATAGTTGTGATCATCTGTTGAAGCGTGCTAGTATTTAGACTCATGGGTAGTTAAATTAGATGATATTCACAAGCTTTCATTGTGTTGATTGGGACCAAACCAATGTCGGATCTGCTGGTTTCAACACACCTGTTAGTAGCATCTATTGAGAAACAATCATTATTAGCATAATAAGTGATTGATTTTGAGATCCCATTAAAACATAACTTACGGTTTTCATAGCTCATGGCAATGGTTCCATCTCGACAATTGATTTGAGCATTGGCTGTTGCCAAGAACGGTCGACCCAAAATGACTTGTGGTTGCTCATTTGTCCTCATTGGTGAATTCTCAAACACCATAAAATCCACAAGGTAAAAGAATTCTCCTTTTTTGATTATCACATTCTTTACCATTCCCCGAGGACGTTTGTTGGTAAAATCGGCTAACACCACCGTGGTGTCAACTTCTTGTAACGGTCCAAACTCATATTGATCAAATAACATACCTGGTAAGATGCTCACATCAGCTCCATAATCTAGGAGTGCACTTTTTATCTTGAATTTATCCACTTTGATTGGAATGACTGGTGCCCATGGATTGTTCTTTTCTACTTCATCAACTTTCCCTCTTGTACCTATAGAAAGTCAAGAAGAAGGAGTAAGATCATCATTAAATAACTCAAATTTAGGAAGGATACTAACCGAGTTGATGTGAACATTTCTGGTATTCTTAGAATTTGAATTCTGATGTGCTGGATTCACCTTTGTGTTACTTGGAAGCACTCCGGCTTTCCTTTCACTCATGAGTAAGGAGATGTCCCCTGCCATTTGCTCGATTTGTCGGTTGACAGCTTTTGTAGCTTTGTCATGGATTTCTTCCCTCAATCTAGCTTCAGCATCTCTCTTTTCTTGCTTCTCTTCCGCCTTCCTCATCATGCTCAATATCGCCGCCATGTCACTAGGAGGATCATTGTTGGCAATTTTGCTTGTGGATTCTCTTGAGCTTGGTTATATCTTCTTTGATAACCACCTTTTTGCGCACCTTGGTTGTATTGCCTTTGGTATCTTCCTTGTTGTTGAGTTTGAGCTCCTTGATTGGGTACCTGAAAATTAGGATTCAATTGGTTAGCTGGGTTAGCATATGAATAATTGGGGTGATTTCTCAAACCTGGATGATATGTATTGGAATTCATATCATATGGTTTCTTATTAGATGAATGCACTTGGTTGATCTCCTCTGCACCACTTCCAACACTTGATGGACAATCACTACCATTGTGCCCTATTTCTTGGCACACTTCACAAACCTCATAACCAATCGACTTGACTTCTCGCCCACCAGGTCGCCCCATCTTGGATACTTGTCTCTAGTGTTTTCATCCTTTCCTTAAGCTCAACATCACTCCTCGAATACCTTGAAGATTGACCCTTACTCTTTCTCCTAGCCGATGCTTGAGTCTTTGAGTCCTTTGCCATGTCTTCTAGGAAATTCCATTCAAAATCCAGATTTCTTGTTAAAAACTTACCTCCACTTGTAGTTCTCACGTACTTTGTCTCATCATATGCCAATCCATCACATACTGCTTTGAGTAGTTCCCACTTCTTCATCTCATGGTGAGGTACCAACCTAATAAGCTCCTTGAATCTTGCCCATGCCTCATGAAGAGGCTCGCTACTTTGTTGTTGGAAAAACCTTATATTCTCGATTGCATCAGTTGTTTTTCCCATAGGGAAAAACTCATATAGGAACTCCTGTTGCACCTCATGCCATGTATGAATGGTATTGCTATGCAGCATGTGATACCATTGTTTAGCCTTACCTCTCAAAGAGAACTGAAATAATCTAAGTTTAACCTCCTCTTGAGTGAAATGTGGTCCACAATCGTGTTACGAATGGCATGATATTCATCCAACTGGAAATACGGTTCTTCAAATGCATTCCTCGAGAATTTAGGCAGGATTGCCATGTAGTCGGGTCTAATCTCAAATTGCCTCCACCGTCGGTTTGGCATCACAATCGGTCCTAGATTATCTTTAACTGCCGGTCTGTAATGGCTATTCACACCCTCTTCATCAAACTCATCATATCCTCCCCCATTTCTACCTCCACCATACAAATTTGCTCTTCCTTGTGGGGGTAAGTTTCTTCTATTGTTTAATCCCATATTCACTTGCTGCTCACGACCTATCATGCCTTGTCCCCTATGTGGTGGCTTTTGATTGTAGTTGTAAAGTTCATCATATGAGCCACCTTCATCCTCGTATCCCTCACCTTCACCTTCATAACCATGAGCACCATAACCTTGCCTTTGATAATCATCATTATAATCCACATGTCCCCTCATGCTTCCATCATCCTCATACCCCATAGGAGCCTTACCCGGATTACGGGTGAAGTATTGGTCATCATAATGTTGGGTGAAAAGACGTGCTCTAGGTTCTTCTTTGGCTTGGTAATGGTTTTGGTTTAGTGGTGGAGGTGGGTTTTGATTTGAGCTTGTAGGTTGTACAATTTGTGGTTGAATAGGGTGTTGGAAACCAAGATCGTCGGTTTCGAATTGATACAATGCTTATCATTTTTCCGTGGACACTTTTAATAACCGTTAAACGTCTTCTATCTATTCCAGATTAAGACTTCACAAAAGGAGGTGGAGAGAATGCTTGAAGAACACAAGTGAGTGTTCCGTTTACTTATAAACGTTGATATGTTCGATGCATGAAGATACTTGTTCATTGTTTAATTTAGTGTTCGATTTTGGCATAGTCTTCACCCACGTCACATCCGAAAAGTTAGGGACAATTTGATGGTTTTACAAACACTTAGAGAAAAAAATAAGTTAACCCCTTTTCATTCCAGGGACCTTGTTGTCACGAGCAAGCATACTTTTGGACCAACAATGTAATTTTCCGTAGTTAGAGACCTAAAAAGAAATATGGCCTTCCTTGTAGTTAACTCAAGTAATTATTAATTAATATTTGGTATATTGGTTTTAAGAAGTCCTAATTGTTATTTTTTGGTTTCTATTGGTCTCAACTATCGAATTAGCTGGTAACGGGTCCTACTTTGTTCACTTTAGCAACCAACAGGCTGGCGTTAATTTTTTTAACGACGTTAAGTTTTTTTCAAATTCCAAACCAACGTTCTAGGGCTTCTGATCTGAAGGAGAATACGAGTCGATTGATGTTAAAGTTACCTCGAAACGGTGTTCTAAACGACAAAACAGTGATTTAATTGGGTGTTTAAACCTAACGGTGCTTCAATCGGATGTAAAAAATTTATTGTTTGGAGTGACCTAAAACATCAGTCTTGAATTTGAAAAAACTTAACGCCATTAAAAGTTTTTAATGACGGTTTGTTGGTTGTCAAAGTGATAAAAGTTAGGACCTCTATCAGCCAATTCAATAGTTGAGACTGTTTAAAACCAATATACCTTAATATTTTGGGCATACAAAATTTTAACATTGATTTGAGGCGTAACATGTTATTTCAGATCAACCTCAGTACAAGGTAAACTGCTGAAGCACAATCTTGATTCTGACGTAGTGGATGCTCTCAAGGATCTCAGGAACAAGCTCTCTGAACGTGGTTAAGTCGAATCCTTTTGTAATTGTATCTAACACGTGAAATAACGATGTTTTAAGACAATTGTTTGAATTTGTGTCGGTAACAGTTTTGTTTTCAGTCGTAAAACATTATTCTTTGTCATGTTTCTCAATGGCAGCCTAAATTGGTCACCATATGCTGTACTGAAATTTGAACTAATGTGATTGACATGTCTAGTTATTGAAAGTGATTGTGTGGACTGAACTATTCGAACGTGGCAACTTTAATCTGCTAAAACAAAATTGTTAAAACTAAAAATTCTGACATTTAACGACAATTTTGATATAATAAAAACTCATCATAATTAGCTTGCTTGAACTCTACCTATGGCTCGAGCTTGAATCCATTTCATTGGTGGCTAGAAGTGTTTAGGTCGTTTGGCTATAACTATATGATAATTTTTGGAGTATTAGATTTAAACAGTATTAATATTTGATATTGGTCGCTACCGGTTAATTTCAAGTACCAAAATAGGTGTTAACAGTCCTAATTTTTATGGTTTTGCTACCAACAGACCGTTGTTAAATTTTTTTAATGAAGTTAATTTTTTTTCCTGAATCCAGACCGATGTTTTAAGGCTTTTGATCGGAAGAAGAATACAAGTCGATTGATTTAAAAATTACCTCGAAACTATGCTCCAAACAAGTTTTTTTACATCCGATTGAAACACCATTAGGTTTAAACATCCGATTGGTCCACTTTCGAGGCAATTTTTATATCAATCGACTCGTATTTTTTTTCCCGCTCAAAAGCCCTAATACTTCAGTCTGGAATTCGAAAAAAATTTAACGCCGTTAAATATTTTTTAATGGCGGTCCGTTGGTGACAAAAACCATAAAAGTTGGGACCCGTGTCGGTCAATATTAGAAAGTTGGGCTTTTCATGTAATGAGAAATCAACAATCATAATGAGAATTACTTGAAAGTTGATGTATATTGATTGAATGTTCACGAGTACATGTATATGAAATAAAAGAAGTTACGTACATATAAAGTCTAACATTAACCTATACATACTAGAACAGATAATATATACACCTATAGATCAAAACAGTTAAACATTAAAAGATACACGATGAACAGTACATGCCGCTCATCTTTCATCCATACGTCTTTATTATTTGCCGCACATCCTTAGTTGTTGCGGCACATCTAAACTTCTCTCACATATATTTGAATAGGTTTGATAATTTTTAGCTGGATACTTTTCATAGCACATCTTTTAATTGAACACTATTCAAAGCAAATATTTAGTTGAACATTGTTCATAGCACATCTGTTACATTTTGCATTTTCAACAGTCTTTAACTTTGACCAAGTTTGACTTTTTTTTTACTTTTGACTAAAAATTGACTTTTGCATTCTTGAGTGAGTTGGAAAGTTTTATCTTTCATTTGATTCAACAATACTTCTCCTAAGGTGATACTTTACAAACCGATGGTGCATGAACGTCACAAGTCTTGATCAAACTTCATTTCATTTATGATCTTGAACGAGAATCGAACGACGAGCAATCTGCAATCTTCTTCCATGTTTTGGAAGCATCATTTTCCCATGAACGAAGATATACGGAGAACCTAGTATCATAAGAATCTAATTCGGAAACGGGTGATTGTGGTTTTTTGAAGTAGAATAAGAAGACTTATTTGACTTACAAAACTCCCCTTAACTTTTGTTTTCAAATGGTGAGGAGTAAACGTGTATGAGACACCTTGAAGAGGATTCTGACATCTCAACAAAAACTGATTCAGGAACTTCCTTAGTTCTTGAGTGAACG
Source organism: Tagetes erecta (assembly GCA_030867185.1). Taxonomy (NCBI): domain Eukaryota; kingdom Viridiplantae; phylum Streptophyta; class Magnoliopsida; order Asterales; family Asteraceae; genus Tagetes; species Tagetes erecta. The sequence goes on from CM061488.1 coordinate 64,808,941, forward strand.
TGTGAAACAACTTCAAACTCCTCTTTGTTAAGCGAGCTAGTTAAATCGCTATAAAGATTAAGTCCTAACTTGAATGAGTTATAACATGGATTTTCACTCATACATCAATAAAACATATTAAACTCCCAAAAACATTTAAAAAAATGAGAAAATTGATAATTTTTTTATTTTGAATTTTTCAATGTTTTTTTTATCTTCTTGATATTTAATATTTACATAAGTGAATGTTTTTTATATTAGAATCAGTTAAACAGATTGATCAATGTTAGCAAACCTGGTCAAGATCTTTACGTCAATATGAAATCAACAATCACAATGAGAATTACTTAAAATTTCGTGTGTATTGATTGAATGTTCACGAGTACATGTAGATGAAATAAGAGAAGCGGCGTACATATAAAGTAGAGTAAATTGCCAAAATAGTCCCTGGGTTTGTACCGTTTCGACCACTTTGGTCCTTATATTTTTTTTCTTGCCATTTTGGTGTTTGGTTTTGTAAAAAAACTGCCGCTTTCGTCCTTCCGTCAAATTCTGTTAAAAAACTCTGTTAACTACGAGGGTAGTTTAGTCATTTACTTTTAAAAGACGAAAATAATAATAATAATAATAATAATAATAATAATAATAATTATTATTATTATTATTTATTAAAACCTGCTACTTGCCTACTCCACCACTCATTCCCAAAACAAATCCACCCACACTTAAAACTTATTTTTCTTCATTTTCATTTCTTCTTCTTCTTCATCTAAATACCTACTACTCCTCCACCACCTGAAGCTACTCCTCCACCACCTGAAGCTTGACCACCATCACAACCACTACTACATCCCTTATAACTAACCCACCATCACAACCACAACTACACCCCTAACTATACAAAACCTAATTTCGATCAAGATACTAAATCAAGTGATGGCAGCAGCAAGTGCGGTCGGAGCTCCGAACGACAATGCATCGATGGTTTATTGGATCGTCTAGATTGTTGGTCGGAGCTCCGAACAACGGTGCATATACGGTGAAAAGGTTTGGTGTTTCAATTGGTGGTTAGGGGTTTTGATTGTTGAATTGTAGATGAAAAGGTTTGGGGTTTTAATTGGTGAATTAGGGCAAACGTTAGGTGATTAAGGGTTTGGGGTTTTTAGTAGATGAACCGGTGAACGGGGGTGGATTCAGCCGGTGGATTGTGGTTGAATCAGGTGGTGGGGATGGAGGTAAAGAATACGACGGCGGTGATGGAGGTGAATAGAATTGTGCTGGTGGAGACGAAGGTTAATGATAGGGTGGTGGCGGTGATGAAGGTGAATGGTAGGGTGGCGTGGAGCAGTATGGTGATGGAGCGTCGGTGGTGGAGGAAGAAAATGAAGAAGTAGAAGAAGAATGAAGAAGCTATGGAAGAAGAAAATGAAGTTGCCTGCAACTTTAATTTTTTTTATTAATTAAGTTAATAAAGGAGGGTATTGTGGTCTTTTAACACAAAGTTAACGGTAAACGTTGACGGAAGGACGAAAGCGGCAGTTTTTTACAAAACTAAACACCAAAATGGCAAGAAAAAAAATATAAGGACCAAAGTGGTCGAAACGGTAAAAACCCAGGGACTATTTTGGCAATTTACTCTATAAAGTATAACAATAACCTATTTATACTAGAATAAACAATATATACACCTATAGACACATGGTGAATAGTACACACTACACATCTTTTTATCCGTCACACATATGTATTATCTACCACACATCTTTAGTTCTTGATGCAGATCTACATTTCTCGCACATTTATTTGAATAAGTTTGATCAACTTTTATATTTTCCAACAATACGCCCCCCTATGATTATAATTATTAAATGTAACTTTCATGCATCAAACTCTTCTTCTTCTTTTACTTCAATTGGTTCTGTTTTGGTGAATTATTCAAGTGGATTAAGTTTCCAGTATATTAGGATGCGAAGGATGAAGCTACAATAAAACACAAGTAAAGCTCTGAATCAAAACAGTCCAAGGGATTACATTGAACATCTGTTGATTCTGTTGATGCGTGCTAAACTATATATTAATTGATAAACTATTTAGACACCTAAGCTTTAAAATTTATAAACTTACACTCGATTAAAACTATCCAAAACACACAACCGGCAGTGTACCGGTCGAATGCACTATAGCTAAAGTAAATCCGAGTATCGAACCCACAGACTCTATATTGTACGATTAATTAACTAAATGAAAGACTTAACTAAAAGACACGGACTTTAAATATTGTTATTATGAAAATGAGGGTTTTACTTGAAAACTAAATTAAACTAATAAACAAAGTTAATAAACTAGAAGACGAGACTGAAAATCAGAGATTTGGAATAAACCACCTAGACCAGAATCTCCATTATTTTAATTATCACGTAAATGGAAATGTTTGCTATGGACTGAAATCTTATAATCTTTACTTAAAGATACCACTAAATAGGACCCTCGAACCTTTTCGAAAAGACACCTAAGGGTTTCTATTAAGCTATTACGAACACCAATTAAATTAGTTAAACTCCCTCAAAGTTGTTTAACCTAAATATGTTCAAGTGACTCTAAATGAATTTATACCTCACAATATAAAATCCAAAGCCAATTGAAAAGCATTCATTTGATTTGATAAAAAAGTTTGGCAGTTATATCTAAATGGACTTCTCATGAATATCCTAACCTAGCCAACTATCCAAATGAGACTTATAAATTATTCTAATCCCCTCACGGTAACTTAGAAAAGCTGCACATTTTCATTACATTAACTAACATTATCATTCCTATGATTTTATTGCAAATCAACCATATATATTCATTACACAAAGTCAATGAACCAATCTAAATCCTATGAAATATATTCAACAGGGATCTAGTGAAACGATAATGATAACTAACATATTGCATCAAACAAAAAAAATTCTATCTTTACTTAAAACTATAATCCATAATCAAACAAAACCAAAATACGTTTCAAACATCACAAGTTCATCATTAGTCTACGTAGTCTAGAAAGCCTAGCCAACTACCATAATCACGAAAATAAACAAAAGCTCAAAGTACGTAAACATGGCAAAAAGAAGGAAAAACAATGGAATAAAAGTACTTGATAACGCAAGTAATCGAATCTTGATCCGTGCCCTTGTTTGATCTTCCTAGCTTCACTCTTGGTCCAAAAACTCTTCTTTTTCAGCCTTTTCATCTCCCAAACGTCTCAAGGTATAGGGTTTGAAAAAAGAGTTGTTTATATAGTGAACAGACCGAACAACCGTCGAAAATTTCTATGAAAATCGCCTTGTCGCGTCGAATTGAGTTTCTAGCCGCGTAGCATTGCGTCAAAAGCCAACCAAAAACCCCTTTCCACCATGCCACATCACGCGGCCAGGTTGAGGGAGCTGTTAACGTAGCGTGGTGAACCCAAATCCTTTTCATTTTGCTTTCGGTTCGATCCCTGATTCGTTTCGCTTCTTGTTTTCAACTTCTTTGACTTGGCTCCTTGGTTATTTCACCATTATTTAGCTCTGAGACCTATGAAACATCACATATATTAAAAGTAAATAAAACTTAAATAAAAAATATCAAAAAGTAACAAAAACATAAACAAACTCAACACGGGAATCTAGTATAGTTTACACTATATCATCTGTGTAATCAAGTTTTCTTTACTTAAGACTATCTGCTGAATCTCGTGTCTGCTGAAAGATACTTTTCCAGCAGGCAGTTCCACCAGCTGAAGATCTTCAAGAGAAATAAGGTTGTTAGTGCTGAATGGTAGCGAAGACACCACAACATTCAGCACCTGCTAAAGATCTGCTGCAACAGTTTTCCCTTATGGCTAGGATATATTCTAGACGAGTATATAAATCACACTTGTATAGTTGGGTGGTTAAGCCTTCTATTTTAAACTTGTGCATAGTTACAATATAAAAGTAAAATTAACACATTAGAAGTATATGGATGTGTTGTTACTGTTCTATTGATCTATTAGTACGATGCCTGTTTGATATAACAATTTCACTTGGGTTTCACACTCATGGTTATTGCGATATATCAGAACTTGTGTAACGTCAAATCCAAGAAGAATGGTTGATCTTGGTGATTTTGTAAAACATGAAATGCAACAACGAAGAAGAAAGAAAAAACTTCAAAACGAATCGATGAAAATTGAAGCCGAAGTAAAAAAACTTTGAAGCAACAAGATTGAAGAAAGCTAAAGAAGAAGTTAGAAGAATGAAAGAAAGGAGTTTTTATTGCATTATGTGTGGGTAAGATGATCACCTAGCCAAAGATTTTTTCTACAATGCAATTAACATAAACACAAAGTTCATTGGGAAAAGAGAAGTGACTGATTTTATCCACTAAAAATGCACATCTATTAAATCCCAAAAGAAGGAAAATTTAGCATATATGAAGAAAGTAGTTGATTCACCCAACAGAATAATAATGAGTGTCTCATCTAAAGTAAAGCTAGTTATCTATGTTGTATTAAAATTGGCAAGAGATAACCATATGCCAAAGATGCAAGTTTCAGTAGGTACTCAAACAAGACACACTGTAAGAATAAGAGACTCAAACAGAGGCATAAAGCCTAAATATCCCAAATGGGCACAACAAATTGAAGTTGAAGAAAGAAAAAGGTTCAACTTAATTGGAAGAAGGACCAACTCACCATCTTCAGCAGGTCAATAAAAAACTACACCTATTAAAAAATCATTTGCTAGAAGACACTCATCTCCTGAAAATGTATTTTCAACAGATAGAAGGAAGAAGCAGAAACAACAACAATGAAGGAAGACCAGAGTTGATCAAAGAAGAAATGAGTACAAAGAGATGACTCAGCAGTTCAACTCCAACAATATGCTCAAAATATCAAACTCCAAACCTTAAAATCAACTAAAAAGATGAAAATATTATGCAATATGTTTATGACAGAACCAAGACAATTTCGGTTTGGGTCTCCATAAAAAATTATTTTTTTCTTATATGGCAACGACATCCACATACCAAAGAAAGCTTATGGATAGTGGGTGCTCACGCCATATGACCGGTGCCAGTTCATGCCTCACAAACTTGCAAGCATTTGATGGAGGATATGTTGCATTTGTGAGTGATCCAAGAGGTGGCTACATTATTTAAAGAGGAACTGTAAGTAATGGGAAACAAAGCTTTGATAAGGTACATTATGTTAAGGAATTACACTATAAATTGTTAAGTGTTTTCTAACTTTGTGATAAAAAACACAATGCCCTTTTCACCGAACATGAATGCATTGTACTAAAACCTGAATTTGTCATTCTAAAATACATGATTTTGTTAAGATCACCTAAGAGAGACGATATGTATATGCTAGTCTGAAAAATGAATCTTCTCAAGTAAATGTTTCATGTTTTATGTCAAAAGCTTCATTGGATGAGTCACCCTTTGGCATAGTAAATGTTTCATGTTTTATGTTGTTAAAAATGAATTCATTTTCAAATGCATTTTCATGGGAATTTGCACACACAAACGACGTATGATTTTGTATCTAAATTACATACCTAAATAAACACGGGTTTATTTGTTAACTAAAACGATTTAACAAGAAATCTGTAGATTTTATTTTATGATTATGTTATAAATATTTGTGTAAGTGATGGTCGAACATCAATTGAGCAATATATCATACCAGAGAATATGTTTCTCGAATTTTAAACTCAAGAAAAGAATCGTGAAAAGCTGTTCATATTTCTACATAGAGGATGCACACAAAAAGGGATAAAATCATAACACAAATTTAAATTTAATCAGTTAACTGATGAAGACCATGGACAAAATGGGCAATAACTTGAATTTGATATCTTTTAGGGGGAGAAGTAAGCAAATTTGAAAAGCATCAATCTAGGGGGAGACCGAAGACATAACGATATGAAATGACTTTTAATCATTATATCTATATGTATTACAAACATATGTTTACTCATCAGCTAATGTGTTAACTGATTAATTACTTTTCACTTGATTTCAGGAAAAACAAAAATATAAAATATATTTTGGATGCTTCATGACTAGGGACTCGGACGTACTTAATTGAATTAATAAAGTAGAATGTTTGATTATTTTTAGTTGTTTTGTTTTGTTTTGTTTGGGTAATTTTAATTGGGATTTTTATAATATAGAAACTATTTTAAGTACCAAGAGCTATAAATAATCATTCACTATCGTTTGTCTTGAGGGTTCCGCCATCGGTCAAAGTGTGACATTAGCCAATTTACATTTTTAAAATCGTAATTTTTAAAAATGGGACTTAAACCCAAAAACTCTCACTTAACCATTTGAATTGATAGATTATCCAATAACTACCAATATATTATATTTTTCCTAAAAACGTGAGATAAAAGAGAGAAAAAAAGAGACCTAGTCATCTGCTAAATAAATATCAGAAATAGTGTTAAAACAAACATTTAATGAACAAGACAAAATGGAATAAATAAGAAAAGTTAGGGCGGCCAAGTTAGCCAAGTTGAATGGGTCCTCATCTCCTCTCTTTGTCATGAGCATTTGTAATTGTAATTGTGGTTATCCACATACTCACTTCCATGGTCTGGACCAGCAGTTGTAATTGTAGGGTGTGGTTAACATTCCTATGGTTTCAATACACACATTTATTTATTTTTATAAATTTAAATAATATTATAGCATCTAAAAACTAGGTAATATCCTTTGTACATTATTAACTATAAAGAGAATACTTGGGCAATATATTTTTTTTTTTGTTGATAATAAATCATTAAATCATATCTTAGCTGAACAAAATCTATAATAAAATGGTTTATAAACGAGTAAAAAGTTACGTCGTAACCCTTTTAAATATAAGATATTTTGCATATGGTAAGTGGGTTTAGGGTAGTTTAATAATAAGAGTTTGGTAAATTCTTGTTGAAAATAAAAGTTTGATGATTTTAAATAATTTTGACATTCTAATAATTTTTACCCTAAACAAAACATACAAGACCGGACAGTGCGATGCGGCGGTCGAATCTCTCGATGTGACTTCATCACATTCGTCGATAAAAAAGTTTCATGTCTCGCATGTGTCGTGCATTATGACGTTTCTTTTTACATGCATTACATTAGTTATGTTAAGGACAATGTGAGGATTAAGAGAACTCATTGTTAAACTGAAAACTTAAATACTATTAAAAAGGGATGAGGTGAAATTTTAAAAATAAGGGATAAAATTGAAACTTAACAAATAAAAAAAAGTTAACGTCCGTTAAGTGCACTTAACAGAGGATCACTGGAGGCCAAAAAAATTAGATTTGAAACTACTGGAGGGAATAAACTGAGTTGAGATTATTCTCGACCAATATGTTTTAGTTGAGATTATTTTAGTCTAATTTGACTATAGAATAATTTAAGATAAAAATAAAGTGATGAACTGGGATGAGGTGATGAGGTTTAATTTTTGTTTTTTTTAGGAAAAGAATAGATATAGAAAAGAAAAAAATAAAGAAAAGAGATGGTGGAAGCAATTAATGGTTGAATACATGCGTGTGTTGTAGAATGGTCCGTGGAAATGTGGAATAAAACCATCACCGACCTTCGTCAATTGGTGTCCTCGTAAACGACATCCCCTCCGTTTTCATTTCTCAACCGACTTCGCCCCTCTCATTAACTACTAACGTCATTTTTATCCTTTCATTCCTAATAATTTATGTATTTATGACGATTTCATGTCGTAGTTTTTAGTCAATGTGGTTGGTAATTAAATCATTGATAACATACGCGTATTTAAAGCATTAAGGTCTATTTAGTAGCATCTGAAAAACCTCTAAATAACTAGTAACAATCTACCTCTAAATGGTTAAAAAATTCATTATAAGGTAAGTTTTAAAAATATAATAAATTGGGTGATGTTTTATCATTTAGAGGCTACCTCTTAACTATTCAACATCTTTTTATCATTTAATGGTTCAAAGGTTTTGAACCATTAAGAGATAAGTCTCTGAATTGCCATTAAGAGACTACCAAACACCCTCTAAATTGTGGATATATACAGTTGCTTGCTACAGTTTAAAATTCGACTTTTTTAAATGATTGGCGGAGTAAATTTTATTTCCAATACCTATGTGAGACATGATGCAATTTCATTTTACCAACCAAGTAGACCTCTTATATACACATTATCTAACATACTTTATATGTGTGTTTGTTCAAACTTTTTTTTAAAATTTTTTTTTTTGAATTAATGAAGAAAAATTAGATATTTAACGTTTATTGTTTGACCCGACTCATATCAGATAGTTGACCAGACATATAACCCAAAACAAAATAATAGGAGAAAAATATGAGTCGCGTGACTTTTGAACCCTTGCATATAACTTCAAGATTCGGCATTGGGTTTAGGAGGGAAAAGAATGTAAATATATATAATTACACTTTTAGGTTGTTGACATAAACACAATAAATAAAGAGATACATATATCAGAAAGAAGAGTAATGATGGTGCATAAATCAATACGGGTGCATGAGAGCATTTTATTTCAAGGCCATTATGTTATAATATGTTATAATCTTTGAGTATTAGTAAAAGGCTTGTTTGTTTACATAACTTTAACTACAATTAACAGGAGTAAGTATAAGGAAACATAACACAAACTTCTATAACAAAACATGGTTTGAATTACCAAACACTTCTATCTTGTATGATATACATCACAAGTATATGTATATGTTGTGTATACATGTTACATTAGGCCAATGAGCCTTTCAATTAATCTATGTGTTATTGTTAAACGTATTGCAAGACTGACTATATACTTGGAAAATGATGGATGGATTGAATAGATACACAAAAAGTTGTTATTTGAACCTATGCTTATTTTGAAAGGTTCGATAAGTCCTCAAGTCCTACTTTTGATAATAATTGTTTGTGTCTTTTTCTAAATTGATATTTGTGTTTATAGATTTCACCCTTCAATCAACGGTCTATTCTTATCCAAAATAATTATAAACCAATGAATATAATTCCTTTAGTTCTTTCCCGGAAGTCATTTCAAAGAGATTTTTTTTTTCAATTTGTTTGTTTAGACTTTAGAGTGTAAAAAAATTCTTCCTTTATATTAATGGGAAGATCTGTGATTATTCTGCTTATAACACTAAAGGCTGTTTGAAAGTGTTGAATAGTTAAGTATTGGATAATTAGAGATCAACTATTAATTAAAAGATGAATGTGTTTGCTAAATGATTGCCTTATTTTATTTAGTTAAAGTTTAAATTTGAACATAAACTCATTATACAAGACGTGTTTTGTTATTTAAATGGGTGCATTGAATTGGACAACAACAAATCTAACTATTTATTTATTTATTTATTTATTTATTTATTTATTTATTATTTTTTTTTTTTGATTATAATTACTTTTATATTAGATCACAAACCAAACTACATCCGGATAATGGGTAAGCGAGCAACAAGCTGCGCCGCTATCCCCTTTTGAATCGCAAAGCCTATTCTACTAAATACAAATCCTTGGTTTCTCGGGCTCTGCGAGTCGCTGTGGACCACCTTCTGCACCCGCTCCAAAAAGCGTACCGCCTCGGGGGCTAGGGATCCAAAAGTGTCGAAGGCAAATGGAATGAACACGTGCTGGTTCTCTAAACATGCTGTCTCATGCTTAGCCACCTTCTTAGATTCTGCCCTCAAAACAGCTTGTCTCGGAACGAAACCACTATCTCTCAGCCCCACCAATGGGATGCTCATCTTTGTATTATTATATTATATATATTTCGAGACTCCTAGAGATATTATGTGTTTTCTAGTTATTATGATTGTTTCTTATTTTAATCATGTGACCTTTGCATCTTGTAGTCTCAATACATAAACACTCTGTTCCCGAGTTTAGTAACGGAAAAAAAGAAAAGAATGATAGTTTAGGAGAGAAATAAGAGAAATGAAAGAAAAATATGAGAATTCATTTCGTGTTCCAGAGCTCGTAAGAAATAAATGGAAAATAAACATTTTATTATGATTTCCTTCCTTTCTCTCCACTTCCTTCAAATTTGAAAGAAAAGTTAGGAGTGAAAAATCATAATAAACTTTCCTTCCACTTCCCATATCTTCTTTTCAATTCTTTTCTTAAAAAACTCTAGAACAAATTTTTTTTTTTTTAACTTCCTTCCATTTTCTTCCTATTTCATTCTTTAATGAAACTCTAGAACAGAACGTAACGCAGTAGCAACACCAACACTTAGCTTTAGTTTTAGAGATAGAAACATTTTTATGTTTCTTGCACTGCAATAAGATAAGTGTTGAGCTTAGAAATGGGCAGCCTTTTGTTGTATTTTTCGTTGTTGCATCCTTAAAATCCATCTTTTGGATACTAGAGTCCTAAGGTTGGTTTCCCTTTGAGACAAGGGCGAGCATGAAACCGAAAAAATCGATTCGAAACCCAAAAAACCGAACCCAAACAATAACCTTGTGTTTTGGGTTTAATTTATTAAAAAACCAAACTTTTAGGTTGGGTTTGGTTTTGTTAAAAAACCGATCCGTAAAAATCGAATCGACCCATTAATGTTTATATGTATGCTAAATATCATATATGTAAGACCCATGACCGATGTTATGTAAAAGCCTATATTATAATACATTATTATATGACCATATTGTAATTTATCAATGATTTATTGGTGGTTTTATATTGAAGCAAGAGAACATTCAAAATTTTTTTTATGGTTATCGTTTTTTGAGCAAATTTTGTCTTGAATTGTGGTTGTTTTTTAATGTTTAAACTTATGGAAACATAAATTTAAATTTTAGTATTATAACATGTTTCTTGAAATCATTAAGAGTTGTGTTTTTAGCTTGTATTTAGTACTAAAAAACAATAAATTTAAAGACCAAGTTGAAAAAACTGAAAAACCGAACCCAAACCCAGTTCGGAAACCCAAAACCTGAAACCTAAAAACCCAAAACCCATGGGTTTTAGAAACACAAAAATCGAAGTGTTGGGTTTGGGTTCGAATTGAGTTAAAAACCGACCCATACACACCCCTATTTTGAGATATCTGAAAATGCTTTTCAATAGGCTCAAATGAAGTACCTTTGGAGAAACTTGATACCTAACACACATACACACAACATACAAATTAGGAATGACAATCAAACCCGAACCCGATAGGGAAACCCGAGACATTTGGGACGAGTACGGGGATGGGTATACATGTATCGGATTATGAAAAATAATTCACGGGTATGGGACGTGTATAGGATTGCTTGATATACCCGTTTACCCGACCCGATAACCCAATTAGTCATACACGTTTACCCGTTAACATACCCGAAAATAATTTAATATTTTTTATTTATATATTATGTTTGCTTAATTGTTTTATTTTATTTTAAGTTAGTTAAATATATTGTTAACTAAAATATATATTATGTATCACGTTTTATAATTCTAATTTCATTATAAACTATGTTATTTGATTTTGATATTATGATGTAATTTATATACATGACAGGTACGTTTTATGTTATTAATGGGTATACCTGATTATCCAAGGGTATGCCTGATACCCGACAGGTAACTACTCGACATCTACCTGATGGGTATGAGGGCGGGTATGGGACACCTATTTTTAAAAAGATACGGGTATGGAATTACCTACACCCGTCCCATACGCGCCTCGTTGCCATCCTTATACATAATGTTAGGTCTACTACAGTATGGTATATAAGAGAACTAATCATGGAACGATACAACATTGCTTCTATAGCTTTCCTTCTGTATCTAGACCAAACTTTGAATTTGATGTTGCAAATGAAATGAAGTATGTTGTGCAGTCTTCAAGATTTAACTTGTTCAGCTTCTTGACATATTTCTCTTGGTTGATGAAGATTCCTTTTGTTGATTTCTTGACTTCAAGGCCTAAGAAAAACGTCACTTCTTCCATTGAGTGCATTTGAATATAGATTCCATTAGTTGTTGGAAGTCTTTGTAAAGATGGTCATTTATTAATCCAAAGATAATGTCATCAACATATACTATGACAAAAAAATGTCATCTTCTTCTTTCTTCTTGAAGAGTGCTGGATCAATTTTTCCTCTAGTGAAGCCATGATCCAGAAGATATGTTGACAGAGGCTCATATCTATTCTTGGAGCTTGATGAAGAAAATATAGTGTTTTGTTGAGATTGAACACTCTGTGTGGATAATGTGGATCTTCAAAATCAACAGGTTGTGTAGGTCATAGTTCCTCCTTAGATCGATATCCCGGTCGATGTTATCGGCTCTAGCATACTGCCAAACTTCATTCCGATTAATCAAGAAAATGTAAGATTACAATCTTAGACAATCCACTGATACGAGATCCTAACATATCTATTTCGAGTTTCTAGTTCTACGAAACCTACACTAGGTTTCGTATAGGTTTTGGTTGCAGGTGTCATGCAGCACTTGTCGAGTATGCGAAAGCTATTTTTTGCACCTTTAATGCTCAAAACATAAAACACTTCTAGAAACTATTACAATGATAACCTATAATAACTAAGACTAACGAATTAATACATGGTGTCACAAGCTAATGCATCAACAAATTGCCCATTGACAACAACTTGTAGATCTTCAGTCTTCCTTCAATCCTTGACCCATTCCTCCGTTGGCTTTGACTAGAAAAAGTTTCCTTCTTCACAAAAACTCAGACAACCTATTGAAACTTCTAAGCTTCTATTCTACAATCCTTATGAAACAAGATCTTTTGTTTATATAACATCTGCAAATCCTTCGCTGATAAATTTCCCAAACTAATCAAATTATAAACTCTTGGAATCTCCTCAGTTTCTCCTTCAAATCACACCAGCTATGATAACTCCTTTAACTCACACAAAGGTATTGTGTTTTTTTTGAACTGACAAAGGTAGTGTGTTTATGCTCTGCTTATTGGAACAAAAACACTAAAACTTCATTCATCTCTTGATGGTAAAACAAGATAATACATCATCATACATGCACTGTAAGATCTTACCCAACACTTCGCTCTTCGTTTCATACATAGTACAAGCAACTAGATGTCAAGATGGTTTACCCCAAATCTTTGGTAGCCACAAATGTGAAGCATGTGTCTTTGGTTCCTCCGTTGTTGGGAATCGTTTTAGATAAATCATTAATGTCAACATACTGGTCATCTAGGATATTAGGTAATACTGATCCATCTTTGTTTACATACTCAGACTTCTTAGTTTCACTCTTAAACCCTATCTCAACAATAATATCACCAACAACCACTTTATTTTATTCATCGAAAACTACGGTATCATTGGTCACAATCTAACTAAAACTCCAAATGTTCTAAAACTTCACCTAACAACCACATATCGAAAGTATCCAACGAAGCATCAATTTCCTTCCCCTTTTTAATCGCAGAAACACTTGGCATGTTCCACTTGTTTACCTTTTCCTTTATGATCCCCTTGTCCTATAGAACTACCCTAAGAAGAATGAGAATCCCCCTAGGTTTGGGTGGATTTCAAAGATAGATTATGATACCAATTAAGTGTGTTCTAATCCATTAGGTGTGGTATGCTTGGTCGATTAGTTTGAGTTTTTTGAAGAATAAAATATGAAATTCCCAAGAGAATATTATTTAATATGTTTGTATTGATTGCGATCACCGTTTTTGGCAAATTGTTTGCTTTAGGGTTACAAGAATGATAACATGACATTTCTATTTATTGGTCTGCTCCTAGGTTTACATTTATGACGTAACCTGATGGTTTTACCATTTAAAAGAAAATTTTGGACCGTACACTATTTACAGAATAAATCTCCAAGTGTTCGATATCAGCTGATGTTATCGACTGATGCCTGAGCAGATTTGTCCTCCAGGTCTATTTTCTTGTATTTGATCTTCTACTTTGATTTTTTGATGAAGTTAATGATACAGTATTAGTGGTTGCTCTAGTATCAGTTGTTTCATCGATATCAACTATGCTTTGAGTATTTTCTTCACTAGTTGATAGACTTCAGTCGGCTACATCGAATGTGCTTGTATACTTGTTTACTCTTTGATAGGTGGAGTCGATTCTCATGAGGTTGATGACATCGATTATGCTTGTGTCTTTGATCTATAGCTGATGTTATTAGCTATGGCTTGACACGTGGTCTTGAACATAGGCTCATAACTAACGCTCCCAAGTTGATCATGTCGTCTGAACCTCAAAACTTAGTGTTGGCCTTTTGTGCAAAGCTGATGGTTCTAGTTGATATCATCGGCTATGACTTAACACTTGTGTTGCAGGTTTAATTATCGACATGTGTCTTTTTTATGCTATAGCCGATATTATCGACTTTGATCCATTACTTAGTCTCTTCATATCTTTTATGGACGATATTCATGTGTGAAATCGACTATGGTTGAGGACTTGGTATTTCTATCTTGATCCACAGTCGATGTACGAGTCTGGTAGTCATCAATTGGTCTTTTGTTTAAGCTTGCTTCAACTTGGTTGTGTCTTCTCTTGTCTTAGATACAGTGTTAGTGGGTTAAATCGACTGACATGGTTCCTTCGACTTTAGTTGAAGTCTTGACTTGTGATTCTTTATGAGATTACCCAATAGGCTTTATCTTTTCTGATAGGCGATTCTACAATACTCGAACATCATTGGTTGCTTTCCTTTTTGATCTGGCCTTATTAGCGTTATTCGATAACATCGGCTGAACTCTAACACTTGTGATTTTCCTGCTTCTCTCGTTAGTAATGGTTCAAGTTAGACATTTTTATACTTCATATATTTATTATATCTTCTTTATAATAATGATAATTACAAAATGAACTGGCATGCATAATCCTCTTTTTTTAAGGTCAATAAAGAACGACCGATTAATTCCGATCCAAATTCTGGTAGTTCACTTCCGGAATCCAAAAATCACCAATACCACCAACACCATTACCTGTAGTGTCTAGATCTCTCGGGTCTTGACCATCCTTCCTAGAACTTTCCCCTTGAACATTAGAGTTAGGACTCTATTGTTCAATGAGAAAAATCAAAATTACCTTTAACATATCCATCTGGTCCTATTGGATAAGTAGCCTAGTACCTTGAGTAGATATCTGATGCTACCGATATATAGCAGTTGTCTTTGGCTGATGGACATCTCACTCAAGCATTAAGCAAGCCTTCTTACGAAACTATTTGTTCTTCTAAAACAGACGTACCGACCGTTGTAAAAGTGGAAGCATTAACTATGTCATTTCAGGAGGCTCCAATGAAATTCCAGAACATTTCACCAAATGCCTCGAAGAACTCTCTCAACTAATCTTCTATGCGAGATAAAAATCACCATCTTCAACAAATAATCTGCGAGTAGCACCCAGAACATGAGGAGAAACGTGTCTTCGGGCCACAAATTTCTTTCTCCCATCAATTGAGGGTGAAAGCATAGCCTAAGGACCAGCCACGTAAAATTTCTTCATAGGAATAAGTCGAGCATTATGCTGATTAAACACCTAACGATCCGAGTTGTCATCATCATCATCATCTAATGATCCACTATCCAAACCCAAATCCTCACCATCATTGCTGGAATCACTAAAACTGGATTTAGCATATGCAACCCTAGCATCAACAACCTGCTCTTTACAAACATATGTAGCACGAATATCTTGAGGTTTATCAGGAAGAACATCATCAAATAAAGGAACCTCATGTGCTCCTTTTGGAACATATGGTGGACGGGGAATAGGTTCATTTACAATTTAGTCATTAACATACTGAGTAACCGATTGATAATGACGCCTACTAGGAATTGGAACATCACTAGCCTAATCATCTTCAATATCGTACATAACATATCCCTCCTTTAACTAGCTATCATTCTTAGGAGCTCTATAATCCATACAGATCAAGTGTCCAAATTGATAGGTTCAATTGGATCGAAACTGCATCTAATATGATTATCTATGACGGATCTAAGTAAAGCAACAATCAAATCAACACAAGATATACTAATAATTCTCTTTGTATTGATGATAGAAATTGCAGTATAATGGTGCAGAGAAAAGTTGTAACAATCGTACTTGTTCACTACTTGTTCACCTCTTTAACATAGCACCTATAACTTCTATTTAAACCAACAATAAAACTTTATGGAAATAACAATTTATACCCTAAGCAAAGCAATTTGTACAAACAAAAGACAAAGTAAATCTTTCTAAACAAGAGCCCTAACAGTACTCCCCCTAAGATTTATCTTTCGTCTTCAGTCAAAAACATCTTCTTCTTTGACATGAGCATCGAACACTGGTTTTTCTTTTAGTTGCTTTTGATCTTCAATGGCTTTCCAGATTGCTTTTTCAAACTTTTTCTTCAACTCACGATGTGCTTCTTTGCTTTCATTGATGAGGATATTTATTTTGGACATTCGCTTCAGAGTATCATATGTCAATCCTACAAAGTCAATGTTAGCATAAATGATGTATGGTTCTTTGTGATATGAAGAAACCACTTCCTATGATCCTTTTGTAGTAATCCGCATATATGATATGTTCTGAATATCCAAATGTTCCAAGTTGGAAAATGAAATTGCTTTTTGAAAAGAAATTAGTTCCATAGCAGCTGCCATTGCTTCAATGATGCCCATAAAATACTTTCTATCATTTTTGAACACTTCATCAACAGTTTTATCCATCTTGTATCTCCTCATAAAATAAATGTAGCTTGGATGCAATAACTTCAGCTCAAATGCTCCAAAAATCTCTATGGAATCTTTAGACATGTCTTCGAGATTTCGGATGAGCTTCAGTTCATGATGTCCTTCATTCATGATAAAACATTTGTTTCTTGAGTACCATCAAACACCTTCAGACCGGGTTTGGTAATCTTCTCAAAATGTCTATCACTTAGTTCATCCAAATACACATCATCATCATTAACATCCGGCTTTTTCTTCTTTTTCTTTTCATAAAAGTATTTGCTATCTTCTTGCTGACATCTGAACTATAAGAATTTCTTCGATCGAGTCACACCAACATCAATCAACTGAGCAAGCCCTTCATCACGAGCTGAATTTGATGGATTTCTTAGTGGAAGCTTTGTCAATTCTTTCAAATCTTGAACAAGTAGTTGAAGAATGGAAGAATAGAAGTGATATATGTCACACAGTGCATTCACCCTCTTAATTAAAAAGACGTCAAAAACTTCATCATATTTCGATTCAACTATCTTCACTTCTTTATCATTTGCAGGCACAATCATTGCATCCAGCAATTCAGAGATTGATTAGCCTTTCTGCAGAACGCTTTTTACTAAATCACCAAAAGTTTGAGTTGTATTCCATGTTTTTCTTTGTTCCTCAATCACATTATATATACCAGAATGTGCTTCAGGAAACATCTGGATTAACTCTTTTCCTTTATCATGAACTTCTGGTTTAAGAGCCATATTGACTATCTCCTGAGGTTTCAGCATCCTTGTGCATTTAGTCAGTTCCAAATACTCAGGATTTGTCATATCAAGTGTCATCATCCTTTTCTGCCTCTTTACTGTTGCTTGAAAAATTCTCACCAGATTTTTCATAGTTTCAGCACCCAGAATAGTAACTTTATTCCTTGGATAGTTTCGTGATAGTAACCAATCTTTGAGTTCAAAGAACCCCATTCTTTCAGGGTCTTTGTGATGTAACTCCTCCATAGGAATATCATCAACTATGATAGCCTCAGATGTGGGTCCCATTCACCAAGTTCCACACCTGTTTCAGTTGGATCAGCAGGTAATGCCATTTCAGCAGCTAAGCACTTGTCATATTCTTCACATACTTGAGGTACAGTCAATCGATCTAAGAAAACGATTGTATTTCTTTTTCCTCAAATACTCAAACTTCTCTTCAATATCCAAAGGAATGCCATCTATAGTTGGAACAGTATGCTCAGGCATTGATGGACCACCTTCAGCAGTAAACTGTCCAGATTCAATAATAGATTCTCCAACAGTTAGAACCGGCTCCACCTATGCTTCTACCTCGGTTCTTGCCTTTTTCTTTGGAATATCAGACTCAGTAATATCAGGCACAGCGTCCAGCTTTCGTTTTCCCTCGTATTTTTCAGATACACTTTCAGTAGCAGCTTCATCGGGAACAGGGATAGATAAGGGATCAGATTCAATCACTGGTTTTTGATCGCATTGATCTTGTATAATGAGCTACGATTTCCCTGGGAGTCTCAGACACTCCAACGTCAACCTCTTTTTCTTTAGGCATGAACTCTTTGTCAGATCCGGATGACACATCTTCTTTCTCATTGAGTTCTTTCATCAAAACTTATTTTTCTGCCTTAAGAGTGTTGCATTCTGCTTCAAGTTCCTCATAATTTTCTTTCAACTTTTCATACTCTGAATTTAGCTCATTGAAAACCTCAGTGTTCTTCAAATGTGTTTCCCAATGCTGCTTTAACCTTTCTTTCTTTCTTTCATTTGAAGCTTTCAATTTTTCATTCTCATCAAGCAATTTGGCTACCATTCGTCTGAGATGTAGTATCTCATCCTCTTCTTCTTCTTCTTCTGATTCAATCATAACAGTTTCAACTTCTGCAACAACCTTATGTGAAGACTCCCTCGGATGTTCAGAAAGTTGCACAACAGGAGAAATGATGGTAGGAATTTCAACTGGAACAGGATCATGTATGATAACCTCAGCATCTTCATTTGCTTGTGCCTCATATTCAACTTCAGTTTCAATTACCTCCCTAGCAATTTCAAGAACATCCACTTGTTCAACATTCTCTTCTACAGGATCAGGCAGATTAACATCTTGGATAACATCCTCTTCCTCTTCATTTACATCAGAAACAACATCCATAGCATCATCTCCATGATTATCATTAGAATCATCAGACTCATCATTATCATTATCACTATCATTTTCATCATCACCTTCATCATCACTTTCATTCTCATTATCACCTTCATTCTCATCATCATCATCACTATCATCTTCCAAAAGAGCATCTGGAAGATCATCCGCTATATCTAAAGGATCAAAAGGTTCATCCTGAGATATATGGAAATAATCAACACCTACTTCTTCTTCGTTATTTGCTATATCTCTCATATAGTCAAACAAATCAACATTGGCAACACCTTCCAAACTCATCTTCTTATAAGATAGTTCATTCATATCTTCGGTCTCATAAATATATCCAGAAACACCTTGCTCTTTAATCACAAGGTGTGCTTCATTGATGATTAGTTGCAAAAACCTTGGATACATAAGGAATTTGAACCTTTTCCCTTTTTGCAAGTTGAAGATGAAACCCTTCATGATCCATCTTGCCATATTAAACCTTCTATTCAGAGCAATGGCAAAAATTGGTGTGCAATATCTGATGGAAAAGTCTCAAACCCAACACTTCTTCTTGATAAACAATGTTGGATAACATAACAAAGAAGTTTCCGTTGTTTACTGAGTTTTTGTCACACCCCAAAAATCGTTGCAGCGGAAGTCACGAATATTTGGTGCTTAGAGCGAAGTTGGCACCCATTAATTATAAAGCAAACATCCACATTAATTTAAAAGGTAATTAAAAGTGTTAATGTTGATACGTCAACATCCCACAATTTTTCATTAAGAAAATAAAATACGATATTGCCTTAATAAAGCTTAGATTGTTTGTAGTAAAGCCAAACAAAATTTTAAACAAAGAGGTCCCAAAACACATAAAACCAAATGTGGAGTTTGTAGTCCAAAAACTATCCTTCCACAAATTCCCATGCCCAACACTTTGTACCTGAAAAACATGTAAAAACTAAGTCAACATAAAGTTGGTGAGTTTTCGGGTTTTAATCAAAGTAAAGTCATTTTTCATTCACAATAGATATGCTTGGCTTTGAGACATCAACAAGACCATACGTCAAAGGGTTTGCAAGGCCCAAAGACAAATGAATCATCAAAGTCATGAGTCCATAATCAAACCAAGAAACGAAGTTCCCTCACAACAATCAACTTATATTCCCCCGCATGTCAACACGATCAGAGCGACTGATCACGAGGGGCGGAATTCCAATCCCGATAGATCTACCAATATAACCTGTGGTTTCTCACTCCAAGAGAAATTAATGATTATGAGAGGGCATTACGCGTAAATTCATCAAACACTCATGCCATCATTTCGGTCAACAACAATACCCGTCTCCCAATACATATCAAAAACAACATAAACAAAATACATGTTTTTCCCCCGAAAATATTTAAATAAAACATTATTTAAAAAGGGGCCGAGACACTCTCAGGTCTCTCAATTCATATCAAAACATTATAAACAAATACATGTTTTTCCCCCAAAACAGTTAAATAAAACGTTATTTAAAAAGGGGCCGAAGAACTCACGTGTCTTCCAATTCATATCAAAACAAGTTAAACAAATACATGTTTTTCCCCCAAAACAGTTAAATAAAACATTATTTAAAAAGGGGCCGAGAAACTCACAGTGAATACGCCAAAAGCTAGAGCATATAAGCCCAACAATAACACCACCTAAGAACACCCTATACACAAAGGACCCGTTCAAAAGATGCACATATATATCAAGTCTAAAACCGTGTAGGTTGTTCACCAAAACCTAACTAGACTTACGTGAAAACGTTTCATTTACAAAAACATCAACCCTTAATTTTAATGACCCGTTGGTGATCTTTGCCTTGATTAATTTTCATACATAATAACACACTTTGTTATTTTGTTATACTTTGATTAGCTTTCATACTACTAATCACATAAACACATATAACACACATGTAATGACACATAAAAGTCATATTTAGTCCTTTAACTTTCCTAAGTAAAATAAACACTTTTACTTATCCAATATTATTCATATACTTAAGAAAATATAATTTAATATTCTCATGTCATAATTAAAGTTTAAAACACTTAGAAAAATATACAATTTTCTCTAGTTAACTAGTATGCAATTTCAACATAACGGTTAACACTTAACGGGACATTTAACCACGTTTTCATAAAAAACTTATTAATCATATGAAATTATATATATCTAAACATATTTTCACATAACAAAAATCATATTTCATACATTTTCAATAAAAATCACAATATTAGCTAAACATGTCAATTTCAACATTTTCGGGAACGTTTTCGGGTCACGAAAAGCAACCCAATACCCGTATTTTTGTCATTACTTTATACATATTTTTAGATCAGTATGTTATATTAAAAATAAGTCCAAATTTTCTGATCCAAATCAGTTTGCAAAAATATTACATTTTAGAGTCGAAAATCGTCGATTTCGGCTTCTCCGGGTACATAGTTTGCACGTTTTTGAGTTTAAAACTCTAAGTTTTTGTACCAAACTTTAAATCTCATATTTTAATATAAAAATATACTTTATAATCTGTTGAAAATAATATTTTTACATATTTACATTTTTAAGCTAAAATCGATGCGTTTTACGCGTATTTTCGTATCGAAAACCGTTATTTGTAAGGTTTAATCGCATCTTTCTTATAATACATTTAAAATACTTATTTTATAAAGTTTATAAATATTCAAAAATATGATTTAATTCAGAATATAAATTAGTTTTTATATCTTTACAAAAATGTATAAAAATTACATTTTAAGTCTTTTTAAACTTCAAGCATCATATATCACTACTTACATTAATATTTCATACATCTAAAAACAATTTTTACACTTTAAGAAATCATGTATTTCATAATATCATAATCATCATAACAAAACACTTATCATGCTTTCATCTAGCAATTTCACAAATAAACATGTAGCAAGTTTTTCACAAAAATAACATCTTCCAATTTCATGTCATATGACCATATTTTTGTAAGTATTTTCCTAACACTTTTTCATGTTATTCAAAATCATTTAGTGACCTTATTATCATATTTTCATTAATACCTATTTGCATGTTAAGATCTAAACAATTTAAGTGTAAATACACATCATAATACCAACTAGCATATATTCACACATACATACATACATACATACGGTTTCATATACATACATACATACATTCATATTTCAATATCACAACTAGCACACACTTATTCATTTTATCCCATTTTCTAACAAAACAACCTTTCAACACTTTGACATAAACATTATCAATGCAAGAACACAATTTTTACTTGATGATACTAACATGTAAATACACATACACACACATATACATACGGATCTACATACATATATACCCAAAATCATGTTTTGATGAACACACATAACATAAACTTGTTCATTTCTTCCCTTTTCATTTATCAAACTTTCAAAACCATTCATTTAACACTTATGAAATCTTGTTTTAAAAATCAAAAACACACACACACACTCTTACATACATACATACATACATACGGACACAAATACACACACACACACCCATTTTGAAAACCCATTTCCATTTCAAAAACATTCATCTTTTGGTTTAAGTTTTGGTGAACAACACTTCAAGAATAAAATCTTGAACACATTCAAATCATAAAAACAAAATGGAGAATGTTCACACCCTTTATGAACACTAGAAAAAGATGAAGAAGATGGATTTGGCCTTTAAACACCTCTTGGATGCTCCTACTTGCATCAAACACCTCCAAGAACACTAGAACTTGCTAGAAAGTGGAAGAAATGAGTGTGGAGAGTGTGAGAGAGTTGGTGGCCGAAATTTTTGAAGGGTGGAGGGTGTTTTACGGTTTTTGAAGAGAGGAGAGAGAGGAAGGTGGAGTGTTGGAGTGGAAGAGAGATGTTGAGTGTGATTTGGGTTAAGAGAGAAGTGTAAGTAATATTTAAAGTGGATTATGTGGGATTTTGGGAAGATTTTTATGGGGAATAGGGGGAGTTGTCTAGGGGGGCGGTTTTTTTTATTAAAAAAAAAAGATTTTTATACCCCTTTATTTTATATAAACACTACACATTTAAATCTCAAGTAAATTTCAAGTCTTGTTAAATTTTAACCCCATATATACCATAATACTTCCAATATCATTATTTTACATTTAAAATATCAGAAATATATTAATAAATATTTTGTGGTACTCCGGGTAGTGTACTGGTAGTGAAACCGGGCAAAAACTGAAACACACGCGATAATCTGAAAAACATCGGATAAAATACATCGCTTTTAGTTTTTATTATGTTTTCACTTATACAAACCCAAAATATATTATTTGATGCTATCTCGAGCATTATATCAATCACTGGACATTTAAAATTTATCAGGCAGTCACCAACGTTCATTACCGGGTATTTAACCGCTACGCGATTAAGCAATTTCAAAAATCACGAAATGCAAAACAATGCACAAAAATGGGCTTATCTAACTTTAATAATACTTTAATTATTATAATTAAGTCAAATGACGCATTTGAAAAATTAAGCACGATTTAAGCTAGTACGAATATTGACCGAAATTTGCCGGGTGTCACAGTCTTCCCCCGTTTAGGAAATTTCGTCCCGAAATTTCACCTCGATAAGTCCTATTTCGATTTAGATAGAAATGAATGAGGGTATTATTACTTATTTCAGTCTCGACGTTCCTACGAATAATATGGTCCTCATTTAGAATTACATCTAACTTGACCAAATCGGTACAACTTCGCCTGAGTTTTTGAACTTTCGAGTCCAACCCTCTACTGGTTCCTCAACGAAATGGAGTTTATCATCAATACGAACTCCCTCAGACGGTATCATCGATGTCTTATCAGACAAACACTTTTTCAAATTCGAGACACGGACACGACACGCACCCCAATAAGCTCACTAGGTAACTTAAGTCGATAAGCAACTAGGCCAATTCTTTTCAAAATCTCGAATGGTCCTATATACCGGGGGTTAAGCTTCCCTTGGTTGTCAAATCTAACTACACCTTTCCAAGGTGACACTTTCAAAAATACACGATTTTCTACTCGGAATTCTAATGGTCTCATACGATTATCCGCATAACTCTTTTGCCGATAAACAACGGCTTCAAATCTTTTCATAACTTGGAAAACTTTATCTGTAGTTTCCTGGATAATCTCGGGTACAGATAATTCTTTTTCACCCATTTTAGCACAACAAAGTCGTGAACGACATTTTCTTTCATACAGAGCCTCAACACGGAGTGGCCCTGATACTAGCGCGATAACTATAGTTATAAGAAAGCTAAGCTATAGGTAGGAGGCTATCCTAATTCCTACCAAAATCAATCACACGTGCTCGCAACAAGTCTTTCAGAGTTTGAATCGTCCGTCCACTCTGACAATCTTTTTGTAGGATGATACACCATACTCATATCCAAACGAGTACCCATAGTTTTATACAAAACTCTCTAATGTCTCGAAGTAAAACGACTATCTTTATCTAAAATGATCGAGACAGACACATTATGAGAAAATACTAACTCCTCAAGATAGATCCCTTACAACTTTCCTACTTTGAAAGATTTCTTAATGGGCAAAAAGTGAGCAGATTTCGTCAAACGATCAACAATTACCCAAATAGCATTATTACCGCTAGATTTGCGGGGTAACATCGTTATGAAATCCATCGCGATTCGCTCACATTTCCATCGTGGGATCTCAAGTTGCTACAAAAGTCCTAAAGGCTTTTGGTATTCAGCCTTAACCCTAGAACAAATTATACATTTACTAACAAATTATACATTTACTCACGTAGGATGCTATCTCCCTTTTCATATTGGGTTACTGATAAGGTTCCTTCACGTCCTTACATTTCCCAAATTTTCTACCTCTGGAGCTTCACTCTAAGCATCATGTATTTGGGAAGTGAGATACGACTAAAGAGCTAATTCTAACGCGCGAAAACACAAAGGTTTCTATCTTTACTTTCTACTTAGTGCATTATCAACAACCTTGGCTTTTCCTAGGTGATACGAATATCACAGTCATAGTCATACAATATCTCGATCCAACGTCGGCGTCTCGTATTGAGCCTCATCTCATCAAAGACATGCTAAATCCAAGCCATGTGTAGTGTAATTCTTTTCATGCACTTTGAGTTTCCTAGACGTTTAAGATACAATATTTTCTCTCTGAATCCAGACACACGTAAGACCTAAACGAGACGTATCACAACATACTACAAAATCATCTATTCCATCTAGAAGTGACAATATAGACGCACAACATAGCTTGTGCTTCATCGTCTAGAATGCTAACTCTTCATCATATAACCGATCGGATTTCCTATCCTTACGGGTTAATAACTTCAATGGCTACATCATTTAGAGAAGTTTTCAATAAACATTTGGTAGTACCAGCTAATCCTAAGAATTAACGCACCTCCGTAGGAGTTTTTGGCGCTTCACAAATCTCATTGGCCTCAGTCTTTGCCGGATCTACATGAATACCTTTTTCATTGATCACGTGATCAAGACAATAAACTTCTCTAAGCCAGGACTCACATATTGAAATCATAGCATAAAATTTCTCATTTCTTAACATTTCTAGAATTAACTTTAGAAGATGTTCATGATCTCTATTGGTTTGTGAATGAATAAGTATACCGTCAGTGAATACTATTCTAAAC
This sequence comes from Tagetes erecta, assembly GCA_030867185.1. NCBI lineage: Eukaryota > Viridiplantae > Streptophyta > Magnoliopsida > Asterales > Asteraceae > Tagetes > Tagetes erecta. The sequence continues at coordinate 64,834,485 of CM061488.1, forward strand.
TTATCCAAATAAGGTCTACACAACCTATTCATAAGCTCCATGAATACTACAGGTACATTTTTTTTAAAACTACACGGCATGACCAAACACTCATAATGTCCATAACGCGTCCTAAAAGCAGTTTTCGGGACATCATCTTCGGCTATTAACAACAAATGGTAGCCGTATCGAATATCAATCTTAGAATAATAACTACAACGTGTAGCTGATCGAACAAATCATCAATCCTAGGCAACATGTATCTAATCTTAATTATATGTTCATTCAACTTTCTCAAAAATCTAAAAATGATCCATCATTTTTCATAACGAACAACACAGGTGATCCCCAAACTTTTGTTCAACGTCCTTGGCATTGATAAATTTAACTAAGTAAAAACATCGGACATCCTTTGCTCCAATACTCATAAGCTTTCATGATATTTCGATTTTTAAAGAAGACTTTCCTTTATCTCCTAAAACAGTTAAAACTTCACCGTTTTCGAACGGAAGCCGGACAATCTTTTCAAAACAAACTTCCTCGGCACAATGTCCAATCAATCAATCCACACCGATAACTACATCGGAACTACCAAGTTTAACGGGTAAAGATCTATACTAAAGGAATGACTTTCTAATTTCTAGGAATAATTCCTAAATAATTCGCTAGTTCCAATTTTATTTCCATTAGCTAATTCAGTAATATATATCTTACTTAACTTACTAGAGTTTAGACCAATTAATACTTAAAATTCCTTTGACAGAAAGCTCGTTTTAGGGAAAATACTCCCGTAACAATCTTTCCTTCAGATTGTTCCTTGAAAGACCCTAAACAGTAACTTCATCCGAATTCCGGATTAACGTATTTCATCATGTCAACGTTTCATCCTGAAACGGGATGAGACGTACATGTGGCATTCTTAATTCTTTGGCCGTCTTGGGCAATTTCCTATTGCCATATCCGACTCATTTTCGCAATCCATCTCACCATGTCAAGTGGACTTTCAGAACCAGTAAAAATTCGTGGGTGACAAACTTGAAAAGTCTCATAAGTACACCATAACAATAGATTCATAGTTCAACAAAATAAATGATTACCAATTGATTTAACTATTTCGAGAAGCTCCAAAAATCATCCATACGTGCTTAGATGATCTAATACCTAAAGAAGTACTAATACTAAGATGTCACTAAGGTTACCATCTGAAACGTCACGTTCTCAACCACGTCTTACTGTTAGACTAGCGTCACACTATTCCAGAGCAGTGTTTCCATGTGGAGCTTATTAATTAGGCTAAATCCTATACCTCCATCCAAAGGTGCCATTCGAATTACCGGGGGCGTATTTTATTTCTAACAAACAAAATATTAATAAATATGATAAGGTATAGTTCACATCATGGTGTTAAATGTTTGAGTATCGTACGTAATACCACATAACATAAGTAACCAATCAATAACAAAATCGTGAATTATCGTCAATCCTCACCGCCCAATCGGCTACTAAAGTTACCGATCTAATGATCATAGAAAGAAAAGGAAGGGCTTACTTCGGAATAACAGAATTTAGTGAGATCGTAGAATTCTTTACCGATATAAAGTTTTATTATATTTTTATTTATTTATTTATTTATTTTATTCTATCGATTTAACCAATCATCTACGAGCGCCTTTAACATAGTTCTCTCCTCGAGAGAAGTCAACCGGGTAAGCATCATATGGCACGCGTCAAACACGATCTGCATCTCTATCTTGTAATTCATCGATCTACTGTTCGTACTAAGCACACCTTGCGGTAAGAGTAAGAAGAAAACGTTCGATAGATTTTTCGATCATGGAATCTAAACGTGGAGTACTAGACGAGTCGTCGAACTAGAATATAGACGGAAAACCGCGCTCTACACCTGGGGAATCAACAGTCGACTCCCTTACCCTGTTGGGTTCGGGTGCAACCTCATCATCAACAACCATACGGACAATCTTCTTACGCCTCCAGGAATATACTATGCAGGGCTCGGGGGTTCGCTTCAATTCATTCGAAGGTATGATATCTTGAACATCATCACTCTGAGCGTCCATTACCACCTCATCATCAACCACGGACTCAACGACTGACCCTAAAGTGGTGCTAAGTGAGACTCGTGTCTCGGGGACTCTTTCAGGCATTTGTGACCACAAAAGGCATATTCGTACGTAACTCCTAGCTTAAAAGGCACTTAAATACACTTATATCAAATAAGCACACAAGGTACACTTAGATATCCAATCTAATAATTGTAAACCACACAAGGTATATTTAGATATGAAATCAATTTAAACCACATAAGATATTCTTAGATATACAATCTAAAAATCAAAACGCACACAAAAATGCCTGGGAATTTTGGAAGTGTTTTTTTTTGGGACTTTAAAATTTTTCAAAAACCTTCAAGTTATAGTCTAGAATTTTTCAAAAACTTTTCTAGTTCGCTATAACCATTGGCTCTGATACCAACTTCTGTCACACCCCAAAAATCGTTGCAGCGGAAGTCACGAATATTTGGTGCTTAGAGCGAAGTTGGCACCCATTAATTATAAAGCAAACATCCACATTAATTTAAAAGGTAATTAAAAGTGTTAATGTTGATACGTCAACATCCCACAATTTTTCATTAAGAAAATAAAATACGATATTGCCTTAATAAAGCTTAGATTGTTTGTAGTAAAGCCAAACAAAATTTTAAACAAAGAGGTCCCCAAACACATAAAACCAAATGTGGAGTTTGTAGTCCAAAAACTATCCTTCCACAAATTCCCATGCCCAACACTTTGTACCTGAAAAACATGTAAAAACTAAGTCAACATAAAGTTGGTGAGTTTTCGGGTTTTAATCAAAGTAAAGTCATTTTTCATTCACAATAGATATGCTTGGCTTTGAGACATCAACAAGACCATACGTCAAAGGGTTTGCAAGGCCCAAAGACAAATGAATCATCAAAGTCATGAGTCCATAATCAAACCAAGAAACGAAGTTCCCTCACAACAATCAACTTATATTCCCCCGCATGTCAACACGATCAGAGCGACTGATCACGAGGGGCGGAATTCCAATCCCGATAGATCTACCAATATAACCTGTGGTTTCTCACTCCAAGAGAAATTAATGATTATGAGAGGGCATTACGCGTAAATTCATCAAACACTCATGCCATCATTTCGGTCAACAACAATACCCGTCTCCCAATACATATCAAAAACAACATAAACAAAATACATGTTTTTCCCCCGAAAATATTTAAATAAAACATTATTTAAAAAGGGGCCGAGACACTCTCAGGTCTCTCAATTCATATCAAAACATTATAAACAAATACATGTTTTTCCCCCAAAACAGTTAAATAAAACGTTATTTAAAAAGGGGCCGAAGAACTCACGTGTCTTCCAATTCATATCAAAACAAGTTAAACAAATACATGTTTTTCCCCCAAAACAGTTAAATAAAACATTATTTAAAAAGGGGCCGAGAAACTCACAGTGAATACGCCAAAAGCTAGAGCATATAAGCCCAACAATAACACCACCTAAGAACATCCTATACACAAAGGACCCGTTCAAAACATGCACATATATATCAAGTCTAAAACCGTGTAGGTTGTTCACCAAAACCTAACTAGACTTACGTGAAAACGTTTCATTTACAAAAACATCAACCCTTAATTTTAATGACCCGTTGGTGATCTTTGCCTTGATTAATTTTCATACATAATAACACACTTTGTTATTTTGTTATACTTTGATTAGCTTTCATACTACTAATCACATAAACACATATAACACACATGTAATGACACATAAAAGTCATATTTAGTCCTTTAACTTTCCTAAGTAAAATAAACACTTTTACTTATCCAATATTATTCATATACTTAAGAAAATATAATTTAATATTCTCATGTCATAATTAAAGTTTAAAACACTTAGAAAAATATACATTTTTCTCTAGTTAACTAGTATGCAATTTCAACATAACGGTTAACACTTAACGGGACATTTAACCACGTTTTCATAAAAAACTTATTAATCATATGAAATTATATATATCTAAACATATTTTCACATAACAAAAATCATATTTCATACATTTTCAATAAAAATCACAATATTAGCTAAACATGTCAATTTCAACATTTTCGGGAACGTTTTCGGGTCACGAAAAGCAACCCAATACCCGTATTTTTGTCATTACTTTATACATATTTTTAGATCAGTATGTTATATTAAAAATAAGTCCAAATTTTCTGATCCAAATCAGTTTGCAAAAATATTACATTTTAGAGTCGAAAATCGTCGTTTTCGGCTTCTCCGGGTACATAGTTTGCACGTTTTTGAGTTTAAAACTCTAAGTTTTTGTACCAAACTTTAAATCTCATATTTTAATATAAAAATATACTTTATAATCTGTTGAAAATAATATTTTTACATATTTACATTTTTAAGCTAAAATCGATGCGTTTTACGCGTATTTTCGTATCGAAAACCGTTATTTGTAAGGTTTAATCGCATCTTTCTTATAATACATTTAAAATACTTATTTTATAAAGTTTATAAATATTCAAAAATATGATTTAATTCAGAATATAAATTAGTTTTTATATCTTTACAAAAATGTATAAAAATTACATTTTAAGTCTTTTTAAACTTCAAGCATCATATATCACTACTTACATTAATATTTCATACATCTAAAAACAATTTTTACACTTTAAGAAATCATGTATTTCATAATATCATAATCATCATAACAAAACACTTATCATGCTTTCATCTAGCAATTTCACAAATAAACATGTAGCAAGTTTTTCACAAAAATAACATCTTCCAATTTCATGTCATATGACCATATTTTTGTAAGTATTTTCCTAACACTTTTTCATGTTATTCAAAATCATTTAGTGACCTTATTATCATATTTTCATTAATACCTATTTGCATGTTAAGATCTAAACAATTTAAGTGTAAATACACATCATAATACCAACTAGCATATATTCACACATACATACATACATACATACGGTTTCATATACATACATACATACATTCATATTTCAATATCACAACTAGCACACACTTATTCATTTTATCCCATTTTCTAACAAAACAACCTTTCAACACTTTGACATAAACATTATCAATGCAAGAACACAATTTTTACTTGATGATACTAACATGTAAATACACATACACACACATATACATACGGATCTACATACATATATACCCAAAATCATGTTTTGATGAACACACATAACATAAACTTGTTCATTTCTTCCCTTTTCATTTATCAAACTTTCAAAACCATTCATTTAACACTTATGAAATCTTGTTTTAAAAATCAAAAACACACACACACACTCTTACATACATACATACATACATACGGACACAAATACACACACACACACCCATTTTGAAAACCCATTTCCATTTCAAAAACATTCATCTTTTGGTTTAAGTTTTGGTGAACAACACTTCAAGAATAAAATCTTGAACACATTCAAATCATAAAAACAAAATGGAGAATGTTCACACCCTTTATGAACACTAGAAAAAGATGAAGAAGATGGATTTGGCCTTTAAACACCTCTTGGATGCTCCTACTTGCATCAAACACCTCCAAGAACACTAGAACTTGCTAGAAAGTGGAAGAAATGAGTGTGGAGAGTGTGAGAGAGTTGGTGGCCGAAATTTTTGAAGGGTGGAGGGTGTTTTACGGTTTTTGAAGAGAGGAGAGAGAGGAAGGTGGAGTGTTGGAGTGGAAGAGAGATGTTGAGTGTGATTTGGGTTAAGAGAGAAGTGTAAGTAATATTTAAAGTGGATTATGTGGGATTTTGGGAAGATTTTTATGGGGAATAGGGGGAGTTGTCTAGGGGGCCGGTTTTTTTTATTAAAAAAAAAAGATTTTTATACCCCTTTATTTTATATAAACACTACACATTTAAATCTCAAGTAAATTTCAAGTCTTGTTAAATTTTAACCCCATATATACCATAATACTTCCAATATCATTATTTTACATTTAAAATATCAGAAATATATTAATAAATATTTTGTGGTACTCCGGGTAGTGTACTGGTAGTGAAACCGGGCAAAAACTGAAACACACGCGATAATCTGAAAAACATCGGATAAAATACATCGCTTTTAGTTTTTATTATGTTTTCACTTATACAAACCCAAAATATATTATTTGATGCTATCTCAAGCATTATATCAATCACTGGACATTTAAAATTTATCAGGCAGTCACCAACGTTCATTACCGGGTATTTAACCGCTACGCGATTAAGCAATTTCAAAAATCACGAAATGCAAAACAATGCACAAAAATGGGCTTATCTAACTTTAATAATACTTTAATTATTATAATTAAGTCAAATGACGCATTTGAAAAATTAAGCACGATTTAAGCTAGTACGAATATTGACCGAAATTTGCCGGGTGTCACAGTCTTCCCCCGTTTAGGAAATTTCGTCCCGAAATTTCACCTCGATAAGTCCTATTTCGATTTAGATAGAAATGAATGAGGGTATTATTACTTATTTCAGTCTCGACGTTCCTACGAATAATATGGTCCTCATTTAGAATTACATCTAACTTGACCAAATCGGTACAACTTCGCCTGAGTTTTTGAACTTTCGAGTCCAACCCTCTACTGGTTCCTCAACGAAATGGAGTTTATCATCAATACGAACTCCCTCAGACGGTATCATCGATGTCTTATCAGACAAACACTTTTTCAAATTCGAGACACGGACACGACACGCACCCCAATAAGCTCACTAGGTAACTTAAGTCGATAAGCAACTAGGCCAATTCTTTTCAAAATCTCGAATGGTCCTATATACCGGGGGTTAAGCTTCCTTTGGTTGTCAAATCTAACTACACCTTTCCAAGGTGACACTTTCAAAAATACACGATTTTCTACTCGGAATTCTAATGGTCTCATACGATTATCCGCATAACTCTTTTGCCGATAAACAACGGCTTCAAATCTTTTCATAACTTGGAAAACTTTATCTGTAGTTTCCTGGATAATCTCGGGTACAGATAATTCTTTTTCACCCATTTTAGCACAACAAAGTCGTGAACGACATTTTCTTTCATACAGAGCCTCAACATGGAGTGGCCCTGATACTAGCGCGATAACTATAGTTATAAGAAAGCTAAGCTATAGGTAGGAGGCTATCCTAATTCCTACCAAAATCAATCACATGTGCTCGCAACAAGTCTTTCAGAGTTTGAATCGTCCGTCCACTCTGACAATCTTTTTGTAGGATGATACACCATACTCATATCCAAACGAGTACCCATAGTTTTATACAAAACTCTCTAATGTCTCGAAGTAAAACGACTATCTTTATCTAAAATGATCGAGACAGACACATTATGAGAAAATACTAACTCCTCAAGATAGATCCCTTACAACTTTCCTACTTTGAAAGATTTCTTAATGGGCAAAAAGTGAGCAGATTTCGTCAAACGATCAACAATTACCCAAATAGCATTATTACCGCTAGATTTGCGGGGTAACATCGTTATGAAATCCATCGCGATTCGCTCACATTTCCATCGTGGGATCTCAAGTTGCTACAAAAGTCCTAAAGGCTTTTGGTATTCAGCCTTAACCCTAGAACAAATTATACATTTACTAACAAATTATACATTTACTCACGTAGGATGCTATCTCCCTTTTCATATTGGGTTACTGATAAGGTTCCTTCACGTCCTTACATTTCCCAAATTTTCTACCTCTGGAGCTTCACTCTAAGCATCATGTATTTGGGAAGTGAGATACGACTAAAGAGCTAATTCTAACGCGCGAAAACACAAAGGTTTCTATCTTTACTTTCTACTTAGTGCATTATCAACAACCTTGGCTTTTCCTAGGTGATACGAATATCACAGTCATAGTCATACAATATCTCGATCCAACGTCGGCGTCTCGTATTGAGCCTCATCTCATCAAAGACATGCTAAATCCAAGCCATGTGTAGTGTAATTCTTTTCATGCACTTTGAGTTTCCTAGACGTTTAAGATACAATATTTTCTCTCTGAATCCAGACACACGTAAGACCTAAACGAGACGTATCACAACATACTACAAAATCATCTATTCCATCTAGAAGTGACAATATAGACGCACAACATAGCTTGTGCTTCATCGTCTAGAATGCTAACTCTTGATCATATAACCGATCGGATTTCCTATCCTTACGGGTTAATAACTTCAATGGCTACATCATTTAGAGAAGTTTTCAATAAACATTTGGTAGTACCAGCTAATCCTAAGAATTAACGCACCTCCGTAGGAGTTTTTGGCGCTTCACAAATCTCATTGGCCTCAGTCTTTGCCGGATCTACATGAATACCTTTTTCATTGATCACGTGATCAAGACAATAAACTTCTCTAAGCCAGGACTCACATATTGAAATCATAGCATAAAATTTCTCATTTCTTAACATTTCTAGAATTAACTTTAGAAGATGTTCATGATCTCTATTGGTTTGTGAATGAATAAGTATACCGTCAGTGAATACTATTCTAAACTTATCCAAATAAGGTCTACACAACCTATTCATAAGCTCCATGAATACTACAGGTACATTTTTTTTAAAACTACACGGCATGACCAAACATTCATAATGTCCATAACGCGTCCTAAAAGCAGTTTTCGGGACATCATCTTCGGCTATTAACAACAAATGGTAGCCGTATCGAATATCAATCTTAGAATAATAACTACAACGTGTAGCTGATCGAACAAATCATCAATCCTAGGCAACATGTATCTAATCTTAATTATATGTTCATTCAACTTTCTCAAAAATCTAAAAATGATCCATCATTTTTCATAACGAACAACACAGGTGATCCCCAAACTTTTGTTCAACGTCCTTGGCATTGATAAATTTAACTAAGTAAAAACATCGGACATCCTTTGCTCCAATACTCATAAGCTTTCATGATATTTCGATTTTTAAAGAAGACTTTCCTTTATCTCCTAAAACAGTTAAAACTTCACCGTTTTCGAACGGAAGCCGGACAATCTTTTCAAAACAAACTTCCTCGGCACAATGTCCAATCAATCAATCCACACCGATAACTACATCGGAACTACCAAGTTTAACGGGTAAAGATCTATACTAAAGGAATGACTTTCTAATTTCTAGGAATAATTCCTAAATAATTCGCTAGTTCCAATTTTATTTCCATTAGCTAATTCAGTAATATATATCTTACTTAACTTACTAGAGTTTAGACCAATTAATACTTAAAATTCCTTTGACAGAAAGCTCGTTTTAGGGAAAATACTCCCGTAACAATCTTTCCTTCAGATTGTTCCTTGAAAGACCCTAAACAGTAACTTCATCCGAATTCCGGATTAACGTATTTCATCATGTCAACGTTTCATCCTGAAACGGGATGAGACGTACATGTGGCATTCTTAATTCTTTGGCCGTCTTGGGCAATTTCCTATTGCCATATCCGACTCATTTTCGCAATCCATCTCACCATGTCAAGTGGACTTTCAGAACCAGTAAAAATTCATGGGTGACAAACTTGAAAAGTCTCATAAGTACACCATAACAATAGATTCATAGTTCAACAAAATAAATGATTACCAATTGATTTAACTATTTCGAGAAGCTCCAAAAATCATCCATACGTGCTTAGATGATCTAATACCTAAAGAAGTACTAATACTAAGATGTCACTAAGGTTACCATCTGAAACGTCACGTTCTCAACCACGTCTTACTGTTAGACTAGCGTCACACTATTCCAGAGCAGTGTTTCCATGTGGAGCTTATTAATTAGGCTAAATCCTATACCTCCATCCAAAGGTGCCATTCGAATTACCGGGGGCGTATTTTATTTCTAACAAACAAAATATTAATAAATATGATAAGGTATAGTTCACATCATGGTGTTAAATGTTTGAGTATCGTACGTAATACCACATAACATAAGTAACCAATCAATAACAAAATCGTGAATTATCGTCAATCCTCACCGCCCAATCGGCTACTAAAGTTACCGATCTAATGATCATAGAAAGAAAAGGAAGGGCTTACTTCGGAATAACAGAATTTAGTGAGATCGTAGAATTCTTTACCGATATAAAGTTTTATTATATTTTTATTTATTTATTTATTTATTTTATTCTATCGATTTAACCAATCATCTACGAGCGCCTTTAACATAGTTCTCTCCTCGAGAGAAGTCAACCGGGTAAGCATCATATGGCACGCGTCAAACACGATCTGCATCTCTATCTTGTAATTCATCGATCTACTGTTCGTACTAAGCACACCTTGCGGTAAGAGTAAGAAGAAAACGTTCGATAGATTTTTCGATCATGGAATCTAAACGTGGAGTACTAGACGAGTCGTCGAACTAGAATATAGACGGAAAACCGCGCTCTACACCTGGGGAATCAACAGTCGACTCCCTTACCCTGTTGGGTTCGGGTGCAACCTCATCATCAACAACCATACGGACAATCTTCTTACGCCTCCAGGAATATACTATGCAGGGCTCGGGGGTTCGCTTCAATTCATTCGAAGGTATGATATCTTGAACATCATCACTCTGAGCGTCCATTACCACCTCATCATCAACCACGGACTCAACGACTGACCCTAAAGTGGTGCTAAGTGAGACTCGTGTCTCGGGGACTCTTTCAGGCATTTGTGACCACAAAAGGCATATTCGTACGTAACTCCTAGCTTAAAAGGCACTTAAATACACTTATATCAAATAAGCACACAAGGTACACTTAGATATCCAATCTAATAATTGTAAACCACACAAGGTATATTTAGATATGAAATCAATTTAAACCACATAAGATATTCTTAGATATACAATCTAAAAATCAAAACGCACACAAAAATGCCTGGGAATTTTGGAAGTGTTTTTTTTTGGGACTTTAAAATTTTTCAAAAACCTTCAAGTTATAGTCTAGAATTTTTCAAAAACTTTTCTAGTTCGCTATAACCATTGGCTCTGATACCAACTTCTGTCACACCCCAAAAATCGTTGCAGCGGAAGTCACGAATATTTGGTGCTTAGAGCGAAGTTGGCACCCATTAATTATAAAGCAAACATCCACATTAATTTAAAAGGTAATTAAAAGTGTTAATGTTGATACGTCAACATCCCACAATTTTTCATTAAGAAAATAAAATACGATATTGCCTTAATAAAGCTTAGATTGTTTGTAGTAAAGCCAAACAAAATTTTAAACAAAGAGGTCCCAAAACACATAAAACCAAATGTGGAGTTTGTAGTCCAAAAACTATCCTTCCACAAATTCCCATGCCCAACACTTTGTACCTGAAAAACATGTAAAAACTAAGTCAACATAAAGTTGGTGAGTTTTCGGGTTTTAATCAAAGTAAAGTCATTTTTCATTCACAATAGATATGCTTGGCTTTGAGACATCAACAAGACCATACGTCAAAGGGTTTGCAAGGCCCAAAGACAAATGAATCATCAAAGTCATGAGTCCATAATCAAACCAAGAAACGAAGTTCCCTCACAACAATCAACTTATATTCCCCCGCATGTCAACACGATCAGAGCGACTGATCACGAGGGGCGGAATTCCAATCCCGATAGATCTACCAATATAACCTGTGGTTTCTCACTCCAAGAGAAATTAATGATTATGAGAGGGCATTACGCGTAAATTCATCAAACACTCATGCCATCATTTCGGTCAACAACAATACCCGTCTCCCAATACATATCAAAAACAACATAAACAAAATACATGTTTTTCCCCCGAAAATATTTAAATAAAACATTATTTAAAAAGGGGCCGAGACACTCTCAGGTCTCTCAATTCATATCAAAACATTATAAACAAATACATGTTTTTCCCCCAAAACAGTTAAATAAAACGTTATTTAAAAAGGGGCCGAAGAACTCACGTGTCTTCCAATTCATATCAAAACAAGTTAAACAAATACATGTTTTCCCCCCAAAACAGTTAAATAAAACATTATTTAAAAAGGGGCCGAGAAACTCACAGTGAATACGCCAAAAGCTAGAGCATATAAGCCCAACAATAACACCACCTAAGAACATCCTATACACAAAGGACCCGTTCAAAACATGCACATATATATCAAGTCTAAAACCGTGTAGGTTGTTCACCAAAACCTAACTAGACTTACGTGAAAACGTTTCATTTACAAAAACATCAACCCTTAATTTTAATGACCCGTTGGTGATCTTTGCCTTGATTAATTTTCATACATAATAACACACTTTGTTATTTTGTTATACTTTGATTAGCTTTCATACTACTAATCACATAAACACATATAACACACATGTAATGACACATAAAAGTCATATTTAGTCCTTTAACTTTCCTAAGTAAAATAAACACTTTTACTTATCCAATATTATTCATATACTTAAGAAAATATAATTTAATATTCTCATGTCATAATTAAAGTTTAAAACACTTAGAAAAATATACATTTTTCTCTAGTTAACTAGTATGCAATTTCAACATAACGGTTAACACTTAACGGGACATTTAACCACGTTTTCATAAAAAACTTATTAATCATATGAAATTATATATATCTAAACATATTTTCACATAACAAAAATCATATTTCATACATTTTCAATAAAAATCACAATATTAGCTAAACATGTCAATTTCAACATTTTCGGGAACGTTTTCGGGTCACGAAAAGCAACCCAATACCCGTATTTTTGTCATTACTTTATACATATTTTTAGATCAGTATGTTATATTAAAAATAAGTCCAAATTTTCTGATCCAAATCAGTTTGCAAAAATATTACATTTTAGAGTCGAAAATCGTCGTTTTCGGCTTCTCCGGGTACATAGTTTGCACGTTTTTGAGTTTAAAACTCTAAGTTTTTGTACCAAACTTTAAATCTCATATTTTAATATAAAAATATACTTTATAATCTGTTGAAAATAATATTTTTACATATTTACATTTTTAAGCTAAAATCGATGCGTTTTACGCGTATTTTCGTATCGAAAACCGTTATTTGTAAGGTTTAATCGCATCTTTCTTATAATACATTTAAAATACTTATTTTATAAAGTTTATAAATATTCAAAAATATGATTTAATTCAGAATATAAATTAGTTTTTATATCTTTACAAAAATGTATAAAAATTACATTTTAAGTCTTTTTAAACTTCAAGCATCATATATCACTACTTACATTAATATTTCATACATCTAAAAACAATTTTTACACTTTAAGAAATCATGTATTTCATAATATCATAATCATCATAACAAAACACTTATCATGCTTTCATCTAGCAATTTCACAAATAAACATGTAGCAAGTTTTTCACAAAAATAACATCTTCCAATTTCATGTCATATGACCATATTTTTGTAAGTATTTTCCTAACACTTTTTCATGTTATTCAAAATCATTTAGGGACCTTATTATCATATTTTCATTAATACCTATTTGCATGTTAAGATCTAAACAATTTAAGTGTAAATACACATCATAATACCAACTAGCATATATTCACACATACATACATACATACATACGGTTTCATATACATACATACATACATTCATATTTCAATATCACAACTAGCACACACTTATTCATTTTATCCCATTTTCTAACAAAACAACCTTTCAACACTTTGACATAAACATTATCAATGCAAGAACACAATTTTTACTTGATGATACTAACATGTAAATACACATACACACACATATACATACGGATCTACATACATATATACCCAAAATCATGTTTTGATGAACACACATAACATAAACTTGTTCATTTCTTCCCTTTTCATTTATCAAACTTTCAAAACCATTCATTTAACACTTATGAAATCTTGTTTTAAAAATCAAAAACACACACACACACTCTTACATACATACATACATACATACGGACACAAATACACACACACACACCCATTTTGAAAACCCATTTCCATTTCAAAAACATTCATCTTTTGGTTTAAGTTTTGGTGAACAACACTTCAAGAATAAAATCTTGAACACATTCAAATCATAAAAACAAAATGGAGAATGTTCACACCCTTTATGAACACTAGAAAAAGATGAAGAAGATGGATTTGGCCTTTAAACACCTCTTGGATGCTCCTACTTGCATCAAACACCTCCAAGAACACTAGAACTTGCTAGAAAGTGGAAGAAATGAGTGTGGAGAGTGTGAGAGAGTTGGTGGCCGAAATTTTTGAAGGGTGGAGGGTGTTTTACGGTTTTTGAAGAGAGGAGAGAGAGGAAGGTGGAGTGTTGGAGTGGAAGAGAGATGTTGAGTGTGATTTGGGTTAAGAGAGAAGTGTAAGTAATATTTAAAGTGGATTATGTGGGATTTTGGGAAGATTTTTATGGGGAATAGGGGGATTTGTCTAGGGGGCCGGTTTTTTTTATTAAAAAAAAAGATTTTTATACCCCTTTATTTTATATAAACACTACACATTTAAATCTCAAGTAAATTTCAAGTCTTGTTAAATTTTAACCCCATATATACCATAATACTTCCAATATCATTATTTTACATTTAAAATATCAGAAATATATTAATAAATATTTTGTGGTACTCCGGGTAGTGTACTGGTAGTGAAACCGGGCAAAAACTGAAACACACGCGATAATCTGAAAAACATCGGATAAAATACATCGCTTTTAGTTTTTATTATGTTTTCACTTATACAAACCCAAAATATATTATTTGATGCTATCTCGAGCATTATATCAATCACTGGACATTTAAAATTTATCAGGCAGTCACCAACGTTCATTACCGGGTATTTAACCGCTACGCGATTAAGCAATTTCAAAAATCACGAAATGCAAAACAATGCACAAAAATGGGCTTATCTAACTTTAATAATACTTTAATTATTATAATTAAGTCAAATGACGCATTTGAAAAATTAAGCACGATTTAAGCTAGTACGAATATTGACCGAAATTTGCCGGGTGTCACAGTTTTGCCCTCACAAATTGTTGTTTAGGAAACATAGGAGGATGTCCCATGTTTACAAAACATTCTTGACATTCAGCAACTGTGAATTCATCCAATTCTCCTACTTCATTCTCTCCCAAAAACAATGCATCTCTGATGGCATCTTCTGAAACAGTAACTTGCAACTGTTTTGTAATAAATCCTCTGACAACAGTGTGACCTTCATCATCTTTAATTACTTCAGCAGTCTTCCAGAACTTTTTGATCAACCTCATGTATACTATGGGCTTAGCACACATGGCATAAACATACTTTGTTCTAAGAAGAAATTTGATCATCTGCTGATATCCTGATGCTTCTGGAATAGAATCATCAAGCAGAGCCACAACATTGTGCTTTGTCTCATACTTTAGATTTTCCATTTGAAATCAGTTATAAATATGTCAGTGGTCAAATAAATGAATAAATTATCAAGTATCATGAAGAAAATTGTTAAAGTGTTGTTAGATATGATGAAACAATAGATAGAAGGCAGTTGAATACATTTGTTAAAGACCTTTTGATAGTATCAAATAGGTTAAAAAAAGTTAATACATAACCCACACAAACTGTTATATCATTATCCTTATCAATCTGAATATTTAAACACCCTGTTTGAAATCAAAGTCTTAATTTTCTGACTTGAAGTACAAGACCCAATTAAAAACATGATTTAGCATCAGATGATAGCACATTTAAACAATTTCATGACATTATCACTTAAACACACTTCTCTGTTTTATGTTCATCAATGGCGGTTTTGATATTTCAAAATTTGTGATCGATTAGGTCCAATTTTATGATCTTGTGATGATTAACTAATGAAATTGATTAATTAACCTTCAAATTTTAACTTTAAATCAACAAGATTTCAGTTTTGGTCATTAAATCAAAGTGACGGTTCAAAAATCAATTTACTGTTCATCGATAATCAACACTTTTAGAGTTTGTGATAGTGAAATTAGGTGAACACGATGATACATCATGTTGCATATACCTCTATTAATCATAAAATCTTGATATAGAACAAGTGGTTACAACAGGGATATGGTCGGGTGAATGTGTGAAAGGTGTGGTCGGGTGAAGATGGAAGAAATGAGGTTAAGTGTATGTGAAGAAGGGTATTTATATGATTGATTTGTTCACACGTCTGAAAATTAGGTTAAAAATGAGACAAGTCAAATTTTTGAGACGGGTCAACACACATAAATCACCTTTGGTCGGGTCATGTACTGTTCAGGCGGGTGAACATGTATCGTCGGATTAACAGATGAATCATTAATAATATCAACCCTAAAACACCTAGTCGTGTCAACCACTGTTGAGACATGTCAAGTGTATCAGACGGCTGAAAATTAACACATGAAAGCATTGGTCGTGTCAACAACTGTTGGGGCGTGTCAACTACCGTTGAGACGACAAGATTCATCAATTGAAACCATGAGACGTGTCAAAAAAACTTGGTTTTGTCAAACACTGGTGGGACGGGTCATGTATTTCAGTCGTGTTAACACACTTGGTCGTGTCAACATTTGTGACCTAGCAGTATACATCACAAGTTGAGACGGATCATGCACTGTTGAGACGTTGCAACTGTTGAGACGGGTCAACTATTTAGACTTGTCAACACCACACAGAAACAAGGTATACTTGAAATAAATTCGTAGTTGATACATATCAATTGTTTGGACGTGTCAACTGTATGGACGTGTCAACTGTTGAGACGGGTCAACAGTTTGGGCGTGTCAACAGTTTGTAGGTGTCAACTGTTAAGAAGTGTCATCATTTTGAGACGTGTCAACAGTTAGGACGTGTCAACATAATGAACCAGCAAGCACATATAACATGAAATGACTACACCTTGACTTGTTTTCTTAACCCGGCTGCATAGTAACACATGAGACGGTTCAACACTTAGCACATTTTCCATTTCCGCGATAGTTGACTTTTAGCCTTCTACATTAATTGCTCCTGCACACTTTTGATAAAAATTAATATGACTAGACATCCTTAATAAGAGTTTTGTAATTAATTTTACAATCATGTTTTAGGGCAACAAAATGCAATAAATGCACACACATTTTTATATTTTCATTTTCTTTCCATTTCTTTTTTAGTCGAAAATTTTTGCGCAACCAATTTTTCTATATTCCGAAACATTTTTTTTCAAAAGATTTTAAATACATGACTTTGGGTTATTTTACCATAAACAACACGTACGCATCCATTAAAAAAACTTGATCCTTTCATCCAATAACATCTTTTTAACATTTTTCATTTTCTTTTTGGATTTTGTGACTCAAACTTATTTCTCACTTTATTTCTCCCCTAAACTTTGAAATTTCTTGAAATTTTTAAGTTTACAAGTATTGTCGATAACACATTAATGATTCCACATGCTTGCACACACAAGGCACACATAAACTAAATTCGAATGCAATGCAATGAATCTATAGACTGTAGAGAGATCATACCAAGAGTAATCTGAACATGTTTTAGAGTTTGAAATAGACATTTGATTTGTGTTTGGTTGAGTGATGATATGAAAACATACCAATTAGCTCGAGTTGACACACTTACTTATGTAGTATCATGATGAGATTAAGGTTCGATTAGAATGACTTATGTGACCCATATGTATACATATATCAAGCTATTTCCTTTTCAAAACAAACAAGAATGCACTATAATAAGAACCTGGTCTCTTACAAAATAATCAGTGTGGAATGAGTTTTTCTATCTTATGGGATTTGGTTCACTTTGGGACTTCTTTTGGAATTCCTTCTTGGAATTATCTTTTGCTTGTGTTCCTTTTAGGAATCTTTTGAGATTCCATTTTGGAATTTTGGTGATGGTCACTTTAGGACTCTTTTCTGTTCCACATCGGGAATCTTTTGCTACACCTTGAAGTGTTCCAGGTCCGTAGATAACTACAACAGAGGAGACTTCATGTGAGACTTCAGGTCTGTGGTCACCACAACAAAAAAGCTCACAGATGCGGTTCATCACACTGAATCATATTGCACCATTACCCGGTATGTTAAAGCAACATAACTAGCAGGTCATCAAAAGAGATATCTTAGGACATGTATGACAATGGAACTTAACACAAAGAACATTAATATTTAGATTTGTCAACAATAACCTACTTTTTTAGTTTAATTGCTTGAGCTGTCTAGCATGTCAATTAACACGTATCAGTCTTTATTATTGAAAATAATGTATCAGATAACTATCATTTCTCATAATGCAAGTCAGATTCTTATGAAATGATGTTTCTTTTCTGTTTTTGTTTTTGTTTTTCAATGCATGCACACAAACACACATAACATAAAGAAATAGATATGAGAATCAAAGATGAAATCGACTTATTATATTTTTGGATTTTTCAAGTTTTTTTGATTTTATATTTTGTTTTTCCTGAAAAAGAATTAATCATGATTGATTAATCCTATAGATGGACTAATAATTCAAACCGTCCCGACAAGAAGGATTTTGTAAACAAATCTGTCAGTTGTTTGTCGGTATGAACTTTAATCAAAATTATTAAACCTTTTTCAGAGTTATCTCTGAGAAAATGGTAACGGATTTCAATGTGTTTTGTTTCTGAGTGTTGGACAGGAGTAGCAGTAATGAACGTTGCAGCAGTGTTGTCTATGTAAATAGGAGTTTTGAGAAAATTAAACCCGTAGTCAAGCAATTTGATTTTGAAGCCATAAAACTTGAGAACATCCTGCCGATGTAGCAATGTACTCTGCTTCTGCAGTGGATACTGAATCATTGGTTTGCTTTTTGCATTGCCACAAGACAAGTCGAGGACCCAGAAACTGACATCCACCTGTGGTTGATTTCCTGTTAAGAGCACAACCACCATAATCACTATCAGAATAACTATTTAATTCAAAATAACCTTCATAAAAACCGAGATTAGGTTTCCCTTTGAGATATCTGAATATACGTTTGATGGCGATCAGATGCGACTCTTTAGGATCAGACTGATAGCTAGCACAAACACAAACAACATACATGATGTCTGGCCTTGATGCAATAAGATACATCGGCGAACCGATCATTGACCTGTATAGTGTTTGATCAACTAATTTGCCTTTTGAATCAGGTTAGATCTTGCAGTTTATATCAGATGGAGTTCTAATAGTCTGACAATCTTGCAACTTGAATTTCTTCAACAGTTTTTCAACGAACTTTGACTGATTGATGAAAATTCCATCTGCAGACTGTTTAACCTGTAATCCAAGAAAGAAGTTAATCTCTCCCATAGAACTCATCTGAAATCGGGCTTTCATAATTTCCTCAAACTTATTGCACATGGACGGACTTATTGCACATGGATAACGAATCTAAATCAAATATCCAATCGGGACCATGAGCCACTGATGGAAATGAGTTTTCTAAAAATTATGCGTTTACAGATTCAAGGACAACATTAGTTCGTCTATTAAACACACGATATGCTTTAGACGTAGATGAATATCCAAGAGAGAAACCATCATTAGATTTTGACTCAAATTTTCCGAGATGGTCACTTAAATTTAGAATCGAGACAAGACAGCCAAAAGCTTTCAAGTAAGAAATATTTAGTTTCCTTCTAAATAATAACTCGTAGGAGTTTAATGTTTATCCTGAACCTATAATGTCCTGTTTTGTACAAAGCAGGCAGTAGCAATTGCTTCGTCCCAGAATGTGATAGGAACTTTGGCATCTGCTATCATGGATCTTGCAGCTTCAATTAGTGTTCGATTTTTCCGTTCAGCAACTCCATTTTGCTGAGGAGTTCGTGGAGCACTAAACTGACGTGCAATCCCCTTTTTCTGCATAAAATGAGTCCACATTAGCATTTTTAAACTCGGTTCCATTATAACTTCTCAAGATTTTTACTTTTGATTCCAATTGATTTTCAACTTTAATAATGAATTATTTTAACAACTCAGCACTTTCAGATTTTGCATGAAGAAAATAAACCTAAGAAAACTTGTAAAATCATCAATGATGACTAAACAGTAAGATTTCTTTCCAATAATTTGGATATTTGTTGGTCCGAGTAGATCCATATGAAGCATATGTAGAGGTTTAGAAATTAAGTTTTCGAGCTTGGACTTAAAAGACATTCGATGTTGTTTTCCTTTCAAACATGCGGAGCAGAGATCAGTTGTAGAGAATTTCTTTGAAGGTATTCCTACAGCATCATTTCCTAACACCGGTTTGTTCATGTTTCTGAAATTTGAATGGCCCAGCCGTCTAAGCCATAGCTGACTTTCATTATTTGATGCATGAGTAATGAGACAAGTTGTTCCGGTTTCCGCATCAATCTGAGACATATCCAGTTTGTATACATCTCTATCTCTTGGAGCTTTAACAACAACCCATTCATTTGCAATCTTGAAACTTAGTTTGAGTATATAGCAAATAAAGTTGAATACGATTTGTCACAAATTTAAGAAACACTTAGCAAATTAAAGTTCAATTTTATCAAAGTTAATTATCCCATTGGATATTGTTCCTTCTCCAGTTATTTTTCCACCGACATCTCCTTCAAATGCAACATGAGTACAATTTTTATGCTTAAAATCTTGAAGCAAGGCATGATCGCCTGTCATATGCCGGCTACACCCACTGTTAACAAACCATGAGTTGACAGGTCTTCTTGGGCGAACCTGCATTTTCAATAATCACTTAGTTACTGTGGTCAACCCAGGCCGAAATGGTCTTGGGTTTTCCATATCTATCTACAACAGTGAATTGTTGATATTGTAAGTTATTCATGTTTGGTTCATTTAAAAGATTAGGTTGAAAATTGTTTCTACCACCGGATGGGTTTGATTACTTTCTTCTTAAAGCATGATACATCTCCTCTAAATTAGGATCGAGGTTGTTTTCTTTACGTTGAGCACCAACCATCACAACTCTTGGTAGAAATCTGTTTGCCTGAAGCTGCCTTGCTGGCATTTCATTGAATTCGGGATTGATTCTTATGAAAAGGTCTTGAATAAAGAGAACAACTGTTAGTTGCATTTTAAAAGCCAAAAGATTGATTTTGTTGAAAGTTTGGATAACTAGTCATTTCTCTTTATGAGGTTTTTCGAATAAAACAATCAGACGTGTCGTGATTACGTCTCTCACAAATATCACAAAATTTGTTATAATAGCATTTTGCGGATGAATGATTTCTTTTGTTTTAGTAATCACAGTACCTATTAAAAATACACTCGACAGTTGCATGGTTATAACGATTACAAATTTCACAATACCTTTTGCTGATTTTGAATAACCAATTACTAACTTTTGATGTTGAACAAACAAATGATTCATTCATAATTTTGTTCGATTGAAAATTAATTTGGTTCTTCTTTGGAGATTGTGTTTGTGAGTTCGATTTGTTTTTACCAGATTCAGGTTTTGCTTGTGAAACAGGTTTTAATTCTGAAACATCTTTCTTAGTTCCCTTCTTAGATTCTGAAACAGCGGAAGTCTTAGTACCTGAACCTGTTTA
Organism: Tagetes erecta; assembly: GCA_030867185.1. Classification (NCBI taxonomy): domain Eukaryota; kingdom Viridiplantae; phylum Streptophyta; class Magnoliopsida; order Asterales; family Asteraceae; genus Tagetes; species Tagetes erecta. Next base: position 64,856,044 of record CM061488.1, read on the forward strand.
CAGATAAGAGAGAGATTTGATCTTAGAATTTTGTTGGTTACTTTGAGATGAATTCAAATCAAACGTTCCAGCTGACACAAACTTTACTGGTTTTAACAATCGTGACACGTTCTTTGGTACAGATTTTGTTGATTGAGCTTTATTGGTTTTGGAATTGTCATTTGATGGTATGACATTTTTACCTTTTTCTTACTTTGTTTATGATTGATTGCTTGACTTCTTTGATTTATGTGATTTAGAAGTAAAAGCACCATCATTCTTGACATTTGCCCGTTGTTGAACTTTGGCAACAGCAAGTTCTTTCTGTTCCTTCTTCCATTTCCGATATTCAGGATCATTGAATCCCAAGAATTCTCCATTGTCCTTCACAGTCTTCGGTGTTTCTGAAATCAACTCTTGATATTCAACAACTTTCTCAAGCACCGGACTTGATTTTTCACTTGCTTCATCGTCGGCTTCTGCAAACACAACTTCTCCTTCCTTCACATTCTTAGTCAAACCTTTTTCATCACCTTTTTCTTCTAAGCTTCCCGATTCAGATTTAATTCTTTGAATTTCTTTGAACTTTTATTCATTTTCAGGTGAGTGATCAAATTGATTAAAGTTCTCAGGTAAAGTGTTAGTTATTGATTTAGGCATTGGTTCACTAGTAAAACCCAACCCTGCTTTGTTATCTTTTCTCTCACTTACCAATTTAGCCAAAATAGCTTTTGAACTTTTCATCTTTATTAGATCAATTTGAGTTGCTCCATGAGCAATCTTTTCATTTTCAAGTTCTTTTGTCATTTCTTCAAGCTACTTAGTGACAATTTCAAGTTCTTTAAGTGTTTTGTTCCATGAATTTTGAAGTGACATTATCTTATCATCCGAAATTTTGTGATCTTTTTTAAGTTGCTCATGAAGTTTTTTATGTTTACTTAATTTATCACCAATTTTAAACGAATGGTTTCGATAATGTTCCACCTGATCAATACATGCTTTGGAACACGACCTGTTTTTCACATCATCTGGAATTGGAATATAGTTCGGGGGTAATTCAGAACTAACCTTTGGTTGTTCATATTCAGCAGATGAGAAAGAATCTTCAGATGTAGCCATGAGTGCAATTTCAGCTTCTGATTCTTCAATCGGATCAGACTTTACACTCCAATCATAGTCTTCAGATTCATGAAGATTATCCTTAAGAAATTTTAAGTCACCTTCTTCAAACCAGTCTACCTCTTTGATGTCACATACCAAAACCAATTACCAATAAGATTAGCAGTAAATTGTTCAGCATATGCACTCCAGTCATAACCATCTTTAATGCTGACAACAAGTGCCTTGTTCTGATCTTTTGGCTTTTTATCATCATCCTTCAATTCTGGCATGGGCAGACTTTGATAAGGTTTCTGATGAAAACGTTGATTCCGATTCTGATATCTTGAAGATTGTTGACTTGAACCTTGAGACTGATTCTGATTGCTTGAACTTGTCTAACCATTATAATTCTGATTCTTAGGAGCTTTGCATTCCCTAGAAAAATGTCCATAATTGTTGCAATTGAAGCATCTTGCCCTTGTTTTGTCAAAACCAACCCTCCTATTAGCATTTGGTCTGAAATTATGATTGACATAGGCATGTTTCTGTGTTTTGTATGCAACCATAACCATCTGCCAATTCAGATCCATTTCATCAACATCATTAGGATCCATTTCAAGAAGGTCTTGAAGTACAACATCCATTTACGTTAGATGACTGCCTTGATAAGCTTGAAAGTTTGCCATGAAAGCAGTAAAGGCATTCTTCGTTTCATCTTCTTACAACAGAATGTTCATTACATCTATGACTTTGCATGGAATTGTAGAACTTGAACTTTAGGATTCAGATTGAGCTTTCATTGGTAGAGGTTGAGCTTTTGGTGGAAATTGAGGTTGCATGTAAATTGGTGAGCTAGTATGATATGTAGAATCTGTGTAGAAACTAGCACCAACGAACATATCATCCTCATCTTCTTTTTTCACACTATCTTGAGCAAGAAATGCATTTTCAACCGTATTTGAAGGATTCACAACAAATTTATACTGAGTATTAGAACCAGATCGGTCTGTGTTCCTTGAACTTTCATTGATTTCCACCTCTTCTAGTTTTGCTATGAGAAGATCTAAATCCATTGAAAATTTCTCAGTATGTTTCAAAAGGGTAAGTGTTTGTTTCCATGAAGATGGAAGAGCACACAACAATCTGTCATTTAAGTCTTGAAGATCTGTTTTCACTCCAACATTTGTCTTCTCAGTAGTTAGATGCACAAATCTATTCATCATCTAGTGCATAGTCTCTTCAGATATATGCTCAAACAGTTCCAATTGTCTCTTTAATTTCTGTTTCTTGAGACTTCATATCTGTTCTCCTCCTTCACACAATCCTTTTAGTGCCTTAAATAATGTATAGCCAGTCTGATAAGCATCCATCCTTGACAATACTTGAAGTGGCAGCCCTTTACACATTAAGGAATAAGCCTTACTGTCATTCTTCACTTTTCGTAAGTCTTCTCCTTGTAGATCATCCTCTAGATAAGGTTCAGTGGAGTCTTTGGTATAAGTGCTTGCCCCATCAGGTAGAGTCTGAACAGGAATATGTGGGCCCCTTTCGATTGACTTTCATAAAGCAGTATCAATATAGCACAAATGATGTTTCAATCTGATCGTCCAATTCTTGAAATCTGCACGGTTAACTAACCTTGTGACACGATTATCTGAATCATCACTAGGAGCCATTTTAAAATTGCTAAAAAAAATATTTTTGTATTTTTGTTAATTTTGAAAAAGACAAGTAGTTCAAAAATTAAAAATAAGAATGTATTTGAGTGATTAAAAAGTTGATATGACAAAACAGTGATTAAGATAATGATGTCTGAAGACGACTGAACAGTCACACGACTGAACAGTAAAATGTCTGAAAGTCACACGTCTGAACAGTAGATCACACAACTGAATAGTATAATATTGACCCGCCTGATAAATTTGACACGGCTGAACAGTGATTCACCTGGCTGAAAATCTTGACACGACTGAATAGTTACTCACCCGGCTGAAATTTTTGAAACGACAACATAAAAAAAACTCTTGAAACTGCTTGAAAAATGTTGACCCGACTACACAGTAGCACGACTGAATAGTTTACATGACTCAACAGTACTCTTCAAATTTTAAGAATTTTCAGCTGTTAACCCGACTGATACTAAACAAGCCTTCACAAGACTAAGCAGTAACTTGTATTTTTGTCCAAAAACTAAGTCCTGAAACGTCTAAGTGATCAAAATCAGTCACACGGCAAGAACATCTTCATCATACTCATGAACATCATCATCCAATTTTTCAATAATTCTAAAAAACATGTTGAATTTGTCCAGGAATCACACACAAGCTGTATAATCACCCGACTAACAACCCTATGTATCAATCAATCTCAAACAACATTCTTAGATTATGAATTTTGATTAAATTTCGATCGAACAGTGTTTTGCTTCAAATTACTTAATTCTTCAGATCTGATCTTTTCTGAGTGAAATCAACACCTATGTTGTGAATTAGAAACGTTTAGAGTGATAAATCGAATAAAATTTCAACAACGGATCATGAAAATCAACGTTAGTGCAGTTTTTTAGTGTTTTTGCTTGAAGAATAGCAAAGAACACATGAAATCAACCGCTCTGATACCAATTGACAGGTTCAATTGGATCGAAATTGCTACTAATACAATTATCAATCACGGATCTAAGTAAAGCAACAATCAGATCAACACAAGATATACTGATAATTCTCTTTGTATTGATGATATAAAGTTGCAGTACAATGGTGCAGTGAAAAGTTGTTTACAATAGTACTTGTTCACCTCTTAAACTAGCACCTACAACTTCTATTTATACCAACACTACACTTTAGGGAAATAACAAATTATACCCTAAACAAAACAATTTGTACAAATCAAAGACAAAGTAAATATTTCTAGACAAGAGCCCTAACAGGAAGGGACGCTCAATGAAGGCCAGGAAGCGGACAAAGGATAAGAAGATTGGGAAATCACATGGAGTTGAGCGCAACGAATGCACAAAGGGAACTGAATGAATGGGTAAGTCAGGGCTAGGAGTGGCTAGGGATAGAGCCGCAAACCCGCAATCAAGGAGGACGGGTCATCACTATGTATGCATAGAAGTCGAGGGGAAGCCAACTAGAGCCTTAGTCGACACGGGAGCAAGCCACAACTTCGTTTCAAAGGATGAGGCGACAAGGCTTGGGCTCAAGACTTCAAAAGAGCATGGATCAAGGCCCCAAATGGTAACGCCAAATTAATCGATGGTGTGGTTGAGGGCGTCAAGGCCACAATCGGGGACTGGAAAAGCACATTGGATTTAATGGTTGCACCTATGGATGATCACAAATTCATTCTTGGTATGGACTTCTTCAGTCAAGTACAAGCTATTCCAATACCATTTCTCGACTCTCTTTGCATACTAAGTGGCAGTCAAGCTTGCATGGTCAAGATGGAACGTGTCACATGGCGTCAGGGTAAGACGGTGTCAGCCATGCAGATAATAAGGGAACCGAGGCATGTTTAGGAGTTTGAACACGTCATGACAAAGGAGGCTACCGAATACACACAACGAGGACGTCATGATTTTAGGTGGGGTAGAATGTCACGACCCACTCAAACTGCCCAAAAATCTGCTGAAAAATCAGCCAAATGTTGCTATGCTTCCGGAACATTCTAGGCTGTCCTAGACAAGCCTAGAACAACCATGAAAAGGGTTGGAAATCTCTAAATCAAAGACCTAGAAAGATCCATCAAAAGATCAACTTGGAATGATCTTGATTTATCATGTAAATATCTAGTGTTGAAATGTCAAGATAGGAAGATTCTATATTAGGCTAGATGTTTAACAAGTAGTATAAATAGGATGGTTTGCCATTTGAGCAAACCACCTCCAATTCTGATCAACACTTGCACACACACTTCCAAACACCACACATACACAAGATATTGTCTTCTACTTGTAAGCATACTTTGTAATCTTCTCTTGTAGCAATAGAATATATATTTGGTTTACTTGCAACTTCCGCTCAGTATTGTCAAGAATCGTTACTATTGTCGGGTCAAAGGCTGAACTTAGAAGGATTGTAAGTGCCGCATGTGAGTCAGAAAGTTAACTCCGTGACACTAAGCTTTCAATATATAGAAATATAACAAGCAGCTTAAATTACTTTGGCGTCGATGAGGGATTTCAAAATATGACATGCTAGCTAGCTTGCTTATATTATTATTATTATTATTAATTAATTCAGCTGCTTCATTCGTTTTTCTCGTATAACTTTTAAAATATCGTTTTCTATAAAATTATAAATATACCGTTAGGACGAGCTCATCATTCTCTACACATCGACCTAAGATTCGTTAAAAATGGAGAAAGTTCAAATATTATATAATTTTATTATTATAAGACGGTCTCATATAACAATAATTGCTCGTCTAAACACTTCATATTTCTAATAACCAATTTATTTTCAATTACTCGTTTGAATATATTTGAAATATTATTGTCACACACACACACACACACACATATATATATATATATATGGAGGTTCACCTACATAGTATTAGAAATCTAAGAAGGCTAAGAAGCAATAAGAGATTGACATGTGGCATCTAGGAAAATTAGGAGAGGAGGTATTTTAGTCATGCCTACTTTTTTAAATATTCCCTCTCACATGCAAGTCACATGTCAATTCCCCCACTTTTTTTAAACGTTTATAACTTTCACATACGACATTATTTTTTTAAACAAATTACACCATAAAAACTAGCATTTTTTTCTCTTAAAACGCGTATAATATTGATATATAATAAACGAACTTTTTTCACATTTTTTCAGCTCATTGTGTCTTCCGTCAGATCATTGTGTCTTCCGTCAGGTCATTGTGTCTTCCGTCAAGTCATTGTGTCTTTCGTCTGGTCATTATGTGATTGTGTCATCCGTAGGGTTGTTGTGTCGTTCATCGGGTCATTGTGTAATCTTATTTGACAAGTATTACACAATGATCTAATAATAATTACACAATAACACAAAAAGTATTTCAAAGATCTTGCTCCCACAACATCCTCCTTAAAAAATAAATAAACAAAACTTAAAAAAACTACTATTTTCTCATTGTGTCTTTTTTCATTGTGTCTAATTTAAAAAATAAAAAAACGGTAATTTTTTTAATTTTTCGTTTATTTATTTTTTGAAAGATGAATACATGGGAACAAGGTCTCCAAACCACTTTTTTAAAATTTGATTTATATTGTGAGTTAGAATTTTTTTTTAAAAGTGTCATTGTGTCTTTGTTTACCATTGTGTCATTCTCACATTTTGTAACAAAAAATGACTTTGTCTTTGAACATTTCTCAAACACATATTAACAATTTATGACACGGTGATAATTTCTAAACACATAAGATGACACAACAAATATTTAAAATAATATGATATTACATAATGACTTAAGAATGACCGATAAAAGTGATATTTTACTAGTTATAATATAACACAATCACATGATATTACACAAGGACTAGACAAGTGCCGAATTTTTTTTTATTTTTTATATATCAATATTATACGCGTTTTAAAGATAACAAAACACTTATTTTTTTGGTGTAATTTAAAAAAAATAATATCGTATCCAAAAGTTATGAACGTTTTAAAAAAAGTGGGGGAATTGACATGTGCTTTGCATGTGGGGAGAGAAAGTCAAAAAAATGGCTATGACTAATGTACCCTTACACCAAATTTTTTCCTACAAATTGATCTCAACCATTAAAAGAGAGATCTAAAGGTCATAAATCCTTCTTAGCCTTCTTAGATTTCCAACCCTATGTAGGATAACTCTCCTCTATATATATATATATATATATATATATATATATATATATATATATATATATATATATATATATATATATATATATACATATGTATATCGATTACTTATATATGACTACAAGGTTGAGCATCTTAACTAATATTTAAAATACGAAATATTTAGAGGTGTTATAATCAGTGTTGTAAAAATCGGTCTAGGCGGTCGATTAATCGGCGATTAATCGGTAATCGTCGAATTACCTTGTCGATTTTCTAAAATCGGTCCATTAATCGGTAGGCGGGGCTAGGCGATCCTAATCGTAGTAATCGGTCAATGAAAATAAAAGCATTTTAATGGGTTTTAAACCTTCAGTTTATCGACCCGATCCATAACCCATGGGCTATGGTCCTTAAATACATAACCTTAGGTGCTAATTTCACTTTTCACGATCAAAACTTAGAATTTTGATGTATTTTAAGGTATTACGTTCGCATCAGTGTGTATGTGTGTGTATAAAACTGAAATTTACATATAAAAATTCAAAATCTATAAATGTGAAAGTATTATATTCATATCAATGTGTGTGTATATATGTATAAAAATGAAATTTACATATAAAAACACCAAACCGATTAATTACGATTAATCCCGATTAATCCCGATTCCTAGTTCCAAGGTACCTCACCGCCCGACTACCGCCTAGCGAGTTCTACAACACTGGTTATAATAGATCTTGAGCTTGCTTATGTTGAATGGGAGGATTCAACAGATGAATTGCCTTTGCTAGTTTCCCAGTAGCTTTGACAAATTTGTTCAAGACATCCTCTGATTCAGTAGATTAGGATTTTGGAGCAGCCTCAAGACCCAAAACCACTTCTTTTCTTGAAGAACTTTCTTCTTCTCTTTTCCTCTTTAAGGATTTGAGAATGCTCTTCTTCTGGCTTGCTTTTGTTTTACCTGCTGAAAGTTTCAAGAATGCCTTCTTCACGAACAATCTCATGTTCATCCATTTCATCCTTATTTTTATACTCACTTTTCTTTTCCTTTTCATCATCATACCCTGCTGCATCATAGGCTTCACCCATTTCTACTTCTACAACTGACTCATGGTTGTATGATTCCCAAATCTGATTAAGATTTAAATCAGTTTGAAGAGGAATGTTGTTTATGGTTTATTGACAATGAAACAGAAGGTCAACGGGGACATCAACAGCATGAGCATCAGATTCTTTGAGCTCATCTTCCCCCTTTTTAGTAGCATTATCTGCAGTTTAAGATGACACAAACTGAAGAGAGGAGAAAGGCACATCCAAAGGTTCTTGTGAAACTGATGGAGAAGATGGTTGTTGCAAGGTCTAGACCAACTACCAAGTTTAACACTAAAAGAGGTTTCAGGCCAAGGTTTTGGAGGTAGGTTTCGCACCAAGGTTTTGGATCAGAAAGCTTCAATGACCAAGGTTCGCACGAAAGGTAGGTTTCGCACAACTATTATGTGAAACTTATCGAAAATTTCCTCCCTAAAACAATCATTGTAACCCACCAGACGTAAAAAAACCCTGACCTTCGTGAAACCTTCAATACAAACTGTATAGACGCTGAAAATACCGAAAACATTGATTACCTGACTTTCTCACACCACAACCTTTCAAGATCGCCTAAAAAACCCAAGCGATAACGAACACAAAGGCTCGGATACTAGTAGTAGTTCCTGGTTATATCACTAGATTGAAATTTCAGACCATTAGATCGATTATGGACGTACAAAATCCATCAAGAATCAATTATGAGAATCACTATGAATCACACAAGCAATTATGGGTGTTGAATCCACCAAATAATTTATAAAGTGAACCTATTAGTATAATGTAAGGTTCATGTCCTCAGGGATAGTGTTAACAATTTTTTTCCAAACACGTTTACGTGCCGGTATGAGTATAGAAATTAGAGGGGGGGGGGGGGTATTAACATTTAATATTAAAGAAAAGCAAAGTCAATTAAACTAAATTTTGGAAATATAATTGTGAAAGAAAGTAGTTTCAACACGAGGGCTATTCTAGGTTCGATTAGGCTAATGATCATCAATGGTTGAAGTGTAATGATCCTTTTATTAATTGACTTGTATCAATACTATACATCACGTTGTTTGGGCGTCCCCTTCATGTAATGTATAACCAAACGTCGTTCGTGATTAGAGCCAAATTGCTACCCTAAGCTCACGTCGTTCGGATCTTAACATGCGAGTTGTAATGATAAAAGTACCAATTATAATTAAATATTCATGTGTTCAAAATGTTCAATCACATTATATAAACTCTATAACTAAATTGAATTCATAGACAAACACAAAGAGTTACTTGTTCCTTTGATCAAATATTTAAACTTTGTTAGTGTTTTAAAAAGTGAAGAACTTTATTAGAAAAATTAACAAGATGATCAAATTCATTAGCATTCTAATTTGACAATGGGTTGAAACCTGGTTTCTAAGGCCAAGAAATTACTCAAACAAAGTCATTCAATAAGCAAATCGACAATAGTTTCACATACGACTACGAATCAAAACCAAAGAAAATAATTCCCAAGTGCCAAAACTAATTAGGTTTCTAGCCGAACATAACGACTAGATAAAACAATTCGAATGAGAACAAAACATAAAAATAAATAAAACCTTACTAATCAAAAGCTAAGATTGCTATTGCAAATAATTAAAAGCTTATCACCAGGGCCGGCCCTGGACAGGTGCGGCATGAGCGACCGCTCAGGGCATCATATCTCCTGGGGCCCCATCATCAGACACCTTAAAGTTTTTTCCTTTTGTTTTTTTTTTTGGTTGAGAGTTGCGTACTCTGTTTTTATAGCATTTCCAGTTGATGAGGCTAAGAAAGTGAAGTTTGGATCACCGGATTGGTTGTTTTCTTTTTCTGGTTAGTTTTCCGGTGAAACTATTACAGGCATCAAGATTGAAGAAGAAGAAGAAATGAGAAAGATGGCTTTTAATATAGGGGCATATTCGTAAATTCAGTTCTTGTTTTAACACATATTTACGGTTTCTCAGTATTGGTTAGCTTTAAGTGCTTTTGTGTTTTTCAAAACTTTAATACTCATTAATGCATTTATTTTCTATGTAAATATATACATATTCATTTATTTTTTATTTAATTTATTTACTTTCAATCGAAACAAATTTTAATATCAAACAATAAAATGATATTTATACATATACACACATATAATTATTGACCCTCCAAACAAAAGTTTTTAGTTAGACACCGATGAAAAAGAGCTCATTTGTCAATATAACTATTCGATTAAAAGTCCAAAACCCATTAAAGCCGGGCTATAACCACGAAACCCATCAAGACACAATAGGGGCTTTTTTATGGCTCGCACAGAACACCGGATTTCTCAGGACCGGCCCTGCTTATCACCAACCAAAACTTCTTCTCTTTGTTCCTCTCGTAGCCGTCGAAGTAGGAAGAAGGGATATGAGATCCCTTTTTTCTTGTTTTTAAGCCCACTAAATCACCTTACTTTTATAATTTTAGCTTGTGTCTCTCATATATATAATAATAATATCTAAACTTAAAAAAAATTATTATACTTCAAACACCAGCTTCGTACAACCGTATGAAATATGTTAATGAGTTTTGCACGACCGTCTAAAGTGTATGTTTCATAAAATCTCTTCAACGTTTGTCATCCACGACCCTTCCAATGGTTCTGCATATCTTTTTTCATGTCTCACAACCGCTTCATACCTACAAATCAAAAAAAACAAACCAAAGTTGATTCTATTCCTCCAAAATTAATACCTACAAAATGTTATAATATTAACGGGTCAAATGCATAAAATATGATCAAAACAAATGCAAAATACATTATAAATAATGTCTAAATAAATCTTCCCAAGCTTAAATCGTTCCTTGTCCTCAGGGATGTCAAGAATGAGAATGAGACAGAAAGTGAAAAGATATAAAAATGAAACGCATACAGCATGCTTAAGAGATTAAGCATACATTTTTTTTTCTCGGATTAAAATTGTGAACATAAAATCATATTGTTATACTAACTTTCAATAGGCATGTTTAAAGGCTTTCAAGATTTTTATTAACAACACAAACCCAATTTACTAGTTATGGCCTGCTAACCCTTTAATCCCGAACTTAACGTTTCATATGAGTTAGTCCATGTTAAGTTGATTAATTAAATGAATCTACACCTTTCTTCACACGGTGGAAACATTTCTAATATCAAGGACTTAAGTGAGCAAGTGGTCTTTGTCAAATTCTCATCGTATTTCTTCAGGTTGCTAGTACTAGTCTGAAATCGATTGGTAAGATCGGAAAGACTCATTTTTGTGCCCAACGAAGGAATTGAATTCTTTTTCAGCTTGCACACCATTTTTTAACCAATTTGTCATTACCATCATAAAACTCACATAAAGCATCATACAATTACTTAGCATTTTGCTGATCTCCAAACCTATTATGAATTTCTCCCAACAAGCACAGAATCAAAGCACCAAAGGCTTTGTTGTCACGATCAATAAATTTCTCATCTCTGTTAGTATAAGTCTCTGGTCTGGTATTTTGAACAGTTGTATCTCCTTGAGTGATAACTGGTATATGTGGTCCTTTTTCAATTGAATCCTATTGGATGTGATCGGTGTACAAATAAAATGCCTTCAATCACTTCTGCAGTCATCAAAATTATCACCATTTATCAGCTATGGTGGTCTATTTGGAGAACCACCTTCCAAATCAGCTAAGGAAAAAGACATTGATATAAAAAAGATTTAGAAATTTGATTCAGAACTTAATTTCGGCACTAGTTTCGCACACAGTTTCAACGGTAGTTTCGCAAATACACACAGTTTCGCAAGCACAGATGAACTTTTCGTTTGAGTAGTTTCGTACACGCGGGCAACCTTAAAATCAAAGATCCACCAGTTTCGCAAGATGAACAAAGAGTTTCGGGAAGCCAACAGTAGTTTCGCACAATGAATCTGAAAACCCCCTTTTCACGTAAAAATACCAAAGATCCACCAAATTCACTGAAAACACAACTAATTGTAAATATGATGATTGAATTGTTTCCAATACCAAATCATCACATTCCTCAATCAAATTCCTTCATGAACAACAACACATCTGATCCAAAATGATTGAATAACCTTTTATACCAAAACTTTGTCAAAAATACTAAACAATTAAGAGCACAATGGCTCTGATACTATATTGTTGGTTCAGATAATCAATCAAATGTGCTTTAATGATTCAGATATAGTCAAATCCACTTATTATCACTAGATCTAACAACAAGTGAACTTAGATTAATTCAAATATGCACAAAACTTAGGAAAACCCATTTAGAATAAAGATGAAGAATAGATAAGATCAAATGATGCTCAATATATGAATACAATAAGATCCTAATAAACAACTAGATTCGAACTCAATAATCAGAGAACTGTTATCAATAAGTTCCAAAGAGTTACATAAAAATTGAACCAAAACAACACTATATACAGACGATAGTTTCACATGTAGTTTCACATACATGCGAAATTGTCTGGTCGTTAGATCATGCATCTGCTACGAGCGAAATTATAGTTTCGCTCGTAGTTTCACATGACTTAGATTACAAACATTTAAAAGACTTAAACTATAATATAAACTAATCTATTACAATAAACGAAAGACATAAACAAACGACAATGGTGAATGCCACCCTACACTATATCATCATATTACCATTCTTTGATATTTATAAACCTTAATGTTATAACATTCGGCTTTACGCGGTTACACGTTAAAATACACGATTTTCTGAAAGTTCAAGAAACTTCACAAAATTAAACACTTAAGTCAAATAATAGATAAATTCACTTAATCTATGTTTATTTAGGTGTTCCGGGTTCTTATTTTATTATTTCACCAATGTCCGGGTAACAACTCGTGTGATCTGGGGGAATTTCAGTTACGTGTAATAGTTTGTGCAATAACTGAGTCATTTAATTAATCACATTACATTTAAACAAGTGTGAGTTAACAAAACTAACAGTATTAGGTTTACTAGAAAATGCCAGGTGTCACGGCGAATAACCCTTTTTCGCACCAAGAAAAACACATAATAATTTTCTTTGAATCTTTCTTCTATGCATGCACTTCAAGGAAAAATCCAAATAACCCTTTTAACACTTTTCATGATTGCAATCTTACAGGAACGACCGGCGATATATCGATCATAATAACAAGGAATCATATTCCATGCAACGTACCGTGTGTTCAACAAGCCTAAGCTCTTATACCGGTTTTTAGGAACAAGATGGTATGCGGAAGCGAAAAAATATACACAAGCACAATAGAATATCACACAGAAAGTAAAAGACACGAGAATTATAGTGCTTCAGTTCCCAATTGACATATATCCACTTTATAACTATAGTTTATATTATTAGTTGCTCAAGAATACAACTACATCAAAGGTCGGCCACATTATTGTTTTAGTCGTTTGTATTGCAGCCACCAATGGTCTCTAGTCAGAGCCCAACCCGACCAAAGCCTTCACAACCTATCAATCTTGCTTTGTTATATAGCGGATTATGTATGTGGCAAGATTAGCAAGTCCTAGCGAAAGTTAGGCAATATTTGCTAGCAAGACAAGTCCAGCAAATAAGTTAGTCTTGGCCAGTACTACCATGCAAGATTTTTAGCAACATCAGCGACATTGTGCGAGATTAAAGAGAACTTAGCTTCTATATGTTGTTTCCTAACTTAGATAACCAACCGTAAAACGGTTGACCGTAATCAGTGAGTTATGGATCCCCTTATTTACACGTTTTTAGTGTTTGAGGCTGGTATATATTTTCACGTTTATATTCTTTGGATCCATGACATCACTCCTAATACCTACATTTTTAGAATCTGGGGCGGATGTATTAAGTGGCTAGATTTAAAGTATGACTGAACATTCACAAGAGAAACCATACAGGTACCCGTGTGAGTGATTAATACAAAATGACCCTACTTATATGTAAAACATATTGGCTCCAAGACTTGAATTAATTAATAGGAAACAAATTAATCTAACATTTACACTTAACAGAAAAATGTTAATAAAATTAGTGTTAGGAATCAAAATAGTTAAAAATAAAACATCAAAAGCTAGTTAAAAGTTTCAATTTTAGGCCAAAATGGTTAAAAGGCCTAAATCATAAGGACAAACAATAATTTACTCATAATTCTATTAAAAGAATTTAATAACATCATTAATTGACTTTTATACTTCTTGTGAATTCTAGTTGTACTAATCACCGGCCTTCTCGATTAACCGAGTCAAACATTGATGTTTGACAAAAAAATCATATAATTTATAAAATAGGAAATGACAATACATATCTCATTATTATATAATAAAAAGAAATAAAACCCTAGTGATATAGAGGTTTGCATGTGGATATGACCCATTTCAGTTTAACGTCACAAGGCTCCTAATGAGACACGGTTTGGCTTTTTCATTACAAATTCGTATATGAAAACTTACACGTATTTGAAACTCCATTGACATCTCATACGTGCATGTTTCCTTTACAAACTGAAAATTTATGTCAAACACACTACTTGAAACGATAGATATTTTAGTTTGAGTAAATTAATGTTTGGATATCTATCTGAGTTTTTCAAAATCTAACCATCTGAACCGTAAATGTTAAATCGATCCATTTTATTTATACCATGAGTTTTCAATTTTACTTTCTTTTGTATACATAAGGCTTATGTTGTTAGTTTTTTCCATTAGTTTATAATGAAATAACCAAAATGTCCCTGCTAAATTAAAAAAAAAAAGGAGTTAAGATAAGTGGTGAAGATGAGGATAATTTTATGATTTCATTTTAAACTAACGGAAAAATTAACTCTGTTAGTCTCAAGTATACAATAGAAGTAATATTGAAAACTCATGGTACAAATAAACGAATTTAAAGTTCAGGATTCATAGAGTTAGATTTTGAAAAACTCTTGTATACAAAAAGTAATATACTTTTTGTAATTCTATTAGTTTTAAAGGAAAATGAATTCAAAATTTATTTGCTAAATTAGTGGCTTAATTGTCAAAGTAATATAAACTAGCTAGGCGTCTGAAAAACGTACTACCTCCGTCCCATTTTAAAAATTCATACTTCTTTGTTTTGTTGTCTCATTTTAAATGTCCATTCTAAAAATAAAAGTATAATTTTCAATTGTACTCTTAATTATTTAACACAAAAGATACTTTATGACTAAAAGAAAAAGGGTTATTGATTTAATCACCTCCAACTATTAGTTATTGGCCGTGGTCACCTTCAAGTATCCATTTGGCCTATATAACTCCCAACTAAACACTTTGGTGTCCGTATCACCAAAACTTAACCAATTCAAGTCACTTTTGGTTAACCTTTTGTTAATTTTTGGTTAACTTTTGGTGATTCGGACATCGTATCACCAAAAGTTAACCAATTCAAGTCATTTTTGGTTAATTTTTTGTTAACTTTTGGTGATACGGACACCAAAGTGTTTAGATAGGAGTTATATTGGCCAAAGTGATACTTGAGGGTGACAGCGGTCAATAACCAATAGTTAGAGGTGATTAAATCCAATAACCCAAATAAAAAATACTTTAATGACATTATTGTCATTTTATAGGTTGAAAATATATAATAATCCTTTTTTTCTTAAACTTTGTGTTGTGGGTCCCATAACATTTAAATTGGGACGAATGGAGTATCATTGTAGACACTCATGAGCATGACCATATGGAATGTATAACATCTTATTGCTTATACCACAGCTAATATTACCCATTTTTCTACTTAGTGTTGACATATCATGTCAGACAAAACATGATAAGGATTGAATACGATAAGCAGAAACACGAACACGACACGATAACATATAGTGTCATTTTTTCTAAAACTCGTTGGCTATGTAGTGGGTATTTACTAATTGGGTATCGGGTTAGTTTCATAAAAGATACCCGTTTGGTATACTCGTCGGATTAATTTGTATCAGGTGTACTGGAATACTTTAGCACACAATTAGAGAAATGAATGAATATCAGTGAAACAGAATTAAGGATTTTGAAAATAATCTAATATAATTAAAATATATTGAAGCAAAAGCATATACCTAAAATAATCAAAAAGAAAAATTAAACTTTTGGGTACATAATCGGGTAAATGAGTATATAATCAAACGCGTCTCATACACACAAAAAAAGTAAAAAGTAATCACATACCCGCTTACACGTCCTATATGTCTCTGGTTTCTGGTTTTTTCATCAGGTTTGAGTTTGATTGTCATCCTTAAGAATGTGTAATAAAGATGTGTGGTTAATGTTAGGGGCAACTTTGTAAAAATTTAACCAAGTTTGCCAACTGTTCCATTTAAATACCTGAAACTTTATTTGTCTCTCTAATGTCACTGAAGTTTCATTAAGTGTTCTAATCCTATGTATTAATTTTACGATTATTTGAATTTTTAAAAAATGACTTAGGCAAATGAAATATGTATAAACTTTGGATAATATTTTGTGATTATTTTTGTTCAATTTGACTTAAACTAAATAATTTTAAAACTTTGTTATTAAGTTGCAAATTCTTAGTCTTCACTTTTAGATCCGATTCAAATTGATTGGAAAAAAAAAACTTTCATTTTTTTGTAATCATAATTCATGTATGTTATGCCCAACTTAATTTTAAAAAATTCAAACATTTGTAAAAATATTACATAGGATTGGAACACTTATGCAACTTCAGTGACTTTAGAATGACAAAAAAAGTTTAAGGTACTTAATTGAAACAGTGAGTAAACTTGGTTATATTTCTATGATATTTTTCCTTAATGTTAGTACTTCACACTCAAGAGTGTTAGTGATTGCCCCTTAAATAACAATTACTTTATCGAATATAAAACTTTGGTTTAATTGTTTGTCAATAATAAATGTTTCTTTTAGAAAATGAGAATTAGATTTTTAAAAAAATTAAAATCAGAAAAGGTTTTAGATGAAAAAATGACAAACAAATTAATAAAACACTTGTGTTTGTGATCGGGTCACGGGCTTCACTTGACTATTGCAGACACACATAAAAACAAAAAAAAGTACACTCCACAACGAAATTCAACCAGCTAGCCTTGCAAACTATCTCCATGTTTCTAGCTCTTTTTTGTTTATTAAAATTAAAATGAAATACTTTTAATCTTTTATATATTATACTTTTATCCCAGCTTGCGAATGCACATAGTGCTGGTGATCTTGCCCGAATACCAATCCTGTGTAAAACCCACTACCTAAAGGCGAGGTTGGAAAACTATAGCTGACAATTGAGTCACCGATTAGGAGCCTAGGGTTTTACACATCTCTTTCTTGATGCATAAAATTAATAGTTGTCACACTCAAACCATCAAAGACATGTGTTAAACGGGTCATTTCGTGTTTGATACTTATGTTAATCGCATTGTCTTTAACTTGTTAAACATGATAAGACATGATTTGTCATACCTGAAAAAAACCTTTGACTCACATAGAGCAAATTGACTCAAATGAGACTCGAATTTATGACCTTCACATTAGAAGGTCATGGGTTGTTTCCTCGCAACAGAGTTGATTATTTATTTTTTTATTAGAAGGAATGGATATGATATTTCAGAACCTCTTGAATTATGTGAATATTTGATAACCTTAATTACTTCCCAACTTTTGTTTGTTTAGATATTATGTATATTACTAACTAAAATATTTTAAAAAGAATAATAAAAAACTATCGTTTAAAAACATATATGTAAGTGAAAAATTAGTGACAGTGAAATTATATTGGTGTAATCTATTTTATAAAGATGCTTTTTTTTCTTAAACTTAGTAACATACCCAACATTTTAACAAAAGAAAAATATTGAGATGGAAAACATGAGAAGTAAGGTTTCCAACATTTCCCACAATTTATTATTATTCTAAAGGGTATATTGATTTTCAACGGTTCCAATTATCATATCTAGGTTTTACCGGTTTAGACTATTTAATTGGCTGGTATCAGCCCCAACTTTTATCGCTTTAACAACCAACAGGCCGTCGTTAAAAAAAAAATTTTAACCGTTGTTTATTCAAATTCAAGCCCCATGTTTTAGGGATTTTGATTGAAAGAAGAATGTCAGTCGGGTGATGTAAAAGTTACCTCGAAAAGGTGCTTCGAAAGACGAAACGGTGCTTCAATCGGGTGTTTAAACCTAATGGTACTTCAATCGGATGAAAAAAAATCGTCGTTCGAAGCACTGTTACGAGGTAACTTTTACATAAATCGACTCGTATTCTCCTTCGGATTAAAAGCCCTAAAACACCGGTCTTGATTTGCAAAAAAACTTAACACCGTTAAAAAAAATTAACGACGGCTTGTTGGTTGCCAAAGTAATAAAAGTTCGGACCACTACCAACCAATTCGATAGTTGGACCGGTAGAAACCAAAAGAAGATAGCTAGAACCGTTTAAACCCAATATACCTTTTCAAAATATCTTTCCCCTATATTGTAATAATACTAGTTACACTTTAGTCAGTCAATATTTAGATAAAATTTTGTAAAATAAAAAAGTATCCGCATTTTCAACCTCAAACATAAACATATAGGTCCCTAACAAATTAAGTTCTTTTTTTTCGTTTTAAAAGAACTTCTCTCATAATGTTTAAATAGCTATGACTTTTCGTATGTTAGTTTTTGTAAATATATACCATAAAAGCGAGAATTTTGTTTTCTTTAACTTAAGCATAGGACTAGTTTTAACATGGGGACTCGTGATGTTGTGGCCGGGTTTTACGTATGTGACTTCATCACACGCATTGATAGCAAAAGTTTAACATCTTGCACGTTACAGTGTAAAACCGTAATCCATCACATATTAAAAGACGGAGATATATTCAAAACTTAAAGGCCAAAATAATAATTAAGTCAAAGTCGGTGGGTCGAAATCGTAAACATGTCCAGGAAGAGTATGTGGTCAAAGTAGTAAATGGGTAAAGTCTTCAAAGACTAAAATGATTATAAGTAAAAATCAGGGTAATATTTATAAATATTTCAAAGTTAAATCTGTGGGTCAAAGTGGTAAGTATCAAAAAGTTGAGGGGGTAAAGTTTTTATTGACAAAATCCCCCACCGACTTTGTCAATTTGGATATATATAAATTAGAAAATGTCATAGAAACATAACCAAGTTTTGATTTTGTTCCAATTAAGTCACTCAAACTATATTTTGTTTCAATTAGGTAACTTATCTTTAAGTTGTGTTCCAATTAAGTCACTTAAACTTTGTTTTGTTTTAATTTGATAACTTATCTTTTAGTTTTTTTTCAATTAGGTAACTTGACTTTAGAAATATGTTTTAATCATAAATAATTAACTTGAATAACTTGTAAAAATTGCTTTTTAACACACAAATTATACTTCAAAAACTTTTTTTTTTGCGACATTTTAAACTTTTTCAGAATTTTTAAAAGTTTTCATTTATTACAAATGTTTCACAATTAAAAAAAATTATATTCGTATATATAGGATTGAAACATTAAAGTAAATTTAAGTTATCTAATTAAAACAAAACAAAGTTTGAGTGACTTAATTGCAACAAAATTTAAAAATAAGTTATGTAATTGAAACAAAATAAAGTTTAAATGACTTAATTGGAACAAAACTTAAAGATAAGTTATGTAATTGAAACAAAACAAAGTTTGAGTGACTTAATTGGAACAAAATCGAAACTTCGTTATGTTTTTATAAAGTTACCCCCTTATTATAACTTGTTTACTTTAAAATTGTTTTACATATACTTAAGTACTTATTATTTTTATACTTATAATACATGCAATCTTCTCTATTATTATATTTAATAGACTTAAAATATGTATATATTTATATACATACCCTAGTCTGGTGCTCGTGCTATGCTCAGAAACATAACACTCAGATGATTATAAGGATATTCATGAGACATGGACGGTTCCAATCAGTTTTGAGACAAAACCGTGGTAAAACAGGAATGCAAACTTTATTTAAAAAAACTGTTTTACGAGTATAACAATATTATAATCAAATTAAAGAAAACTAAATTCTCGGTTTTACGTGTAGTTTTTTTAAGAATATAATGTCGTACAAAAAGGTAAGTAATTTCTTTAAAAAAAATCAAGTAGTTACTAGTTAATAAGTAATATTATTATCAACTTTATTAATAAGTTTCATTCAAATAACCGACACATTTAAAATTTTCAAGATTCTAGTAAATATTAGGGGATCAAAATGTAACTAATATTATTAAATTAATTTATATATATGTGTGTGTGTATGTGTGTTGAATATAAAACTATTATTATGAAAGAAGCACTTAAACGATGTCACATAAGTTTTTTTTCATTTGCTTTGTTATATTACTAGTTTAGTGTCCGCGCTACGTTTGGAAATAACATCAAGGTAGTGATTTTAAGGATATTCAAAGGGACATAGAGGGTTCCATTTAATTTTAAGCCAAAACCATAGTAAAACCAAAACATAAAATTTATTTAAAAAGTTGTTTTTTTAGTATAACAATATTATACTCAGATTAAAAAGAATTAAATGTTTGGGTTTATGGTGTAGTTTTTTTTATAAATGATGTTGTATAAAAAGTTATATATGTTTAGAAAACATTGACATATTTAAAAGTAGGTTATTACTAACTTATCTCTAAGTTTCATTTTCATACTCTATCAAATATTAACCGACCCATGCATAACCCTAGTAGGAGAGGCTTGAAATGTAAATAAGATTAAATTTTTTAAGTTTTTTCAAAATATTAGGGGAATAAAATGCAATTTGTTAATATAATATATTATTATAAATATATTTAAACAAAACTCATTTTCCTTTATTAAAAAAATATGTTTTTAGTTTTTGGAAAGAAGATCTAAAATAATGCACATAAGCAAAATTTGTTCTTCTTTACTATACATAAAATATAAATATTATATGCATATATATATATATATATATATATATATATATATATATATATATAGGATTAAGTTCATTTGATTTAGTTTTGCAAGAAGAAAAAGAAAAAACCTAAATCACTAAAAAAACTTATCAATGATTTAGTTTTTTAAATAAATTCACTTCCTACATACAAATGTGTAATGTATAAACTAAAAAAAATCATTAAAATATTTTTTACGTATGTATTTTTAACGTTTTAGATTTACCTACACATGTGTAGGTTATGTGTAAGTAACATAACTTACACATGACTTCCACATGTGTAGGTTTAACAAATAAATAAAATTTATTCAATTTTATTTTTTAATCATCAAAGTTAATGAATAAATATTGCATTTTTATCATTTTTTTTTTGTATGTTAAAAACGTTTTTGGTTGAAAAAATGAAAAATTTAGCTATTTCTTTCACTTCTCGCAATATTTTGTCTTGTCAAATGAACTCTCTCTTATATATATATATAGGGAAAAGTTCAATGGGGAACCCCTTTTTTACCGGGGAACTAGGGAACCATTCTGGGCCCTTGGATCATCATGATTTAATTTTGGGTGGGGAACACCTACACCCTCCAATCCTATGCATTGCACCCCATGAAAAAATAAAAAAAAACGCGGTGACAGCAGGATCGAACCCGTGACCTGCGCATTCAAACAAACGCGATTAACCAGCATGCTAAACCATTCTGCTACAGCACATTATGTGATATATACTTCGGTTTTTATTTTTCTTAACATTATTTTTTTCGCAGCTTTTTTTTTCATTTCGCACCTTTTTTTTTGTTTTGCTTTTTTCATTTCGCAACTTTTTTTTTTTTTGTTTTTTTCATTTTTGCAGCTTTTTGGTTTTTTTTTGTTTTTGATTTTGTTTTATATTTACACATGAGATACAAATAACACAAAAAATTAATAAAACTCAAGTTAACATTTAACCATCTTTTTAAATTTCTCTAATCCATTATAATTACGTTTCTGTCTTTTTTTGTCTGTTTATATTTAAATTTTTTTTTATTTATACTACACTCATGTTATCTATTTTATTTTCTACAACTACGATCGATCAATGTTCTACAACTACACTCATATTTAATGATTTAAGTTTTATGGTTTACGTTAATAGATTCGGTGTTTAAGGTTTAGCTTTTAAATAAATTTGTTTTTGTTTAACTTTTGGGTTTAACTTTTAAGGTTAGGTGGTTTAGGTTTATTGGGGGTGTGGTTGGGGTAGTTCACGATTTTTGGGTGGGTGGTAATACGTGATCTCCGCAAAGCCGTTGTTAATGGCGGAGATGGCATCGTCTTTAAGGTTCGTCTTTAATGACGATAAGTTTGGAGGGTTGGTTAGATTATTTTAGTTTAGAATATTTCACATGTGCTAAACTTCCAACCAAAGACATTTAATAAGTTTACAAAGACTCAATAAATGTGCTAAAAATTAAAAATAACATGTTCTAAACCTCAAATCACATGTGCTAAATTTCCAACCAAAGACGATTAATACGATTACAAAACCTCAAATAAATGTGGTAAACCTAAAATCCCATCTAGAATAACTAGAATCACATGTACTAAAACTAAAATTAAATGTACTAAAACTAGAATCACATTGTGCTAAAACTAGATACACATGTGGTAAACCATAAATCACATGTGATAAGGCACAAATCACATGTGATAAAACTAGAATCACATGTGATACAACTAGAATCACATGTGCTAAACTAAAATCACATGTGCTAAAACTAGATACACATGTGGTAAACCATAAATCACATGTGATAAAGCACAAATCACATGTGATAAAACTAGAATCACATGTGATACAACTAGAATCAAATGTGCTAAACTAAAATCACATGTGCTAAAACTAGATACACATGTGGTAAACCTCAAATCACATGTGGTAAACCACAAATCACATGTGGTAAACCACAAATCACATGTGCTAAACCACAAATCACATGTGCTAAAGCTAGAATCACATGTGCTAAAAGTATAATTACATGTCCTAAACCTCAAATCACATGTGTTAAACCTCAAATCACATATCACATGTACTAAAACTAGAATCACATGTGCTAAAATTAGAATCACATTTGCTAAAACTAGAATCACATGTGATAAAACTAGAATCACATGTGATACAACTAGAATCAAATGTGCTAAACTAAAATCACATGTGCTAAAACTAGATACACATGTGGTAAACCTCAAATCACATGTGGTAAACCACAAATCACATGTGCTAAACCACAAATCACATGTGCTAAAGCTAGAATCACATGTGCTAAAAGTATAATTGCATGTCCTAAACCTCAAATCACATGTGTTAAACCTCAAATCACATATCACATGTACTAAAATTAAAATCACATGTGCTAGAACTAGAATCACATGTGCTAAGCCTAGAAGCACATGTGCTAAACGCCTAATACTAGAATCACATATGTTAAACCTCAAATCACATGTGCTAAACCTAGGTTCACATGTGCTAAACCTAGAATCACATGTGCTAAACCTCAAATCACATGTGCTAAAACTAAAATCACATATGTTAAACTTCTAACCAAAGATATTTAAAAAACCTCAAATAAATGCACTAAAATTAAAAATCATGACATGTGCTAAAACATAAAACACATATGCAAAACTTCAAATCACATATGCTAAACCTCAAATCACATGTGCCAAAACTAAAATCACATGTGCTAAACTTTAATACATGTGCAAAAACTAGAATCGCATGTGTTAAACCTTAAATCACATGTGCTAAAACTAAAATCACATGTGATAAACTTCCAATCAAAGACAACTAACAATTTTACAAAACCCCAAATAAATGTGCTAAATCTTAAATCACATATGCTAAACTTCAATCCCACATGCTATACCTTAAATCACATGTGCTAAATCTAGAATCACATGTGATAATCCTCAAATACATGTGCCAAAATTAGAATCGCATGTGTCAAACTTCAAATCACATGTGTTAAACTAGAATCACATGTGCTAGATCTCAAATAGCATGTACTAAAGCGAAAATCACATGTGATTTTAGTATTAGCACATGTGATTCTAGTTCTAGGCTTTTAGCACATGTGATTTGAGGTTTAGCATATGTGATTCTAGTTTGGCACATGTGATTCTAGGTTTAGCACATGTGATTTGAGGTTTAACATATGTGATTCTAGTTTTAGCACATGTGATTCTAGTTCTAGGCTTTTAACACATGTGATTTGAGGTTTAGCACATGTGATTCTTGTTTTGGCACATGTGATTCTAGTTTTAGCACATGTGATTTGAGGTTTAACATATGTGATTCTAGTATTAGGCGTTTAGCACATGTGCTTCTAGGCTTAGCACATGTGCTTCTAGGCTTAGCACATGTGATTCTAGTTCTAGTACATGTGATTTTTAGCAACGTTTTGTAAACTTATTTCAGGCTCGAGATCGTTCTCGAGCTCGTTAAGGCTAGGCTCGAACGAGCTTTTTACCAAGTCGATACCGAGTAGCTTGCGAGTCGGCTTGACTCATTTACACTCCTAGGTTTAGCTTTAGTTTAGATTTAGTTTAGATTTAGGTTTCGTTTAGGTTTAGCACATGTGATTCTAATTTTAGAACATATGATTTGAGGTTTAGCACATGTGATTCTAGTTTTAGTACATGTGATTTGAGATTTAGCACATATGATTCTACTTTTAACGCATGTTATAATACTAATGAATCGGAAATAATAACAATTTAATGCTATAAAAGGTAAAACATAAAATTAATAAAACATAAGCAAGTAAAAAACAATTAATAATAATCAACGAAACTAATGGTAATAATATTAATGAATCTGAAATAATAACAAGTTAATGTTACAGCGCAGTGGTTTGAGCATTTTGTTTGTGCGTTGCGCACCTACCGTCATGGTGTAGGTGTTCTCCACCCTTGGATGATCCAAGGGTCAAGAATGGTTCCCTAGTTCCTCGATAAAAAAGGGTTCCCCATTGAACCCTCCCCTATATATATATATATATATATATATATATATATATATATATATATATATATATAGATCCATTCAAATGAGAACACTTTTAACTTGAGAACAACTTAGGAACCGCATTAACTGTTGTATTTTTTATAATATAAATTGACCAAAATGCTTATAATTAACCTAATTTTAACATCTATTTAAAAAATATATGATTTGTGAAGTCGTTTGTTAAAATGCATATATGCACCCACATTACTTGTACACAAACACACATTGTGGGTGCATACATGCATTCTAACAAACGACATCACGAATCATATTTTTTTTAAATAGATGTTAAAATTAGGTTAATTATAAGCATTTTGGTCAATTTATATTATAAAAAATTCAATAGTTTGACTCCCTTTATGATTCGTTGAAGTTGTACTTTTTGTACTCAAGTTAAGAGGTGTTCTCATTTGAGTGTCCCTCTATATATATATATATATATATATATATATATATATATATATATATATATATATATATATATATATATATATATATATATATATATATATATTATAAAAACACTAATTAAACTTTGTTTCCTAATAGAGTAAACTGCAGTTTTGGTCCCTATGTTTTGATATCATTAACAGTTTTAGTCCCACCTTAACAGTTTTGGTCCCTGTATTTTTATTTTCTAACAGTTTTGGTCCCGAACACTAACTTCATCCAATTTTCCGTTAAGTCTCTCTCACATGCGGAGTAAAAACGTTATTTCTCACACTCTTTTTTACAAACGACTAAATAAAAATATTAACCTACATGATGACTTAGATAAAAGAGATGGGTAAATGACATTTTTACCCTTCAGATGTGGGGCACGTGTGAGAGACTTAACGGAAAATTGGATGGAGTTAGTGTTCGGTACCAATTCTGTTAGAAAATAAAAACACAAGGACCAAAACTGTTAAAATGAGACTAAAACTGTTCATGATATCAAAACACAGAGACCAAAACTGCAATTTACTCTTCCTAATATTTAGACATATTATGTTTAAAAACTAAGAACAGTCACATTTTTAAACATCTCCCACAATACTTTGATACTTCAGAAAATTCTTTTAGTTTTCTTTTTAAACCAACTTCCCCTGCAACTTTTAAATTGTTATGTGTTATTTTTATCTAAAGGGTTATTGGATTTTAATAATCCGAACTTTAATGAATTGGCCGATATTAATCCCAACTTTAAAAATTCCATCTGACAGTCCCAACTTGTAATTTATTTTCCTTCATCGAGCCTTTTATAACGGATACTCAAAAAACCTACGAGACCATTTTGTGTCTCATTAAAACCTTACCCGACCATTTTTGTGTCACACTTATAAAAGGTTCGATGGAGGAAAATAATTTACAAGTTGGGACTGCCACAAGGAATTTTTAAAGTTGGGATTAATATCGGTCAATTCATTAAAGTTCGGATTATTAAAATCCAATAACCCTTATCTAAAAAGCATATAAAAATGAAAATTTTATTTTCTTTAATTTAAGTATAATATTTTTATATTTATTTAACTTACAAATGTAATGTATAAACTTTAAGTAATTATCATTTGTGTATTGTCTAAATGTTGTGATTTCCGTTCCATCCTAATTCGAGCAGACACCGGTCTTGTATATATGTTAACTAGCCAACAATAGTAGATTTTTTTACAGTGAAACGAATAAAGTCCAGCTACCCGGGGTAACTCAATGGCGAAAGGCGGCACCATACGCTATGCGAACATAGACAGCGTTGGGTAGCTCAAGCCCACCTATTTCGGGGAAAACCCGACTCTAATTCAGGGAAAACCACCAATCTGTCCGTCCGTAGACACGACAACAAGCTAGCGGTAAAACCCGTTTGGCTCAAAGATCGAACTTGTGTTGCCACAAGTCTCCCTTCAATTCATTATCCCCATTTTCCCATTTTAAAATGATGCTAGTGAGAATTAAACTTGAGACCTCTTTTGTAGAATTCATGCTGCTTACCACCACACCACATTAAAATTTTACCATCAACAATTGTAGATACTTATTTATTTATAGCCAGTCGATCATATGAATGAAGGATTATAAAGTTAGAAACATTATTGAACTAGGTTTAACACTCGTGTGTTACACACGAGTTAAATAAAAATATGTTTTAAAAATTATAATTATTATATTTAAAAATTTATAAATAATTTTATAAATTATTATTAATCACAAAATTTTGTCTTTATTAACTCCCCTACTCAATTTTCCCTCTCAACCTTCCTTTTATAAAACAAATTATGTTTTCCCCCTAAAAAATTGTCCCCTAAAAACTCTAATTTATTAGATAGATTGTTTTTTAATCAAGCAAATTTAGTCAAAAACATTATGCACTTTCTGTAGGAGTTAGAAAAACTAAGAAATGGAAAGTATGGCCAAAATAAGAAAAACAAATAAAATAATTAGTTAGATGATTAAAATAACTAAATAAAATTAAATGCTAGAATAAAGAAAGGTCCAAACCCACCGCTAACGGGTAGTGTCCACCCTTGTAATGATCTCTTTTCGAGATGTCATTTTCTATTTTAAACCATCCCAACATGTAGCCCCACAAAACCTATGTAGATCTTTCTATTGGTTTTCTATTAACATACTTACAATGCCGCGTAGACTGTGTAGTAACACCATTGTCAACACTGATTAAAATACTTTTGTCAATAACTTTCAAATTACAATGCAAAAACAATAAACATAACTAATTACAATTCAAGAAAACTTAAACTAAAGAAGCAAGAAATTAAACACACAAAGACGTGAAGATGTGTCTAAAGATTTCTATTTAACAGATGATGTCTCTTAAAATAGGTTTCATGCCACCCAAGTGATTCTTTATGTTTCGTAGGATACAACAGGCTAAGCAGATTGCACTGTCGAAGATATCCTAGCACTAGAAAAAGTACACGAAACAAGAGCACAAAGAGCCGAGAAAGTTAGAAATTGTTCTTGATTTTTGCGGTGTGTGAAAGATGTATTTTCTGATAGGTAAAACAAGGCACCAAACTTTGTTTATATACATGTGTAATAAATATATGTAACACCATTATTACATATGTAACCAACTTTTTTTTATCATAACTCTTTTATATTTAGGTATATTGGTTTTTACTGGTCTCAACTATCACCTTTTGTCTTCTACCGGTCCTAACTATTGAATTGGTTGTCAACGATCCCAACTTTTATCACTTTGGTAACCAGTGGTCTGTCGTTAAATTTTTTTTAATACCGTTAAGTTTTTTTCAAATTCAATACCGATGTTTTAAGCCTTTTGATCGGAAGGATAATACAACTCGATTGATGGAAAAGTTACCTCAAAACGGTGCTTCGAACAACGAAATAGTGCTTCAAATCGGGTGTTTAAACCTAACAGTGCTTCAATCAGATGTAAAAATTTTATCGTTTAGAGAGCCTTTTCGAGAAAACTTTTACATCAATCGACTCTTATTATCCTTCCGATCAAAAGGCCTAAACCATCGGTCTTGAATTTGAAAAAAACTTAACGTCATTAAAAAGAATTTAACGACGGACCATTGGTTGCCAAAGTGATAAAAGTTGAGACCGTTGACAGCCAATTCAATAGTTAGGACCAGTAGAAGACAAAATGTGATAGTTGGGATCAGTGAAAACCAATATACCTTATATTTAACACGATTATAATATATGTAACGCCACATTTTTATCCCATTTTTATTATAGTTGCATGTGTTACATTTTATTTTTTAGTTGTTTTAAGGAATTCATTCGATGTAACATATGTAACACAATGTTTAAACACACATACTTAAACACATAAATTTAATCAAATAAATTTTCATGTAACAAGTTTACGTAACACATTTACTTATATGTAACATATGTAGCACTACATTTTTATTCTAGTTACATATGTTATAATTTAATACTTTTAGTTGTTTTAAAGAACTTACACGATGTTACATATGTTACATTAACTTATGTGACATGCTGTTTTCTTTGAGGTGAATGAAGATTTGTGTCAAATATAAAGATGATTATCAAGACCTGAAGCATGATTGAATCTATGTTTTTTATTAGCTTATTATAATTTTAGGATCATATGTAACATTATGTTTAAACTGACATGTAATTTTGTAACATATGTAACATTATAAGCGTAACGCATGTAACACGGGTGTACTTCACATATATGTAACATCAGGTATATGCAACACATAAACAGTTAAATACATATAATTAATCAAATAAATTTTGATGTAACATGTATATGTAACGCATATGTTTAAACACATATGTTTAAACACATATGTTTAAACACATATGTTTTATCAAATATATTTCTATGTAACAAGTCTATGTAACACATAAATATATGTACCACTTAAACACATAAATTTTATCAAATAAATTTCGATTTAACAAGTATATGTAACAAGAATGTAATACGTAACACGGATGTAACACGTAAATATAAATGTTCGAATTAAATAAATTAATAAAAAGAAAAGTAGGAGGGAGATATTTATAAAAAAAAGTTGAAATTATAGAGAGAGAAAAACTAAGAGAGAAAAAAAAATATTTTATGGTTTAATAGGATGTGTGTTAAGATTGATCATGTGTTATAACTAAATTTATATATGTGTATATAAAACATAATCTATATATGTGTAAAATCTAATCTACACATGTGTTATAACTAAATTTAGACATCGATCATGGGGTGAGGATGATCTCACTATTAAAAAGGTAACCATGTTTGATAAGGTGGAGTTTTATCTTCCGTGGTCGAAGCTTGTCCCCCTAAAGGTAACTTTCTTTGCTTGGTGAGCGGGTCTACATAGAATTGCATTAAAGAAAAACTTGGCCAAGAGGGATGTGTCGGTGCCCACTTCATCTAATTTGTCTGGGATTCGTGATGAATTGGTGAATCACGTGCTTATTCAATGTTGGGTGACAGATTTAGTTTTGATCAAAGTGTTTGTTTGATGTAAAGCCTCAAGAGATATATTTTTAACACTGCAATGTGTTCTTATTGTTCATGAATCGTAGCCTTAGAGGATAGAACGAAGATTACTTTTGCATGTCATCTTTCTTACCTCGCTTTGGTACATTTGGAAAACAAGAAACGGGAGAGTTTTTTTGGATAAAAAGTTAAGTTCTATTACTTTCCTTGGATAAAAATAGGGGGAAATGATTTCCTTAAAATGGGTCCAATGGTGTGTTTCTCAATTTAAATTTGCTAGTATTGTTTTCTTTCTACGTTCTTGCTAGAGTAATTATATTCGTCGGCTGTTAAAAAAATTTAAATTCACACATGTGTAAATTAAGTGTGGACGGATCTTTTTAAAAAATATGTCAATATGGTACATGTTGGAAAGATAAAAAATGACGAATTTTATGGTGAAATTTTTCTGAAAAAACAATGACATGAAAAAAGTTATTGACGTTTTAAAAAAAGTGTACCATGTGCCATGCATGTGAAATTCAAATGTTAATATTTACGCTTTTGCCATTGAAACAATGAAACTTGTAGCTGAGGTTAGTTCTTAGAGTTTTCACATATTTAGTGAGTTCTCATTTGATCTTACATATATATATACTAGTTTGGTGCCCGCGCTACGCTCGGGAACACAAAAATCAAGTTGTGATTTTAACGATATTTATTACGGTTTCAATAAGTTTTGAGACAGAATCGTGGTAAACCGGATCACAAGATTTATTTTAGGTTATTTTTTAGTATAACAGTATTATACTCAAACTAAAGAGAATTAAGTGCTCGAATTATGGTGTAGTTTATTTTTAAAAATAGTTTTGTATAAAAAAGTTATGTATGTTTGCAAAACATTTATGTTTTTAACTGTATGTTATTATCAACTGTATCCGTAAGTTTTATTATATACACTATCAAATAAAATCGACTTACGTACACCCATAGTAGAAGATGGTTGAAAATGTAACTATTTTTAAATTTTTCAAAATTCTCCTAAATTTTAGGTCTTTAGGGACCAAAAAATAATTAGTGGCATTATAATATATTTTATATACATATTTTAAATAAATAAAATATTGTTATGAGAAAAATTCTCAAATGATGCCATATAAGCAAGAGGCTTTGAAAAGACGCCACCTAAGTTTTTTTTTGTTTTGCTTTATTATATAAGAGATTATACTCAATTTAAAGAGATTTAAATACTCGGTTTTGTGGTGTAGTTTTTTTAAAAAATAATGTCGTTTAAAAAATTATGTATGTTTAAAAACTATTGAGTTATTTAATGGGAAAATGTCATAGAAATGTAACCAAGTTTACTCACTGTTTCAATTAAATACCTCAAACTTTTTTTGTCTCTCTAAAGTCACTGAAGTTTCATAAGTGTTCCAATCCTATGTAATATTTTTATAAATTTTTGAATTTTTTAAAATTAAGTTGGGCATATGAAACATACATGAATTATAATTATAAAAAAGTGAAAGTTTTTTTTCAAATTAATTTGAATCGGGATGTAAAAGTAAAGACTAAAAGTTTACAACTTAATAACAAAGTTCTAAATTTATTGAGTTTAAGTCAAATTGTACAAAAATAATCATAAAATAGTATCAAAAGTTTATACATATTTCATTTGCCCAAGTCAATATTTAAATGTTCAAATAATCGTAAAATTAATGCATATGATTGGAACACTTAATGAAACTTCAGTGACATTAGAGAGACAAATAAAGTTTCAGGTATTTAATTGGAACAGTTGGCAAACTTGGTTACATTTTTACAAAGTTACCCCTTATTTAATTGTAGATTATTAACAATTTTATTCTTAAGTTTCATTATTATATCCTATCAAATATAAGATGACTCATTCGCGTAGTAGGAGAGGGTTTAAAACGTAAGTACTCTTAAGTTTATAAAGATTCTCCTAAATATTAGGGACCAAAATGTAATTAAGATTATAATTTATTATTCTTGTTATAGATATATACATATTTCAAATATAAAAGTATTATCATGAGAAAAACACTCTTTTGATGCCAAGTAAGCAAATATCATCTCTAATGCCGCCAACTAAGCAAAATCTATTTTCCTATTATATATAAGGATATATATATATATATATAGATTGAGGATTTTCTAAAAAGGGTCAAAACCCTAAGAAGTGTAGGAAGCAATCAAAATATAACACGTGGTCATGAGAAAAAAAACACAGAGGGGCATCTTCGTCATTTATACGCGCGATGCTGATTTCGAAATCCTAGTATCACTCTCTATGTTCAGTTATGGTGTTTTTTTGACATTTATTAATTACAAACATCCGATCATGTATGGTGTGTTTTTTACGTTTTTCGTTTTTAATTTTAAATCCATAATCATTCATCTATGGCGAATACTGAAAGCGATGATGTTTTTGTTTGTTTTTGACGTTTTCGTTTACTAATTACGAACGTCCGATCAATGTTCCGTTCTTCTGAATCATTGTGTTTTTAACATTCTGAATCATGGTGTTTTTAGTGATCAGTTCGAATGTTAAAAACACCATGATTTAGAAGACATAGATCTCATTTGATAGTGCTAAGAAACACCATGAGAAAAGTAAGAAACGCCATGAAAAGATGTGTGAGAAATAAAACACTAAAAACGTCAACTGTTTTTACTGTGATCAGTTCAAGCGTAAAAAACATCATGATTCAGAAGACACGGATCTAAGAAACACCATGGCGTTTGAATTTTGTGTTAAAAACGTACAATGACAAATATACCCCCAAATCCATCTCGCGCGTAACCAAAACATCAAAATAATTACAAAAATGTCACCGCGTCCATCTAGGCCGTAAAACACCATAATCCGACGTCCCAGATTACTTCTTAGCCTTTTTAGAGTTTTTTGCCTTTGTAGAAAATCTCTCCTCTATACATACATATATATATATATATATATAACAAAATATAAATTGTTTCCCCTCAACTTATCAAAGTAACACTTTTGACCCAAACACTAACGTGTAATGGTGTTAGTGTTTTCTAACGACGGTAGTGATACAATTGTAATTTTAAGTTAAGAGTAGTGAGAATGATGGTCTTAATTAAAAGTGACAACGATTAATACCACATAGTTATGTGTCTTAAAATTCAATAACCCTAAAAAGAATATATATTGTTTGAGCTATATCTTTGAGATAAGAAAGCCAATAAGAACAATACTAGCTTGAACTAACGATCCATAGAAATCATCCATTTTTAGATTTGCACATGACGGGTAATCATTCACCATAACATACATCACAGGTAGCTAGATTGGTAAATGGTAACCCACAAATTAAAATTTAGACATTTTTACATATTTTCTCTTTCTAAGTCCATCAATTAAATATTACCCAAGCCTAAAGTTTAATTACACATATCTCATTTGATATAATAAATTACTCATTTACCTTTTCTTTTACACAAACCATAAGAAAATATAAAAATATATTTATCAAGATCATTAAGGATAAAATAGTAAATCAAAAGGGTATTTAAAAGAAATTGGGTAAATATGTAATATATGTGGTTTAAAAAGGAGAAATATGTAATTGAATTTAAAGAGTGGATACATACGTAATAAATGATCTTATGAAAAGAATATATGCAAATGTCCCTAAAATTTATTATGACTACATATCATAGCACATGTATATGTATCAGTGTATGTATATATCTATATAATATTTCAGAGTTTTTAGGGGGCAAATTTGAGAGGGAAAACTTTTTGACCAGTTAAATTGGCTCCAAAACTTCATAACAACTCTCACTCAATGATTTCCAATCAATTATGCTCTATATTTTTGGTAATAAGTTTGTAGTTTCAATCAATCAATTTGTTGAAGCTTTATTTATTGTTTCGTTTATTATAAATAAACTCTAATTTTAATATCAATATGATGTATAACCAGTATTTGATTTTGATAATATGTTCAATCAATCCGGTTGTTGAAGTTTTATTTATTGTGTTCTATATATTCAATTTTTATCTTTTTTATTTATATATTTTAGGTTTATTCCGTATGTATATACGGATTTTAAACCTAGTGTGTGAATATGTACTAATTACTCATCGTATTAATTTAGCCAGTATCCCTTACAATGGATAAGTCATAAGTTCGTTGGTATTTGGCATAGTTTTCATAAAATTGTTAGTTGTAACAAACAACAATTTAGAAAAATACAAAAATAAATCTACAAATATCTTTTATAGTGTTTAAAGAAAACAAATTTAGATTTTGTCAA
This sequence comes from Tagetes erecta, assembly GCA_030867185.1. Classification (NCBI taxonomy): domain Eukaryota; kingdom Viridiplantae; phylum Streptophyta; class Magnoliopsida; order Asterales; family Asteraceae; genus Tagetes; species Tagetes erecta. The sequence goes on from CM061488.1 coordinate 64,890,231, forward strand.
AACTAGAAATCTAAAACTCGTTTACAATATTTATAATAAGACGTTACAGACTAAATTCCACAGATAGCCTTTGTGGTTAAGCTGGATTTCACTTTTGGCTCATAACTTAGAAAACACATGGATGACTCAATAGTTAGAACTAGCTTAGCATGGTTGACCCTTGAGTTTTTTGTTAATATTATATGCACTTAGCGAAGAAAGTTAACCTTCAACCAACTCTTGAGCCAACCATGTTATTTTTAGAACGACGGTTGGTGCAATGGTCTATGACCGAAGCACTTAGAGGTGCAGGAACCGAGATCCAAACCCCGCCTCTAACACCAATAGGTGTTTTTCGTCAGCATTGGGGCTCCCCCGTTACTGCAAACGCAGCGGAAGCTCACCACAACCCTCCTTACGGGCCAAGTTGATCGGAGTCGAAACTCGTCAACCAACTGTTCCAGGGAAAAACCGGGCAGGAAACTTTAACCATGCCACGTAAAACCCTCAGGCTCAGACACGAAGCCGAGTGGTAACCCGGGACGAGCTTCATTGCCAGTATCCACCAAAAGTGACACTAGTGAGGATATAACTTAAGTCTCCTATGGAGAACTTAAGTCATCTTACCACTAAACCACAAGTGAAGGATCCATACAGATTCTTAAAGTTAGAGGTCAAAAGTAAAATCATTTTAACCACATTAGTCAAAAGTGAAATTGGTCAATATAATATATAAGGAGATGATAATCTAAAAATGGCCAAAATCTTAGAAACTACAAGAATGATTTTTATCCATCCACGTGTTCAATATAGGAAAATGCAATGTTATTAAACTGGCCGGTCCGATCATGTTGACCGTTTTTTTAAGAATACAGGTTTAACTAAACACGGTTTGATACGTGTTTATGAACCGGATTGAACCGCTCGAACCGTTCCGGTCGGACCGGAACCAGACCATAGTTGAACCGGATTTGAACTGAGTTAGGTGGTGTTTGGGTGCGTCTGAATGAACCCATTCAGAGGTTCTGTCTGACTTGGTCAGACATCAGAGCGTTTGTTTGTTGCATCTAAATGAGACATGTCTGAGCGAATAAGATGTGAATGTTCTAAGCGAAAAAGAGGTTGGCTAGAGTCTGAATGAGGTCTGATGGAGGCTAGCGACGAGAGCAGCGACAAGTTGAGACCAAAACGTGAAAAAAAACGAGTTAAAAAATAAGTAAAAACCGTTCTCGCACGGCCCCAGGATTTCAGAGCTGCATTCGTGTTTGCAGGTCGGAGGCGTCACATTATGACAAGGAATTCGAACCAAATTTGTACCCCCATGCACGCGGGTAGGCGCTAGAGTAAAATATAATATAAGAACTTAATATTTCATGAAGATTTGCATATATAAAGCCAACTATGGTTTTATCTCCACTCCTATGTGAGACAAAATGAAGAAAAAAAATTTAGAATCTCATTCAGATATCCAACCAAACAACTCCTCTTAAACATTTAACATTAAACCATTCAGACATCTTAACTATTCAACACTTAATCATTTAATACTTGCCAAACAACCCCTAAGTTTATTTGTGTTTTTAATGAAATATTGTTTTACAAATATTTATGTTATTTAAAGAAAAAAGAAAAAAATAATTAATTGATAACCATGTAATGAATGAAAGGTGTTCTTTACATTACAACTAGATTTATGATCGGGTCACGCGATGTAGCGGCCGAGTCACGCAAGCGGTCTCGTTTATGTGACTTCGTCAGATACGTTGATAAAAAAGTTTCATGTCTCGTACTGCACAGTGTAAATCCGTAATGTGTCACATATTAAAAGACAAAGAAATATAAAATCTTAGAGGTCAAAACGATAACAAAGTCAAATCCGAAGGGTTGAAGTCATACTAAAGTAAATTAAAAGTTCAAAGTCGAAAACTGACTGAGTTATCAGGAACTAAAATGATAATTAGTTAAAGTCAAAGATTATCGTAAACATATTTAGATTAAAAAAAGAAATATAAAATGTGGCTCAATGGCAAACTTGTAATAATTGAAAACTAATTACCAAAGTTCATAACCAACGTTGATAATTAGTATATATATAAATAAATAGGCCAAATGCGCCTTTGATGACATGGAATCAACATGTCACAAAATACGTATTAAATTTTTTTTCCATTATATATGATTTAATGGTCTATATAATAAAACAAAAATGTATTTACGAGTAATTCGGTCAATTTTAACTAATTATAAAGTCTTGGTATTTTAAAAAATGTGATATATATATATATATATATATATATATACTAGTTTAGTTCTCGTGCTACGTTCGAGAACACAATTTAAATGATGCTTTTAAGGATGTTCATGAATGTTTCATTCAGTTTTGAGACAAAATTATGGTAAAACGGACCACATGATATATTTTTAAAAATCAGATTTTTAGTATAGCAATATTAGAGTGGAGTTATACTACAAAGTCCAATTTTCCTATAAAGTCTAAGAAGCCATGAGATGATGACATGTGACACTCTCTTAAAATTAGAAGGAATGGTAAAGATGGTAATGTCTCTATATTTTAAGTTTCATCCCATTTTTTTAAACATCCATAACTTTTACATACGATATTATTTTTTAAAAAAATTGCACCATAAAAACGATCATTTTCTTATCTTTAAAACGCATATAATATTCATATATAAAAAACAAAAAAAAATCACGTTTTTCAGCTAATTGTATTATTTGTCAAGTCATTGTGTTATTTATTCATGTCATTGTGTTATAACACAATAACCTAATGAAATAACACAATGATCTGAAATAACACAATGACCTGATGAAAATACAAGACAATTACCTGATGAAAATATAACACAATGACCTGATGAAATATAACACAACGACCTGACGAAAATATAACACAACGACCTGATGAAAATATAACACAACGATCTGACGAAAATTTAACACAACGACCTGATGAAAATTTAACACAACGACCTGATGAAAATATAACACAACGACCTGATGAAAATATAACACAACGACCTGATGAAAATTTAACACAACGACCTGATGAAAATATAACACAACGACATGATGAAAATATAACACAATGACCTGACGGATATAACGCAATCTGAAAAATATAACACAATGTCTTGACTAATATAACACAATGAGCTAAAAAATATAACACAATGAGCTGAAACTTCAAAAAAAAATTCGTTTTTTATATATTAATATTATATGCGTTTTGAAGATAAAAAAACGCTCGTTTTTTTGGTGTAATTTTTATTAAAAAATATTGTCGTATGTAAAAGTTATGGACGTTTAAAAAAGAGGGTGGAATTTGAAAATGCGACAAGACTAATATACCCTTGGCCTACTATTTAAAGTTCTAACTATTTACCATTATGCCACCTTGTGTTTATGAGCCATTAATCTTCATTTAATATTAGATTTAATGGCCCAAATTCCTTCTTAGACTTTCTAGGAAATTTGGACTTTGTATTTGAACCTAATTCAACAATATTATACCCAAATTAAAGAGAATAAAATGCTTAGTTTTATGTAGTTTATTTTTTTTTAAATCATATAAAAATGTTATGCATATTTATAAAACACTGGGTCTTTAATTGTATGTTATTATTAACTTTATCCATAAGTTTCATTTTCAAACCCCATCAAATACAAACCGACTCACGTACACCCCTTGTAGTATAGGGTTAAAAATATAAATACTCTTAAACTATTTAAAATTCTCCAAAATATTAGGGGACCAAAAATGTAATTAGTTTCTTATAATATATTTTATATACATATATAAATAAAAAAATCATTATTGTGATATAAACTCTCAAATGATGCCACATAAGCCAGAAGCTTTAAAAAAATGTTACATAAGCTATTTTGATTTTGCTATATTATATAAAAATATAAATATTATTATAATAATAATTATTATTATATATGGTTAATTATAACTTCGTGAAGACTATCTATAATTAGCCTTTCACATAAAATACTTTAAAAAATCAAATAAAAATATGAGTTAATAGATGTTTTATTTTTATTTCTATCAATGTTTCGTTTTTAATTACTTTTGGCTTTATGTAAGTAGCATTTAAATGAGCGTAGAGTCGGTTTCTTTAGTGTTTCTAATGAAATATTATTTTACAAATATTTATATTATTTAAAAAAATAATTAATGATTATGTAATGATTAGAGGACTCTTTTCATTAAACATATAATAGGAAAAAAAACCCTATTGACATGGCTGTTACATGTAAGAAAATGTCCCTTAAAAAACATTACCCCACTACACATAGTCTAAATTATGCGTACTTCGGTTTTAACTAATTATATATAGTCTTGGTATTTTCAAGAAATCTATACATATTAATAAAAGAAGGTTTTTAGAAACACTTGGCATTCATAGGAGCATTTTAGATTTATTTTTCCCGCTCAAAATTAATTATAGAAACAATGACTTAATATTTATTCCTAAATTAAATAGATCAAACATTTATTTAATATTTATTACTAAACTGAATAAATCACATTTATACCATATTTTTATACGTATATACTACAAACTGTTTTAATAATTGATTATCGATCAATACATGTTTTGTTATAAAAACAACCCAACAAGCGAATGTAAGTAACTTTTATTCTATATTTGTAAAATGTATGATATATATAATGAGATGGACACTCAAATGAGAACACCTCTTAACTTGAGTACAAAAAGTACAACTTTAACGAATCATAAAGTGAGTCAAACTATTAAATTTTTTGTAATATAAATTGACCAAAATGCTTATAATTCAACTAATTTTAACATCTATTTAAAAAAAATATGATTCGTGATGTCGTTTGTTAGAATGCATATATGCACCCACAATGTGTGTTTGTGTACAAGTAATGTGGGTGCATATATGCATTTTAACAAACGACTTCACAAATCATATATTTTTTAAATAGATGTTAAAATTAGGTTAATTATAAGCATTTTGGTCAATTTATATTATAAAAAATACAACAGTTAAAGCGGTTCCTAAGTTGTCCTCAAGTTAAAAGTGTTCTCATTTGAATGGATCCCTATATAATGATCACTAACATATAATTTGTTTTTTTAACATGTTTTAACCTTTTTTGAAATTTTTTTGAATCAAGTGGATTTATGAATTTCACTCGGTCAAATATTATCTTTTTTCAAGGAACTTGTAGATTTTTTATGTAAATTATGTAATAGTGTTCAAGGAACTTGTAGAACGTATTTAAAAGTTTGTAAAAGTTATAACAAGTTACAGTCATATTTATTTTAACTTTGTTAAAGTTCTAATATATAAATTTTACGTTGTTACCTTCAACCCGTGTGACACACGAAAAATAACCTAGTACGATATATACATATGTGTGTATTTGAAGAGTATGATTTATTTAGGTTAAATATAGAGGTCAAGCACGAAAAAAAATAAAAAAGAAATTAAAAAATTGAAAACCCCAAGTCTTGAAGTAGTCTATTATTATTTTGTATATATATGAGAGCATTATTATTATTATAATTATTATTATTATATATGGTGAATTATAAAAGCTATGAATTGAAAGACAATCATCTCATATAAATCATATATTCAAATATATATATATATGAGTAAGAAAAGAGAAGCTAGCTAGAGTAATAATAACATATATATGATGAACCAACAATTACATGAGCATCAAGAGGATTTAGAAGAGATAGAGATGAACATGAGTAAGAACAACAAGCATGAACAAGAAAGAGACGAAGAAGAAGATGATGATCATGAAAACGACATGGTTATGCCTGGTTTTAGATTTCATCCAACGGAGGAAGAGTTAGTTGAGTTCTACCTTCGCCGTAAGGTAGAGGGCAAACGATTCAATGTCGAACTCATCACTTTTCTTGATCTTTATCGTTATGATCCTTGGGAGCTTCCTGGTATATACCTACACTTACCTTTTATCCATCCATCTACTATTTATTCTCTTCATTTTCCTTTCATCATCTTTGTTCACTTCTTTTTAATTAACCCAACCTAGCTAATTAATTACTTTTATTAATCTCATCACTTTTCTTCATCTTTATCTTCTTTATGGTTAGGTTTTGTGGGTGGTTTTATGGGTTACAAATGTTTTTATGCACAAAGATTTTGTGGGCTTTATATATACTCATCATTATTGTCTTAAGTTTGGTGTCAAGATGAGTTCATCTAGTACTTGCAAGAACTAATTTGGTGGTTTTGATTCAACATTTTGTGGGTATTTACACGCGGTAATTTCTTTTGTAATTCGCAAGATTTTTTGTTCGTCGTCATTTTACCGTGACTGAGGACTGGCTTTCTAGTATATATGGTCTTAGCTATCATCGTGGTCGTGTTTTTCTCGGCTAATGATTGATCGATGATGCGAGTATATATGTGGTTTTCTTCACCCTTAGTTAATTCTTTCTTGTGATTTGGGTTCATTCGTTTTTCTCGGATATAACTTTGCATACTTGTGTGTTAGGTGTGTGAGGTGTAGACTTTGTTTTCATGATGTTTTCAGTTTTAATTTCTCATTTCAACCCTGTCAACAACTTAACAAAAGAGGCAGCATTCATTATCTTTATGTTGTAAAAATCTTGATTGTGTTTTTGTGTGTATCTTGTTTATGTCTATTTAAATTGTGCACAATATGTGTGTTTTGTATGTTTACTTGGTTTTGTTACAAAATTTTGAATTTCTTAAATTATAACATAAAATATCATTCAAAATCTATACACATATAACAATAATTGATTTCTTTTATTTTAGCATTGGCAGCAATTGGGGAAAAAGAATGGTTTTTCTATGTTCCACGAGATCGGAAGTACCGAAATGGCGATCGCCCCAATCGTGTCACAACTTCAGGCTATTGGAAAGCTACTGGAGCGGATAGAATGATACGAACGGAAAATTTTAGGTCAATTGGGTTAAAGAAAACCCTCGTTTTTTACTCCGGGAAAGCTCCGAAAGGCATTCGAACAAGTTGGATCATGAATGAATATCGCTTGCCTCAACATGAAACTGAAAGGTTACAAAAGGTACATCAAGTTCTCTTATTCAATCCTATACTCATTGATCTTGCAAAGCAAAATGAAATGTTTTTACCAAACTATAACCAATCAACCAACATTGTGTGACCCTAGAAACATCAAATCCTCAAAATTTAAACATATAACATCAATAGTACTAAAAGTATAAACATCTATTTGAAGAACCGTGATCAAATCAACATAGTAGCTCTTTAAGTTACATGATGCATACTTGAATAGAACTTATTTTATTCAATGGAATTAATTCAATTGATCAATTTTTGCGCACACCACCCGTATGCCTTCTGTTACTGGTGTTGTTTGTCACATTATTCGTTTCTGTATCAGTTGCACAAATCTACGGCCCGTATGAGTTGTAACAAAAAAACTCATACGGCCGTATATCTAACATATTGTCTCGTATGGTTAGTCCTTACACAACCCGCATCACCCATACAAGTTGCGTAATGTGCCTTACACATTAGGTATCATATAATGAGAAAGAGACTGTTTGTTTTTCCTCTTAATGGTTCAGTATAGTGCTTAATCATTCAACATTCAGTATTTAGAGCGCTTTTTCATAAAAAAAAAGAGTCTCTGAATGGTTCACTTAAGTGTTGAATGTTTAAAGGACATACAGATGCTGAATGGAACTGAATTGAGCATATATCAACTTTATCCTCATCTGCAGTTCTATCCTAACATCCCTCTCATTGATAGTCTCTTAATGGTTCAGACATCTTAACCATTCAGCACTTAATGATTCAAATTTTGTCAAACAACCCCTAAGTGATGTATGAAAAGCATTGTGTGCATATAATCTGATGTGCGTATAGTACTAGTGTATTACCGTTAATCATACCGACGATGTTTAAAATTTAAACCCACAATCATTTGATTGAGAGCAAAGAGTTTACCAGTCAGATGTCACTTACTGGTCTACCCTTTATTAATTATAGTTTGTGGGGATGTATGTCTCAACTGATCACAATATTAAAAGTGAATCTTGACCAGATGACCAATATCACCGCTAGCTTTAAATGCTTGTCTTATTCTATTCATCATCATCACCGCTAGGTTTCAATGCATGTTGTTATTATTATTATACCTATAGTAACTAATAAATGAAACTTAATATTTTTATTCACATGCAGGCTGAAATTTCACTTTGTAGGGTTTACAAAAGACCTGGAGTAGAAGATCACCCATCTGTCCCACGAACCCTCCCAACAACTAGGGCTTCATCATCAAGACCATCTTCGAACATCGATAAACGACAACAGCAACAGCAACAACAACAACAACATTCGAGTCAAAATGATGACAAATTGAGTGAAACAAGTGGTAGTAGCACCACAGACATTAACGTTGGAACCGCTCTAGGTCTTTCAAACACCATAGCCACACCCTCTTACACAAACTATGTGGCTTCATTTCCGCCCATTACCTCCCCATTGCCGCAACATACTCCGTCCTTAGTCCCCTCTGCGGCTTCCTCCTCCATGTTCCCGAACAATGTGGATGATCTCCAAAGAATCATAAGCTATCAACAAGCGTCGGTTAATAATCTTGCCACTCAAGGTTTTCATATTCAGAATTATCAACATAAACTTAGTAATAATATGCTTTTACAACCCCAACTGCAATTACAACCCCAACTGCAATTGCAACCCCAGTTGCAATTGCAGTCGCAACAACAACAAGCGCTTCTTGCGCTTAATAACTTGGCCGGTGAGGTTCAAGTCGGGTTTCCAGATAGGTTATGGGAATGGAATCCGATGCCGGGTGAAGGAAGCAAGGATTACACCAACCAATTTAAGTAATATATGATTAATGGAACTTAGTTATATATATATTAATTAATGAAGAGATAATCACTCTTAATTATATGTCTATGTTGTATTTGGGAGGAATATGTATATCTAAGCTAATTGCATGTACTTGCAACATGTCTTGGCTGACAAATTAGTACTAATTCATAATATAATGTAAAAGACAGATTTGGGACAGTTCTAGGGTTTAGAAACTTGATGCTATATATATAGTTGCCTTCATCACCCCATTTGAAGTTTGTGTTATATATAGCTATTAATTAGTTAATGTTATTCTATCTACAAACTTTAAACACACTATTAGCTAGTTTCATAAATTTTGTTTAGCAAACAAGAACCTCATAATCCACCAATATTTAGTTCTTCATTTATAATGTTAAAGTTGAAAAAGAAATTATTTCAATTCTCTCATGCATCCAAATTATATATATTCTATGATGTTATCAACTATAATTATTTAATTATTAGTACAATATGTACATCGTGTAAATTACAAAATGTTAAAAATAACAATTTTTTTAGAATTAAACTCAAACATATGTATCAAAACTCCACGTGCATATTGAAATAATTATAAGTGTTCTCAATTGTTATATCATTATTTGTGTAATATTTTAGTTATGTTTCTATTTTCTTATGTCATACTCATGTTACTTTTATTTTCTTATAGCTTATATCAAGGTCATGGGATTAGGGTTTATGTATTAGTGGGATCAAAATGTATACAAATGTGATGAAACTTGTGACACAAAACCTTACGTATGCAACAAACATGGTTGTTTTCTGGTAGTGCTATTTACCGTTTACAAGGAATATTTAAATGCATAAAAACATTAATTAAAACTATTGATGTACTGTCGTGTCACTATAATCGATGGATCCTATCTTCGTCGTCAAATAAACGAAAACTGATCATTTTTTAAAGCATACATTGTAGTGAGTTATTTAAAAAACACATATTTTGTGTTGCATTGATTAATAATACGTATCAACTAAAAAAACACCCGATTGAAACATCGTTTCATCGTTCAGAACGTCGTTACGAGGTAACTTGTACATCAATTGATTGGTATCTCCTTCCAATAAAAAACCCTAAGACATTGGTCTTAATTAAATTCGAAAAAAGCTTAACAGCGTAAATTTTTTTAACAACAACCCATTGATTGACAAAGTAATAAAAATTGAGACTGTTAACAGCCAATTCGATATTTAAGATCGATTAAAACCAAAAGATAAAAGTTTTAACTGTTTAAAACCAATATACCTTTATATATTATCGATCTAGTGCATTCTTTTAGACCATACCTTGTATATATGTTACTTTTAACAACTTTCATATAGAAATGGGATATTTTGAGAACACCCTCTAGTTTTGAGAACTCGTGAGAACCTTACTTCCCGAGTTTTTTCATACATTTTTTTTTTGCTCAAATGTTGCGTATATTAAAAACTAAAACCTGAAAAAAAGAAAATTAAAAAAAAAACGTTTTCGTCGTTAAAAAACGTATATGTAACTAAAAAAAATTTTCAGCGAAAAAACGCTGGTGTAACTTATTACACCCATGTAATATGACGTAAATATTTTTACTAACATATACGTTTTTTAACGACGAACATATTTTTTTAAAAATTTTCTTTTTTCCAGGTTCTAGTTTTTAATATACGCAACATTTGAGCCAAAAAAGTACTATGAAAAAACTCAGGAAGTAAGGTTCTCACGAGTTCTCACAACTAGAGGTATTCTCAAATTACCCCTCCCCTCTTTCATATATAACCATAAAAAGTAAAAAACAACTATATATATATATCAAACCCACATAAAACATGTGAACATATGCAAAAGTAAAGATGGTGGAAGTGAGCACACATATATGTTATGTGTATGTACGTATATATAATCCATACAAATTAAAAAAAGATGAAAGTGAATATGGTGAGTGTGTGTGTGTGTGCAAGTCTTAGTTGAAAGGTACTGGTACATTCTTTCTAGGGATTTGGTCTAGTTTAATGGGGGGAAGCAGAGCTGAAAGTCTTCTGTAAGTTAGGGTAAGGTGGACCTCACAACCATTATTGCTTGGCCCCGGATAATGCCGCATGGTTGGCCTTCAGCTTGCTCATTCGTCTCCGATGTAAGTGCTTCATTTTTTTCTTATTTTTAACCTATATATGTATTAAAAATATTCAACGAACAAGATTATTATAAATTATAAATAAATTACTCTTGTGATGTGTAGTTAGAGAGAGTGTTGGTCTGATTAAAGTGTAAATGAGTCAAGTTAGCTTTACAAGCTGAGATTAACTCGGTAAAAGTTTGTTTGAGTTGAGTTTTAACAAGCTCGAGCCTAAACTTGAGTTTAAAATAATGTTTGTTTTGTTATTAAGCCTGAACTGTGATATTTGGCTCAAACCCGAACCCAAATGTCCGAATCGTACCCGAATCCGTTCTTCTTTTATTTAATTCGTATTTAAGTTCCATCAAGAATGTAACGTGTCGTTTAGATCTTCATGTTTTCCCGTCTATAATTAAAGCGATCGAATTTATTTCGAGTTAACATCTAAAGTATACTTATTTAACTAATATTTATAATTACTAATTTCAAAATATACACATTGTAATTTATAAAAGAAATTTTATAAATAATATCAAGTTTATTACTATGAAGTCTAAAAACGCTCATTTATCGTCAAAAACAACATGAATATATAAAAACATAAATCTTTTACATGTTACAAGCTAACATGGTTGAGTTAGTTAGGTGCTGTTTGTTTTTTCTGCAAGAAAATGTCTGCAATATGCGGGAATATATAAAAACATAAATCTTTTACACGTTACAAGCTACCATGGTTGAGTTAGTTAGGTGCTGTTTGTTTTTTCTGCAAGAAAATGTCTGCAATCTGCGGACCACATCTGCAGAAGAAGAGGTGGACTAAACATCTGCAGTCTGCAACAAGAATACTGTTTGTTTTTAACTTCTGCAGTCTGCTAAAATAAACTGGTGGTGGTGATGGTGGCGGGGACAGTGATGGTGGGGGACAGTGGTGATGGGTGGGGCTGCTGGATGGTGGTGGGTGGGGGATGATGGTGGTGGTGGTGGTAGTGGACAGTGGGTGGTAGTGGTGGGGGGATGGTGGTGGTGGTGGACGATGGGTTATGGGTGGTGATGGACAATGGTGGGTGGTGGTGGCGGTGGTGGTAGTGTACGTGATAGACGATGATGGTGGTGGATAGTGGGTTGCGGTACTAGGTGATGGTGTTTAACCTTCCTCTGCAGACCTTAGAAGATTTCAGAAGTGGTTTGTTAGTGTTATTTCCAGTTTAAGATTTACTTTGTACTTGTTTTTTATACATTTTGTATAATTTAGGGTTTATTTTGTTATTTTCCCTAAAATGTATTTGTTGCTTAAAGCATGTAGTGAGAGAGTGTGAGGAGAGAGGCTAGATCACATTTTCACGTAAGAGAGAGAACTTAGTGTGTGTGATTTATTTTCTCCTGCATTTGTACTACAACCTTGCTTTGATCAATCAATACAAAAGAGAATTATTTAGTAATGAATTGTGTTGTTGATTGAATTGTTTTTGTTTGTACTAATCATTCTGATCATTTGTGCAATATCGATCCAATTGAACCTATCAATTGGTATCAGAGCTGTTGGTATTGTGGTTTTCGCTATTCATCAAGCAAAACACTACAATATTGCTCAAAAATCATGATCTGAATGAATTGTTGATGTTTTTAGTTGTGATTTATCATCGCAATCACTTCTAATTCACAACGATTGTGCAAATTCCATCAGATTATCATCAGATCTGAGGAATTAAGAAGATAGAAAAAGTTACTATTCGATCGAATTTTGCTCAAATTCATCAAAATTTGATCATGTTTTGATTGATTGAGATTAGGGATTGATAATCGGACTATTTCACTGATTGTGTGTGATTTTTGAAAGAATTGGACAAGTTTTTGATAAACCCAGAAAATTTCTCATGATGAAGATGATGAACAATATGAACAGGTTGAAGATTAACTAGCCGGGTAATAAAATTGACTTAGACAAATTCCTTTGGACTTAGATTTGAGAACAATTAGGTCATGTGCAGCCGTGTAAAGGATTGTGTGCTAGACGGGTGAAGAATTTGACGAAGGAAAAGGTGTACTGTTCAGCCGGATCAAGTACTGTTGTGTCGGGTGATACACTGTGACGCCGGGTGATTATAAAAAAATTCAGCCGGGTGATCAACAACTTTGTAGCCGGGTAAACATTTACTCTGTCGGGTGATCAACTGTTCAGCCGGGTAAAGCCTTTCTGCCGTGTCAAGATTCCAAGTCGGGTCAAGTTATTGTCGTGTTAAGTTAATACTATTCTGCCGGGTAACTGTTCTGCCGGGTAAAGAATACAAGTGTTACAACTGTTGAGCCGTGTGAAGATTTTTTTTCAGTCGGGTGAAGAACAAAAGCTACTGTTCAGCCGGGTGAAGAAGAATTGTTCACTGTTCAGCCGTGTGACTCATCTTTAGTTGTTTTAATTCTTGTTTTTTTATCTTGTCATTAATTACTTGTCTTTATTTTAGTAGTTTAATTATTTCTGTTCAAAAATCGTTAAAAACACAAAAATATTTTCTTTAAAAATTGTTAAAATGGCACCTAATGATGACTCTGATAACCGTGTTCCTAGACTTGTCAATCGTGCAGATTTCAAGAATTGGACGATTAGACTGAAGCATCATCTTTGCTCAATAGACAATGATCTTTGGAAGTCAATTGACAAGGGTCCTCACATACCTACACAGACAGCTCCAGATAGTGCCAGTACCTACACCAAGGACTCTACTGAACCTTATCCAGAGGATAATTTGTCAGCAGAAGATTTAAGGAAAGTGAAGAATGATAGCAAAGCATATTCTTTGATGTGTAAGGGATTGCCACTACAAGTACTGTCAAGGTTGGACACTTATCAAACAGGTTATACACTGTTCAAAGCCTTAAAATCGATATGTGAAGGAGGTGAACAACTCAGAAGTCTGAAGAAACAAAAGCTGAAGAGACAGTTGGAGTTATTTGAACACATTGCTGGAGAATCCGTGCAGCAGATGATGAATAGGTTTGTTCATCTGACTACTGAAATGACTAATGTGGGTGCGAAGACAGATCTCCAAGACCTGAATGACAGATTATTATGTGCACTTCCATCATCATGGAAACAAACTGTGACACTACTGAAACATACTGAAAAGTTTCCGATGGATTTGGATCTGCTCATTGCAAAGATTGAAGAGGTAGAAATTGATGAAAGTTCTAGAAACACTGATAGAACTGGTTCACATGCACAATACAAATATATTGTGAATCCTGCTAACACTGTGGAGAATGCATTTCTTGCACAAGATGCAACTAAGTTTGAAGATGAGGGTGATTTATTTGTTGGCGCAAGCTTTTATACTGATTCTTCATACATCTCAAACTCACCAACTTATTCTCAACCTCAATCTCCACCAAGAACTCAAGTTCAAAGTCAGAATGTGAAACCGCAATCAGAAAATCAAAGTTCGAATGTTCAAACAAAAGTAAAAGATGTGATAAACATCTTGTTACAAGATGACGAGACGAAGACTGCTTTTACTGCTTTCATGGCAAGCTTTCAAGCTTATCAAGGAAGTCATTTGTCTCAGATGGATGTTGTTCTTCAAGATCTTTTTGAAATGGATCCTGATGACGTTGAGGAAATGGATTTGAATTGGCAAATGGTAATGGTTGCATATCGAACACAAAAGCATGCATATGTTAACCAAAGTTTCAAGCCACATGCAAACAAGACAGTTGGTTTTGACAAATCAAAGGCCAGATGTTTCAACTGTAACTGCTATGGTCATTTTTCTCGGGAATGCAAAGCCCCTAAGAATTAGAATTACAATGATCAATCAAGTTCAAATGGACAGAATCAAGGTCAAGGTCAAAGCTCGCAACAGTCTTCAAGCTTACAACAAAGAAATCAATGTTTCATTCAGAAACCATATCAAAGTCTTCCCATGCCAAAACTGGAAGATGAAGGAAAGAAGCCAGAAGATCAAACTAAAGCACTGGTGGTTAGTGTGAAAGACGGATACGATTGGAGTGCATATGCAGAACAATTCACATCTGATCTTACATCCAGTCTGGCATTAGTTTGTGAAATTGAGGAAGATTGGTCTGAAGAAGGAGATATCAAGGTGATAGATACTGTGAGTGAAGATTCTGAGGAATATGACTGGAGTGCAAAGTCAGATCCTGTTGAAGAATCTGAATCAGAAATTGTGCTGATGGCTACATCCAGTGAGTCTTCATCATCTACCGAACAACCAAAGGTTAGTATTGATTTACCCCCTAACTATGTTCCTTTGCCTGATGATGTTAGAGGTAGGTTGTGTTCTGAACAATGCATTCAATAAGTAGAACATTATCGTACTCATTCGTTTAAAATTGGTGATAAATTAAGCAAACATGAGAAAATTAATGAACAACTTAAAATTGATCACAAAATTTCTGATGAGAAGATTTTGTCACTTAAAGAATCATGGAACAAAACCTTAAAGGAATTGGAACTTGTAACAAAACAACTTGAAGAAATGACAAAGAACTTTGAACAAGAAAAAGTTGCTCATGCTGTCACGCAAGTGGAATTAACAAAGGTGAAAAGTTGTAAACCAATGGTTAAACAACTTATAAGTGAAAGAGGTAACAAAACCAAAACAGGGTTGGGTTTTACTCATGAACCAATGCCTAATTCAATCACACAAACTTTACCTGAAAACTTCAATGAATTTGATCATTCACCTGAAAATGAACGAAAATTCAAAGAAATTCAAAGAAGTAAATCCGAATCCGAAGGATCTGAAGTGTTGATTGAAAGCTTGAAAGAAGAAGATGTTGTGACGACTGAAGCTGATGATGAAGCTAGCAACAAATCAGAGCCTTTTCTGATTCAACTGGTGGAATATCTTGAACTGAATCCCAAGCAGGAAGAAAAAGTGAAGGATGAAGGTGAATTTTCGGGATACAATGATCCTGAATACATCAAGTGGAAGAATGAACAGAAAGCGAAAGTTGTTGATCAACTGATCAAGAAGCAAGAAGTGAAAAAGACTGAAGTTTCGAATGCAAAAATGCATAAATTAAAAATGAAAGTCAATCAATCTGAAACGAAACAGTCGAAAGGAAAAAGTGTCATAAAATCGAATGACAACACCAAAGCTCAAATTGTCAAAACTGACAAAGTAAAACCTGTCAACCAGAAAGTGTCAAAAGTGTCAAAAGGTAAAACAATTAAGTTTGTGTCTGCAGGAACTTTTGATTTGAACGGATCTTATGGTAAACCAATCAATTCTTCAATCAAATCTAACTCTGGTCTGAAAACAGGTTTAGGTCCTAAGTCTTCCGCTATCAATGATAAAAGAATTGAACCAAAGAAGGTAACCAATCAAGATATGTTAAAATCGAACCAAGTTCCCATGCAAGCAAAATTACAATCAAAATCTTCACAAAAGAATCAAGTTAATCTAAAACCGAACAAAACTGATAATGAATCACGAGTTGGTTCAACATCAAAAGTTAACAATCGGCTCTTTAGGATTAGCAAGAAACAATGTGAGATTTGTGATCGTTATAATCATATTACTGCTGAATGTTTCTTTAACAGGTACTGCAGTTACTGTGACAAAAGAAATCATTCTTCAGAGGAATGTTTTTATAACAAATTTTGTGATATTTGTGAAAGAAGAAACCATGACACAAAGGATTGTTTCTTTCGAAAGACCTCAACAAGAGAAATGACTCCGTTTCCAAATTTTCAAAGAAATCAATCATTTGGTTTTCAAAATGTTAATCAAAGTCATTCTCCTGTTTGAGAAATTTCAATCGAAACAATTCTGTATCTAATAACTTTTCATCAAGAAATGTACAGGTTAACAGTTTTAAACCAAGAGCTTTGATGGTAAGAAACCAGAAATTTGAAAATAACCTTGATCCTAAGTTAGAGGAAAGGTTTATTGCTTTGAGAAGAAAGCAATCGAATCAAGCCGTTGGGCGAAACAGTTTTTAACAAAATCTCTCAAATGAAACAAATTTTCAAAATCTTCATTATCAACAAGTTACTGTTACAGATAGATTCGGAAAACCCAAGACCATGTGGGCCTGGGTTGACCAAACTAACTAAGTGATTGTTGAAATGCAGGTACGCCCTAGAAGACCTATTAACTCATGGTTTGTTGATAGTGGGTGTAGCCGGCATATGACAGGCAACCATGCCTTGCTTCAAGACTTTAAGCTGAAGAATGGTACACATGTTGCATTTGGAGGAGATGCTGGTGGTAAAATAACTGGAGAAGGAACTGTGTCAAATGGGGTCATTAGCTTTGATAAAGTCAACTACTGTGCACAGTTGAACTTTAATTTGCTAAGTGTATCTCAAATTTGTGACAAATCTTATTCAACTTTATTTGATTATTCTTTCTGTTATATACTCAAACCAGGTTTCAAGATTGACAATGAATGGGTAGTGGTTAAAGCTCCAAGAGATCGTGATGTATACAAGCTTGATATGTCGCAGATTGATGCCGAAACCGAAACTACTTGTCTCATTGCTCATGCATCAAATGATGAGAGTCAGCTTTGGCATAGACGGCTGGGCCATTCAAACTTCAGAAACATGAATCGTTTAGTGACTGGAAATCACGCTGTAGGAATACCATCAAAGAAGTTTTCTACAACTGATCTCTGTCCAGCATGTTTGAAAGGAAAACAGCACAGAATGTCTTTTAAGTCCAAGTCAGAACACTCCATTTCAAAACCCTTACAGATGCTACATATGGATCTTTTTGGACCAACAAATGTTCAAAGCATCGGAAAGAAGTCTTATTGTTTTGTCATCATTGATGATTTTACTAGATTTTCTTGGGTTTATTTCTTGCATGTTAAATCTGAAGCTGCTGAGTTGTTAAAAGAATTTATTGTCAAAGTTGAAAATCAGTTGGATTGTAAAGTGAAAATCTTGAGAAGTGATAATGGAACAAAGTTTAAGAACGCTGATGTTGATTTGTTTTGTGCAGAAAAAGGAATTGCTAGACAATTTAGTGCTCCAAGAACGCCTCAACTAAACGGGGTTGCGGAACGGAAAAATCGGACACTGATTGAAGCAGCAAGATCCATGCTCGCAGATGCCAAAATCCCTATCACATTCTGGGACGAAGCTATTGCTACTGCGTGTTTTGTACAAAACAGAACATTATTGGTTCAGGATAAAAATAAAACATCTTATGAGTTATTGTTTGGAAGAAAACCGAATATTTCATACTTGAAAGCATTTGGTTGTCCTGTATCGATTCTAAATTTAAGTGATCATCTCGGGAAATTTGAGTCAAAATCTGATGATGGATTTTTCCTTGGTTATTCGTCTGTTTCTAAAGCTTATCGGGTTTTTAATAGCAAAACAAACACTGTTATTGAAACTATTAACGTAAAGTTTTTAGAGAATTCGTTTCCGTCAGTGACACATGGTCCCGAATGGTTGTTTGATTTAGATTCGTTATCAAAATCTTTCAATTCTAACTTGTTTGATTTTTCAGGAAACTCGAGAAAGGAATCAGGAGACTTGGGATGTTTCAGTGATGATTCTGACAATGACGATGATGGCAATCTCAATTCTGAGTATCCATTCATGTCTTTTCATAATCCTGATCATGGAGTATCAAGTCAAGCTCCGGGTCCTTCTGGTTCTCAAGAAGATCAAGATTCAAATATTCTTGGTGATGATGTGAATTCGCAAAGTTCTCCTAATGATGGTGGATCTGTTCAAAATCAACCATCATCAGATCCGAATGTTGAAGTTATTCCAGAATCGTTTGACTACTTCATCAATTCACCGGATCAAGTTCCTAATTTCACTCCGCATGAATCTACAATTCTACAAGATCTACCGAATCTGAATCAGTCTAATCTGGAGAGTCAAGTGCAAGGTGATGTCATACCAACTCATCGAATTCACAAGAAACATCATGTCTCTCAGATTATCGGGCCGTTGAATCAGAGAACTACAAGAAGTCAAACTGAGCAAGCAAACGTTTGTCTTTATTCATGTTTTCTTTCTCAAGTGGTACCAAAGAACATTTCAGAGGCGTTACAAGATAACAGTTGGATTGAAGCCATGCAAGAGGAGTTACTTCAATTTCGCAAGCAAGAAGTTTGGAAATTAGTGGACTTACCTGAAGGAGAAAATGCGATTGGTACAAGATGGTTGTACAAGAACAAGCCAGATGAACGTGGCATTGTTGTGAGAAACAAAGCAAGACTTATTGCACAAGGTTACACTCAAGAAGAAGGTATTGACTATGAAGAAGTGTTTGCTCCGGTCACTCGACTTGAAGCTATTCGCGTTTTTCTAGCTTATGCCTCTTTCATGAAGTTCAAAGTGTTCCAAATGGACGTTAAAGGCGCTTTTCTGTATGGACCAATTACCGACAATGTATATGTCAGACAACCTCCGGGTTTTGAAGATCCTGATTATCCACATCGTGTATACAAATTGAGCAAAGCTTTATATGGTCTACATCAAGCTCCGAGGATTTGGTACGAGACATTATCTAAACATTTGCTAGAACATGGATTTACAAGAGGTTAGATTGATCCAACTTTGATTATGAAGCGGGAAAATGAAGATCTTTTATGTGTTCAAGTGTATGTGGATGATATCATCTTTGGATCTACCAGTACGTCCATGTGCAAAGAGTTTGAAGAAATCATGAAGTCAAGATTTCAGATGAGTTCGATGGGGGAGATTAATTTCTTTCTCGGATTGCAAGTAAAACAATCAGCAGACGGAATTTTTATCAACCAATCAAAGTTTGTTGAGAAGTTGCTCAAAAAGTTCAAGATGCAGGATTGTCAGACTATTCGAACGCCATCTGATGTGAACTGCAAGATACAACCGGATTCGAAAGGCAAATCTGTTGATCAAACACTGTACAGATCAATGATTGGTTCACTGATGTATCTTACTGCATCAAGGCCAGACATTATGTATGCTGTATGTGTGTGCGCAAGATATCAGTCTGATCCAAAAGAGTCGCACCTGGTTGCTGTTAAACGTATTTTCAGATACATTAAAGGGAAACCGAATCTCGGGATATGGTATCCTTATGAAGGCAATTTTGAATTATATAGTTATTCTGATAGTGACTTTGGTGGGTGTGCTCTTGACAGGAAATCGACTACGGGTGGATGTCAATTCCTGGGTCCTAGACTTGTTTCTTGGCAATGCAAAAAGCAGACCAACGTTTCTGTATCCACAGCTGAAGCAGAGTATATCGCTGCATCTGCAGGATGTTCTCAAGTTTTGTGGTTACAAAATCAGTTGCTTGACTACGGGTTTAACTTTCTCAAAACTCCTATTTACATAGACAATACTGCTGCTATGTTCATTACTGCTAATCCTGTTCAACACTCAAAAACCAAACATATCGAAATTCGATATCACTTTCTCAGAGACAACTCTGAAAAAGGTTTAATAATTTTGATTAAAGTTCATACCGACAAACAACTGGCAGATCTTTTCACAAAATCTTTCTTGTCAGGCCGGTTTGAATTCTTAATTCAATCCATAGGATTAATCAATCATGATTGATTCTAATTTTTGAAAATTAAACAAAAATCAGAAAATATAAAAGTCAAAAATATAATAAGTCGATGTCAAGTATTGATTCCTTTGTCAAGTATTGTTTTGCATTGTGTGTGTGCATGAAAAAGAAACAAAATATAAAATCAAAAATAAAAAGAAAAAATATCATGTCATAAGAATCTATATTGCAAAAAGTGAGAAATGATAGTACACTAGACATTATTTGTTACATTATTTTTAATAAAGACTGATGAATGTTAATTGATGTGCTAGACAGCTCAGGCAATTAGACTGAAAAAGTAAGTTCATTGTTGACAAATCTAAATTTAATGATCTTTGTGTTAAGTTCCATTGCTATACATGTCTATATATATATCTTTTGATGCATTGCTTGTGATGATAGTTGTGCATGATCGGATAACGATGCAGTCTATTCAGTGTGATGAACCGCATCGTGAGCTTCTTTGTTGTGGTATCCACAGACCTGAAGTCTCACATGAAGTCTCTTTTGAGCTTCAAGGTGCAGCAAAAGATTCCCAAAGTTGGAACAAAAAGAGTCCCAAATGTGGACCATCACCAAACAAAAATTCCAAAAAGGAATTCAGAAGATTCCCAAGGGGAACGATAGGAAATTAAATTCCAAAATGGAATCAAAAGAAGTCCCAAAGTGGACCAAATCCGAATAGAACCTAGATTCCACACTGTTTATGATTGTAAGTGACCAGGTTTTTGTGCAATATGCATTACATGTAGTAGTTGATAAGGATATATGTTGACATATGTATACATGTGGGTCGCATAAGTCAATTTAATCGAACATTAATCTCATCATGATACTGAAAAAGTAAGTGTGTCAACTCGAGCTAATTGGTATGTTTTCATATCATCACTCAATCAAACATAAGTCAAATGTCTATTCAAAACTTGCAAAACATGTTCAGATAATGTGTGGTATGATCTCACTGCGATATTTTGATTCATTGCATTGTATATGTCTTTATTTTAATGTGTGTGCTTTGTGTGTGCAGGCATTTGGAATCATTATTGACACATCGACATCCTTGTTAAACTTATAAATTTCAAGAAATTTCAAGTTTAGGGGGAGAATAAATTGAAGAAGAAAATTATTTGAAAAATTCCAAAAATATATTTAATAAGTGTGTTTTGAATGAACAAGATTATGTGGTATGGAAAGCAAATGTATTGGATGTGTTAAAAACAAACCCAAGGTCTTGTGATGTGTTTTTAAGAAATTGCTTCGGGATATAGAAATTTTGGTGTGCAAAAACATTTTTACAAGAAAATTCTAAGAAAAAGAAAAAGGGATTTAATTAGAATAAATTTTTATTGTCTTGTCTTATGTTGTTGATATTTAATGCGACAAACTCTATTAAGGATGTCTTGTCTAATTAATATGTCGAGAATGTTTGCAGGTGCAATAAATGAAGTTGAAAAGTCAACAGACGAGAAAATTGAGAAAATTTGCTCAAGTGTTGTAGCCGGGCAAAGATATCAGAACACTGTTTAGCCGGGTAATGAAGATACTGTTTAGCCGGGTAAAGTTGTTGTGTCTGATGTGAGCCGGGTGATTGAGAAAAAGAAGTGAAGCCGGGTGAAGATATTATGACTACTGTATGGCCGGACAATGAACATGTCAAATCTATGCCGGGTGAAGGAGTCATTAATATCTGCCGGGTGACAAGTTGTGTTACCATACAGCCGGGTGAAGAAATGTTATCACTGTACTGCCGGGTAAAAGAAAGAAGTCTTTATCTTGTCGTGTAAGTGAAGAACACTATGTTGCCGGGTAATAGTGCAAACAACTGTGTTGCCGGGTGATGAAGAAGATAACTGTGTTGCCGGGTGATGAAGAAAAGGATGCCGGGTGATGAAGGTATCACTATGCAGCCGGGTAATGAACAAACATGTCATTGTGCAAGCCGGGTGATGTGGTGAAGACTACTATGCTGCCGGGTGATGAGTAAAACCAAACAGGTGTAGTTGTTCCTAACCTTTACCTGTCTCTACAGTGGTTTACCCGTCCCTACAGTGATTGACCCGTCAAGTGTTTTTTACATGTTTTTATGTTGACCCGTCCCATGTTGTGACTTGTCTCATGTACTTGACCCGTCCCAACAGTGCATGACACGACTCAACAGTGCATGACCCGTCAAGGCTTATTGGGCCTTTTTAATGTTTACCCGTCTAAGTTGTTTACCCGTCCCTTAAGTTTGACCTAAATTTTTCAATCATATAAAACCCGCCTCTTCACTAACGCTTAACATTTTTCACCAAAGTTTTTCAAGCAAATCCTCTGCACAAAAATCGCTAATACTTTTGTTCAATCGATTGTTCTGTAACAAGTTTGATTGATTGAATAAGGTATAATTTACATGTTTCGAGCTTGATAAACCTGAAAATCGATCGTTAAAACGAAAAATGATGATGAACAGTACTTGATCACTGAATCGACACTTTGATTTTGCGTGTTAAAACTGAAATCGAATGTTGTTTTAAGTGTTAAAACTGTCGATTATCAACATTCAATCATTAATTTGCATCAAAATTCCTTAAAATCAACAGAATCAACCTAAAATGTTCATAACTGTTAAACCGCCATTGATGACCTGTTGAAAGTTCTTAAGTGTTAACTTTAAAAGGATAAAATGTGTGTTAAACATTGACAAATCATTGTTGAAACTGAACTTAACATGTTAAATAACTTCATTATACAAATTTCTGATTCATGTGCTTAAGTGAATAAACTGTTTAATTGTGAAATCTTGTATGATCATTAAAATTCAAAGTTGTTTTGACCAAAATGATGAAAATCAGATTGTTAGATCAATTTAGGAGTTAAAATGATTATGTGAATGTTTTACTTTCATAACTTTTTGTTCAAACACTTATACAAATTTGAAAAATTTATTAATGAAGAATCTAACACATTTGTCTTGTTTTTGTCTTAAACAGATGGAGAATTTAAAGTTTGAGCCAAAGCACAATCTAGTTGCTTGTTTAGATGAGTCTATTCCAGAGACTGAGGGGTATAGAGATATGATGAGATTTATCAAGAGAACCAAGTATGTTTATGCCATGTGTGCAAAGCCAGTGATCTATGCCAGACTTATCAAAAGCTTCTGGAGAACAGCTGAGGTGGTAACTAATGAGGCTGGGGTGACTGATGTTAGAGGAAACATCACCAGAGAGTTAGTATTGACTGTTTCTGAAGAAGCTATCAGAACAGCATTAAGAATTGATGAGGATGAGATAGGAGCTAATGATGAGCTGACAGTTGCTGAATGTCAAGCATGCTTTGTGAATATGGGTCATCCTCCCGTATTTCCAAAGTCACAGTTTGTCAGAGCAAGGTTAGGGAAGAAGTGGAAGTTATTGTGTTATGTAATACAACAATGCATGTCAAGAAGGAGTGCTGGGTTTGACAACTTTTCCTCTGACATTGCATCTCCCATTGTAGCAATTGCAGAAAATAAACCATTCAATATGTCGAAGTGGATAATGAATGGGTTTGTATTCAATCTGGTTAAGGGAAAGAGGTTCAAGTTTCTCATGTATCCGAGATTCTTGCAACTAATGATCAATATGGCCTATCCTATCATCAGAACAGAAGGTTATGCTGGAGGAATTTTGTATACAGAAGACATGAATGACTTATCCTATAGAAGGATGAGTATAGGGAATGTACCAAGTGTTAATTTGTTTGAGTATATGCGGAATATAGCAAATAATGAGGAGGAGATAGGAGTGGTATATTATCACATATCTAATGGAGAGATTGTGAATCCATTAGATCTTGTTGATAAAGAGATTGATGAAGATGAGAGTGATAGTGAAGATGATGATGATGGTGATGATAGTGGTGATGATGGAAATAGTGATGATAGTGCTGAATCAGTCCATGAGGAGGCAGAGAATGTGGAAGTTGATGAACTAATGGGATTTGAAACAGAAAATGTCCAATTTATTGAACCAGCTGTGATTGAAGAACCTGTTGAGGTTGTTAGTGTTACAGAAGAAATGGTTGTTGAAGTTCCTAAGTCTATCACAATGCAGTACGTTAGATCTCGAAGATCTAAGTCTGTGATTGAGCGTGTGTTGGTTGAGGAACCAAGTGTGATAGAATGTGCTAATGTGCCTGAACAGATAGATGTTGTTCAGATTACACAAGAAGTAATGGCAGAAGTAGAGACTACTGCACAGGTAGTTGATGAAACTGACGCTGGCATTACTGTTTCAGTTCCAGTTGATATACCCACCACATCATCTCCAGCTGCTGAAAACATTGAACAATCTTTGGAGTCTTCACCAAAAATTGCTTCAAGTGTTAATGTGAATGAGGATAAAAAGAAAATTGTTGAGTTAGAAGAGATAGTAGCGAAACTCTTGAATGCTAATGAACAGTTGAAGGCATCAAATGATCGAAAGAAGAAGAGACTAGAAGAGTTTTGGGCCACTCATAATCAGAATCTTGAAACATTCAAAGCATTAGATGCTGATTATTTGAAAATGAAGGATGATTATGGAATGTTGAAGATTGATTATGAAACTTTGAAGGATGAGCATGAAAATCTGAAGTATGACTATAAAGAGTTGAAGGCAGAATGCAATACTCTTGATGCTGAGAAGGAATTGTTGGAAAAATGGTTAGAAGAAACCAGATCAAAGAAGTCAGGTTCTACTTCAGATAAAGATTTTTCGGATGATGTAATGGAAGTGACTGAGCATACTCGAGAAGCCAAAGTGTACTATACTAGAGCGCGTGGTACAAAGAATGTGGGTATAAGGGTTGAGTCTCCAATTACTATTCCCGATGAAGCTGCTGAAACTGTCAATTCTGACAAGGCTGAGGGAAAAAGAAAGTTAGATGCAGTGCCGGAGATTACTGGTGAAGAGGGTTGTACTAAAAAGGCAAGAATGGAAGAAAGTCAGATTGAGCCGATTCAATCTAGGACTGAAACTGAGGTGGCAGAGATGGCAAAGGTAGATGAGACTGTGATAGAAGCCGAAACTGATAAAACAGTTCAGATTGAGCCGATTCAATCTGAATCTGTAGTGGAAACTGAAGTGCCTGAAGTGATTGAAGTAGTTGAAAATGCGCCTGAAACTGTAACTGAAGAAGCATTTCAGTTTGAGCCGGTTCAAACTGAAACTGCACCAATGATTGAGGCACTAGATGATTTAGACGACATTGATTTTACAGAGTCTGAACCTGAAGCTGACCCTGAACCGAATCCTGACGATGAGATTCCTGCTGATTTGCCTGAACGCTTTGCTTATCTTGAGAAAATGAAGTACAATCCAGTATATTTGAATGGGCTGACTGTGAGTCAAATTAATGAAGAGTATGAGAAATGTTTGACTGCACAAGATAAAGCTGCTGCTGATGAGAAAGAACTTGTTGTTGAGATGGGTGAATGGACACCATTACAAGAAGGTTTGAATATTGATGATTTACCTCCACAAGAGCTTTATCATCAAAATCCAGAAGAAATGTCTTCCAGAAATATGCGAGAATGGTTGAGTTCAAGGAATTATCCATATAAAACTTTGAAGAAATTGAAACATGGATCGCTGAAGAAAATTGTTGAAAGTTTTATGAAGACTGAGAAGATGTATAATCGGATGTTTTATCTGGATTACAACAACCCTCAATACTATGAGCTGACCAAGAGATACAAAGTACTCGGACCGAAAGAGATACCGGTGATGGCTTTACCAGAAAATGCGCACAAGAAGAGACAAGAGTTGATCGACATGTTTCCAAGTGAAGTGAAGTCATACAATATTCCTATGGACGTATGAGAATCATGGCATAAATCAGCCACATCAGGTGATATCGTGAGATCACTGCTGAGCAAGGGTCAGTCTGTTGCTGAACTTCTTGATTCTATGATCGTACCGGAAAAGTCCAAGAAGGTGAAAATCATTGCATGGAAATATGACGAGGTGTTTGATGCTTTCATGATCAAAAGAGTTAATGGTTTATGCGATGTTTACCATTATTACTCTAGTATTTTCAAGTTAGAAGTGCAAGATTTGAAGGAGTTGCACAAGCTGAGATTGATCAATCACACGCATGCTGATCGTGGTGATAAATGTGCAATGCTGCTTGATGCTGGGATAAGCTGTTTACCGAAATACTTGGAGTTTAGAGGACAACAGGAAGATAGCGCTTATATATGTTCAGTCTAAGAAAACAAGAAAACAAAAGAAGTTGGTGGTGAGTGATGACATGTACTTAGAAGAATTTTCTGATGAATACTTTGATAAGGTAACTGATCTGGGGTTGAAAGTGATAGATGGTACTCAAGCAACGAAACCAATTCTTAAGTTTTTCTACAATCAGGAAACTTTTGAGCTGAAATTGGTACGAAATCTGAATGACTGGGATAAGGACATGATTACCTTATTCAGTACATTTGAGCTGAAATTGTTACATCCATCCTACATCGGTCACTTGAGAAGTTACAAAATGGAGAAGTGCAAAGATAAAGTTGCTGAAGCGGATCGAAAATTATTTATGGTAATGGTTGAGGTGATTGCTGCTGCGTCAGAGAAGATACGTGTAAGGAAGGCATTACTCAATGCTAACCTTGTGAAAGTTGATATACCAGAGATAGAGTTCATGCGAGTAACTGCAAAGGGTACATTGGAAGTGCAAGTCAAAGGGCGAGAATTGCCATATGAATTTTATGCTAATATTGATTTTGCAGGTTTGACTCTTGATTCTCTGAGACGCATGAATGCTTGTGACATCCTTACAAACGAGTCAAAGCCAAGACAAGCAAAGATCGCGGAAAAGTTCAAGTCATGCATCGAGGAAGCGCTAAAAGAACAAGAAGAATACAAAGGAAAAGAATTGCTGGATGTTAAAGAAGAGCCTGAAGATTGGTGAGAGACTGAAGCTGAAAAAGATGAAAATTGTTTGAAGATTTTGAAGTCCAAAGATAAATCTTAGGGGGAGTACTGTTAGGGTTATTTCCAGTTTAAGATTTACTTTGTACTTGTTTTTTATACATTTTGTATAGTTTAGGGTTTATTTTGTTATTTTCCCTAAAATGTATTTGTTGCTTAAAGCATGTAGTGCGAGAGTGTGAGGAGAGAGGCTAGATCACATTTTCACGTAAGAGAGAGAACTTAGTGTGTGTGATTTATTTTCTCCTGCATTTGTACTACAACCTTGCTTTGATCAATCAATACAAAAGAGAATTATTTAGTAATGAATTGTGTTGTTGATTGAATTGTTTTTGTTTGTACTAATCATTCTGATCATTTGTGCAATACCGATCCAATTGAACCTATCATGGTTGGTCCGAGTCTGCACCAGGAAGAGTTCGCGCAGACGTTTTTTAATGAAACGTCTTCGTAAAAACAAACAGGCTGTAGATGACAATGTTTGCGCGTGGTCTTCGCGACACAGACATAAGAGGTTGCGCAGATCTTTTCTGAAAAAACAAACAACTCCTTAGTTTAAAGAAAGTATTAATTAACTTTCGGTCAAAAGTGACAAGTTTCAAACTACTAATAAAAGTTATAGTTATACTTTATAAACAAAACAATCAGCATGGACCAATTCATAGTTCGAGATGAACCGAGCTTTGATCTAGATTTTAGATTGTTTGAGGATGTTGATTGTAATCAGTGATGCGGAATCTCACTAATCACATATTGATGCTTGAATGTTCATGAAGATCAATGCAAGGTATGATAAAGATTGATGATAATATGAATATGTTCTTGTATTAGATCACTATGAAGGTTAAAAGGATATGGAATGAAATGTAGGCAACTCTTATCAACAAATGACTTAGGTGATCGTGCTTGCTCGTGATGATGCTCGATATCTTCATTCGCTTATATTTGTAAAGTGACATCTTCAAATAGACCCAACAGTACTCCCCTAAGATGACACTTTACAAATCTGACATATCAGCTTAAATCTTCATGTGACGAGCATAGAGAGCAACTTAAAGTTTTGGTATGCATTATCTTCAGGAGGACTCAAAAATACTTCCCTTAAGATGATGCTGTCAAAACTCTGTCTTTCAACAAGCAATCTGCATTCTTCTCTCCCTTTTGTGTAGCATCAAAGGTTATGGAAATAATAAGCAGAGAGTAGATTCCGGTGAATCTGTATATCATCAACGGGATCTTCTTCAACGGTTGAAGTAGAAT
Organism: Tagetes erecta; assembly: GCA_030867185.1. Classification (NCBI taxonomy): domain Eukaryota; kingdom Viridiplantae; phylum Streptophyta; class Magnoliopsida; order Asterales; family Asteraceae; genus Tagetes; species Tagetes erecta. Next base: position 64,918,963 of record CM061488.1, read on the forward strand.
GAGAAGACTTCTTTGACTTAGAATACTCCCCCTCAACTTTTGCTTTAGTGGTTAACAGGATCTGTGTAGGAGATATTAAGAGGAGGATTCTTAACACTCAGCATTCTGACTTGGAGATCTTTGAACTGGAATCAGGCTTGAACAGGAACATCTTCAAGTCGTGTGGAAGCTTGTTCTGCAATGAAAACTGTTCCTGCAACTCAAAGAAAACATTAAAACTCAGGCAATAATGTGCATTTATCATCAATGTAAAGATTAAGTTCTCCATCGGATGAGATATTGCTTGATAAACAACTCTTACATCAATAACACATGTTAAACTGCCAAAACAAAAGAAAAATATTAAAATGACAATCTTTTTGTTCTTTTTGAATTTTTTTAATGCTTTTGATATTTTTGGAATTTTCTCTTTACATATATGAATCTTTAACCTACAATGAGATCATACCAGTCAAATGTCTTCACACAAAATAAAAGAAAGCTTTGAATAGACATAAACAATTTTTCAAAGTGGATATGGGCATTTAACTTCAAACAAACTTACTTTTTCAAACACTTGGTGATTTTTTATCATGTTTTGGTTCGATTAACTATGACAAGTATGCGACCCACACTTAAAACATTGTAAGCTCTACTCTCATCAAAACATACAAGTAAGCATTTTAGTAACTCGGTCATTTACAATATAATCCGTAGAGCTTTTTGGGCTTAAAGAGATCAATTTCTGGACAGTATTATGGTGGTGTTCCCCTTGGGAATCTTCTTTATATTCCTTTTTGGAATTTGTTTTTGGTTATGTACCACATTTGGGAATCTTTTCTGCTCCACTTTGGGAATCTTTTGTACATCTTGAGGTGTTCCAGGTCTGTAGCTCATTACAACAAAGGAGACCTTGCGTGTAACTTCAAGTCTGTGGGCACCACAACAAAGAAGTTCACAGCTGTTTTGCTCAACACGTATTTAATTGCGTCATTACCTCGTATGTGTAAGTAACATTACAATCAGTCTATCAAAAAAGTGAATACTAGACAAATGTCCTAAGATTGATCTTAACACAACTTGCATAGAAGTATTTAGTTTATCACCATAGAGTCTACTTTTCAGATTTACAGTTTTTCAGTTTACCCACATAACCCACAATGATCAGTCAGTCTTTATTATGCATTTTGAAATCATATGTAAAAGACAATGACCAAGTGTACTATCATTTCTCATGTGCGTGCAATTAGATTCAAACTAATTTTTGGATTTTTTGATTTTGATTTTTTTTTAATTTATCTCTCCCCCTAAAATTTTAAATTTCTTTGAAATATGAAAGTTTAATGAAAGAAAATGACAGTTGTGTTATCAATGCATGAAGAGTGCATGCAATATACTTAATCTAAATAGAAGAAATGAAACATCGGTTGTTTCTTGCACTGCCATCATTGTTTGATTTTTGTTTCAAAAATGTTTTTTAAAGTTCCTTCAATGATTCCTTTTTGTTTCCAACTCCAATTGTCGTCAGTTACATCGAAAGCATCATGAACAAGATTTTGTATCTTGTCATGATAAGGGATCAACCACGCTCTTCTTTTCTTTGTTTGACCGACCTCCATAACTGTCCCTACTACACTAACAAATCAGTTAGAGTGTGAAATCCAAGCCATTACGGGCTTGTATTGTCCGAAACATCAATATAAGTAATTTATTGATAAATTGCATCTTCTGGTGGACAATCGGTTGATGAAGCACGTTGCTCATCTTGATTCTTAACAGTGTTGTCCTCCACAACTGTTTTTGTGTGGGACCAAAGGAATGCTTTGGTTTAGACACATGTCTAGAATTATTCATGGAAGATCTGTCATAGTCATTTCTAAACCTATTTTTCAAAAATTGGTTTTGTTGACTATTTTGCTTATGCAAAAATGGATTTGATTGATTTTGTTTTCTTATAGATCTTGGTTTCCATGAATCACTTGAATGATTATCATTAGAGAATATAAAATCAGAAACATACATGGCAAAATTTGCAGATGATGAATTTCTTTGGACATACCTTCTCGGCTTCATCCTTGAGTTTTTGTTGTAGAAGCAATTTGGAGTGTTGTGATTGACCATGTCAAAAATAGAGCAATACTTGTTGTAGTAACACTTCATTATGTCATGGTTGTACATCTAACAGTTGGTGCAATACTTGCTGTAGCATCATTCTGATGTCATGTGATTGTACATCTCACATATCTCATAGTACTTCTGATGTGTCTTGAAGGGAGACTTCTTTCTTTTCTTCTGAGAAGTCTTTGCAGTTGAAGTTTTTTGTTGCTGAGAAGCTTTAACCTCTGAATCTTGTTGAAGCTTGCTTGAAGGAGCTGGAGTCTTGAACTTGTCACCTTTTGAGCCATAGGGAAAGACACCTTGATTATAGATACAATCTGAGATATGATAGGTTTCAGAGTCACAGATTAAACAGTAGATGTTACTGTCAGAATCACTCAGGGATTCTAAATCTTGAGACTTTGGAGTAGAAGGAGGTTGTGGGGTAGAATCAGATGAAGCGGCCTTTGTCTTGTTCTTCTTGGCTTTGCTCTTCTTTCTTCTAACCTTTTTCTTCTTCTTCTTTGACTGAACCTCTTGTGTCTTTTCTTCTTCAGAAGATAGTGATCCAAAAATTCCGGTTGGCACTAATCCCTCTTTTTCTTGTTCGGATGACTTTGCTTGTTCAACTTCTTCTTTAATAAACACAAGATCAGTTTGTGATCTGTTCAGTTTGTCAGTAAGCTCCATGAGTTGTACATTCAAATTATGCTTTTCGGTAAGCATTGAATCAACATTCTGGGTAAGAGATTGGAGTCTATCTTCACACAATTGGTGATTTCTTTGTAGACTTGCGTGTTTCTCTTGTTCTTCTTGTAGTTTGGTTTTCAGAATGTTGTTCTCTGATTTGAACATCTCATACAGTTTCTTCAACTTTTGAATTGCTGCTTGAAAATCGTTGATCACTCTTGATAGATGTTCATTTGATTTTTCTGATGTTCATTGCTTCTTTTTCACTTTTCTTTGAGTGATTCTTGAAGAGATATGATTCGTTGATCAGATGTCTTGTGCTGTTCTTTTAGTTTCTTATGCATGGTTTCTTCCTTTTTGAGTTTATCATAAATCTTGAATGAATATACTCTGTAGTGTTCAACTTGTGTGAAACACTCTTTCATGCACATCTTTTCTCTGATATCAATTGGCATTTCAACAAATGAACTCTGAACATCTTTCTCGGTTTCCTTTTCAGTCTTCAATGTTGGTATATTTTGATCATCATACTTGAAGTTTTGAAGAAAAACAAAGATGTGCGGACAAAGTGTTGAGATGTGCGGACAGTTTTGCAGCAGAGATGTGCGGACAGAACTGCCATCCGCACATCATTTTAACAGTTCGTTATTTTGTTTTTCTTATTCATGTATTGTTGTTAGCTAGTATAAATAGAGTAGTATGCAGTGTATTTAGGAGACTTTTGAATACAACTTACTGCAATTACACCGTTTTTACACACAGTTAACAAGATCAATACAAGCATTTTATTATTAAATCTTTTGTTGATTCATTATTTGTTTGCTTGATTCATATCATGTTTATTGAAGTTTAACAGATTCTCGAGCTCTTGTTGCGACCTGATTTGGATACACAATTGGTATCAGAGCTTTCGGTTAAGTAGTGTTGAACTTCGTTCGAACTACTTGAATCTGTTAATTCATAAACTTTTTGAATCATCGAACCGATTCAATTTGTTATATTCACTACTGAGATAAATCCTTTGAACATTTTGATGAGAATTAACGTGAAGATTGACAGAAATATGGATTTGAAGTGATTGTTGGTGAACGAACAGTTCTTCGAGAGTTTTGTGATTAAAGTCTGTTTTTGATAGAATTGAAGATTGAGCGAAGAACTAAAGATGAATGCATGCAAAGTTTTCGTTTAATTTCAAGCAAATTCAGAGTTAAATCAACAAATTCAAATTTCAAGTTTCACTGTTCATCGAAGATTGAACTATTGACTGTTGTTCACAAATCGGAGATGATGATGTTCACTGAAGTTGATCCTTTAGTCGTTCAATTTCCGATTATGTTCTTATCTGTGTTTTGGCTTGGTTCGATTTGTTGGACGGATTGAGCTTCAAGGTTGAACTCAACTGTTGTTCGCAGATCATAGTTGACTATACTGTTGTTCGCACATCCAGTTCATAGTTAGAGTTTGTTGAAGATTGTGTTGAAAGAGATTGTAACAATTAGTCTGAATCTGTTCAAAGATCGTTAGTGTTGAAAATTGTTGACCGCAAATCATCTCTGTAGTTCGCAGATCATTACTGCAGTTCGTAAATCATCACTGTAGTCCGCAGATCAACTAAATTGTTCGCAGATCAGAAAATTTTCAAATTTTCAAAAATGTCAAACAACAACAACTCAATGTCTGAATATACATCAAAGGTACCATTGCTAAAATCAAGAGCAGATTTCAAGGGATGGGAGATCAGATTCAGAAACCATCTGAATACTGTTGACCATAATTTGTGGAGGTCTATTGCAAATGGTCCTCATATCCCAAGCCCAGTTGGAAATGTTGATAAGTACAAAGATGATGCATACAAAACAGGAATGAAGGCTATTCCAATGGAGGAATTGGAAGGTGAAGCATACAAAGAAGATTTGAGGAAGTGTGTCATTGATCTCAAAGCTTATTCCTTATTGACTATGGCTGTTCCATTGGCTTTTCTAACCAGAACCAAGAAATATGTGACTGCAAACTCTATGTACAAAATGTTACAGAAAATGTGTGAGGGTGGCACAGAAATTCAAAGTATGAAGAAGCAAAAACTTAAAAGACAACTTGAAATGTTCTCAGCTTTACCTGGTGAATCCATCAACTCTCATTTAAACAGGTTTGTGCAGCTTGTAACAGAGATGGAAGCTATGGAGATTCCTACTAATACAGAAGATATTAATCTAAGACTGCTGCATTCTTTGCCAGAGAGTTGGAAGCATACTGTCACAACTCTTAAACAAACTTTGTCCTTGGATGTTCAAGATTTGGACTTTATGGTGACAAAAATTGAATCCTTAGCTATGGATGAACAATCCAGGAATTTTATGACAAAGAAAGAGATGGAACAATATATGTTTAAAGGAGAGAAGCCCGGTCAACAAGCATTTATATCAGCTGGTGTAAATTCTAAAGATGAACACTTTCAAGGTGACTGTTTTTTTGCGAATGCTGCTGATTCTTGTAACCTGAATGATTTTTGTGATGAAAATGCTGAAGTTGCTAAAGGAAAAGTCAAGACACTAAATGTTGACAAAGGTCAAGATGTGATCAATATTGTGTTGAAGACTGAGGAGCATAAAGCTGCTTATGCTGCATTCACTGCAAGTTTCCAAGTATATCTTGGAAGTCAACTGAATCCCATGGAATTAATGGTGCAAGATCTTAATGATATGCATCCAGATGATGTAGAAGAGATGGACATCCATTGGAACATGGTGATGTTGGCCTATAGATCACAGAAGCAGTTGAAATCAAACAGAAACTTCAGCAAACCAAGTCTAAATAAGAAGATGGGATTTGACAAGACAAAAGTCAGGTGCTTTAAATGTAATCTATATGGGAACTTCTCTAGAGAATGCAACAATCCAGCTGCCAAGATTACTCAAAACACCTTGAACTCTACTACACAAGCATCCACTTCAACAAACAATTCTGCTGAATCCTCCAAAGCCATGTGTGTGACTTATGATGGAGAAATTGATTGGAGTGCTTATGGAGCTGAGATTGAAAAGGATTTTGGTTTGATGGCACTGAATTCTGATGAAGAAAGAGTGAGAGAACCTGATGGTTATGATGGAAGCAAATTTGATGCAAGCAAATTTGATGCAAGTAAGTACACTCCAATGCCTGAAGATGTTAAGGAGAAGGTATGTACAAAGGCATGCTTGCATGAGGTAAACCATTACGGATCTCATTCTTTTGCTACTTATGAGAAATTGAATGATGAAATATATAGGCACAACAGAACTAAAGAACAACAAAAGGAATTTGAGAAGAAAATCAATTCACCGACATAGGACTTAAAAGAATCTAAAAAATAGGAGCAAATTTTAAAGAACTCATTAAAAACTCTTGAAGATTCTTATATTCAAAGTCAACTAGAAGCATCCACCTTTAAAATGAAATATAAACAACTAATGTCAATAAAAGAACAAATGGAAAGGTGGATGGCCAGTCAAAAAGAGGGAAAGAACTGCAATGGGTTGGGTTTTTCACAAGTGACATACCAAACAACACCTCCTCCAGTGAACTATGAAAAAATGCCAACTCCTATGACAAACACTTTACCATCTGAATTCAATCCTCATGACTAATCCAGTGAAGCTCAAGCAAAGTTTAAAATGAATCAAAATTCAGAATCTTCTGATGATTCTGAAAGTTCAAAGCTGAACAAAAGTGTTTACATTGAACATGATCAAGAAAAGATCAAAGAAGGTCACCCTGTGAAAATAACTTCATATGAACCTAAAAAGGTTTACCTTAAAACAAAGAACTTCAATGGCTTTGTAAAATCTGAAAATTCACCAAATGAACAATCAAACTTTGTTGAAGAAGTTAAAGAAAAATCTGAATTAAGAAACAAAGGTGAAATTCAAATGATTTACAATGACCACAAAGGTGAAAAGAGTGAAGGGGTTGGGTTTGATAATCCTCATTTCAAAAGATATCTAAACCAACAAGAATCAAAGAACTTCCGCTGCTAAACTTGAACTTAAAAAGAAAACCAAGAAGAAACAAAAGAAGAAAACTAAGTCAAACTTAAATTCTTCAGCAGTTTCAGATGGTAACAAGGTTGATTCTGCTGGTCAAGGTTCTTTGAATGTACACAAAAAAGCTAAACAATTGTACAAACCCAAACAAAATCCTAACTTTCACAGAACAAATCTATCACAGAGTGTCAAATCTGATTGTTATTTTTCTAAATACTGCCATATTTGTGATATGACCAACCATTCTGTTGCAGATTGTTATTTTAACAAATGGTGTGAAATCTATGGGAGGGTAAATCATAACACAGATGAGTGTTATTACAAGGAAAGAACAAAGGTTCACAAGAAGGAGCAATCAAAGAAATCAACATCATTTGACAATGATGAGGATTTTTATGATTCCTGGATTCCTAGAAACATGAGATTGAATGATTCAAATCAATTTTCCAACAAACACTTTTCTAAATCTAACATGCAAATCATTTCAAGGATTGCATCTCATCCTCATTCAAAGGATAGTGTTAAAAGGAATTTGATTAAACAATTTCTTAATGAAACAGAAAATTCAAAATCTGTTCAATCTCATCATGTTTCTAATCAACTAAAGTCAACTTATGATTCTGCTAAACCACTATCTAAACCTTTTGTTCATAAAAACAACTCAAATGAATTGCCAAGTGATTTGAACGATAGGTTTGAGATTTTGATGAATTAATATTCTAAGTTGAAATCAGACATGTTGACTACTTTTGGTTTACAATGTGCTAAACAAACAGTTATTGATGAAAATGGCAAACCCAAAACCACAACGGTTTGGGTTGATCGTACTAACTAATTGTTTTCATGTGCAGGCACATCCACCAAGAGCTAAAAACAGTTTATGGATTGTGGATAGTGGCTGCTCAAGGCACATGACTGGAAACAAAGAGTTGTTAGATCAATATCAAACAAAGAAAGGCTCTTATGTAGCTTTTGGTGATGGAGGAGGATGGATAACAGGTGAAGGAACTGTCAGCAACAGATCATTTAGCTTTGATCATGTTAACTACTGTGAACAACTCAAATTCAACTTGCTGAGTGTTACAAGACGATGTTTGATGACAAGTTTTGCTATATCACTACAACAAAATTGGGTTTTTAGTACGCCTAAAAGTGTCCTATAATGGTACTTTATAGGACCTTTCATTTAATAAGACCAATAGTAAAAGCGTTTCATGTAAAGGGGTTGTAATAAGTCTCGAAACTTAAAAAGCGTCCTAATATCGCAAATAAGATTATGAAACCAATTTTATGGTCGCATAATATGTCTATGAACAACTTAAAAAGCGTCCTAACAAGAACATATAAAGACACTTTTATAATGTTACAATATGTGGTTACTTACTTTTAATCTTATGATTCACGTACAAGCGTCTTTAAAAATTAGTTTATAGGACTCTTATAATGTAACAGTATATGTACTTTAGTACTAAGAAAAGGGGTCCTAATATCCCAAATAAGATTATGAAACCAATTTTATGGTCGCATAATATGTCTATGAACAACTCAAAAAACGTCATAATAAAAACATATAAGGACACTTTTATAATGTTACAATATATGACTACTTACTTTCACTACAAAAAATCTGACCATTAGTGGCGACAGTTATCGCCGCTAAAAGACCCATAAGTCGCAGCTAAAGGTATTAGCGGTGACATATCGCCGCTAATGAGTCGCCACTATTGCTTTGTCACTAATGCTTGCCTTGTCGCCGCTAGTGCTAAAGAATCACCACTAAAGGTCCATGAACATTTTTCAATTATTTTTGCTGATAATTCCAGCAGTTTCATGTTTTTCCAAAAACAATATACAAAGAACATATCAATCAAATACATACATACACAACAAATACCAGAACCATTATATTATATATAATTATATAAAAGTACATAATCGCTAACATATAGTCGTTGTCTAATTAAAGTTACAAACATAAAACTACTAGTTAAAAACACAAAACTACTTCATAATCATCCAGGTCTCCGATGTCCGTATCATCTTAGTTGCCTTCATGATGTTTGAACAACTTAATGTTTGAGAACTCTTCACTCTTATGTTCGTTTAATCCTGCAAACACATACATATAAATTGAACAGTTTGAAAAACAAACACTATGATAAGTTTGATCTCACTTTGTACAATTTATGTACTATACCTTTTCCTTTCCGTTTTCAAATCCGCCCACATTCTTTGTCCAAGACCCGGTTTCTTCCACCCATACAAATATCAACTAAAACCTCCAAGAAACACCATTTATCTCCAACAATCACCGCCATCCATCATCGACCCCCATAGACCACCGTTGTAACACCCTAGTACCATCACTTATCGCAACCATAAAACACCGAAACCTGCTGTTGTAACATAACCATCATCGTAGCACAACCCCAACACCACCACATTAAGAGCTTTAACCGTCACCACTACTGCTGCACTCTTTTACTGACCATAACTTTCAAACCATAGCGTTTAAGAAAATGCAATTACCACCATTAGAATCGTCTCATCGAGACGAAGAATTTGATATATAGTATGTGTCATGGAAACTGCCGGAGAAGCTGGAAATCAACCGGAAACAAAGAACACATACAAGAAGAACCCTAGCTGCCGCATCATTCAAACAAAGATATCTTCTCAATGATTAAGAACTGGAGGAAACTACCACCACCATTAGATTCCTTGCGTCGAGACGAAAAAATGATATATAATACTCGCTATGAAGACGCCGACAAGTTGCCGAAAAAACGAAGAAGGAAGGGGTTAAACCCTAGCAGCCCCAATCTTCAAATGGTCATAACTTTTTCATCGTTACGAGTTAGATGACACATTTACTATCATTGGAACCGTCTCGTCGAGACGAAGATTTTGATATAAAATAGGTCCTGTGGGGATGTCGGAGCTGGCCGGAAAACGGCCGGAAAGGTGACGGCTGCAAGTTGTATGGGATGTTACTAGGGTTTTTGAAAAGATGAAATTGAGATGATAAAGTGTATTTATAGGTAGGGTTTGGCTACTGGGCTTTTTAATTTAATAACGCGTGTAATGCACTGCGTCTAGTATCGTTTCCCATATCAAATTTTCGTCAAAGCTTACATTTTTTTAAGTATTATTTCCTTGATTGTAAATTGATGTATCTGATCGTGCTTAATAACTAAACTAACCCCGAACATTATTAGCTTGTTTATTTCTTTTTTTATCATGATATATTATAATAACGCGACAATTAATAAGTATTTTACAAATGTTTAAGTTATAAAACCCAAATGTCAAGTGTCCTATTAAGCTCTGCTATATTAAAACTCTAGCAAATAAGCGTCCTATAAAACTGATGTTTTATGACCCAAATATCGAGTGTCCTATTACCATGTGTTATTATAAAACCACAATGATTAAGCGTCATATAAAGGTTAAGTTATAATACTCAAATGTCAAGTGTCCTATTAACTCGTGTTCTAATATGACTTCAACTAGAAAGGGTCCTATAACACTGAACACTTAAGACTCAACTACAAAGTGTCTTATTAAGTAATGTTATAATAGGACCTTCTTTCATCCAGTGTCCTATTACATTACCATATAATGGGACACCAACAACTTAATGTCTTATAAATTACATTTTTAGGATCTACATTCTAAGTGTCTTATTCAGTTATATGATAATAGGACCCCAAAAAGTCATCCATCCTATTAAATAATTTTTTAGGACACCGATTTAGTAGAGTATATTATAAAAGGACCCCAAGATTTCTTTCGTCCTATTAAATAGTTTTTTAGGACCATCTTTTACAAGCGTCTCACACAAAAGGTCCTAAAAAGCCATTTTTGTTGTAGTGTATCTTGAAGCCTGGATTTCAAATTCCCGAAGAATGGATACAAATGAAAGCACCCAGACATAACAACATTTATATGATGGACATGAGTTCTATTTCTGATGATGTTCAAGAAACATGTTTGCTTTCAAAGGCATCCATTAATGAATCTGTTCTTTGGCACAGACGTCTTGGTCATACTCACTATAATAACATGAACAATTTGGTTAAAAATGATCATGTAGTGGGTATACCTCAAAAGACATTCTCTGTCATAGAAAAGTGCTCAGCTTGTTTAAAGGGAAAACAACATCGCATATCACACAAGACAAAAATTGTGAAATCAAATGTTACACCATTAAATCTTTTGCATATGGACTTGTTTGGACCAACAAATGTTTTAAATCATACAAAGAAGCAATATTGTCTTGTGGTGATCGATGATTATTCCAGATTCACATGGGTGTTTTTCATGTATAGAAAAAGTGAAACCGTAGAAATTCTCAAAGCTTTCATTACAAAAATTGAAAATCAATTTGGGTGCAAAGTTAAAATAATGAGAAGTGATAATGGAACTGAATTTAAGAATGATGTGTTTGACTCTTTCTGTGCTACTAAAAAATGAACCTATTGTAACCTTTTTCTAACTTTTTTGCAACCTTTTTTTTCAAAACAGTTGCATTAGAAGAAGTTGCATTAGATCTAATGCAACTTTTTTGTTACCTATTGCAACTCTTATTTAAAGAGTTGCATTAAAAAAAAGGTTGCATTTGAATAAAAATTGCATTATGTAAAAAAAAAAACAGTTGCATTATGTAAAAAAAACAGTTGCATTATGTAATAAAAAAAGTTGCAATTGATCTAATGCAACTTCACTAATGCAACCTTTTTTTACCAAAAAAAGTTGCAATAGGCTTATTTTCTTGTAGTAAGGGGATAGAGAGACAGTTTAGTGCAGCTAGAACTCCACAACAAAATGGAGTTGTAGAACGCAAGAACCGGACTTTAATCGAAGCTGCTCGAACAATGCTTGCTGATTCTAAACTTCCAATCACATTTTGGGCAGAAGCAGTATCAACAGCATGTTTTGTTCAAAATAGGTGTCTAATTGTCAAACCTCATAATAAGACACCTTTTGAATTGCTTTTAAAAAGAAAACCACAAATTGGTTTCTTAAGATCATTTGGTTGTCCTGTGTCTGTATTGAATACCTCAGATCGTTTAGCTAAGTTTGATGAAAAATCAAGTGATGGATTCTTTGTTAGATACTCATCCCAATCCATTGCTTATCGAGTTTACTTGACTAAACACAACATTATTGAGGAATCAATGAATATTGAGTTTCATGAAAACTCATTTCCAAAAGCTATAAATGGTCCTGCTTGGTTATTTGATATATATGCACTGACTAATTCCTTAAATTCTAATTCCATTGATTTTTCTGCAGGCTATGACTCAGGGGGAGATTCTGATGATGAAGTTATTCTTCCATTCCCCTCAAAGTATCCTGATTTTGGAAATCCAGACATTCATGCAAACTTTGAAAAATGTACTCCACCTACAGTAGATCCACTTATTCCAAATGATGGTTGATTGCTGATGATGGATACAACTATTTTCACAATGCACTACATGAATCTGATCCTTCCATTCACACCACAACAGTGCAAGACTTCAACTATACAAATCTTGAAAATGAGGTGGCTGTTGATCCTGCTCCTGTATCAAGGACACTTAGAAGCCTCTCACAATCAAACATTATTGGAAGTCTGCATGAAAGAGTGACTAGAAGCAAAAGCACAAATGCCAACATTTGTCTCTATTCTTGCTTCTTATCACAAACAGTGCCAAACAATATTTCAGAAGCTCTTAAAGATTCAAGTTGGATTGAAGCAATGCAAGAAGAGCTTCTTCAATTTCAAATTCAAAATGTTTGGACACTGGTTGATCTTCCTGAAGGACATTATGCCATAGGGGCTCGATGGTTATACAGAAACAAATCAGATGAGCGTGGCATAGTCATAAGGAATAAAGCAAGGTTAATAGCTCAAGGATATACTCAGGAAGAAGGCATTGATTATGAAGAAGTGTTTGCTCCTGTAGCACGCCTTGAAGCTATTCGATTGTTTCTTGCTTACTCTGCATATATGAACTTCACTGTTTATCAAATGGATGTGAAATGTGCATTTCTGTATGGAGTTATCAATGAAGAGGTGTATGTTCAACAACCTTCAGGCTTTGAAGATAAAGAATTTCCTCATCGAGTGATGAAGCTTGATAAAGCCCTCTATGGCTTGCATCAAGCACCACGCAAGTGGTATGAGACTTTGTCTTCTCACTTGATGGAGAATGGATTCAAAAGAGGAAGGATTGATCAAACACTCTTCTTGAAGAAAAAGAATAAAGATCTACTTTTGCTCCAAATCTACGTGGATGATATCATATTTGGATCAACAAGTAAAGAACTGTGCAAAGAATTTGAGGCTATTATGCAGTCAAAGTTCCAGATGAGCTCTATGGGTGAAATGAACTTCTTCTTAGGATTGCAAGTCACTCAAGCTCAAGATGGAATCTTTATCAACCAAGAAAAGTACATCAAGAAGATCCTCAAGAAATTTTCATTCAAAGATGTTCAATCTATCAAAACACCACTTGATAAAGCTCACAAATTGGAGCCAGATGAGAGTGGCAAGCCTGTAGATCAAACATATTACAGATCATTGATTGGATCACTGATGTATTTGACTGCTAGTAGGCCTGACATTATGTTTGCAGTATGCTTATGTGCAAGATATCAAGCTAACCCCAAGGAATCACACTTACAAGCTGTCAAACGCATCTTTAGATATCTTAAAGGAAAAGCTGCCCTTGGGTTGTGGTATCCTAAAGATGGAAACTTTAAACTGTATGCGTATACTGACAGTGACTATGGTGGTTGTAACCTTAATAGAAAATCTACTTCAGGGGGTTGTCAGTTTTTGGTCTGAGATTAATCTCATGGCAGTGCAAGAAACAGACAAATGTTTCAGTATCCACTGCGGAGGCTGAATATATTGCTGCTTCTGCATGTTGCTCACAGGTCCTTTGGTGCCAAAACCAACTTTTGGACTATGGGTTTAATTTCTTAAAAACCCCAATCTACATTGATAATACTGCAGCCATATTCATAACAAGTAATCCAGTACAAAACTCAAAAACTAAACATATTGAAATCAGATATCACTTTCTTCGTGATAATTCTGAAAAGGGATTGATAGTGTTGGTACAAGTTAGCATAGAAAACCAATTGGCTGATCTTTTCACAAAAGCATTTGATCAATGCAGATTTGAACATTTAGTTCAGGCCATTGGTATGATCAACTATGAACCATGATCATTGGGCATTGCCAAACAAAAAACAAATAAAAATAAATAAATAAATAAAATAATAAAGGGGAGGAGTACATAATAAAAGATGAATTTAGATTGAGCAAAATAAAAGAAATGATAGTACATCACTTTCTTAATCTTTTACATAGCTTTCAAAACCAATAAAGACTGACTGATCATATTGCTTGTGTGGGTAAGCTGAAAACTATCAATCTGAAAAGTAAACATGGATGTGATACAAACTAAAGTCCTTTATGTCTGGTTGTGTTAAGTTCCATCTAAGTAGCATTGGTGAAGTTTTCATTTTTCTGATAGGCTGCTTGTAGTATTACTTACACATATCAGGTAATGACGCAATAGAATACGTGTTGAGCAAACATCTGTGAGCTTCTTTATTGTGGTATCCACAGACCTGAAGTCTCACACGAGGTCTCCTTTGTTGTAGTGATCTACAGACCTAGAACACCTCAAGATGTACAAAAGATTCCAAAAAGGAACGACACCAGTGTCAAAAGATTCCAAAACGGAACAGTGTCAATTCCAAAAATGGAAATTAAAGAAGATTCCCAAAGGGAACCGATCAATAATTTATAACCCAAAGCTCCACGGATTATGTTGTAAGTGACCTGATTGTTAAAGTGCCTACTTGTATGTTCTTGAAGTTAGTGAACCTTCTAAGATGTTGCTAAGTGTGGATCACATGCTAGACATACTTAATAAACTTAAAACATGATAAAAGTATCACTAAGTGTTGAAAAGTAAGTATGAAATAAGCTTTATGCCCATCATGCAAAGTGAAAATTTGTCTATGTCTATTCAAAATCTTATTTTCTTTGTGTGAAGATTCTTGAAAGTGATATGATCTCTTTGCTTATCTACATTTATTCATAAAAGTACTTGCTTGCCAGAATAAATCAAAAAGAATAAATTTGGCCTTGTTCATACATGTGATTGATTCATATTTGATCATGAGTAAAGTTCAAATTTTCTTCTCTTACAAAATTAAAACTTTAGGGGGAGAAAATGTCATATTCAAATAAATAATCATTCAGAAAATATGGATTGATTGGATGCAACAGTATGATGAAAGTAGATTGAATGTGTGCAATGTGCAAATTTCTAAATTTCAAAATTGAAAATTTGTTCTCTGCATGATACAATTGCATCTGTTATGAGATATGATCAAAAGACCAAAGTTAATGTGTCAAAGAAATTTTCTGAGTAAACAATCAAGTACTTTGATCACATAAAAGAAAAGTTTGAATCATGAAAATGAAAATTTTGTGAACACTGTTGTTCGCAGATTGAGATGTGCGAATACTATTGCTCACAGATTGATGAAATAGTGAAAATTGTTAAGATATGTGAACACTGTTGTTCGCAGATCAAAATATGCGAACACTGTTGTCCGCAGATCAGTTGATACTGTGATCCGCAGATCAACTGAAATCACGTTCAGAAATCAATGAAGTGAATTTTACTTTACTTTGATGATTTTTAAAGTTTTCAATGATTCATGATAAATGAACTAATGATCTGAATTTTGTGTTTGCAGATAAGCAAGGAAGAATCAAATTAGATTTGATGAATGAATTTGTCACAAGTACACAGAATTGTTACCCATTGATCAATTCATGATCTTTGAGTACTTTTCTAAGTACAATATCAATAATTATCAAGATTGTCTTAACAAATGTCTAAGTGTTTGAAAGATGTGCGGATGTTACTGTAGCAAGCATATCATAAGATGTACGGATGACACTATTGTCCCCAGATCGACCAAAATCAAAGATTTCAAGATTTGGAAATAAATCATTCTTGAAAAATTGATCTAAATCTAAAGATGAATATTTTTGAATCATTTAAGGAATTTTTGAAGGATGTGCGAACAACAGTACAAAACAAGAGTGTTACTATTGCACGCATATCATATCCTATTGTCCGCAGATCACAAATTTGTTTGATTTAAAAGCAGATTTTGATACTAAAAGATTGATAATCACTTGTAAATGTGTTTGAATCAACTGAAATCTTTCAAATACTCATTTTACTTGTGAAATTGTTAAGAATTTAGTCGATGTGCGAACAACCTGTTGTCCGCATATCTTTTAAAGTTTGTTTTTAAAATTACACTAAGTGTGGACATGGTATATAAACCCTTCAGAACCCTTAAACTTTTCATTTCAACACACTTTCAACCTTTCACTCTGACCTAAGGCGATCTTCATACATTCAAAATCAAACATTTCATAAAATCTTTTAAAATCATATACATATCATTTAGATTACAGAATTAAGCTGGTAAACTTTACTGGTAAGTATCGTGTTTGAAACATACGCTGTTACTGTTCATCAATAAGGAGAACGAATCGACAAACCGATGAAATGAACAAAATCAAGATCGATCTTTAATCTAAACTTGAATAACATGTATATTGATACATGTTGACAAGTTATTGATTTTGTTTGTTCATCTTAATCAGATTACTAAATTTTGACCTAAAAGTCGATTACTGTTGACAAAACGGACAAATTAGGGTTTTTAATTTATATTGAATTGTTCGTTCTAACAAATATTTTTTTCTTTTTCAGGTTAGATGGAGAGTACGGAGGTTGAAGACAAGCACTAAGCAGAGCTACTTTGTTGTGGTAACCACAGACCTGAAGTATCACATGAAGCTTTCTTAGTTGTCGTAATCTACACAACTGGTACATCTTCAGATGATCCATATAGTTGTGATAGAGAAGATGATTACAGAAGGAGAAGGTTAAATCCGGTCATTTCTCCGGAAATGTATGCTAATGCTAGGCAAGATAAAACTCCTAAACCTGAAATTGGATCAGAAATATGAGATGTTTATGCTTGGATTGATACTCTCTTGGATGTGAAACAAGTAGAAAGATCACCTTTCTTCTCAAATGAGTTTCAATCCGTAGCTAAAACGTTGATGGAACGTGAACAGAATATGAAAGAAAATATTTTTAAGTTGAAAACCAAGGCTGAAGAGGAGAAAAATCTTCTAGCTTCAGCTTAAGAAGATTGATGAGATCAAACTTAATGAGCTGAAGAAGAATAAACAATCGGAGATTGATGAGATCAAACATCTTTAAACAACTTAACTCATTGATTATAATAGATAATCAAAGCAATTCAAATGATAAATCAAAGTTTATTATTGCCAGAATGAAGGTGTTTGATCAATTTAAACAAGAAAAGAAGATGAAGAAACTTAAAGCATGATGATAGGGGGAGATTGTTGGTATATTTTGATCATCATACTTAAAGTTTTGAAGAAAAACAAAGATGTGCGGACAAAGTGTTGAGATGTGCGGACAATTTTGTAGCAGAGATGTGCGGACATAACTGCCATCCGCACATCATTTTAACAGTTCGTTATTTTTTTTTCTTATTCATGTATTGTTGTTAGCTAGTATAAATAGAGTAGTATGCGGTGTATTTAGGAGACTTTTGAATACAACTTACTGCAATTACACAGTTTTTACACACAGTTAACAAGATCAATACAAGCCTTTTATTAATAAATCTTTTGTTGATTCATTGTTTGATTGCTTGATTCATATCATGTTTATTGAACGTTTACAGATTCTCAAGCTCTTGTTACGACCTGATTTGGATACACAATCAATCTCTTTATTTCTGAATTCAATTGAGCAATTGAACTCTGAACATCTTTTCTCTGACATCAATTGGCATTTCAACAAATGAACTCTAAACATCTTTCTCGGTTTCCTTTTCAGTCATCAATCTCTTTATTTCTGACAAGTTGCTAATTTCTTTATCTTTCTTTTCAAGTTCTTCTGCAACATCACACTTTTCACTCCAATCATATTTTCTTCTTCTTGATTGTCATGAGAATTAGTTTGAGTTACAAGTGCGAGTTTTATATGTTCATGGTTGTCTTTTTTTTCGAGATCACAAGCTTTTGCTACTTGGAGAAGCGTGATTTCAAACATATGATGAAATTCGGTAATATAATCAGCGATGTGTTCTCTTGGTATTTCCTCTCGGATCACGGCTTGCATGAACGATGACATTTTTCTTGAATTTTCAAAGTCATTTTGATGATTGTTCAAGGAAGTCATATTGGCTAGAAATGACTAATATGAAATTTTGGAAAAATGAAATTTTCAAAGTCATTTTTTTGGATGGGTCACAACTGTTGGGACGGGTCAACTATTGGGACGGGTCACTATTGAGTAGTGTCAAACACTGTTTGAACGTGTCAACTTTGATGAACCTACTGAGACATGTCAAAACATTGTTTTTTTGGACGTGTCACCACTGTTTGGACGTGTCAAGTACTGTTGAGACGGGTCATGCATAGTTGAGACGGGTCATACACTGTAGAGACGGCTCAACAACTGTTAAAACGTTTCAACATGGTCGTTTCAGCACTGTTTGGCCGCGTCAATCAATGTTGAGACGGGTCAACTTTTGTTGCATCAACACTTAGAAAAATTTCCTTGAATCAACCACTCAAATCTTCAAATTTTCATATCAGATTGACTTTTCAAAGTCAAAATTGTGATGAACACAAAATTAATTCTTCAATTTTTGTTGTTTTTGTTCAATTTAACACTTGTATTAACTGAGGAATGATGTTTCTAAAAATCCTTCAAAGTTTTTATACCTTGAATCAGGGTAAAGTTCTCTTGAATCCGGATTTTTTGTGATGAACACAACTAGTGGGTTTTGGCTAAAATGACAAAATATGTATTAAAATCAACAAATCTGAATGGTTTGCTCATGAACGAGGCTTAGGATTATGATTTCTAACATATCTCAGTCATCAATTTCTCAAAACATCAATAAAATTTCAGATCTCAAATTTGAGCAGTGAAGAACACGAATATGATCAAAATGTTCAAAAACTCAGTCAAATCTTCACCAGTTGATCTCAAACTTTACAGTTCTTTACACAAAAATGAATCAAAGCTAATGGTAGCTGAAATTCCATCAATAACAACAATCAAAGATCACCCAATAGCTCTGATACCAATTGATAGGTTCAATTGGATCGATACTGCATCTAATATGATTAACAATTACAGATATAAGTAAAGCAATAATCAAATCAACAAATGATATACTGATAATTCGCTTGTATTGATGATAGAAGATTGCAGTACAATAGGTGTAGAGAAAACTGATTACAATGGTACTTGTTCACTCTTTTAACCTAGCACATATAACTTTCAATTTATACCAACATACAACTTTAGGGACATAACACTTTATACCTAAATAAACAAACAATACAAAATAAGAACAATTAAATCTTTCTAGACAAGAGCCCTAACAGTACTCCCCTAAGATTTTAACATTGTTCTTCATTCCAGATTTCTTCTTCTTTAACTTCTGCTTCATACATCGGCTTTTCTTTATGTTCATCAATAGCTTTAACAGCTTTCCAGATGGATTCTTCAAACTTTTTCTTTAACTTATGATGTGCCTCTTTCTTTTCATTAATGATGATGTTGATCTTGGTCATTCTTTTTAGAGTATCATACGTCAATCCTACAAAATCAATGTTAGAATAAAAGACGTATGGTTCCTTGTTATATGATAACACCAATTCCAACACGCCTTTTGTTGTAATACGCATATAGGATATATTCTGAATATCCATCCATTCCAAGTTAGAGTAGGCTAATGCTTTTCGGAAAGTGATCCGTTCCATTGCAGCTGCCATTGCTTCAATAATTGCTACAAAGTGTTTTCGGTCAATTTCACACATAACATCCACAGCTTTTTCCATTTTATAGTTCCTCAAAAAGTATATGTAGTTGGGATGTAGAAGCTTCAGCTCAAAGGTACCGAATATCTCAATAGCATCACTTGACATATCTTCCAAATTACGAATCACTGGCTTTGTCAGATGGACATACAATAACAGCTTCATCGGGAATAGAGATATATAAGGGATCAGATTCAATCACTGGCTTTGATCTCCTTGATCTTGTATAATGAAGTGTGATTTCCCTGGGAGTCTCGGATACTCCAACTTCTTTATTAGACGGTTCAGGCTCAAATTCAGAATCAGAAGATCATTTCACATCTTTCTCTTCAACCTCTTTCTTAAGAACCTCATATTCAGCCTTTACCGTATAGCATTCTACTTCCAGCTCCTC
This sequence comes from Tagetes erecta, assembly GCA_030867185.1. Taxonomy (NCBI): domain Eukaryota; kingdom Viridiplantae; phylum Streptophyta; class Magnoliopsida; order Asterales; family Asteraceae; genus Tagetes; species Tagetes erecta. Next base: position 64,939,121 of record CM061488.1, read on the forward strand.
ATACTGATCTTTCAACTTCTCATATTCAGTATTTAGCTCATTAAACACTTCAGTGTTCTTAAAGTGAGTCTGCCAATATTGCTGTAATCTCTCTTTCTTCCTTTGATTTGAAGCTTTGAGCTTTTCATTTTCATCCAGCAATTTGGCAACCATTCTTCTAAGATGGAATATTTCATCATCTTCTTCTTCGGATTCAACAACAACTGTTTCAGTATCTGCAACAACAATGCGTGAACACTCCCTTTATTGTTCAGAATGTTACAAAACATAGGATATGATAGGAGTAGATGCAACAGGAATTGGATCAGGAATAATAACATCAGTATGAATAATAACATCAGTATCTTCATCTGCATGTACCTCAGATTCAACTTCAGTCATAACCACCTCCCTTGCAATTTCAAGTATATCAATTTGTTCAACATTCTCTTCCACAAGATCAGGCACATTTACATCTTGTATAACATCATCTTCTTCAGGTTCGGCTGAATCAACATACAAGTCTTCATCTCCATTCTCATCATCAGAATCATCATTATCATCCTGATTACTATCATTATCACTTTCATTCTCATCATTATCACCATCATCACTTTCATTCTCATCATCACCATCATCACTTTCATTCTCATCATCACCATCTAATTCTTCTGGATGTCTTTGGAAATACTCATCATCATCTAATAGTGCATCAGGAAGATCATTCATTATATCCAAAGGATCTAAAGGTTCGTCCTGAGATATATGGAAATATTCAATACCCACTTCTTCATTGTTTGCTATATCTTGCATATAGTCAAATAGTTCAACATGTGCAACACCACCCAGACTCATCTTCTTATAAGATAATGCATTCATATCTTCATTCTCAGATATTTCTCCAACAACACCTTGCTCTTTGATAACAGGATGTGCTTCATTAATGATTAAATGTAAAAACCTCGGATACATGAGAAATTTGAATCTTTTGCCTTTCTGCAAATTGAAGATAAAGCCCTGCATAATCCATCTTGCCATGTTAAACCTTCTATTCATGGCTATAGCAACAATTGGTGATGCTATATCAGAGGGGAATGTATCAAACCCAACACTCCTTCTAGACATACAGTGTTGGATAACATAGCATAAAAGCTTCCACTTTTTGCTCAGTCTAGCCCTCACAAATTGTTGTTTCGGAAACACAGGAGGATGTCCCATGTTTATGAAACACTCTTGACATTCACCAACGGTAAATTCACACATATCTCCTTCATTCTCTCCCAACATCAATGCATCACGTATAGATTCTTCAGAAAATGGTGACTTGCTATAGATTGGTGATATACCCTCTAACAACTGTGTGACCATCATCATCTGTAATAACCTCAGCAGTCTTCCAAAACTTCTTGAGTAGCCTCATGCATACTATAGGCTTAGCACACATGGCATATACGTACTTTGTTCTGCGAAGAAACTTGATCATCTGCTAATATCCTGATGTTTCTGCAATTGAATCATCAAGCATAGCCACAATATTGTGCTTTGGCTCATACTTTAGATATTACATCTGAAATCAGCTACAAATGTGTCAGTTATCAAATATATGATTAAATGATCAATTGTCATAAGAAAAATTGCCAAAGTTTTGATATTTATGATGAGACAGTAGATTGGATTGTATTTAAAAACATTTGTTAAAACAATTTGTGGGTTTCAAACTTGTTTTAGAAAATGTTAACACATACATCACTTACTGTTATATCCATTGATCTTAACAAATTTGAGTGATTAAATTTTGTTTGAAATCAAAATCTCAGTTTCATGATTTAATGAATAAGACTCAATTAGAAACATGATTTAACATCAGATGACAACACTTGATAAACAATTTCATGATATTGACACTTAAACAAATTCTCAGTTTCAAGTTCATCAATGGCGATTTTGTCATTTCAAAATTGTGAATGATTATGTCCAGATTCATGATTTTATGAAGATTAAACGATGAAGTTTATTGGTTAACAGCAAGATTTCAACTTTAAAACAACCCAATTTCAGTTTTTGTCTTAAAATCAAAGTGATGGTTTAATAATCATTTTACTGTTCATTGATAATAAACACATTTAGGGTTTATGATGATGAAAATCGGTGAAAACAATGATGAATCATGTTGCATATACCTCAATTAATCTCACAAACACAATATAGAACAAGTGATTAGAAAAGGGTATGGACGTGTTAACTGTGTGTACGATGAGGTCGGGTGAAGAATGATGAAATGTTGTTAAGTGTGTTGAAGAAGAGTATTTATATGATGTGTTAACCCGGCTGAATATTAGGTTAAAAATTAGACGGGTCAAACTTTAGACAGGTCAACACACATAAAATACCCTTAGACGGGTCATATACTGTTCAGACGTGTGAACATGTATGGACGGGTCAACAGATGAATCATTAATAATTTCAACTCTAAAAACACTTAGACGTGTCAACAACTGTTGAGACGGGTCAAGTGATTCAGACGGCTGAAAAATAACACATGAAAACATTTGTCGTGTCAACAACTGTTGGGACGTGTCAACCACTGTTGAGACGTTTCAACATTGTTAAGACGGCAAGATTCATCATTTTAAACCATGAGACGTCAAACGGCTTGGATGTGTGAAACACTGTTGGGACGGGTCATGTTTATCAGATGTGTCAACACACTTAGTCGTGTCAACACTTGTTGAGACGGGTCATGTTTATCAGATGTGTCAACACCCTTAGTCGTGTCAACACTTGTGACCCAACAGTATTCAACACAAGTTAAGACAGATCATGCACTATTAAGACATTTCAAGTGTTAAGACGGGTCAACTATTGACACGTGTCAACATGATGTAAAGACAAATTTATTATTGAGACGTATCAACTATTGAGACGTGTCAGCTGTTGAGATGTGTCAACTGTTAGGACGTGTCAACATGATGAACCAACAAGCACAAAATAGCATGAACGACTACACCTTGACTTGTTGACTTAACCTGGCTGCACAGTAATACATGAGACGGTTCAACATTTAACACAATTTTCTTTCCGCGCATGTTGACTTTTTCACATTCAACCTTTTGACCGATTGGTCTTCCGCATTAATTGCACCTGCACACTTTTTGACAAAATTAATTTGACAAGACATCCTTAATTAGGGTTTTGTTAATTAAATTTTTCAAAGTAACATTCAGGGCAACAATTTGCAATAAACACACACACTTTTTATTTTCATTTTCTTTTGACTCGAAAAATTTTGCACAACCAATTTTTCAATATTCCGAAGCATTTTTCAAAAGATTTTAATTACAGGACCTTGGGTTATTTAAACATGAACAATACGTATGCATTCATTAAAAACTTGATCATTCCATCCAACAACATATTTTTGACATTTTTTATTTTCTTTTTGGATTTTGTAAGTCAAACTTATTTCTCCCCCTAAACTTTAAAATTTCTTAAAATTTGTTTACAAGGATTGTCGACGTCACATTAATGATTCCACATGCCTGCACACACAAAGCATACATAAAATAAATACGAATGCAATGCAATGAATCTATAGATTACAGAGAGATCATACCAAGAATAATCTGAACATGTTTTAGATTTTGAAATAGACATTTGACTTGTGTTTAGTTGAGTGATGATATGAAAACATACTAATTAGCTTAAGTTGGCACACTTACTTTTTCAGTATCATGATGAGATTACATGTATACATATATCAAGTTATTTCCTTATCAAAACAAACCAGAATGCACTTTAGCAGAAACCTGGTCACTTACAACATAATCAGTGTGGAATGGGTTTTCTATCTTATTGGATTTGATTCACTTTGGATTTTTTTTAATTCCTTTTCGGAATTATCTTTTGCTTATGTTCCCTTTGGGAATCTTCTGAAACTCCATTTTGGAATTTTGGTGATGGTCCACTTTTAGACTCTTTTCTGTTCCACATTGGGAATCTTTTGCTGCATCTTGAAGTGTTCTAGGTCTGTAGGTTACTACAACAAAGGAGACTTCATGTGAGACTTTAGGTCTGTGGTAACCACAATAAAGAAGCTCACAGATGCCATTCATCACACTGAATCATATTACATCATTACCCGGTATGTTAAAGTAACATAACTAGCAGTTCATCAAAAGAGATATCTTAGGACATGTATGGCAACTGAACTTTACACAAAGATCATTAATATTTAGATTTGTCAACAATGAACCTTCTTTTTCAGTTTAATTGTTTGAGTTGTCTAGCACGCCAATTAACACGTATCAGTCTTTATTATTGAAAATAATGTATCAGACAACACTTAGTGTAACTATCATTTCTCACAATGCAAGAAAGATTCTTATGAAATGATGTTTCTTTTCGGTTTTTGTTTTTCTTTTACATGCAAGCACACAAACACAAATAACACAAGCAAAGAGACATGATGATCAAAAATGAAATTGACTTATTATATTTTTGTTTTTTCAAGTTTTCTGATTTTATATTTTGTTATTCTTGAGAAAAAGAATTAGTCATGGCTGATTAATCCTATGGATTGGACTAAGAATTCAAACCGTCATGACAAGAAGGATTTTGTAAACAGATCTGCCAGTTGTTTTTCGGTATGAACTTTAATCAAAATTATTAAATCTTTTTCAGAGTTATCTCTGAGAAAATGGTAACGGATTTCAATATGTTTTGTTTTTTAGTGTTGGACAGGATTAGCAGTAATGAACATTGCAGCAGTATTATCTATGTAGATCGGAGTTTTGAGAAAAATAAACTCGTAGTTAAGCAATTGATATTGAAGCCATAAAACTTGAGGGCATCTTGGCGATGCAGCAATGTACTTTGCTTCTGTAGTGGCTACTGAAACATTGGTCTGCCTTTTGCATTGCCACTAGACGAGTCGAGGACCCAGAAACTGACATCCACCTGAGGTTGATTTCCTGTCAAGAGCACAATCACCATAATCACTATCAGTATAACTATATAATTCAAAATTGCCTTCATAAGGATACCATAAACCGAGATTAGGTTTCCCTTTGAGATATCTGAATATACGTCTGACAGCGATCAGGTGCGACGCTTTAGGATCTGATTGATATCTAGTGCATACATATACAACATACATGATGTCTGACCTTGATGCAGTAAGATACATCAGCGAACCGATCATTGACCTATATAGTGTTTGATCAACAGACTTGCCTTTTGGATCAGGTTGGATCATGCAGTTCACATCAGATGGAGTTCCAATAGTCTGACAATCTTGCAACTTAAACTTCTTCAACAGTTTTTCAACGAACTTTGATTGATTGATAAAGATTCCATCTACAGATTGTTTAACTAGCAAAACAAGGAAGAAATTGATCTCCCCCATAGTACTCATCTGAAATCTGGATTTCATGATTTCTTCGAGCTCTTTACACATGAACGGACTTGTTGATCCAAAGATGATATCATCCACATACACTTGAACACACAATAGATCTTCATTTTCCCGCTTCATGAATAAAGTTGGATCAATCTGAGCTCTGGTAAAACCATGCTCTAGTAGATGTTTTGATAACGTCTCATACCAAATCCTTGGGGTTTGATGTAGACCGTATAAAGCTTTGCTAAGTTTGTATACACGATGTGGATACTCAGGGTCTTCAGATCCTGGCGGCTGCCTGACATACACATCATCGGTAATAGGTCCATACAAAAATGCGCCTTTAACATCAATTTGATACACTTTAAATTTCATGAAAGAAGCATAAGCAAGAAAAACACGAATTGCTTCAAGTCGAGCGACCGGAGGAAACACTTCTTCATAGTCTATGCCTTCCTCCTGAGTGTACCCTTGTTCAATCAGTCTCGCTTTATTTCTGACAACAATGCCACGTTCGTCTGGCTTGTTTTTGTACAACCATCTAGTTTCAATAGCATTTTCTCCATCAAGTAAGTCCACTAATTTCGATACTTCGTGTTTTCTAAACTGAAGTAACTCCTCTTGCATCGCTTCTATCCACCTGTTATCTTGCAATGCTTCTGAAATGTTCTTCGGTACCACTTGAGAAAGAAAACATGAGTAAAGACAGATGTTAACATCTCTATCTCTTGGAGCTTTAATCACAACCCACTCATTTGTAATCTCGAAACCTGGTTTGAGAATGTAACAAAAAGAATCATCAAATAGAGTTGAATACGATTTATCACAAATTTGGGAAACACTTAGCAAAGTAAAGTTCAACTGGGCACAGTAGTTGACTTTATCAAAGCTAGTGACCCCATTGGATACAGTTCCTTCTCCCGTTATCTTTCCACCAGCATCTCCCCCGAATGCAACATGTGTACCATTTTTATGCTTCAAATCATTAAGTAAGGCATGATTGCCTATCATATGCCGGCTACACCCACTGTCAACAAACCATGAGTTGATAGGTCTACTTGGGCATACCTGCATTTTCAACATTCACTTAGTTAGTGTGGTCAACCCAGGCCGAAATGGTCTTGGGTTTTCCAAATTTATCCATAACAGTGAATTGCTGATATTGTAAGTTGTTCATGTTTGGTTTAGTTAAGAGATTGGGTTGAAAGTTGTTTCTACCACTGGATGGGTTTGATTGCTTTCTTCTTAAAGCATTATACCTCTCCTCTAAATTAGGATCGAGGTTGTTGTTATCTTTTCTTTGATCTCCCACCATTACAGCTCTTGGCAAAAATTTGTTTGTCTGATACTGCCTTGCTTGCATTTCACAGAATTGATTTAATTCAAGATTGATTCTTTTAAAAGGTCTAGAACCAAGAGAATGACTGTTAGTTACATTTTGAAAACCAAAGGATTGATTTCGTTAAAAATTTGGGTAACTAGTCATTTCTCTTGATGAGCTTTTTCGAAAGAATCAATCAGACGTGCCGTGATTATGTATTTCACAAATATCACAAAATTTGTTATAATAGCATTCTGCCGATGAATGATTTCTTTTGTTGCAGTAATGACAGCACCTGTTAAAGAAACACTCGGCAGTTGCATGATTATAACAATCACATATTTCACAATACCTTTTGCTGATTTTGAATAACCTGTTATTAACTTTTGATGTTGAACCAACAGGTGATTCATTCACAATTTTATGCGATTGAAAGTTAATTTGGTTCTTCTTTTGTGATTGTGATTGTGAATTCTGTTTGATTTTACCAGATTGAGGTTTTGCTTTTGAAACAGTTTTTGATTCTGAAACACCTTTCTTAGTTTCCTTGTTAGATTCAAATCGTTTAACAACAGAATTCTTAGGACCTGAACCTGTTTTCAGATCAGAGAGAGATTTGATCTTTGAGTATGTTTGGTTACTTTGAGATGAATTCAGATCAAATGTTCCAACTGACACAAACTTTACTGGTTTTAACAATGATGACACATTCTTTGGCATAGATTTTCTCGATTGAGCTTGATTGGTTGTGGAATTGTCATTTGATGATATGACAAATTTACCTTTTTCTTGCTTTGATTGTGATTGATTGGTTGACTTCTTTGATTTATGTGATTTTGAAGTAGAAGCACCATCATCCTTTGCATTTGTACGTTGTTGAACTTTAGCAACAACAAGTTCTTCTATTCTTTCTTCCATCTCAGAAATTCAGGATCATTGAATCCTAAGAATTCTCCTTCAACCTTCACTGCCTTCTGTTTTTCTGAATTCAATTCTTGATAATCAACAACTTGCTCTAGCACAGGATTTGATTTTTCACTAGCTTGATCATCGACTTCTGCAAGCCCAACTTCTTCCTTCACATTCTCAGACAAAAATGTTTCATCACCTTTTCCTTCTAAGCTTCCAGATTCAGATTTAATTCTTTGAATTTCTTTGATCTCTTCTTCATTTTCAGGTGAGTGATCAGATTCATTAAAGTTCTCAGGTAAAGTGTTTGATATTGATTTAGGCATTGGTTCATGAGTAAAACCCGATACTGCTTTGTTATCTTTTCTTTCACTTACAAATTTAGCCAAGATAGCTTTTGAACTTTTCATCTTTGTTAGATCAACTTGAGTTGCTGCATGAGCAATCTCTTCAAGTGCTTTTGTCATTTCTTCAATTTTTTTGTGACAATTTCAAGTTCTTTAAGTGTTTTGTTCCATCACTTTTGGAGTGAAATTATCTTGTCATCCGAAATCTTATGATCATTTTTAAGTTTTTCATGAATCTTTTTATATGTTTGCTCCATTGATCACAGATTTTAAACAAATGGGTTCGATAATGTTCAACCTGAGCAATGCATTCTTTGGTACACAACCTGTTTCTAACATCAGTAGGTAATTCAACATAATTAGAAGGAAGTTCAGAATTTACCTTTGGTTGTTCAGATTCAGCAGATCTAAATGATTCTTCTGATGTAGCCATAAGAGCAATTTTATTCAGTCGGATTAGATTTTGCACTCCAATCATAGGCTTTTGATTCATGAGTATCATCATTAAGAACTTTAACATCACCTTCTTCAGACCAGTCTTCATCTTCGATTTCACATACCAAAGCCAAATTAGCAGTAAGATCAAAAGTAAACTGTTCAACATATGCACTCCAGTCATAACCATCCTTAACGCTGACAAGTGCCTTGTTCTGAACTTCTGGCTGTTTACCTTCATCCTTTAACTCTGGCATGGGAAGACTTTGATAAGGTTTCTGATGAAAATGTTGATTCTGATTCTGATAGCTTGAAGATTGTTGTATATTCTGACTTGAACCTTGAGATGGATTCTGATTGCTTGAACTTGCCTGGCCATTATAAGTCTGGTTCTTTGCTGCTTTACGCTCCCTAGAAAAATGACCATAGCAGTTGCAGTTGAAACATCTAGCCTTTGATATGTCAAAACCAATAGTCTTGTTAGCACTTGGCTTGAAATTACGATTGACATAAACATGTTTCGGTGTTCTATATGCAACCATAACCATCTGTCAATTCAGATCCATCTCTTCAACATCATAAGGATCCATTTCAAAAAGGTCTTGAAGCACCACATCTAGTTGAGTTAGATGACTACCTTGATATGCTTGAAAACTTGCCATGAATGCAGTAAAAGCATTCTTTGTTTCATCATCTTGCAAAAGAATGTTCTTGACATCTTTAACTTTACATGGCATTGTAGAACTTAAATTTTGAGTTTCAGATTGAGATTTCATTGGTTGAGGTTGAGCTTTTGGTGGAGATTAAGGTAGCGTGTAAATCGGTGAGCTTGTATGATAAGTAGAATCTGTATAAGAACTAGCACCGACAAACAAATCACCTTCATCTTCTGGTTTTTGGCCATCTTGAACAAGAAAAGCATTCTCAGTATGCGAGCTTTCATGAGAACCAGATCGGTCTGTATTCCTTCAACTTTCATCTATTTCAACCTCTTCTATCTTTGCAATGAGAAGATCTAAGTCCATTTGGAATTTCTCAGTATGCTTCAGTAAAGTAACTGTCTGTTTCCATGAAGATGGAAGAGCACCCAATAATCTGTCATTTAAGTCTTGAAGATCTGGTTTCACACCGGCATTTGTCATCTCAGTAGTTAGATGCATAAATCTAATCATCATGTGATGTACAGTCTCTCCAGATATATGCTCAATCAGTTCCAATTGTCTCTTCAATTTCTGATTCTTGAGACTTCTTATCTGTTCTCCTCCTTCATATATCACTTTCAATGCTTTATACAATGTGTAGCCAGTTTGATAAGCATCCAACCTAGATAACCTTTCGTAAGTCTTCTCCATGTAGATCATCCTCTAGATAAGGTTCTGTGGAGTCTTTGGTGTAGGTACTAGCAGCATTAGGTGCAAGAACAAAAATATGTGGACCCTTTTCAATTGACTTCCATAAATCATTGTCTATTGAGCACAAATGAAGGCTTCAATCAGATCGTTCAATTCTTGAAATCAGCACGGTTAACTAACCTTAGGACACGATTATCTGAATCATCGCTAGGAGCCATTTAAAATTAATAAAAGAAAATATTTTTGTATTTTGTTGATTTTTGAAAAAGACAAGTAATATGAAATTTAAACAAAAATTAAAAATTAAATTGATTAATTAAAATTTGATACGACTGAACAGTGATTCAGATAATGATGTTTGAAGATGATACGGCTAAACAGTCACACGGCTGAATAGTAAAACGTCTGAATAGTCACACGTCTGAACAGTTAATCACACAACCGAAGTAGACAAAATCTTGACCCAACTAAAGACTTGAAATGGCTAAACAGTAATCACGCGTCTGATTTTCTTAGCATGTCTGAATAGTTCACACCTGACTAAATTTTAATGACACGGCTGAATAGTAACACGGCAAATACTTGAAAAATCTTGACACGGCTTGAAAATGCTGACCCGACTAAACAGTAACACGACTGAATAGTTCACACGGCTCAACAGTAATCTTCAATTTTAAGAATTTTTCAGGTTTTAACCCGACAACGACTACACAAACCTTCACACGTCTATACGGTAACTTAATTTATTGTTAAAAAAAACTAAGTCCTGAAACGTCTAGTTCATCAAATTCAGTCTTCACACGACATAAAAACCTCTTCATCATACACATGAACATCATCATCATCCAACTTTTAATAATTTTCAGTAACTTGATGAATTTGTCCAAAATTCACACACAAGCTGTGTCATCACTCGATTAACAACCCTATGTATCAATCAGTCTCAAACAACATCCTTAGATTATGTATTTTGATGATTTTACGATCGAACAGTAATGGTTTCTATTAACTTAATTCTACAGATCTGATCTTTTCTGAGTGAAATCAGCACCTATGTTGTGAATTAGAAACGATTACAGTGATAAATCGAATTAAATTTCAGCAACAGATCGTGAAAATCAACATTAGAGCAGTTTTTGAGTGTTTATGCTTGGTGAATAGCGAAGAACACACAAAATCAATATCTCTGATACCAATTGACAGGTTAAAATGGATCGATATTGCATCTAATATGATTAACAATCATAGATCTAAGTAAAGGAATAATCAAATCAACACATGATATACTAATAATTCGCTTGTATTGATGATAGAAGATTGCAGTATAATAGGTGTAGAGAAAACTGATTACAATGGTACCTGTTCACTCGTTTAACCTAGCACCTACAACTTTCTATTTATACCAACATACAACTTTAGGGAAATAACACTTTATAACCTAAATAAACAAACAATACAAAACAAGAACAATTAAATCTTTCTAGAAAAGAGTCCTGACAGTACTCCCCTAAAGATTTAACATTGTTCGTCATTCTAGATTTCTTCTTCTTTAACTTCTGCATCATACATTGTTAGGGCTCGTTTCTAGTTAAGATTTACTTTGTACTTTGTTTATACATATTTGTATAGTTTAGGGTTAATTTTGTAATTTCCCTAATGTGTTGATGCATAAAGCATGTTGTGAGAGAATGTTAGAGAGAGAGTCTAGATCACAATTACACGCTAGAGAGAGAATTGTGTGTGTGATTTGTATTCTCCTGCACATTTGTACTACAACTTTTATGCTTTGATCATCAATACAAGAGAATTATTAGTAATGGATTGTGTTGTTGATTGATTTGTGTGTTTGTACTTAGATTGTTCTGATTTGCAGCAATATCGATCCAATTGAACCTATCAATTGGTATCAGAGCTGTTGGTATTGTGTGTGTTCTTCGCTATTCATCAAACAAAAACACATCAATATTGCTCAAATCATGATCTGAATGATCTGTTGCTGTTTTTACTTGTGATTCATCATTGCAATCACTTCTAATTCACAACAATTGTGCAAATTCCATCAGATTATCATCAGATCTGAGGAATTAAGAAGAATTAGAAGTTTACTGTTCGATCAAATTTTTGCTCAAAAACATCAAAAATTGATCATGTTTTGGATTGATTGAGATTTGAGATTGATAATCGGTATAATTCACTAACTGGGTGTGAATTTTGGACAATTTGGACAAGTTTCATTAAAATTCTGAAAAATCGATTGAACGAAATGATGAACAGGATGAACTGGTTGAAGATTAACTAGCCGGGTGATAAATTTGACTTAGACAAAATTTTTGGACTTAGATTTGTGAACAATTAGGTCCTGTGCAGTCGTGTGAAGGCAAAATTGTCTAGACGGGTGAAGAATTTGCAAGAAAAAGGTTGTACTGTTCAGCCGGATCAAAGAACTATTGTGCCGGGTGATCAACTGTTCAGCCGGGTGATTAACATTCCAGCCGGGTGATTGACTTACTGTTTAGCCGGGCAAACAACTTTTCTGCCGTGTGATCAACAACTGTTCAGCCGGGTAAACCTTTCTGCCGTGTCAAGTTCTAGCCGGGTCAAGTTTTCAGCCGTGTCAAGTTTTTCTGTTCAGCCGTGTCACTGTTCAGCCGGGTAATATATCTGTCGGGTGAAGATTTCAAGTGTTGAAGATTGACAAACTGTTTAGCCGTGTCACTGTTTAGACGGGTGAAGAAGTTTTTCTCAGCCGGGTGAAGAAAAATCTACACTGTTCAGCCGGGTGAAGAATAAAATTTCACTGTTCAGCCGTGTGACTCGCTTTTCAATTATTTCAAACCTTGTTATCTTATCTTGTCATTATTTACTTGTTTTTAGTTTAAAATTTTAATTGTTTCTTTTCAAAAATCATCAAAAACACAAAAATATTTTCTTTAAAGTTTTTAAAATGGCACCTAATGATGATTCTGATAACCGTGTTCCTAGATTGGTTAATCGTGCAGATTTCAAGAACTGGACAATCAGATTGAAGCATCATCTATGCTCTATTGACAATGATCTATGGAAGTCAATTGATAAAGGTCCTCACATTCCTACTCAGACTGCTCCTGATAGTGCAAACACCTACACCAAAGATTCAACTGAACCTTATCCTGAAGATAATCTATCAACTGAAGACTTATGAAAGGTCAAGAATGACAGTAAGGCTTATTCTTTGATGTGCAAAGGTCTGCCACTTCAAGTGTTGTCGAGATTGGATGCTTATCAAACTGGCTACACATTGTTCAAGGCATTGAAATCAATCTGTGAAGGAGGAGAACAGTTAAGAAGTCTCAAGAAGCAAAAATTGAAGCAACAACTGGAATTATTTGAACATATTGCTGGAGAATCTGTGCTCGAGATGATGAATAGATTTGTTCATCTAACTACTGAGATGACTAATGTTGGTGCAAAGACAGATCTTCAAGATCTAAATGAAAGATTATTGTGTGCTCTTCCATCTTCATGGAAACAGACTGTGACTCTACTGAAGCATACTGAAAAGTTTCCAATGGACTTAGATCTGCTCATTGCAAAGATAGAAGAAGTTGAGATTGATGAAAGTTCAAGAAATACTGATAGATCAGGTTCACATGCTCAGTACAAGTTCGTTGTGAATCCTTCCAACACAGTGGAGAATGCTTTTCTTGCACAAGATACTGCTAAAACTGATGATGAGGGTGATTTATTTGTTGGTGCAAGCTTTTATACTGATTCGTCATACATCCCAAACTCACCAACATATTCTCAACCTCAATCTCCACCAAGAGCTCATGTTCAAAGTTCTACAGTTCAAGCCAAAGTAAAAGATGTTATGAACATCTTGTTACAAGATGATGAGACAAAGAATGCATTTACTACTTTCATGGCAAGTTTTCAAGCATATCAAGGAAGTCATTTAACTCAGATGGATGTTGTGCGTCAAGATCTATTTGAAATGGATCCTGATGACATTGAGGAAATGGACTTAAATTGGCAAATGGTGATGGTTGCATATCGAACTCAGAAACATGCATATGTAAACCGAAGCTACAAGCCACATGCAAACAAGACAGTTGGTTTTGACAAGTCAAAGGCCAGATGTTTCAACTGTAACTGCTATTGTCATTTTTCTAGGGAATGCAAGGCTCCTAAGAATTAGAACTACAATGATCAAGCTGGTTCAAGTGGACAGAATCAAGGTCAAAGTCAGAACTCGCAACAGTCTTCAAGCTATCAAAACAGGAATCAACGTTTCATGCAGAAACCATATCAAAGTCTTCCCATGCCAGAACTGAAAGACGAATGCAAGAAATCAGAAGATCAGACTAAAGCACTTGTGGTTAGTGTGAAAGATGGATATGACTGGAGTGCGTATGTGGAACAGTTTACATCTGATCTTACATCAAGTCTAGCACTGGTTTGTGAAATTGAAGAAAATTGGTCTGAAGAAGGGGATGATCAAGTGACTGATGCTATTACTGAAGATTCTGAAGAATATGACTGGAGTGCAAAGTCAGATCCTGTTGACGAATCTGAACCAGAAGTTGCGCTTATGGCTACATCTGACGAATCTTCATCATCTTTTGAGCAACCAAAGGTTAGTACTAAACTACCCCCTAACTATGTTCCTTTGCCTGATGATGTTAAAGGTAGATTATGTTCTGAACAATGCATTAAACAAGTGGAACATTATCGAACTCATTCTTTTAAAATTGGTGACAAATTAAGCAAACATGAACAAATTCATGTACAACTTAAAATTGATCACAAAATTGCTGATGAGAAGATATTGTCACTTAAAGAATCATGGAACAAAACCTTAAAGGAATTAGAACTAGTAACCAAACTGTAACAGCACAGCGAAACCGCACCATGATATTGTCCGCTTTGGCGGTCAAAACGCCCTCAGGCGCCGCCCCTCACGGTTTTAAAACGCGTCATGGTAGGGAAGGTTTCCACCCCTTTATAAGGCGGGTTTTGTTCTCCCTCCCAACCGATGTGGGATGTTACATTCCACCCCCCTTAAGGAGGCCAGCGTCCCCGCTGGCACATCGGTCCGGTCCCTAGCTCTGATACCATCTATAACAGCCCAGCGAAACCGCACCATGATATTGTCCGCTTTGGCGGTCAAAACGCCCTCAGGCGCCGCCCCTCACGGTTTTAAAACGCGTCATGGTAGGGAAGGTTTCCACCCCCTTATAAGGCGGGTTTTGTTCTCCCTCCCAACCGATGTGGGATGTTACACAAACAACTTGAAGAAATGACAAAGAATTTTGAACAAGAAAAAGTTGCTCATGCAGTCACACAAGTTGAATTAACAAAGGTAAAAAGTTGTAAAACAATGGTGAGACAACTTGTGAGTGAAAGAGGTAACAAAAACAAAACAGGGTTGGGTTTTACTCATGAACCAATGCCTAAATCAATCACTAACACTTTACATGAAAACTTCAATGAATTTGATCATTCACCTGAAAATGAACAAAAATTCAAAGAAATTCAAAGAAGTATATCTGAATCCGAAGGATCTGAAGTGTTACTGGAAAGCTTGAAAGAAGATGATGCTGTGACAGTTGAAGCTGATGATGAAGCAAGCAACAAATCTGATCCTATTCTGGTACAACTTGTTGAGTATCCGGAACTGAATCCCAAACCAGCAGAAAAGGTGAAGGATGAAGCTGAATTTTCAGGATACAATGATCCAGAATACATCAAATGGAAGAACGAGCAGAAGGCGATTGCAGCTGATCAACTAATCAAGAAGAAAGCAGTGAAGAAGACTAAAGTTTCAAATGCAAAGATGCAGAAATCGAAATTGATAAACAATCAATCTGAAACAAAACAGTCCAAAGGTAAAAGTGTCATAACATCAAATGACAACACCAAAGCTCAAACTGTTAAAACTGACAATGTCAAACCTGTGAAAAAGAAAGTGTCAGAAGTTAAAACAATCAAGTTTGTATCAGCAGGAACGTTTGATATGAATTCATCTCATGGTAACCAACTCAATTCTAAGATCAAATCTAACTCTGGTCTGAAAACAGGTTCAGGTCCTAAGACTTCCGCTGTCAATGATAAAAGATTTGAATCAAAGAAGGTCACTAAGCAGGATGTTTTAAAATCGAACCAAGTTCCCAATCAATCAAAACTTGATAACAAGCAATCAAAATCACAAACAAAATCTCCACAAAAGAATCAAGTTAACTTAAAACCGAACAAAACTGATAATGAATCACGAGTGGGTTCAACATCAAAAGTTAACAATCGGCTCTTTAGGATTAGCAAGAAACATTGTGAGATTTGTGATCGTTATAATCATGTTACTACTGAATGTTTCTTTAACAGGTACTGCAATTACTGTGACAAAAGAAATCATTCTTCAGAGGAATGTTTTTATAACAAATTCTGTGATATTTGTGAAAGGAGAAATCATGACACTGCAGATTGTTTCCTTCGGAAAAACTCATCAAGAGAAATGACTCCTCTTCCGAATTTTCAAAGAAATCAATCTTTTGGTTTTCAAAAATTTAACCAAAGTCATTCTTCTGATTTGAGAACTTTCAAACGAAACAATTATGGTTTTAATGAATTTTCATCCAGAAATGTGCAGGTTAACAGTTTTAAGCCGAGAGCTTTGATGGTAAGAAATCAGAAATTTGAAAATAACCTTGATCCTAAGTTAGAAGAAAGGTTCATTGCTTTAAGAAGAAAGCAAACAACTCAAGCCATTGGGCGAAACAGTTTTCAACCAAATCTCTCAAAAGAAACAAATTTTCAAAATCTACATTATCAACAAGTTACTGTTACAGATAGATTCGGAAAACCCAAGACCATGTGGGCCTGGGTTGACCAAACCAACTAGGTAAATGTTGAAATGCAGGTACGCCCTCGAAAACCTATCAACTCATGGTTTGTTGATAGTGGGTGTAGCCAGCATATTACAGGCAATCATGCCTTGCTTCAAGATTTTAAGCTAAAGAATGGTACTCATGTTGCATTTGGAGGAGATGCTGGTGGAAAGATTACTGGAGAAGGAACCGTGTCAAATGGGGTCATTAGCTTTGATAAAGTCAACTACTGTGCACAGTTGAACTTTAATTTGCTAAGTGTATCTCAAATTTGTGACAAATCATATTCAACATTGTTTGATGATTCTTTTTGTTACATACTCAAACCAGGTTTCAAGATTGACAATGAATGGGTGGTGGTTAAAGCTCCAAGAGATCGGGATGTATACAAGCTTGATATGTCGCAGATTGATGCTGAAACCGAAACCACTTGTCTCATTGCGCATGCTTCAAATGATGAGAGTCAGCTTTGGCATAGATGGCTGGGCCATTCAAACTTCAGAAACATGAACCGACTGGTGACTGGAAATCATGCTGTGGGAATACCGTCAAAGAAATTCTCAACAACTGATCTCTGTCCAGCATGTTTGAAAGGAAAACAGCACCGAATGTCTTTTAAGTCCAAGCAAGAACACTCCATTTCAAAACCCTTACAGATGCTACACATGGATCTATTCGGACCAACAAATGTTCAAAGCATCGGAAAGAAGTCTTATTGTTTTGTCAACATTGATGATTTTACTAGATTTTCTTGGGTTTATTTCTTGCATGTTAAATCTGAAACTGCTGAGTTGTTAAAAGAATTTATTATCAAAGTTGAAAATCATTTGGATTGTAAAGTAAAAATCTTGAGAAGTGATAATGGAACCGAGTTTAAAAACTCTAATGTCGATTCGTTTTGTGCAGAAAAAGGAATTGCGCGCCAATTTAGTGCTCCAAGAACTCCACAACAGAACGGAAAAATCGAACACTGATTGAAGCAGCAAGATCCATGCTCGCAGATGCCAAAATCCCTATCACTTTTTGGGACGAAGCTATTGCTACTGCCTGCTTTGTACAAAACAGGACATTGTTGGTTCAGGATAAAAATAAAACGTCTTATGAGTTATTGTTTGGAAGAAAACCGAATATTTCATACTTGAAAGCATTTGGTTGTCCTGTATCGATTCTAAATTTGAGTGATCATCTCGGTAAATTTGAGTCAAAATCTGACGATGGATTTTTTCTTGGTTACTCTTCTATTTCAAAAGCTTATCGGGTTTTTTAATAGCAAAACGAACATTGTTATTGAAACTATTAACGTAAAGTTTTTAGAAAATTCGTTTCCGTCAGTGGCTCATGGTCCCGAATGGTTGTTTGATTTAGATTCGTTATCAAAATCTTTCAATTCTAACTTGTTTGATTTTTCAGGAAAATCGAGTAAGAATCAGGAGACTTAGGATGTTTCAGTGATGATTCTGATAATGACGATGATAGCAATCTCAATTCTGAGTATCCGTTCATGTCATTTCATAATCCTGATCATATGTTATCTAATCAAGCTCCGTGTCCATCTGGTTCTCAAGAAGATCAAGAATCAAATAACTTTGGTGATGAAGTAAATACGCAAAGTTCTCCTAATGATGGTGGATCTGCTCAAAATCAACCATCATCAGATCCGAATGTTGAAGTTGTTCCAGAATCATTTGATTACTTCATCAATTCACCATAACAAGTTCCTAATTTCACTCTGCATGCTTCTACAATTCTGCAAGATCTACCGAATCTGAATCAGTCTAATCTGGAGACGCAAGTACAAGGTGATTCAATTCCAACTCATCGAGTTCACAGGAATCATCCTCTTTCTCAGATTATAGGACCTTTGAATCAGAGAACTATGAGAAGTCAGACTGAACATGCAAACGTTTGTCTTTATTCATGTTTTCTTTCTCAGAGTGGTGCCGAAGAACATTTCAGAAGCATTACAAGATAACAGTTGGATTGAAGCCATGCAAGAGGAGTTACTTCAATTTCGCAAACAAGAAGTTTGGAAATTAGTGGACTTACCTGAAGGAGAAAATGCGATTGGTACAAGATGGTTGTACATGAACAAGCCAGACGAACGTGGCATTGTGGTCAGAAATAAAGCCAGACTTATTGCACAAGGTTACACTCAAGAAGAAGGTATTGACTATGAGGAAGTGTTTGCTCCGGTCGCTCGACTTGAAGCTCTTCGCGTTTTTCTAGCTTATGCCTCTTTCATGAAGTTCAAAGTGTTTCAAATGGATGTAAAAGGCGCTTTTCTGTATGGACCAATTACTGATGATGTGTACGTCAGACAACCTCCAGGTTTTGAGGATCCTGAGTATCCACATCGTGTATACAAATTGAGCAAAGCTTTATATGGTCTACATCAAGCCCCAAGGATTTGGTACGAGACGTTATCTAAACATCTGCTGGAACATGGTTTTACAAGAGGTCAGATTGATCCAACTTTATTCATGAAGCGGGAAAATGAAGATCTACTATGTGTTCAAGTGTATGTGGATGATATCATCTTTGGATCAACAAGTCCGTCCATGTGCAAAGAGTTTGAGGAGATTATGAAATCAAGATTTCAGATGAGTTCGATGGGGGAGATTAATTTCTTTCTCGGATTACAAGTAAAACAGTCAGCTGAAGGAATTTTTATCAACCAATCAAAGTTTGTTGAGAAGTTGCTGAAAAAGTTCAAGATGCAAGATTGTCAGACTATTCGAACGCCATCTGATGTGAATTGCAAGATACAGCCGGATCCAAAAGGCAAATCCGTTGATCAAACACTGTACAGATCAATGATTGGTTCACTGATGTATCTTACTGCATCAAGGCCAGACATTATGTATGCTGTATGTGTGTGTGCAAGATATCAGTCTGATCCAAAAGAGTCGCACCTGGTTACTGTTAAAGGTATTTTCAGATACCTTAAAAGGAAACCGAATCTCGGGTTATGGTATCCTTATGAAGGCAATTTTGAATTATATAGTTATTCTGATAGTGACTTTGGTGGGTGTGCTCTTGACAGGAAATCGACTACGGGTGGATGTCAATTTCTGGGTCCTAGACTTGTTTCTTGGCAATGCAAAAAGCAGACCAACGTTTCTGTATCGACAGCTGAAGCAGAGTATATTGCTGCATCTACAGGATGTTCTCAAGTTTTGTGGTAACAAAACCAATTGCTTGACTACGGGTTTAACTTTCTCAAAACTCCTATTTACATAGACAATACTGCTGCTATGTTCATTACTGCTAATCCTGTTCAACACTCAAAAACCAAACATATCGAAATTCGATATCATTTTCTCAAAGACAACTCTGAAAAAGGTTTAATAATTTTGATTAAGGTTCATACCGACAAACAACTAGCAGATCTTTTCACAAAATCTTTCTTGTCGGGACGGTTTGAATTCTTAATTCAATCCATAGGGTTAATCAACCATGATTGATCCTATTTTTCTAAAAATCAATACAAAAATACAAAATATAAAAGCCAAAAATAGAATAAGTCGATGTCATGTATTGATTCCTTTGCCTTTTACTTTCATTGTTTTTGCATTGTGAGTGTACATGAAAAAGAAAACCAAATAAAAAGAATATAAAAAGCAAAAAGAAAAGAAAATATCATGTCATAAGAATCTATATTGCAAAAAGTGGGAAATGATAGTTACACTAGACATTATTTGTTTCATCATTTTTAAATAAAGACTAATGAATGTTAGTTGATGGGCGAGACAGCTCAGGCAACTAGACTGAAAAAGTAAGTTCATTGTTGACAAATCTAAACTCAATGATCTTTGTGTTAAGTTCCTTTGCTATACATGTCTAAATATATATCTTTGGATGCATTGCTTGTGATGATAGTTGTACATGATCCGGTAACGATGCAATCTATTCAGTGTGATGAACCGCATCGTGAGCTTCTTTGTTGTGGTACCCACAGACCTGAAGTCTCACATGAAGTCTCTTTTGAGCTTCAAGGTGCAGCAAAAGATTCCTAAAGATTGAACAAAAAGAGTCCCAAATGTGGACCATCACCAAACAAATTCCAAAAAGGAATTCAGAAGATTCCCAAGGGGAACGATAGGAAATTAAAAATTCCAAAATGGAATTCAAAAGAAGTCCCAAAGTGGACCAAATACGAATAGAACCCATATTCCACACTGTTTATGACTGTAAGTGACCAGGTTTTTATGCAATAGGCATTCAAGTGGTGGTTGATGAGGAAATATGTTGACATATGTATTCATGAGGGTCACATAAGTCATTTTAATCGAACCTTAATCTCATCATGATACTGAAAAAGTAAGTGTGTCAATTCGAGCTAATTGGTATGTTTTCATATCATCACTCAATCAAACATAAGTCAAATGTCTATTCAAAACTTGCTAAACATGTTCAGATAATGTGTGGTATGATCTCACTGCGATATTTTGATTCATTGCATTGCATATGTCTTTATTTTAATGTGTGTGCTTTGTGTGTGCAGACATATGGATTCTTTATTGACACATCGACATCCTTGTTAAACTTAAAAATTTGGGTTAAATGCATATTTCCCCCTCCAAAACACTTTAAATGCATATTTCCCCAGCCAAAAAAATCAATTGCATATTTCCCCTTATAAACAACTTTAATTTGCATATATACCTGTTTTTAATAAAGACATTTAGTTAACATTGGGTATATATGCAATTGATTTTTTTAGTTGGGGAAATATGCATTTAGGGGTGTTTATAGGGGTAAATATGCAATTAAATCTAAAAATTTCAAGAAATTTCAAGTTTAGGGGGAGAATAAGTGAAGAAGAAAATTTATTTACAAAAAGCCAAAATAATTTTAAAATAAGTGTGTTGAATGAAAAAGGATCATGTGGTTAATGAAAGCAAATGTAGTGGATGTGTTAAAAACAAACCTAAGGTCTTGTGATTTGTTTTTAGAAAATTGCTTCGGGATATAGAAATATTGGTTGTGCAAAAACATTTTTGTGAGAAAAATCAAAGAAAATGAAAAGGGGATTTTATGTGAATTAATTTTGTTGCCCTGATTTATATTTTTGAATATTTAATATGACAAACCCTAATAAGGATGTCTTGTCTAATTAATATGTCGAGAATGTTTGCAGGTGCAATAAATGCAGTTGAAAAGTCAACAGACGGAGAAAAGTGAAAAATCGTCTAAGTGTTGTTGCCGGGTGAAGATATCAGAAGTAACTATTTTAGCCGGGTAATGAAGTGAGGTTGTTACCAGCCGGGTAATGAATAAGTCACTATTTAGCCAGGTAATAAAGTGATGTTGATTTTTGCCGGGTGATTGACTGAAAGAAGGTAGCCGGGTGAAAGAAAAAAAATGAAGCCGGGTGACAAAGTTGTATGTTACTATACAGCCGGGTGATGAAGTGTTGACACTGTACAGCCGGGTAATAGAATGAAGATTCTATACAGCCGTGTAAGTGAAAAACACTGTGCAGCCGGGTAAGTATGACAACTGTGCAGTCGGGTGATGAAGAGAAGTTGTCACTATACAGCCGGGTGATGAAGAGAAGCCGTCACTATACAGCCGGGTGATGAAAGAGTATCACTATGCAGCCGGGTAATGAACATGAAGTTATTGTGCAAGTCGGGTGATGTTTAGAAGACTACTATGCAGCCGGGTGATGGATGAATGATCTTAAATTTGAGCCCAAGCACAATCTTGTTGCTTGTTTGGATGAATCTATACCAGAAGCTGAAGGGTATAGAGACATGATCAGATTTCTTAGAAGAAAAAAGTATGTGTATGCAATGTGTGCGAAGCCAATTGTATATGCAAGACTTATAAAGAGTTTCTGGAGGACTGCTGAGGTGTTGACTGATGAAGCCGGAGTTACAGTGGTTAGAGGAAACATCACCAGACAGTTAAAATTAACTGTGTCTGAAGAGTCTATCCGGACTGCATTGAGGAAAGATGATGATGAGATTGGTGCTCCAGATGAGCTAACAACTGCTGAGTGTCAGGCTTGTTTTATTAATATGGGTCATCCTCCCATATTTCCTAAGCAGCAGTTTGTTAGAGCTCGATTAGGAAAGAAGTGGAAGCTGTTATGCTATGTCATCCAGCAGTGTATGTCTAGGAGAAGTGCTGGGTTTGACAACTTTCCTTCTGACATTGCATCTCCTATAGTTGCAATAGCTGAGAACAGGCCATTCAATATGTCGAAGTGGATCATGAAGGGGTTTGTTTTCAACCTTGTTTAAGGGAAGAGGTTCAAGTTTCTTATGTATCCAAGATTCTTGCAACTAATGATCAACATTGCTCATCCTGTTATTCGAGAAGAAGGTTCTGAAGGAGGGATATTATACACCGAAGATATGAATGCTCTATCTTACAGAAAGATGAGTATTGGAGGTGTTGAAGGTGTTGAGATGTTTGCCTATATGCGAGATATAGCAAACAATAATGAAGATATTAGAGTAGTATATCATCATATATCTCAAGGAGAAGTTGTAGATCCTTTGGACCTTGTAGATGAGATGCCTGATAATCTGCTTGATGATGATGAGTACCTTGCTCGTTATCCAGAAGATGAAGAAAATGATGAGGATGAGAATGAGTCTGATGATAAGGATGATGGTGATGATAGTGATGATGATAATAATGATGGTATTGAGGATGTTATTGAAGAAGAAAGTGCTGAATGAGTTTCTGAGGAGGCAGAACAAGAAGATATAGAAATGAATGTTGAGGTTGCTGAACTAATTATGACTGAAACTGTTGAAGTTGATGAACCTGTTGAGGTTGTAAAAGAAGTTGAAGATATTGTTGTTGAAGCTCCTAAGGATATCACAGTTCACTATTCTAGATCAAGACGATCTAAGACTGTGATTGATCCTATGATTGTAGAGGAGTCGAGTATGTCTAAAGATGTGAGTGTGCCTGAACAAGTGGATGTAGTTCAGATTGCACAAGAAGCTGTAGCTGAAGTGGAGACTGTGGCACAGACAGTTGATGATACTAATGCTTGTGTGTTTGTTTCTAAGCCAGTAGATGTTGCCACATCCTCCAAAGCAGCTGAACACGTTGATCAACCAAAGGAGTCTTCACCTAAAGTTGGTTCAAGTGTTAATTTGAATGAAGAAGAAGATAAAGTTTTTCATTTGGAAAGGATGATAGCCAAACTCTTAGATGCTAATGCGTTATTGAAAGCATCTAATGAAGGGAAGAAAAAGAGGCTGGAAGAGTTTTGGGCTATTCATCAGAAGAATTTGGAAACATTTAAAGTATTAGATGCTGATCATGAAAAGCTGAAAGCCGATTATGAAGAGTTGCAAGCAGAGTGTAACACTTTACGTGCGGAAAAGGAGGTATTGGAAAGTTGGATGAAAGAAAAGGAGTCAGTCAGTTCTGAATCAGACAAAGAATTTGTTGTTGAAGAGGACGTTGGAGTGTCTGAGACTCCAAAGGACGTCACAGTTTATCAAACTAGATCACAACGATCTAAAACTGTGACAGAACCAATTGCAGAACCTGTCCTTATTCCCGATGAAGCTGCTGATATTGTCAATCTTGACAAAGCCGAGGGAAAACGTAAACTGGATGTTGTGCCAGAGATTGTGAAAGAAGATGAAATTGCAAAGAAAGCTAGAACTGAAGAAACAGTTCAGATTGAGCCGATTCAATCTGAGTCTGTAATGGCAACTGAAGTGTCCGTAGTGGTTAAAGTGGCTGAGATTGTGAAGGAAGCTGTTATTGAAGAAGCAATTCAGTTTGAGCCGGTTCAAACTGAACATGCACCCACAATCGAAGCATTAGATGATTTGGATGAAGTGGATTTTACTAATTCTAAACCGGAAGCTAATCCTGATGATGACATACCTATTGATCTTGATGAGCGATTTGCATACTTGGAGAAGATGAAGTACAATCCTGTTTATTTGAATGGACTTACAATCAGTCAAATAAACGAGGAATATGAAAAGTGTGTGAATGCGCAAGACAAAGTGGTGGCTGATGAAAAGGAGTTTGTAGTTGAAATGGGTGAGTGGACGCCGCTCCAAGAAAGTTTAAACATTGATGATCTTCCCCCGGAAGAACTTTATCATCAAAATCCGGAAGAAATGTCAACTACAAGCATGCGTCAATGGCTTAGTTCGAGAAACTATCCATACAAGACTTTGAAGAGGCTGAAACGAGAATCTTTGAAGAAAATTGTGGTGAGTTTTCAGAAAACTGAGAAAATGCATAACCGGATGTTCTTTTTGGATTATAATAATCCACAGTATTATGAGTTGACCAAAAGATACAGAGTGCTTAAACCTAAAGAGATACCTTTGATGGCATTGCCCGAAGATGCACATAAGAAGAGGAAGGAGCTTATTGACATGTTTCCGAGCGAGATGAAGTCTTATAACATTCCGATGGAAGTACGAGAGTCATGGCACAAGTCTGCCACAGCAGGTGATATTGTCAGATCACTGCTGAGTAAGAGTCAGTCCGTAGCTGAATTACTTGATTCAATGATCGTGCCGGAAAAGTCCAAAGAAGTGAAGATCATTGCTTGGAAATATGATGAGATTTTTGATGCGTTTCTGATCAAGAGAGTGAATGGACTATGTGATGTTTATCACTATTATTCGAGCATTTTCAAGCTGCCAGTGCATGATTTGAAAGAACTGCACAAGTTGAGGTTAATTAATCACACGCATGCAGAGCGTGGTGATAAATGTGTTATGTTATTGGATGCTGGGATTAGCCGCATGCCAAAATATCTGGAGTTTCGAGGGCAGCAAGAAGATAAAGCATATTTGGCATCAAAGAAGAAGAAACAGAAGAAGTTGATACTCCATGATATGTACTTGGAAGAGTTTTCAGATGAATATTTTGATAAGGTGACAGATCCAAGGTTGCAGGTGATTGATGGTTCGCAAGCAACAAAGCCCATTCTAAAAGTTTTCTACAATCAAGAGACTTATGAGCTGAAGCTGGTTCGAAATCTGGATGATTGGGATCAAGACATGATCACATTGTTTAGCACGTTTGAACTGAAGTTGCTACACCCATCCTACATTGATTATCTTCGCAACCACAAGATGGAGAAGCTGAAAGATCCTGTTGCTGAAGAAGATAGAAGACTATTCGTGATTATGATAGAGGTGATTGGGGCTGCCACTGAGAAAATCCGATTAAGGAAGGCATTGCTTAATGCTAACCTTGTGAAGATAGATATGCCGGAAATCGAATATATGAGGGTGACTTCAAAGGGTACCTTGGAAGTGAAGGTCAAAGGAAAGAAGAAACCTCATGAGTTTTATGCTAACATAGATTTTGCAGGTATTTCTCTGGAAACACTGAAACGCATGAAGGACTGTGACATTGCTACAAATGAATCAAAGTCGAGACAAGCAAAGATCGCTGAAAAATTCAAGTCATGCATAGAAGAAGCTTTGAAAGAACAAGAAGAATACAAAGGAAAGCCGTTGCTGGATGTTAAAGAAGAGTATGAAGATTTTTGAGAGATTGAAGCTGAAAAGCAAGAGTTGAAAACTGAAGAAGATTTTTGAAAGTCCAAAGTTAAATCTTAGGGGGAGTACTGTTAGGGCTCGTTTCTAGTTAAGATTTACTTTGTACTTTGTTTATACATATTTGTATAGTTTAGGGTTAATTTTGTATTTTCCCTAATGTGTTGATGCATAAAGCATGTTGTGAGAGAATGTTAGAGAGAGAGTCTAGATCACAATTACACGCTAGAGAGAGAATTGTGTGTGTGATTTGTATTCTCCTGCACATTTGTACTACAACTTTTATGCTTTGATCATCAATACAAGAGAATTATTAGTAATGGATTGTGTTGTTGATTGATTTGTGTGTTTGTACTTAGATTGTTCTGATTTGCAGCAATATCGATCCAATTGAACCTATCATACATCGGCTTTTCTTTTTGTTCATCAATAGCTTTAACAGCTTTCCAGATGGATTCTTCAAACTTTTTCTTTAACTTGTGATGTGCATCTTTCTTTTCATTAATGATGATGTTGATCTTGGTCATTTTTTTAGAGTATCATACGTCAATCCTACAAAATCAATGTTAGAATAAAAGACGTATGGTTCCTCGTTATCTGATGACTCCAATTCCAACGCGCCTTTTGTGGTAATACGTATATAGGATATATTATGAATATCCATCCGTTCCAAGTTAGAGTAGGCCAATGCTTTTTGGAAACTGATTCGTTCCATTGCAGCTGCCATTGCTTCAATAAATGCTAGAAAGTGATTTCGGTCAATTTCACACACTTCATCCACAGATTTTTCCATTTTATAGTTCCTCAAAAAGTATATGTAGCTGGGATGTAGAGGCTTCAGCTCAAACGTACCAAATATCTCAATAGCATCACTTGACATATCTTCCAAATTACAAATCAAATCTTGAACATGCAGTTGTAGAATAGATGAGTAGAAATGATAAACGTCACATAATGCATTCACCCTTTTAATCAGAAACACATCAAATACCTTGTCATACTTCCATCCTACAATCTTCACTTCTTTGGAATTGGCAGGAACTATCATTGAGTCTAGTAACTCAGAAACTGACTGCCCTTTCTGCAAAACACTTCTAACTAGATCACCGACAGTTCGAGAGGTGTTCCAGGTTTTCTTTTGCTAATCTGACACAACATAAGCTTCTGGAGCATATTCAGGGAACATTTGAATAAGATCCTTACGCTTGTCATGTACTATTTCACTTAGTGACATGCGGTTTCAGCATTCTAGTACGCTTCGTCAACTCAAGATATTCAGGATTAGCCATATCCAGAATCTTCATTTTCTTCTGTCTCTTATCAGTTGCTTGAAACATTTTAATAAGATTAATCATTGTTTCAGATCCAATTACTCTTACCTTGTTTCTAGGATAGTTTCTTGACAACAACCAATCCCTTAGTTCAGTGTATGCCATTCTTTCAAGATCTTTATGTCTGAGATCTTCAGGAATGATATCATTAATAGTAATAGCTTAATGAGATGGTTCCCATTCACCATGTTCAACCACCATTTCATTTGGATCTGTAGGCAAAGCGGTTTCATCTGCAACACATTTTCCATATTCTTCACATAGTTGTGTGATTGTCAATCCATTTGGAAACACCGAATTTTATTTCATCCTTGTCAAATAGTCAAACTTTTCTTCAATGTCAAGCGGTATGCCATCTAAAGTTGGAACATTAGTTTCGGGCATTGAAGGACCAGCTTCAGTAGAAAACTGTCCGGATTCACCAGCAGTTCCTTTAATTATTTGAACCGGCTCAATCTGAGCTTCTTCCTAGGTTCTGATCTTTTACTGGAATACAGACTTGGTAAGTTCTGGTAAAGCATCAAGCTTTCGTTTTCCCTCGGCTTTGTCAGATGAACATACAATAATAGCTTCATCGGGAACATGGATATATAAGGGATCAGATTCAATCACTGGCTTTGATCTCCTTGATCTTGTATAACGAACTGTGATTTCCCTGGGAGTCTCAGATACTACAACTTCTTTATTAGACGGTTCAGGCTCAAATTCAGAATCAGAAGATCATTTCACATCTTTCTCTTCAACCTCTTTCTTAAGAACCTCATATTCAGCCTTTACCGTATTGCATTCTGCTTCCAACTCCTCATGCTGATCTTTCAACTTCTCATATTCAGTATTTAGCTCATTAAGCACTTCAGTGTTCTTCAAGTGAGTCTGCCAATGTTGGTGTAATCTCTCTTTATTCCTTTGAGTTGAAGCTTTGAGCTTTTCATTTTCATCCAGCAATTTGGCAACCATTCTTCTAAGATGGAATATTTCATCCTCTTCTTCTTCGGATTCAACAAAAACTATTTCAGTATCTGCAACAACAATTGGTGAAGACTCCCTTTGTTGTTCAAAATGTTGCAAAACAGGGGATATGATAGGAGTAGATGCAACATGAAATGGATCAGGTATAATAACATCAGTATCTTCATCTGCATGTACCTCAAATTCAACTTCAGTCATAACCACCTCCCTTGCAATTTCAAGTATATCAATTTGTTCAACATTCTCTTCCACAAGATCAGGCACATTTACATCTTGTATAGGATCGTTCTCTTTGTGAAATCTCGTCATCGTCTTAAGTAAATTTGAAATGTAGGAACGTGTGCAAACCGGAAGGGAGAACGCCTGTATCACGGACATCCTGTCTAAGGCAAAGCATTTCGTATAAATCTCTATAAGAGATCTGTATGCTTACCTGGGGATGGACGAGATAAGTGTGACCTATCGGCTAAAGCACGCCTTCTCGAATACGTTGAAAACGAACTTAACACTTTGATAAGTCTTAAGTGTCCAAAACCAAGACACATTCCTAAGCCTTCAAATTCTATTTATTTATGGATTCTATGATTATCATTTTCTATGATTTCAAATTATTTCAATGGGTTTCTATATTATTTCAAATGTTATTCCAAGTTTGCTTATTTATATTTCAATTATTTCCAAGTGATTACTATGTTTTGTGTCCTAAAAATTCTACGAAATTCAATGTACTATTATCCTTTCTATTCAATCCAAAATTCCATTACAACTTATGTTATCCAAAATTTTCTTATGTCTCATGTAATTCTTTTTCTATTTTATCTTGTAGAATGACAACAAGACGTGAAAGACACGCTAATACCATCGCGACTCAAATGTTATAAAGCAAAACTAAGATATTGACTAACCTCAATCAAATTATGAAAACTTCAAAACAAATACCAAATCTAGGGCATATATCTAATCTCAATCCAGTTTTCGAATCCCAAATTAAAGACTTAACTCATGATCCTGAAATCTCGTAACAGATTTACTATTTTGTTATGGCAATGCATTCGTTTGATTTACGAATCGAACGTTTACCTCCAAGGTATCTCAACTTGATCTCAATACTCAAAATGTTGTCTAAACTACTCATCTAATCATAAGATTCTAATCCAACTTCTAATCCACCATTAAATGATGTTATTCCTAAATTCGTTTTCCAAAACTTAACGTGAACTCACTACACCACTATTCCTAAGCTCATTGAACTAAAACATTTCATTTGTATATATGATCACACTAATGAAATTCTATACATCTCGTTTCTATAAACTCATTTAAACACAACGTGTCTTACGTATAAACTTTCTACCTAAAATACAATGTTTTATCTATGGTTTTTGTAAAACTACCAACCAATAGTTAATTCTATTAAAAATTTCCTTATTTTCTCAATATATATATGTATATATATGTATATATTATATAAAAGATTAAAAAAAATATTATGATAAATGATTTCTTTAAAAAGTGATTAGTTATTTTAACGATTACACAACATTTCCACGTTTTCTCAATTATCATACAAAGACTTGCAACAAGCACCGTGTTATATGTTTTGTAATACCGGGTACCTAAAACCTAGACTGTGCCATTTATGTATTTTCAAATCAATCCCTTTGTTTATGTTAAAGATTAAAACTTTCAAATTTTTATAAATTCATTACTTAATTATTTAGTTTTTTTTAAAACCGCATCAAAGACCAACAACATCAACTTTTATAACGTCGTTTAATTCCATAATCAATACACATGTCTTACCTATAACTTCTTGTCATATGAACTTAAGCGTCTTAAAAATCAAACCCAATAGGAATCGAGTGAGCTATGCATCTGAACTATAAAATGGAATAATCACATCATCAAATATTCATGAAACTAATTTTTCTATAATCCTAATTAAATATCAATTAATGCTTATGAACTTAATATCATTTGATATCTACATTTCACACATGAAGTTGGTTTTCAAAAACTTAAGTTGTTACAATTTTGGCACTCGAACTTGAGTATCTATGTCGGTCGACAAAACTATTTAGGTGAGCAATGATTACATAATAAAATTAATTCCATAGATACATCAATTTGCTTATCATCTTAAATTATACTTCACAAGAACTAAATGCTATTGAGTATGACTTTGAAACCTATGTGTATCATTATTATCTTAACCTAGAAATTTTTGTGTACATCTGACTCACACGTGATCGAATGAACTGTGTGGTCCATGTAAAAACTAATCTAATTACGGGGCACACAGAACTATAAAAGTTGGTGCATAGAAACCATAGCAAGTTTTGTCATGTGTTTGAGGGCAATGTGACAAATGTGGTATGACAAGAGCATGGTGGATACGCCGCTGGTACTTCCTATATATAAATGCTTATGTTATACTGTCAAATAAACCGTTGTTTCGATCTGTGAACTTTCATATTGTTCTAAGTATCATATTCATATAATAATACCTAACGTATATCATCTAGTAAGATAAGCCATATTCTAAGTTGATCAAAAAATAACAACCAATTACTATTTAAACCTATGCAGAAATCAAAAATCAATTCTTATCATATAGAAAACAGAATTTAATAATTCCCTTCGCATTATCTTCTGCCTCGGTTTGAGTGTGACGCCCCATTCGGGACAAAATTTCAATAAGGAGGGGAGACTGTGACATCTGGCCCAAATCCTAGACTATAACCTAAGAGTCCTTAGTACAAATAGTTTGTTCTTAGAAAACTATTCTAGAACTTATTTCCTTATTCCTTTTTATGAACCTTTCTATGCCTTTTTCTTTATCTTACTTCTTATCTGATTTCGCGAAGGAGCTACAAGAGACTCATCTGTATGATTAAGATCTTTCTCTTTGTGAAATCTAGTCATCGTCTTAAGTAAGTTTGAAACGTGTGAACGTGTGCAAACAGGAAGGGGGAATGCCTGTATCATGGACATCCTATCTAAGGCAAAGCATTTCGTATAAATCTCTTTAAGAGATCAGATGCTTACATGGAGATGGACGAGATGAGTGTGACCCTATCTTCTCGAATATGTTGAAAACGAACTTAACACTTTGATAAGTCTTAAGTGTCCAAACCAAGACACATTCCTAAGCCTTCAAATTATATTTATTTATGGATTCTATGATTATCATTTTCTATGATTTCAAATTATTTCAATGGGTTTGTATATTATTTCAAATGTTATTCCAAGTTTGTTTATTTGCATTTCAATGATTTCCGAGTGATTACTATGTATGTGTTCTAAAAATTCTACGAAATTCAAAGTACAATTATCTTTTCTATTCAATCGAAAATTCCATTACAACTTATGATATCCAAAATTTTTTATGTCTCATGAAATTTTTTTCTATCTTATCTTGTAAAATGAGAACAAGATGTGAACGCACGCTAATACCATCACGACCCAAATTTTCTAAATCAAAACTAAGATATGACTAACCTCAATCAAACTATAACAACTTCAAAACAAATACCAAATACCAAATCTAGGGCATATTTCTAATCTCAATCCAATTATCGAATCCCAAATTAAAGACTTAATTCATGATTCCTGAAAATCGTAACAGTTTTACTATTTTGTTAAGTCAATGCATTCGTTTGATTTATGAATCAAACGTTTACCTCCAAAGTATCTCAACTTGATCTCAATACTCAAATGTTGTTTAAACTACTCATCTAATCATAAGATTCTAATTCAACTTCTAATCCACCATTAAATGATGCTATTCATAAATTTGTTTTCCAAAACTTAACGTGAACTCACTACACAAGTATTCCTAAGCTCATTGAAGTAAAACATTTCATTGTCTATATGATCACTAATGGAATTCTATATATCTCGTTTCTATAGACTCATTTAAACCCAACATGTTTTATGTATAAACTTTCTACCTAAAATACATTGTCTTATCTGCGGTTTTTGTAAAACTACCAATCGAAATATGTGTTCTATTACAATGCAATGTTTTCTAATTTTCTTTTAATTTTCAAAAGAGATCATACAAATGTGTTAGTCTTGCTGCAGCATGATGCAGTCTTATATGGTAGTTTAAAGTAGTATTATTACTTGGTAATCTCACCGTTATAATGTTAGCGCTAATGGTTTGACAAACCCACCTACTTATACAACATCGATGGATGATTTAAACCCGGCCTTTCAATTTCAATTTCAATTTCAATGTTACAAGTTGCTATGTTACAAGTTGTTATACGATGATACAAGTTGTTATACTATGTTGCTATGCCATGTCCCTAAGTTTCTAAATAATTATTGATAACTGACACATCGAGACGCTTAAGTGACGGTTTTCTAGAAAAGTTATCTTTAATTGATTCATGTGTGATTCCTCATGATAAATGGCTACTAGTTATATTACAATGATTCTTTACAATGTGTGTCTAGGGGTCATGGTTGAGAATGATATGAAATAGCTATACCTGTAAGATTGCACAGCATATTTATAATGATCTCGGATTTCTATACAATTATTTATCAATTGTGGTTTCCTCAGCAGCTTTCATTAGCTAACTTTATTTTCACATATTTCAGGTGGTACTTGATGTTGTTTTGCTGCTTTTGCCAAGACATAGTATTGCCTTGGACCTAGTTAAATAATAAAGACAATTGCATTTACTATTCTAGTTTTATTTCTCTTGTCGTTTCCATTTAAGAGAGTTCCAAACTTATTAAATCATTATTAGACTTAATAAATAGTTACCATGTGCTTTGTTTGCTATTTATATTCAATTTCTATGGCAACTCAGTGTTTCTGTCACCGGGTGGGGTGTCATATGAACTGGAGCTTTGCATTCAAAATTTATTAAGCCTTAACGAGCTTTTAGTTTATATGTTTTTATTAAGTTTTATGAATATATGTTCATAAATATAGTTAAAGATATTTATAATTTTATGAGAAAAAAATATTAAATATATGTATTTGTTATATATAAAATGTATGATTATAAATAAATATAAACTTAAATATAAAATAATTAAATACAAAATGAGTCGAGCTCAAGCTGAGCTCGAGCTTGAAAACTTTCTGACGAGCCGAGCTCGAGCTTTGAAAATGAAGCTCGAAACGAGGCGAGCTTGAGCACTAACTCTATTAATTAAACTAAAATGAACTGAGCTCGGGCTCAGCTCGACTCGACTTGTTTACACCACTAGGGTACAATTTATAAGGACTTTACTAATATCTAAAGCAAAACATAAGAGTGGCTAAAGCCACTAGGGTACAATTTATAAGGACTCAGCTTGAGCACTCTTTTAAGTGGGTATGGCCATTACACCGGACTATCACTGTAACTAACTATCTAAGTGTGGCTCATGTTTGGCTTATATGGTATCATATGGCCCGCTCATGTTTTAATGGCCATAGCCACTTAAAAGAGTGGTTAAAAGGTATCACTATTTTTATCTGGATTTAAAGATTTTTCCAATAAAACATGGCTAAATGATAACACCAACCACGTAAATTCACTATAAGTGTGGCTAAAGAGCAGCAACTGCCACTAAATACTTTGTTTTAGTAATGCTTATTGGCAAAATAAAAGGTGTTCGAATCAAACATTTTGTGTCAATAAATGTGGCTAAAAACAATTTTTAGACACAGAAAAATTTCATTCTAAGTATGGCTAAAGCTAAATGCAACCACGTGAACTAACTATAAGTGTGACTGTTTCTTATATATAGTCACACAAATCTACTATAACATATGTAAAAGCTATTTTTACCCATATATATTTTAAAAAACCGTGGCTATGAGTGTTGTAATCATCTTATTTTGTCCAAATAAAGTGTGACAAAATGGTAGAGTAACAGCTACATGCATGTATTGTAAATATGTCCATTTGTGATATATAGTCATAAAAAATATATTTAGCCAGATATATTTCAGACAACCCGTGCCTAAATGGTTGTTGGAATAAAGCATTTTGTATTAAAAAAATGTGGCTAAACGCTAGCAACAACTACATGATTTTACGATTATTGTGGCAAATTGTAATTTATATCACAAAAAAAAAAACTTTTTAGCTACATCCATATCCCAAAAAGTGTGACCAAAGGTTTGTTCGAATCATGCATTTTGACCAAATATATGTAGCTAAAGGGTACTAGCAACCACTTAAATTTATTGTAAGTGTGGCTATTTGTATTATATAGCCACGGAAAACGTTGTTTAGCCACTTTCATTTCCTAGGAACCGTGACCAAAGAGTTGTTGGAATCAAACATTATATCCAAATAAGTGTGGCTAAAGAGTAGTAACAGCCACAACACAATTTCTATTAAATAGTCACCAAACTTAGGGTGTTTACCACATCCGTTTCTTTTCTAAAAAAATTGTGGCTAAAGGGTAGCAACAACCACATCCGTTTATTGTAGTTCTAATTATGTGGCCATTTTCATGTAATTGTCCATTTTAATTTCAATTTTTATAATTTGTGAAATAAAAAAAATATGCACCATGAGAAAGATAAGACACAATTAAATTGTATATTAACAATAAATAATTAAAATATATACAAAGATAATTGTTTTCAAATGAAATATATACAGACTATACTTAGCTTATTTGTTGATCTTAAAAAGTGTGTTGTTATGTACTTTCTCTTCAGACCTGCAACTTTAGTTTGCTTGGGTTTTGAACTTGATAAGCGTAACTACAAAACATGAAAATATGAATACCTAAATGGAAAAGAGAGTGAAACCTACTACATCAGTTGATCGATCATGCAGATGTTCACCAGTGCCACATTGATCATCAAACTATAAATTCTCAGCCAAGTGGAAACAAATAAACTGGTTGTTCACCATTCATATCATCAAAATATAACACAATCAAATACTAACAAATATGAATAGGCAACTTATAACTTACTGCATCAGTTATGCATGAATCATTTGATAAAAGCAAATTAAAACTTGTTGATAACAATATGGAAATTATAACCAAAATGATAGCAAAGAAACAAACCTTTGATTTATCATATTTAACCATATTTTTGGCCAACCAAGGAAACATCCTGTTGCATCTCCGAGCGTTTTCATGTCACCTGCATAATATGTGCCTTGACAGCTTCATCAATAGAACTCTAAAGCAATCAGCCTGTAGTGAAACATGACAAATGAGACTCTTTGGTTTCGTTGAATAATGAATATGGCCATGTGCCACTAAGTTGGGCTGATGTAAAGCATACAAAGAGCATTTGACAATTATCGACAAAATTAAAGGACATGTTAACATCATAAATATATTGTCAAGTATCTATATATGTGCATGTGGAAATCTACTAATTAAATTTTTTCCTATAAAACATTCCATTGACTTGCCTAGCAATTAATTTAATTAACTAATTAGGCTATGGAATACAAATTACGACATGGAAAATTTTCAAATACTTGTCGTATTAGAAACAGCAGTAGATACAACTACATTCTCCACACAATTACCCTACGTAAAAAGAATAAGCACGGTATATATAACAACAATTAGCATTTGATGAATGTGACATCCCGTAATATAAGTTAATCATTAACCCTGATTCGATAGATAAATTAAAACATCCTTTAACTGTCCATCATTCTAGATTGTCACTTGCTATGTGCCCCTTCTAAAGTTGGGATAGAAGTACGTCTTGAGGCCGGTGTACCCCAGTTTCTAAAGTTGGGATTGAAGTACGTCTTGAGCAGGTGTTCATTTTCTTTGGATTTGGAACTGTTTGGTTTTGAAGTGGAGGGTGTTGGATCAGCAGTAGTGGGGATTTCTGCTCTGTCACCCGTCAGAGACTCAGTGACCTCAAGCATGTTGCTAAAACGTTTTGTTGGGGTAGCATTTGCTTTCAGGGAAGCACCTTTCCATTTGGAGAAAATGAAGTGGTAAGGGGTCCCAAGTTATAAATTCCCCTTCCAGCTTCAGTTTGTTACCCGGTACTTGTTCAAAAATATGTGGTAACAACCTTAGGTATAAAGAAATTTGAAGTTTGATGAGACTGTGGTGTTTTTGCATAGGGCCTAAAAAATAAAGCTTGAGAAATCAAAACCATTTCGTTTACCCAACCCATGAACTACCCCAACCAAATCCAAAGGAAGATGATCCCATATTCCTACCTTGTTTGAAAGGCAATGTAAAACACATAAAGCATTAACCTCCAGTTTTGATAAACTAGCCCTTTGATGAAAGTGAAGGTTGCATGTCTTTGAAAGTTTCACTTACAATTTCCATTTCATAGGATTTTAGCTTTTCAGCATCATTGAGTGCAAGATGCTTTCTGATTTTGGGAATTGTAAGAATGATCTTTTGGTTCTAAACCGTTGCAGTTTTGCATTTTGCACCTTAAGTTTTGTTACTGCTGTAGTGGCCTAGAAATCTTTGATGATTTGAGTGTAAATGATTGTATTTATGGATATGGGATCAAAGATTTCATCCCCAATGGGTTCTAGGGTTGCAAAGATTTTATGGTTAGATTTGAATGGTAGGTTTTGTTAAGCCATTTGATGAAGTTGTGAATTTTGAGAGAGTTAGGGTATCAAATCGGGTTGAGAAGTTTTAGGTTTCTTGAGACTTGAGTGTAAGCAAGATGATAGAGAAATTATGAATAAGGTTTTAAGGTTTGAATTTATACTATGCGGATTCCAAATAGTTACAACACTTGAATTTTTTATTTTACTGAAATTCGGCAGGTTGTAACCTATAAACAGTACTTTTACTATGTTAATGCGGCTACCACTTTCTTACAACATATTCAACTGGGTCCCACAAGATATTTACTATTTCTTTACGTTTAAGTTAGTTTTATATGTTGTAAGAAATAATCCAGCAAGTGGAAGCTGCTGAATTCCGTATACAGTAGGTGATCATAGTTGTCTACTAAAGTATGAGTTTCA
This sequence comes from Tagetes erecta, assembly GCA_030867185.1. Classification (NCBI taxonomy): domain Eukaryota; kingdom Viridiplantae; phylum Streptophyta; class Magnoliopsida; order Asterales; family Asteraceae; genus Tagetes; species Tagetes erecta. The sequence continues at coordinate 64,976,488 of CM061488.1, forward strand.
GCAGGTGCCTTTGCTGAATCATAGATAACATAAAATTTCACTTAAGAAACATAGTTTATGATAATAAATACAGTACAAAAAACGTATATATAAAAATTCTCTACATTTTAATTAAATGATAATATGTATAAAAGTTTTAAAAATACATAAATAAACTAAGTTTTTAATTAAAATATATTAATATTACAGAATGAGTCCTTAAAGTTTAACTAAATTTAATCAAATAGTCTTTTAGATGTAAAGAGACTAAATTGCCCTTGACTTAACTGGAAAATTTAACATTGTTAATGTTAAAGGACTACTAATACATCAAATTTAAAGACAAATGATGTTAATTATGAGTTTTGTACATAAAGGACCGAAAGTGTAAGTTTGTTTAAACATAAAGGACTAAAAATGCAGTTTTGTCTTTTGATTTTGTGTATCAAAATTGATGAAATCTAAAAGTTATAATAGTGAAATAAGACAATAATACTCCTAATATGTAAATATAATGATAAAATAGTAATTGTTATAATATAACTATAATTATCATACGTTGTAATTAACAACTTTAGAGAGAATTGTAAAAGTAAGAAGTAGAGAGAATTGTATAACTCATTCAAGTGTATACATAAGGTGTGTTTTTACATTCATGTTGAGGTAGTATATATACTACCAAAAAGTTAATCACATTGTAGACAAGTAAACATAATACACTATTTGGTAGACAACTAGTATGAGGCTAGGTTGAAATAAACTTGTCCAAAACTTTGAAAAAATGGCCATCCATTAAATGATAAGAATTATAACACTCCCCTTGGATGAATTTTTTCAAACATAGGGGTCTTGAAGTACTACCTCATTAAAAACCTTGCTAAAGAAAACCCAATGGGAAAAAACTTTAGCTAAGGGAAAAAGAGTTCAGTGTATGACTCCCCCTCAAGTTGTCATCTGTAAATTATTATGTTGTTTGGACACATCGCATTCCAATTTTATGAACATGTTTCTTGAAAGTTGTTGTATGAAGTGCCTTTATGAAGAGATCAGCTGAATTATTGGTAGATTGGACATATCTCATTTCAACTTGATTATCTTTAATAAGCTCTTGAGTGTATGAAAGAAATCTTGGTGGTATACGTTTTGTTCTGTCGTTTTTGACATATCCTTCTTTCATCTGTGAGACACAAGATGCCTTGTCTTCGTAGATTGGAGTTAGTCTTCCATTTATTTTTCTAGTCCACAAGAGGTTGATATATGCTGTGTCATTGATCTTAGCCACTCACATTCTCTAGAAGCTTCATGTAGTGCAATGACTTCAGCATGATTTGAGGATGTTGCAACAAGTGTTTATTTCTGAGAACGCAATGAAATTGCAGTTCCTCCATTCATAAATACGTATCCAGTTTGAGATCTTGCTTTGTGAGGATCAAATAAGTAACCTGCATGTGCATAACTAACTAAAACTTCTTTCGAATCGTTAGCATAAAACAAGCTTAAATATGTTGTTCCTCGAAGGTATCAAAATATATGTTTAATCCCATTCCAGTGTCTTTTGGTGGGAGCTGAACTAAACCTTGCTAACAAATTAACTGCAAAAGAAATCTCAGGACCAAGAATGTGTTCACCATCTTCAGAAGGGCGAAATGGATCTTTGTCAGCATTGAGTGATCTAACAACCATTGGGGAGCTTAAAGAATTTCCCATATCCATATTAAAACGTTTTAAAAGTTTCCAGTGTAATTTGAAGGATGTACAAGTATGCCATTATGCATATGCTCAATCTGTAAACCAAGACAATATTTGGTTTTCCCAAGATCTTTCATTTCAAATTCATTCTTTAAAAGAGCAATTGCTTCATGATTTTCCTTTCGCGTTCCCATTATATTTAGGTCATCAACATACACAGCTGTGATCACATATCCTGATGTTGTCTTCTTAATAAAGACACATGGACATATAAGATTATCTGTATATCATTTACTTATCAAATAATCTTTTAAACGATTGTACCATATCCTTCCAGATTGTTTCAACTCATATAAATATCTTTGTAATTTGAAAGAATACATTTCTTTGGGTTTTGAACTTATTGTTTCTAGGAATTTAAATCCTTCTGGAATTTTCATATATATGTCACTATCAAGGGGGTTGTTTCATTTACTCTTTCCTGATGTAATGTTTTATCATTTAGTGACTTATTGGAAACATGTTTCTTATGATCAGCCTCCTTCTCATGTCCTTTTCTCTTTCGATGATTTTTATCTTTTGATCCAATTGGCCTCCCACGTTTCAAACATTTCTGGGATTCATAAGGCATTTTTTCATTACTTTTTTTGTTAGGAATTTCAACTCGAGCCGGAACATTAACAGCTGGTATATGAGATTTAGTTAGTCTTTTTGTATCAGTAAATGCATCAGGCAATTGATTTGCAATATCTTGCAAATGCATGATCCTTTGAACTTCTTTCTCACATTGTTTTGTTCTAGGATCAAGATATGACAATGAAGGTTCACACCATGAGATATTCTTTTCTTTATTTTTATTTTCTCCCCCTAATGAAGGGAAAACTGACTCATCTAATTGGCAATTAGCAAAACGTGTTGTAAATATATCACATGTTAAGGGTTCAAGATATCTTATGATTGAAGTCGTCTTGTATCCAACATATATTCTAAGATGGGAATTGTTTGGGTGCTGAAATAGGAACATATACTGCACATCCAAATATTCTAAGATGGGAATTGTTTGGGTCTTGGCCAGAAACAAGTTGTATAGGTGAGTACTTGTGATTTGCAGTTGGTCTTATACGAATCAATAAACCAGCATGTAAAATTGCATGGCCCCATATAGACACAGAGAGCTTTGTTCTCATTATTAATGGTCTAGCTATTAGTTGGAGACGTTTAGTTAATGATTGTGTTAAGCCATTTTGTGTGTGCACATGTGCAACTGGGTGTTCAACAACAATTCCAACAGACATGCAATAATCATTGAAAGCGTGTGATGTAAATTCACCCGCATTATCAAGTCTCACTCTTTTAATAGTATAATCCGGAAAGTGTGCTCATAATATAATGATTTGAGCCAGAAATTTTGCAAAGGCTACATTACGAGTTGACAATAAAGAGACATGAGACCATCTGCTAGATGCATCTATCAGGACCAAGAAATATCTAAATGGTCCACTTGATGGATGAATTGGTCCACATATATCTCCTTGAATTCTTTCAAGAAACATAGGCAATTCCTTTTCAACGTTTAATTGTGAAGGCCTTGTAATTAATTTTCCAAGTGAACATGATGCACATAGAGGCATTTTATCAACCTGGGGATCTTTTAACCTTTCAATGAATGCCCATGATTATTTTCAATGATCCTCTTCATCATTGTAGATCTAGGATGAGCTAATCTTTCATGCCATAAGTTTAATGTTCTAGGATCAAAAGATTTTTCTTTAACTACCATATGTGCTTGAGGCACAATTATGTATATATAATGCAAACCAGAATGAAGCATTGGCATTTTCTCCAATATGTGATTTTTCTTCAAAATATGTAAATATTTTTCATCACCAATAGTTCTTGACTTAGTATCATACCCATTATGATATATATATATATATATATATATATATATATATGTGTGTGTGTGTGTGTGTGTGTGTTTGTTTTTGAAACTCAACAAGTTTCTCGTTGCTTTGGGGAAAATAGAGCATTATCTATTAAAATCTTAGTACTGTTTGGTAATTCTAAATTTGTTTTTCCCACTCTCTCTATCAAGTTTGATGGACCTGATATTGTACCAATCATTCCCTTTGTTGGTTTTAGTTCATAAAAATATATTTTAGATTTGAGAATAGTGTGTGTAGCGCCATTATCTGTTATACACATATCTCCAGTTTCCTTTAGATCTTGTCCTCCAATGAGATTCATTTTTAATCTTCAAATACGAAAGAAAAGGATAATTGTATATAATAGGTATTATAAAGTTTTCAACTATTAAGTCTTGTTATAATAGTAATTATATTATATAAAAGGGGTAATAAAATTATTAAGCATAGTTAAACATAATTAAGAAAACTATATAATATATTACATGAAAAGGGAAATACTGAAACATAATTAAACATAGTTCATGACGACATGTTTATTTCATATAATTATTAAGATCCAGCAACACCCCTTTTCAAATCTTCCAGTCATCACAAAAGTCTGAGTTATTCAACTCAGTGTTAGCATTATCAAATGTATTCAAATGGTTCACTTCTTTTCATCTTCTCTGAGAGATGTGATGCGTGTAATATATATATAAAAATAAACACTAAAAACACCTAAGCTTTAAATTTATAAAAACCTAGACAGACTAACTAAATCACACACAACCGGCAGTGGACCGGTCGAATGTAATATAGTGTATGTAAGTCCGGGTGTCGACCCACAGACTCTATATATTACGTTAAATAACTAGAAAAGACTCAACGAGACTAAACACGACTTAAATAAAAGATTTATTTGAAAAGGGGAGTTTTTGCTAAAAATAGAAAGTTACTAAAAATAGAAAGTTACGATTTAAAAACGGATTTAAAACAGATTAGAGAAAACAAACCACCTAGGCTAGAATCATCGTTAACTTTAATTATCGCTCACGTTGGACTAATGGTTATGGAACTGGGATCTAAAAATATTCATTTAAAGGTGACGCTAACTAAGACCCTCGACCCTTCTCGAGAAGAAACCTAGAGTATCACAATTAAATTATTATCACACCGGTTACGGGATTAAATTTCCTCACGGTTATCTAATCAAATTATGCCTAATTGACCCACGCTAAAGATCTATCTCACGATACGACCCTTAAAGCCATTTAAACCCAATTATTTAATTTAACAAGCAAGATTAATAATTAACACTAAGCCGGAATTTTCACAAAAACCTAAACCTAGCAAATTGACTAACCAAGACTTGTTAACAACCTATCACCTCACGGATATCTAGGTTGGCTACACGTTATTACCGGTTTAATTACCACTATTAATCCTATGGTTGTACTGCAGTTAAACCATAATAATCACAACTCACGTTAATGACTAAATGAATCCTATTATGTGACATAGACGATCACCAAGAAAACATGGATTAATAATATCAAATCAACCAATTCAAACATATAAAATGCATCAAACAATTATAAGAGTTCAAACTTTAATTAAACATAAACCATAACCAAATCATTCCAACGCAAGTTCGAAACAAAGTTAACGAATCAACATAACGCCTAAGTAGTTTTAACGAGTCTAGCCAAGCATGTTCATAATGAAAAACACAAGTTTAAAAGTAATAAACATGATGAAAAGCAAGAAAAACAGAAGAACGATTAAACCCGAGAAGCCTAGGAAGTGATCCTTGAACCCGCAAGCATTCGTCGCCTTCGTTCCGTCTTCTTCACCTCAAAAACCCGCTCCGATCTGCTGAAAATCGCCTCCAATTCGTCCCAAGAAAAGAGTATGAGGCTAGGGTTGAAGAATAGTTGTTTATATAGCGAACCGGGCCAAAAATCGTCGAAACTTTCTGTTAAAAAGGTGTCACCGCGTCGCGCGGTGACGAAATGGACATGTGGCCGCGTAGCGCGACCAACACCATCAATGACCAGCCACACACGCCGCGTCACGCGGCCAGGTTTGGCCCCCTGGTCGCGCGGCGTGGTGAGCCCCCTCCGTGTCGCGTTGTTTCGGTTTCGATCGTTTTCTTCGGTTTCGCGTTCCGGTCCGCTCGTAACTCTGTTTCACGCCCCGTTTTCGCCTACGGAATCGATTTTTCACGATCTATCCGTTTCTTTATCAACATGGGACCTACGAAACATAAAAACGTTAGTTGTGCCAAATTTGATATATAAACGTTACCGAAATGACACAAAACGTACTTAAACTTATCACGGGATTTATGTATATTTATCATTATATCAAGATGCTTGGTATAGTTTGCATAGATGTAGGGGTGTGCGACAAGTCTTCGACCAGTGGTTCGAAAATCCACATCTGAAACATAGAGAGCCATGATTCTGAGATGTATATACTAGCTTCGTTCTTAAACTTAGTTTGCTGATTGTAGTTGTTATTACGTGGAACATGGTATTCATTGGCTCTTTGCCTATGTCCACGGCCACGACCACGACCATAAGAAGTAGTGTTCCATTTAAATGAATGTTTGCGCCCTTTAAAATGCTTTTTGTCAAAATGACCACGATCGCGTCTACAGCCTCGTCCACAACTATGTTCCTATTTACGAACGGAATTTCTATGATAATTGTTGTGAGCAACATTTGCTTCTGGTATTGCTAATGATCCCGTGGGACGAGATTGATGATTTTTCATCAATAGCTCATTATTCTTTTCTACTACAAGGAGTAATGCATTTAAATCAGAGTATTTTCTAAAATTTTGTAATCGATAATGTGTTTGTAAGTTTATATTTGATGCATGAAACCTGGAGTAGGTTTTCTCCTATTTTTCTTCCTCTGATTTAGGATACCCACAAAATTCTAGCTTTGAGCAAATTCGGTATAAAGCAGATATATAATCGTTTACCTTCTTAAAATCTTGGAGCCTAAGACTGTCTCATTCATCTCTAGCATTAGGAAGTAAAACTTCCAAAGATGACCAAATCTGCTTTTTAAATCTTCCCACAACATATATGGGTTATCACAATTAAAATACTCATGCTGTAATAATTCATTAGTGTGTTTATGGAAGAAAATATCAGCTTTTGCATTATTTTGTTCAGAGCACTCGTTGTCTTCCTCGATTGTTTCTAACACATTCATTGATTTCAAGTGTCTTTTGACATTTGCTGTCCAAGGCATATAATTTTCTACAGAAATGTTGAGTGCTGGAAATTCAAGTTTTGGTATATTCGACATTTTGTTGCTAAACATAAATTGAAAAAATAAGATAAATATTAGAATCCATATATATATTAATAAGCAATGAGGTACAATACATTGGTAGAGCTATAAACACATAAAAGAAAAAGAAAATGTCAAAATCATTAGGTGGGAGATTAAAAATTAGAAAGAGAAGTAATATAAGAATTATAGTGGCCAACACCAAAACCGGGTGAATCATTTTGAAAGCTTTATCTTGGATAAACTTAAGAAGAAGAATGTTTGTTGTAAATGAAATGGAGTTGATAATTGGTTATTTATAGTGAAAATTTATAACCGTTTTACAACGGCTATATTACCGTTGTATAACAGCTATATTACCGTTTGTATGTGTATGTGTGTATATATTATTTAGTAAGTAACGTAGAAGAATATAATTAGATAAAAGATTATAAGATAATACATAGAATTAATAATAATAATAATAATAATAATAATAATGAGAATGTTAGTGAACAAATAAAAATGTTAGTAAGCATAATTAAATGTTAGTTGATATAAATATAAAAATAAGTTGACAGAAATATAAATGTTAGCTGAGATAAATATAAATGTTAATAAACAGAAATAGAAATGTTAGTCGTAAGTTAGATAACGTAAAAGAAAAATTAGTTGCATAATAAAATGTTATATATATATATAATATATATATATATAAGTTAGATTATTAGGAGTTTCATAGTTGTTAAATGTCTATAATAAGGTACCATTTATGTTTCATATAGTAGTTATCCTGTGAATGTGTATTATTGATTCTTATTAATCAATGAAGTATTTACATTGCTTTAAGATGAGTATCTTTTGTGGTGGATATACCTTCTTGATTAAGAAATAAGAGTTTCGTGCTGATAATGTGTTATGATATAACTATAATTATCATACGTTTAATGTTGTAATTTACAACTTTAGAGAGAATTATAAGAGTAAGAAGTAGAGAGAATTGTATAATTCATTCAAGTGTATACATGAGGTGTGTTTTTACATTCATGTTGAGGTAGTATTTATACTACCAAAGAGTTAATCACATGGTAGACAAGTAAACATAATACATTACTTGGTACACAACTAGTATGAGGCTAAGTTGAAATAAATTTGTCCAAAACTTTGATAAAATGATCATCCATTAAATGATAAGAATTATAACAGCAACAAGTTTATTTAATACATGAAACACAATGATGAATATATACTATAAAATGAGTTGAACGTAAAATACAATGGCGGATGTATGTTACACATTGATTTGACACGTAAAACACAATGGTAAATACATATTACACAATGGCCTACTCAATGAACCTTATGCTCTTTTTTTCTCAAATTAGATGAATGTGACATGTAAATGAATTGAACAAAAGACAATGAAGATAATAAAAATGCAATGAACGTAATACACGAGGACTAAATCATAATGATGCGTAAAAAGATAAAATGACGAGCAGAAAGATACGATGACGAGTTGAAAAACATAAATTAATTATTTTTTATAACGGCAATGGTACTCATTTTAAAGATAATAAAACGCTTGTTTTTATGATATTAACTTTTAAAAAAAAACATAATGGCATATATAAAAGTTATTAATGAGTGTGTAAAAATGTTGCGGGAATTAACATCTGATTCGCATGTGGGGACAAAATTTAAAAAAGAATGCAAAGACTAAAATATCATTGGTCTATCATTTAAAATTGTTATAATGGTTTTAAACGGTCCCAACTATCAATCTTTGGTTTTAGCGCTCCTACTATCGAATTGGCTGGTAACGTTTCCAACTTTCATCACTTTGGCACCTAACAGGCTGTCATTAATTTTTTTTAACGGCGTTAAGTATTTTCAAAATCAAGACCGATATTTTAGGGGTTTTTATCGAAAGGAGAATACGAGTCGATTGATGTAAAAGTTATCTCAGAACGGCACATTGAACGACAAAATTTTTACATCCGATTGAAGTACATTTTTCATCATTCGGAGTGTCAGTTTTAGGTAACTTTTACATCAATCAACTCACATTCTTCTTCCGAGCAAACCCCTTAAAATATCGATCTTAAATTCAAAAAAAACTTAACACCGTTAAAAAAAATTAAACTGTATGTTGGTTACAAGAGTGATAAAGTTGAGACCGTTACCAGCAAAGTCGATAGTTGAGACCGGTGAAAACTTAACGCCGTTAAAAAAAATAAACAACAATGTAGATCATTAAAAACCGATACACTTTTAAAATTTCAACTATTTACTATTACAACAACGAATTTTAGAAGACATTGGATCGAATATCTAATGGCTCAAATTTTTCTTACACTTTCGACAAATATTGGACTTTTAAGAATAACCCACATGGACTTACGAGTATGCGGGTCGATTTTTTCCCAACCAAAAATAGTTTGTATCCCGAAGGCCGAACGAACACGTAAAAGTGTAAAACCACCGTGTCAAAAAATTAATTTTTCTCTCTACACACTGGGCAAGGGATTGTGTTTAAAATTCTAAGTTGTTGAAAGGGTATTTACTACCGCTACAAAACCACTATATGCCCTCAACCTCAAATGCCTCAAATGTTTTTTTAACATGATTTTTGTGGAATTTTTTTTGTAGCCACTCGCCACTTTTTGGCTTTTTATGAGCCTCAATCTTAATTTATAAAATGAAACCAATAAATTATTTTGAAAACATTCAATTAGTCATTTAACTAATTTGGAATTAAAATTAATCGAAACCAATACCATTACATTCAACTTTTATTTAGATATTTCTCTATATATTACGTTCTAATTTTTTACTTATATATTTTAGGTATATTGGTTTTCACTGGTTTCAACTATCACCTTTTGTCTTCTACCGGTCCCAACTTTTAAATTGGTTGTCAACGATCCCAACTTTTATCACTTTGGTAACCACTGGTCTCGTCGTTAAATTTTTTTAACACCGTTAAGTTTTTTCCAAATTCAAGACCGATGTTTTAGACCTTTTGATCGGAAGGATAATACGTGTCGATTAATGTAAAAGTTTTCTCGAAAAGGCTCTCTAAACGATAATTTTTTTGCATCCAATTGAAGCACCGTTAGATTTAAACACCCGATTGAAGCACTATTTCGTTGTTCGGAGCGCCGTTTTGAAGTAACTTTTCCATCAATCGACTTATATTATCGTTCCAATCAAAAGGCTTATAACATCGGTATTGAATTTGGAAAAAACTTAACGGCGTTAAAAAAATCTAACGACGAGACCAGTGGTTACCAAGGTGATAATAGTTGGGACCGTTGACAGCCAATTCAATAGTTGGGACCGGTAGAATACAACATTTGATAGTTGGGACCAATGAAAACCAATATACCTATATTTTAAACTTAGCATGGTGAATTTTTTTTTAAAAAATCAAAAAATCCCACCAGCCTTTCTTTTACATTAACTTCATGAATTGAGATTTCACTCGTTTCCTTAGCCTCAGGCTAAAGCCACGGTGATGTTATAAAAGTCTCTTGTTTGCAGTTCAATTAAAAAGTATGTACTTAATTTCAAGTGTTCAGTGGTCCAATTTCAAATAATATCACTAACTTTTAAATTTTATGTATCTGAAATATCCTAGATAATATCCTAAATCCATTGATTTTGTGCTTCAGAGTTTGATATGCCTTAGAGATAACAGATAGTACATGACCGAGCACTCGAGCAGGATGTTAGTGATCGTCTCTCCCTTCATCGCTTCAACTATTTGACTTGAACATGTTACATGCTGATATCTAGAAATAAAAATGCAAGTGTATTAGTATTTATATTGGTATCTTTATACATGTTCAGATCTTGAATAAGAGTAAACTACACGTTGTAACATATGAGCATGTCTACACTAACAGAATGTAGCAAGTTCATAGTGTATCGTCCAACATTAACACATTATGCAAAGGTTCAACTTTAATTTGCACACGTTATCTTCCAAGTCACGAGTGGAAAATTTTGCACCAAAAATCTGATAATGTTAAATCATCATAAGGCTTGAGATGTTCAAATTATCCAAGGAAAAATGCAACTAAGTGATGAGATGACTTTTGAGAACAAAAAGCATTGGCGAATACAAATTACTTATTTTCACGTAAATAAGTTGAAATTGACACCTCTTGCAAGAATCTTAATATCCCCGACCCAATTCACACGAAAAGCACATATTACGCAAAAGAACCTTGGAAGAAAGGAATTTAGCTTCATTTTAAAAAGTGATGTGCCAATAGCAAATAAGGGTGATTTAAATACCTAGAGACTAGAGTATAAGCATGTTGCTAGATAGCATCAACCGCTTTAATGCCAGCACCCTTATCCCATGCCTCTGGTGGTGCAGCATCTGCCATGATCTTTTCCTGACCACGCCAAAGTATCTGAACACCAAACAAAAATCACATTTTACCCAAACAAACCACAATATTGTTTAAGGATATGTGTGTGTGTACCTTGTCAATTACACCAAACTCTTTGGCTTTAGTCGAATCCATATAAAATGGTCTTCTCATGACTTGCGTTACAGTTTCCACTGGCTGGTTCAATATATATCATGAACGCAATATAATAATTGCACATCCTAGTAAAATTAATAAAATTCACCAATTGAACTAGATACTCACATTTTCGGTATGCTTTGCCAAGAGGTTAACAAGCGTGTCCTTGTTAACAATTACCTGTAAAGAGAGAAATGATCAAAAATATAAAAAATTAATTACGCAAAACCTTTATATGGGCAACTTAACTACTATGTGAAAGACCCAAAGCATTGACAATTTGACATGGCTGGAAATGTGGAATAATGAGTGGTTAAAAAGAGTCGAGCCAGTTCAGGCTAAGTTTACTCGCATTAATACATTTTTTTCACTTTTCAAACAAACTAGAAGCAATAAATGTGTTAACCATGATTATGAAACAACATTATCTTTTTAGAAAATGAATTGTCTAATACATCAAATTAGTAAATAGACTTGTGATACATAACAATGTGTTCTACTTGTTGCGCCCATTTAGCTAATGAAAACTATGGCCCATTGAGATACAAGGAAAACAGTATTAAGCGCTATTCAATAGTAAATGGGTAAAAACTGCCAAATAAGGTAATTAGTAAACCAAAAAGAACAGTGATCTCACAACAGATAAGAGCTCAAGATTGATAATGCAGGTTAAGATCCCATCGATGGTAAAGAAAGAAATTTATCTAATGTTGTTATTTATAGATGCCTCTAGAGTAGAAGCAGCTTGTGGATGAATATAATAGTGACAAACAATTTGAAAAAGACTAGATGAAGTTGTTTGGGTGATATCAATGAGCAAAAAGCTCTCTAAGAAAAAGAATATTAACCGTACAACCAAATACTGGAGGTTTTGAAATAACACATGGTGACTTAGGTCTGAACAAATTCTTGTATAACAGTACAAGGTGCTAAAAACAGACCTGTTTCAAGCTGCGATATATGCTATTTTGCCGATCACAAATTATGCACGTGGACAGATAAAGATCATACATTTGGCAAGTTAATAGAGAGTTATGTGGTAAATCATAACGAGAACAAGTCTACAATAAATTTGAAGGATAACATACACTTAGCTGAAAAGGAATCTATATGGTGAAAGTAATGACATAATATGGAAAATAATAAACTCACGAAAATACAATATCATACTCAAAGTTAGTTAAAGACAAAAATGAGCACCAACCTCCTTTGCACGAATGAGAACATCACTGCCTGTCATTAACCCAGATGATGGAATGCGCGGCTGTTGTATCATAGCTAAAACAAATCAAATGCTTGTAATTAGTTGAACGCAGCACAAAGTAAAAGTGGTCGTGTCATCTATTGAAAAGAAACATTATATTGATTATTGTACCTTTTGCATGGGGCATCATAAACCTTTTGCCTTTAGTCCCTGCAGCAAGCAGCAGACATGCATGACCTATAGCAGCTCCAACTCCAACAGTATGAATCTGCACATTAAATCATCAAAAACACAGTCGAAAAAGCAACATTTAAAGAACAAATATCAATAAGAAAAACTATAACGCTGGAGATATTCACCAAATTCATGAAAACTTTAGCAGCAAAAATCCAACATACTTGCAAACCAAAAACAAAGAAAATATTAGGTTCATTGCCCAACCCACATAACAATAAGTTGGTCGGTTCGGATTTAGCACATTACACTGGTGTGTTTGGCTTAACCTAGGTTTGTAACTACACATGCTGAATCGGGTTTATGTTACTCGAAAACCAAAATTACAGATAGTCCAGACATTTAGCGGTGGTTTAATATTAGAAGTATATAAATTGTTTTCTTTAATAAACAAGAAAATAGAACATGGAAAACCATTGCTATGTGAAACATTATAAACGTAAAATATATTTGCAAAGAGTGATATTCAAAGAGCATGTGATTTTAGAAAGAGAAAATGTGGGTACCCTTTAATAAAAAGATGTATAAGTTTCCTAGAGAAGCATTATGTTTACATTTTACATAATTCCAGTTAGCAACACCATCCATTCCATAATTAAGTCAGAACCATATTTATTTAAACCATGTTTATAATAGAATAACTTGATTTCAGCAATTCAGCTAAACATGGCAAATGGACAACTATATGTTCCACAGAAGAACAATTGAACAGAAATGTTACAAATACCAAGTAAACCCCAGCTTCTTAGATGTTCCAATGTAAATGTCAAAGTGCAAAATTTTTGCCTTTAATTCTTAATGTGTAAACAGAAACTAAGTTAAAAGTTGAACTTACAAGTATCTTTGATATATACTAGGCAAGTAATTTACCTCATTTTTCAGTTGCATCATAGCATCATAAATCGCAAAACCCTCTGTTTCCATTCCAACCTGATCATAGTAAGCAAAGTCAACAGATGGCCTAACTGTTATATTGCTCATTAAGATGAACTGTACAGGGATAATCACATGTTGCCTATATAAAATAAAGAACTATGATATAATTCAAAAATACAGGGGATTCATCCAAACTAGTCAGGAAAAACCATAAGAAAGCTTTATCCATATCCACTGCACTGTAAAACATGAGTGTGTAGCTTCTAGAGGGGAAAACAAATCAACAATAAAAATGTGCAGGTTGCGCAATCGGTCAAAAATAGGTTGGGCTTGGTTGGATTGAACAACTGACACTAGTAGAGATAATAGCGCACGCATTAAGGTATACTAATGAATTTTTTACCTATAGAAAAAAAAACCAAGAAGCATGAAAACATAAGGTATAGATATATACAGCAATAAACAATTAATACAAAGATAATCAATTAGCCAATCCCTTAAAAAACCTTGGCACAGCATCAACCAAGCTCTTTTGTCCAAATTTTCACCATACAAAACATAAAATAAAAAAGCTGAAGAAAAAAGGCTCACCGATTCACCATCATCGCGAGTAGTTCCAGTGGAATTTATATAAAGATATATTGGCTCTTTGGGATCCATCCATTGCAGATACATTAATTCTGCAATGATGAGCTCTGTCACGGCTGGTACCAACTGATACAAAGCCATCATAAGTAAAAGTTGTTGAACAGAATTATTTAGAAAAATTAACAAAAAAAAATATTATTATTATTTGTATCGTGTAAATTTACAACAGCATGATAGAAAAAAACAAAACCAGTTACCGGCATGCCAAGGTACACTATTCTTCCATGGAGAAGCAATGATGGCAAATCTGGAGGAGGCCTCCTTGGCCTGTGTTCATTGTACGAGACGGACCGTTCCACCTAATAATAAAATTACAATCTTTAAAAGTATCAGTCAAGCCCAGTATGCTATTTTACGCAACGCAGAGAAGTCATATATAATTAGCGTAGTACAAAACAAATCTACATAATTTAAAACAGTTCAGTTATTATCAAAATCTTCCTTTCACACTTCATGAAGCCTTTACTCACTTGTTCTTACGTTTTAACTCTTTATACTCATTTTTAGCAGCAATCACATAGTGCAAGTCAATTAACACATTACAACATCACTAAAATAACTGCCAAAATCAAACGAGAGCAACTTTAACAATAACATGAGTCATGAGGTCAATAAAGCTACTGGAAACATAATTGCAGTATAAAGTATAAACTAACTCAATCTAAACGACATAAAGCAGTTACATGTTCTGTTAGTGCAATAACGCCTTATACCTAAATTCATATAAAAGAAACTAAGCACTGCAGTTTGTTTTCTTCACTAGCACACAAACAATACTAAAACCTAACAACCGGCAATTGAATAAACAGAGAGATAAAGTTAGAAACAGTACCGAAGCAGGAGTAGCCATAAGCGTCGGAGAATCGAAAAGGTCCAAGTAAGGCGGAGTATCGGAGTTAACCGGCCGATTGAGGAGCTTTTCAGGTGATGTAGCGGCGATTGATGCGAGTTTCGAAAGAAATGGATCCTTAGGGTTTAGCGGAGGCATGGGAGGCTTGATACTGTTTCTAGCAAGCAGCGAACAGTGGATAGGTCGTCGCCATGAAGAGGAAGAAGATGAAGGGATTGTGGAAGAAGCCATTGATAGGCTGAAGGTTGAAGACATGATTGTTCCGGAGGAAAAATGTTGAATTGTGGATATGATGTTGTTGAATGAAGTAATTGGAGTATACACCCGGCCCGTTTGCTTTGCCGGGTTTGGTTCCACCAAGTCTCGTACCCGAATCCAATCATGTTGCAAAACTTTATAATCTACCATTGGGGTTTGATTAGTAGGGCCAACTAGGGCTACGGGTGTCAATTCTTAACATGATACGAAATACGATCTGAACACGACATGAAAATAATCAGGTTTTGGGTTGATAAATATAACTCGTTTAAAATATGGGTTATGTTAGAGTAGACCCGTATAAAAACGGGTCGTTTTCGGGTTGAACATTTAAAAAACGGGTTGACCCGCCAACCTGTTTAGGTTTCAAAATTAGTTCATTTATTTTTTTTCTTTTCTAAAAATGAGTATTAAGTTACTTTTATTTTTAGTATTAGTACTCACTACTCACAATAAAAAAATTCATTACCACTTAAGTTTTTTCTTTACATTTTTAAAGATATTTATTATTGTTTTTTTATTACAAATAAATTTGATTTGAATAATTTGTCTAATGATTTTAAGTAAACTAGTTAAATTCTCTCTCCCTCGCGCGTTGTGCGAGCGTTTTATATAACAACTTCAGAAACAAATAAATGGCTCAGAATCAACAACTGCACCAAAGGCAACTCGAAGTTACCCCTCATAGCCAAATAACAAACAAATCAAAAAAAAATAAAATAAAGCAAAACAATAAAGTTTTTCTAAAGGGCTCAGAGTATTTGACGATTACATTGTGACTGTACCATGGCTGCAGTGTGGTTGCAAGTATAACCAACAAACCACTAAATTTGTCACGCCAATAGAACATCATTATTAGCCAAACATGACCTCATCATAGCCCGTAACCAAACCAGATTTGGTATTCAGATGCAAAAATATAATAGCACTGTCATCATCATTTCCAAACACAACATTAATATCAAAACCAGGGAAAAAAACACAACATGAAACCAAGAGTCACGCAGCACCCGAACCAAAAAGGTTTCTAAGCCCTGAAATTAACAACCACCACCATGTCCAACACAATATCAGTTACAGATTTGCACACAACCAATAATATACCCACTCACGGGAATAAACGGTTTTACAGATTCACTAACAACACGTGAAATTGTAAACTCACGTCCAGCAGCTTTCAATATCTACCCTTCACCAGCATCACACCACCGCCGCCTAGGGTTTCAGAAACCCGACGACAGTGACGATCATAATAACAGGTAAACCAACATATCTACGTTCACCCAATCGTCACCACCATCACAAAACCAAATCACAAAGCCATTGCATGCCGAAAAGCCGATAACGGCTATATGCAAAAGCAAAACAGCACAGATCCATCTATTTGCAAACCATCGCAACCCTAGGTCGCACATATCCAAAGATCGACAACCATCATTAGGAAAAACGAAGAAAAACGCTACCATCGCATACCACCAACAATGGCAACGGGCTACATCGATCTACATACCAACCCTAGGTCGCACAGATCCGAAGACCGACAACCATCATCGGACAAAACAAAGAAAAACACTACCATCGTCACCATCACATACCACCAACAGATGAGGCGGCGAGTTGCAGAGAAAAAACATAGAGAGAGAGAGAGAGGGTTACAAATGCGTAATGTTCAAATGAGAACACAAAAAGACAAATTGCAATTTATAACCCATCGTTAAATGTCTAAAATGCCCCTAAATTACTGTTCAATTTCAGCAAAATCCTTTGCTCTATCAATAAAAAGGAGAATATATGGTTACTTATAATATTTTTTAATTAAAATCACATATTAAACATGTTACTTTTAACCGACTTACACAGTTGTTATATGTAAAATCACATATTAAGCATGTTACTTTTAACCGACTTACACAACTCACTTATAACTCGCAAATTTATTAGGTTCATTTTGATAAATGCGTTAAACGGGTCATATTTGGGTTGACCCGAATTTATGTTATCCGGGTTAGGGTTGACATTTTTGACAGGAATAGGAATATGGGTCGGGTTAGGGTTGCATAATTCAACCCGCCAACCCGCGGTCCTTCAACCTGTTAACCCACCAACCCAACATGATTGACACCCCTAACTAAGGCTGGCATATCGTGTCAGACACGACACGATAAGACACGAACATGATAAGGTCAAACACGAACACGAACACGACACGATAATTTATCATGTCATTTTTTCCAAACACGAACACGATAAAAAGTAGGTTACACAATATGACACGATAAAAAACCCATTTTTTAAAAAAAATTAAAATTCCAAAAAAATCCATAAGTCTTAAATACCAAATATGACTTAACATGATAATTCTTAAGCCACAAAAACAACAAAAGTCCATAAAAATATTATTTAACCATGATATACTTGAATAATGAATATGAAAAAAGACGAAAAGTCTATCAAAGTTCATAGGAGTCTTTGATCTTTCTACTCATCTCCATTAAAGTTCATCTCCACCTCCATTCTCCACTAACTTTTCATGTATATAAATATTAACAGGTGACCTATCGTGTTAACAGATCTTTAACCTGTTAAGACACGATAATTACGTGTCTTTATCGTGTTAACTTGTTAATGACACGACAGATGTTAAGGTCAAACATGAACCTGTTAATTTCGTGTCGTGTTGTGTTGTCGTGTCCGTGTCAAAAATTGTCAGCCCTAAGGTGAACAAGTTTTTAAATGAGTTTCATTTGGATGGGTTAGCATTTACAGTAGAGGAATCATCCTTATCTCTAAGTTTACACTAAAATTTACTACATTTTCTCTTTCCTTCTATTTAAATAATAGTATTTTTATACATTTATCATTACAGTTTCTCTCTCCTCTACTCACAACACTTTTAAATAATATTAAAAAATTATATGGTGTGAATAGTAGTTTTTAAAATACAGAGTTTCTCTTATCCACCATCAAATTTTATCTCTCTTTCACTCACAAGTCACAACAACTTACAACCACTCACACTCACCCCTAAAATATAAAAACCTCACTCACATACATTTGATTCTTCCATTGTGAATGCTCTTAGTTATGTTTACTTTTGATTTCTCTAATGCTTTTAGCTTGGTGGATAGAACTGTCCTCCTATAGGAGATTTGGACTAGATGTCGATCCATTTCACTTTGAGAGGATTTTTTATATGAGAGTCGGGGTTGTATGTGAGTGAAGATCATGTATGGTCTTCTTTTTTTCCTTAGTCTTTCATCAGCTTTTGTACTGTATCAGGGATTACTGCAAGCTTATCTTATATTCTTGCTACCTGGATTATTGTATGATTATTGGATGTGGCAAAGAGATTACTAAAGCCTTAAATATTATCAGGGTTGAGGGGCCTTGTTTAGGCCTTGAGCTCAATATCAAGAAGACTGAAGTCTTTTGGTCGTCGTACAAAGGAGTAAAAAGGCAAGGTGTATGTTCATGTGTGGAACCGGAAGGCATGTGTTAAGTGTGAAACTCCTTGGGAGTGTTGTTAGTCGGGATGTTAGGTACATCAGTGGTTTGGCTGTGAAAAGGGCATCTCGTGTTGTGGAAGTGATAGGTTGTCTCGTACGTCTGCGAGACCTCCAACAAGAACTTTCTTTGCTCTGTTCATGTATAGGGGTTGTAAAGTTGTTGTTTGGTCTCAGAATATACCAATCTCTGTATAGGTGAAGTTGTTTTTGTTTAAACAAGGGACTTCGGGGGTAATTGAGGATATTGTGGTATGTGGGGGACCTTTTTTAAGGATTTTTCAATTGAGACTGGCATCACTTTAGGCCCGCTTTGGGGGTTTGGGTTTATGTTCGACTTTAAGATGTAACTACATGTGCTTTTGTGGCCTCAAGGGCACAATCTTAGGGTTTGTAGGACCACATTCTTAAGGGTTGTGGTATGGATAGTACTAGATCCTTAATAACAAGTTCTCTTGTATCAAAAGTTAACAATTGCGGAATCCTTATTAATTGTTTAAGATCAAACACATCAATAATTTGAAATATTGAACGAAACTAAAAAGTGGAATATAACTTTCAATAGTACTTCAATAATATTGCAAGGTGCACATGTCACACCCTGACCGATGTCGGAAACCTCGAGGCAGACGAAAGTGAGTCGACTGTTCATAGCTCGTGGTATTAAAATGTTTAGAATATCGTTTAATTCAAATCACATTATTACAAAGCATTGAATTTCAAATAAATAAACAATTACACGATACAACATATTAAATGAACTATTTATTGACTAAAATCATGTCGTAGATAGTAAATCATCTTGATTAACAACTAAGTTGTATTCCCTAAAATCATATGAAAAGTAAATGGATCAGCTAACCAATTAGTTGGTGAGTAACATACGTTTTGCATACATATGATATGATTAAACTTGATCTAATTCAAATGCAATGCTAAGACTTATGAATTTGCAAGTGTATACATAATATATAAACAATTTGCACAATCAAACCTTGTGAGTGAACTGACTCGATCCGCAGATGAAGTCATAATAAGCAAAAGCATATGAACAAAAAATATAACATTCACCACTCGAAGGCCATATGAGTGAGATTGTCAAGCTAATAGATCTTGTATAAATTAGTAATCATGCCTCCTAATTGTCTATCACATTATAAACACGTATTTGCAAGTAATAACATAAACTATATTAAACTGAATTGAATGTAAAGAATAAAGAATGATTTAATAGTTGTCACATGATTTTCCTCAAAATAATAAAGCATAAAAAAACTATGAAATATTCACTTGGTAATAAGCTGATGAATGAATAACTAAAAAGGTCTTGTGAGGTAAGGCATCGAATGAAACTCCTTAAAGTTAACCTTAGGAGTGGGGTCTTAGATCAGTAAAATGAATTTTGGGTTCTATAGACAATTTAAGAACTAAGGTTTCTAATACGAATTTAGGGTTTTATGCAATTAAGGTGTAACACCTTAGGCAAATCCCACAACGGTCATGGGCATGAAAGATCTGTGATTTATAAGGGATGTTCGACCTCAAATACCAACAACGCGTTTTGGGCTTAATGCTAGTGGATGAGAGGAGAACTCCACAGTTAAGTGTGTTTGATGACAGCAATCTCAGGATAGGTGACCGTCCTGGGAAGATTTCACCCGGGCAACCATAGCAAATCCGTGAGCTGTAATGTAGCAAAGCGGACAATATTGATGGTATGAAGGGACGAATGTTACATAAGGATTTAAATATAATATTAAAAGAGATAATTTTAATATAAAAATAGCTTGAATAACTTCAATAAATAGTTTACATAAGGATTTAAATCTACATATTCTAATAATTGAGTAACTCATCCACATGTCAACATTCTAACTACTCCACATAGGATTTTGCTTATGTGTCATCATCTAATTTAATTTGATGGATGATTTCAAGACGAGTCATGGTATGTTCCATATTCTAAATAACCCGATAGATAAAAATAAAAAATTCACAAATTACAATCAATTATCTCCCAATATGATATGTTCAATTAAAAATTTACCAATCTACCTATTCTAATAATTGAGTAACGCATCCACATGTCACCATTTTAACTACTCCACATAGGATTTTGCTTAGGTGTCATGTTCTTAATTAATTCGATGGAGAATTTTTAGACGGGTCATGGTATGCTCCATATTCGAAATAACCCGATATGTTTAAATTAAAAATTCACAAATTATTATCAATTATCTCCTAACCCGATATGTTCAAATACAAAATTTATCAATTATCATGATCTATATCTTAACCCGATATGTACCAAGTATCATAACCCGATATGTTCAAATAAAAAACTTATCAATTATTATGATTTATCCTAACCCGATATGTTCAAATTAAAGTTTTACCAACTATCATTAATTATTTCATAACTCGATATGTTCAAATAAAAAAATTAACAATTATCATGAATTATCTCCTAACCCGATATGTTCTAATAAAAATTTACCAACTATTATAAATCATATCCTTTATTGTAAAATATATTTTTTATAGGAATATATTTGTAAATATCCAAATTATCCAAATCGATTTAATAAAATATATGTTAAAAATAAATTTGATATGTAAATTGAGTTAAAACCTATAAAACTAAAATCCGTGTAGTACACGGGTACTAATCTAGTTATCATAGTCTATCTCCTAACCCGATATGTTCAAGTTAAAAATTTACCAATTATCATGATTTATCTCCTAACCCAATATGTTAAAATTAAAAATTGACCACTTATCATGAATTATCTTCTAACCCGATATATTCAAATAATAAATTTACCAATTATTATAGACAATTTAGAAATTTATCTAAACCTAACATGTATCTAGTAGCTAATAAATCTATCATAGTAAGATTCGAATCCTTACTCTCAGTTCCCTGTTACACCTACTTATTACGAGTTTTTTTCCAAATAGGTGTGGCTAGAAAAATTATTTACAAAAGTGGGTGATTTGAAAACTATTTACCAAAATGGGTGTTTTTTATAAACATGAATTTCTCACTCCTAACTTATTACTATGTTAGCATTTGTTATTGTTTAATTGGTCTTCAAAAAATATTAGAACCAGATACTAACAAGTACCAACACATCATTAATATACACTATGGATCATTTATAACACTCTTGTGTTTTGAGCGTCATGTTTGGAGTTTAAAACCTACAGTAGGCATATTGTAGTGAATTTATCCGAAAAAAAACTAAGGGAAGTTTAGAAAAAAAGGGATTTGTTGATATGTATCTCAATGTAATGATAAGAAAACATTTACACCATAAGTCATAACATCATAGTAATTAGATGGTATTTGTTTGTTTGGATTAATCAAAAACCAAATGACAAAGATTTCATCAACACTGTTACTCACAATATGGTGGTGTTGCCTGCACATAGGGCTCTGAATCATCTCCATCATTATCCTCATCATTATCGTCATCATCAACCCAGTTACTGAGATGACGTTGTGATATAACGCCATGATCATTGACTCCATCCCTCCTATCTGAACATAACATAAAAAAAATGAATAATACAAGCTGCTGATAAACGATGGGTTGAAAAAATCAATCCCTGACTGTGACTAACCTCGAGCTTCATCCACATGTCCATGTTCATGTTCGTGTTCACGTTCTGTTTGCATCGGGTGATCGCTAATGTAAAGTTAAGTAACATGATTCAAAAGACCAATCCCTCTTTTATTAATGGAAGATGACAAACAATATTTCACAGTTTTGTTTAAACTTTATTCACTTTCATCCTTACAATACTTTCTGCCAATAAGCTTTTAAAAATTAAGTATAAGCAAACAAGCGTAATATTTCAGGATACGTGTTGGTGGTAAAATTTCTTCCATCAAGCCCATCTTTAGAGATGTGCATTGTGCTAATCCTCTGAATATCTCCCTGATCATTTGTGTTCAGATCTCTTGCCCGTTGTACATGAGAACTAGGTCCATTTGCACTTTTAGCAGCACTTGCTGTTTTTTTGTTATGTTGTTAAAATCAAATATTGGCGGGTGACAAGTTTAGTAAAAGAAGAATACCTGAAAGTTCGGACCAAATTCTAGTGTGATCAGAAGGATGCTCAGAAGCGTTATCTTTTGGTGGTGCGGCTACAGGCACAGGTTCTGATGCATCGCTTGTGGCATGGAGCTGGGACACCAACATGGTTGCAAGTACCAAAGTGGCATCAAAGTTTGAAACAGAAGCATCTTCCAAAAACTTTGGTGCCATCAGAATAGGCCTGGTTGTTCATCCCCAAACAAACACAAACAAAGAAAAGTACACGTTAGAGTTTTGGGAAGTCAAGAAAAACAAATCAAAGAAATACGATCCGTAATAATATCTTTTAAAATGTTTGAAGAATGACAGCTGAAAGCGAGTAACTCGTGGACAAATGAGCCCTACGAAAAAACTAGAATCTCATGGAAAGACTTGAGTGCATAGAAACAAGTATGGAGGACGTGTTCGAAGCTGCCGTAAGTATCTTTTGAAGTATAAAACCTCCTAAATCATTTTCTTCAAAAAAACGTAGTTCGTTTTCTAAATAGTTTAGTCTCACAATCATATAACTATTCATAAAACATACAATAATAAAATTGAGAACATTGGACAAAAGTGTTTTGGATCAACCCAATCAGACCCATGCTGTTTTGACCTATTACATAAGCCATCCATTTCACTACCTATTTCAGAAACTAATTTGATTGACTCTCGGAAACCAAATGTGCATTCATTTTTGGGACGGAGGTATAATAGTTTGCATAAAGGAAAAGAAAGAAATAAGAAACCAAGTTCACATATTCACATGTCAACTAGGCAACTCGCTTAAATCAAAATTTTGTTTATATTCAACTTTAGATGCTCTTTGTTACAAAGAGAAACTCATGGATAGATATATATACATATATATATATATATAAGAAGAAGCTTCCTTACTCTCCAGCTTTCTCAAAATACAAGTGTATGTCGACTTCACATCCCTCACAAAATGCAAGAAACGCCTGTCAAAGGGTTCCATATAAGTGAATCTCAAACAGAATATAAATGCTATTTAAATACATAACAAATACCACAAATCATGATATTCAGAAAAATAAACTTTTTACTTGATATCAAAAACTGATTACATGTAACTAAAACTGGATGAAAACAAAACAACTAAAAAACAAATGTTGTTTTATTTGTAAAAAGATAGAAACCCAATATCCACAAAGAAAAATTCCAGGATAGTGTTGGAGAACAATTGGCTGAAAGCAGGAAAAAAATTAAAGAAAAAACAATTTGATTTACTTGCAGTGACTATGGTCATTTGTGCCAGCTGCTCCTTCATACTATTCACAAAAATTTTCCCTCCAAACTCTTTTTCTTCTTTTGGGCTTTTCCTTACTTGGATCAGGTAAACACTTCTCATAAAAAAATATGCAATTGATAATATAGTTTAAAAATAATCTATTTTAGAAAATTATATTTTTAACTATAACGTTGAACTGTTTTATGCATTAAAAACACAATTTCGGAGAATTTCAAGCCATCTCCTGTATACCTAACTTCTTTCAGGTTAACTGCTAGGGACATATATAACCCAAATTAAACCATTAACATGTAAATAAGTCGACATTGCCAAGACTATATATAACTCAATTCAGCTAATGTACAAATTCTAAGTCTTGAGAAACAAATACAGGTCAAGAAAGTAGAATTATATCCTATAGTACCTTCAATTCCTTCATACCAAAGGTCACATCTACAGGGTCTCCGGTGTGTCTATACTGCACAAACTCTTCACTAGGATCTATCCACAACTGCGTGTGTAGTGACGAATCATTTTCTACATAAACGGGACGAAAATAACTTGGTGAAATTCTTCTATAAGATGAAACAATAAAGAAACCCATTACAACACATGTACTAAAAAGTCAAAGGTATAAAATAAAAACATAACGTCAAAGATAACTTATCAAGCTGATAGAAAGCCATCTATAGTGTATCTTGATGCATAAAACATTCTAAATTGCAGTTGCAAATAACTAGACTAATACTAAAAAATTACTGTTTCTAATCATATTCGACTCGCTAACTATTACAAGTAACAATGTTGGAAAAAACTACCCATTTTGACCTATTACCCAATCGACCCAATTTGCCACATCTATAAAACAGCTAATAAGAAGTACCCTAGTGGGTAAATTACCTTTGCTCGGGTCTATATAGCTTCTAAGTTCAACAGCTTTCCCTCCAACTTCATCGTCAGTTGTGTGCTCTGTTGCTATGACAGTTATTTCCTGAAGGGTTGATTGAAAATTAGAAAGCAATCTGTTGAGATCACGCGGTCTCACCACAAAGCTGCTTGGGAGCCTTCGCCTATCAAGAGAGAGCTGTTGTACATCTGCTTCAACATTGCATGTAATCCAATACGATTTTTTCATACCTGTATAAGTCACCGTCATTCCACTTATAACTCTTAAAAAATCATTACAGAAACCAGTATCAGAATATTACGTTGACAGTTATGCCGCCCTACAAGAAACATGTGTAACCGACTAATTATACAAATTCAGAATGCATAGTCAAACTGATCAGAAGAGGTAGGACGTTTCGGCAACAATCAACACCAACATGCTTTCAGTGTATAAACGTGTTGGGTTGACCCAAACCGATTTCCGCCCAAGATTTTAAACTTTTTAAAAATATACATAATTATAACAGCTAGATTAGCTCAATAATAAGCTAATAATATAATTAATGATCAAGTTCTATATGTGCAATTTCAAAATAGCCATCAACATATGACTAATTTCTCCCCAATTTTGATATTTTCTTTAGATATTAACACACGGCATCACAAAAACAAAGTAAAAAAAAGTTCACCATTGTAGCATTCCAAAGTCCACTGCACTTTAGATGCATCAGGATCAGGCAATATCACATTTAAATTGTCGATACTTGTTAACGGTGTCCTAAGAACAGAACAAATGGCCTGCAGACAATTTAGTAGGGTAAAACTTCATGTTCCATTATCAAGTCAACGAAATTAAAGCCTATATATCAATAACTATATATATATATATAAGTATACCTTCAAAAGCACACTGCACTGCACTTGGGCTCCAGTAACCGTATAGTTATCGAAGAAGGAAGGCTTTAGTATGATAGACTGATACGCAGACCTTGAAGAGTTAAGAGTGTGCAAAGCTAACTGACACACAATAAAGATAACGATAATGGCAGGCTGCGTAAAAGAGCATAAAAGACAGAATCATGCAAGATTGTTAAATACAAGAAAGCCTTCCTAGACCGACAATCAACATGTTTTTATTCCACTAGCCTTTTATACATTTGGTTTCTTACCCACGGATGCGGTGAAATTTTTTACCAGGGTTCAACAGGTCATTCATAGTAACGTTTCAAGTTTCAACTCCTAAGGGCCAAGGTTTTGTTTTTAGTAAGGGCAGACAAGCAACATGTTTTTATTCACTAGCCTTGATACGTTTGGCTTCCTAGCCACGAATGCGGTGAAATTTTTTACCAGGATTCAACGGTTCATTCATAGCAATGTTTTGACTCCTAAGGGCTAAGGTTTTGTTTTTAGGGCTACGTTTTGTTATTCAAAAGGGGTTGTGGCACAAACACACTGTTGTAAACTTTTCAGTTGTGAAAATTGAAATATAAAACTTGGTTGATTGCTAAAAAAAGTAGAAAAAATCAGTAATTGAACCAGGAAACATAAAGTAGCAAATAAAAAACCCTAACATATGAAGTGATACCTGAGAAGGGGAAGCTTGGAGAGTAAGTTCATTGCCGATGCGTGCAAGACAAGTAACAGATCGACCAAATGTCTTCAGAGCGTTTCCACTCAGCCTCCAATCCATCTCCTACACTAAATGGCGGGAAAATCAATTGAGTTTCTTTATGTTCTACACTACTAAAGCCAATGACTGATTTATTCGTCACCAAAGGGCTAATTTTATTTTCAAACTCTTTTTTTTAAAGGGTATATTGGTTTTTACTGGTTTCAACTATCACCTTTTGTCTTCTACCGGTCCTAACTTTTAAATTGGTTGTCAACGGTTCCAACTTTTATCACTTTGGTAACCACTGGTCCCATCGTTAAATTTTTTTAACGCCGTTAAGTTTTTCCAAATTCAAGACCGATGTTTTAGAACTTTTGATCGGAAGGATAATACGTGTCGATTGATGTAAAAGTTTTCTCGAAAAGGCTCTCTTAACGATAAATTTTTTACATCTGATTGAAGCACCGTTAGGTTTAAACACCCGATTGAAGCATTATTTCGTTGTTCAGAGCGCCGTTTTGAGGTAACTTTTCCATCAATCGACTTATATTATCGTTCCGATCAAAGGCTTATAACATCGGTATTGAATTTGGAAAAAAAGTTAACGGCGTTAAAAAAATTTAATGACGGGACCAGTAGTTACCAATGTGATAAAAGTTGGGACCGGTAGAAGACAACATGTGATAGTTGGGACCAATGAAAACCAATATACCTTTTTTAAGTGATAATAAATTTTAATAATTCGAACTTTTGTATATTGATCAATTTTAATCTTAACTTAAAAGATTTCATGTTTGGATTTTGTTCTCTAAACTTTGGGGGTTTTTAGTTTCTTGTTAGCCCTCCTTTTTTATATATATTTATTTTGTCGTTGAAAAAAAAAGATTTCATGTGGGAATTCCAACGTGTAACTTATTTTCTTACAATGATCTGTCGTTAAAGTTAACTTAATGCAGTTAATTTTTTTTAAATTTCAGATCAATGTTTTAAGGTTTTTGATCGGGAGGAGGATACGAGTCTATTGATGTAAAACTGACCTTGATTTGGTGCTCTAAACGAAGAAATTTTAACATCTGATTTAAGCACCGTTAGAGGGTAGTGGGTGTTTTGATATGAGAACATGTATTAAAACAAGTTTTGATACCCTTAAGCCTTAAGGTATGAGATATATAGGTTCATGTTTTACTAACACATCAAAACAAGTTTGTTTAGTTTTGCATATGAAAAGAATGTTGTCAATGTTGTGGCATTTATTTTGCACGAAGATTATACGACATTGCTCAACTTAGAAAAATTGCATATCAACGAATCAAGCAGAAACAAATGGCTAAAAACGTTTTGATTCACTTTCCCCAAAGATTAACACATATTATTTGGAGAATATATAAATGAGGGAGAGTATTATACAAGTTGCACTTTTTCCTTGACAAGTTTTGTTCTATTGGGTTTTCTTAACAAGGTTTTTTATTGAGGCAACATAACCAATACATAAGCATCAGAGATTTAGAGGAAGACAATACCCGTTGCTTTTTTCCATTAACCATGGTTTTGTCCAACTGAATTTTCCTACTAAAGTTTTTAACAAGACAATATCTCCAAGTGTATTAAGTAATATAGATATGATTGCATTGTATTATTATGGTTATCAACAACTAATATAGAATTAGTTCTTCCAAAACTTCCCTCACCTATATATACACCCTATTGTATCTATAGGTATATACAATCTATTATTTCTCTATGATTGTGCTATTAGGCTAGTTTT
Source organism: Tagetes erecta (assembly GCA_030867185.1). Lineage (NCBI taxonomy): Eukaryota > Viridiplantae > Streptophyta > Magnoliopsida > Asterales > Asteraceae > Tagetes > Tagetes erecta. Next base: position 65,005,066 of record CM061488.1, read on the forward strand.
ACAACAGCTTAAGTTATTTCCTCGATTTGTTAAAATGTGTGAGTTATTTGTTTCCCAAAATTCCACCAAAGATCAAGTCCATGACTTGCCGTGGGTGCATATGAACCCATTGTACAAGATAGAAAACTGTTCGGACACTTCAAACCCCTTGTAAAACTATTTATCAATTAAACAGTTTTTTTTACGGTTGTTAACATATACTTGGGATCTAAGGTCGAAAAAACCCACCACGCTTCACAATTAATGTGGTGCCGCTGGGGGTGGTGTTGCCACACGCCCACACATCCCAGTTAACCATGTCATCACCCTGCAGTGTGCAGAGCAACCATTACACAACTTCAAGCAATGCTTCTTAATCTGAAGATGGTATATGTAGTTTCATAAAACGTCGTTTGAGTTGTCCCCGTCCTCCATTTCACAAGCTCATAAACACCGAACGTCATAAAGATTGCAGAAAGAATAAAAACAAAGCAGCATCAACCATCCACGCTTATAATTAGTTACAAAATCTTTATATAAGTTAACAATAAAGGTTGCCCTGAACAAAGTTCGAACCACGCAAAAAAAACTGCAGAAATCATAGAGATTCAAATGTAACCTTGTGGCTGTTGCATGTATGCTACACTACCCCTTTGTAATTTGCCTACCATCTGGAATAGAATAAAGTACAATAGGTTTTGAAGGTCTAATGAACGGAGCATCACATCTGAAATAGCCTTTCCTCTCGAGCTGCAATATGTCTCCACGCTTCAAATTTCGCATATTTGAGTCCCCCAATGCTGCAATCTCTTTCTTAGTATTCGGGTTGAGGACATCAACAAAATCCTCATCTTCGTCCAGCTGCATCATCAACAAATAAACATAAATTCTAACTCAGTTTATCATGAAAAACAGGTTTTTCTATACTGGGTCAAGTTGGGTTCAACGCCCTAATGTTTCTTGTAGTTTCATGTGATTAATATAATACAAAACAATATTGCTTACCATATAATTCAAATTTTTTAACAAGACAAAAAAGTGGTATGAGATGAAAATACCATAAATTAACTTTCTACTAGTTTTATAAATTTATGGATTGATGAAATGAAAACCAAAAATAGAACCATTGATATGTATATGGATTGATGAAATGAAAACCAATAATTGCCACCTATCGTCTGGTGACCAAAAGGTGCTAGATATGCAAGACACGTTCCATTAACCGTAGAATCAGCCTTGCAGAATGTGTACTTGTTTCTTGTAGCTTTCTAGAGGATGAATTTTGCATTAAAGAATTCATTTATGTAATATAATTAAAATTAAACTAGTCAGCCTGGTTCAAAGGTTTCAGATCAACACTACCAGATCTGTAACACCTTCGATGGAAGAGTCTTCGGTTGGGACTTAGGAGGGACATGGCCAAGAGAGTCACATGTATGCTTAGATTGCAGCAAGACTAATAAAAAAGAAACTAAGAAAATACAAAAGGGGTTATAGACCGAGAGAAGATAGTGATGGGTTTAAGTGTCATGTGACCTCAGACAGTTGCACCTTCCAAAACCAAGACTATATAACGATTTCAAAACAACTACTTCTGAAACAAGTCAAGCAATAAAGAACGAGAATGATAAGTATATTTCATAATTCCTGGTTAAAGTGAAGCCAAATGCAGCAAGTTCTCTTTCTCCTTATTTCATAATTCCAGGTTAAATAAAGGATGTTTGCTACCAAGATACTAGTAAAATAAACTCACAAAATGTAACCGAGTCATCAATGCTTTTCAGTTACTCTCATAATCATATAATGCATCACATACCATGTCAAGCTGCCTAGTTTCAAAGGTAGTAGTAGTTAATAATCATGCAAAAGATGGATGACAATTGCCTTTTTAACACGGTTATGTAAAAATGGTTGCTATCAGTTATATTAAAAAAAACGGTAACAAATTCAATATATGTTATCTAAAAAGGGCATCTGGTCAAACAGTCATAGCATACTCCAGTGTTTGTATACTCCTAAATTGCTTCAATTAAATAATTTAGTAGTGATTTTCATTACCTTATCTAACATATTAACTACATACAAAAGAAAAAAAAATCAAAGCTGAACGATATTTGCATAAGAATTAACTAGCTATACATAAATATAAGAAAGGATTTAATACCTTCTTTTTAGTTATTAGGTAGCCAAACTCCACAAGACTCAATGGAACAAGTTCATCAATCTCAGGTAACCAAGTAAGTTTGAGTTTTGTGGTTTTAACAGATCCTTCAAGATGCAAAACTCCAACTAAATCAGTCACACTTCCATTTGGACCCTTCTTGATTTCTTTAATGATTGCATTTCCCCAATCCATCAACGTAATTTCCTCACCAGCTGATATGGCCAAAGCATCAGCTTGCTCTAACCATATCTTTTTTGTAAAGGTGGTAGCCTTCTCACCTGCACCCTCATACTTCTTATGCTTTGGTATCACACGAACAAATGGATTCTCAGGCCCATTTAATAAAGTTAACAGCACACGACCTTCTTCAACGATTGCAGTATGTCTGGGACAAACTGGATCAATTATTTTCTTATTGATGTTCCACAGCTTATCCCATTCCATAAGATTCAAATTCTTTGATGCCCCCTATGAAATGAAAGTAAAACAACCGTAAGCTTCAGCAACCACAAAAAGTAAAATATCTTATAAGATGCTTCGCATAAAAGAATAATGCTAACATCGATTAGATTATCAAATAACAGGTTTAGAGAAACATAATAATATGGACCATAGCAGATATGCAAAAATCAAAAGAACCTTTTCTTAAACATTTGACCAGCTTTGAGTTCAACTGAACATTCTAGAAATTTTATTAGAACAAGTTGTAGCAGTTTCATCCGAGTTACTTATGTAGGGGTCAATTTTTGTTGTTTTGTCCAAAAAAGAGCATAGGAACAATGAATTGGATCAGAAGTTGCCCAAGTGCGCTTATAATAATGCATATGGGCGTGTGGCATCCATCATAATAAAAAGATATATCATAGCACGGCAGAGTTTTTTAAATAATAGAAAAACATTAAGTATGTATGAAAAACAATGAATGCCCAAAAACATGTTCAGCAGCCAAGCCGCCCTGACCATTTTTAGCCGTAAAAAATCACCTACTTTGACAACCTGAGCAGTCTACTTTACCACCTATAAGCATAACCAACTTTAACAGCCATGCAGGATACCATCATACAAAAATAAATGTGATCTTTAGCTTCAAATAGTGATGATGTTTAATAACACTTACTTGTTCAAGTATGAATTGAATTAATGCCTCAATTTGTAGACCTCTGCGCACAATTCCTTGAACAGTTGGAAAACGGGCATCATCCCACCCATCAACCTTTCCATTCTGAACAAACCATAGAAGCTTCCGTTTGCTAAGAAGTGTATAAACCAGATTAAGCCTACTAAATTCGTATATGTGAACCTTCCTAAGCCCCATATCCTCCTGAATCCTATAATATTGAGCATTTCTATCATGATATTCACTAGATCGAAGGGCATGGGTAATGCCTTCAATAGAATCAACAAAGGGACATGCAAAATCATATGTTGGATATATTTTGTACTTTGACCCAATCCTGTGATGTGGGATTGGATTGCAGCGGTAGTAAACCGGATCCCTGAGTGACTTATTTGGATCTTGCATGTCCAACTTCCCTCTTAAACAGCACTGTAATCCTCTTTCAGATCCAGAAATCATCTCTTTCCATAATGTCAAGTTTTCCTCAACACTGTTGTTACGACACTTCGAATCTATGCCATCCATTCGTTCTTTCTGCATTTCCTCACGTGGGGTGTCATCGACATACGCTTTTCCTTCCTTAATCAGCTTCTCTGCCATGTCCATGAGTTGTGGGAAGTAATCAGAAGTATATGTGACATTCTCATAATTAATACCCAATGTCTTGATATCTACCAAAAGATTATCCACAAACTCATTGCTCTCTTTGGCAGGATTTGTGTCATCAAAACGCACGATTACTTTCCCATTGTATCGTTGAGCAAAATATTGATTCATCAAAGCAGCCTTAGAATGGCCAATGTGAAGATAACCACTTGGTTCAGGTGCGAACCTCAAACAAACTTTTCCCATTTCTGCATCAGGTAGATCAACTTCAGGTCGGCTCGAAACAGTCTGTTTGTTAGAACTTAGACCTTGTTCAGTTTCTTTTGTTTTCACGGGCGCTGAGTCCTTTTTCTTTGAATAAGGTGCTGTTAGTTCATCTAGGACGGCAGCATGCTCAGTAGAAATCATACCGTACCACCTCGACAGATTTTGGTACTTCTTTGACTTCATTAAGCTTTCCCATCTCTTACCAGCCCCTGCAAACAATAATTTTTTTAGCATTTATAGCAGAGGTGGCAAATTTGACCCATTTGCTTAATAAATGACAGATCCATGTTGTATTATATCTCTAGTAAGTCAGATGGGTAAAAAAACATGAAATGAGTAAAGGTATGCAACGTGCACTATTTATGCATAAAACCTTCCCAAAACCATTATAAAATAAATATTGAATTTTAATTGAAGCATTAGAAGGCACAGCTATTAACATTTACCTGCAAGATATGACCAGACAACAATGTCTGCAATTGATAAACTTTGACCAACCAAGAAAGTACGGTGCAGCAAATAGCCGTCAACATACTTGCATGCTCCCTCATATTCAGACCCAGAAGAGAAGACAGATGAATACTCTAACCACTCATCAATCTACAACGATCAATAATAAACATAACCTTTGAAACAAAACCACATGTCCATCAAACTAATAAAATCGACATTGTGCTTATAACCGAAAACTAAACAAGATGTACCTGCCCGGTTTCAAAAGCATCCCGCTGGTACAAGCTGGGAATAGTTGTTGCTGTACGCCCAAAATACCGAATAAGTATATTTGTTCCATGTAGCTTCATCCTGTGATAAAAATATCATTATTAATAGTCTTTGTCAAGATCATCAGCCTTCAACCCCAAAATACACAACTTAATTAAAGATCATACAAACCCCCTACAATGATTTCTGTTTTTTACTTCATATGTAAAATCCCGGAGTTCCTATTTCTCTATGCTGATAATCTCGGTGATATCTCGGTAATCGGTGCTCCAACTATATCTCGGTAAAAATATCGGTACCGAGAATATCGACCAATATTACTGATATATCGCCGATATTTTGATATCAAAAAATCAACATGTGACTATTGTGTAACATATTTCCCTAAATAAACCCTAACTACAAGTCTACAACTGGATGGCTTGGTTGACGTAGACTCGGAGGAAGGTTCTGTTGCTTACAATTAGATCATGTTTTTACTTCTAGTATAAAATGTTGACACTCTTGTTTAGAGTTGTGACTTAGATCATGTTTTTTTATTATTCACTAAGTAATATAAAATATAAATTTATGCATGATACTATAGCTACCAATATCTCACCCATATCCCACCAAGATAACCGATATCTCAAGCATCGGTCCTTGACTGAAAACCAATATTTTTCCACATTTCTAAAGCTAATAATGAGCTTTAAGAAGAAATATCGAGCATAACTCCATATGACCTGTTTTATATAGTTTAGCAGAAACTTAACCTAAACCTAAACCTAAACACACCAATCTCTTTCTAAAATTGGATTAAAAACGACAATTATATGTAAGGGATTTAACTTCTAACACTCAATACTGTTCAACTAAATACATTTGAGAAAAGTGAAATACCCGTTGGTTAGAACGAGAACCGGCGGCGAGGTGGCGGTGAGAGTGGGATGAACGGTGAGAGAAACTCCAGCAAGCTTGGCGGCTGCAAGCACAGACAACGGAGGCGTCTCATCGGAGGCGATTAGGAGCTTGAGCTCCGTCATCTGGCAGTGTAGTGAGATGATGATGATGATGATGATGATACAGCAAGTTTGTGAGCGAGGCTGCTGCTGTGATGATGGGTAGTTAAACAAAGAGAATAACAAATACTAGGGTTTTCTTTTCTTGCTTACTTGTTACTCTTTACTAATACTTAGGGACTGTTTGGTAAACTCTGAATGATTTAGATGTCTGAACTATTAACAGTCTCTATCAATGAGAGGGATGTTGGGGTAAAACTTCATATGATAGTAACTTTGATACATGCTCCATTCAACATCTTTCTATCTCTTAATCATTCATCACTTAACTGAACAATTCAGAGGCTCTTTTTCTATGAAACAAACGCTTTTGAATGCTGAATCAGAATGATTAAGCACTGAATTGAACCATTAAGAGGTGAAACAAACAGCCCCTTAGTGCATGTTTGGGATTACTTATTTCATCCTCCTTTTAGCTTATTAACTATTGTCTATTGAGATGTTAATAAGTTAAAAATAGTGTTTGGCAATGAGTTAAAAAGGAGATTTTCATGATCTAAAAAGGATAAAAGGAGAAGTTGATGGTGAGTGACTTTTCCAAAAAGAAGAAAAGGAGGAGGAAAAGGAGAAGCAAAAATTAATAATGTGTACCATGTGTACAAAAGATAAAATAACCTTTTATTTAAGAAAAAAAAATTAATAATGTTAGGGCCTGTTTGTTTTTTAGAAAAACCTCTTAATGGCCTCTGAAGTCTGATTCGGTAAGTAAGATGTTCGGCTGTTTAATAGCCTCTTACCGAAAAAGAGGTAAACAAACCTCTTATACACAGTCAGAGCAACGTTTCTTTATACACCACTGCCTCCCCTCTCTAGGGTTCGCTTCCTCCACCACCGCCTCCCCCTCCACCTCCGCCGGTTTTCACTTCCGTCGGTCTTCACCTCTGTCGGTCTTCACCTCTGTCGGCCCTCCATCACCGCCGGTCATCCTTTTTCCCCAATTTCAGGTGAGATCGATGCTATTGTTTATTATTAGAATGAATGTGTAGATCTGGGTTATATTTTCTAGTTGAATCTTGATTAGTTTGGTTGATTTCTTGATGTTTTAAGGTTATTTTGTTCATGGGTTGGTTAGGGTTTTGAATACTATCGATGACTTTGTATTTTTGATTGTTAAGAAGATGTATAACAGCCCCTAATGCCATGAACTATTGGTAAAAAAACATATAACAACCCCTAATTGCTTTTGTGAATTTTGTAGCATGTTGGTGTATTGATGATTAATGTTATTATCAATTGGGAATGTTTTTTAGGTGGATGCCATGGATTGTTGGTAAACAAAAACATGTATACACAATTGTAACAGCTAGTTTAGGTGTTAATTTCTTAACTTTTTTAATGTCAAATGCTTAGAAACCTTCTAAAAATATTATGTCAGCGGCCTTGTTTTTTGTTGATCTTAGGCATGGGTGATAAGAGATTGAAACTTACGACAGAGCAAGAAAAACTCTTTTTAGAGACATGTATAGAAGAAACGGTTAGGGTGGGCTATATGGGAGTAAGCTTACAAAGGGAGTCTTAGGCTGTTGTTGGTAAAAAACTATTGGAAGCATATGGCATGGCGGTTGAACAAAAGCAATTAAAAAACAAGTATGATTACCTCAGAGCAAAGTATTTAGCTTGGTCTTATCTGAAAAGAAAGACTGGAAACATTTATAAACCTCACACAAATATGTTTACGCTAACAAATGAAGATTGGGACGCTGTTTGCAAGGTTCGTTTACAAGTATGCTTTTCTAATATATATATATATATATATATATTACCTATTAGTTGTAAACGTCTCCAAATTAAATATAGGTTCATCCTAAGGCAGCTTCCTTGAAAACCACGCCATTAGCTAACCATGAGCTTTGTGCAACTCTATTTGATAAGAATTCAGCAACAGGTTCTATCTGTGACACCCCGCCCGGCGGCAGAATACACCGGGCGCGTCAATGGAATTGGATATCCATAGTAACAAAGCACATGGTATTTAATTAGTAAGTCTAATAGGAATTATCTTAAGTTTAGGAAATATAGGTTTTTAAACATAAATCGACAAATCCATAGCAACAAAAATTAAACAGTCTTTATTTTTATTTCTCTAGGTCCAAGGCTCCTATGTCTTGAACATAACTGGAAATAAACCATAAATCAAGAACCACCTGAAATATGTGAAAATAAAGTTAGCTACACAAGCTAGTGAGTAAAACACAATTTATAAATAATAATAATATGGAAAATCCGAGATCAACAAGATATGCTGCGCAAACTTATATAATTAGCAATTTCGTAATTATTACCCTACCAGGACACCTAGAATCACATAGCACACCAATCACTTTAGAACCCATAGTATTTCGTATAGCCATTTTTGCATGAGAACCACTCATGTGATAATTAAAGATAACTTTTAACCAACCGTCATTTACCGTCTCGATATATAAGTTATTAATAATTATTTATCAATTTAGGGACATGGCATAGCATAGCATCATAGTATAGCAACAACCGTCATAGCATAGTAAACATGGAATTAGAAAGGCCGGGTTTAAATCACCTATCGATGTTGTACAGGCAGGTGGGTTTGTCAAACCATTAGCGCTAACATTGTACCGGTGGGTTTACCAAGCAATAAAACTACTTTAACTAACACATAAGGTTGCATCAAGCCGCGAACTAGATTAACATATTTGTATGATCTCTTTTAGAATAGAAAACGTATATAGAAAAAGACATATTTCAGCCCCAAAAATAGTACAAAAGGGGAGTGAATTTACTCACCTTGAATACGAATCAGAAATGGTATAGAAATAAATCAACTGGAACCGAGGATTTCCCAAATATTAGTATCACCTAAATAATGAGAATCCTAACTTAGAAAAAAAACATATAGTATAGAAACTAGAATAGAAATAATAAGAATTTACGGAGACTTGGGATTTTTGGTACGAACCGTAACCGAGCGTTTTTATACGAAACCGATTTATTAGTCTTTAAAACTTTGTATTTTACAAGGATCCATTTTAGAAAACATTAGTAATATATTGGTAATAATACTTAGAATCTTTATTTAAACTTATACATTTTAGTCCTTAATACATATTATTAACTTAATCATTTGATTATTAAAAGTTATATAATATATAAATAAATAAAAGTATAAAGATCTTAATTTAGAAATGGAACCGTGGTAACCGGAGTTAAGTCCGAAGTCAAACGTTTCGGATCAAGGTTTTTAAACGAGTTTGAACGTTCGAACATTTCGTTTAAATATTTTATGAGAATATGTTTTTATATAAAAATTAGAAACTTTAATCATTTATAAAAACAGGTTTTTGTATAAAATTTACAACTTAAATCTTTGTAAAATAAAATACACTTGTATATATTTTTCTTAACCTTTACTAACTATTATTAACAATTAATAGGTTATTAGATTATTATAATGTTGGTTTAAGTTGTTAATCAAATTAATTAAAAAGAATGGGTTGAAGAGAGGATCGAACCCGTGACCACCACAGCCAAACACACACGCACTAACCACTGAACCAGGCGCGCGTTTGTTGTTAGATCTGGAACACTAAATGTTTTAACATATCATCAGAACCATAACCCAATTTCCCATATGAGCCCTAGTTTACAAAACCATCAAATTCGTTCGAATTTGATAACCCCAGACAAATTAACCATGGGGCTTTTAATCCCCATGGATTTGCGGTTCTAATGGTGTATTAAACTTACGATTTGGTGGAGTTTTGATATGGATTAGAACGAAGAACGAGTTGCGGCCGTTTGGTGAGATTTTCGTGAATCTAGAGTAGATAAGAGGTGAAATTGAAGTGTTAGAGAGTTGTAGAATGTTGAGAGGATCAAAATGGAACCAAAATCTACCTGAAATGGTGCCGGATTGGTCGAAATTGATGTCGCCGGAGCAAAAATGGGAGTGGTTCGGCCGACGGGTTTTGTGGGGGGTTTGGGTGATATAAACTAGTTGCTCGAGTGTGGTATTAATGTGTTTTGATTAGACGTTGCGTGGTGCAGGTAACGAAGAGAAAAGGGGCCGGAACAGGGTGGTCGGAGTGGTCGGAGAGAGGGGGCAAGGTGGTCGGGTGAACAGGGTGTGCGACAGGGGGGGGACTGGTTTGGGTAACTTTACACTTTTGGTCCCTGGGCTTTTATGTTGGTTTCATTTTTAGTTGTTAAGTTTAACATCAAGTTTTAGAAATTACATATTTGGCCCAAAGGTTAGTTTTTGCATAAATTTAATAATTAAGTTAACCGAGTTGAGACGTAACGTTTTTATAGGAGACATTGTAGTTTTATTAGTTCGTTTTTGACGTTAGGAGGTTATTACGAGACGTTTATAGTATTCATTTTATATTTTTAATAGTTTTCTTTTACGAAGCACTATATATATATTTTTGGATTTAGGTAAGATAATAGTGATTATTTAGTATACTTTAAATGTTTTGAGATATAATACGATTGATTAAATACGATAAGAATAACGTAAAGATTCGACATATTTATTCATAATCTTAGTGAACGTTACATTTTGAGGAAATAAATACGAATTACAATTAAAAGATAAACAACCTCGGGTTTGAATCGGGCATCCGGATTCGGGTTCGGGGCAGATGTCACAGTCTCCCCTCCTTATATAAATTTCGTCCCGAAATTTGTTCAAACCGAGGTAGAAGAAGATGAAGCAAAAAGATGCGGATACTTGGATTTCATTTGATCTTCACGTTCCCAAGTAAACTCGGGTCCATGCTTAGATTCCCAACGGACTTTGACTATCGGTATCCGGCTTCGTTTGAGTTGTTTTACCTCACGGTCCATAATCTCCAATGGTCGTTCGATAAATTGCATCGATTCATTAATTTGAATATCATCGATAGGCACAATAAGGTTTTCGTCGGATAAACACTTTTTCAGATTAGAAACATGAAACACAGGATGAACACCACCCAATTCCTCGGGCAGTTCCAACTCATAAGAAACTTTACCAATCCTCTTAAGAACTTTAAACGGTCCCACATATCGAGGAGCTAACTTTCCCTTCTTACCAAAACGGAAAACTCCCTTCCATGGAGACACTTTAAGCAAAACCATATCACCAATTTCATACTCCATAGGCTTTCGCTTTTTATCGGCATAATACTTTTGGCGATTACGAGCTGCTAGAAGATTCTCACGGATCTTTCGGATCTTATCGGTGGTCTCTTGAATCATTTCGGGTCCAGTAATTTGAGAGTCACCGACTTCGGTCCAACATAAAGGAGAACGACATTTACGACCATAAAGAGCTTCAAACGGTGCCATATCAATGCTAGAATGATAACTATTGTTATACGAGAATTCAATCAACGGCAGATGAGTATCCCAATTACCCTTGAAGTCAATTACACAAGACCGAAGCAAATCTTCGAGAGTTTGAATAGTTCTCTCGCTTTGACCATCCGTTTGAGGATGATAAGCTGTGCTGAGATTAAGTTTAGTACCCATAGCATCCTGAAGACCCTTCCAGAAACGAGACATGAAACGACCATCACGGTCAGAAATAATATCAAGTGGCACCCCATGACGACAAACTGATAGTCACTATGTATAGGTTGGACCCACCGGCTTGTCGGTGCTACTTTTGTATGTAATTGTTTGTATTGTATTTGTATTAGTTCTAGCGAACCTACGGGCGAATCTATAGATTCGCCCGCAGGTCAACATGTCTTTTGTATCTAGGTGTCGACTGGGCGAACCTATGTGCCCAGCGAACCTGTGTTGGTTCGCTGGATAGATTCGCTAGAGCGAATCTATCAGCGAACCTAACATCACTATATATTGTAACCTTATCTTCACATTTATACAACTTTTGCACATCTTTTACCAAGACTATTCTTACTGATTTGTGTTGTGTAATCGTTCCATTGAGGTGCTAGGAGCTTATTCTACTTATCATTGTAGCTTATTTACCTCGATTGTGTGTTAGATCTTGATATTGGGTTATTTGGACTTTATTCACTTTGTTCTTGAAGTATTGGTTATATTTGTGTTAAACAAGTCAACAAAGCACTGAAATCACGATCATTATGGACCAACAATATGGTATCAGAGCCTTAGTGCTCTTGATTGTTTGATTCAAGTGATTTTTGTGTTGATTTTTGAAGTTTTTGGGTCAAAACTCTTTCGATTCTGTTTGAAGCTTGTTTGTTGTGTTTTGGAGTCGTATTTTGCTCTGGTTTTGTGTTATTTGGACGTAGAAAGCTTTTAAAACAAACCTGAAGGCAAATGGTCAAGTTTTGAGGGTTTTCGAGCTGTTTCCGTACTATTTCAGAGTGGTTGAGCTACCAGCGAAACTGTGTGTTCAACCAGCGAATCTGCAGTTCTTCCAGCGAATCTAAATTCAAAATTTTGTCTTGTTTGGGTTGTGTTGTGGCCAGCGAATCTAGCATATCATCGAACGAAAGTTCATCTATTTGACTGACTGTGCAAGCGAAACTGCTGCCAAAATCAGGCCAGCGAATCTGTGCTTGCTCGTCAGCGAATCTGTTTGACTGTCTAGCGAATCTGTCACCAGCGAATCTTCCAGCGAATCTGCTGTGTTCTTCTAGCGAAACTAGCCAGCGAATCTGTAAATTTTCAGCGAATCTGTTGTCTGTCCAAAGTTATGACTTCTTCAACACTTAATATGAATGATCTAGACAGCGTTCAACCTAACAGGCCACCGAGGCTTGTTAGTGGTGAAAACTTTGAAGACTGGAAAAGATGTTTGAAAGCGTTCTTCTACTACACGGACTACAACCAATGGGAATCTATAGTAAATGGTCCACACGTGCCAACAACCGTTGAAGGAACTGTTACTTCAACAAACACAAATCCAAGCACTTTCACTGAAGCAGACATCAGATTACTAGATCGAGACAAGAAGGCACTCGGGGCACTGATACTTTGCTTACATCAGGACATCTTCAACCGGTTTGCAGAACACACAACTGCAAAGAGTCTGTATGATGCATTGTGTGAATTTTATGATGGAAATGAAGATCTGAAGCTGGATAGAAAGGCTCAGGCTGAAAAGGAATTCAACTCTTTTGTGGGGTACTCACAAGAGAACTTGACTGACATTACAAACAGATTTCTATCGGTGTCAAGTAATCTGAAGAAATATGATGAAAAGCTGGGCAATCACGAACAAGTAGCAAAGTTGCTAGATTCTCTTCCTCCTCAATGGAGCCTTCAAATTAAGCTGCTGAAACAAGAGAGAAACTTTCCGGATTACAAACTGATGGACGTCATCAACAAGCTGAAGTCTTTCGACCTTGATGTAAAAAGAAGAGAATATAATCAGTCAATGATGGTTCCAAACATTCCCTCTCAAAATGCTGCACTTATCTCATCCGCTGCAAACTCTTATGTTTACAGTGCAGCATCTAGAGGATCTTCAGGTCATGTGTCTGCTAAGTCTGCTGGTGCATCTACTAACGCTGGTTCAAGCTCAAATGCATCTGTCACCACACAGATTCCGTCAGACACCATGGCATTATTTGGAATGTTTGTTCACAGTTATGAAGCTCTTGTTGCAGGTGAGTTGAAAGGGAAGGGTATGACAGTAGAAGATATGTATCAGGTAGACCCTGATGATCTGGAGGAAACAGATATTCAATGGCAGATGGCTATGCTCACTCTTCGCGCCAGACGATTCATGGAAAGAACTGGTAGAAGAAACTTTGGAAATCAAGGACAGAATGCTAAGCTGGGTTATGACAAGGGAAAGTTACGATGCTATAACTGCAAACAACTGGGCCACTTCAAGAGAGAATGCCCATTACCAATCGTTTCTGAGCCAGTTAACTCTGTAAGTCCAAGATCTGCTCCAATTCAAGAAAAGGTTGAGGAAGCAAAGTCAAAGAATGAAACTGCACTTCTCACCAACTTTGACTGGAGTGCTGAAATCGAAGAAACCAAGGAGGAGATCAACCATGCCCTTATTGCTGAAATTACTGAGTTTGATGACAGTGATATAAATCTCTTTGATCCATTCAAAGAATTTTTTGGAAATGAAGAAGAAGAGAAAGTGGAGGATGCTGTTGAAGTTCAATCAGATGTTATTGCTCAAGGACATCTGAATCATTCAGAGTTAGTTTGTGAAGCCGCTGTTAATGAAGTAAAGCATGAGGAGGAGTCTAAGGCTAGCTTGGAAGAAATGATCGAAAAGGCAAGGCTGGATGCAGTTGATGAATTCAAAAGAAGCACTCCCTACTGTCAATGTGATCGTGCTCTGGCCGCTGAAAAACTGGAACATTCAAATGCCGTTGTAAATAGTCATTGGCATATTGACAGCGGATGTTCCAGACATATGACAGGATTGAAGGATCTTCTTACTAACTATAGGATCATAAATGGAGGTTATGTTGCTTTTGCGGGAGATAAGAAAGGCGGGAAGATGATAGGTCAAGGAGAAGTCTCAAACGGCTCACTTACTTTGGAAGACGTCAACTTTGTTCCTGAGCTGGCATTCAACCTTCTGAGTGTATCACAAATCTGTGATAAGAATATTCCTGTGCTGTTTCTTCAAAATGAATGCCTGTTCTTGAAGCCAGAGTTTACTATTCCAGAAGATATGGTGATCATGCGTGCTCCGAGACGAAATGACACCTATATGTTGAATATGGGTTCACAGGAATCAAATTCCACCGTGACATGTCTCCTGTCTAAAGCATCATCCTTTGAATCATTTTTGTGGCATAAACGTTTAGGACACATCAATTTTAAAATTCTGAATAAATTGGTTAAGAACAATTTGGTTAGGGGTTTACCACAAAAGGATTTTTCTGTGGTCGAGAAATGCATGGCTTGTGCTAGAGGAAAACAGCACAAAAAGCCACATAAACTCAAAATTACAAATACTATCTCAGAACCCCTCGAATTGTTACATACTGATTTATTCGGTCCAATAAGTGTCAAGTCAATTGCTAAAAAGTCTTATTGCTTGGTTGTCACAGATGATTACTCTAGGTACACCTGGGTGAGATTCATGGCAAACAAGAGTGAGACGGCCGAAGAATTGATGAAGCTGATACCTCTAATAGAGGTTCTGGGAAAGAAGAAGGTTCAAGCCATCAGAAGCGATAACGGAACTGAATTCAGAAACCACATCTTTAACTCCTTCTGTGAACAAAGGGGTATTCTCAGACAGTTTAGCGCTGCCCGAACACCACAACAAAATGGTGTTGCTGAAAGAAAGAACCGAACCCTTGTGGAGGCCGCTAGAACTATGCTGATAGAGTCAAAACTTCCAATTATTTTCTGGGCTGAAGCGGTTAATTGTGCAGCTTATGTTCTTAACAGGGTACTGATTGTCAAGGAAAAGATGAAGACTTCATACCAACTGTTTCGAGGGATTAAGCCGCTGATTGATTTTCTTCGCCCCTTTGGATGTTCTTGCACTCTTCTGAATACTCAAGACCAGAAGACGAAGTTTGGGGCTGTCTCTGATGAATGCTTCTTTGTGGGATACTCTAACACGCAAAAGGCGTATCGCGTTTACAACAAGCGAACGCGGATCGTGCAAGAGTCCTACTATGTTGATTGGCAAGAATCAAACACTACAAGTATTGGTAGTGAACCGGCTTGGTTTTATGATGCCACCACCATTTTCAAATCATTTAATCTTCCTGACTCTGACGATGACGACATTATTCCACACACATCGGTTTCTATTTTCAATCATACACCCACACCATCACAAACACAACCTTCCACATCCGCTACACAACTACCTCCTACTTCATTTGACATTCCATCACCTCCACCACCTGAAACCGTTCAAACTTCTCCATCAGACACTCCATCCACATCCACTACCATCCCATCACCTACACCTTCACAACCATCAAATCAAACACCCTCAAATGATCAAAATCCTTTACTACTCAACACTGACTTCAAAACCCTGAAAAACCATCCTCACGATTATATCATTGGATCTATTACCGATGGTGTGCGAACCCGGAGTCAGAGCGGGTTGATTAATGAATGTCTTTATGCTGCCTTTCTGTCACAAGTCGTTCCAAAGAATTATAAACAGGCTCTTGAAGATCCGAGTTGGGTGGATGCCATGCAAATGGAGCTGCAGCAATTCAGGAAGCTGAAAGTTTGGGAATTGGTTGATCTTCCTCCTAACAAGTGTCCAATCGGCACTAAATGGGTTTTTCGGAACAAGCCAGATGATCGTGGTGTTGTAATTCGAAATAAAGCGAGACTGGTTGTTCAAGGTTTTGCCCAAGAGGAGGGAATTGACTATACCGAAGTTTTTGCTCCAGTCGCTCGCCTGGAAGCCATCAGAATCTTTCTTGCACATGCCGCAAACAAAAACTTTAAAGTTTATCAGATGGATGTGAAATGTGCATTTCTATACGGAGACATCGATGAGGAGATCTATGTGTGTCAACCACCAGGCTTCGAGGATCCTGATTTCCCGTCAAAGGTTTACAAGCTTGACAAATCATTGTATGGGTTACATCAAGCTCCAAGAATCTGGTATGAAACTCTGACACAGTATCTCCTCAGTAAGGGTTTCTCACGTGGGAGTATAGATATGACTTTATTCAAGAAGGAGGTGGATGGCGAGTTGCTGATCGTTCAGGTGTATGTTGATGATATCATTTTTGGTTCGACTAATGAAGGGTTGTGCAGAGAATTTGAGAAGGTGATGATGGATCGATTTGAGATGACTATAATGGGGGAGATGTGTTTCTTCTTGGGGCTGCAAGTGGAGCAAAAGCCTGATGGGATTCTAATCCACCAAGAGAAATATATCAAAGAAATCCTCACGAAGTTTGGCATGGATGACTCTTCTCCTGAATTGATTCCTTTTACTGCTCAAACATGCCTTACTTCCGATGATAATGGGAATCCTGTGGATGCTCATCGGTATCGCTCGATGATCGGATCTCTCATGTATCTGACTGCAAGTCGTCCAGATATTACATTTGCCGTGTGTTACTGTGCTCGCTTCCAAGCAAATCCAAAAGAATCGCATGAAAAAGCTGTTAAACGAATTTTCCGTTACCTTAAGGGTTCCTCTCGTTTGGGACTTTGGTACCCAAAAGGCGGGAACTTTGATTTACATGCCTTTTCTGATAGTGATCATGCTGGTTGCAGGATTAACAGGAAATCGGTCACCGGTGGATGTCAATACCTTGGAGAATGTCTTGTTTCCTGGCAAAGCAAGAAGCAAACAACAGTCTCTCTGTCCACAGGAGAAGCAGAATACATTGCTGCTTCAAGTTGCTGTTGCCAAGTGCTGTGGATTCAACATCAGATGATGGATTATGGCATCAACTTTCTTCACACGCCACTCTTTTGTGACAATGAAGCTGCTGTTGGAATCGCCAAGAATCCCATTCATCACACTCGAACCAAGCACATTGAAACAAGAATTCATGCAATCCGGGATGCACAGGAAAAGGGGTTTATTGATATTATTCCTATCGAAACTAGAAAGCAAAAAGCTGATCTTTTCACGAAAACTTTTGACAAACCACGTTTTTATGAATTGATCTCCATGCTTGGACTTATATCTTTTTGAAAACCTTTTTCTGTGAGAATCCTTTTGTAAATATGTAAATAATCTGTTCTTCGTAAATAATCGGGTCTTTATCTTCTTTGAAAAATTCGTGGGTCACTCGATGCTTTGCTCCGTCACTTTATTTTATTTCATCTTTTTTTTTCTTTTATTTTCTGTATATATATATATATTTAGAAAATCTGAAAAACAAAAATTTCTTAATTAGACGGCTATTATATAGAAATTTTGGGGGAGATATAAAAGATAAACTATTTATAGTTTTTCAAATTTTGCTATTTCAGGATCTCCGTTTTGATTGATGTTGAAAAGTCGTTGAAGGAGGTCAGAAGCATTGCGTTTGGGATATGTCAGATAGGCTCAGCCCGAAAACAAAGTAAACAGTGATTGTGCAGCCAAACATAACGCTTAAGATCTCAACAACAAGGATTATCCCCTTGACATGATTGGCTTGCACAAAGATAATGGTTCTGTCAAAAATGGGTTGAGAGCGTCAAATCTTTGTCTTGATCTTCATATCTTTGTCCTAAATTCCCTAAAAATCCCAAATCACCCTCGCCCTATCCCCGAATTGAGTTTCTAGTATGCAAAACCAAAAAAAAAAAAAAAAAAAAAAATAAATAAAAGGCTGCTAGTGATGCTCTTCGGAAAAGCCTCTGAGTGAGTTACTTGGTAACTCCTCAGAACGTCTTGTGTCAAGTGCTTAACTCCTCTGATATACGAAAGTATTGATCTGGAGTTGGTGGATCTTCTCTGCTATACGGAAGTATTGACCTGAAGATTCACCGAGCATGCTCAAATGTTTATCTCCTCTGTTATACGTGAGTATAGACCTGGAGCTCTAGACTATTTGAGTTTCCCAAATAATAAGTCGCATTGTATTCAAAATGAATCAATTGCTGACAAGCTCCACTCACAAAGAAAAGATGCAAAAAAAAAAAAAAAAAAAAAAAAAAAAAAAAAAAAAAAAAATTGCACAAGTGTCAAAAGAAACAAATGCATCGGTCAACATTCAAAAGTTGATCTTTGAATTTCAAGCAAAGTCAATAGTATTGCTCAGATATACCCTGATGACAGAACTTGTTCTTTTTATCTAGATGTCTGTGGGGACTGAGTTGTCTGAGTTTCTTCAATCTAACCGAAAACATGATAAAAGAAGCTGTTGATCTCTTGTTGAAAGGACTAAGGCATGGGTTTAAATGGACAAACATATCTGCAATTCCGCCAATCAATGATTCTCCGGATTCTACTCAAAACATCATGAACTAGCGTTTAAAACCGTCTACTGTTATTCTAATTTTAATTTTATTTTATTTTTATTCTTATTTTATTTTATTTCTTTTTTACTTCTTTAAATTTTAGGATTATATATGTTTATGTGTGTTTATGTTTATTTTTGGAGCGTTGATGTCGTGGGACGTTTTCACGAATTTACAAAGACTTTAAAATTTAAGAAAATTCAAAAATATTTTTCCTGTCGAGCGAATCTATGGCGAACCAACAGATTCGCTCGGTCTCTAAGGTTCGCCCGTAATGTCTTTGTTTCGCTGACATGATACAGTCTTGTTTTTGTGTCAGCGAACCTGCTAGCGAACCTGTCGTAGGCTGTGTCTGTTGGTCTTCCAGCGAACCTAAAGTTCGCTGGACTGACTGCCAGCGAACCTATGGCTGTATTTATACACAGTGGCAGCGAATTTTTCTCACTTTTTCGCTGTCACCTGTACTGTAGCAACGCTTTTCAATTTCAAAACACCAAACGTTCGATTCTCACTATTTCACGACCTTTTCTTACATTAAACATCATCTAAGTGTGCGGTATGCAATCGTTTTCATTTTAATCTGTGTTTTATACCTTTAATCGTTCATTTGACCTGTTAAATCTGCCGATTCTTGATCATGTTGTGTTTAAAAAGGCTGATTGTATGTTAGATGTTAGGGTTTTACTTCATAATCGCCTCATCTAGTGATTATACTACCTGATTGTTGCCTTAAATGCCTGTTAATGATGAACTGTATGCGATTTCGGCCGTTTTTCAAAAGCTAGGGTTTCCAGCGAACCTAAGTGTTCGTCTGGCGAATCTGAACGAAAGTTCAAGACTTCGAGCGAATCTATGTCGTTATGCTGTCCGCGCAACAACATAGATTCGCCCGACTGTTTCCAGCGAACCTATACATTCGCTCGACAACAATGACTGATTTTTCATGTCAGCGAATCTATAGGTTTCAGTGCCAAAATCTCAGGTTCGCTATACCAGCGAACCTAATTTCCAGCGAATCTATTTTCTGATTTTCAAATCTTCATTTCTGATCAATCTCCGTTTATTTTTCAGGCAAAATGTCGACTTTATTCTTCGAGAAAAAGCACAACATGTGTGCTTTACTCGACGAAAACTTCGAAAAGGCAAGCAGCTATAGAGACGCTATCAAGTGGCTGAAGTCGTCACACATATATCATGCCATCTCTCACTCTCCCACTATATACGAGACGCACGTTCGGGATTTTTGGCGAACTGCGATCATGAACGTGTCGGTACAGCCGTCACGTATCTGTGCCAATGTCTGTGGCCAAGACTTGGCGTTTACTGAAGCCGATCTGGCTAGGATATTGAGGCTGGAGGATGATGTGGGTGAGGAGGTACATATGTCAGCTGAAGATGTTTACGGGGCATTTCGGACAGCGGGGTATGAGGGTCCGATGCCAGGAGAAAAGAAGATGGAATTTGTGAAGTCGTACCTGATCCAGGAATGGAGGTATATAGCCCATGTATTTATTATGTGCCTGGATCACAGAAAGGGGGGTACGGACGGTCTGAACCTGGATTGGGCTCGAGCCATGGTGCTGTTCTGCCGAGGGCAGAAAGCAAATCTGGCAAAGCTGATATTCAACTACATGCTCGAGAATATCCATGCCTCAAAAGGAGCCAAATGGTTAATGTATCCCAGATTCATTCAGATGATTCTGAATGATAAACTACCAAATCTGCCTGTGGAGGGTGCTGAACTGAAGGTCTGGGATATGCATTCACGAATCTTCAAGGATTGTAAATCTGTGAGGCCGGACTGTGTTGGAAGGATTACGTATTTGTGGGAGAATATGTATCCGGCTGATAGGTGGGTGTATATTCAGAGGTTAATTGAGACTGAAAGGAAACGGGGCGGTGAAAACATTGAGGAGGTTGAGAAGAAGATTCGGAAGAGGAAAGCCTATGCAAAGGATAAGGATTATTCATTTGATAGGGAGGTGGATGAGATACAAGCTGAAATCGATGCGGGCAGAGAACTGAGGACAAAGAAAAGGGCTGATACACATGCTGAGGGGTCAAAGAAGGCGAAGCATGATGTCGGGGGTACATCTACTGGGCCTGGGATTGGGTTGAAGGATGAGGTTGAGAGGCTGCAAGCAGAATTGGTTGAACTAAAAGGTAGGCATGAAGAACTGGAGAAACAAGATGCTGAGAAATCTACAGTGATATATGAGATGGGACGTATGATGAAAGATCAGCAATGTTTGATTGTAAGAATCTTCAAAGAGCTGAATGATTTGAAGAAGAATGTTGGAACTGAACCAGCTATGACAGAGGCAGAACTGAACTCCTTGACGGATATTACAAAATATCCGTTAATGGACATTGATTTTGATAATAAGGGAAAGGGAAAGGCCGTAGAGGAAGAGTTTGATGAAGAGATGGGAATAAATTTGGATGCGTTTGAAGGAGAGGAAGTTGTTGGTGGATCTGGTGTTGATTATACATTGGTTGATGAACCTGATACTGATTTTGATGCTGAAAGTGAGGAGGACATTGAGGATGAGCCTGAGGTATACAAAGTGGATGAAAAAGGAATGAGTTACCAATTTGAACACGCTGAGCTTGACAAATCTGAATGGTTCAGGAAGGAAGAATCTGTGATACCTGAGGTGCCGTTATTCCAGAACATAGACGAACCCACCACCAAACAGCAAGATAGACAGATTATTGCATGGAAATACAACTGTTTGGTGGAGGCGTACATGATTAAACGAAGGGGCGGGGATATCACGTACGTCAAGAACCGAAAACACTTTGCCACCTTTCCTCGATGGGACTTGAGGAGACTTGCAGAGTTGCCATTACTAGGAAAGGAAGATAGCGGCAGGGCTTGTGCATTTGAAGCTGCTATTCAAGAAGCTGCCAAGTCGGATTTTGTTGAGTTTGGATACCAAAAGCCTAAAAGGATGAGACAGAAGAAGGACAAACACTGGGTATCGTGGAAGGGCAAAATTGTTTTGAAGATTGCTGCTCCTAAAGTGATGACAAGGGTCAGGGTCCCAGACACTCAGCCGCCCAGATTGCAGGATTTCCGCAAATGGTTTTATGACAATAGCACTGGGGAGGCTGTTATCAGATTGAAGGGGGAAGACCGTCCTGAAATTCGATTGTTTGATCCGATGGAGGTCTTCTCCTTTAGTGATGAGGATCTGAAAGTGCTATGTGAGAACAGAATTAAGCACGGGGCTGGAGATGATACTGCTGCCGAAGCAAACTTGTTTGTGAAGGTTGCTAATAAAGCCCGGGGAATTCGTGCTGAGCTGAAGGAGGTAAATGAGAGGTTGAGGAGGTCGGATGATCTGAAGCTGGAAATGGATGACTTGACAAGACAACTTGATCGTTCAATTGAGCAGAGGTTTGAGAAACCTGTTGAGGTGATTGACTTGGAAGTTGCATGCGAGGAGCCAACTGCTGAGACACAGGCGGAAACAACTGTTCAACTTGAGCCTGATACAGAGGTCGCTGATACAGAGTTTGTGGATTCAATGTTAAATCTGAGTGAAGATGAGGCCGGAGCTGAAGACTTTACAAATCCAATGGCCGGGATCAAAGAACGGGCAGGAGCTTTTATCGAACAACTTTGAAGCCAAGATAAAGACAGGAGCTAATCAGAAGACTTCCCCAGGTGAGGTCCAACCTAGGGGGAGTATTGATAGTCACTATGTATAGGTTGGACCCACCGGCTTGTCGGTGCTACTTTTGTATGTAATTGTTTGTATTGTATTTGTATTAGTTCTAGCGAACCTACGGGCGAATCTATAGATTCGCCCGCAGGTCAACATGTCTTTTGTATCTAGGTGTCGACTGGGCGAACCTATGTGCCCAGCGAACCTGTGTTGGTTCGCTGGATAGATTCGCTAGAGCGAATCTATCAGCGAACCTAACATCACTATATATTGTAACCTTATCTTCACATTTATACAACTTTTGCACATCTTTTACCAAGACTATTCTTACTGATTTGTGTTGTGTAATCGTTCCATTGAGGTGCTAGGAGCTTATTCTACTTATCATTGTAGCTTATTTACCTCGATTGTGTGTTAGATCTTGATATTGGGTTATTTGGACTTTATTCACTTTGTTCTTGAAGTATTGGTTATATTTGTGTTAAACAAGTCAACAAAGCACTGAAATCACGATCATTATGGACCAACACAAACAATCTCTTTCACATAGAGTTGGGCACACTTTTCAGCCGAGTAAGTTTCCTTGATAGGAAGAAAATGAGCAGATTTTGTCAACCGATCCACAATAACCCAGATGCTATCATAGCCATTAGAAGGAGGAAGCTTAGTAATAAAATCCATGGCTATACTCTCCCATTTCCAAACAGGAATTTCCGGTTGCTCAAGAAGACCGGAAGGACGCTGATGTTCGGCTTTGACCCTTGAACAAGTCAAACATTTGGAGACATACAAAGAAATATCTTTCTTCATCCCAGGCCACCAATAATGCGGACGAAGACTCATATACATTTTGTCCGCACCAGGATGAATAGAATGACGACTTTTGTGACCCTCATCAAGAATAAGAGTACGAACACTACCCCGAGAAGGCACCCAAAGACGATTCATAAAATAGAGTAGACCATCAGTTTTAGTTTCCAGCTGCAAATCAGTACCGATGGTCATCTCATCACGAAAGGCACCCTCGGAAACAACGGCGCGCTGAGCATCAAGGATTTGAGACTTAAGATCAACACGGAGAGAAACACAAGAAAGCATGACGTGTTCCTTACGAATAAGAGCATCGGCGACGACATTGGCTTTGCCAGGGTGGTAACGGATTTCACAATCATAATCATTCAACAATTCCACCCAACGCCTTTGCCTAATATTAAGCTCTTTCTGATTCAGAATGTGTTGCAGACTCTTATGATCGGTATAGACGAGACATTTGGTACCATAGAGATAATGCCTCCAAATTTTGAAAGCAAAAACCACAGCACCCAGTTCAAGATCGTGAGTGGCGTAGTTCCTTTCATGAACTTTGAGTTGCCTCGAGGCATAAGCTATGACTTTACCCCGTTGCATGAGAACACAACCAAGACCTTGTTTCGAAGCATCACAATACACAACAAGGTCTTCATGACCGTCGAGGAGAGTAAGAATCGGAGCGTTACACAATTTGTCTTTAAGAATATCAAACGCTTTCTGTTGCTCGGGACCCCACACAAAAGGTACATTCTTACAAGTTAAGGACGTGAGAGGAACAACAATCTTAGAAAAATTAGCAATGAACTGACGATAGTAACCCGCTAGACCAAGAAAAGAACGGATTTCGGTTGGAGTTGAAGGTGCTGACCAATTCTTGACGGTTTCGATTTTCGCGGGATCCACTTGAACCCCGTTTTCGTTAACAATGTGACCCAGAAACTGAACCTCCTTGAGCCAGAACTCACACTTGGAAAACTTAGCATAGAGTTGCTCTTGCTTAAGCATTTGAAGAATGGTACGAAGATGTTGCTCATGATCGGTTTTGGATTTGGAATAGATCAAAATATCATCAATAAACACAATAACAAATTTGTCCAAAAACGGTCGACACACACGATTCATCAAGTCCATGAAAACAGCAGGTGCATTAGTTAAACCAAAAGGCATGACCGTGAACTCAAAGTGACCATACCGCGTACGAAACGCAGTCTTCGGTATGTCCTCTTCATGAACACGCAGTTGATGATAACCAGAACGGAGATCGATCTTAGAAAAGCAAGTTGCACCTTGGAGTTGATAAAAAAGATCATCGATACGCGGCAATGGATAACGATTTTTGATGGTGAGTTTATTAAGCTCGTGGTAATCGATACACATACGGAACGAGCCATCTTTCTTTTTGACAAACAAGATTGGAGCACCCCATGGAGAGGAACTCGGACGAATGAAACCTTTGTCGGATAACTCTTGGAGTTGACTAGCCAACTCTTGGAGTTTGGAAGGTGCGAGGCGATAAGGAGCTTTTGCAACAGGAGTAGCACCGGGTACAAGATCAATACGGAACTCAACTTGTCGTGCGGGTGGAAGACCGGTTACGTCCTCGAGAAAAAACCTCAGCAAAATCCCGCACAACTGGAATATCTTCGAGTTTCTTCTCTTTCGTTTTCTTAACTTCAACACGAGCCAAAAACGCAACATAGCCCTTACGCAAATATTTTTGGGCTTCGACGCAAGACATGATTTTCAAACCGATAGGAGATTTCTCCCCCGAGATATTCAGAATTTGACCCGATGGAAGAGGAACTCGAACAATCTTTTCCCGACACAGAATTTCCGCACCGTTAGCGGATAACCAGTCCATACCGATAATAACGTCAAAACTACCGAGAGTCATAGGTAAGAGATCGACACGGAAAACGTGACCCAAAAGATTAAGCATACACCCCATAAAACATGAACTAATAGTAACACCCTTCCCATTCGCTACCTCTACCACATAAGGTCTATCAAGGCCCATACGACTAACAGTAAAGGAAGAAGCAAAATCTAGAGAGACAAAACTCCTATCGGCACCCGAATCAAATAAAATGGAAGCATAACGATCATTAACAAGAAACATACCGTTCACCACATCGTTGTTTGCTTGGGCTTGATTAGGATTAATGTTGAAAGCCCTAGCACGACCAGCTTGATTTGCATTTGCATTAGTGTTCACATTGACGTTAATTGGTTGTGGGCAATTGTTCCGGAAGTGGTTTGGATCACCACAGTTATAACAGGCACGACCCTGGTTTCCCCGATTATTGTTTGCATTATTCGGAGCGTTCCAGCAATCCTTAGCCACGTGGCCGAAACGTTGACAAACTGTGCACTTATGGCACGGAGTATTAGGAGCATGATGAAGCGGACAGTGGTTGCACTTTGGCAGATTTCCCGTGTAGGGCTTGCGGTTAACATTGCCCCCTTGTTGAGCCACAGGAGGGTTAGGAGTAACAATTGCATAGTTGGTGGAGTTATTCTTTCGTTTCTTGGATTGAGATGATGATTCGGGTTTAAGACTCTTGTAAGAACCTCCCTCAGTGGGTTTGGAATCGTTGCTCGAGGAGCCCTTAAACTTTTTGTTGCCCTTGCGGAACAAAGTACCGGCCTGTACGTGGTTTTCAGTAAGACGGCCTGCTAAAGTCATGGCCTCACCCACGGTAGTTGGCTTACTACCCCAGATAGCATCCTGAATTGTCATTGGTAGACCCCCGATGTACTGTTCAATACCTCGAGAGTCCGGAGTAACCATGTTTGGGCATAGAGTGCTAAGCTGAGAAAAACGATCATTATAAGCCACGTTCTCCCCGCTATCTTGTTTGAGTGCCCAGAATTCACCCCCTAGTTTTCGGATCTCGCTGGGAGGGCAGTATTTGCTAGTCATTGTGGTTTTGAACGCAGCCCAGGTCAAGGCAGTAACAGCAGCTTCTCCGAGCCTGCGTTTTTCATCGTTCCACCAAGTAAGAGCACCCTTTTGAAGAACGCTAGTGGCATAACGAACCTTAAGATTTTCGGGGCAATCACAGTTTATAAAAGTACTCTCCATGTTTTCGAACCACTGGAGAAGTCCCGTGGCCCCTTCATTGCCAAAGAATTTAGTTGGCCCGCAAGAGTTGAAATATTTCAGTGTGCACTTAGGCCCGTTGTTTTGGTTCGCAGCATTAAGTTGATTTACGAGACCGGGCAAGATACCGGCCATTTGGGTCGCAATAATATTAGCAATTCGTCGTCTAGATGCCATTCTACAAAAGAGTAAACGATTTCGTGAGACATGGAACATTACATTTTTTGTTAAAACATAAATCGTAGTAAACACTTGATGAAATTGAATGCTACTTAGAAATATCATAGATTTACTTTAGAAAACATCCCTTAACAATCATTTAGAAAGAAACGCAAACAAATAATTTGGCGTGACATTTTAAAATCATGTAAAACTCATGAAATGACTAGAAATCATAGAAAATGATAATATTAGAAAAATGATTAAATGGAATTTGAAGGCTTAGGAATGTGTCTGGGTTTGGACACTTAAGACTTATCAAGGTGTTAAGTTCGTTTTTAACGTATCCGAGAAAGCGTGCTTTAGCCTATAGGGTCACACTCATCTCGTCCATCCCCAGGTAAGCATACTGGTCTCTTAAAGAGATTTATACGAAATGCTTTTCCTTAGACAGGATGTCCGTGATACAAGCGTTTCCCCTTCCAGATTGCACACGTTTCTCACGTTTCAAACTCACTCAAGACGATGACGAGATTTCACAAAGAGAAAGATCCTAATCACACTCTTGTAGCTCCTTCGCGAAATCGGATAAGAAATAAGATAAAGAAAAAGCAAAGAAAGGTTCGTAGAAGAAAATAAAATAAGTTTAGAAGAGTTTTCTAGGCACAATCATTTGTACTAAGGACTCTTAGGTTATAGTCTAGGTCGGTGTGTTTCTAATACCCTATCCTAGTTCACTATAACCATGGCTCTGATACCAAACTGTGACACCCCGCCCGGCAGCGGAATACACCGGGCGCGTCAATGGAATTGGATATCCATAGTAACAAAGCACATGGTATTTAATTAGTAAGTCTAATAGGAATTATCTTAAGTTTAGGAAATACAGGTTTTTAAACATAAATCGACAAATCCATAGCAACAGAAATTAAACAGTCTTTATTTTTATTTCTCTAGGTCCAAGGCTCCTATGTCTTGAACATAACTGGAAATAAACCCTAAATCAAGAACCACCTGAAATATGTGAAAATAAAGTTAGCTACACAAGCTAGTGAGTAAAACACAATTTATAAATAATAATATGGAAAATCCGAGATCAACAAGATATGCTGCGCAAACTTATATAATTAGCAATTTCGTAATTATTACCCTACCAGGACACCTAGAATCACATAGCACACCAATCACTTTAGAACCCATAGTATTTCGTATAGCCATTTTTGCATGAGAACCACTCATGTGATAATTAAAGATAACTTTTAACCAACCGTCGTTTACCGTCTCGATATATAAGTTATCAATAATTATTTATCAATTTAGGGACATGGCATAGCATAGAATCATAGTATAGCAACAACCGTCATAGCATAGTAAACATGGAATTAGAAAGGCCGGGTTTAAATCACCTATCGATGTTGTACAGACAGGTGGGTTTGTCAAACCATTAGCGCTAACATTGTACCGGTGGGTTTACCAAGCAATAAAACTACTTTAACTAACACATAAGGTTGCATCAAGCCGCGAACTAGATTAACATATTTGTATGATCTCTTTTAGAATAGAAAACGTATATAGAAAAAGACATATTTCAGCCCCAAAAATAGTACAAAAGGGGAGTGAATTTACTCACCTTGAATACGAATCAGAAATGGTATAGAAATAAATCAACTGGAACCGAGGATTTCCCAAATATTAGAATCACCTCAATAATGAGAATCCTAACTTAGAAAAAAAACATATAGTATAGAAACTAGAATAGAAATAATAAGAATTTACGGAGACCTGGGATTTTTGGTACGAACCGTAACCGAGCGTTTTTATACGAAACCGATTTATTAGTCTTTAAAACTTTGTATTTTACAAGGATCCATTTTAGAAAACATTAGTAATATATTGGTAATAATACTTAGAATCTTTATTTAAACTTATACATTTTAGTCCTTAATACATATTATTAACTTAATCATTTGATTATTAAAAGTTATATAATATATAAATAAATAAAAGTATAAAGATCTTAATTTAGAAATGGAACCGTGGTAACCGGAGTTAAGTCCGAAGTCAAACGTTTCGGATCAAGGTTTTTAAACGAGTTTGAACGTTCGAACGTTTCGTTTAAATATTTTATGAGAATATGTTTTTATATAAAAATTAGAAACTCTAATCATTTATAAAAACAGGTTTTTGTATAAAATTTACAACTTAAATATTTGTAAAATAAAATACACTTGTATATATTTTTCTTAACCTTTACTAACTATTATTAACAATTAATAGGTTATTAGATTATTATAATGTTGGTTTAAGTTGTTAATCAAATTAATTAAAAAGAATGGGTTGAAGGGAGGATCGAACCCGTGACCACCACAGCCAAACACACACGCACTAACCACTGAACCAGGCGCGCGTTTGTTGTTAGATCTGGAACACTAAATGTTTTAACATATCATCAGAACCATAACCCAATTTCCCATATGAGCCCTAGTTTACAAAACCATCAAATTCGTTCGAATTTGATAACCCCAGACAAATTAACCATGGGGCTTTTAATCCCCATGGATTTGCGGTTCTAATGGTGTATTAAACTTACGATTTGGTGGAGTTTTGATATGGATTAGAACGAAGAACGAGTTGCGGCCGTTTGGTGAGATTTTCGTGAATCTAGAGTAGATAAGAGGTGAAATTGAAGTGTTAGAGAGTTGTAGAATGTTGAGAGGATCAAAATGGAACCAAAATCTACCTGAAATGGTGCCGGATTGGTCGAAATTGATGTCGCCGGAGCAAAAATGGGAGTGGTTCGGCCGACGGGTTTTGTGGGGGGTTTGGGTGATATAAACTAGTTGCTCGAGTGTGGTATTAATGCGTTTTGATTAGACGTTGCGTGGTGCAGGTAACGAAGAGAAAAGGGGCCATAACAGGGTGGTCGGAGTGGTCGGAGAGAGGGGGCAAGGTGGTCGTGTGAACAGGGTGTGCGACAGGGGGGGGGACTGGTTTGGGTAACTTTACACTTTTGGTCCCTGGGCTTTTATGTTGGTTTCATTTTTAGTTGTTAAGTTTAACATCAAGTTTTAGAAATTACATATTTGGCCCAAAGGTTAGTTTTTGCATAAATTTAATAATTAAGTTAACCGAGTTGAGACGTAACGTTTTTATAGGAGACATTGTAGTTTTATTAGTTCGTTTTTGACGTTAGGAGGTTATTACGAGACGTTTATAGTATTCATTTTATATTTTTAATAGTTTTCTTTTACGAAGCACTATATATATATTTTTGGATTTAGGTAAGATAATAGTGATTATTTAGTATACTTTAAATGTTTTGAGATATAATACGATTGATTAAATACGATAAGAATAACGTAAAGATTCGACATATTTATTCATAATCTTAGTGAACGTTACATTTTGAGGAAATAAATACGAATTACAATTAAAAGATAAACAACCTCGGGTTTGAATCGGGCATCCGGATTCGGGTTCGGGGCAGATGTCACAGTCTCCCCTCCTTATATAAATTTCGTCCCGAAATTTGTTCAAACCGAGGTAGAAGAAGATGAAGCAAAAAGATGCGGATACTTGGCTTTCATTTGATCTTCACGTTCCCAAGTAAACTCGGGTCCACGCTTAGATTCCCAACACACCATTAATTTGACTGACCTAGAGGTAGACATGAGAAAGGTAATTGCCAATCTAGCTGAAAACAAACCGGTGAGGCCGATAATTGATGAATGCCATGATAAGTTAAAGGGACTTGGGTTGGAAGCCACAGATCCAATTTTCTTAGCCGCATTTGGTATCTTTAGCCAACCTTCAAACAACTATAGAGAGGCATGGATGACACTACCATCGGATCCGGAGGTCTTAAAAAATTGGATTACAATGATGGCGAAGACTCTGGGGATTATGAAGTAGTTTTGTTTCGTGTTTTGTGACTTTGTTATGAACTAGATGATACATTTTGTATGGAGTAGTCTTAAAAACCGGTTTTGTATGGATGAAGCGTAGGTTTCAATGATGGCGAAGACTCTGGGGATTATGAAGTAGTTTTGTTTCGTGTTTTGTGACTTTGTTATGAACTAGATGATACATTATGAAGTAGTCTTAAAAACCGGTTTTGTATGGATGAAGCGTAGGTTTCAACACTCAAAAGAAACAATTCATAAGTATTTTCATGAAGTATTGGACAAAATGATGATATTTGCCGAAGAAGTTATACGACCAACTTCATTTAATCCTAATCCAAATATTCCTGGAAATAATAGGAGGGAGCGACGAATTTTCAAGGTAACAATAGTTTAAATGCCACTCTAATATTTTGTATTATGTATATGTATATTGTAATAAACTTTTTCAACCAGGGAGCGGTTGGTGCCCTTGATGGAACATTGATACACGCTATTGTCCCTCGTGATAAACAATATTTGTATAGAGCAAGAGGTAGGAGTGAATGTTATCAAAATGTTTTGGCAATTTGTGACTTCAATATGGTCTTCACATTCATTGTGGTCGGATGGGAAGGCACCGCACATGAGGCTAGAATATTGAATGAATCATTAGTTGATCCTGATTTTGAGTTCCCATTCCCTCCCACAGGTATAATTACGATTTCAAATATTATATTCGTGATGCTGCATATAAACACTAACGGTTTCTATTTTCTTTCAAGATAAATATTATCTTTGTGATGCTGCATATAAACACACTCGGGGATTTATGGCACCATATCGCAATGTTAGATATTGGCTTGGAGATTTTCGTCGAAGACGTGCATTGAATAGGAGAGAAAAGTTTAATCACGCACACGCTAAACTTAGAAATGTTATTGAACGTGCTTTTGGTGTGTTAAAGGCACGTTTTCCTATCTTGAAGAAAATGCCACCATATCCTTTGGTTAAACAAAGAGACATCACTATCGCATGCTTTGCAATTCATAACTATATACGAAAAGAAGGCTTAAGTGATGATATGTTCTTTCAATATGATCAACCTCAAATGCCTGTTGATGGTGATGACGACAACGGTGGTGATGATGATGATGTTGATGATGATGAGCTTCAATCACATGGGAGTAGTGCAGATCAACAATACATGATAAACATGAGAGATGGAATCGCGACACAATTAATGCAAAATTGAATTTGAGTGCTTAGATGTTTTGGAAACATTGTAGTTGTGGTTGTACTTTTCTTTTTAACGTTTTATGTTAAGACAACTTTAATTTTAAATTAACCGTAAAAGGTTTTAACATTTAAAATAGTCAAACAGACGTTTATTAATATTCAGATGTTTTAGAAAAAACAAACAACATTATTGATTCAGATTTCAGACATTTGAACCACCTCTTAATATTCAGATGTGATATTCAGATAAAGACATAATTCTCTTACTAAAAACAAACGGGGCCTTAGTGTTTTGGCCTTAATCATAGTGACTAAAAACGTGAAACTGAAACAAATGGATTAAAATCGTTATATGGACCAAACCTCATGGACTATAACCGATATTAACTCCGTTTTTAAACAAGTTAAAAAGTGTTTGGTAATATTAAAATCAGTTTTCATTTTTGCTTTTTAAAAAGGTTTAAAAGTTATTTTTTAAAAGTCAATAAATAAAATTAATGAAGGAACTAGTGAAGGGTTTAAAAGTTTTTTAAAATCACTTTTCATTGGATTTGGTGTTGGAGTTGGATGGATAAAGGGGAACCTTAAGCAATGACACATTGAGTTTTGACAATGTCAACTATTGTGAACAATTGAAGTACAATATACTAAGTGTTACACAAATATGTGACAGATCGTACAAACCAAGTTTGATGACAAGTTTTGTTATATTCTAAAACTTGGATTTCAGATTCCAAAAGATTGTATACTAATGAAAGACCAAAGGCATAACAATATCTACATGATGGATATGAGTGTAACATCTAAAGTCATTCAAGAAGCATGCTTGTTTTCAAAAGCAACTCAGGACGAATCTGTTTTATGGCATAGACGTGTTGTTGACACTCATCACAAAAACATGAATAAATTGGTTAAACATGTAGTGGGGATACTTCAAAAGATGTTTTCTATCATAGACAAATGTTCAGCATGTCAAAAAAGAAAACAACATCGAGTTTCTCACAAGTAAAAAACTTTCAATTCAAATTCGTTACCACTTAAACTTTTTTACATGGGTCTATTTGAACCAACAAATGTTTTAAGTCATGCAAACAAACAATATTGCCTTGAGATAATTGATGACTTTTCTAGATTGACTTGGCTGTTTTTCTTACATAAAAAGAGTGAAACTACAGAATCTTGAAATCATTTATCACTAGAATTAAAAATCACTTTGATTTAAAAGTCAAGAGTATTATAAGTAATAATGGTACTAAATTCAAGTATGAAAACTTTAATTTATTTTGTGTGGGAAAGAGAATTGCTCGTCAATTTAGTGTTGCTAGAACTCCTCAACAAAAGAGAGTTATATAGAGAAAGAGTAGGACATTGATTGAAGCTGCCCGCATAATGCTTGCAGATTCAAAGTTGTCAATCACCTTTTGGGCTGAAGCAGTCTGAACAACATGCTTTGTTCAAAATAGAAGCATAACAGTGAAAGAGCACAACAAGACTCCATATGAATTGACTCTTGGTAATTGCGTTAATTAACTTTGTCGAGTCTTAACTGCTATACACGTGCTTAGTTTTGTTTTGTTTGAGTCGTAGGGGTCTAAAAGTACTTGTCTTTATTGCTAGTTTGTTTTATTTATTTATTTTTTCACTTCTTTGTTCTGTCGATTTGATTTGTTGTGTTGGTTTCGTGCAGTTATATGCCACACTTGAGATCGCACGGACCAGTGAAGCATACTTCCGAAGAGGTTGATTCAAAGCTAGAGACTGTTGTTGACTCGTCTGCGAAGGTAAAGGTAAGTGCTTTAAAGTTCGATTTCACACCGCACCCGACACCGCACAACACACCACCTAGCAGTCCTAGGTCACCGATGGCAGCGAACCGTACTGTCCATCAACAGGCGTTTGACGGTTTCACCGGGAACCGTTCATCCATCGCAACGCCTGCGATCACGAACCCGGATTCGTGGCAGATACCGTCAGACATCATGACCGCCATCGCTAATAATCAATTCCATGGGTGGGATGATGAAGATGCACCTGCTCACTTGTCGCGCCTCGCGCGCATTGTGAGCACTTTCTGTGACACCCCGCCCGGCGGCGGAAACACCGGGTTTGTCAAGTAAATTGGATATTGGCAGATGTCACACTTTCAAACTCCAAGGTGCATCTGATGACGCGATTTATCTGCATCTGTTTTCATTCTCACTTGCGGATCAAGCTATCGTCTGGCTCGACTCGCAAGCAGAGGGGACGTTCACAACGTGGGAAGCACTTTGCTGAGCTTTTCTGAAGAAGTATTTTCCACCTGCTAAGACTTCCCGCCTTCGTGATCAAATCCACTCGTTTAGAATGGAACCAGATGAGCCCTACTATTTTGCTTGAGAGCGTTTTCAAAATTTGTTATCTCGCTGATCCTAACATGGGCTTACTCCTTGGGCCTTGGTTGAAAAATTCTATAATGGGCTTACGTATGAAACCAGGGCCTTGTTTGATACATCTGCAGGGGGACATTTAATGGGTAAAATGAATGTTGATCAATGCAATGAGTTGGTTGAGAGTTGTGACACCCCACCCGGTGGCGGAAACACCGGGTTGTCATAGAAAATGGATATCAATAGTAACCAAAGCACATGGCATCATTTTATTAAAGACTAATAATAACACTTATAAGTCTGGAACATAATTCATAAATAGCAAAACGGCAAAAATCATAAACGAAACAATAATTGCAATGAAGTCTTTATTATTAACTAAGTCCAAGGCACCCTATGTCTTGGCAAAAGTAAAATCTCATAATCAAGCATCACCTGAAATATGTGAAAATGACACAGTTAGCTACACAAGCTAGTGAGTAAAAACACTATTTGATACTAGTATTGAAATCCGAGATCAACAAGATATGTTGCGCAAGCTTACATGTATAGCCATTTCGTAATATTACTCAACCATGACCCCTAGAATAGAACACAACCACATAGAATCCACAACTTCTTGATTTTGCCATTTTGTCATGAGGAACCAACTCATGTATTTGATTTAATGTTAACTTTGTACCAATCGTCAAGTAACTGTCTCGTTTGTAAGTTATTAATAATCAATTTGCAGTTTAGGGACATGGCATAGCAACTAGCATCATAGTATAGCAACAACCGTCATAGCATAGCAAACATAGTAAACATGGAATTAGAATGGCCGGGTTAAATCACCTATCGATGTTGTCCAGGCAGGTGGGTTTGTCAAACCATTAGCGCTAACATTGTACAGGTGGGATTACAAAGCAATAAACTACTTTAAACTAGCACATAAGTTTGCATCTTGTCGCGAGTCAAGACTAACATATTTGTATGATCTCTTTTAGAAAAATAGTAAATAGTAAACAACACATATTTCAGCCCCAAAACGTAAAAGTAAAAAAGGGGAGTGAGTTTACTCACCTCAAATACAGGTCTGAAATAAATAGCAATACTTAG
This sequence comes from Tagetes erecta, assembly GCA_030867185.1. Lineage (NCBI taxonomy): Eukaryota > Viridiplantae > Streptophyta > Magnoliopsida > Asterales > Asteraceae > Tagetes > Tagetes erecta. Next base: position 65,040,141 of record CM061488.1, read on the forward strand.
ATAGAACCGAGGATTTCCCAAATACTAGATTTACCTAAGTAATGAGAATCCTACTTAGCAACAAATAGTATAGAAAACCAGAATGTAAATAATAGATAAACATTAGAAAATTTGGGTTCTAGGTTTCGGTTTGGGATTTGGGGGTTTTTCGGTAGATGATTAAAATATATATATATATATATGAAACTATTTAATCCATGGTTCAAAAGTGCTTTCAAAGATTCTTCGCATCCCCAGAGAGATACATTGTTTCCATTGCGACTTGGTCGTCAAAAGGGGCACTACTAGTGTTGTGTACTTTTCATTGGAGCACACCTTTCGCTAGGAAGGGATCAGTTACGGTTTGATCCTATTCATGGAGATTCCATAAATATCCCATTCCAAAAATGAAAACAATTGGGATTTTTTTAGAAATTGGATGCAGTTACTAATTCATGATCTTTCCCAATCATCCTGACCGGAACTTGTACGCAGCACGTCGTGATATATAATAGCAATTCAAGATATATATATATATATATATATATATATATATATATATATATATATATATATATATATATATATAGGGGAGGGTTCAATGGGGAACCCTTTTTTATTGGGGAACTAGGGAACAATTTTTGACCCTTGGATCATCTAAGGGTGGGGAACACCTACACCCTCCAATCCTATACATTGCACTAAAAAAAAGAAAACACGCGCGCTGGAAGATTCGAACCCGTGACCGAACGAGCTTATATTCCGTAACTTACCACTGTACCAAATTAAATCTTTGTTTTATATTTCGATCTTTAATCACTTATTTATTATTTTCCTTGGTTTGTTTTATTATTTTCTATTTCTTATTTATTATTGTTTAACTTTAAGGGTTAGTTTTGAGATTAAATTTTATCTAGATTGATATTTAAATTAGTTTTTAATTAATGTTTTTGTTGTAACTTTTTTTTATTGACTTTGTTTTAATTTTATTTATTATTGTATGGAAATATTAGTTTTGGGTTTAGATTTTAGCTAGGGATGTAAATGAGTTAAGCGGCTTGCAAGCTACTCGAGATCGACTCGGTAAAAAACCGTTCGATCCGAGCTTTAACGAGCTCAAGCCCAATCTTGAGCCTAAAAAAATGTTGGTTTTGTTATCAAGTTCGAGTTTTGTATTCAAAACTCGTCGAGCCTTAACGAGCTTTTTGTTTATATTTTTTATTTAGTTATATATATATATATATATATATATATATATATAAGCTTAAATCTAATTATAAATATTTTAATAAATTATGATAAAAAAATTAAATAATTTGTATTTGTTATATATAAGATGTATGATTATAAGTATATATAAATTTAAATATAAACAATTAAATATAAAATAACTAAATACTAAACGAGCCGAGCCCTTAGCCGAGCTCGAGCTTGAAAACTTTCTGATGTTTCGAGCTCGAACTTTGGAAATAGAGCTTGAAACGAGTCGAGCTCGAGCTCTGTTAAACTAAACCAAGCCGAACTCGAGCCTTAACGAGCTCAGGCACGGCTCGTTTACACCCATAATTTTAGCTTCTTTGGTGAGCGGCGGGCTGAGTGTGGGATTCGAACTCATGACGCTAGGTGCGCAACTCACAAACAAAATGCTCAAACTACTACTCTATAACATTAACTTGATATTATTTCCTATTCATTAATATTATTACCATTAGTTTCGCTGCTTATTATTAATTGTTTTTTATTACTTATTTTTTTATTAATATTAAGTTTTACCTTTTAGAGTTTAACTTTATGGTTTAGTTTTACGATTAAGTTTTTTGGGTTTAGGTTTCTCGAAATCACATGTGCTAAAACTAGAATCACATGTGCAAAATCTCAAATCACATGTGCTAAACCTCAAATCACATGTGATAAAAGCCTAAAACAAGAATCACATGTGCAAAACCTCAAATCACATGTACTAAAGCTAGAATCACATGTGCTAAACCTCAAATCACATGTGCTAAAAGCCTAAAATTAGAATAACATGTGTAAAACCTCAAATCACATGTGCTAAAACTAGAATCAAATGTGCTAAACCTCAAATCACATGTGCTAAACCTCAAACCACATGTGCTAAAAGCCTAAAACTATAATCACATGTGCTAAAACTAAAATCACAAGTGCTAAAAGCCTAAAACTAGAATCACATGTGCAAAACCTCAATCACATGTACTAAAATTAGAATGACATGTGCTAGACCTCAAATCACATGTGCTAAAAGACTAAAATTAGAATGACATGTGTAAAACCTCAAATCATGTGTTAAACCATAAATCACATGTGCTAAAAGCCTAAAACTAGAATCGTATGTGCTAAACTTTCAACCAAAGACAATTAACAAGTTTACAAAACTTCAAATTAATGTGCTAAAAATTAAAATCACATGTGCTAAACCTTAAATCGCATGTGCTAAAACTATAATCGCATGTGCTAAATCTTAAATCACATGTGCTGAAACTCAAATCATATGTGCTAAAACTAGAATCACATGCGATAAACCTCAAATCGCATGTGCTAAAACTAGAATCAAATGTGCTAAACCTTAAATCACATGTGTGCTAAAAGCCTAGAACTAGATCACATGTACTAAAACTAGAATCACATATGGTAAACTACAAATCACATGTGTTAAAACTAGAATCACATGTGATAAACCTAGAATCACATGTGCTAAACCTAAATCACATGTGCAAGAACTAGAATCACATGTGCTAAACCTCAAATCACATGTGCTAAAACTCAAATCACATGAGCTAAAACTAGAATCACATGTGTTAAACCTCAAATCACATGTGTTAAAACTAGAATCACATGTGATAAACCTAGAATCACATGTGCTAAACCTAAATCACATGTGCTAGAACTAGAATCACATGTGCTAAACCTAGAAGCACATGTGCTAAACCTCAAATCACATGAGCTAAAACTAGAATTACATGTGCTAACCTCAAATCACATGTGCTAAACCTCATATCACATGTGCTAAAACTCAAATCACATATGCTAAAAATAAAATCACATGTGCTAGAACAAGAATCACATGTGGTAAGCCTAGAAGCACATGTGCTAAACCTCAAATCACATGTGCTAAACGCCTAAAACTAGAATCATATGGGCTAAAACTAGAATCACATATGTTAAACCTCAAATCACATGTGCTAAAACTAGAATCACATGTGCCAAAACAAGAATCACATGTGTTAAACCTCAAATCACATGTGTTAAAAGCCTAGAACTAGAATCACATGTGCTAAAACTAGAATCACATATGTTAAACCTCAAATCACATGTGCTAAACCTAGAATCACATGTGACAAACTAGAATCACATGTGCTAAACCTCAAATCACATGTGCTAAAAGCCTAGAACTAGAATCAAATGTGCTAAAACTAGAATCACATGTGATTTTCGCTTTAGTACTTGTTATTTGAGATGTAGCACATGTGATTCTAGGTTTAGCACATGTGATTTGAGGTTTGACACATGCGATTCTAGTTTTTGCACATGTATTTGAGGATTATCACATGTGATTCTAGATTTATCACATGTGATTCTAGATTTATCACATGTGTTTCTAGTTTTAGCATATGTGATTTGAGGTTTAGCACATGTGGTTCTAGTTTTAGCACATGTGATTTGTGGTTTAGCACATATGTGATTTGTGGTTTAGCACATGTGATTTATGGTTTAACACATGTAATTTGAGGTTTAGCACATTTATTTGAGGTTTTGTAAACATATTAATGTCTCTTGAAAGTTTAGCACATGTGATTTGGGTTTAGCACGTGTGATTCTAGTTTAAATACATGTGATTTTTAATTTTTAGCACATTTATTTGAAGGTTTTGTAAACTCGTTAAATGTCTTTGGTTCGAAGTTTAACACATGTAATTTGAGGTTTAGCACATTTGATTCTAGTTTAGCACATGTGATTTGAGGTTTATCCCTTTCGATTCTAGTTTTAGCACACATGTGATTTGAGGTTTAACACATGTGATTCTAGTTGTAGCACATGTGATTTGTGGTTAGAACATGTGATTTATGGTTATCACATGTGATTTGAGGTTTAGCACATTTAGTTGAGTTTTTTTAAACTTGTTATATGTTTTTGGTTGGAAGTTTAGCATATGTGATTTGAGATTTAGCAAATGTGATTCTAGTTTTAGTACACGTGATTCTAGTTTTAGCACATATGACCTGTGGTTTAGCACAAGTGATTTATGGTGTAACACATGTGATTTGTGGTTTACCATATGTGATTTGAGGTTTAGCACATTTAGGGGCTGTTTGGTAGCCTCTTAATGGAACCATTAAGAGGCAACCTTTGAATCGGTCAGCATTCAGCATGTTTGTTTCGTTAAAAAAACACCTCTCAACGGTTCCATTCAGTGCTGAACCATTCAGCAACTAGAAGTCTCTGAATGAAAAATATACCAAGTATGCCCTTTACCCTAAAAACACTTTTACGTTTTCTTTCTCAATCCACCTGCTGCTCAGCCTCTCAACTCTTCTTCTCAACTCACCTCCACCCTACTCCGGCCGCACTCGTCAGCGACAACAACCAGTTCACCGTCGTCGGTCGTCACCGGCCACCAGGTATGTTTTCTCTTTAGTTTCGAAGCTCGATTTGAGTTTGATTTGGTAACCTATTGAGTCGATTATTATGTTGGTATAGATTTTTAGGACTTGGAACATGTTTCTAATAGTTTGAATCTTGAATCTGGGTTCTTTTGGTAACTTGTTTGGCTGCATATTTGGATATGTTTTTTTTTGAAACTTTAGATTAATTGATTGATTAATGGATTCTTGTGTTGTTTCTAAGTATGATGAACACCATTTTTTTTAAACTTGAGATTAACTGATTGATCAATTTCTTGTTTTTTTTAAGTTCTTATGTGTATTTTTAAGTTGTTTAGCTTTAAATGGTTACAGATGGCTAGATTAGAGGCTTGTTTGACTTTGATAAAACATCAAGATAATATTGTACTGATACATGGGCAGTTACAATTGTTTTTGGTAGCTTGTTTCATCTTGAAGTTGTTTGGTAAAACATAAAGCTATTTGTATAATATTGTATAATATTGGGTGCATATTTGAAGTTGTTATGTTTTTTGTTTTTATTTTCATCTTGTTGGCACAAAAGGTCAACTAAACATAAGTAAACCACCTCAAAATAAGAGTTGTATTTGTTTATGCAAACTGGCCACATACTACACCCATGTAAAGATTTTATCCAGTTTGTAACCATCTTGAAATGCAATATTCATGATCAGTTATTTATGAATTTCTTTATGGATTTTAGTATGTTTTCATGTATTTTGAAGGATTCGTGTGTAATTTGGAATTGTTTATGATGGTTTGTGATTTTATTTAATAATTATTTATTATTCAGTACCGATATTCTAAATTCTAACCAAACAGATACATTTCAATCAGCAATTAATAGTTCAGAGGGGTAAAATAGTCATTGTACATAGTTATTCAAAGGTCTAACCAAACAGCACTTTATTGGTTCAGCACTTACTGGTTCAGAGCCTCTTAACCATTCAGACCTCTTAACCATTCAGCACTTAACCATTCAGAAATTGCCAAACAGCCCCTTATTTGAGGTTTTGTAAACATAATAATTCTTTCTTGGAAGTTTAGCACATGTGATTCTAGTTTTAGCACATGTGATTTGAGGTTCAGCACTTGTGATTCTAGTTTTAACACATGCGATTCTAGTTTTAGCACATGTGATTTGAGGTTTACCACATGTGATTTAAGGGTTAGCACATATGATTCTAGATTTAGTATATGTGATTGTAGTTTTAACACATGTGCTTTGAGTTGTAGCATATGTGATTTGAGGTTTAACACATATGATTCTAGTTTTAGCACATGTAAATTTTTTGCTTCGTTCTTAGTGTCGTTGTAAATTGTAATTACAACACTTCCAACAATTGTTTCTTCTCTAACGGCTATGGTGATGACCGTTTCTTCTCCGTGCGTGGTTATGGCGGAGAAATTGAGCAACCAAAGGCTAAAAATCATCAAAATTCGTTAATTACTTAACTAACTAACTTCAATTACTATATTAAGTTTATTATTTAAGAAACATGTGATTCTCCATCCGCATAGCCCATACAGAAGACTAAAAAGAATTTGTATTTACCCTACCCCCTCCCCCTTGTGCCAAAGAAATAAAACTAAACCCCCAACTCACAAATATGTGGTTTTATGTTTTAGCACATGTGATTCTAGTTTTTAGCACCTGTGAGTTTAGTGTTTAGCACGTGTGTGATTTTAGGTTTTATCACATGAGATTGTAAGTTTAGATATATGATTTTAGTCTTTAGCACACGATTCTAGTGTTTTGCATATGTGATTCTAGGTTAAGATGTATGATTGATGTTTTAGCACACGTTATTCATGTTAAAGAAAAAACTCACAACGTTTGTCTATGGTTGAAGACACAAACAAGCGAATCTCACACGCCTCTGTGGGAGTAGCACCATGAGCCATCGTCATTAATTTAATATTTCCATACACCTTTAGAGTTCCATGATCTTATAAATATCTTTTTGTTATATATAAGATGTACGATTATAAATATATAAAAATTTGAATATAAAAATTATATATATAATATAATTAAATAATAAACGAGCTGAGTTCAAGCTTAATAACTTTCTGACGAGGAGAGCTCGAGCTCTATTAAACTAAAGCGAACCAAGCTCGAACCTTAATAGGTTCGGCTCCGCTCGGCTCGTTTACACCCTACCCGTCGCTCATCAAAGTAGCTAAAATATAAATCTTAAAAATCCTTAAAGCTAAACAGTAATAATTAAAAAAATATATTTAAAATTAAAAAAAAATCAATAAAAAAAAGTTAAGAAAAAACGTTAAGTAAAAAAGAAATTAAATACCAATCTACATGTAACTTAAATATTAAAATCTAATCTCAAAAAGCTAATACTTAAAGTAAAATAAAAATAAGTAAGAAATAAAATAAAAATAAAAAAACATTAAAAATAAAACAGTGAGAAATACACTATGTAAGATAAAATGGATATAAGTAACAACATAGGATTGTGGCCCAAGCGAGAAGATGCATCGCGAGGTCGCGTTTTTTAGTCCGTGTTCTGCGCTTTTCTTTTCTTTTTCTTTTAATGCATTGTAGAGGATAAGAGGGTGTAGGTGTTCCCCACCCAAAATAGATTTAAGATGATCCAAGGGTCCAAAAGTGTTCCCTAGTTCCCCGGTAAAAAAGGGGTTCCCCATTGAACTTTTCCCTATATATATATATATATATATATATATATATATATATATATATATATATATATATATATATATATATATATATTTCTAACAATAGATATTTTGATATTAAAGAAATATATATATTCCTAACAAAAATACTTTAAAACATTTATCGTAATTTTTAAAGTATAACAGTCCATATTAAGTCTTTATTTGCAAACTATTACTTATATATTTTTAAAAGTATGAAAAGGTTTGTAATAGTTAAATTTTTATAAAACCAAACCCATAGGAAAATCATGGTTTTAATATATTTATAAGATTTAAACATTTTTATAGAATATATATAGTATAGTATTAGTTTAGGTTAGTAATTTGGTTAAAAGGCTAAGTAGAAAAAAGGATTAAACATGTGAACAGGCCTTGGTTCGAACCCATGACCTTTAGTTTGTAACAGAGTGCATTAACCAGCCGCACGATTTTGATTTTGTTGACTAATATTAGATTTAAATTGTTTTAACCTTTTTAAAACAAATCCCCCAATTTCTCTTTAAACCCTAGAACACAAACCACTCAAATACATGGAATTGGAACATTGAAAGCAGAAATCGATTGAGGATTATAAATCCACGCACGAAGACGGTCATTTTCATATCAAACACTTACTTTGATTTGGACGAATTGGATCGGAAATGGCGATGAACACAACTCGACGGTTAGATGCTCAAACAGGGCTTAGAGGTTGTTAAAACGCAATTCCTTTTGCAAAAACGATCCTCTGGATGTAGCAAACAAAAGCCCTAACAAATCAGATGATCAAATAACTTTTAGATGGTCGATTGAGGTTAAGGTCGAATACGGTTTGATTTTGATTAATTGTTGTTTAATTCACGGATTAAAACTCAATTGAATGATATGGACGAATTCTAATCGTTGAGATGTCCGTTTTGATTAAACAAATTATTGATTTGGTACGTTATTAGTTGAATTAATGAAGTGGGTTTTGAACTACGGTTTTGAAACCGATTTTGATATGAATTTGGTTGATTAAACATGATTTAAGAGATGGTTATTGGCTCGAAACAAGCAAATGGACGAGGTATATAGGATTAATCGCTAAAAACGGCTTAAATTATGGTTTTGAGTTCGCCGGAAAAAGTTGTTTGGCCGGAAAATCCCGCCGGCAGAGGCACCAGATTCACCGAGGGGGGATTGGGTGGTTTGGGTAAATTTTATAATTTACAGCTTATACCCTTCTGTTTAAATTTGTTTTCTGTTTTGTTTTTTTAACCTTTATTTAAGTTTCAGAATTTATATTTATGACCCAAAGTTACTTTACAAATTATATTAATTAACTAACTTAACCGAATAATTTTGTAACGTTTATAAAAATGACGTTTTCGTTTCATTAGTTCGTTTTTGACGTTGCAAGGTTATATTTAGCCTTAAAAGCAATTACCTTTAATAATTTTTATAAAATCTCGTTTATAAAATACAATCTATATATTGTTGAGATTTATATATTTATTTAGTATACTTAGACGTTTCATGACGTAATTCGATCGATTAATTAAAGACGGGAAATAACATAGAATTCATTTCATTAATGATGCAACGTTACATTTTCAGAAATTAAATACAAGAGAGGTAAATCTCGGGTTTGAGTCGGGTGTTCGGATTTGGGTTTGGGGCAGATGTCACAGTTTTGCCCAGGCTGAACACGAGTAGCGGTCCACTAACAGGAATTCCATTCCTGTCACTGGCACACCTTTTTCTTCCACTCGACGGGTGCACCATGTTAGCATGGAAACCAGTGTGGCTGCTGCGTTAGAAAACCTAACCCGTGTATGACAGAGCTTAGGTTGAAAGTGGATAAGTGTGAGTTATGTAGAGGTGGACATAGTACCCTAGAGTGTCCTTAGATGTTGAGAGAGGAGCAGGTAGAGTTTGTTGCTAATCAGAGTAGGTTCCTAGTAATAACAATAGTAATTCAAATTGGAACCGTAATTCTAACTTTAATAATAACTCTAATTGGCGTTCTTCAAGTGCCCCACCTGGTTATCGGTCTAATTATAATAACAATAATAATCAGGGGGCGGGTAATTCGTTTAATGGTAGTGGTGGTTAGCAGGTTAGTGGACAGGAGTCTAGTGATAGGATGGGTAGGATTGAGCAGTTACTAGTTCAGATAGTCGCTAAGGATACGGTTACACAGGAAACCCTAGCGAAACATGAAGTTCAATTACAGAACTAGCATGCTATTATCTTATATTTCCAGAGGACTGTAGGAGAGTTAGTTAAGCAGTCACCTACTCAGAGGTCATAAGGTTAGTTCTCTAGATCCACTCAAACGAACCCATTGACTCAGTTGAATGTTATCTCGACCCGTAGCGGTAGAGTCTTAGAGCCTGTTAGGAAGAAGGCATCGTTTAGTGAACCTGTAGTGAGTGAGAGGATAACTACTGAGGATGATGAGGAAGTCGATGAGGAGATAGTGCTAGAGGGTCCGGGTAGTGATCAGGCTAAGTTTAGTAATCCTAAACCCATGAGCGACCCTGAGTCAGAGTTAAGTGTGGGGAGGAAGCCGGTGGATGTTAGGCCCTCCCCTCTGATTGATCATGCTCGTATCCTATATCCTGCTCGTCTTAAGCAGCAGAAATACACGCGGGGCACTTCTTAGATATGTTTAAGCAGCTTAAGATCAATCTGTCGTTTATCGAGGTGCTCCAGCATATGCCTAAATATGCTAAGTTCTTGAAGGATATCCTCAAGAACAAATGCAAGCTGGGAGAACTTTCGTCTGTTCCGTTAAGTAGTGAGTGTTCGGCGGTTGTTACGAATACGCTTCCGGAGAAGCTTTCTGATCCAGGAGTCTTTAAGATTCCTTGCTTATTCGGTAGTAACCTCGAGAGCCGAGCTTTAGCAGATCTAGGTGCTAGTATCAATTTGATGCCTTACTCTTTGTACGAGAAGCTAGGCCTAGGTGAATTGACTCCCACCAGAATGTCGTTGTCTTTAGCCGACAAGTCGATTAAGTATCCACGGGGGATTGTGGAAAACCTGTTGGTTAAGGTAGATAAGTTTGTCTTCCCCGTGGATTTTGTCATGCTAAATATGGAGGCTGATGCCAAAGTCCCGATTATCCTTGGTCGTCCTTTCCTTCGCACAGCTCACGCAAACATAGATGTCTTTAAGGGACAAATCACTTTGTAAGTAGGAGAGGACATAGCTGTGTTTAAGATCCCTGAACCGATAGAAGATGTTAAGCGTTAGGATAATAGCGTTCAGGTAATAGATGCTGAGGATAGATGGGTAGAGGGAAATGAGAGTAGTGATATATATTTTTCACTAAGGATTGGGCTGAAGTGAAGAGGTTAGTTAGGTTTAAGTGTGGAGATTGTGGCATTTGCCTCAAATCCGAATCCGAATGCCCGACTCGAACCCGAGATTATCTACATTTATATGTATTTGTATTTATTTTCGTTAAATGTAACGCGTTGATATATATATAAAGTTGATTGAACGTTACGTTAATCTACGTCTTTAATATTTATTGACCAAGTTATTATCCAACGGTTACCAATTTATTCCTAAGTCATAATAAACTATATATCTTAAAGTATATATATATATATATATATATATATATATATATATATATATATATATATATATATATATATGATTAGGATATATTAAGAACATCTTTAAGTTTAAAGAACATGAGAACTATATACACAAATCAGATTTAGACACTTCACTTTCTTTTCTATCTTCAAAAGGGTATTATGGTCTTTTCCTACACCTCTTCTCTCTGCCAACAACCCATTTCTTTTTCTTTCTTAGGGTAGTGGGTGTGGGGTGCGGGTACTGGTGCGGGTAGCCCGTACCCGTGCGGTAACACCGCCGCCGCCCCCACGGGTAGGTGTGCGGGTAGCGGGTCACGGGCACGGGTACCCGTTGAAACTTTGTGCAATTTTCGACCGTTGGTGGGTTTGGGCCCCACATATTTAATATCCAACGGCTATATTATAAAAAAAAAATTTACACTATAAATATTACACCCCATTTCATTTTATAAATCACAAAAAATACACTCTCTTCTATTAATCTCAAATACTCAAACAAACCCCAATATTATTTTCCCATGGATGCTCCAAGAAGATCAACATCAAGAGGCGGTTCACAAAAAAGATCCGGTCGAGGACGGGGCACCGGTTTGAGTCGGGGTTCGGGATCAAGTGACCCTCCTCCTTATTTCCCACAAATGCATCAACAACAACCCCAATTCCCGATGATGCAATCAGCACCGGGTCATCAATTTAATTACTCACTCCAAGACGACTGGTCGTTCGACCCGTTTGGGGCTCGGTTCAATACGCCACAACCAAGGGATCAATATAGCCAAGGAAGTCGAGCAAATTATATCGATTATAACGATTATAACGATTATGAAGCCGAGGAAAGCCAAGATGTTGTGCCCGAGACACAACAATTTCAAAACATTCACGTTAAGGATGATGATGATGATGAGGATCAAGAAGAGAATTTGGCGGGCGAGAGGGCTAAAAAAGTTCAAAAATTTGCTGGTCGAGCCGACGGCAAGTTTGGACTCCTAATCAAGAGGAGAATTTGGCGAAAGCTTGGGTGCAAATTTCCGTCGATAAAAAAGTCGGAAATCAACAAAAGAGAGATGGTTTTTGGAAACGGGTGTTAAAACACTACGTATCTCTCGAAGGTGGTAGCACCCGGACACATCATCAACTCAATTCTAAGTGGACCAGTTTGAATACAAAATTGGGTGCCTTCAACGCTATTTATATCAACGCGGTATGTTTTAAATAAATTTACATACTAAAATATTGTTTTTATTAGCTTTATTTACATACTAAAATATAGTATTTATTAACTTTATTTAGGCGCGTGTGATTGGTAGCGGAGGATCGGATAAAGATGTTCTGTTGAAGGCGTTGAGTGATTACCAAGCAAGATACAAGACGCATTTCAGTCACATTAAGGCTTGGGATATTGTTAAAACGCAACCGAAATGGCTCGAACAACCGATGTTCGATCAAATTTCAAGCTCCTCCTCCAAGAAAAGAAAATCGACGGACTCCGAGAACGCATCCACAAATGACGATGCTCACACCGCTCATGTTCCCGACCTCAACGAAGACGCCACACCACCGCCACCTCATCGTCATAAGGGGAAATCAAAGAAGGGTGGCGAGAGTTCTAGTCACTGTGGGTGGCTCGACAAGTTTACGAGCTACACGTCAAACAAATCGGATTGGTTAAAAAGTTTTGTTACCTCCGCAACAAAAAAACACGAGCGGAGCGTAAAATTGATGGATACGCAAGAACGAATATGCTTGGAGGAAGAGTATGATAACGATCTCAAAAAATTTACAAAATCACACGAGCACCTATCGGGTGATATGTTGGAGCTAGTGTTGGCCCGTAAACGAGAAATCGCCGCCAAACATGGTTGGACTTGCAATTTTTAGGTTTATTTTTTTAGTGTTTGTCTTTTTTCTTTAAATGTTTGTCTTTTTTTTTAATTTTTAAAAATTATTGTAATTTGTTAGTTTTTTTATTTAATGAATGGTTTTTATTATATATTTTTAATTGTTAGTTTAAAGTTATTAAAATAAAAAATTTAAAAAAAAAGTGAGGGTATTGACACTCACGAAAAATTAATAGTGAGGGTAGTTATAAGTTGGAGGATTATTATTGGTGGGTTGTGAGGGTAGTAGGAGTAAGGATTAACCCACTCCCACCACCCTTACTCACATGTTTCAGTCATATAAAACTCATCTTCTTTCTCTTTCCTTTTCAAACGATTAATCTTTTATCTCGTTTATCTCTCTCATCTTTCTTTGTCTTATAAAACCCATTAACTTTAAAGCTAAAACTCATGAAATCATCAACCTTTAACCATCATCAAAGTTCCAAACCGATTGAGCAACGTTAGTTATTAAGTTGTTCGGCAGCGACGTCGACAGCGAGATTCAGTGACTGAACCGAACAAATCTGGTAAGTCAACATCTCTACATTTTTCTCATTTTAAACACTAAGATTTAGGTTTTAATGTTATTGTGGTGGTGGTGGTGGTGGCTATGACTTTGTTTGAATCTCTCATAAATTTTGAATCCAAGTAAAAAGCAATTCAAACTAAGCTTCTAATCAACAAACCAGATCTGGATGTTTAAGGTCCACCGGAGACGAGGAAGAGCAACACGAATCAACAAGAATAATCCGGATCTCGTGACGACGGGAGACTACCTAGTGAGTTGTTTGTTGTCATGTTTATTGGAGGGGGTAATTATGGAGGTCAAGGCTTTGGTGTTCCAATCAGACCAATATGCTGAGATGAAAACTTACAAAAGAGGTCTAATTTAGTTCATGTCTATTTGATGTTCTATATGTATATATTTGAATTTGATTTTGATATATATGACAAAGCGATGTAGTAGTTAAATAAGGTCTTTGTTTGGGTTTATGATGGGCAAATTGAATTAGTTGATTTATAGGTGGATTTAACTATTTAAGATTATATAGTTTATATAGATTATACATTATTGAATGAAGGTGGGTTTTGAATGGTTTTGGAGGTGGATTAATAAAAAATAGTAGGTTTTCAAGGTGTAGATACCTAATTTTGTTTACGAAAATGTGGGTTTTCAAAAACATAAACACGTGTTACGTTTTTTTTTATGTTTAGAATTGTTACTTTTGATTTTTAAAATTATATATGTTTAATTTGTAATCCCTTGTTTATATAAAGTAAAATATGTGATCATTTGAAGTATATAAAAAAATATTGTTGTTGTATTATACTATAGTTAACATATTTTATCCAATTTTTTTCATCAAAACTTGATCGTAAACACATAATTAATTTATGTAGTTATACAAAAGTATGTTTTTTTGTTAAAGACACATGTTTTTACACACAAATAATCTCATATATTGTGTGTAATTATATCTCTCATATACGTAATTTACATATATAATTATGTATTCTTAGAATGTGACTCTTACTATAAACTAATTTTATGAAATTTTGCTACTTTTGTGTTTATATACATTTATTAATCTTGTCATTTCATTGACACACATTTAAACCAACATTTAATCCTACATTACATATAATATTATTTTAATGATTAACATATAATGTTATGTAATTCATGGATACACATATGTAATCCTGTGTATTCTGTATATGAAATCATGTAATACATAGATGTAATTAACATAAAATCTTATGTTTTTTAAAATCTAACATTTACCATTTTTTTATTTTTAAGATATTTTATTTTTATAGATACGAGCTCTTTTAAATAACCTCATAATTTAAAAAAAAAACACATGTAATTCCATTTACACATATCAAAATGAATATTATATGCATGTAATGTCATATTTAGTATTTGCATAGATATATTTTCTATATTCCTAATTTTTTTTAATTTTTGTGTTTATAGGTGCTTGTGTTGAAAGATGATGATCAACAAGTAATGAAGAAAAAGTGGATTTTAGATTTTTTTGTTTATATTTCTTTTTGAGTATTTTTTCCGGGTTTGTAACAACTTTTGGGTTCATTTAACATGATTCACTTAAATTTTGATTTTGATGTTATGGTTTCTTTGTTTAATAAATGAAATTTACATATATCTAATTAGATATTACATATATTACATACATGTAATTTAATAAAATACGAATTGTTTGTAACTTTACGTATGTGTAATCTCGCATTTACATAAAAATTAATCACTAAACTTTCAGCTTTTAAAATAACCGAGATGAAGATTTTTATAATGTTAACTGCTTATTTTATTAAAAACATAATAAATTAATTAAACTTGAATTAAGATAGAAAAAGATGATGGGATGTGACTATCAAAAGTATATTTCTCGTTTTCTTTTAGAGGACAAAGTTTATAATTGACAACCATTGTGTATTGTGCCAGACCATCAAAAGTCAGCTTTCTATGTTTCCAAAAATACCCTTTTGTACTTTAAAAGTAATTTCTTAATTTATTTTACTTAATTTAATTCTCTAAAATGCAACTTTAAATCTTGACCACATGATGATATATGATCAAAGGCCATGATTTGTCCTCAACATTCTCACAACTATAAGGTGTTCTCATTTTACCCATTCCCTATATATATATATATATATATATATATATATATATATATATATATATATATATATATATATATATATATATATATATATATAGGGAATGTATAAAAGGAAAACCTGATTTTATTGAAAAAACTCAGAAAACTCTAATATATGGCTTACATTGTGCCACATCCACAATTTTATCATAATTTGTCTTTTACCCCTTGAGGTCATTATAGACATTTTGCCCATATGCACTTTCTTCCAAATATTTGACAGATCTCTATCTACCTTATCATATCTCATTTCAAAATTTTCAAATTCTCAAGATTATATCTCTCTACAAATCACCTTCCTCAAGTATCTCTCAATTATCATCTTCATAATCGATCTCTTGAAATCATCATAAGGATCCACGAATTTCGTTATGTTGAACGATGACATCTTGTGTCTCTAGATCTGTTCCGGCTGAGATGTGGTGTGATCTCCGATCGTTAAGGGTGATTTACAGTTGAAGCGAAGGAATGATGGTCGGTAACATTGGCGCTAGGGAAGGAGCTAAATAAACAAATAATTACATCTTACTTTCTATTTTGTTGCTCTTGGTGGATCGTTTTTGGATATTATCCCGGTGTCTTCGGTGAGTTTTTATGTTACTATTTAATTATTTTCCGGTGGCCGATTTTGAGTTTTGTTTCATATTACGAGAATCTTTTTTTAGACAAATCAGTAGTAAATTAGTTTGGGTTTTAGACAAATCGGAAGGGTGGATGGGTTCATATTACGAGAATCGTTTTTTAGACAAATCATATAGACAAATTTCCTTAATCAAAACAGAATTTGATCTGATGTTATTACGCTAATTGTTTTCAATCTATCGCTGTGAATTACGTGTTTCTGCTCGTTTCTAATGCGATTGCTGAATGATTTAATTTTTATTCTGGTTTATTAAGAAATTATTGTTTGTGTATATACTGCTCAATCTATGTTCATAGTTATTAATCTAGCTTTGTGAATTTAATGTGATTGCTGAATGATTTTGTTCTGTTTTGAGTTTTAGGTGAAATTTTGTTCTGGTTTAGATTGTTAGATCTGTTTCACTAATTTGGCTTTTGAAAGCATGTGCAATCGTGATTTGTTTTTGAGGAAGTTAGGGATGGTTTTTGGTTTAGTATTGCTTTTTTTAAATTTAAGTTAAATATGTAACAATATGTAACTTTGATTTTTTTATTAATGTGTCGGATTTTATAACAACTTTGTATTTGTATAAGTAAATAGTTTCAACTAAAATATGTAACACAATGTAACATATGCAATACTATGTCAGAATTGACAAGTAATGCAATACTATGTAACACGATGTAACATTTCTGACGGAAGCTTAACCGCCTAGTTTTGTTTTTAATAAAATATGTAACGCGATGTAACACATGTACTAGTTATTTTTTCAAGTGTTTTTAACCATCTAGTTTTGTCTTTGCTGTTCGAGTGCTTGACATACGTGCTGGTTAGTTTTCAACAGATTGTTCAAATTTCAATTAAATGTGTAACAATATGTAACTTATGTGATTTTGTTTTATTGTTTTTTTAAATTTAAGTTAAATATGTAACAATATGTAAGTTTGTTTTTTTATTCAAATATGTATACGATGTAACATATGCAACGATGTAATAAAATATGTGAGTACAGACGTTATGTTACATTGTGTTACATATTTTATCAAAAAACAAACTGGATGGATTGTGTCAATTAAGACATGTTACATCATGTTACACATTCTATTAAATTTGGAAAAAAACTATGTTTGTTCAAATGTAATGTTACATGTCTGGACTGAACGTTAATTCATTCAGTTTTGTTTTTAAAAAAAATATGTAACAAGATGTAACAAACGTAATCCATTAAGTTATGTTTTAAAAAAATGTAACACGATGTAACAAACGTAATCCATGGAGTTTTGTTTTTATATAATATGTAACACGATGTAACAAACATAATCAATTCAGTTTTGTTTTTTGAAAAAATTATGTAAAATGATGTAACAAGTGTAGCATGTCTGGACTTACACTTTAATCCATATAGTTTTGATATTTAGAACTATGTAATAAATTGAAATTGTGATGTATATATTAAGGGCATATATTTTTTATGTAACACGAGGTAACATATGTAACGGTTTTTATGTAACAATATGTAACTTATGTGATTTTGCTTTATTGTTTTTTTAAATTTAAGTTAAATATGTAACAATATGTAACTTTAATTTTTTTTAATTCAAATATGTATACGACGTAACATATGTAATTTTGATTTTTTAAAGATCCAAATATGTAACACGATGTAATAAAATACGTAACACGATGTAACATATGTAACTTGTCAGATTGGCACTTAATCCATCTAGTTTTCTTTTTTGTAGGTAAAGGAATTTTTGTATCAAAGATGAAGAGATTATCAAGAAATGAAGCATTTAGTTGTTTAAAAAAAATGTAACACGGTGTAACAAATGTAATCCATGGAGTTTTGTTTTTATATAATTTGTAACACGATGTAACAAATGTAATCTTTCAGTTTTTAATAAAATATGTATTACATTGTAACATATGTAACATGATGTAACAAACGTAACATGTCCATTATTTTTTGTTAATATGTAACAAGATGTAACAAACCTATCAACTAGTGTAACAATGTGTAACAAACGTATCAGCTATTGTCAATTAACTAAAAAAAGTAGGATAGAGAAATTATAAAGTATGTGAGAGAAATTATATTAAATAGAAAAAGTAGGAGAGAGAAATTATATTATATTAAAAAAGTATGAGAGAGAAATTATATAATATTATAAAGTATGAGAGAGTGTGTACTTATGGCATGAGGTCAAATGACTTTAATGCCCTTTTGGTACTTTTTATTAATAATTAATTAGATAAAAAATCAGATTTAATGTGAGCCATTGATCTTGTAGAATCAATGGTTATGGTGAGGTTTCTAGGGTTTTCTCAATATAGATGGGTTTTCATTTTAGCCATCCCCTATATATATATATATATATATATATATATATATATATATATATATATATATATATATATATATAGTGTAACCTTCAAATAAGAACTAAATATTTGGAAAGAACTAGTGAGAACCATATAAGCCATGTAATTATCGCTTCAATAATAATGGTAAAGTAAAAAGGTATTGTTTTATTACTATTGTTCATTATTTCTTGAATTTTTTCACCTCTCTTCTCGGGTTTTTTTAGAAACTAAAATGAGTGCATATTTGCATATATAATGTGGGTGCATATATGCATTTCAACAAAAAACGATGCAAATCATGTTTTTTATAAATAAATCTAATAATTGGTATGTTTACAAGCATTTTTGTCAATTTAGATAATAAAAAATATGACAATTAAGTCGGTTCTCACTCGGTTCTTTCCTAAAAATGAGTTCTCAAATGAAGGTGCCCTATATATATATATATATATATATATATATATATATATATATATATATATATATATATATATATATATATATATATATATATATATATATATATATATATATATATATATATATATATATATATATATAAAGTTACCCAAACCCCCATGCACATCATTCCCCAGCCCGCAGATCCAGCCATTTTTCAAGCCAACCAAACCCAGCTCCAACAAACCTTTTTGTCGCGTAATTACCTTCCAAAACAATCGAAAATCCTTCTAAAACCTTCCTTAACAAGATTAGAAACCCCCTCTAATGATTATAACGCGTTTTTACAGCTTTTAGGCTGATGTGTGAAAGTTGTATCTATTAAATTCAAACAAGTTTTAAAATGGAAAAACCTACAAAACCACACACTAACGGCAAGTGCACCGGTCGCGGTGTAGCTAAGTAAATAAGTCCGGATTATCGAACCTTGGACACAGATCTAACGACTCTTGAAAATAAATCTCTATCGACTCCTAGCCTACTAAATTGATTTGATGAGAAAATGGTTCTTAAATTGCAATTAAATAAATAAATAACTAGACAGACTGGCAAACTCGAAAACTAGAGAATAAACTGAGACTCAAGTATGGATTAAAGTAGGTTACCTAGGCAAGAATCCCTAGACTCATGAATGAAATCCTAATTTTTGGAATTAAATGAAGACCCTATCTAATCCGATAAACCCCCGGAAGATAAACCGAACATGACAGTAAGACAAGTGAAGAAGTGCTAAAATGGACCGACTCGAGTTATCGACCACCAAATCCCACAACTATCAGGTAAAAGATAATTTAAATACTAAAACCCTCAAGTTACGAAGCTGAATAAACTTAGAAAACCGAAACCTCAGGAAACTCTAGACGCGAGTAAACAGGTGAACCCGAGTTATCGGCTACCCAAACTGTCAAACAACGGCTATTTAATTACCTAGCAATTCTAGATTAGATTTCTCACTTTCAAGAATTGGTTGCACGCCTTAATTGATTGGTTTTAATAATTATTAAACTTGAATTAGATGTCTCACCTTCAAGGTCTAAACCAAAAACTACAAGTTGCCAACTTAGACTAACTCCTGAATCTAAAGTATATTTCTAAGTTTCTAGACCAATGGAGTCAATAAATATATTATCAAACCAATCAATACCAACACACAAATAATAGGAATCGGATTCAAAGTCTAAACATATAAATCAACACATTCATTCAAAACCAATAATTATTCATTCAAACAAAAAGTCTAGTTCATCAAACCTAAGCAACCATAACAAGTTTAGCTACTCATATTACTAAAAAAAAACATATTAAAATTAAATATAAAACTCAATTCAAACATGTTCATGAAAAGTAAAAAGAGAAGAAAAACCGAATGGTTAAGCAGTTCCACACCCGAACAAACTTCAAACGCGAACTCTTGCTTCAAAACCAAACTCCCAAAATATATGTTTGTGCGTCTGCTTTTGTGCCGTCAAAACCAAAACAATGATCTCCCCCTCAAATAATAATTGTTGTAAAAAAAATTCCTCCCTTCAATGATTGACGTTCAAAATATATATATCCAACTCTGCCGTCTACCTCCTTCTTTTCTTTTTTTTTTCCAATTAGGTCTTTTTTTCTTTTTTCTTCCTAACTCACGATTTTTCTTTTTCCTCCACCTTCCTTATGGGCCTTGTATATTGAGTTATTTAACAAACATTTAAGTGACCTTATAATATCTCACGTGGGCTTTCATGTCACAATCATCATCCATTCACTTGAGTTTTTTTTTATAACCTGCCACAATGGATGAAACAAACAATGAATATTTATTTTAAAATTATCTCTTAAAAAAATGACCACCCAAGTTATTATTTCAAAATTAGATAAATAAATCATTTAAGCTCATTGTCTCCTCAAATAGTTAACATATAAATATGACCCGGTTAGAAGTATAAATCGACCAATAATGACCCAAAAGTGAAAGGAATATTTATATAAAATTATGTTAAATTTAGACCACATCAAATATCCCCACACTTAAACCTTTTTTCGTCCCTGAAAAAGCATGCACATGGAATCATAATTAACTAAGGCTTTCAATCATTTTCATAGATAAATATTTACAATGCACAATCATCTACAAGCAATGAGTCAGGTAAACAATGGTGTGTTTAATTAAACACCCTAACATTAGCCCTTCAAGCCTCCCCTGTGTTTGATTTAGTTAAATGGAATCAATCATCTACAGGGTCTCACACTTAGAAAGCCATAAGTCAGCCCATTTAGTTAATTGCTTGACGAGGCACGGGTAAAAGCATAAAGATTTTCCTACCAGTATAACCTAAAGAACTTAACTTAGTGAAGAACTAGTGCCATATTAGGGTGGATTTGGATGGATGACATTTATGGATGTAGACTGTTTATTCTCTTTTTTTTTTTCATAAAACAAGATCACCTCACCCAGGGGTGTCGTATCCAAGTCGCTATCCCGGAGGTAGAGCACATGAGGTTTTGGATCACTTGCCTTATATTTTCATTTTTTTTTTCATTTTTTTTTTCTTTTTATTTGGCTACTTTGAGCTCTTTTATTTTAGCAGCTACTTTGAGCGCTTTTCAGTCTACACCCTGTGGACATTGTTTGCGTAGCGCCACTTCTCTCACGAGAAGCGTGCTATAAGATCCTATTATGGCACTAACCCTTAACTAATTTAAGTTCTAAAGCTTACAATGGTGCCTAAGATTCTTTAGTTAAGGCCTTCCTATTTCCCCTAAGATGATGACCCACGAGATTCATGACAATTAAGGTTCAATTAATACACATAGGGAAACCATCTTAGCCAATTGGGTTACCAAAGATTTACCATTTTGACTCATTCTTGCTCAAAAACCAACAACTTATTTTTGTTATTGAAAAGCCAAAGTTAATTTACTATCATTTTCCATTTAAAGTGCACAACTTAAACAAAGACATTTTTTTTCAAATTTTTATATTTTTTTGTATTTTTAAGACACTATATGACTCAAAACAAAACTACCTAAACTAGACCCGACTCAACTATCTAAACTAAGCTAGACGACAGTCTCCCATCCCCACACTTAAACGTCACATTGCCCTCAATGTGAGTTAGGAAACTACTAAAAACTGTAAGACAAATAATAAATAAAAATAAGATAAATAAAATGGAACAGACTCCCCTGGTATAAATGCCGAAAGCGTGCAAAAGCATGTCATGTCCGTCCATCATCTTCAGCCGTATAGCATTTCATTCGCGGCTGTAGTTAGAATCCTGCAAAAATAAACTAGCAAGAAAACAAAAGTAAAAAGACTCAAGAAAGTGGGATGCCCGTTTACAAAAATAATTTTTAAGATTGACCCCCACCCGAATGGAGATTGAGTACGGGTAGGGAAAAATCAAAAATGAAAAAGGCCAAGGCAGTCCCACGTGACTCGATAAATACTAAAAAGAAAAGAAAATGAAATAAGACAATAAATAAAATAAAGCATACATAGCAAATGATAATACATAACTCTACAACCATAAACATACCTGCACCTTACATACCAACCTCGGGAAGATCAATCGTCTCCCCCTCTCTCTCCTCAGGCTTCCCCTCAATGTAGATTTTCAACCGATGCCCGTTTACCTTAAACCTTTGACCCTCATTATTCTCAATTTCAACAGTACCATACGGAAACACATTGGTGACAACATGTGGGCCTGTCCAACGCGACTTCAACTTTCCTGGAAACAACCTCAACCGATAATTATAAAGCAACACCTTATCCCCACACTTAAATTCCTTCACACTCGTGATGTGGCGGTCGTGTAGCTGCTTAGTCTTCTCTTTATAGGCCCAAGACTTCTCATACGCTTCATCGCGCAACTCCTCCAACTCATGTATCTGGAGAAACCGGTGCTTACCCGCGGCGTCCATGTCCAGATTGACCTTTCGCAAGGCCCAATACGCGCGGTGCTCCAACTCAACCGGTAGATGACACGCTTTCCCGTAAATCATCCTAAAGGGTGTGGTCCCAATAGACGTCTTATATGCGGTGCGGAAAGCCCAAAGTGCGTCATCTAGATAGTCGGCCCAATCAACACGGCTCTGTCCGACAGTCTTCTCCAAGATACGCTTAATCCCTCTATTGGCATTCTCCACTTGTCCACTGGTCTGTGGATGATAGGCAGTCGAAAGCCGATGGGTGACCCCATAACGCTTCAACACCTTTTCCATTTGTGCATTACAAAAGTGGGTGCCACGATCACTAATGATGGCCTTAGGAGTACCAAACCTAGCAAACAACTCTCTCAGAAACTTCACTACAACCCTAGCACTATTAGTGGACAAGGCTTTCGCCTCCACCCACTTAGACACATAATCGATAGCTACAAGGATGTAACGATTCCCACGTGACATGGGAAATGGTCCCATGAAATCAATGCCCCAAATATCGAAAATCTCTACCACCTGGATGGGGTTTTGGGGCATCTCATTTCGGGATGAGATGTTGCCGGCTCGCTGGCATGCATCACAACTACGGACAAACTCGTGGGCATCCTTAAAGATAGTGGGCCAATAAAACCCCGCATCAAATACCCGTTTAGCAGTGTAAGCCCCCCCGTAGTGGCCGCCAGCCGGCCCCGAATGACAATGCTCAAGAATACTACGAGTCTCAGGTGAAGTCACACACCTCCTAATCATCTGATCCGCACCTATCCTAAACAAATAAGGATCCTCCCAGATATAAAACCTAAGATCAGCAAAGAATTTCTTCTTTTGCTGGTATGGTATCTTGTGTGGAAGCTCTCCCGTGGAAAGGTAATTTGCAAAATCAGCGAACCAAGGATAGCCCTCCTCGTGGGCTCTAACAAACATCAATGACTCATGCGGGAAGGAATCACCTATCTTCCCCACTCTAGACCCCTCACTCTCCGAACTCTCTAGCCTAGATAAGTGGTCAGCAGCTACATTCTCTGCCCCTTTCTTATCCTGAATCTCTATGTCAAACTCCTGGAGCAAGAGAATCCACCTAATCAACCTGGGTTTCGCATCCTTCTTCCGCAAACAAGTACCTAAGAGCCGCATGATCGGTAAAAACAATGGTCTTAGAAAGTACTAAGTAGGACCGAAACTTATCACAAGCGAACACGACTGCTAACAACTCTTTCTCGGTCGTGGTGTAGTTCTCCTGGGCGTCGTTTAGGGTCTTGCTAGCATAATATATGGGGTGAAAATGCTTCTCCCTACGTTGCCCTAAAACAGCCCCAACTGCAAAATCACTCGCGTCACACATGACCTCAAATGGAAGGCTCCAATCGGGAGCCACAAGAATGGGAGCACTAATAAGCTTCTCTTTCAACAACTCGAAGGCCCTAACACACTCATCACTAAACTCAAATGGCCTATCCTTTTCTAGCAACTGGGTCATAGGTCTAGCTATCTTGGAGAAATCACGAATAAAACGACGATAGAATCCTGCGTGACCTAAGAAGCTCCTAACAGATTTCACAGAAGTAGGCGGCGGGAGTTTAGAAATTGTATCTACCTTAGCCTGGTCCACCTCAAGCCCCGCACGAGAAATCTTATGACCTAACACAATACCCTCACGAACCATAAAGTGACATTTCTCCCAATTAAGCATCAGGTTCGTCTCCTCACAACGAGATAGTACACGATCTAAATTATGCAGACATGAATCGAAGGAACTCCCAAAAACAGAAAAGTCATCCATGAAAACCTCCATGGAGTCCTTGATCAACTCTTGAAAAATGGCCACCATGCAGCGCTGGAAAGTAGCAGGAGCGTTACACAACCCAAATGGCATGCGGCGATACGCAAAAGTGCCATAGGGGCATGTAAAAGTGGTTTTCTCCTGATCCTCTGGTGCAATAGGGATCTGGAAATAACCAGAAAAACCATCAAGGAAGCAATAGAACTGCTGCCCCGACAATCGCTCAAGCATCTGATCAAAAATGGCAAGGGGAAGTGATCCTTGCGAGTGGCATCATTGAGTCTGCGGTAGTCTATGCAAACTCTCCATCCGGTAACGGTCCTGGTGGGTATCAACTCATTCTTCTCATTCATCACCACAGTCATTCCCCCTTTCTTGGGGACTACCTGGACTGGACTAACCCATGCAGAGTCAGAGATTGGGTAAATCAGGCCGGCGTCGAGTAGCTTCAACACCTCCTTCTTCACCACATCCTGCATGTTAGGGTTCAACCTCCTCTGAGGTTGCACCACCGGTCTATACTCATCTTCCATCAAAATTTTGTGAGTGCAAAAGGAAGGGTTAATACCCTTGATATCTACTAGCTTCCAAGCAATAGCATGCTTGTGTGCCCTCAACACAACCATCAATTTCTCCTTCTCCTCCTCCGTCAAACTAGAAGAAACAATGACGGGCAACTGAGATCCCTCGCCAAGGAATGCATACTCCAGGTGAGATGGCAATTCCTTAAGCTCTACGGGTGGCGGAATCTCCACAGATGGTTTCTCCTCAAGAGTCTCTCTCTCTAACACTTCAAAGACCTTAGAAACCTCAGAACACTCAGATCCTACGGATGGCTCACTAAATGGTAAAGGTGGATCCTGCTCTAGGTCAAACTCAGTCAACTCTATTCCCTCTATATCAACCCCTAACATCTGGGTCTCTATGGAATCTCTCCTACAAACCTCACCAAGAAAGCTACCCACATGTGACATAAGAGTGTCTATGAAGTAAAGAGTGTCATCATGTTGTGGGGTATGCTTCATCGAACGCTGGATATCAAAGGTGATCGCGTCGTCGTCGACACGGAGAGTGAGCTTACCATCAAAAACATCAATAAGAGCGCGAGCGGTAGCAAGGAACGGACGACCTAAGATAAGTGGAACTTTAGAATCCTCGTCCATATCAAGAATGACGAAATCGACTGGAAAAACGAACTTGTCAACCTTGACAAGCATATTCTCTACGATGCCACGGGGAAACTTAACAGATCGATCTGCGAGTTGAAGACTCATGCGCGTAGGAGTTGGCTCACCTAAATTAAGCTTAGCAAAAATAGAGTAGGGCATGAGGTTAATGCTAGCTCCTAGATCGGCTAACGCATGGCTAAAAGTAAGGTCTCCGATCAAACATGGAATGGTAAAACTCCCTGGGTCAGTCATCTTCTTAGGAAGCTTGTTCTGCAGGACCGCAGAACACTCCTCACTAAGAATGACAGTGGATAGTTCCTCGAGTTTCTTCTTGTTCGTAAGAAGATCCTTTAAGAACTTGGCATACTTAGGCATTTTTGCCAGAGCCTCAACGAAAGGAAGGTTCACATGGAGCTTTTTCAGCATCTCCAAGAACCGTGCATACTGCTCAGAATCGCTCTTAGCTAAAAGCCTACCAGGGTAAGGAGCTGTCGGTTTATAAACTCTAGAAGATTTCTTCTCCTTCTTTTCCTCACCCGAAGACTCGCTGGACTGTGCTGTACTTGCTGGGTGCAACCTAGGGTGCACATTGCCAGCAGGAGTCTCCATCTCAATTTCCTCATCAACCGGTTCCTCGACCTCAACCGGTTTCTCTAGTTCTAACTTCCTACCACTCCTAGTAGTAACTGCCTTTGCAGTGGCATTTGGGTTAACCTGGGTGCTACTAGGGAATGAACCTGTGGGTCTATCAGTCAACCTATTCGCTATCTCTCCCATCGTCCTCTCAAGACTCTGTATGGTGGATCCCTGATTCCTAAACATCAACTCAAACTCCTGGTTTTTCTTCAACTGCTCCTGATGTCTAGCCTCACCTTGCATAACTATCGACTCTAAGAGTTTGTTAGTCCTACTCTGGCTCTCCTCATTTCTCTTTAAAAACTCACTAAGCTCAGACTTAGACTCTCCACTACTCTGGCCATCCGAAGGGGTTTGGAACAAACTTTGACGTGGCGCGAATCCAGGGGGATTCCCGCTTCTCCAGTTCGAGGGTTGGCGTGGCTGCCATCCAGAGTTGTAACCCTGACCCCGTCCCTGGTTCTGGACAAAACTCAATTCCTCCTCAGATCCTACAGGGCAGTCTATTGTCTCATGTCCACCTCTACATATCTCACACTTGGAAGTGATCTTAACCTGAATGTCCTTAACCATCTTTGCTAAGGATTCTACCTGGGCGGCCAAAGCTACGCTCGAATCTACCGTATGAATGCCCTTAGAGACAGCAGTAACGTCCCTAGAGCCAGGCTCAGTATAAGTACTAGTGGCTAGATCCTCCATCATCTCAAGGCACTCATCAGCGGTCTTAGTTTTCATCATGTTACCGCCTGCTGTGGAGTCAAGAAGTCTCCTGGTAGCTTCTGAAATTCCGTTGTAGAATTTCTCCACGACTCTCCACTCCTCAAGTCCGTGGTGAGGGCACTTATTCAGAAGTCCCTTGAACCGGTCCCATGTCTCAAAGAAGGACTCCCCTGGCTGCTCAGTGAATGCATAGATAAGATTTCGAAGACGAGCGGTTTTAGCAGGGGGAAAGTACTTCTGTAGGAATTTTGTTTGAAGCTCAGTCCATGAGGTAATGGTTCCCGGTGCGAGGGAATCCAACCAAATGGCAGCCTGATCAGTGAGTGAGAACGGGAACAATCGCAGTTTAATGGCCTCTGTGGTGACACCATTAAGACGGAAAGTACTACAGACCCTATCGAATTTCGTCAAATGAGCATGTGGGTCCTCGTCACGCATACCATGGAACTGGACCGAATGAGCAATGGTGTTAATCAAGGTGGGTGGGATGGTCCAGTTGTTCGCCTCTACAGTGGGAAGGGTAATACTAGAACGAACGGTGGTGGGTGCAACACTAATGTGATCAGCAACAGTCCTACGGTCAGCCATAACTATCACGGAAACAAGTTCAGAAAGAGGTACCTGTAGCTGTCGTAGTCGACGATGGAACTCACGTTCGGGTTCAGAGAATGGTTTAGTGTCAGGTGGGCCCAAGGAACGTGTGTGCATAAACTAAAATAAACAGAAAAATGCACGAATCACACAAAAGCTTAAAAAAAACCGAAGAAATAACAACTACTAAGACACGTACTAAAATAAACACTACGAAATAAGAACTAACTAAAAAGCAGATAAACAAATAGGCACACAAAACTAGAGACTAACTTACGCAAGCAAACAAATAATTATTACTAACTAACTTTTTTTTTTTTGATTTTTTTAACAAATAAATAAAAAGAAACTACGAAAGCAGTAAATGGCTAGATCCCCGACTCGGATCGTCCTCAAAAGCGCACTGTGCCCCCGGCAACGGCGCCAAAAACTTGATGTGTGAAAGTTGTATCTATTAAATTCAAACAAGTTTTAAAATGGAAAAACCTACAAAACCACACACTAACGGCAAGTGCACCGGTCGCGGTGTAGCTAAGTAAATAAGTCCGGATTATCGAACCTTGGACACAGATCTAACGACTCTTGAAAATAAATCTCTATCGACTCCTAGCCTACTAAATTGATTTGATGAGAAAATGGTTCTTAAATTGCAATTAAATAAATAAATAACTAGACAGACTGGCAAACTCGAAAACTAGAGAATAAACTGAGACTCAAGTATGGATTAAAGTAGGTTACCTAGGCAAGAATCCCTAGACTCATGAATGAAATCCTAATTTTTGGAATTAAATGAAGACCCTATCTAATCCGATAAACCCCCGGAAGATAAACCGAACATGACAGTAAGACAAGTGAAGAAGTGCTAAAATGGACCGACTCGAGTTATCGACCACCAAATCCCACAACTATCAGGTAAAAGATAATTTAAATACTAAAACCCTCAAGTTACGAAGCTGAATAAACTTAGAAAACCGAAACCTCAGGAAACTCTAGACGCGAGTAAACAGGTGAACCCGAGTTATCGGCTACCCAAACTGTCAAACAACGTCTATTTAATTACCTAGCAATTCTAGATTAGATTTCTCACTTTCAAGAATTGGTTGCACGCCTTAATTGATTGGTTTTAATAATTATTAAACTTGAATTAGATGTCTCACCTTCAAGGTCTAAACCAAAAACTACAAGTTGCCAACTTAGACTAACTCCTGAATCTAAAGTATATTTCTAAGTTTCTAGACCAATGGAGTCAATAAATATATTATCAAACCAATCAATACCAACACACAAATAATAGGAATCGGATTCAAAGTCTAAACATATAAATCAACACATTCATTCAAAACCAATAATTATTCATTCAAACAAAAAGTCTAGTTCATCAAACCTAAGCAACCATAACAAGTTTAGCTACTCATATTACTAAAAAAAAAACATATTAAAATTAAATATAAAACTCAATTCAAACATGTTCATGAAAAGTAAAAAGAGAAGAAAAACCGAATGGTTAAGCAGTTCCACACCCGAACAAACTTCAAACGCGAACTCTTGCTTCAAAACCAAACTCCCAAAATATATGTTTGTGCGTCTGCTTTTGTGCCGTCAAAACCAAAACAATGATCTCCCCCTCAAATAATAATTGTTGTAAAAAAAATTCCTCCCTTCAATGATTGACGTTCAAAATATATATATCCAACTCTGCCGTCTACCTCCTTCTTTTCTTTTTTTTTTCCAATTAGGTCTTTTTTTCTTTTTTCTTCCTAACTCACGATTTTTCTTTTTCCTCCACCTTCCTTATGGGCCTTGTATATTGAGTTATTTAACAAACATTTAAGTGGCCTTATAATATCTCACGTGGGCTTTCATGTCACAATCATCATCCATTCACTTGAGTTTTTTTTTTATAACCTGCCACAATGGATGAAACAAACAATGAATATTTATTTTAAAATTATCTCTTAAAAAAAATGACCACCCAAGTTATTATTTCAAAATTAGATAAATAAATCATTTAAGCTCATTGTCTCCTCAAATAGTTAACATATAAATATGACCCGGTTAGAAGTATAAATCGACCAATAATGACCCAAAAGTGAAAGGAATATTTATATAAAATTATGTTAAATTTAGACCACATCATAGGCGCGGATTCAACATGGGTTCAAATTGGAATCGCCATTACTAAAATTAGACCCGTAATTGACGACCTAATCATTCCATAACCATCCCTCCTACTCGACTAACATTTCCAAGCTACCAAATCATCGTCTTCTTCTCTGCAATTAACAAAACAATCGAACAAAAACATTTTTTCAGCGAGCTTAAGCGATCTCCACATTCTGGGCACCATTTCAGATGAGTTTTGATTCCATTCCAATCCCCTTGATCTCCTACAACTTTCTAATCCATCAATTTTATTCCATTTCAGTTCCAGATACATAAATTTCATCCAAAAACAGTCGACTTCTAGTTCCTATTCGAATCCATATCAAATCGTCATCAATCTGTAAGTTCTATATATCAATATACTCATGTGTTCATGTAGATTAAAAGCCCTATGGTTGATTTTGATGAGATTAACAGGATTGAACGAATTAGATTGATTCTTGTTTCTAGGGTTTGTATTTGAAATGGGTTTAGTTGCTAAATAAATGATAAAAGAATTTAAAATCAAAATAAATAACAAAATCATGATTTGGTCTGGTGGCTAGTTGATGTTGTTATTGCCGAGTTGGTCATGGGTTCGAGTCCCATGACCTGTTTTCTTTAATTCTATGATTTTTCACATATTAAATATTTAATTAAACTTTTCTAATAACTCTAAATAACATATTTAAGTTATATATATTTTTAAAAAGGCATAAAAACTTATAAATAATGTTTCATGGCTTTTAGTATTTATACAAATATATATTAAATTCATTTGAAGGATTTTAAAACTTATGATTTCTAGACTTAAATAATTATGTTACATGTTTAAAGTAAAATACAAAGAGAAATAGTTATAAAACATATATATTCAAATACGAAAATACAATTATGTTTCGTAGCAAAATCCCAATTCGCAATTTAAAACCCTAATTTTCAATTTGTAATTTAAAACCCTAAAATCCCAAATCCGAAACCCAAGATTTTCTGATTTTGATTCTTGTTGCTATATTATTGTTTCGTTTATAAGTTAGGGTTTTTACCAATTAATTAGGTGATACTAATATTTGGGCAACCCTTGGTTCTCTTTAGCTGCGTTTCTATTGTTTCGGTTACTTTCGCATTTCAAGGTGAGTAAATTCACTCTCCTTTTTAATTTTACGTTTTGGGGCTGAAATGTGTTCAAATATTATACAACGTTTTCAATTTTCTATTTGTTTTCCAAAAGAGATCATAAAATATGTTAGTTTTGACTCGTGACAAGATACAATCCTTATGTGGTAGTTTAAAGTAGTATTGTTACTTAGTAATCCCACCGGTACAATATTAGCACTAACGGTTTGACAAACCCACCTACATGTATTTCAAAATAGGTGATTTAAATCGGGCATTCAATGTTTCTAGTTACTATTCAATGTTACAAGTTGCTATACGATGATACTAGTTGTTATGCTATGTTGCTACGTCCCTTAGATGCTTAAACAATTATTGATAACTTATATCGAGACGGTTATGTGAAGGTTACGAAAAATGTTATCTTTAATTAATAACATGAGTTGGTTCCTCATGAAAAATGATTACAAGTTGCTATACAATGATGGTTTTCAATGTGTGTTCAAGGTGTCATGGTCGAGAATGATATGAAATAACTATGCATGTAAGATTGCGCAACATATTATGATGATCTCGGATTTCTATATTATTATGTATCAATTTGTGGTTTACTCACTAGCTTTAAATAGCTAACATTATTTTTACATATTTCAGGTGATGCTTGATATTATTTTGCTGCTTTGCTAAGACTTAGGATTACCTTGAACCTAGTTAAATAATAAATACAATTGCAATTATTATTTCTTTTTATAAATTTTGTCGTTTCTATTTAATACTCATCTTCCAAATGTATTAATCATTATTTGTCTTTATAAATAATTACTATGTGCTTTGGTTACTTTTGATATCCAATTTATTTGACAACCCAGTGTTTCCGCCGTCGGGCGGGGTGTCACAGGGATCCTGTTGGGTTTGAGGATGCCCCACAAGGTGCAGGTTGAGTTGTTTGGATAGAGGAGTTGGGATTGTTTGTAGCGTTTGTATAGTATTTTATCGAATTAGTTTTATTTTTATTTTATTTTATTTATGTCAAGTCAGTGTTATGCTCGGGTATCTCTTGTTTGTTTTTGTAGGTTTAAATCATTCTTACCCGTACTCAATCTCCATTCGGTTGATTTTGTATTTGTGAAGATGAAGGAGGAGCTCAAGAGTGTTGGTGGAAGCTCGATCGCGACCGAAATGCTATACGATCGAAGCTGAAGTTGGGAATGAAGATTTGGAGCTTATGCGTTTTGCGAATTACCAGCTAAGTTGTCACACCCTCAATTTTCCACAAACGGGGTATCCGTTAGGCGTGTGACATACCAGGATCTCAAAGCCATTAGTTACAGTTAACACTGACTCAACGTTTAACGAAATGTTTAATATTGTAAATAAACCAAAATCCAAAGTTTAAATGTTAAAACCAACTTTTAGCGGAAGCATAAATAAATCCAGTACGCAAAATCCCGCGCACAAAATAATAAACCAAGTCAATAAAATAAAATAAGTATTAAATGTAGTTTTTGAAACAATCCAAAAGACGACCCGGTGCATGCATGTCCTACTCGTGTGCGTGTTCCTTAATTACCTGAGAAAACATACTAAAACGGTCAACACATAATGTTGGTGAGTTCAATGAGAATTGTACATAAATAAAAAGTACCGTTAATAATATAGATAAACCAATTCCATTTTATTAGGCGGTTTGCAAGACCGAATGCTTATTGCTTGTCAATACGTC
Organism: Tagetes erecta; assembly: GCA_030867185.1. Lineage (NCBI taxonomy): Eukaryota > Viridiplantae > Streptophyta > Magnoliopsida > Asterales > Asteraceae > Tagetes > Tagetes erecta. The sequence continues at coordinate 65,072,857 of CM061488.1, forward strand.
GAGATGAAAGCTAAACGTTACTTTTGCCTTGTCGCCATCTAACCAGGATGACCCATAACCTTTAAGGACAATTTGCACCACATGACGCCCAGTCAAGGGTGGGGTGCCGTCGCAACCTGGTAGTACTACTCAAATTTCCCCGCTATCATCTATCTAATAAATCAAACTTTTAGAGGGCAATTTTTGGAGGGATTTTTTTTCTATAATAGGAAGTTTGGGAGGTAAAATTTAGCTAAATTTTTCACCATGCAAGTTGATGGAGCTAACTCCTTAAATGTTATATATTTACAAATTGTTAAATATAATGGTTATAATTTCTTTATAAATATTACTATTTAACCTGTGTGTAACACACGGGTATTAAACCTAGTATATTAATCAACCTCGAACTTTTATAAGGACTTGAATGTGGTTCCAATTCGTGTAAAGCACTATAAGCCCTAATAAAATCCTGCCCGTAGGCATTTATACTTTTATCAAACCTGCCCGTAGGAAATTATACTTTTACCGAAACCTACCCGTAGGCAATTATACTTTTACCGAAACCTGCCCGTAGGCCCTACCCGAAGGTATAAAATGCAGCCTTAGTTGGCCCTGCCCGAAGGCATAAAGTTTTGCCCAAAGGCCCTGCCCGAAGGCATAAAAATGCAGTCCGCCCGAAGGCGTTGTAAAATAGTTTGCCCGAAGGCTCTGTAAAGTCATTTGTATGTTTTCTCCTCGAAAAAGATTTAAAAGCGGGCAAAGAATCACCTTTGAAGTGCATAGCAAATAAACAGCAAGCTAAAGCTACACGTGTAATTCACTCAACGACCTGCTTAATAATTAAATACTAATTATTAACTACTTACACTTACACAATTTCAAATACATATATTCACAAGTAATCTACAACATACTTTATGCATATTATCTCTGACTTCAACCTGACTCACATTAACATTTTATAACCCATATAATATACACAATTATGTTTCACGCAATATAACTATCACGAAATCACAAGTGAGTGAGACATACTTATACATATAAAATTTTGCTCACGCCTAATGTCATACATCTTTTTCTTATTTTTGCCTGCCTATCGATTCGTCATTACACAACATTAGCTATTGTTTGTTTACGGATAATCAAACATGGGTTTTGATTTTCTCGATCGCATTCACCTACACCTATACCAGTTAACGCATATATACATGCGATTTAAGTTAATCAATTTGTGCATCTTCTCACATACTAATCATCAGACAATATATATATATATATATATATATATATATATATAGGATTAGGATCAAATGAGAAGACTCATATATTGCAAGAAGAAAAAGAAGAAACCTAAATCACAAAAAAACTTATCAAAGGTTTAGTTTTTTTAAATAAATTCACTTCCTACATACAAATGTGTAATGTATAAACTAAAAAAATGATTAAAATATTTTTTACGTATGTATTTTTAGCGTTTTAAATTTACCTACACATGTGTAGGTAACCTAACTTACACATGACTTCCACATGTGTAGGTTTAACAAATAAACGAAATTTATTCAATTTTATTTTTTGTATGTCAAAGTTAATGAATAAATATTGCATTTCTATCATTTTTTTGTATGTAAAAACGTTTTTGGTTGATAAAAATGAAAAATTTAGCTATTTCTTTCACTTCTCGCAATATTTGCTCTTCTCAAATGAACCCTCCCCTATATATATATATATATATATATATATATATATATATATATATATATATATATATATATATATATATATATATATATATATATATATATATATATTTATATTTATATATATATAGGGGAAGGATTTTCTACAAAGGGCCAAAACTCTAAAAAGGCTAAGAAGGAATCTGGGGCGTCGGATTATGGTGTTTACGGTCCAGATGAACGCGGTGGCAGTTTTGTAAATATTATGATGTTTTGGTTATGCGCGAGATGAATTTGGGGGTATATTTGTCATTGCGCGTTTTAACACCATAATTCTAACGCCATGATGTTTCTTAGATCTGTGCGTTTTTAACACAAAATTCGAACGCCATGGTGTTTTTTACATTCTGAAATCATGATGTTTTTTACAATTGAAATGATCACAGTATAAACAGTTGACGTTTTGGTGTTTTATTTCTCACACATTCTAACTTTCTCATGGTGTTTCTTAAATCTGTGTCTTCTAAATCATGGTGTTTTTAACATTCAAACTGATCACTAAAAACACCATGATTCAGAATGTTAAAAACACAATGATTCAGAAGAACTAAACATTGATCGGACGTTCGTAATTAGTAAACGAAAACGTCAAAAACAAACAAAAACGCCATCGCTTTCAGTAATCGCCATAGATGAATGATTATGGATTCAAAATTAAAAACGAAAAACGTCGAAAACACGCCATACATGATTGGATGTTCGTAATTAATAAACGTAAAAAAAAACACCATAACTGCACATCGCGCGTATAATTGACGAAGATGCCCCTCCGTGTTTTTTTTCTCTCATGGCCACGTGCTTGTTGTTGATTGCTTCCTACACTTCTTAGAGTTTTGAGCCTTTTTAGAAAATCCCCAATCTATATATATATATATATATACCCACTGTTGAAATCTTGTTACACAAACATACCCCCACATAGCATACACACACTGCAACACATACATGTATACTTCGTTGACTACATACACACAACAATCGCATACCTTTACACGGTAACTCACACACATAATCGATCCCATATACTTACTAATTACATGCGGCTGAGGCTGCTGCTTCTGTTTCTTAGGCACATATATACATATTCACTTGCAAATACATATCACATATACATAACATATACACAAAACGCACGCATACATACATAACAACGATCTCATGCTGCAAATATACAAAACGCATGCTGCTCATACATACACATAGCAGATGATATATCTATTGCATCTACAACGCATCAACCGACAACACATACGAACAAATTAAACCCGAGACACGGTCGAAAAACAAAACCATAACGCGATACATGGCGAAAGTACATGTTAAACACGTACCGATAATATAACGGGTAAACGGAGGTTGCTGGTACGAAGGAGGGTGATAGTTCTCCGGAGTTGCAGGTTTTTTTCCGGTTCTGTTTGATGTTTCCAAACAGCAGCGACGGTGCGTACGGTGAGGCGAAACGGGTCTGCTGCGATACGGGGATGAACCCGACATGGTATGGCGATGAAGATGGAGGTGCGACTGGTGAGGTGGTGCGGCCGACTAGGGTTTTGAATGTGTGCGTGTATGTGTCGTAAGGTAGAAGATGGGTATGGGTGTGGGTTTGGTTTTATAATTTCTAATTTACTCTTTTGGCCCTTAGACATTGGTAAGTTACTTGGTAGTTTTAGTTATTTGCAATTTAACCCTAAACTTAATAGAAAACTTAACGGGATAGTTAAAAGTACTTAACAGTGTTAACTAGATTTTACGGGGTGTCACATAAGTCTTTTCCACAGGGTGTAGACTGAAAGCGCTCAAAGTAGCTGTTAAAATAAAAGAGCTCAAAGCAGCCAAATCAAATGAAAAAAAAAAGAAAAAGAAAATATAAGGCAAGTGATCCAAGACCTCATGTGCTCTACCTCTGGATAGCGACTTGGATACGACACCCCTGGGTGAGGTGATCTTGCTTTATGGAAAAAAAAGAAAAAAAAGAATAAACAGTCTACGCCCATAAATTTTATCTATCCAAAGTTCATCCTAATATGACACTAGTTTTTAATTTAGTTAAGTTCTTTAGGTTATTCTGGTAGGAAAACCTTTATGGTTAATCCTTGGCCTCGTCAAGCAACAATTAATCGAGCTGACTTGTGTTTCCTTTGTGTGAGACCTTGTAGATAAATGATTTAATTGAATTAAATTAAACATAAGGGGAAACTTAATTGGCTAGTGTTAGGGTGTTTAATTAAACGCACCAATGTTTGTCGGGTTCGGTTCTTGTTTGTGATTCTGTAATGAAATGTTGAAGCCTTAATTAGTTGTGATTCTATATGCATGCTTTTTCAGGGACGAAAAAGGTTAAGTGTGGGGATGTTTGATATAATGTTAAATATACATAAATCTCGTATTGAGTTTAATTACGTTTCAAGTCTGTTTAAGTCAGTTTTTATCGTGTTTTATATACAACTGACGATTTTGTGTTTTGTAGGTCCAATGTTGATAAAGAAATGGAAAGATCGCGGAAAATCGAATCCGTAGGCGAAAACGGGACGCGAAACGGAGGTACGAGCGAGCCAGTACGCGAAAACGAAGAAACCGAACGAAAACGGACCGTGCGAAGCAGCTGAGGTGGCTGGCCACGCCACGTGGTGACAGGGGGTTCCCTGGCCGCGTGACGCAGCGTGTAAAGGGCTGTTGGCACGTGTTGAGTCACCCTATGCGGTCATGGAAGATTTTCGTCACCGCGTGACGCAGTGACGACGTTTCGGCAGAGAGTTTTCTCGTTTTATTGGCCTGGTTCACTATTTAAAGATGTTTTCTTCAACCCTAGCCTCCCATGCAACTTTGGGACGAAATTGGAGACAAAAAGAGGCTGCAAGCAGGGTTTTTCAAGGCTAAGAAGACAACGGAAGCGTATAGGATCAAGGATTGCATCCTTGGCTCTTTCGGGTTCTATTGTTCTCTCGTTTTCTTCCTTTTTATCATGTCATTTACAATTGAACTTGTGTTTTTTGTTATGAATATGGTTGGCTAAACACTTTAAAACTATCCAGGCAATATGATGAATCGTTAGCAGTATTTGAACTCATGTTTAGTGATTTTTGCATGTGGTTGTTTATGCTTAAGTAAAGTTTTAATCTTTTATTTGTTTGGCGCATATTATACATTTGCATTGGTTGAATTAACTTTGTTATTCCACTTAATCCTTGATGATAATAGGATTTTGTTTTGATCATTGACTATGTGTTATGATTAATTGTGGTTGAACTGCAGTAAAACCATAGGATTAACAGTATTAGTAAAATCAATGTATAGCGAACTTAGATATACGTGAGGTGGTAAGTTGCTAGTAAGTCATGTTTAGATAACGTGCTAGGCTAAGTCTTCGTGAGAAGTCCACCTTAGTGTCAGTTGCTAAATTTGGTTACTGGGCCGAATGAATTGGTTAAAATGTCCTTAAATTCTATATCATGAGATAGGTTTTTAGCACGGGTCACTTAAGTATAATTGATTTAGATAACTGTGAGGTAATCTAATCTCATAACCGGTGTGCTAATAACTTGAAATTAACCCTCTAATTTTCTTCACGAAAAGGGTCGAGGGTCTTGAGTAGTGGTAACTTTAAGTGAATACGTAAAGATCCCGATTCCGTAGCATTCACACCAAACGTGAGCGATAACTAAAGTTAGCGAGGATTCTAGCCTAGGTAGTTTGATTCTAATCTTCTGCTTTACATACGTCTTTCCATTTTGGTTGTCTTTATTTTTAATAAGTTTCTATTTTTAGCAAGTTTCTATTTTTAGCAAAACCCCCTTCAAATATATTTTCATTAAAAGTTCGTGTCTTGTAGTCGAGTTTTAATTAGTTAATTAATTGCAGTATATAGAGTCTGTGGGTCGACACCCGGACTTACATTTCACTATATTACATTCGATCGGTCCACTGTCGGTTGTGTGTGATTTAGTTTGTTTGTCTAGGTTTTATAAATTTAAAACTTTTTAGTATCTGTTGTTATATATATGTTTGCACTCATCATCAGGTATGTGTAGAAAACCAATTTGCCGACATGTTCACAAAAGCTTTTGAACCCGGTAGATTTAAATATTTGATCTAGGCTATTGGTATGAGCAACTATGAACCTTAATAGTGCCAATATTGTGTTTTATTAAATACAAAAAAACTACACAAACATGATAAAAATATAAAATATAAAAAATTAAGTTTTTAACATTTTAATACATAAATTTGCCTAAGCAACATATGAGAAATGATAGTACATCTAGTCAGTGTCTTTTACATATGTTTTCAAATGCATAATATAGACTGACAGATCATTGTGTGTTGAGTTGATAAACTGCTACATTAAATCTGAAAAACTACATTATGGTGATAGAACTAAATGCTTATATGCTTTTTGTGTTATGTTCCATCTTAGAGCATTTGCATAGTATTCGCTTTTCTGATAGACTGCTTGTGAAATTACTTACACGTAATGAGGCATTATAACCAATGTTATGCAAGCATATGTGACTTTTTTGTTATGGTATCCACAGACATGAATTTCACCCCTAAGAATCATTTGTTGTAGGATCAACATACTTGGATTTCTTACAAGATACATAAAAGATTTCCTTTGTGAAACATAAACAAGTAAGAAGATTCATATGTGGAATTATCATTTTCCATTATGTCTTTATAATTAACAGAATAAACTCGCAATGTTAGTTGACTGAATTTAAATAATACAAAATGAAAACCACACGGTGGAAAAAAACGAAATTGAAACTTTTAGAAAAAAAGTGTTAGTATAATCAAACCATAGGAAGCAAAAACCAACTTTAATATAAAGGGCAAATATCATAAAAACCAATATATTTTCTGTTTTTTTCTAATAAAAGTCTTTATATATTTTTTTACACGTAAAAAAACCAAATACTTTCTATTTTGTCTCACAAAAGTCCCTCAACAATTTTTTAAATATTAAAGTCCCTTAACATATCAGATTTGAACTAAATTGTGAAATATAACTTTTTAAAACAATTTAAAAACGACACATTCGGTTGTTTTACTTACATATATTTTTTTCAAATGAACCAATTATCTTTTTTTCAATACAAACTTTGTTATAAGAATGAAATCCATAACAAATTTCTAAGTTGTCATTTTAAAAAATACATAATTTTGTTCAAAGGTTGAAACATAATAATTAATAGTCTTAGATAAAATATTATATAAAAATACATTTAATTAGGCCATTAAGGGTAAAATAGTAATTCAAAAAGTTATTTAAAAGAAAAATTGATAAATGTGTGATACTAGGTGGCGTAGCCGCGCGTTGCCTCGGATAATTAAGTTGGAAAGTTTTTGTCATTGAAAAAAAAGAATACATAAATAATCTAATGATACATAAATAATAATATGCAAGGATTTAAAAGAGTTAAGTGCAAAATGCATTCGTGTAGTTTACACCCAATAGCATTATGCAACCCCGTTTGAATATTTAAACCTTTTGCAACCCTAAACTTTCTAAAGTGAGTCATTTGCGTCCCCTGGTTAGTTTGATTGTTAATTGATCGTTATTTGTAACGGTAAAATAGACCATTTACCTAAAAAAATAAACATATTTATAACTTATGAGATCTAAAAAATATTTAAGCAAGTGGATACGTCGTTGGTTATGATTATGTTTTTTTATCGTCTATAGGTATGATTTTTTGTATTTTTAATGCATTTCACTCAAAAGTATATAATTTTTAGATTTTAAAGGGAAAATGTCATAAAAATATAACTAACTTTAGATTTTGTCTCAATTAAATCATTCAAAGTTTATTTTATTTTAATTAGGTAACCTTTGTTAATTTTATGTTTCAATCCTAGATAATTAACCTATTTAGCAAGTAAACATTAATTTTTTATTTGAAAAAAAAGAAAACATGTATTTCTCATCGTTTTCTACCTAACCTACATGTATTCAACCTGCAATTCTTATTCAAATTGTGATTGATTTCTCATCGTTTTATCTTTTTACAAATCGTTTTTATCCTTACCGATCTTTTTTAATTTTAATACAAATTATAACTTTTTCTTGCAAACTTCTAAAAGTTTTCGTATCTAAACTTTTTTTTTGCAAATAAAAAACAATCGTAGTTTTGTTTCACGAAATTCAGTAAACTTGTTTACGATTTTTGTAAATTAAACATAAAAAAAATTTATGGTTACAAGTCATATAGGTCAAATACATAGAATTGAAACATAAATTAAACTTAAGTTATCTAATTGAAACAAAAGAAATTTTGAGTGATCTAATTAAAACAAAATTAAAAGTTGGTTATGTTTCTATAAAGTTATCACTTTTATAAATTATTAATTTGTTTTTTTATATAAATAGTTTATTTTACCATCACAAATAACAATCAACTAACAATCAAAGTAACCGGGGATGCAAATGACTCACTTTAGAAAGCCTAGGGTTGTAAAAGGTCTATATATTCAAGCAGGGTTGCAAAGTGTTATTAGGTGTAAACTATAAGGGTGCATTTTACACTTAACTCCATTTAAAAATAACAACTTAAAAAAAATATTCCAACCCTTAAATCATATCAATAAGATTATATAAATATATAAGATGAATTATTTCAAACCATCTTCTATATAATATAGCAAAATCATATTTGCTTACTTGGCATCATTTAACATCTATTTGCTTAGTTGGCATTATTTGAGAAATTCTCTCAAAAATAATAATATTGTTATATTTAAAAAATATATCTATCTATAATAATTTATTATAATAATATTAATTTTCATTTGATCCCCTAATATTTAGCAAAGTATTTAAATAATTAATATTATTTACATTTTCTACCCTCTCCTACTAAGGGTGTGTATGGGTCATGTTATATTTATTAGGGTATAAAAATAAAACTTAGAGATAAATTTATTAATAACATACAATTAAATACGTAATTATTTTTTAAATATACACAACTTTTTTATACGACATTGTTTAACAAAAAACTACAACATAAAACCGAACGTCTAATTCTCTTTAATTTGATCATAATATTGTTATACCAAACAACAAGATTTTAAATAAATTTTGTGTTTCAGTTTTACCACGGTTTTATCTCAAAACTGATTGGAATCGTTCATATCCATGAATATCCTTAAAATCATCACATGAGTGTTATGTCCCCGAGCGTAGCGCGGGCACTAACCTAATATTATATATAGCTTCACCTAAAGTAGAAAAACCCAACACATGATTAAATAATGAAAATTAACATAAACGCAATAAAAAATATATTTTCTCTTGAAAAAGAAAAAATTAAGTTTACATCTGATTGAGTTATATAATTTAGAGTATATACATATGGTAACCGAAATCAATTTAGAATGAAAATAAACTTTATCCTATCCTTATATAATATAACAAAATGAAAAAAATTTATGTGGCACATTTTTAAATGTTGGTCCCAATAACAGTAATGAATCAGTAATTTGAGAAGATTTTGGATCAAAGTGACAAAATATTGATGAACATGAGATGAACACTTGAAGAACACAAATAAAACACTGATTTGATTTATAAAATGGATTGCAAATGATGTTTACATGGAAAGACCCCAATCACTAGCTCATTCAAGCTCCCTTAAAACCCTATTTGCACTTTACTATTTATAGTGAGTGCATAACATGCTAATTACACTAATAGTCCCTACACTTAGACTAATTAGAAAATAACAAGTTAAAAGGCTAAAACATGTCTAAAGCTAGATTAAATATATTTTGTTGACACAAAATATATTTATTACATTAACAATCCTAGACATAAAACAACTTCAACGTCTTGACTCGGTTCTTCGTCTCTAACGCGCCATTTGACTTTTTACGTGGACTTTGACCGGACGTTGACTTTTGTTGACTTTGACTGTGTTGATAATATTAGACTACAATTCAGGTCCAACAATACTCCCCCATAGTCTATTATTATCAACGTCTTGCATCGTGTTCAGCACCGATAAATCAATACCGTTGGATCTTCAATTTGGTAAGCTTCAGTCTTAATTTTTGATCCAACAAAACTCCCCCAAGACTTATGCTTGCCAAATTATGTTGCTGAAGATCTTTATCTCACAATCTCCCCCATTTTGTATGCTCCCCCATTTTTTGTGCTTCCTTTCGTAAAATCTGGAACGGCTTTTCAACTATCTTTTCTTGAGTGCTTTAGAAGATGTAGGAGGAGGCTTCCTAGCTCGGTATCTTCTACAAACTTTGAGGAACAGGTTCTCTGGTCAGGTGCTTTGCTCAACTGATGATCGGCCATCATTTGCAGCAAATATCTGTAACACAACAATCACAGACAAAATCTCCAGATTTCTCATTAGATCATTTCATTAAACAAAATAAACCCGTGTTTATTTGTGTATGAAAACAAGCGAACCCGTGTTCGTTTGTGTGTGCAATTTCCCGTGAAATGCATGTGAAAAAGATAAAATTTTAATAGCATAATATGGAAGACTTGAAAATAATTTGAAATGAAAATCTTTTTGGATTTTTTTTTTAATTAAAATTAAAAATTCGAAAATTAGAGGACGAGTCCGACAAGATCACAAATATTTTAGACACAGAGAACACATCCCATGAGGTACACACGACCAACAAGACTCAAGAACCCAAACATAAAATAAAATAAAATAAAAACTTCATGAAAGGATATCAGATAATGCGTTTTGAGCAACCATCCAGAGAAACAAAGACTTGGCTAGATTGTCAATATGTTTGTCCATTTAAACCCATGCCTTGTTCCTTTCAACAGACAATCTGTGATGGTCTTATCATGTTTTGGTTCGATTTGAAGAAACTCAAGTGACTTGGTTTTCACAGACATTCAGCAAAGTAACTTGTTCTAACATCAGGTTTATTGAGCAATATGATTGACTTTGCTTGAAATTCATGAATCAAATTTTGAATGTTGATCGATGCATTTGCTTCTTTTGACACTTGTGCAATTTTTTTGCATCTTTTCTTTGTGAGTGGAGCTTGTCAGCAATTGATTCATTTGAACACAATGCGACTTATTATTTGGGAAACTCAAATAGTTCAGAGCTCCAGGTCTATACCGACGTATAACAGAGGAGGTAAACATTTGAGCATGCTCGGTGAATCTTCAGGTCAATACTTCCGTATAGCAGAGAAGATTCACCAACTCCAGGTCAATACTTCCGTATAGCAGAGGAGTTAAGCACTTGACTCAATACGTTCTGAGGAGTTAACAAGTAACTCACTCAGAGGTTTTTCTGAAGAGCAACACTAGCAGCTTTTTATTTTGTTTTGCTAACTAGAAACTCAATTCAGGGGTAGGGTGAGGGTGATTTGGGATTTTTTAGGGAAATCAAAGCAAAGATTTGACGCTCTCAACCCATTTTTGACAGAACCCGTATCTTTGTGCAGGCCAAATGTCTGTGAAGGTACTCCTCATCACCGAGCTCTTATTGAATTTAGTTTGATCACAGAATTGCTGTCTAATAGTATTCGGGCTGAGCCTATTGACACATCATTGCACAAATCAATATCCTCCTTTAGGTGTTTTCCACACAAACCTGAAACCTTCAAAAGACACAAAATATTTACACAGAAAGGACTTTGCACTAATGATATTACACAGAAAGGACTTTGCACTAATGATATTCAATTCATTTTCATTTGAGATTTTTACTCCCCCAAAATTTCTATTTCAGCACAAAATTGAAATTTTCAAAGGACTCATGAGCGACCTCAAAGAGATGAGAAAACTTGATAAAAAATACAAGTAAAAATGTTAGACTCCCTTTTTTTTTTTTAACTATTTACAATATATAAAAACAGAAATTACGAAAGAAACGCCTTCCATATTACTCTATCAAAATATTATAAATGAGATATCAAGAAAAATGCAGTGAATGTGGATAAGATACCAGAACCGTAACCTGTTTGTTCCGCCTCAAATTTAAATAAGGAACATTCTCTGTCAGTAAACCGGATTACTAACAGTCCTCCTGAAATGTTCCTGTACTCATTAACAGATTAGTTAGAAAGGGGAACCCAGGCCATCGTAGTCCTGAGCGTTCCATTTTCATCAGTGTAAGACACTTGTCTATGCACACAACCTGTTCTCGTATCAATTATCTTTTCCTCTATCTTTTTAATTTGCCAAATTTGTTTAGGTTCAAATATTTTCGATTTGAAAAAGTTAAATTTGGAAATCATTTTCTGTTTAAGCCCCGAGGAAAAAGAATTTTGTTTTGGTGATGTTGTCACATTCATCTTTGAATCATGTGAAACCGGCTTCACATGAGAAGGTAGGGATGGAATGTTCGTCATCCGACCATTCAAAGATGTATGATTATTAACTTGAAATTCAAATAAACAAACCTGTTTACCTTTACCACGTGGAGGATTCTTTCTAGACACTGATCCGGAGAAGCAAACCTGTTTGCCTTTACCGTCCGAAGCATGTCCTTTTGGGCATTTCTTGAGCACGTGATCACCTTTTCCACACTTGAAACAAGCCTTGAATGGCTTTTGATGCTTGATTGGCCCGTGTGGAGCAGCTGGGGGTGGGGTTTTCTTCGAGCTTGATGCAACTTGTTGGAAGACTTGTGCCTTCTTATGTTGAGTTGTGGGTGGTTGCCTGATTTTTGTTTTGCTTTGTTGGATGGGAGAGGAGATCTTCACTTGGTTGTTTTCAAGTCTTTTACAAACTTGAGATATGATGGACAGAGGTGAAGGCTTCTTCTTTTGAGCTTTTGATGGATGGCTTGCTTGTTTTGCTGCTGGGACTGAGATCCGGATTTGTCTTGATTCAGGTTTTGGAAGCATTTCAGATTTGAGAGTTGCAGATGACATCTTGATCTTTGAATCTCCATGACTCTCTTTTGTCTTTGATTCATCATCTGAACTTGTCCAGTCTTCAATGAGTACCTCCGCTTCCAACGGATCTTGATTGATGGCTTGATGATTACGTGAATCCGACTTTATCTCTTCCTTCGCACTCAGGACAGGCTCAAACGTAGGAATTTCACCTGCTTTAAACTTGTCAAAGAAGTTAGAAGAAACAGATTGTACAGATTTACTAACACCGGAAACTGAACAATCATTGGTTTGACTGACAACATCCAGTTTACTGTATCCAATACCAGTCGGGGACTCATAATCATCTCGCACCTCTTTAAGATTCACATTCTCCAATCCTGCATACAAACTATCAGTATCTTTCTGAATTATTTCATGAATCAACTCATTTGTCGGGTGTGGAGTTGGTGTAGGAGAGTAACAGTAAGTGCTGGGAGGAGGATATACAAAAGTCTTATCCTCATGACCCAACCCAGTCTTAATACGAGCCCCCCGTTGGCTTTTGATTAAATCCTCAAGTTTCATCCCCGAAATTGTCCATTTTTCGAGTTTCGTTTGCAACTTACTGGTTTCAAACTCAGCCAGGGCGACACGTTCAGTTAGCATATTGACTTCCACATTTCTTTTCAAAAGACTCGTTTTCAAATGTTCATTTTCTTTCAAAGCTTCTCTTAATTTGACAAAATATTTTGACTCGTTAAGTTTAAGTTCTTTATTTACCTGAGTAAAATATTTTTCATTTTCGATTAACAATTTGTTAGCTTTATAAATACCAAATAAACGAGTTCTGCAATCAGAAGAACACATATCCTGAACTGTCTCGTATGGAAGCTCCATGATGATTTGTTCAGAAGCAAGAGCCTTCTCGCAGTTGCAGACTCTGGTATTTGTCTTTTGTTCCTCCTCCTTCTTAGCATCACAAGCTTTATCATTTAATTCTGCTCCATCTTTACCCACTGATGTCTGCTTAATCTCCCCTTGTACCTTTTCAATTTCAGGTTTCGTTAAACCTTTGAAATTGGAGGTAGAAACTGATATCTCTTCTGGTTTCTCTTCGGAGATTGAGGTGATCTTTGAATTCAGAGACATCGCTTCATCGTACTCACGACGTTTGATATCCAACTCCATTTCTTTTAGTTTGTCCATCACCTCCATCAGTTTGTAATCAGTAAACCCTCTTTCTCTTCTAATCGATTTTCCATGTGAACTCCACTTTGGTGGGAGAGAATCAAGCAATCTCTTAACCCGTTCATGATTTCCGAGTTTTGGATCATGCTTCTTCAGGTTATTTGCCACCATCACAAATCGATCGAGAAACTCAGGCATCCTTTCATTCTTTAAAACTGCAAAATTATCAAACCGGCTTTGTGCCATTGTGAGATCATCAGATTCAAAGGATTTAAAAAGTTCTGCATAAGCCATTTTTTTAATTGATAACCCGTGTAAAATTTGGCCCAAAAATAATTTTTAGAAAGTCCCGGCCAATTGACAAAAATATTTTCAACTCAGATGAACAAAATTTTGGCCCAAGAATAATAACAGCAATAACCCGGCCAACGCCAAAAATATTTTCAACTCAACTTAACAAAATTTTTGGCCCATAGAATAACAATATTAATACCCGGCCAAAGACGTCACTTTTCAAAATTTAATGACGAGTTTAATGAAAACGCCCATAAAATTTTTAACTTTAAAAACCCGGCGACTGAGTAATTTACACCGGCTGTAACTAATAAGTTTTTAAAAAAAAATATGCAGCCAAAGTGCCAAACACAACTTGTCAATGCCTCAGCCCAACAGATAATATGCAGCCCACGAATGTGTCACCTTTTTTTTTTTATGTTTGGCCCATACCACTCGGCCCAAACACAACTCTCAAACCCTATGTTATAACAACCGCTCTTTTCCTCCTTTTAACTGCACAACACAAACAAGTACACATTCAACTTCAAAAAACTCAATCTCACTCTATCTCTTGTACACATACACATCCAACACCTATCTCTCTCTCCCTGGTTCTTTCTTTAACATACAAACAACACAACTTAATAACATCAACAAGAACAAGCGACCATCGCCCTCTGATCCTTCAAACAACAACACACAATACAAACAAGAACACAACAAAGCACACTTCTCTTTCTCCTCCCTCGATCTGCCGTCTTATTTCTGTAAACCAACACAAAACAAAAAATCGAACTGCTGCTGCTTTCTTTTTGTTAACAAACACAACACACTCCACAACAAACACTCGATCTCTCCCTCTTCTCGGTTCGTTTTAACAACATCAGCACAAAAACACAAACATCAACATACACACACAAAAACTCTTCTTGTTCTTTAAGCAGAAGCAACTAAAACAAACTGCAGATCTGCACTTTCTTGTTCTTATGTTCGATCTGCTGCTGCTCAACATGATTTTTTTTTTTGGTTTGAAACAGCAACAACGACACACACGAACACTCAGATCTACTGCTTCTTCTATATAAATATATATATATAATTTTCTTTTGTTACGGACGAATGGTTAAGGTTGGTGATGGTTGTTGAAACGGATTCGTGGAATGGTGTGGTTTTTTTTGGTTTGGGTTAAAGAAAAACGAAATGGGTTTGTAAAGAGGAGCCGGTTATGGTTTGTAAAGAGGTTCAAGAAGCGGATCTGAACGGGTTTAATTGTTTTGGTCTTGTGAAATGGTTGTGTTTGGTTTGAAAATGGGTATGGTTTTGGTTATGATTTGGTTTTAGTAGGGGTAAATGGTTTATGGTTAAATGGGTTTGGGTTAAGTGTTAGGTTTGGGTAGATGTGGTTATGGTTAAGTTGTAGATGGTTTAAAATGGGTTTGGGTTAAAGATTCAAAAAAAAATGATTTGGTTATTTTGGTTTGGTTTTGTGGGTATGGTTAAGATATAGAAATAAAATGGTTTTAATTTTTTTTGGTTTGGGTTTTGGTGTATGGATCTGGTTTGGGTTATGGTGATGTGGGTAAGGTTAAATGGTTTATGGTTTAATGGGTTTGTTTTGGTTGTAGATCTTGTGTAGTGTTTGTGGATTTTGAATGTTGGTGCAAGAAATAAGTCAACTGAAGGTAGATTCGCTCAGATCTGTATGGTTTCGTAATGTGAGAAATGGTAGGTTCGCCCAAGAAATGGTAGGTTCGCCCAGATCTGATGTGCAAGAACGTATAGGTTCGCCGGCTTACAAAGTGTCGGGCGAACTTATAGGTTCGCTAAGAACAACGGGCGAATCTATGCAAATGCTTGGTATAGATTCGCTCAAAAGTTTGAACTTTCGTTCATATATTAACTTAGATTCGCTGATCTTGCAGATTTGAAGATTTGAAGAACACCAAGAACACACGCACACTGTGTGTGAGAGAAAACACTTTGGATCTGAATTTTTCTTATATTTTCTTGTAGATCTCAACTTCTATATCTGAAAAATGTTGCTGAAATCAACAGATCTGATGATTATTGTTGTAGATCTGATGATTTTGAAATCAGATCTGATTTCTCTCTCTAAAAACCCATCTACTTTCTCTCTCTACAATTTCTTCACAAATCTTCAAAATCAGTAACTAATCTTCATAAACATGATTCAATTGGATCTCCATTAGGCTCTGATACCAAATTGTTGGTCCCAATAACAGTAATGAATCAGTAATTTGAGAAGATTTTGGATCAAAGTGACAAAATATTGATGAACATGAGATGAACACTTGAAGAACATAAATAAAACACTGATTTGATTTATAAAATGGATTGCAAATGATGTTTACATGGAAAGACCCCAATCACTAGCTCATTCAAGCTCTCTTAAAACCCTATTTGCACTTTACTATTTATAGTGAGTGCATAACATGCTAATTACACTAATAGTCCCTACACTTAGACTAATTAGAAAATAACAAGTTAAAAGGCTAAAACATGTCTAAAGCTAGATTAAATATATTTTGTTGACACAAAATATATTTATTACATTAACAATCCTAGACATAAAACAACTTCAACGTCTTGACTCGGTTCTTCGTCTCTAACGCGCCATTTGACTTTTTACGTGGACTTTGACCGGACGTTGACTTTTGTTGACTTTGACTGTGTTGATAATATTAGACTACAATTCAGGTCCAACATTAAAGCTTTTGATTTATGTGGTATTATATGAGAGTTTATCTCACAGTATTTTTTTATTTAGAATATGTATCCTTATATAATATAGCAAAACAAAAAAATCCTATGTGGCATCTTTTCATGGTTTTTAGCTTATGTGGCATTATTTGAGAGATTATCTCACAACATTGATTTTTTATTTAAAATATGTATATAAAATTTATTATAATAAAACTAATTACGTTTTTGGTCCTCTAATATTTTGGAGAATTCTGAAAAATTTAAAAATATTTATATTTTTAACCCTTTACTACAAGGGGTGTACGCGAGTCGTTTTTATTTGATAGGGTTTAACAATGAAACTTATGGATAAAGTTATAATAACATGCAATTAAAGATCAAAGTGCTTTATAAATATACATAACATTTTTATATGATTTTTAAAAAAAATAAACTACACCATAAAACTAAGCACTTTATTCTCTTTAATTTGAGTATAATATTGCTATACTAAAAATGTAATTTTTAAAAATATATCATGTGTTCTGTTTTACCACGGTTTTATCTCAAAAACTGAATGGAACATTCATGAACATCCTTAAAAGCATCACTTGAATTGTGTTCCCGAGCATTTTAACCCTTTACTACAAGGGGTGTACGTGAGTCGTTTATATTTGATAGGGTTTAACAATGAAATTTAAGGATAAAGTTAATAATAATATACAATTAAAGACCTCAGCACTTTATAAATATACATAACATTTTTATATAATTTAAAAAAAATAAACTACACCATAAAACTAAGCATTTTATTCTCTTTAATTTGAGTATAATATTGCTATACCAAAAATCTAATTTTTACAAATATATAATGTGTTCCGTTTTACCACGGTTTTGTCTCAACACTAAATGGAACATTTATGAACATCCTTAAAAGCATCACTTGAATTGTTTTCCCGAGCGTAGCGCGGGCACTAAACTAGTATAAAATATATTATAATAAAACTAATTACATTTTTGGTTCCCTAATATTTTGGAGAATTTTAAAAAATTTAAGAGTATTTATATTTTTAACCCTCTACTACAAGGGGTGTACATGAGTCGGTTTATATTTGCTAGGGTTTAAAAATGAAATTTATGGATAAAGTTAATAATAACATACAATTAAAGACCCCGGTGTTTTATAAATATACATAACATTTTTATACGATTTAAAAAAAAATAAACTACACCATAAAACTGAGCACTTTATAGTGTAGTAAATTTGAGTATAATATTGCTATACTAAAAGTCTAATTTTTAAAAGTATATCATGTGTTCCGGTTTACCATGATTTTGTCTCAAAACTGATTGGAACATTCATGAACATCCTTAAAAGCATCACTTGAATGTTATGTTCCCGAGCGTAGCGCGGACACTAAACTAGTCTTCTATATAATATAGGTGTGACAACCCTAAAATAATTTTTTTTTTGTTCCGTTTCGTTGCTGACAACCAATAACGCGGCGTAATTTTCGGGACGAAAATTCTTTTAACAAGGGGATGATGTGACAACCTGTAATTCCAGGTTAACACCGTTAACTATCTTTTAATCGTTCCGTTAAGTTTTATGTAAGTTTAGGATTTGTTTTGTAAATTACTAAACTACTTTATAAACCTTCAAACCAAATTTAACAAGCCATTATTTTTTAGGGGTCAAAAATGTAAATTTTAAATTAATATAACCAACCCTCCATCCCTAACCCGTCTCTCTATTCGTCTTCTGCAAGTATCGAACACACCCACTCAAACCTAACCCTAATCCAGCCGCACAACTCTCAGCTCGTGCAACCGGCTCTCTCGTCGTCAATCGCAACAACCCCGTTCGTCGTTTTCACCGTTTCTTTTCAGGTAAGCTTCGCGGACCAAACTCCGGTGTACGTATTTATATATATATATAGAAATTGGTCATGTAATCTGTATGTATATATATATACGTTTGCAGACTTAAGCAGTCACCATCGCACCGTGTTCGCCTCGTTCTCCGGTCGTCTCCTTCATCGCTTTCCGGTGAGATTCGCGAACCATAAACTGTTTCGCGCTTGCATTGTTGGTTAAAATCGCATGTGGATTATATATATAGCCCTATGTATGTGTGTTAGGATCGGTGATAAACGTAGATAAACAACAGAAAGTATTTAAGCTGCTGCGTATATAAGAACTAACGTATGTATGTATGCGATTGTATGTAAATAGGTGTAATTACACGTGTATATGTTTAGATATATTCATATGGGCAGTCGGTAATGTGTGCGATTGTATATATATATATATAGTGTGTGTATGATCTATTATGCATATGTGGGTGTATGGGGGTATAAACTTTTATGTATACGTGTGGGTATGTGTATATATATATATATATGTGCGGTTTAGATGCATAATTATGTATGTATGTATGTATGTATGTATGTATGTATGTATGTATGTATGTATGTATGTGTATTGAAATCAGTATGTGAGTAAATATGTGTGCGTGGTTACGGCATGTATATATATGCGCGACAAATAGCAGATTAGAATGATGATTATATGTTCTAGGTGTGCATTGTATGTATGTGCGGTTGTATATATGTATAGTTATGCACGTGTGTGTAGAGTGAATAGATGAATATATATGTTTGTAATTGTTACACATGATCGATATATGAATGAATGTATAATTTCAGTGTATGTATAAGAATCGAGTCAAGAAAGTCATATGTAGGCGATGTGTATTTGTGTACAAGTTGCAACCGCATACCAATGATATATGTATGAACGAGTATGATTTTATGTGTGTAGGTTGTTAATGTGTATGTGAATAAAAATATATGTATGCAACAAGTATGGTAGATATTATGTGTA
Organism: Tagetes erecta; assembly: GCA_030867185.1. NCBI lineage: Eukaryota > Viridiplantae > Streptophyta > Magnoliopsida > Asterales > Asteraceae > Tagetes > Tagetes erecta. Next base: position 65,092,443 of record CM061488.1, read on the forward strand.
TGAACAGAATTGTATATATACAAGTATGTCTCGTGCATGTTTGGGTATGATCATAAAAGTATATTATGTGTTCATAAAATCCTTTATGTATGTTAACAAGGGATGATAGCAAAATGAATGATGATGTAATTGTGTATGATATTTTAGACATAAGCGATACTAGCAATAGTAAAATAAATGTATGTATGGATATATGCGTTTCAATGTATGTGTATATAGGTAATGGTACATTCATGCGAATGGGAGTATATATATGTAATTGTGTGATACGCGTATATTGTATGGCTATGTGTAGTATGATTTGGCATGTTTAGAGATGTAGTTCACTCTTGTATGATTTCTTGGTAACTATATGGCATGAAAAACAACTATAAATATTACATGGCTCATGAGATGATAATGTGAGTCGGGTCAAACTAGTGATAGGATGCAGGAAATGTGCTACATGGGTATGTGAATATAAGTATATATGTATTTGTATAAATATAGATAACTAATAGTCAATAATTAACTATTAAGCAGGTCATAAAACGGTTTAGGTTCTCTTGTTGCATTTGTGCTGATTAATTGTTGTACGCTCCTGAGGTGAGTCTCTTTGCCCGCTTTAAATCCTTTCGGGGAGAAAACATACAAAACTATTTTATACGGCCTTGAGCTGCATTTTTATACCTTCGGGTAGGGCCTTCGGGCAACTGTTTTGATAAACTAATTTCTATTGTCTAATGGCTTATTTTACTTGAGCATAAACGTTCCAACAAAAGTCATTTCCTTTAGTTGAGATTATTAATATACAGTGGGTATAACGGGGAAATTTGAGTAGTACTATCGGGTTCGGCAGACCCCATCACGCTGGTAGGGTTCCAGGTGGTTGTCACAACCCCAACACGGGGGGCGGTCCCAGGATGGATGGTTGGCCCGGGGGTTTACACGCGTGACGAATGGATATCAGGAGCAACGCAGCGGAATCAACAACATACATAAACACAGCTTAAAACAGAAAGTTGTTCATACATTAAACTTCAAATTACAATTTACATAGTTCTCAAAATGACAAATGATTGTTTGATACATAAAATCAACAACTAAAGCTAGCAACTATTCTAGGTCCAGAGCGTCTATCTTCTAAGCCCGCAAGCCCTCTACCTGCTCTAGCCTCAATAGTGCTTTCCTGCATCACACGGCACCTAGGATGTATGCCAAAAAGTTTTAAAAGAAAGGGTCAGCTTACGCTGGTGAGTTCATAATAAAACATTTTACAAAACATTTCAAACATTCAACTAAATACTTGTAAAAACCTTGATCAACGAGTTGCCAAGCTCCATTGATCAAAGAGTTACCACTAACTCCATCACTTACAAGCATTTCATTAACATACTAGCATCATCAGATAAATATACACAGACAATACGATAAACCCCTCAACAACTCCGTCAGGCACGTCTGCGCTGGAGCAGAATATATGCATATACCCTTCACTGAGTTTACCGCCCGTCACCCAATAACAGAAGTGGTATTGCCCGATATTTACCGTAGAATGCTAGCCAACCGTTCATAAACAACAGTTTAGTTCATAACCATTCCAAAAGAGTTTATACAAAAACTCATAATCATTTCCAACCAAAACAGGTTTAAACAACACATCCAGTTTTGTAAAAACATACAATCATTTCAAACCAAAACAGTTGCACAAGAGTTTGGGTATATGAACTCACCTTAACAAGATCACAACAAGCTCACAACTAGCTTCTTTCCTTGATCTAATCTCGACAATCAATCCAAATGAATATCTTTGCAATCACACAAATAGCTATCCGACAATCAACCTCAATAGCTATAATCCACCTATAACGTGATATCACAGCGTTATATATAACGATTCCTAAGACTATGTAAGTCCTAGGGCATAACTAGCGAAGCATACGACTAGATACGAGTCGTTGCCACCTACGCTTACCAAATCCCGTACCTCGGGAATCTAAACGAATCCTACAGAGATATGTTACCCGTTCACAACGGCTATCATACCCACAGGGTACGGATATTCTACCCACACCTCCCCGGGTAATCTACCCGTTAGTTGCAGGTGTTTAATCCCGCAACTATTTCCCCTAGCACGTCCCTCGTGCTATGCGGGTATCTTCACCCCGCATTCCCATCGGGTTCCCAACCCGATTCCCGTCCTAAACTAGATCGAGAATGAAGGACCATTTACCTTGTCGACCACCGATCTTTAATTGCGCACTACCTCGATGACCACCGCTCTTCACTCGGGCAGAACCTCAACGCACGCCAAGCGATCTACACGCGCCCGAAACTCGAAGCAGCGTTCCGACGCAGGGTACCGCACACGAGGCGCGGTTCCGCAAGATAACTAGGGTGTTTCTCTCTCTAAAAAGTCTAGAGAGAGAGAGAATTGATGATTACAAATGAAGGGGGGTTGCACCCCTTTATATAGGCTGTCTGGGCCTTGCTAGGCAATACGCGCAGCACACTACCACCATCTGCGCTTATCGCGTAGATGGTGGGTGCCAGCCAGCTGTTTTCCACCCGACAGCTCCTACGCGATACGCGCAGGGGACTACCCCTTAATACGCGGATCGCCTAACCCCCAAAATCAGATTCCTCTCGTCGAAACACGTGGAATTCATATATTATGGGCTCCGTAACTCTTCTTCTAAGTCAAGATATGCTCGAAAGAAGTTTTCGGGCATTCCTCGGGTGTTTTCGCATTTCCCGCTTCGTTATAACTCCGATTCGAGTTCCGTTTTCGCCCACGTTCTTCATTTTAAGTCCTCTATCACCCCTAGGGTTTATCACTATAGATTAGGACTTTTTATTCAACATGCTATTTACATGAACACCCGCCCCTATACGGCATAGTCTTACGTCAAAATTTAGGGTTTTACAGTGGTGCAGATTGTCCTTGGAACTTTGGGTCATCTAGTTTGATGGAAGTAAGGCAAACAACACAACGTTCAGTTTAATCTCAACGTGCTCATGTAGTAAGCGAGGTGGTCTTGCAAACCAGCAATAGCAAATGAAATTTATCAGTTAAACTATTTTGATATTTAAATACTTTTGTTAAATATCTCATTGAGCTCACCAACCATGTATTGACCATTTTTAGTATGTTTTCTCAGGTGGCTAGGAGCTGTGCACGTAGGACATATCATGCATGAGTCGTTTTACTTTGTTTTGAACTTTTATTTACCTTGTGGTTTTATTGAAAACAATTACCGGTTTTGTGCTAGACTATTGAGCACAGGTTTTAACTCGGTATTGTGCTAGACTATTGAGCACATGTTTTATATTGGTATCGTGCTAGACTATTGAGCACAAGTTTTAGTGGTTTTGTACTAAACTGTTGAGTACAAGTTTATTTAAATAATGAGTTTGTTTGAAAGCTTCCGCTAAACTTTGAATACTTACATTTTTATACCCTGAGTTTTGGGTTAATGTCTAAGTTAAACTTTTATTTAAAACGTTGAGTCAGTGTTACTGTAACTAATGGCTTGAGATCCTGGTATGTCACACGCCTAACGGATACCCCGTTTGTGGAAAATTGAGGGTGTGACAGATTGGTATCAGAGACATAAGTTATAGGGAACTAGCATTTCATTGCATATAGTCTATAACTAGGCATTGCATTAGTTACACTCACACTGCACATTAGTTACATTAGATTGGACTTATACGTGTTCTTATACGTGCTACCTTATACATGATTCTTTATACTTGTTTCCTTAGGCAGATTTCCTTATACTATTTTAGTATGCCTTACCCGTAGACCTGATTGCTAATCTTGATTTTGATTCTCATTCCCATCTTATTACGGATTCATTTTCGGGATTCGAGAGCGTCGTTTGAAGTTTATCGCTACCCGGTGGGCCATGATCAAACCGTCCTTATCTGAACAATCAAACTCTATATTCCTTGGGTGGTTAAAGAATGATGAATCAAGGGAATATGCTACCCCCCGGTTGCTTTGCTGGTGCTTAACCAGTTATTTAAACTTTTAAACCTTCTCCATATTGTAACGCTTACCTTATTTTGTCAATTCGGTGTTTGTTGCACTCATGAAAACTATTGATTCGAAGTGGCATCTCGTGGAGATTGATACTGATGGTATTCTCGTTCTACACAAAGACTACGTTTGAATACTAACACAAACACAACCTACAGTTTGTAAATAAGCAAGTATTATATGAATACCATACCTCTCTTATACATCCTATATTCGGAATAATATAAATTATCTTTTAAATAATCACAAAACAATAAGCATGATAAAACTTAAGATTAAAGCCCATGATGGGAGACAAACTAGGGTAATTGTGTAAGGTAAATTGACGATTACGGGTGCGCAACGTAATGGTGAATTTACAGGTACACGATGATCCTGGCAAAACCTGTCATGTGGGTTACAACTGATGTGTGAAAGTTGTATCTATTAAATTCAAACAAGTTTTAAAAATGGAAAAACCTACAAAACCACACACTAACGGCAAGTGCACCGGTCGCGGTGTAGCTAAGTAAATAAGTCCGGATTATCGAACCTTGGACACAGATCTAACGACTCTTGAAAATAAATCTCTATCGACTCCTAGCCTACTAAATTGATTTGATGAGAAAATGGTTCTTAAATTGCAACTAAATAAATAAATAAATAACTAGAATAGACGGCAAGCTCAAAAACTAGAGAACAAACTAAAGCTCAAGTATGGATTGAAGTAGGTTACTTAGGCAAAATCCCTAGACTCATAAATGAAATCCTAATTTTTGGAATTGAATGAAGACCCTGTCTGACTCGATAAACCCCCGGAAGATAAGCCGAATCTGACAGTAAGACAAGCGAAGAAGTGCTAAAATGGATTGACTCGAGTTATCGACCACCAAATCCCACAACTATCAGGTAAAATATAATTTAAATACTAAAACCCTCAAGTTACGAAACTGAATAAACTTAGAAAACCAAAACCCCAGGAAACTCTAGACGCGAGTAAACAGGTGAACCCGAGTTATCGGCTACCCAAACTGTCAAACAACGCCTATGTAATAACCTAGCAATTCTAGATTAGATTTCTCACTTCCAAAAATTGATTGCACACCTTAATTGATTGATTTTAATAATTATTATACTCGAATTAGATTTCTCACTTTCAAGGTCTAATTTGACAACTATAGGTTACCAACTTAGACTAACTCCCGAATCTAAAGTATATTTCTAAGTTTCTAGACCAATGGAGTCAATAAATATATTATCAAACCAATCAATACCAACACACAAATAATAGGAATCGGATTCAAAGTCTAAACATATAAATCAACACATTCATTCAAAACCAATAATTATTCATTCAAACAAAAAGTCTAGTTCATCAAACCTAAGCAACCATAACAAGTTTAGCTACTCATAATACTCAAAAACATATTAAAATCAAATATAAAATCCAATTCAAACATGTTAACGAAAAGTAAAAAGAGAAGAAAACCGAATAGTAAAACGATTCCACACCCAGATAGACTTCGAACGCAAACCGTATAATCCAACCAAGCCTCTAAATATTGTTCTTCAATGATTGCCTGCCTATCAACTGTTGCGTCTAAAAAAAACTTCTGCCTCCAATTATTGGCCTTTTAAAAAATATATATTATGCGACTCCCCTTTTTCTTTTCTGCCGTCACACACATTTAACCACCTTTTTTTTCTCATCATGGGCTTTGTATTTAGGTTTTATTACCTTCACCTAAATTGTCATCTAAACCCAAAAATAAATAATTGAGTGGCCCTTAAAATCTCACGTGGGCTTCATGCCATCATCATGCTTCATTGTCTTATGAGCTTTTTGTGAATTGCAAATTATAACCTGCATGATGGAAGCAAACAATTAACAAATGTTCAAAAATTAAATCATAAGATAAGTACCCAAATTATTAAATTGAACATCACGTTTTCTTTGAATTACTTTCTTTTATTTCTTTTATTTAATAATAATATATCTTTTGAGCCCATAGTCTCCTAAAATTATAAAATATAAATTTGAACCATTTAAGAGTAGAAATCGACAAAAAATGACCCCAAGTGTTGAGAATATTAATATTAAATTATGTATATTTTAGACCACATCAACAACCAAAACCCATTAGTGAAGAACCAAACAACACAGTTTCACCTGAAACAAAACTCCATCTCTAAGTAACATACTGGTATCAAGTTTATCCTTGTGTAGTAAACAGTTATAATACCACCTTCTAATATAAACATCTACCATACTAATGCCAGAAACTCATGATACAATGGAATGCCTTAAATTTTGGTCAGTATTTTATGACCTTTTACCCAACGCCGGTAACAACGTAATATCATGGTTTCCTCAATCGAGCATTAAACAAATCTTGTAATAGTAAGGGTTACTAGGAGGAGCCCTATAAAACTACGAGTTATTTGGAAAACTCCTTCCTGTTAGAATTAACCAACCACATAATATCTCACATTCATGATCAGTCCTCGTGAATGTTATTGTAATCACTGTTTGCATCTCCACTGTTGTAAACCATGCTTTGGATCTAAAACTTTATTTATCCATCAAGAGCATTTGAATTCATCAACATTATCTATATTCAGTACATTGGAAAATATATTCAAATTTCTCTACCAAGTAATTTGCGTAACAGTAACTCAACTTAAGTGTTATTAATGTGGCGAGTCTATAATCGATTACCTTCGAACTTCTTACAGGCGCGTGTTTCCTATGAACCATATTCCATCTATCACTCATAAGGATTTTCACTATAGATCTAGACACTTATAACTTTCAGATTTCCATTATTCACAGTGTTAAAAAAAACTAAGTGATTTTATAACTGACCCCCGGATATATAAAGTTGAATATTTTCCACGACCTAAAAAAAAATTCACATGATGAATAAAACTGCCCACAATAAACAATTGATACCAACTAGTGTTCTGCGTGAGCCTCATCTCATAAAGTTCAGAATAACAATCTCTTATTTCGTTCATCCCAATATACATTATATCTGCTGAGAAATATAATAATTGATGTTCTCATTGTCATTTGTCACTTCAATCGTGCAACATCTTCCTTTCAAAGCTTATGTCAATTTAAGAGATCCACCTTGTATGTAATTAACGGCCTTGACCAAAACTATCTAAAGAGTGATGTAAACAATTGTTACCTAAGCGTTCCAAACCATGAAAATCTTAATAGAGGAAACTGTCTGTTTAAAGAAATTAATTAAGCTACACAATCCAAGTAATGAGATAACACGACGTCCTTATCTAACCCGTTAGCAAACCAGACTATTATCTCTCACTATCCCTTAAACACCCTAAATGGCGTATTCAAACGCTATCACTCAATGAAGCTTGATATCATAATCCTTTATCCCGTATTTTAAAAGGAATATTGTTAAAATCTCCTAAAAGCACCTACACGATTGAATTAATCTCCTATTCGAATAGAAAGATAAGATTCTAGAAATTCCTATGTGAGAAAATGCTTAGCGTATCATATCATACCCCCCTGCACACTTCTAACCGTAACACGCAGATTTTCATCAACATGGAAAACCCATTGTACTCCAAATGATTTAAAACAACACATGTAACAACAATACTTTATTTTAACACCACTTCAGTTCGTGAACTGTAATAACATATTATCTTATGTCATATAACCACTTGTCCTCTCGATCATAACAAAAATCTCATAATCATCGAAGATAGAAATACTTGTAAAACTTCCTGAAAATTTTTCTGAAAACATGTACTTCCGAACACATAAAAAAATCATTCTTCGTCTGTTTTTAGAATGTCTATGACATCCTTGACGACCGCGTTTTGATAACACTCCTTTATAAAGTAGAGTACCTACACACGGGTGAGTCAATTAATGATCTCTAAACAACTTGAACAGCAACACCTCTTTAATATAGACTCTTTAGTTAAGTTTCGATCCTTAAAAATCTAAATAACAACTCGAAGCTCTGTGATCTAAAATTTTTGAAACATTCTGCATACAAATCGTTGTTTATAAATCTTAAGAGTGGACCCCAAAGAAACTTTTAAATCTCTTCAAACCTGCGACACATTAGACCAGTTGAAATCTTCCAAATGATAAATCTAGATGGTTTAAACCTAATGAAGTGGCCACCTAATGAAACACAAATACAATCATTCTTAGCTATTAAAGTAACAACGTCTAACACCAAAGGTACGATTTAATTTTCGGGACGAAAATTCTTTTAACAAGGGGATGATGTGACAACCCTAAAATAATTTTTTTTTCTTTGTTCTGTTTCGTTGCTGACAACCAATAACGCGGCGTAATTTTCGGGACGAAAATTCTTCTAACAAGGGGATGATGTGACAACCTGTAATTCCAGGTTAACACTGTTAACTATCTTTTAATCGTTCCATTAAGTTTTATGTAAGTTTAGGGTTTGTTTTGTAAATTACTAAACTACTTTATAAACCTTCAAACCAAATTTAACAAGCCATTATTGTTTAGGGGTCAAAAATGTAAATTTTAAATTAATATAACCAACCCTCCATCCCTAACCCGTCTCTCTATTCGTCTTCTGCAAGTATCAAACACACCCACTCAAACCTAACCCTAATCCAGCCGCACAACTCTCAGCTCGTGCAACCGGCTCTCTCGTCGTCAACCGCAACAACCCCGTTCGTCGTTTTCACCGTTTCTTTTCCGGTAAGCTTCGCGGACCAAACTCTGGTGTACGTATATATATATATATATATATATATATATAGAAATTGGTCATGTAATCTGTATGTATATATATATACGTTTGCAGACTTAAGCAGTCACCATCGCACCGTGTTCGCCTCGTTCTCCGGTCGTCTCCTTCATCGCTTTCCGGTGAGATTCGCGAACCATAAACTGTTTCGCGCTTGCATTGTTGGTTAAAATCGCATGTGGATTATATATATAGCCCTATGTATGTGTGTTAGGATCGGTGATAAACGTAGATAAACAACAGAAAGTATTTAAGCTGCTGAGTATATAAGAACTAACGTATGTATGTATGCGATTGTATGTAAATAGGTGTAATTACACGTGTATATGTTTAGATATATTCATATGGGCAGTCGGTAATGTGTGCGATTGTATATATATATGTATAGTGTGTGTATGATCTATTATGCATATGTGGGTGTATGGGGGTATAAACTGTTATGTATACGTGCGGGTATGTGTGTATATATATATATATATGTGCGGTTTAGATGCATAATTATGTATGTATGTATGTGTATATATTGAAATCAGTATGTGAGTAAATATGTGTGCGTGGTTACTGCATGTATATATATGCGCGACAAATAGCAGATTAGAATGATGATTATATGTTCTAGGTGTGCATTGTATGTATGTGCGGTTGTATATATGTATAGTTATGCACGTGTGTGTAGAGTGAATAGATGAATATATATGTTTGTAATTGTTACACATGATCGATATATGAATGAATGTATAATTTCAGTGTATGTATAAGAATCGAGTCAAGAAAGTCATATGTAGGCGATGTGTATTTGTGTACAAGTTGCAACCGCATACCAATGATATATGTATGAACGAGTATGATTTTATGTGTGTAGGTTGTTAATGTGTATGTGAGTAAAAATATATGTATGCAACAAGTATGGTAGATATTATGTGTATGAACAGAATTGTATATATACAAGTATGTCTCGTGCATGTTTGGGTATGATCATAAAAGTATATTATGTGTTCATAAAATCCTTTATGTGTGTTAACAAGGGATGATAGCAAAATGCATGATGATGTAATTGTGTATGATATTTTAGACATAAGCGATACTAGCAATAGTAAAATAAATGTATGTATGGATATATGCGTTTCAATGTATGTGTATATAGGTAATGGTACATTCATGCGAATGGGAGTATATATATGTAATTGTGTGATACGCGTATATTGTATGGCTATGTGTAGTATGATTTGGCATGTTTAGAGATGTAGTTCACTCTTGTATGATTTCTTGGTAATTATATGGCATGAAAAACAACTATAAATATTACATGGCTCATGAGATGATAATGTGAGTCGGGTCAAACTAGTGATAGGATGCAGGAAATGTGCTACATGGGTATGTGAATATAAGTATATATGTATTTGTATAAATATAGATAACTAATAGTCAATAATTAACTATTAAGCAGGTCATAAGACGGTTTAGGTTCTCTTGTTGCATTTGTGTTGATTAATTGTTGTGCGCTCCTGAGGTGAGTCTCTTTGCCCGCTTTAAATCCTTTCGGGGAGAAAACATACAAAACTATTTTATACGGCCTTGAGCTGCATTTTTATACCTTCGGGTAGGGCCTTCGGGCAACTGTTTTGATAAACTAATTTCTATTGTCTAATGGCTTATTTTACTTGAGCATAAACGTTCCAACAAAAGTCATTTCCTTTAGTTGAGATTATTAATATACAGTGGGTATAACGGGGAAATTTGAGTAGTACTATCGGGTTCGGCAGACCCCATCACGCTGGTAGGGTTCCAGGTGGTGCAGATTGTCCTTGGAACTTTGGGTCATCTACTTTGATGGAAGTAAGGCAAACAACACAACGTTCAGTTTAATCTCAACGTGCTCATGTAGTAAGCGAGGTGGTCTTGCAAACCAGCAATAACAAATGAAATTTATCAGTTAAACTGTTTTGATATTTAAATACTTTTGTTAAATATCTCAATGAGCTCACCAACCATGTGTTGACCATTTTCAGTATGTTTTCTCAGGTTGCTAGGAGCTGTGCACGTAGGACATATTATGCATGAGTCGTTTTACTTTGTTTTGAACTTTTATTTACCTTGTGGTTTTATTGAAAATAATTACCGGTTTTGTGCTAGACTATTGAGCACAGTTTTTAACTCGGTATTATGCTAGACTATTGAGCACAGGTTTTATATTGGTATCATGCTAGACTATTGAGCACAAGTTTTAGTGGTTTTGTACTAAACTGTTGAGTACAAGTTTATTTAAATAATGGGTTTGTTTGAAAACTTCCGCTAAACTTTGAATACTTACATTTTTATACCCTGAGTTTTGGGTTAATGTCTAAGTTAAACGTTTATTTAAAACGTTGAGTCAGTGTTACTGTAACTAATGGCTTGAGATCCTGGTATGTCACACGCCTAACGGATACCCCGTTTGTGGAAAATTGAGGGTGTGACAGATTGGTATCAGAGACATAAGTTATAGGGAACCATATTCCATCTATCACGCATAAGGATTTTCACTATAGATCTAGACACTCATAATGTTGGCATCAAACTTGGACAACCAATCCATTCCTAATATCACGTCGAAACTACCCAAGGTCATAATGCATAAATCTGTAGGGAAACTACGCCCTAAAAGAGTAATGGTGCAACCTTCTATCATTTGATCGACCCTAATGAATTTACCCTCGGCTGTTTCTACATCAAAAGACCGTTTTACTTTTCTAGAGGGAACTTTTAAGGCCGTATAAAATAAAGCAGATACAAAACTCCTACTAGCGCCAGAATCAAATAACACAAATGCACAAATGTTGTTGACGAGAAACGTACCTGAAACGACCTCTGGCTCTTTCCTTGCCTCTTTCCTGGTCATAGTAAAAGCCCTAGCAGTAGCCTTCGATTTATCCTCCCCCTTGTTGTCCCCAAGGTTCACACGACAATCCTTACTTATGTGACCATGCTTCCCACATCGGCTGCATTTGACAGTCGCCTTAAATTCAAAGGCTCGATGGCCCGGCTTTCCACACTTGTAACATAGTCCTGACCCCATCCTGCACTCACCTGAGTGGGGTTTGCCACATTTTCCACAGTCTCTCCCACCATTCTGGTCACGAACTACTACCTGATTCGCCTCAACCTTTGCCCTTTTGTTGTCATACCCCCTTCCATCATTCCTAAACCTTTTTCCCGACTGATTTCGGGAATTATCCCAATGCTTCGTTTTTACCTCCACCACCTCCTCAGCAGCCACGTTGTCATAAACAATCCCAGCTAGATCCACGACCGACTCAAAAGTACCCGGCCTGTGGGCATTCACGTGTGTGCGCACCCTAGGTGGCAGCCCTTGGACATAACACTTAATCCTCCTCTGCTCAGTTTCAACCAAATAAGGCACCAACTTCGCCATCTCATTGAACTTTGTAGTGTACTCAAGGTGACTCATACTTCCTGCAGTCAGATTCAAAAATTCCCTCTCCACTCGATCAACCTCATACTGCGGGCAAAACCTCTTAATTATCAGTTTCTTCAAATCCTCCCACATCATCTCCCTAATCGCCTTCCTTCCCTTGGACTGTTTCACAGTAGTCCACAGTAAATCGCAGCCCAAGTAAACGAGTGTGCAGCAAATTTCACAGCCTGATCAGTCCTACATTCACTGATATTAATCACAGCCTCCATTTCACTTAGCCACTCAAGGGTGGCAGCAGAACCCTTTTACCCATCAAAAGTAGGGGGCTTGCACCTTTGAAAGGCATCGTAATTGCACCCTTTCCCTTCAATCTCAAAATCCGAGTCATCAGACGAATCGATCTCCCTCTCTACCTTCTCAGACTCCTCTTCCTCTTCATCATCCTCAACACTTTTCTTAGCGGGCTTCTTCTCTTCAACCTTCTTTATTTCTTTCATCATTTCTTTCAAAACCGAAGGCATAACGTTAGTCAAGACCTTATGCACTTCATGTGCAACAGCATCCTTCAAATTCTGTTCAAGCTCGGGGGTTGGTGTAACTTCAGCCTCGACTTCGGGATTGGTCTCAACATTCTTCTTTGTGGGCTTTCTCCCACGCTTCGCTTCAGGGACTTTGGTTGCTTTAGCATTAGTAGCTTTGGCAGAGCTTCTAGTCATTCTCTTGGGTGCCATTTCTTACTTCCTATAAGATTCAAACACTAACGTTCATCAGTCAGAGTAATTCAGGACGTGATAAGTACTGTAAGTTCCTAATGACAGTGGCCAGTTGTTATTAAATACTTAAAAACACAACGCTTTGACAGTGGCCAGTACTGTAAGTTCCTACCATAAAAATCGGGGTGTTACAAAACAACACAACGTTCAGTTTAATCTCAACGTGCTCATGTAGTAAGCGAGGTGGTCTTGCAAACCAGCAATAGCAAATGAAATTTATCAGTTAAACTGTTTTGACATTTAAATACTTTTGTTAAATATCTCATTGAGCTCACCAACCATGTGTTGACCATTTTCAGTATGTTTTCTCAGGTGGCTTGGAGCTGTGCAAGTAGGACATATCATGCATGAGTCGTTTTACTTTGTTTTTAACTTTTATTTACCTTGTGGTTTTATTGAAAACAATTACCGGTTTTGTGCTAGACTATTGAGCACATGTTTTAACTCGGTATTGTGCTAGACTAGCTATTGAGCACAAGTTTTATATTGGTATCGTGCTAGACTATTGAGCACAAGTTTTAGTGGTTTTGTACTAAACTGTTGAGTACAAGTTTATTTAAATAATGGGTTTGTTTGAAAGCTTCCGCTAAACTTTGAATACTTACATTTTTATACCCTGAGTTTTGGGTTAATGTCTAAGTTAAACTTTTATTTAAAACGTTGAGTCAGTGTTACTGTAACTAATGGCTTGAGATCCTGGTATGTCACACGCCTAACGGATACCCCGTTTGTGGAAAATTGAGGGTGTGACAATAGGAAAATAAATTTTGTTTATGTGTCAACTATTTATGGTTGTATTGCTTAGTTGGCATTATTTGAGAGTTTCTCATAATAATAATTTTATAATTAAAATATATATACATAAACTATAATAGTATATTATAATAAACCGAATTACATTTTGAACCCCTAATATTTAGGAGAAACTAGAAAACTTAAGAATAGTTACGTTTTCAACTTTTTTTACTAGGGTGTGCACGGATCGGTTTTCTATTTAATAAGGTATATAAATGAAACTTAAGAATAAATTAGTAATATGCTATAATTAAATACCTTAGTATCTTTTAACCATCCATAACTTTTTTATATGGTATTATTTTTATTAAAAAATTACACCATAAAACTGAACATTTAATTCTTTTTAATTTGAGTATAATATTGTTATATTAAAAATAGTTTTTAAATAAATCTTGTGTTTCGATTTTATAACGGTTTTGTCTAAAAATTGATTGGAACCTTCCATGCCACATGAATATCGTTAAAATCATCTGGGTATTATGTTCCCAAGCATAGTACGAGCACTAAACTAGTATATAATATATTAGCATTCTCCACATGAATTAGCTCTTTTCCTTAGTATTTAGTAAATAAGCATATACCTGTATTACAAAAAAAATTAAAATTAGGTAAATACTTTATAATAATTGCCCAAATATATATCTTTAGTATATTGGATGTTTTTATAAAACTTCAAACACATAGAGGGTATAAAGGGAAAAAAGTAAAATATATATAGTTACCTTATAAAAAGTGAGATGTTATAAGAAGTGAGATGATGTTAAATGATTGTTTTCTTTAAGCATTTCGTGACCATCATTTGGGTTTTTTTACCTAAAGACAATAAAATATAAAAAGAAAGCATATTTCTTTCTTCAAAAGGGCTTATATTTTTTTATAACTCTGATTAATAAAGATTCTACGTTGTTATGCGGTTTGATATCCGAAACTTTCTTGTATGCCATTTCCTGTGTTCAGTATGCATATAAACAAAAGATTTATGAGTTGATAATCTACTTTCTTTGATGTTAAGATGAATTATATTTATATGATATTTATATGACAATGCATGAACAGATGAATACAAATAGCATCAATTTTTAAGATTACAAATGAATGTTGATATATAATAGTTAAAAAATAGAGGATAACTATAAAATTTAATAATCTATTTTTAACATAATAGGATTTATCCTTCATATATTATTAGGCATAACTGAAAACTATAGCAAAAATATGGAATTAAATATTATATCTATCTATAACAGAATAGGATCGCACTCTAATATTCTTACCTTTGTATTATAATTTGATATATGAAAATGAATTTGAGTATAAAAATATAAATAAATATATAATAGTTATGTAAAATACTATTTTTGAGTTGATGAATAACAAATTTTTTAAATAACAATGAATGTTAATTTTTAAATGGAATTATTATTAGGAAGAAAAAGATAACAGAGAATATCCAAATCGTATTTAGTTATTTTTTTATCTCGTATATAATTAATTTTCTTTATCAAGCAAAAGCATATTCTAATAAATATATTTAGTGCAAATATGATGGTAACAAAATTGCAATCTAATAGTCACTTTTGTCAATTTGTGAAGTTGTATATGGAAGAACGTTTCTAACAAATTTAGTCCTAATTTGATTTGAACACATAAATTAAGTATAATAAGAACTACATACCAAAAGTCCTAGTTTGAAGACGCTTGGAAGATCAATTTGAGCGAATGAACGAATATACATTGTAAACAAAAATGTGAATGGAGTATAAGCAAGTATATATAGTCTTCATGGTGGATATTGGTTAGTGTTTCCAACAGTCGGGTGGGAAAAAAGGAAACGCCGTGAAGTTCGAAGGGAAACCCTAGAAACATTGTGACAATTGAAGCATGATTAACTGAAACGGTTGAACGCAGTTGAAGGGTAGTGGATGGGGGATGCGCCGGTTAGGATGTGACGGTTAAACGGTAGCGGATGGGGGAGGCGTCGTTTGGAGAGGATTAAGGAATGGGTGTGTTGGTAATTTTAGATGGTGGATGGGGGAGTCGTCGTTTGAAGATGATTAAATGGGTGTGTTGGTAGTTTTTGGTATTAGGGGTTTTTGGATGGAATTGGTAGTTTTAAATTAAAGGTGTTTTAAAACGTTAATATAACCGAATGTGAAATACATAACTACTGAATTTAAAAAGTTAATATAAATATAAAATAAATAATCTTAAAAAGGGATATATGTAAACGTCCATAAATTTATAAACTTACTAATTACCAAGGTCGGTTATGACCTTAGTAATTAGTCACCATGTTTGGGTTAATTACATAATTGCCATCTATAATTTTTTAACTTTTGTTTTAATTTTGACATATTTACGATTTTAGTCTCATAGTTTGATTAATTGTCATTTTGGCCCTTGATGACCCAACCAGTT
Source organism: Tagetes erecta (assembly GCA_030867185.1). Classification (NCBI taxonomy): domain Eukaryota; kingdom Viridiplantae; phylum Streptophyta; class Magnoliopsida; order Asterales; family Asteraceae; genus Tagetes; species Tagetes erecta. The sequence goes on from CM061488.1 coordinate 65,108,625, forward strand.
TTCAACTTTGACCTATTATTCTAATTTGTCTATTTACGACTTGAACCCTCCGGTTTTGACATGGTTTCGTTTTGACCTTTAACTTTTGATATTTCTTGGTATTTTAATATGTGACACATTATAGATTTAATATAAAATACATGAAACTTTTTTTATCAACACATGCGACAAAATAACATATGAAAGATCCGACCGCATAACCCCGCTACATCACGTAACCCAATCTTAAATCTACTTTAGCAAACACCTGCCATATGACAACGTTGTGTGAGATAGGCAAGTCAAACACGATAACCTATGTGTACTTTGTTAATCAACACTCCAAAACCACAATCATTACTCATCTCGCATGGGATTAGGTGCTTATCAATTTCATCATCACCATCTTCCTCTAATTTCATGTCCCTTAATCAGCAACAAACCAACACTGATGTTGGTGCCGAAAACAAGACTCGGAAGAAAAGAATGTTATCTCGAATCAACCCGCCAAAGCCAAAGAAAGATAACGACTCAATTTCCGGTGGATGTTGCGTTGTTGTTAAGCGACTTTCGACATCGAGTTTGTGTGTAGCGTCTCCAACAAGTGATCCTAATTCTCCAGAGTTTACGTTTGATTCATTGAGGAGTTTAATTGAGAGAAGTGATTTCTTATTGAACGATTGTAATACACATTTTGATCGCAAATGTTAGAGACAATAATTGTTCTTGGCATTGATTTGATCGCAACTGGCATATGGATGTTTTTGTCTCTTTCTTTTATTATTGCTTGTTGATTTTGTTAGTACTAGTTTATTTTTGATATATTGTTTTTACTGGTTTAACTATCACATTTTGGTTTTTACTGGTCTTAATTATTGAATTGGCTGTCAACGTTTCAACTTTTATCACTTTAGCAACCAACGGTCCGTTGTCAGATTTTTTAACGCCGTTAAGTTTTTTTTCGAATTCAAGACTGAAGTTTTAGGACTTATGATCGGAAGGAGGTCGATTGATGTAAAAGTTATCTCGAAATGATGCTCCGAACGATAAATTTTTTACATCTGATTGAAGCACTGTTAAGTTTAAACACCGATTGAAGCACCGTTTCTAAGTAACTTTTACATCTAGACATTGTCTTTTACATATGTTTTCAAATGCACAATAAAAGCTGACTGGTCATTGTGTGATGAGTTGGTAAACTGCTATAGTAAATCTGAAAAACTACGTTATGGTGATAGAACTAAATGCTTATATGTTTGTTGTGTTAAGTTCCATCTTAGAGCATTTGCGTAGTATTCGCTTTTCTGATAGACTGCTTGTAAAGTAACTTACACGTAATGAGGCATTATGTCCTTATAATTAACGAAATAAACTGACATTGTTAGTTGATTGAAGTTAATTAATACAAAATGAAAACCACAAGGTGGAAAAAAAAAGAAATTGAAACTTTTAGAAAAAAGTGTTAGTATAATCAAACCATAGGAAGCAAAACCAACTTTACTATAGATTATAGGGATTTTTACATATTTCTCCCTTTTAAGCTCATCAATTACATATTTACCTAAACCTCAAGTTTAATTACACATAACCCCGCTGACATATTGAATTACTCATTTATCCCTTCTTTTACACAAACCATAAGAACCAAAACTACTTTGAGAATCAAAAGTCGATCACTTTCTTTGTGTTGTTCGGTTCTGAATTTCTCCAAACGAACGCATACAAAAGTAGATCCTTTCTTCTCTGATTTTCGTATGGTGATTCAAGTAGTATTGAGTTCTGGATTTTTTATTCTTCACTGGATTCAAACAATTTTATTTTGCCAATATTGAGTTTGTTTGGATTTAATGATCTTATTTGGATTGTGGGTTCCGTAGCTTGCTTGGATATTAATCGATAACAACATAAAAACAATAACTATAAAAAACGATTGAAACATAATAATTAATAGTCATAGATTAAAAAATATATAAAAATACATTTAATAAGGTCATTAAGGGTAAAATAGTAATTCATTAAGTTATTTGAAAGAAAAATGGGTAAATATGTAAGGGTGAAGTTATCATACAAAGTGTAAAAAGGATATAAAGTGTGAGAAAGACACAGTTGTACAAAAAATGCACAATTAAGGATTAAAAAATTCATAACTCACAAATTAAATCGAATTTAAAAAAAGTGCTTCGGAAACCTTGTTCCCCACGTCGTCCCCTTTTATAAAAAAACAAACGGAAAATTTAAAAAAATTTAAAAAAACAACATATTTTCCGAATCTTTCTATATATACTATATGCAAGCCTTCTGACACAACACACACTCCCACTCAGAAGAGCACACCACCCTAATCCCTAAAGAGAAAGGGAAGTCAATCAGATAAGGGACAAGAGAAAAAGAGGATGGAGCAAATAAGCTGCATCCTTAAACAATGAATTTGTTTCTGATAGTAAAGAAGTAACCTACAAGGAATCATATCCTCTATTTTTTTTTAATAAGGAAGGGCAAACTGTCTGCTTTTCTCATGCTTTTCAAGTCGAAGATCCTTAAAAGCCTTTCTTTTGGGCAAACTTGCCTTTTTTTTCTCATTGTGCCTTTTCTTTTTTATTTCTATTTTATAATTTTTTTACACACAAAAAGACACAATGAAAGTAAAAAAGGAAAAGACACAATGAAAACGTTGATTTTTTTTCGTTTATTTTTTTATGAAAGAGGACGACGTGGGAAACATGGTCTCCGAAATACTTTTCTGAACTTCGATTTACAATGTGAGTTATAATTTTTTAATGTGTCATTGTGTTTTTTCTTTATCAATGTGTCATTATCACACTTTGTATCAAAAAATAACTTTGTATTTAAACCCTTCTTAATTTCAATATCTACATTTAGAAATGCGGTTAACAGCATTTCACAATTTCCTTTGCATATGGTACCACTTTGTAAGCATCTGGTGCTTATTTTTATGCACAGGATACTCTTCTTTTGTTTGGTACTCTTTACTATACATATGGTACCGTTTCTTTAGGGTGAGGGGAGTCCACCCCTCACCACCCCACATCACCCCACACTTTTTACTTCACCCCACATTCACCCCAAATCACCCGGTATCCACCCCACATCATTTTTTAATTTTTTATTTCTCATATTTTAATCACTTTTTAAATAAAATTATTTATAAAACAATCCAAAAAGTGACAAAAACCCATCCATCTACCTTCCATCTTCATCTTTATCTTCAGTCATACCTTCCATCTTCATCTTCATCCAAAAACTCATCCATCTACCTTCCATCTTCATCTTCATCTTCAACCACCATGGCTACAACCACCACCTCCCTCACTCTCTCTCTCTCACTCCGCCGTCCCCCGCCATGGCTCCTCCACCCCCTCCGCCGTCCAACAGTCCCTCTCCACCCTCTCAATCCCCACCTTCTCTGGCCTCAAATTCGTCTCCTCACGCGCAGTACACCACCCCACAGCCGTTTGGGAGGGGACCCACATGTTTAACGGTCAAAAACTTCGGGGATACACTCGGGGAACTCACCCCAAAAACCATCCCAAACTTCGGCCCCGATAGGGGGTGGGGCGGTGTTCCCGTGCGGGGCCGCATCGGGGCCGCACCCACCCCACACCCACTCCGGCTGCTCTTATGCATTTATTATCTTTTGTTTGACACATAGCCAACTTGAGAGAGAAGGATAGATTCTCCATCAGCTCTTCCATCCTTCTTTTCCTTTAACCATGATTTCTCTCTCTTCATTTTTTTTAAGCAAGAATACCAAAACCCAAAAATCTCACACAAATTGATATTGCTTGTAGCGTTTGAAAGATTCAACAACCGGTATGTGAGTTTTGTTGCTCAACGTTGATGGTTGTGTAGTTTCTCTTTGACGACCAGTTTTTGTATGTTGTTGCTTGGATCTGTCGAAATCAGACCGATCTTTATGCCATCGTTGCCGACCACCTTTCGTGGGGTGTGTCTGGTAGCATGGTTGTATATGATAGTTTACATGTTTCTATTTTGATGATTGTCGGTCAATGAAAACAATGTTCTTATCGGAAACTTTGACTGCGTTGGATGTGACTTCTTCTTGCCCGTCGATGATGATGATTTCTTCATCGGAGACGAGAAACCCGTCGTTTTTAGCGGTCATTTCTGGTCGTTTCAGGCAGCGGTGTTCTAGGGTTTGATGTTTTACTATCTATGTGCTGTCTATTTTCTTCTTTAAACTCTTTGGGTTTTTCAGATCTGAGATTGGTTGATGATTATGTTGGTTTTGCATCTAAGACATGAGCTCTTTTGGTTTTTCAGATCTGAGATGAGGTGTCGTGGGTGTGTCATAATGATTTGGTTTTTGTTACACCCTTTTAGCCTTTTTGATGTTACTATTTTCTATTCAAGTGAAACATGAACTTGAATTTTGATTTGAGCTTGAAAATCAAATATAGGATTTGATTGTGATCTTGAGGTGAGCCAAATTTTTGTTTGGTCATCTGACGTGGTTTGTATACTTGAGGTTTGATACTAAGATTGAAATATAAAAAATTATTATTGAGGTTTGATACTAAGATTGAAATATATAAATAACACGACACATGTTACTAGCTAGATGAATTAAAGGATAACACGTTACCGTCGCAACGCGCGGGTACAAATACTATTTTATACTATATATAATGGAGATTGGAATAGCATTTTAAGATACCTAAAAAATTAGAACACTTATAAGTGTTAATGCATGATGTACAAGCCAAATTAAGAGTATTATGGTACTTTTAACTTTAATTATAAATTATCCTCTAATTTTAAATACACTTGAAACCTTCAACTTTAAACAAATTATGTTTTATTAGTTAGTAGTTACATTTTTTCCCCTCTCTTATAAATTTTTTAATTATTTTACATATTTCCATCATATCTCTTAAACTATGATGTTTTAAAATTATCCGAAGGTATTGTTGCGACCTCCTCATTATTGTCGACATTTTGATGTTTGTTTTGTTCAATATCAACATGTGAATTAAAAGGTAGAAGTAATTAATGTTTTAGCATACAACTGATAATGCTTTTACAAAAACTTGTTAGTTGATTTAAGATGTAGAGTTCATTAATGCGTTAATGTACAACATCAGATTTTATTTATTTTCAAATGACCATAGCTAAAAAAGGGAAATTATTATATATTAAAACGTTTACTTTTTATTCTCCTCATATTTCTCAATGATTTGTTACTTTTTTGATCAAATTAGAAAAATTCAATGAAATGTAACAAAAATGAAATTGTATCACTAACATTGTTTGTTGTGACGGGACCTTACGATAATATAAACGTAGGTTAAAGTGTACATGTGCGTTGTGACAGAGGTGTTAAAGTTCGTAAAGCCCGGTTTCAACAACTTGTATGTTATTATTCACCTTCTGGGAAAGTTTACATCGAAATGTTAGTTACACTTTTTTCTCTTTTCCTACATGATTATAATTTTTTTTATGTATTTCTATCATATCTTTTAAACTATAATGTTTAAAAAAATCTATGAAGGTACCGTGACGACATGTTATTATTGTCAATGTTTTGATGTTTGTTTTACCCAAAATTATTAAAATGTATAAGTATTTATTACTTTAGTGTACAACTGATTAATGCTTTGACCAAAACTTAGTTCGTTGGTTAAGTTGTACAACTGATTAATGCTTTGACCAAAACTTAGTGTGTTGGTTAAGATGTACAACTGATTAATGCGTTTGTGTAAACATCAAATTTTATATATTTTTATGTTGTTGTACTTATGAAGTTTAATATTTGAATAGGATTGTATAAATCACACGAATTTCATACATTCAATAGTTGTAAATAATTTCAAATTATTATGATCCTATATTATTGTAAGTAGTTCCATATATAATTAACTAGATTAGTACTCATTTACAATGCGGGATTCTGGTTTTATAGGTTTTAACTAAATTTAGATATTAAAGTTATTTCCAATATATCCACTATTAAATCGGTTTGGATATTTAAAAATAGAGTAAATTGCCAATTTCATCTTTGAGGTTTGCTTATTTTTTACATTTCCGTCCAAAAATGTTTTTTAACCCATTTTCGTCCCCAAGGTTTTTAAAGCTTGCCATTTTCATCCTCAAGGTTTCTAAAAACTTGCCACCACTTAATACCATCTATTTTTAACGTTAAATGAGGGGTAAAATAGTCTTTTTACTCTTTTAATTTATTAAGTATATTGTTTACCTCATGCCCTCAATTCATCTCTCGGTTGATGGTTCGATTGGTGGTGACAATTGTGGTGGCGTCATAAAGAGCAAGAGTGGAGTTAATCTTGATGGAGATTTAGTCGGGAATGTGAGAGTAATAGATAGTAGGGAAGGTGATTAATAAATTTAAAAAGTAAAAAGACCATTTTACCCCTCATTTAACGTTAAAAATATATGGTGTTAACTGATGGGATGAAAATGAAAACTTTTAGAAATATTGGGGACGAAAATGACAAGTTTTTAGAAACCTTGGGGATGAAAATGGGTTAAAAAAAAACTTTTTTGGACAAAAATAGGCAAACCTCATGGACGAAATTGGTAAACTTTTTATTTGAACATATTGGGTTACGAGATAACTCATGATAATCGGTAAATTTTTTATTTAAACATATCGGGTTAGGAGATAATTCATGATAATTGATAAATTTTTAATTTAAACATATCGGGTTATTTATACAATGACCCGACTTGAAATCCTCTATCAAATTAAATTAAAGTGTAACGCCTAAGCAAAATCCTATGTGGAGTAGTTAAAATGTTGACATGTGGATGCGTTAGTCAGTTATTATAAGGGTTTTCGAATTTTAATATTTCCAACTATGAGGTATTTATCGCTGTCACTCTTAATTAAGACTTTATGTCTTACCACTCCCAACTTAACATTACACATGTTGTATCATTCCCTTAGTTAGTAACACCGTTAATATTTGGGTTAAAAGTGGTGTTAGTGCTGGGATATTATATATATATATTAAATTGTTTACCCCTCAAGTTAAAGTGACATTTTTAACCCAAACATTAACAGTGTTAGTGTTTACTAATGACGGGAGTGATACAACAAGTGTAATGTTAAGTTGGGAGTGGTGAGAGTGAGGGTCTTAGTTGGAAGTGGCAGCAGCCAATACCTCATAGTTGAGAGTATTAAAATCCAATAACCCTTATTAGAATAGGAAGATTCGGGAAATATTGTGAATATTTATTTGACTCGCATTTTCTTAAGTATCTACTTATTGATTGACACATTCCTCTTTACCCCACTCTGCCTCCAACATGTAGACAAGAACCGTCTACTCCATCGCATCTCTTATGCTCCAACCCTCTTCTTATGGTTTAGTATGTTCCTGCTACAGTTGCCTTTACTTGCATATTTGTTTTGTGGGCAAATATCATTAAAAAAAACCAATATACTTTATATTTTTCTCACAAAAGTCCATATAAAAACTTTTGCACATAAAAAACCAACATATTTTCTATTTGTCTCAAAAAGTCCCTCAACAAATTTTTTTTAACAATAAAATCCATTCACATATCATATTTGAACAAAATTGTGAAATTTATTTTTTTAAAACAGTTTGAAACTGATACATTCGGTTGTTTTATTTGCATATATTTTTTTCAAATGAATTGGTGCGCTTTTTTTAATAGAAACTTTGTTATGAGAATGAAATCCATAATAAATTTCTAAGTTGTTTTAAAAAAAATACATATTTTTGTTTAAATTTATAATGTTGAGTGACTTTAATGTTGAAAAAAATTTTAAGGGACTTTTATGAGAAAAAAAAATATAAAGTATGTTGAATTTCTACGTGCAAAAATATATATAGGGACTTTTATTTGATATAACAAAAAGTATATTGATTTTTTATGGTATTTGTCCTTGTTTTGTTAATTGTTCTAAGTTTAGGTTCACTATCATTGTTTGACTGAAAGAATGTGAGGATGATGATCTTTCCATTGAAGAAATCCAATTTGGATAACATTCTTCCGTAGAGGCATGAGCCCACGATATGGACACCGAAGCCTGAATTTACCCTTTTCTTAACCTTATGGATCTCTAATCATTTTTCGTATTCGTTAGTTACTTTATTGAATCGGTGGTTTCTTCAACTACTTGATAATTTCAATGTTAAATTTATAGTTACTTGACACGTGTAATGCTTATGAAGTTTATCAATCACCATGATGCCGCTAACCTAAAATGTTTCCAAAACACAAAACATTATACACTTCAGTAAATTACGTGGATAGCATAATGTCACACCCCCTATCGATGGTGAAATCCTTAGGGCGAACGAAGTGATGATCGGTTATAGCTCATGGCAAATATTGCACGAAACACCTAGCGACGAGTGTCGCCGATAATATTATCTCTGCTGCATCGCGCAGGTCCTTACTAGTATGTAATATATTTGGTTTAGGGATGTGAAATATGTAATTGAATTTAAAGAGTACGTAATAAATAATATTGGAAAGGGTATATACAAATGCCCCTAAATTATATGTAGTGAAATAATAAGAACTTCAATGTCACCTAGCAAACACCGCACATACTTATTAATTTAAAAAAAATTGTATTTTGGAAATGACAAGGGTTGTGTGAGTTAGGCACGTCAAACACGATAACCTATGTGTACTTTGTTAATCAAAACTCCAAACCCTTAATCATTTTGCTATCAATTTCATCATCACCATCTTCCGTCTCTAATTTCATGTCCCTCAATCAACAACAAACCAACACTGATGTTGGTGCCGAAAACAAGACTCGGAAGAAGCGAATTGTGTACGGAAAAAAAGCCAAGAGGTTAGTGTTATCTAAAATCAATCCGCCAAAGCCAAAGAAAGATAACGACTCAATTTCGGGTGGATGTTGCGTTGGCGTTAAGCGAATTTCGACAATGAGTTCGTGTGTAGCGTCTCCTACAAGTGATCCTAATTCTCCAGAGTTTACATTTGATTCATTGAGGAGTTTGATAGAGAGTAGTGATTTCTTATTGAACGATTGTAATACACATTTTGATTTCAAGGATCATTAACCAAATCATTCTCTTTTTTCGTAACTCGTAATTATCTGGCTCGAGGATTGTAGGGTTATGGGCGAGTCTAGGAAAAAATGTCTTTCTTATCTTTTTCCTTTTGATTTCTTTTAATAAATTTAACATGTTTGTTTTGTCATAAGTTTTTTAAATATAATGAACTATTTGTTTTAACAATTAAATAAACACCACATTATCTGTTTTTAAAAATGAATAAAATATATATATTTATATATATTTTGAGCCTATGAGATCATTGGCAGGGTCGGTCCTGAGGATTTTGGTGTCCTGTGTGAGCCAGAAAAAAAGGACCCCCTTCCCCGAGCACTATCGCACTAAGTTATATAAACCAATTATTTTTAGTTTTTTACTATTTAGTTTCTTGAATTCTTGTCTTCAAAGATCCAAATCATCACCACTCCCCAATTCCTAGTCGCTATCTGCCAAAAAGTTGAACTTTTTTTTCTGCTGGCCGCTGCTGTCGTATTTTTTCAACATCGAACAAAAAAAATGAAGAGTTTTGTGGACTTGTTATGGACTTATGGCCATGTGAGCTTTTAGTGAAACTAGTGGGCTTTTGAAAGTAAAAAACAATGGGCTTTTATGACAAATTCTCTAGCCTACAAATAAGTTTTATAAAAAAAATTATATAATATAAATTTTTTAAAAAAAAATTTGGTGCCCCCGTCAAGTGGGTGCCCTGTGCGGTCGCACACGGTGCACCCCCCTCATAGCCGGCCATGATCATTGGGTCCTTGACCAATGCCTGACCTCAGGGCCTTCCATGGTTCTTAGCATCGATTTGATCGCAACCTCGGTTTCAAAGACAAAATCAAACTGGCATATGGATGTTTTTGTTTCTTTCTTTTATTTCTTGTTGATTTTGATAATATTAATTATTTTTCTCTATATTTAATTTGGTTGTAGTTTTGTTGTTATTATCTATGTTAGAGTGATCTCATTGTTTGTCTATTTGGAGAATTAGAGTTGTTTGTGTGTTTGGAAGTTTAATTTGCTAGGAATAGTGATTGTAAAAAAAAAGCTAAAGTTATTGTTGGGTTTCGGTGTGGTGATCGAAGAAGAAAGCTAGAATTCCTTCCTAATTTACGAGGCTAAAGGAGATGAGACGGTGTTCACACCAAGGCTGAATTAGGGTTGATCCCACCCTAAAATCAAACTTTTTTTTTGAACAGCAGCATCGAAACCCACTGGTTAGATCATCCGAAGACAACCACCCCATTACGAGCTACCCCAAAGAGGCCCTCGTTACACCCCCCAAGAGGAGGAAACCCACTCGGATAAATGGAAAAACCTCCTCCCGATCAGGGATATAACAACCCTTAACCTTATAGCCCCTAAGACTTGCGTCTTACCGTTGGACCACCACCCCAACGGCTTAGTTTCATGTAGAATTCACTTCATATTATTTGATTCATGTTTGACTTGCATCGTAGATGAGTGAAAAAATACTCAAATTTGAAATACCTGAAATTACAAACCCTAAATATCTAAAAATTAGGATGCGGATACTCATTAAAATAGTATGAATATCCAAATATTTGAAATTAAAAATTAATATTGATTTTTATAAATTTAAAATATAATAATTTTTCCATTATTGTAAAGTCATTAGTAATCTCATACGCCTTTGTTAGTCTCTTTCGCAGTTGCAATTGGATCCAACATCGTGATTTGGTATCCTTTACGTGTTTGAAGCTAATCGAGCTAAGAGACGACGATCAATCTAACAATGGGATGCATGATTAGAGCAATGGGATGGAAGAATGCCCAAATCTTGTGTAGCACCAAAATTTGCAATCTTGCTGCCATGATAAAATGTTTTCAGGATCAGATCGGACAGTGAATCGGTTGTCTTACTAGTTCACTGGTTGGACCGGTTGGATCGGTTGGATCGGTTTTAAACAATATAAGTAATAAATATATATATTTCAATTATTTTCAAAGTATTAGAATTTCAAATATAAATTAGACTCTCAAACACAAGTATTTTAAGTTCTAAACCCATAAAATAAACACATTAATCACGTTAAACAAACATTTAAGTTTAATACTATGAGTTTAAACAGAGATAATCTAATTTTAAACACAACCAACTTAAAAAAAATATAAAAAAATCAATTTTCCGATCCGATCCAACCGGAGCCAAATCCCGGTTCAACCGGTTCGAACCGTCCGAGTCATTGTGCTAAAAACGAACATATATGGACCGGTTCGGTGTCGTCTCCGAATCCCGGTTCAACCGGCCGAACCGAACCGAGTCTGAAAACATTGATAATTACTTTGAAGCTCAAAAGGTAGTTACAAACATACACGCGTCATACCCAAAAAAAAAAGACAAAAAAAGACAACATTAGCCTCAAACTCAACCCACCACAATGGGAGCAAAACAAACTAATCAACACAACCAGAAATACAAAACTGAGTAAAAACAAACTAAAATATAAAAGCAGAACAAAAAAAAAACTAATAAAAAATACACAGCTACTAAGCTACCCAACACATACTACGTAAAAAAAACTCACTTAAAGCACACCACCAAATAGGCAAAATTCTACTACTCATCACCTATTACAATCAATATATAAATAAATTAGGTTTTGATTAAATGCAATAATAAGGTTATTAGATTTTAATAATTCTAACTATAGGTATTGGCCGTTGTCACTCCTAACTAGCACATTTACTGTAAGTTGTCGCCACTCCTAACTTAACACTTCGCTGATTGAGTTACTCCGCTTTTATAACACATAAGCATGTCACGTAGGATAATAACGTCACGTAGACAAAAATGGGGTGACACGGCAAGTGAAATGTAAAGTTAGGAGTGGTGACAGTGAATGTGTTAGTTGGAAGTAACAGCGGCCAATACTCATAGTTGGGAATATTAAAAACCAATTACCCGCGATAATAATATCCTATTTTAAAGTCAAACACATATCAATTATGAAGTGTATAAGATTAACCTTTTTTGAATTTTTTTTGGATGGCAAATTTTATTCAGCAAAACTAAAAGCAAGGTGCTAAAGGGCCAACCACAACAACATTACAACAAACTTTACAAAACAACATTACAAGGGAAACTTAAAACTGCACCAATCATCCAATGATAATAAATCCGCCTTGGCTCTATGCTTTACCTAGAAGAAGCTCGTTGTCTTAATGTCTTGTAAGCTTCAAGGATGGTCTTCGATTAGAGAACGCCACATCGACACATCGTTATGTATCTTCCAAATACACCAGATGGCCACCATGATCACCGCATGTAAGAGCTCATCCAAACAAACAGCCCCTAAGACTTACAAAGTCAAAGAAAGTCAAACTACTAAACTATACATTCGCATTTCGCATTGTAGTTTGTCAGTCACATTCCCCTTGAACGCTTCAATCAAATCGCCTTCGGTCTTTTCAGTTGAATAGCTAGTTGTGTAGTCGAATTGCATGTTGTGACAAGTCTAACTATTAAAGGTTCCAACATGTTCATTTCCCTTTGTGTTTAATAACATAAGTAATTGTGTGTGCTAATGTTGCTTTGGGTACAATGGCTTACATTTATCTTAGTAAAAGCTTCTCAAATGTAGGAAACACATAAAGTCACTCTTTCTATAATCTGATAAACAAGCCTACTTAACGCGCAGGCGGACCAACTACTTATAACTAAACTAATATACTAAGTTAAAAACTAGTGACCCTTTATATACATCAAGACCAAATAGTTCAAATTATATTACACAAGAAGTTTTTTTAAAGAAACAAGTGTTTGAACCTTACACATGGAATGAAAAAACTAACCTAATCTTGATTACAAAATAATCACAATACTAATTGTAAATGAAAACTTACCCTAAAGCTTCCAATAAATTCCCAGCCAATGCAAAATGCCTGAAATTATACCCCAAAACAATATCTCCACAAATATAACATAAAGCAATATTCCCACTCTTCTTGAATGCCAAACATTGATGAAAATGTGTTTTTGAATCCAATATATCTGCATCCAATCCAACACTTCATTTTCAAATATTTGTTTCCAACTCTTCATTTTAAATCTAGTTCTAGTTAACGCTTGGCTTGGCTTGGCTGGGTCGGGTCGGATTGACGCAAACATTTTTGGTCATTGTCATACATATTTTAAGGATAATTTATGAAATATGAATAATATCATGCTTACCAAACAAAAATTCTAATACAAAATATACCCATTTTTTCAGTAGTTAGTGTTTCAAATGGGTATATTTGGTCAAAACTGTTTAAGATAGAACAAAACCCATCCACAAATAAATACGTCGAAATTTATTAAATCTAAAACGTACCAGAGTATTATGGGGATCATCATAGTACCAGCCATTAATAAATCCTGCGAAGATGCCTTCAGCTGCCATAACATAGACAAGCATTGCATTCATCCCAATCCATTCCAATGGCATAAACAGATATCTCAACCTCCAGATATCCACCTGGAAGTCAAACCCCTTGTGTTAAAATCTTAAGATTAATCAAATGGATAATATACCAAATTTTAGTTTAACGGTCCAAGCCGAGCCGTTTTGACATTAACTTTATTAACAACAAAAATGTTTCTATTAGTATAGTCTACATATTTTATTGATCTTTTGTACACAATTAAAAGAAGAGAGTTCCTTTCAGAACCACAAAGAACTAAAATGGAAGGCAGATATTTAATTAAGCACATGTGCGTCTTGCATTCACATGTGAACGTGCATGCCTATATGACTCTACCTTTTTTTATGTAAGACCCAATTGTTCTCGAGTGAACTTCCCTCTCCCTCTATATATATATATTTACATGTATGAGTTATGTATAAATACACAAACACATATGTGTATGTCAAGTGTGTGTATGTATTGAAATATATGTTTGTATACATGTAGGGTCACGAGCATTTCAGAACCACTTTTTATTACAAGAACTAAAAGAACCATTGATTTATATAAATGTAAATAAGCCATGTGATATTTAGGTTGTTTTACATGTGTATATTAGACATAAATAGAGAGTTGGTGTGTTTCTATAGTAAACTATTTTTGTCTGATATACACATATGTAAAGACAGTTTAATATCACAAGATTTAATTTACATTTATGTAGATCAATGGTTTTCTAGTTCTGAAAATAATAAGGGTTCTATAAAGATTCCAAGTGTATACATGGATACACATATACATACACTTACTGACATACATGATGGTGTTTGTCTATAGATATATACACTTCATTCTCTCTAAGAGCATTCACATCCCACTTCCCATCCATATCCTTATAATTACACTAAAAATCACTATTTTTTCTCTCCTTTTCAAATAAAAAATACTTTTTATACCATTTCCCGCTCTTCTACTCATAACCACTTTCATTAAATATTAAAAAATTATACAAATAAATAGTGCATTTCTCACATATACTGATGAACAATAACATTTTCTTAAATTTTCTCTCTCCTCCACTAACAACCACTCCACAAAAATATTTGGATCTCACGCGCATTTATACAGAACAGGTCATGAATGCTCTTAGATGACAAGCTTTCATTTTAAAAGTCATATTCAAGATTCATAAGTGTAAGTTATATATGTTTCGAATTTATATTTCTTGTGGTCTTTTAGGTAGCTATATATAATCCTCCTCAAGAATTAAAATATATTTATACATACCCACCTTGATAGTGAATGCAACTCATTTGACATTTAAACTCTTAAGTATGAACACTAAGTCTTTTGACATTTGAAAGTCAAAGGTACCTTCTTCTCGGAATGGGAGTAGAGTATGAAGTGCACAAAGTTAATCATTACATTACCGTTATGTAGAAGAATGAGAAGACCAATGCTGCTGCCCCTGATGTTACACACACATAACTGAAAGTGTACAACTGTTTATTTAAAGGAATTGCTGCATAAAATAAGAAATATGGAGTGAGAGACTTCATAAAGATGAAGGTAAATATCATGACAAGATTGGCGGCTGGGAGTTAGGACAGATGGGCAGCAGGTTGAAGCGGGTCAGGTCTCCAAAGACCTTTTTTTAAATAACTGTTGAGTTAATCACATATAATAAAAAAAATCAATCTTCAAAAAAGAAGGTTTTCTGGAGTCAGGGTTCTCTTGGAGGAGCCTCTTTATGCCAAGCGACAGAGGTAAGGTTTGCCCTTATCTGACCCTTATGTATGAGTGAGATTTTTCTTAGGTATGCTTGTTTTAATTGGGAAAAAAAACTATACACATTACAATGTCAGTCTGATTTTTCTGCAAAAATGACTTAAGAGGTTGTATGGATTAAAAAATACACTTTCGACTAGTTTGACATGTTTCTTTGTTATTTGGCCCACTATACATAAAACATGACTCAAATAAGTTCAGTTATAAGTAAATATGTCAAAAATTGCCACCTCTAATGAATATAAAACTAGATCAAGTAACAAGGTCATTATATGGATACAAACCATCAGTAAAATGAAGGACAATTCCCAAAACAATGAGTCCAAGACCCATCATAATCCAATGTGTAAGCCTAGAGGAGTGATCCTGAAATCATACACCAATTATAAAAAAAGAAAATTGTTCTCAGGAAAGAGGTCTAGTTATACTCTTGAACATTTTGAGCTAAAACTTATAATGCAAATATAAACAATACTAATGGTATTTCTTAACTTCCAAAAATGTGAAAAACAGGGATCAATTTAAAGACTGAAGTTGTTCTTTGACCTTGAAAGTCAAACTGCACCTCCTTTTTGGTTAATTATGAAGAAAAGAACTAACCTTCATCTGTATGAGTACATGCCCAAAGTGCACTCCAATAATTGTAGAGAGAATAGCAGAAAAAGAGCTGCCACAGTCCAATAATGTGCGCATGAATCCATGATCACAAATGAAACAAAGCAGTTACAAGATGCGTACACATGTGTGACAATAGACTTATGTCAAAAGAGGGACGGCTTAGAATGGCCAATACTTTTAAACGTGCAGGTCATTAAAGCTCTCTCGTTTATCGTTTGACCCATTTCCATTTTAGCTAAAGTTATAACTCTATTCATATTCGCCCAGTCTTTCTGATATGTCCAATATTAGGTTTTTCATTTGCTAAATGATAAATGGTCGAGGTTGGGTAACGGGTCAAAACTGAGTCGCCTTAAAACCAAAACACACCTTAAAATTCCTTCAGGTTCAAAAGGTGCCCAACACCAAGATGGAGCATCCTTCTTGAAAGGACCTTCATAAGGGGATCTCTTGGTGCAAACCTGCCATTGCAATCAAGTACTTACAAAATCTTTAGCAAATCAAAACATGTAATGTTCTAGATGTTGCAATTTTGACCCATTTACTTGAGAATGAATCTATATGGGTTGTGTTTTACCTTAAAAGAAACGTCATCCAAAATTTGATGTTAATGCATATATTATTATTGTAATCACATTTTGTTTTGCAATTATTAACTAAAAAACTATTAAGAAATAAGGGAAACAATGTTTACTTGCCAACCTGCCCTATCTCAAAACTGTTCTAAAAAGATAATAATTTCAATTTGAACCTGCTTTGACTCATTAGCCTACGTGTCACATTTATCGCAACCTCTAGTAAAGAAAAAATGAGCATGAAGAAATATATCAAAAACAAAAATGAAGTTGTCTTTGTGGTGACCTTAGATCTCTTCCAAGCAGGGTGTGGATACATATGATTAATTCCAAGCACTTGTCTATCTATATAACCCACTGCATTACATGGAGGATTAAGTTTCCCTCTGACATCACAAGCTACCTGAGAGCAAGTCCACGAAACAGGTTGGCTAAGGTCAATAACGGGTTCAACTTTTAGTAAAAGCCATAATGGGTTTGGTTCACCAGTGAAGACTTTTTTTTTCTCTCCAGTAAATTGCAATTTCCGTCCTTGTGTATTGGGGGCTTTAACAGTTTCAGTACAAGTCTAACAGTTTATGTCCTTAGATTTATATCTATTAACAGTTTAAGTCCCTCCATCAAAAATTCATCCGAAATTCCGTTCATTTCGACTTCTGAGGCAGCTGTTTTTACTTGTCTTTTGACGGGAACTAGAAGATTCCCCTACTGAGGCAGTTGTTTATTGACCAGATTGAATGGAATTTTAGATGAAATTTTGATGAAAGGACGTAAACTGTTAATAAATATAAACCCAGGGATGTAAACTGTTAAACTTGGACTAAAACTGTTAAAGCCCCAAACACAAAGACAAAAATTGAATTTACTCTTAAGATATAGCTAATATGTAAAATAGGACTACAAAAAAGATTTTATTGAAATAATAATCTAAACCTTTGTTTGTAAGTGATTAGGAACATATGTGCATTAAAAAACACGCTTTGGATCACCTTCAACATAACCACAAATTTGACGTGTTCTTTTTTACACCTATATTTGTTATTTATCCTATTTGAACCATTTCAGATGTAAAAAGAACCACATAGACACATTTATATAACTTATTTATTGGAAATTGCCCCTTATAACTGTAAGGAAATATATTTTTATGCACAATGATTCAGACAATAGCCTTGAGGATACACTGTGTTTAGTACATCGTCGTGTTACTAAAATCATACTGTTTTTTATCTATCATGAACAGAGAAATTTTTAAGATTCAGTCATAGACTAAACAAATAGCCATTGAAGTATCCCCTATAACCAAATAAAAATGCATCTTAATAAACTAGGCAAAACCGACTATATTTCAACTTGAGTATAAAAATTCTAGTTTAACTTATTCTGATAATAAGAACTGAAGCCTATGACAATACCACAAATAGAAGAAACAAATGTAAGTTCTTAAACTGAAGCCTCTAAAAATTGTGGGAGTAATACATACAGTTAAGATCTTTCCGTAATCAGGGCTGTCCACATTGCGGACTGTGAACTGCCAAGTGGGGACATAAGTTCCATAAATAACTGCCAAGTAAACTATGAGAACACAAGCTCCAAGCATCCTGCAGTTCTTACGTTTAAACTTTGTGGTCATTTTACCAATTAATTGAGACGTGTCAGCAAAGTTAAAGGTGAAATATATATGGACAGGAGGTTGTGTAGTGAGTCACAACAGGTAACTTTTTGGTACAACTCGGTCAGAAAAGATTGACCCAAAACACTTTTACACCAATATTTTAAATACCTTTTAACTATTATTTCGTCAAATATGAATGAAGAATTTATGTTGTTTAACTAATAATCCTTCTCTCAATTAAGTGCCTCCGAAAATTTATTACTTTACCCATCTGACTATTTAGAACTGGAATATAGCACGAATAGACCGATTTCATGACTCAAAACTAGCATATACCAGTGCCATAAGTACAACTTGTATATGGAGAACCGTGCAGGAGGTAGTTCCTTGGCTTGTGCGCCTTGAGTTGCAATTTCCAACATTCCAACAATGAAATACGCAAGAGCAATTCTCTAGAAAATAAACCCATAAAACAAATTCTACTTAACAACAAAATGTTGTTATTCATTGTGACAAGTCTTAGCATAAACCCAAAGATCATAATAACAATTACCTGGAGAATACCACACCACCTAATCTTTTTCATGTCAACACCGTACGACAGTTTGTCCGGAGCATGTGAGAAACCACCTTATGACAACACATGAACACTAAAAAACGTAAGAAAAGTTCTTCTGTTAACTCAAAATGGAGAGGCAAAAATGTATAACAAAATAAAAAACGAATAAGATATTGTTCAATAATTTACTTATTGTTGTAATACCTCTTAAATCCTGTTGTTCCTATATTTAGTCATCATTCATATAATACAGCTTGTCTAGTCTTACATAGCACGTTTATTATTTACAAAAGTTGTCAAAGAAATATTTGCGGTTAACACAACTTGGCTTGGCTTGGTTTATTTCAACATGTTCTAAAAACTGGCCCATTTCAACCTAACTTTGTCTTACCTTGTTGCCCTACCCACCCATCTTGTCACATCTAATTTCTTCCTTTAGAAGAATAGACCAATAGTCATCAGTATGCCTCCAGTTTCCACATTGATCATACTCTTGGTACCCATAGAACTGCCCAACTACAAAGTAGATCTACGACACAAAGATGACAAGTGTAACTAAGACTGAAGTCTACAATCATGTTCTTGGAGAAGCAACTGTCTTTCCTTCAATCATTCCAAAGGGAAGGAGGCGACAAACAATGAATTATAATCCAGATTAACAACTTTTACATGCACAGTTATAGCATTATTAAGCAGAATGGCAAATGTTTTGTATGTGTGTAAATGTAGGTAAAAGGGTAAATGCAAGAAAAAGATTAAATATAGGTTCAAAATGCACCATCTAGGAAGAAGTTAAAACTTCTGGCACGACCTTAGTGAGAGCTACACCGTACACTGCACAGTCCACAGAAGGCAGAGGGGCTATCCCTTTGGAGAAAAAGGTGCTACCATTAAAACTCGTTAAATGTGATTTCAGTGCCAATAGGCCATACCAAACCTAATGTGAGCTTCTTTTCCCAGGCTTTATCTTTGGAAAGAAAAGCCAATGTTTAGACTTATTTCTACATTTCAAAAAATCATTTGTCTTTCATTCCCCCTCTCCTCATTCATGATTCCTTTACGTTCTTTGCCTTTACCTACCAATTCTGAACCTTAGCGCGAAGCGTCATAAGGGCCCTCCAATATCCTAACTTTGTGAAATGAAAAGATTTAGTGAGTGTTTCCCATTCATCTAAGGAAGATCCTAGAAAAAATAGCTCATGGACATAAAGAATAGACTTGATACTAGACTAAAGATAGTGGAGAAATAGAAGCCTTATTTGACCTTCCGAGTCAAAACCCATGAGGTGATTTCCTTCCACTTAAGTATAGATGTAAAGTTGTCTACTCATTTTGTTTGTATTGTGATAAGAAGTCAATGACATTGACATAATGTCATGGTTTATACTTTTGGTTTGGTAGAAATCCCTTGAGATGAGTAGGTAACAGATAAATTTCACACATTTTGGTCATTTTCCAAGAAAACCCCCCAAACAATTAGCATATCACTTTTGCAACCCCCCAACAATAGATTTTTATAATTGCACCCTCACACATGTTCTTGATCATACAAGTTCCTTCATGGTGTTTATGAAAAAACATAGTAAATGTTTTACATAGCAAAGTTCGAGAGTAACTTGGGGAAAGTAAATACATCCGACATTAAGAAAAGAAAAAACTTAAGTGGTTGTGTGCACACGCATAGTCGCATACAACACATATTCTATTCGTTAAGATGTATTTACTTATTATAACACATTACACACTCTTATGAGACAATTTATCGTACTAGCATTATCAAACAGATACTGTAAACTTAAGCAGTAAAGCTCCTGAAGGGAGGAAAATTAAATTAAAATAGCATTAACAAGGAATGCATGTGAAGAAAACATTGCACAAGTTAGATACGAAATCAAGAACAGACCTTGTAACAAAAGACCCCAAAAGATAAGCTTGAGAGTCCTGAGTATCACCTTTTTAGTGGCAATGCATCTATCTGGTATGCGCTGCAACAGACATACATACATACATACATACATACATACATACATACATGTAAGGTAAGAAGCTGGGCTTAGATACTTATTAATTATCTATCTGATAAATCAAGGTTTTTTGGGCTCCATTACTTGGAGGGAAAAAAAACATTTGATCTATAAAAAGAAGGTTGGGAGGGAAAAAATGAGTGAGAGATTTAATGAAGCCAAAACTTTGTGATTAATGATATTTTTACAAAAATGTTTACAAATCCTTAAATATAATGGTTATAACTTTTTTTAAATATTGTTATTTAACCCGTGTGCTACACACGGGTATTAAACCTAATTATGTAGTAAAGAGAACCTTGAGAGCAAGTGCAATGGCTATGCCCACAATAAACAAAAAGAATGGCATAACAAAATCAGCAAGATTGCAGCCATTCCAAGGTGCGTGCCCGATCTTAGGCCAATCTCCTCCGGCGTCATCTACCAAAATCATCAACTACAATGCCTTTTATTACCCATAACTTTTAGATCAGAAAATAACTAATAAGTACCATATTTATATTAGTATAAACAATATGATAACAGAAAAGAGAGTAGTGATATTCTCAAGTAAACGGCAGTTTTGGTCCATGTACTTTGATACCATTCACAGGTTTAGTCTCACCTTAATAGTTTAGGTCCTTGTGATTTTATTTTCTAACAGAAATGGTCCAGAACAATAACTCCATCCAATTTTCCGTTAAGTTTCACCACGTGCGGAGTAAAAATGTCATTTCTCCCACTCTTTTTGACATGCGACTAAATAAAAATGTTAACCTACATGTTAACCTAGATAAAAGAGTGTGACAAATTACATTTTTACCCCTCACATGCCCGGGCACCTAGGGGAGATTTAACGAAAAGTTGAATGGAGTGTGTGAAAGTATTAAAACAGTTTACTTGAAAAGTGGAACTAAACGGATGAATAAACCACATTTTACGATTCAGTTTCAAACCACGAAACCGCCCAAACCGGTCATTGGTTTGGTTTCGCGGTCGGTTTATGTTTATACCAAAAACGGTTCGTAAAAAACCAGACTGGACCGTTATGAACGGTTTGGTTTACGGTCTATACCAAAAACCGTTGTAAAAAACCGGACAGAACGGTACGTGCACGTGTGTGTATATATATTAGATCTCATATATAAGTTCTTGTAAGTAAATTATTAAAACATCTATTAATTTTTTGGTGCTAAAATAGGTCATAACTAGCATATCAATCATATATATATAATATATAAGTATCTATCAATACATTGATACAACACATGCAATCTTGCAATATTCAGATACATAATCAATTTCTAATACTCGTACTTTTAAAAATGTATAAGATTTTACAAGATTTTTGGATGTTGTTAGAGCTATTAAACTCGGACTATAAAGCCCAAACCGCGAAACCAAACCGGACCAAACCCTTGTATGATTCGATTTAGGTTTGGTTTTTTACTTTAAGCGGTTCGGCTTTGATTTTTAACGGTAAAAAACACAAGTAACGGTTTTATCCAAAAACCAAACCGCGTACCCCCCTAAACCACATGCTTACTAATAAGAGTATAATAATACGAATAAGTAGAAGATGAAGTGTGTGAAAGTAAAACAGGGGAGAAGAAGTATACGGTGACAGTAAGGCCTCTGAAGACATCGACGGAAGCAACACGACGCTTCTTCTCTTTGACAACGGACACAGGAGCTGCTGCAATGTCAATATGGTGCTGCTCACCGTCTTTGATAGCTTTGATTTCACTCATTTCATTCGTTTACTTCCCCCCAGCCGATGCCTTGGAGATAAAATCATTCATATCATATCCCTGTTGAAAACAATCTTTTTGTTTTTTTGTGTTTTTATACCATTTTTATTGTAATTGCTGAGTATTACTTCTTTCGTCCCAATTTAAATGTTATTGGACCCATAATATAAAATTTATAAAAAAGTATATTATTATATTATTTAAACTTATAAAATGACAATAATGTCATTAAAATATTTTGTCTTTTAGTCAAAAAGTAGATTTTATGTTAAATAATTAAGGGTAAAATTGGAAATTATATTGTTATATTTGGAATGGACATTTAAATTGGGACAACCAAAAAAAGAAATATGGACATTTAAAATGGGACGGAGGAAGTAATATTTCTTAAATTATATTATATAACTAGTTTAGTGTGTGCGTTACGTTTGAGAAAAAAAATTTAGTTAGTGATTTTAAGGATAGTTACTAGGACAGAGACGGTTTAAACCAGTTTGAAGACAAAACAGTAGTAAAACTGAAATACAAAATTTACTTTAAAAAAAATGTTTTTTTAGTATAGTAATATTATATTTAGATTAAAGAAAATTAAATGTTTGGTTTTATGGTGTAGTGTTTTTAAAAAAATAATATCGTATAAAAAGTTATGTATGTTTACCGTATCAAATATAACATATAAAAAGTTATGTTGTTTACCCTAGTAGGATATGATTGAAAATGTAAATACTTTTAAGAGAAAACTACAAAATTCGTCCTTTATGTTTTATGGTACCTGCAAGTTGGGTCCTTTAGTTAAAATATCTACAAATAACGTCCTTATTTTTGTAGTTTTATACCACTTTGATCCTTTACACTAACTTAAGTTAACTTTTTCAGTTAAACAAATGACAGTTTTGTCTTTTTACCTTAAAAGACCATTTTTGTAATTATTTTTGTAACAATGACAACCTTAAAGGACTATATATATATATAATCTCACCCCCTCTACCTTCCTCTCCCAACCTTCAACTACCACCACCTCCAATTTCCATCATCAAACCCATATGTTCGTGACACCTGCAAAATCCGAGCTCGATCAACTGCATTACAGCTTGCTTCAAGATCACACCTTCCCTCAACTAGAATCTCCTGTCAATTTTCAGCCCGCAACTCTGCAGTCGAACATCAATTTGCTTCATGATAACAACAGTGAACAAGATCTTCAAGTGGCTGATTGGAGATCACTTGATAAATTCGTCGCGTCACAGTTTAGTAATAATCAAAAACCTTTAGCTTCAAAATCTGATTCAATATTCACCTCTACTTGTCAGGTTGATCTATAGATGTATTTATCTAACTAATAAGCATTAATTAAGTTACTAATTACAACTGTCAGATAATGGAAGAAAAAGATGCTAATATATTAATGTGACAAAACCGTCACGAACTAATCAAGTTTATGTACAAAATAGCATAAACATAAATATAGGTGCAGTTGTATTGTTAAGTAGTGTGTAAGTCGATCATATAACATATCTCAAATGTATTCATGTGTGTATTTTGATTATTCTGGTTTGTTAAGATTAATTAACAAAAGAATGGAGGTGTTTAACTGTTTACGTAATGCAATTTTTTTTACCTTTGTTGCAGCTTCAACTACCACCACCTCCATTTTGGTCCAACCCACGTGTTCGATTTCAATCAAATACAACGGCCACCACAAACCCAATCTTCAACCGCCACCATAAAACCAATCTTCAACTGCCACCACAAACCCATCACCATAGACTTAGCAAACCGTAGATCTATTAACGATTTCGATGACGGAATTGTTTTCCCATATGAAGATTCACCTCATGTATAGATTCATAGAGACATCTGGTGGAGTTGTTGCTGTTGCATCTAATCCGTTTTCTCATTCTGTTAGTGTAGCCGACGATGACGTCCTATCGGTGCTTTAAGAAAGAAACAATATTTTCAACTTGTGCAGGTTTAGAGATGATGTTTTTTATGATTTTGGTTTGCCATTTGATGGATTTGGTGATCTTGATGATTTCCCGATTTATGGGTTTGATGATGGAAATTGGAGGTAGTGGTAGTTGAAGGTTGGGGGAGGAAGGTGGAGGGGTGAGATTATATATATATATATATATATATATATATATATATATATATATATATATATATATATATATATATATATATATATATATGGTCCTTTAAGGTTGTCATTGTTACAAAAATAGTTACAAAAATGGACGTTTAAGGTAAAAAGACAAAACTGTCCTTTGTTTAACTGAAAAAGTTAACTTAAGTTAGTGTAAAGGATCAAACTATCAAAGTGGTTTAAAACTACAAAAATAAGGACGTTATTTGTATATATTTTAACTAAATGACCCAACTTGCAGGTACCATAAAACATAAAGGACGTAATTTGTAGTTATTTTAAAGATTCTTCAAAATATCAGGGGTCTAAAATGTAATTACTGTTATTGTAATGTATTATTATAGATATATACATATTTTAAATATAAAATTATTAAGATTTAGTTAAAAAAATATTTTTTACTTATTATGAAAAAGAAACTTTAAAATCATGCCACGTAGGCAAAACTCATTCTCATATATTATATAGAAGATATTTAGTTTTAATGTTTTGATAGAGTTATTTGTTGGAAAACAACGGCCTAATAGCAATCATTATACAGTATATACACAAGAACTTAGGTAGAGATCGTAGTGAAAAGAAGCAAATGAGAATATGAGAATTCATTCATCTTGATGTATCATAACAACTACAAAAGCCACTATTTATAGGGCAATAACATTAGTACAAACATTAAGTTGATTGGGAGTTAGGAAAGTGAATGGTCACATGATTAATATTATAATTATACCACTCCCCCTTAACTATCCACACGATACACATTATTATGATGTCTCATTAAAAACCTTGCTAGGAAAACCCAGTGGGATAAAACCATAGCTAAGGGAAAAAGAGTGCAGCACGTATTCTCCCCCTAATCCTTATAGATTTGTAGTGTTGCCTACTTGTCTCGTTAAAAACCTTGCTAGAAAAACTCAGTAGAATAAAACCATAGCTAAGGGAAAAAAAAGTAAAAGATAGACGGACTTGGGTTCGAGTCGGGTATTAGGGTTCGGGTTTGAGGCAGATTTCACATAACTACGATAGTTCTAGACCAATAATGTCTATTTTGAAGACGATAAGGATAAATTGTTATTTCTACCAAATGTATTAACACCCTTCAACTTTCATAGACATGAACTTTATCCATATTGATATGTTGACACATATTGGATGCAATTTGATTAATATATAAAAATATTAGTATAAAAATGTGCGATCCGTATATTGTGTTGTACCATATTTCATTTTAAGCTCTTTCTTTAGTAATTCGGAACTCTTTCTTATCTCTCCAAGAGATAGAATGTTGTCATCAACATATATTATAATATCTATTATAATATCTCTAGAGATGGCACTGTTGATCTAATAAAACACTTGGATTGGATATACTGTATTTATATCTCTTTGTTTCCCAAGATAATCACCGAATTGATTATACCATGTTTGACCTGGTTATTTTAGTTCATATATAGAACTTGTTTAAGCTCATACAATATATCTCTCGAGCTTTTAATTTCAATGCTTCTTGCATTTACAATCCCTCATGGATTTTCTTCTATATTGACTAATGTGAATACACTTTCCATGAGTTTACTACATAAACTTCCTTATTTAGCATGTCATTTTATATATCATATTCAAAACTCGTTAATATATAGTTGTTTCATTTTAATTTCATTTTGTACCATTTTTTACATACATTATTGAGATACAATAACCACCATACGCTTAATGAGGCATATGACTTACATCGTGATGATGTTTGTTTTTAAGTACTAAATTGCCTAGGAAACTCATCATGAGTTTCAATAACACGCCAACTTATACACCGTATAATGTGTCTGGATCCAAATTTGTATATTGTAATTATATAATTCTCGAGAACCTACATGATTTTGAAAATTCAAATCTTTTAAGATTTTCATGCAAATTTCGGAATCATATATTTAGGATACCATAAATTCATTAGACGCAATATCATTTCTCATTTATTACCATACTAATAAGACAATGAAGAATAATTCTTCCACCACTATAAAATATATATTCTCATAATCAGTTCTAGGTCCTAGCAAGAATCCTTGTGCCACCGATTTTGCCTTATATTGCATAATTTTATCGTTTGGCACAAAAGACCCGTATATATCTAAAATATTTTACAACTTTAGTTGTGTGGGCTTCTAGTCCATAAACTTTCATACTAATGAGAGAACTCAATTAGGCCTCATTTGCGTCTTTACATTTTTTTATCAATAATATATGTATTTACTTCTTATGCAGGTCTTAATTCTTGATTGTTATCTATTCCTTCACTTTAAGCGCTATTATATACAAATGTATTATCGACGTCGATTTTGTTTTGATTTCATGAATTTGTAGACATGATATAATTATCGAGATCTCTTTATTTTCATGAGTTCTCCTAGAACGTTCATGTCTAATGTATCATGAGACCTTTTAACTGTTACCTCGACTTGACCATCGTCATTACTTGCTCCAATTTTCGAGAATTTTTACTCTTGGAATCGACTAGTCTGCATGATTTAAACATGCTTTAGACTGCTTACCAACACATGGTTTTTTCTTCTTGAATTGGAGCATTAACAGTTAGGGGCTGTTTGGCAACTGCTGAATGATTAAGTGCTGAATGGTTAAGAAGCTCTATCAATGAGAGGGATATTGAGGTAGAACTTCAGGTGATGGTAAGTTTGGTATATGCTTCATTCAGTTTCATTCAGCATCTTTCAATCTCTTAACCATTCAGCACTTAACTAAACCATTCAGATGTCATTTTTTATGAAACAAACGCTCTGAATGTTGAATCTGAATGATTAAGCACTAGACTGAACCATTAAGAGGTGAACCAAACATCCCCTTAGTACACGTGACTTAGTGACTTTTTAGGTCAGTGAATATGCCTAGCAATTAATCCGTAAATCGTTCTAAATGAATTCTTTATTGAACTTATAGTTCACATTGATTAGTTTAAGGATCAAGATGAGACATTGATAATAATTCATTTCAAGACATTTCACTTTCCAACTGTTTTAGATCTCCCCCTCATGTTGGGAATGATGATTCATGTAAATGAAAAATCAATAAATATAGTCGTAAACTAATGACTTTAGTTACTTGATCATCATTAGTTATTCATACCCAACATGTCTTCATAACCTCTTTTAAGATCATATTTTTTTGCGTTCTATTACAACATGTATTGCACAACCCAAAAACTTATATGGTAAATATGTGGTTCCTGACCATAAAGCAATAGAGGAAAATAGAACAATTCATAGACATAATGTGAATTCTATTTCAGTATGTACATAACATGGTCCCAAACATAAACATATATGAACTTTTGCTCTCATGATCATTGGTTTTTGTCACACCCTCAATTTTCCACAAACGGGGTATCCGTTAGACGTGTGACATACCAGGATCTCAAGTCATTAGTTACAGTGACACTAACTCAACGTTTTAAAGCAAAGGTATTTTCTTAAAGTATTAATCCAAAATCCAAGGTTTAAATGACAAGTGTCAAAAGTTAGCGGAAGCTTTTGAAAAAACCATACTAAAATTCAAGTACGTAACAGTAATGGTTAAACCAACTAAGTTATGAAAATCCGTGTATCGAGTTAGCACGACCCAAAATACCGTTTTAAAAGCCAACAATAGTTTAAATAATGAATAAAAGTAAAATTAATACCAATGCAATGCAATATGTCCTACTCGTGCACCTTCCTAGTTCCCTGAGAAAAACATAATAAAACGAGTCAACAAATAATGTTGGTGAGTTCGATGAGTTTATTTAAATAAAATAAATAAAATATAAGTTTCCTTGATAAATCAATATATATTGCTGATTTGCAAGACCTCGTTGCTTACTACACGAGCACGTCGAGATTAAACTGAACGTTACTTGACTTGCCTTGTTGCCATCACTAAGGATGACCAAATGTTAAAGGAAAATTTGCACCACCTAGCTCCCCAGCTAGTGGTGGGGTCTGCCGAACCTGTAATACTACTAAAATTTCCCTGTTATGCCGAAGTTGGCATATAAATAATCTCGATTAAAGAAAATGACTTTATAAGTATGTTAATGCTCAGTAAAATAAGCCCCCCATAACAATAATATTTTTTTACCAAAAAGCATTGCCCCAGTTGACAACATGAAAGTTATGCCCGAAGGTATAAAACGTAGCCGAAGTTGGCCCCGCCCGAACGCAATAAGTTTTGCCCAAAGGCATAAAAATGCAGTCCGCCCGAAGGCGCTGTAAAATAGTTGCTCGAAGGCGTATTACATGGTGCCATGATGCTCTCAATACAGGCTTTAATCGAGTATACTTTAAGAGGGGCGTTGATGAATACGCCAAGAACTAGAGCACCGCTCTTAATTACTTGACAAACTTTCCAGAACGCATGTGGAATGTTTTCTGTCAAAATGAGATATTTGCACGAGAACACCGAGTGTATCCTTATTCCGCCAGAGAAGCGATATATGGTGGAGACCAGGCTTCAAACATCTGATGAAACTGGTAGCTATCACTACGCGGTTGAATATAAGGAGAAAACCTACACGTGTGGAAAGTGGTAAAATTACTAGTTCCCATGTAGCCATGCTCTGGTTGTTTGCCATCACCTAAAACAGGAGCCTAAAGAAACTGCTAGTCAACGGTTCTATTCAGAGATCTACCGTGCACAATACAATGATGATTTTAACCCAGTGCCTCCAAAGAGTACATGGCAGTATGCCGGGTGGGTAATGGTTGCGGACCCCGAGCAGTTTACTGTCAAACGAGGTAGGCGTCGTGCAAGAAGAATGTGTAACGAGATGGATATCAACTATCCCAAGGAAGGTACGAGACGAAGGTGTTCGGGTTGTAAGCAAACGAGACACATGTCGAACAGGTGTCCAATCCGACACAATTAAAAGCTTCTAATGTAATACGATTTATGTATCATGATTCCCGGTGTTGACTGTTTGTGCTAGTTAAGTTGATTATATAAGTTTTTTTCTACTTGCAATTATTTTCTACCCTATAAATACAATCATCTATCAAACACAAACGCACACGACATAGTTAAGTATTGTTTCACTGTACATTAAAACCCAACATACATATTTAATAAAAGGATATGATTATATGAATTTTATGCATAAACACAAACTCATCATATGTGTTATTCATATACACATGTGTGTATGCTATAAACATATGAGTTTTATGCATATTATCAAACATAGATTGAGGATTTTCTAAAAATGGTCAAAACTTTAAGAAATGTAGAAAACAATCAAAATATAACACGCGTTCATGAGACTAAAAAAAGGCGGAGGGGTGTTGATAATGTGCAAGTTATACATAATTCCCTTGTTGCATTTATTTACGTTTCGTGTCGTTTCGTGTCGTTTCGTACCGGTTTTTATCGTGTTTTACATGCAACTAATGTTTTTATGTTTCTTAGATCCCATGTTGATAAAGAAATGGAAAGAGCGCGGAAAATCGAATCCGTAGGTGAAAACGGGGTGCGAAACGGAGTTACGAGCGAGCCGGTACGCGAAAAAGAAGAAAGTTTGGGTTTTTCTTGGCCCAGTTCACTATATAAGCATATGTTATGAAACCCTAGCCTCCTAGAAACCCTAGGGAACGACTTGGGGACGGTTTTGGACAAAAAAGAGAGGTTTTTTGGAGGCTACAAAGACGAAACGAAGTGATGGAAGCTCGTTGGATTTAAGATTTCATCCTAGATCATTCGGGTTACATTATTTCTTTCGTTTTCTTTTGTTTCTACCATGTTTAATACTTTTGAACTTGTGTTTACTTTGTTGAATATGCATGGCTAAACTCTTTGAAACCATCTAGGCTTAGGATGAAGCGTTGATTTATGTTTTAATTCATGTGTGGTTGATTTGGATTATGGTTTATTATGTTTTAGTAAAGTTTCAATCTTTTTGTCATATGATGCATTATTATGTGTTGGAATTGGTTTAATGAGTATGATTATTCCACGTTAGCCTTGATGATCGTCTACATCATAGAATAGGTTAGCGTTTGAATCATTGATCTCGTGTCGTGATTGTTTTATGGTTTAACTGCAGTACAACCATAGGAATAATTCTATTAGTTAAATTATTGAAAACTTGTAGCTAACTTAGACAACCGTGAGGTGATAAGTTATTAACAAGTCTTATTTGTTTAATGTGCTAAGCCTGGTTCTTCGTGAGAAGTCGGTTTTAGTTTTAATTAGCGGATTTGCTTGTTAAATTGTATGATTAGATTGAAATGGTTTAGCGAGCTATACTGTGAGGTAGGCTTTCTATTTAGATCACTTGAACATAATTAAATTAGGTAACTGTGAGGAAACTTAATGTCATAACTGGTATGCGTAATAACTTGATAGAAACCCGTAGGTGTCTTCTCGAAAAGGGTCGAGGGTCCTATTTAGCGGTGTCGATCGAGTGACTACTTTAAGATTCCAGTTCCATACCAATTAAACCAAACGTGAGTGAACTCTGAAATCAACGTGGATTCTAGCCTAGGTGGTTTGCTTCGACTTATCTGTTTTTGTTCCTCGTCTTTCGTGACAGTTTCTATTTTTAGTAAGTTACTATTTTTAGAAAGTTTCCATTTTTAGCAAAACCCCCCCTTTTTCAAATAATCTTTTATTCAAAGTTCGTGTCTGTTAGTCGAGTCTTAATTTAGTTAATTTAGCGTAATATATAGAGTCTGTGGGTCGACACCCGGACTTACGTTTCACTATATTACATCCGATCGGTCCACTGCCGGTTGTGTGTGATTTAGTAGTTCGTCTAGATTTAATAAATTTAAAACTAGGTGTTTTTGTTTATTTATTTTATACATATATTGCACACATCAGGCGTTATCATCATTCTGTCGATTACATTTGACGTTACGTTAGGGTTTCGTAAAGCAACATTGATCTGTTATTTCATAAAAATTCTCTAGTTGCGGATAATGCTGGTGATGATCGTGTTGTATTTCATAATAACTCTCAAACTGTTATCTATAATCATACATCAATGGCGAATACTGAAAGCGATAATGTTTTTGTTTGTTTTGGACGTTTTAGTTTTTAATTTTGATGTTTTACGAACATTCAATCATTGTAATTGATTCATAATTTACAATCTGAATCAAAATACAATGATGATAGTGTACGTTGATTGTAGATAATTTACTATATATCATTGTGTATGACTTTTTTTGACGTATTAATCATTGTTATGACGTTTTCATATCTAGTTCGATGTTACTTTATTGCAAGTAAGTTATGGCATTTTTATTAGTTAATTCGATGTTACAAATCTACCCCTGTTAAATCTCACGCGTCAGGAATACATCAGAATAATTACAAAAATGTCACAGTGTCCATCTGTTTTTATCTGGGCCTTAAATACCATAATCTGACGTACCAGATTACTTCTTAACCTTTGTAAGGTTTTTGTCATTTGTAAAAAATCTCTCCCCATCAAACATAAACCACTATCAAACATAAAGCAATAAAATATTTATTTAAAAAAACTCACCGCATTATACGTGTGTATATACTATACTAGAGTTTAAAAAAAAGCTTTGTGAGAGAGACCGCTCCTCACACAAGCGGCTCCCTCACATTGCTATTGTGAGAGCGACCGCTCCTATGAGGAGTCGCTCCTCTCACACACCCACATCTTATTCTTCTTGTTGTATACATATACATATAATATAACCTGCAATCATATATAAACGTACTCTTCTTCTTCTTCAATACAAAACATACATACATATATAAACGTTTTCTTCTGCAATATTATATAAACGTGTTCTTCTAAAATAACAATTTTGGAGTGTCACTTTAAAGCCTGCCATTAAAGCATTATAGCTTGTTTCTTTTGTTTGTTGTTTATTTTGAATTGCATAGCATTGATTAAAGTTATTAAAGTCTGATTCATTGGAGGATAGAGAGTAAAGTTGACGGAACTTGATGGATGTTTATAAAGAGAAGAGAGTACAAAGAACGGAGTGAGTTACCGGTGGGTTGGTGGCATTTTGAAAAGGAAGGAGACCGCTCCTACCACCAACGGTCTCCCTTTAAGCTACAGGAAAGCATTTAACATGTAAGGAGACCGCTCCTACCACCAGCGGTCTCCTTCCTTTTCACTGGCAGCTACAGTAGACCATTTCATATTTTAAAGGGACCGCTCCTATCACCAGCGGTCTTACCATTTTCAACCATTTCTCTCCAACATGTCCATTTCCCTCTTTTTTTCTTAAACATGCCGTTTTAAAAAAAATCAACATATCAAGCCATAGTAGTACACATTGAACCTTCAGATGAAAAGGACTAACAATTTTTTTTCATGTTTCCATTGAATAACAAAAGCATTCATTAATCTTATGACAATACCATAATTCATATGCTACTCGTAGAAGACGGAGTGGATCCAACAGTAGATATTCTCCAACGTTTCCTCATCGTAGACATAATGACAAACAAAACAAAGCAAGTACAAACACAGCTGTAAAAACGCATGTATAAAACTACAGCCACAAAGTCAAAGCCAATAAGCTAGCACATTGTTCAATCAAGGATCAATCATCACACAACGTCTAGTGACAACCAAAAAACTAAAAGTCTAGTAGTGCCAACAACTAGAGTGACAACACCAACACCAACAAAAACATGAGATAAGTAATCCAATAGACAATAGACAAAAAAAACACATTATACCATGCAATTAAGATTGACAGAAATCAAAATATTAACAGAAGGAATCTTAACAATTAGACAAACAAAAAGCCTAAGAACAAAGAAGAAAGCAGTTACTGACCTCCAAATGATTGCGAAAGCCCTAGCTAATTGAAGAACACCAAACAAGAAACGATCAAGAACACTGAATGCATGTAGAATCCCACAATGATCAGATCCAGTAAACATCGACAATCATCCGCAAATATCGAAAACACAAGAAAGGCGGAGAAATTGGCAAGAACAATCAGCAAGTCCAAAACACATGAA
The DNA here is from genome assembly GCA_030867185.1 of Tagetes erecta. Lineage (NCBI taxonomy): Eukaryota > Viridiplantae > Streptophyta > Magnoliopsida > Asterales > Asteraceae > Tagetes > Tagetes erecta. The sequence continues at coordinate 65,142,140 of CM061488.1, forward strand.
ACACTCATCAATCAGAAAAACAAAAGAAGACGATCAACAATTTACAGTTGCATGGTCTAGAAAAACAACCGATCATCCTTGAAAACCAAAAGAAAAAACACCAGAGGAAGAGGAGAGCACAACGAAATAATGACTTCAAAATCAAATCTCGAGATACTAATGCAAGAGCGAGTGCAAAGTTACTTGGAGTTAAAGACTTACCTAATACGACTTGGAAATTAAAACGGTGAATGTTAGAAGTACAAATTCGAAACTCCAAGGATGAATGTGGCGAATTTCAAATTGGTCTTAACTTGACATGGAACACAAAAGTCAAATAAGGTAACGATCGCTAGAATCTTCCTAATATCATTATGATTTGGTTGAGTGGGGGGTTGGGTTGAGCGGTAAAGAGGGAAGACCCACAACCAAAAGGTTGTGGGTTCAAACGTCACCCACAACATAATAATAAATTTGCTATTAAAAAAAAGAATAAATTATGAATTGTGGGTTCAAACCTCACCCACAACATTTTAAAGTATTTCTATTAGCACGTATTTATTAGCTATATAAGCCCTGATAGGGTTTACCTTGGATTAGGACTGGCAATTGAGTCATCTGTTTAGACACGATAAGACCTGTTAAGCAAAAAAATACACCACGAAATTTTATTATTTTTAATATAATTAAAATTAGAAGCAAACATATCTCCTTCTTGTTACATAAAATAAACTACTGTTACCCTTAAACAATCAAAGCCATTTGTTAAACAGGTTATTTTCGTGTTTGATACTTGTGTTACTTGCGTCGTCATTAACCTATTAAGCACGATAAGACACAATTTGCCAGCCCTACCTAGAAATCAAGTTTTTAACTGAGTTTTTAAACAAGTTTACTTGAGTTAAAAATATTGAGTGTTAGCCAACTTTGTTTGTTTTATCTTTGTTATCAATTCCCACTTAAGCTCATATTAAGGCAGTTAATCTCTTGGTGTTTATTAATCAAAGTGGTGATCAATAAACAAGTGACCGAAAGGCATCAATCAAAGCCATGATCGATTAGGAAAGATAGATCAAGTTGTGATAAAAAAATGGTACTGCAATCGAGACCGTCTCCGTCGCCACAATTAGGAGAGAGATCTAAGTTGTGATAAAAAAAAATGGACTTCCAACATTCAAACCTAGTTTAACATCTATACATCCTCGTGATTTTGTTTTAGGACATTCAAAGCTACAATTTAATGTAACCACACTTGGGGCACAGGAAGCACTGGCGATGTGACCAGACGAGGTGGGCGGCAAGGTGAGGAGCTGGTGTGAAAGCTCATGAAGAAGACAACTGTGAGAGGGGGAAGTGGTGGGAGCTCATGGGGTGGCAAGGTGGAGCTCCGGTTGTGGCGAGGTGAGCTCGTTGGGGTGCTCTCTGTACTCTTAAAACCTTACATCTTAAAGCACTTTAAATACTCAATATATGCACTTTAGAGCACTTTTCAAGCCAAGACTTAGACTATATCTCAGCTTTAACAAATACAGATTTAAGGATGATTCAAAAGTCAAGAGTTAGAAATAAAAGCAAAGTCTTTATATGTAAACGATGGTTCAATAAATCAAAAACAAGTTGATGTCTCATGAACATATAGTAGTTGAAAACTTGTTTCTAAAGTTCATCATCCAACGTCGAAATTCTTGATCTTTCAAGAGCTTAACATGATCTGGTCCAACTAAGGAACACAAGCTACAGACTTATCACTTACTTAAAACTAAACACTCAAGTTGCAGTCCTACTCAAAGCAGATATTTAACAAAGCAAAAGATTTGCTCTTGCTCAAAGACCTACCGATTAAGTTCTGCATGCTTACCGCGTAACTATTCACACTGTCTCTAAACATAAAACCCCAAAAACAGGCAAGACACCAAATGGAGAGACACGAAAACTTTTGTTGATAATAGAAAACTGATCGATCAATCTCTGTAAGCAAATCTTAGAACAAAATTATCTTTTTCATTGGTCCAAGTTAAAAAAAATGCTAGTCCATCCTCAAAATATATGACCGTCTTTAACCTTTGAACAAATTCATTTAAAACACCCTCCACCATGTGGATGTTCAAATCAAATAGTATTTCACTTCATTAACCCATAAATTTATCCCTAAATAATTAAACAAAGTCCAAAATAAAAAAAACTCCAATTTACAACATACCAGAAGAAAATGACACTTCAAGAAACACCTGTGTTTTCATGTCTAATAACCTGAGTTGTCATCAACGCCCACCTCGGCCTCCACCTGAATCGAAAGACGAGTTAATTACTTTCTTGAGTTTTGAATTTAAAAATCAAGATCATATAAAATGAAAGAATGTGATTGAAAATTTGATTTGATAAAAAAATACCACCTCTGTTGCCAGCAGGATAGCCTCCGCCTTGGCTCCTGCCTCTACCGCTTCCATCATCCATGCCCCCACGACCTCCCATGCCACCACCTTTTGCTTGCCTCCTACCACCACTACCGCCACCATCACTACCACCTCTCCCCCTTCCACGTCCTACCCCAGGTGGCTTTCTATCTGTTGATAGGTAAAACAAAAAAATAATGAATGATCATCCAGCTACCAAATGTTCTCTAGATGGCAGAATGAAAAATATCAAAACAGGTCAAGCTGAGTTAACAATTCAGCATATACTTTTTTTCCAAACTTTGTAATATTATTCTAATATTTAGAATCAAGTGTAAAGAGAAGACTGCACGTTAAAAGTACACTTCGGGAAACTTTCAACCAAGTTACTCTTAAACTAAATTGTTTAATTTTACCTTCTGGCTTGAAAAGAAATTTAAAACATAAAATAGTTGGAAAGGAAGATCTTACCCATGCGGTTCTTGGTATCTTCCTGAACCTTGTCAATAACCTACAGGAAGCAAACCAAAGAAAAGGTGAAAAACATCGTATGACGTTTCATCCATTGGATATTTAATGAAAGAACATGCTCATAATCATAGATTTTTTTATGACATTATAAGCAGCAGTTAATAATATAACCTCCAAAAACAACCTATATAATGTCGAACCGAGGGAAAAACTAGTAAATTAAAGTTATTTAACTAAGCAAGTAAAAGTCATGGTATGATAAAGATTAACACAATACTGTCTACAAGAGAAAAAATCCTGACAACAGGCAACAGCCATCAAGCCGCTAATTAATTAACTAGAAATAACTAACAAACGGGGAGATATGAGCAACTAATGTTATCTCCAACTTTAATGCCTTCAAATATACTAATAAGTAATAACTAGTATGTTAAATAAAATAATGGTATTACAATGAAATACGAATTTTCATAAAAAGTGATTTAAGAACTTGGGCTGATTTTAACCGCTTTTAGTTGCTTTGACAAGTTTAAAAAAAAACAGCCTGAGACTAAATCCTCGTCAGCTAGAAACCGATCTGTGTTTTTATCATCAGAGAGATGTTACACTTCAACAAAGAAAAGAATGTGAACCGTAGCTTGCACCGTAATGCATACAACTGGCAGTCAAGCACAAGCTACTTGAAACAGCATATCGATGGAACACATCAACATCTGATTTGGCCAAGTTGCATCATCCCAGGCAGCCATACACAGTTACCCAACATGTGTCAAAATGGGTAGGACGGAAAAATAGTTGGTCAAACCAATGATTTTCAGTACTTCTATAAATATTTAGTGTCAAATTTGACTAAAAAACAAACATTACTACAACAATAATTTATTTAAATAAAATGATTTAGGAGGTTTTAATCAAGAATTAAAAGTATGACATGAGCGACTAATTCAACATAACCAAAATCCATCAATAAATATATAAAAAGGGTAAAAATTTTCATCTCTTTTACAGACATATAAACCATGTTATGCATTCCTTAGATATAAAGGTGATATTATGCTTATGAATGTGTTACTTTGGGTTATGTTCTATTTTAAATAGACCAAAGTCACCCAAAGTGTATTTCTTATGCATACAACTTTCAACATCAAATTATAAAGAAAAAATTTAGATTATTATTGTAATAATAAAAAATATTAAAAGTTTTCTAGTCCAAACGCATTAGCTTTTTTTATAAATGAAAAACAGTCCAACAACGGGTAAAGAGGTGGTTATCGGTCAACCTAACCCATTACAAGGTGAATTTAAAAGACTATTTACACCTTTTCAAATGTTACTGAACCTGACCATATTGCCATCTCTACTTGATACATTTTTAGGCCTATCATATTTACCAAAGTGTCTTCTAATCATTAATCAAGTGATACTAAGATTAACTATGTGAGTTGTATAGTCATTAACGATATTGGATGTGCCTACCAACAATTTTGGACAAGATGCTCACTTATTTCCTAACGACCACGGAATGGTTCATCAAGTAGAAGTTCTAAGATATTACATGACTTAAAATGAACCTGAAGAAAAGTCAAAACTGACGTTCATTCACAAAAAGTGAAAATACCTCATCTGGCACACGAAGATATTTTATAGTGTTCCCACGGATGTAACATTCAGGCATCCTCCAGAACCTATCACCATCCTGTCAACAAAAATCATACTTCATCTTAATTAAAAATAATTAGAGGCACATCAACAGACTACTTAAAGTACAGATAAAAATTACTTTTGAGGTACAAATCACTTCTCGAAGATGAATATTCATCCAGGTATCACAGTTCACCAAATGTCCATTGTAAGTTTCACCATTTTTCAGCTCCACAAGCTACATCACAAACAAATTGATATCAGTTCAAAACATGCAAAATGACTTATAAAATTTCAATAACAAAACTAAAATGCATTGTAGAGTGTAATGTAAACTTCAAATGTAACTTTTATAATCTAGAATATGATAGAGATACAAGACAACCAAAAACACTCATTGAAACCAAAACAAACCTTTTATACAAGATAAACACCAACAAGATCTAAAACTCATTAAACAAGCACTCTACAAGTACTAAGGGGTTGTTTGTTTCAGTCTCTTAATGGCTTAGATGTCTGAATGATTTAGCACTTAATGGTTCAAACTGTTTGTTTCACAAATAGATTCAGACATTTGTCTCTTAATGGTTTATCATCATAACGAGTCTAAATGAATAAGAGCTCTTATCTAAATTGGTCAAACATTTAGATACTAGCTCATTGAATAGTTAAGCAATATACTAGCTCTTAATAGTTCAGACCACTTACTGATTCGGTTCAGACATCCTAATGGTTCAACACTTACTCACTCATTCAGGAGTTGCCAAACAGCCCTAACATTCAAATCAAAAAGCATAGTTTCGAATAAAGTGACCTGATAAACAGTTAATTAAAACATCAATACAGCATAAGTCAACTGATCAAAAAATTCATCTTCACATTATTCAATGTATAAATTTCATCTTAACATGTAACGGCAATAGCAAGAGAAAGTAAATCGGATCATAAAGTATGGAGACTCACCATAGGATGCCCTTGCGATGTCTTAAGCAGAGATAATGGAAGCTGAAATCATGCAAACAAAACTGATTGGATCAAAAGCAAACCCTAAATTGATTATTATTAAGAAAAAAACGATTAGCGAAGCAAGTTACCATGTTGAAACACGCAAAGAGGGATTAGATCTATGTCTAATTCAACATGCCTTTGGAAGTGATTTAGAGATCGAACGCCGTCAATGCTTTAGTATATGGGCCGTGTTGGGGGTTTGATTGGAGCAGGCGGGGTTTTGCAAGGGTTTCAACAAAATTAAACTAAATTGAAAGTAAATTGATAAAGAAAATATCCCTCGGATATCATTAATATGTTTAGTTTTGTTTTAACTCTTTAGGTTTTTGTGATTTTATTTTTTAATAAAAATGTTTATGAATATTAACTTTATATAATTTTTTGTTAAATCTCTCATACATGCCTCTCATGTTCTCATACTTTTTATCTAGCTTAACATGTAAGTAAACATTTTTATTCAGTTACATGTCAAAAAGAGTGGGAGAATTAACATTTTTACTACGCACGTGAGAGAGATTGTGATATCTGCCCCAAACCCGAACCCGAATGCCCGACTCGAACCCGAGATTGTCTACTTTTAAAAGTGTATTCGTATTTATTTTCCTTTAAATGTAACGTTTTGTTATTAAAAATATATATATATATACGTCGAGCTTTACGTTATTTCTGGTCTTTGATATATAACGATCGAATTATTATCCAACGTATACTAATTAAATACTAAATACAATTTATTAAACCTCCAAAGAATATATATACATGTATTTTTTAAATATATATATATATATATATATATATATATATATAGGGGGAGGTTCTTTTAAGAAGACCAAAAATTGCAAGAAGAAAAAGAAATAATCTCAACCCTACATTTATCCATCCAATGGTTGTGATCACATGGGTTATTTTTGTAAATTAATTTAAGAGTTATTACAATTTCTAACCCAAATAAGGGTAATATAGACCATTGAAATGTAGGTTAATTAAATAAGGAATGAGTTTTAAATAACATTAATGCAATTTACGTTACCAAGTTTAAACCAAAAGTCTAGTTTCCTTTTAATATGTTACTATAGCTTTCACCTAACATGATTTGTACTTCATAATATATAATTACCTCGTACAAAAAAATAAAATGATTTCTAAAAGTTTTTCTCTACCAATTTCAAACATATATCAAATCTCAAATTCCTATATATAGATCGGATGAGTGACTAAAGTGTGTAGGAATTTTGGGAATAAGTTGCAGGGTTTGAAGAACCATAATGTGTGTAGCTTTAAACGATATGTCGATGTGTAAGTAGTTTTTACCTCGTGTAGGGTGTTTTATGCACACCTAAAATTCACCTACATAAGTTTAATATTTGCCTACACAAAAAATTAAAATTTACCTATGTATGTAGTTGTTTTCATGTGTAGTAAAAGTATAGGTTAAAATAGTGTGTGTAGTTTTAAACGATATGTGTAGCTATAAATAATATGTTTACGTAATATTATTATGTTTATATACGTACATTATTTGTTTGAAGGTTGTGTAGGAAAACATACAATTATGTAGGAGGAGAAAATACAAATATGTAAGAAGTATGCATATGTACTGTTGTTTTATGAACTATAAGTGTAGGAGCCCTATCAAATATTTAGGTGCATTGTTGATGAATTATGAATAAAATTCTCTTAGGATCAATTCAATAAATTAATAAAACTTAAATGGATATTTGTAAATGTATGACAATATTTTTTCTATAACAAAAAATTAATCAAAACTTGACCTGGTGGATAGATATTAATGAATGAGTGTATAAAATAAAAGAATTGAATCTTTAATAGTAATATATAAAAGAATTGAATCTTTAATAGGAATATGGTCCATAAACTTCAAATTTAAAATTAGGTATATTAAAATTTAACGAATGTTTCTTAAATTAAAAGTTGACTAAATTGTTGTTTTAATCATTTAATTTACCATAATGTCCTTGTAATAAAACTAAACACAAATTAAAAAAGAAAAAATTTGATTGGTTGAATGTTGTTCTTTTTCTTCTTGCAAAATATAGCACTTCTCAATTGAACCTCACACTATATATATATATATATATATATATATATATATATATATATATATATTACAAAGATATTAAAGATAAATACTATTAAAGTCTCAAAATAGTCATCTGATGCGAACCGTATGGTATATGAAAATGATGTATGGATCGGAAAATCAGGTTTTAAATTTATAAAATGGAAAAACCTAACAAGTTCACACAATCAGCAAGTGTACCGGTTGTATGTAGCAAGTTAAGTCCGAATATCATACCCAAGAGATTTGAGTTTGGCGTCCTCTAATACCGGATCTTTATCGAATTCTAACCGATGTTAAAGAGTTGATTTTAGATTTTAAAGACTAAATTAAACAAGCAAGAGACAATTTATCTAAAATTACTCTAAGAATAAGATTTAGACTAAGGAAAATTATCTAAAATAAACTAGGGGTAAAAACTTAACTAAATGGAAACTAAAGGTGGAAATAAGCTAAAAGAGAACTATGGGTGGAGTGATGACTACTTAGGCGGGAATCCTGATGATAATATGACAATTCTCGGTTTTCTAGATATGTCGGCACCGGATCTGAGAATATATCTACTCAAAACAATCTAACACATCAGTACCTACTACTAAGGTCTCGTGGGTGCTAGAAAGTCCTAAAATAAATATGTGAAGCTCACGGTGTGAGGAATGTCTAGAAATCACTCCCGGATGTCTAAGGGATCCTAAACTAGCTCACCTCTCGGCTTACAAGTCCATTTATCCTAAAAACTGACTCAATCAGCAAACTAAAATAACGTGATCAATCGGTTTATGATAAATCAAGACTAGATAACACAAGTTGCTAGTTTTTACTAAGCAAAACCTACTCCTGTAGTATTTTAACCTAAACCAACTAACAAAGGGATGAAATCTACAAATCCTCACCTTCCGGTAACGAATCCGGCTAGCACATTGGCTCAAATCCACAAATCAATCTTAACTTATGAGTATCTATTCCTAGATTTACTCAAATGATGATTAAATCTAGTAGACTAACCACCAAAAATGTAAAATGTATTATCAAGTTATCAAATCAAGATAATATTATCCACAATCAAGTCAAGATCTCAACATGAATCATAAAGTCAACACACATATTGCATATAAGATCATCATAAACCAACTTTCTCAATAGAACATCCAACCAACATATCATAAACAACCAAAAATCATCATATCATCATCAATTATCCATAATGCCTAAATAGTCATACTAAATCTAGCCAACCATCATCAAAATCATCAAACCCATCATGAACAAGACTAGATCTAGCAGAATTTTAACTAAAAACAACAAATCAAGTTCAATTGTTTAAAGTTTAAAGTAAATCACACCCGAAATGGCCACCAATCTTCAATCAAAGCTTGAATCTACAAAATCTTCTAGCTTTAATCTTCAAATCAGCAACTCTAGAGCTTCAATCCATCTTCAATCTTCAAGATCTTCAAGAATAATCTTCAAAACCTTCAAAATCCAAGATCCAAGCTCCAAATTATGGCTTTAATCCTCCAAACTAACACCCAAGATCACCCCAAAGACTCATTCCCCTATTCTCAGCCGTTTGTGGTGTTTTTGGGGTAGATGTGATGCCCTAAAATCCATCAAGAGATGAATTTATAGTGAAAAGTAGGTTTTTTCACGTCAGATGGGCCCGGAGAACCGTTGGGCTTTTCTGGTGGGTTCCAGCGGACCGTTGGGCGGGTTTTTGCATTGTGTTCAGCACCCAGCGCCCAGAGAACCGTTGGGCGTTCCTGGGAGGTTCCAGCGGTTCTCCGAGTTGGTCACGAGGCTCGTTTTCTTCTCGTTTTCGTCCTGTTTCGCTCCGAAACCGCTTCTTTCATTATTATTTCCTAAAAATAAAAGATAAAGATAATAACTAACTAAAAATAAAATATATTTACATAAAATGAGGATAAAGATGTGAAATACGTCAATAAAACCATGTGTTTTAATAACACATCAAATATCCCCACACTTAACAATTTGCTTGTCCCTAAGCAAAACAAATATATACAAAACACATCCAACACAATTCCCAAACAAATACGCATCCATCGAGTAAAATCAAGTCCGAACCGCGGGATCCTAACTTAATTATTATGTTTAGTATAGCGATCAAAGATTTATAACCCAACTAGCATGGTGAAGTAATTTTAAAACCAAAGTCTACCCAATCAAGCTTTGTTCACCTTCAAGTATCAAACTATACATACTTGCACCCCTCACACTCACTCAATCACTCGGGCTAAATATGAAATTTAGGAGTGACCTCTCAATGCCGATTAAAGTAGTGCAATATAAACATAAGCTTGTATGCCAATCATATCTCCACCTTTTGACAAGAAATTAACAAGAATCAAGAGGTCTTTATTCGGGTTGTAACGTGGCTAGGGCTAGGGGTAGGATAAACAAAGGAAAAACAAACGAAAAGTGCTAAAAACCCGGCTTTGTCAATATCTAAACAATCAAAACAACTAACTTGTAACCAAAACCAAAACTTGGATCAAACTTGGATCCCAAACCTAAATACAATAAACTTAGGGTCAATTTTTTTTACCCTTTTTCTTCTTTTCTCATTTTTCTCAACATTTTTTTTTCATTTCTTTTCTTTTTTCATTTTTTTTTTCATTTTTCTTCTTTTTTTTCATATAAACATTTATTCATGTTTTCTAACTATATACACACTTCTAAAAACTTCCCACAATGTCTAACTACTAAAAATAATAAAAACTTTGTTTAAACACTAACTTAGCCGGATTCTCAAACACTTAGGCCAAAGCAAAAAGGTTTAAATATATATGAAAGGAAATGGCTAAATGGGTCAAACAAATAAAAAGGATAAGGCTCAGACGGGGTAACTAGGGGAAATATATAAAATGGGCAGGTATAAATAGGTCGGAATAGATGAATCCTAAATGCCTCAATCATATTCTTGATTTAATTTCAAGTTTAAGGTCTCAAAATGCATCAAAGCATACAAGTTCTATAATTACAACTACAATAATGGTCAAACTCTCAACAACAGAATAATGAGCATATATATAATCATGTAAAGCTCAGTAATCAGGCTTAAATCCTCACAAGACAAGGGGTATGGGATATTGATGCAAGCAGTGTATAATTTTTAACTGTCTGATTCACTCTACTATCTTAGGCATCCCAAGATTTTATTTTTATTCAAAAGGCTAGCTAGGTCAACTTTTAACGTTTTATTTAGTTATATTATATATTAAAAGCCAAGAACCCGCAAATCCAAATCGACTAACCTTTTGTCAACGATTTACATTGAATGAGACGCGTCTTTTGTGTAAAAAGGTGACAAAAGCGGGACAAACCTTTTAAAAGAAAATAACTTTTATTCTATTTTTGTATTTTTCAAAATTTTTATGTATTTTTAATGATTTTCTGATTTTTTTTAATAAGAAAAAGTGAACCGAACCACTCCCGAATGGAGATTGAGTATGGGAGTGGTTTGATACAAAAAAAAACAAATAAAATCTAACTATAAAATCCATCCCCACACTTGAAACACACATTGTCCCCAATGTGTGAAACCAAGATAGAAACGAAAGAAATAAAAATAAAAAGATAGCAGATACTCCCCTGGTATGTACGGGCCCACGTGGGCGACAAAATATATATAACCCACGGGGGCGTAGAAAAAGAAAGAGACGAAGACCATTGTAGAAAGATCTCTCGAGAATATATAGTATAAATCCAATTCACGAGCGTCGTAGAGAATCATCCAAGCACAGCCAAACAAAATAATATTAGATATATACAATAAGCATACAAAAAAGTTATACACTTTGTAACACTTATTGGGTCTCATCTTACTGTATGAAAAGTATTTTTCTTGACAAAAAGGTCTTTCTCCAATTTTTATGCTTTTTGTGAAAATACTAGGTTTGTATATTCGAAAATTCATAATAAATAGATTAAGCTTATAAAACTTATGTAACTTAGTGAAATACTTTGTTTATAAGTATAAAAGCTCATGGACATTAAAAATCTCTGTTTTTTTTGTTTTTCTCGGTTTCGTGTTTTTAACGTGTTCGGTTTGGTTAATGTTACGTTTTAAGCATAGAGAGACTTTGGTAATGTTTTGAGTCCGATTATACTTACCTTATATCCATATATGAGCTTGGGTTCTGTAAATTTGGGCTTAGAAGTCTCTAACTATTTTCTATAAATTTTCGTATTTTAATCCCATAAAATATTAAAAAATTCGTAGTAATTATTTTTATGTCCATAAAAATGCGAAATTTATTTCATAACATGTTTATATCGTATATAAGCTACTGAGAACATAATATTTTTATATTTTTGATATATGATTAAATATACATGTTAGCAACGTATATTATCCCTCATTTTAAACGTTTTTGGTTTCAAATTCATCTAGATGGTCACTTAATTGTGTTTTATTTGGATTTTGTAGTTTTGGATGGTTGCTTGGTGATTTCAAAAGAAAGAGACAAGAGATCAAGTATTTTGTTGAAGTTCAGGACTGTCATGGCCATGACAGATTCGTCATGGGCACAACAACCTTTGTTCAGATCCTGATGGTAGGGGTGTGCGCGGTGCGGTTAGGTTCGGTTTTTACCCTTAACCGCAACCACAACCGTAATATGCGGTTAGTGGTTTTCATAAACCGTTCGGTGATCGGTTTTTTCGGTTTGTGGGTTTCGGTTTATTCGCGGTTCGGTGCGGTTATTTATTTATTTATTTTGTTTTACTAACCGAAGTTTGAAAGAGTAAACGATAAGTATATTGATAGATACGACATAAATTCATTAGTGGGATAAAATGCATTACATCAATAGTAAACCATGATGTGTTACGTTCATAAAGAAACAAAGTTCATTAAAGTAAAAAAAAGACAATCAATAAAGTTCAGAAGATTGTTTTGTACTCTTCATCAGAAAGATCCACTGCACTTTTGCCTGTAAATATAAACAAAACCACACCACTTTAGTTCAATAAATAAGATCCATAATCTACATGTCATATTTATACTTATATTAAAACGAAATACTTAGGTAAAGCTATATTTTATAATTAAAAGAGTTAATTATAGTTATATAGTAGCATCATAGAGTCATACTAAAAGAATGTTCACAAAAATGACTAAAAGCACATTCACTTCATTTAATAAGGTTCGGTTAGTTCGGTGCGGTTCGGTTATTTCGGTGGTTAGAAAAAGGAATAACCAAACCGCAACCGCAAATGTCGGTTTCGGTTAATTTCGGTTCGGTTAATTGCAGTTACCTTTTCGGTTTGGTTATTTCGGTTCGGTTTAATCGGTTAGTTCGGTTTCGATTCGGTTTTTTGCACACCCCTACCTGATGGTGCGCGATATGGCCATGACAGCGAGTGTCATGGTCATGAAATCTGCAGATATGACTATATAACCTAACTTTTCCTCATTTCATGAGGGAGCTTGAAAACGAAAAACCCTAGTATTAACACACCACCAAGCTCGTTTTTCCTGCAATTTCACGGGACAAGAAGCTAAGATTGAAGATCAAGCATTTCAAGGGAAGATTCAACACTACACAACCCACCTCCTCTCATTTTGGTTTGAAAATCTTTAGATCTAGTATGTTTTCTTCCATTTCTATGAGTGTGGTTGTGGTTTTTGTAAGCTCCATGAGCTAAATGCTCTATATCACTTAGATTAGATGAAGTTTAGCATACTTTGACAACTAGTATGCAACATTGGTGATGATTTTGTCAATGCTTATACAAAGCTACGCAAATTTCTTCAATGACTATGTGTTCTTGTTTGACTTGATGAAATATTGAATCCTGTGGCTGTTGTAACCATATTATGTTGGAAAACCGTATGTGTTATGACATTTATTCATGAATTTCATATGCTAGTATGTAATTTATGGCATTTGACTAGGAATGGTGAATGAAGATTGGATGTTTAGGAAAGTTGAACAAGTGTGCATCCTTATACATATGTTTGGAAAAACCATTGTGTTTGTTATGGATATCTCCTAATTTTGTGTACGTGTAACTATTGATAATGCTCAAATCTGTGGTTCATGTATTTGTGTTAGGACATTCATAAGTTGAAGAATTTGAATAGCTATTGTTACATTACGTGGATTGAGGTGGTTTTGTTCATCGTGTTAACTTTCCAAAGATTTATGGGTTTGGATAGCCTTGCGGGAGTCCAAACCATCTTTCACATTGACTTAATAGTATCATTTGTTCTTCATGGCATAACTTTGGGTGGCTATTGTGTGTTTATCGTTCTAGCTTTCCGAATGGTTATATGATTAGATAACCTTGACAGGAGTCTAATTTACTTCCATGTATCATGTGTAGAAAATGATCTACTGAAGGTTCGTACATGTTGTCATTGTTTTGCTAAACGGATTCGAAATCTAAGTGATACCTTCCTTTGATTGATTATCTTCATTTGTGTTAACTTGCCTTAATTAGATTAATTATTAGCTAATTTAGTTGATTAAAATATTTACAACCCATTCTTATTTGACCGGTTGAATAGTAATGAAGGTTTAGTATTGGGAGACATTGTGTCCACGGATCGATTCAGTTCTTGCCTAAAGCTATACTACTATACGATAGGTACACTTGCCTATTGTGTGTAGTTAGTCTTAAAGTAATTATCGTCTTTTATAAATTTAAAACCCAATTGTGTGAAAAATCATTGTTAAAATCTATACACTTTACACACATCAATTTTTATATTTTTGGTACTTTCGTTGTTTCGTACGTTTAGTTTCGGTTATTGTTCGATTCTTAGGTTTTACTCATCAACAATTAAATATTTTCGATCCTAAGTGTCCATATGAATATTTATAACAGTAGCATAACTTATTTTTGTATTTTTATACTTCCCATACGTTTTTATTCAAAAATGCGTATTAAATAATCTATAACTCCAAAAATTATGAAATTTGGTTTATAACCTTATTATAGTATAAAGAATGTACAAATATTATAAAACTTCATTTTTAAGATGGTTAACCTTGGTTTGTTGTTTTGACCAAAAATAATTGTTCGGTTTGACTAGTTTTAGTCAAACTTGTGTGTTTTCTTTAGAATATGATTTCTATCATTTTTAAGACTTTCGTTACTGAAAAAGGAGTATTTTTATGTGTTTATAAGATATGGGAAATCATAGTATTCATTGTGTGTGAAAATGAACGTGTAGTGTACGTGTAGTGTGTTTTCGGGTATTTTCTCGTTACCTTGAGATTGAGAGTGAATGTGGGTGCACTTGAGAGGGTATGAAGATCATGATAGCTGCTGGAATTCGACTGGAAAGGACTGAGTTGCTGAGTTCTTGAGAGTGGAGAGAGTGTTTGATGGTTGGGAGAAAGTTAAAGAGTGTTTTGGTTGTGTATGAGATGTGTAAATGAAGAATGGATGAAATGTGGGGTGTGGTGGTGTGATATCAGCCGAAAATTAGAGAGGAGAGAGAAGAGAAGAATATTTTGTGAGATTGTGTGAGATTATGTTAAGATTTAGAAGTTAAGTGTGATTTTCAAGTTTGGTGTGGATTGGTTGCATGGGAGGTGTGTTGGGTAGGAGGGGACAAGTAGTGTAGGTAGGGTGGAAGTATTATTAATAGTTTTTGTTAATTAATTTTTATATAAGTTGTGTTGTTTGTATAAAGATGGTGATTTTAATTATAAGTTGTAGTTGTAGATTTTATATAGTAGTAAGTATATATATATATATATATATATATATATATATATATATATATATATATATATATATATATATATATATATATATATATATATATATATATATATATATATATATATATATATAGGGTAGGGTTCAAAAGAGAACTCATTTTAAGTTGAGAACTAGAGAACTACTAAAATGACAAGGGATGGAATTTTAAAGGAAGGGGGTAAAATTGGAACTTTAAATATAAAAATCTTTAAATATTTCTATCTTTTGCATACGTTAATATTATTTTAAAAAATTGCACCACTAGATCAAGAATTTCATTATCTTTCATTTGAGTATAAATAACGTTATAAAAAATATTTTTTTCTCGTTTTTTTAATTTTCATACTGCATATATGTAGTATTGTGATATTGTATTTGATTATATATTTTTTTAAACGTTAATAACTTCTTCATACGTTATTTATATAAAAAAAAATTTAAAAATCACGTTTTGGTTTTTTTGATACTGCATATATGTAGTATAATTGTACTTGATGTATTTTTTGAAATGACCAAATGGCTCAAGAGTCTAATAATTATTTAAAGTATAATATGATCTCAAATGACCAATAACAAAGTTCATAATATTCCATATTAAAAAAATTTATTACTAATGAAAACAAAATCAATACTTATACTATGTCTAAACATAAAGATAATAACAAACTAATAAATAAACGATAAATATCATAACAAAATAAAATAAACTTGAAATTCAAACTATAAGATAATAATGCATCGGTATTGCATATACTGCTTATATGTAGTAGCATGATACTACATATATGTAGTATACGATGCTACATATATGCAACACTATAAAATTTAAAAGGGAATAGTGAATACAGTGATGTTATGCACTTAAGTTACACGTAAACCATTAAAATTACGTAGTTTTGATAAAATAACTTACATTATTTTTTATTAGAAAACTTAACTCATTGGTCTTTATTCAATTTTAATGGACGACTCACTCTTCTTCTCTTAGATCATAATTCTTCGCTTTCCCATTTACTCAATAATCGTCATTCATTTTAAGAAAATGATTACTCGCCCTTTAAAAATCGATTGTACGTCAATTTGGCTTCTCAATTCCAACTAACATATTAATATAACATGACTCGTATAATTGTTATTATGATACGCCCCTGCTGCACATATTCATACCACATCACATAACGTGAACCAAGTAATTGCTAGCAATATCAGTACGATCATATAAGAAAAATCCAAATTTAGAATTAAGGCATGATGGTGTTGTTTTTTTGTGATGGTTTCATCAACATCAATATTAGGGAACTTTTGTTATTTTATCAAAGTACTACTTTTGATGGTTTGTCTTGTAATTTAGGTGCATAACAACATCTGTCACACCCTCAATTTTCCACAAACGGGGGGTATCCGTTAGGCGTGTGACAAAACCAGGATCCAAGTCATTAGTTACACCAAATGACACTATATGAATTTAAAACATACGTATCTCATTGAATGAGAAAAAAGTTATTACAAGTAATTGTTTAAACATTTGCGGAAGCATAACGACAAATGATTGTCAAAACTCTTTTTCAGTAAAGTAAATGCATTAAAAGTATTTAATACAAATATGTTCAATAACAAATTAAATCTTGAATACATGTAGACCTAATGATGCATGCATGCCCTACTTGTGCTCGTGCTCCTTAATTACCTGAGAAAACATACTAAAAAGTGTCAACACAAAGGTTGGTGAGTTCAATGAGTTTATTAATCGAAAGCATAAAACACAGTTCGAAAACCGATAGAATATTGCCCGAAGGCCCTACCCGAAGGTATAAAATGCAGCCGCCACAAAGGCGCCGTAAATGCAGCCCACCCGAAGGTGCTGTAAAACGCAGTCGCCACAAAGGCGCCGTAAATGCAGCCGCCACAAAGGCGCCGTAAATGTAGCCCACCCGAAGGTGCTGTAAAACGCAGCCGCCACAATGGCGCCGTAAATGCAGCCGCCACAAAGGCGCCGTCAATGAAGCTCACCCGAAGGTGCTGTAAAACGCAGCCGCCACACAAGCGCCGTAAATGCAGCCACCACAAAGGTGCCGTAAACGCAGCCCACCCGAAGGTGCTGTAAAACGCAGCCGCCACAAAGGCGCCGTAAATGCAGCCGCCACAAAGGCGCCGTTAATGCAACCCACCCGAAGGTGCTGTAAAATAGTTGCCCGAAGGCGTTGTACAAACTTTTGTATGTTTTCTCCCCGAAAAGGATTTAAAAGCGGGCAAAGAACTCACCTTTGAAGCGCATAGCAAAACAACCAGCACAATGCAACAAAAGAACTTAAACCGTCTTACGACCTGTTTAGTAGGTTACAGATAATTATTAGTTATTTATATTTATACAAATATATATATACTTATTGATTTCATACTTCACCTTGATTATGTATACATACGCTGTTAAAAACACAAAATCAAATCTGTACTTTCTCATATACATCTATACGTACATACACCTCTACTGCTACTTCTGCCATATTATAGATGCATAATCGCACATACATATTGCGCATATATATACATACTTACATACGCTGCTGATAATGTTCAATCTACGTATCTATATATACACCAACGCATGTTGTTGCTTCACTGTTATATACACATTACACTAATATATTATTTGATTGATCAATTACATAACCAATTAACCACACAATTAAACCATTTACTGCCATCACACATACAACTCGTACACAATAGACATACTCGATCGACATAGATTTACATAGACTACATATTCACGCATAAGGTTTACGGATCACGAAAACTCACCGGAGATCAGAAACGGAGGTGATCGGAGACAGGAAGAGGATCAATGGTGATGCCGGTGGCTCTTGGTTGCTGCTTCTTTGTTTCGGGCGTCACGCGGTCAACAATGGAGGATCGCGAGATGGTTTAGATGGGATTTAGTGTCGTGGGTTATGTTTCGTGTCGATTTCAGCCGATTGGAAAATCAGAACAATCGCCGGTGATGTGTTTTCAATTTAAGAAGTGGGTGGTCGACTAGGGTTGGGTAATTTTATTTGATTTTTACACAAATGGTCCTCATACTTTGGAACTAATTTAATTGGCAACCAAAATTAGCCATGTTATCTTTTGTTAGTTACAAAACGGACCCCCAAACTTGTATAAAACTTAACAGAATAGATGAAGTATATTTAACGGCATTAACCCGATTTTACAGGTTGTCACATCATCCCCTTGTTAAAAGAATTTTCGTCCCGAAAATTACGCCGTGCCGTTGGTTGTCTACAACGAAATGAAGCAAAAGAATAAAAAATTTTAGGTTGTCACATCATCCCCTTGTTAGATGAATTTTCGTCCCGAAAATTAAATCATACCCTTGGTGTTAGACGTTGTTACTTTAATAGCTAAGAATGATTGTACTTGTGTTTCATTAGGTAGCCACTTCATTTGGTTTAAACCATCTAGTGTAATCATTTGCAGGATTTCAACTGGTCTAATGTATCGTGGGTTTGAAGAGATTCTAAAGTTTCTTTGGGCCCACTCTTAAGATTTATAAACAACAATTTGTATGCAGAATGTTTCAGAAATTTTGATCACGGAGCTTCGAGTTGTTATTCAGGTTTTCAAGGATCGAGACTTAACTAATGAGTCTATATTAAAGAAGCGTTGTTATTCGAGTTGTATAGAGATCATTAAGTTTACTCAACCGTGTGTAGTTACTCGACTTTATTAAAGAAACATCGTCAAAACGAGGTCATCAAGGATGCCTTAGACATTCTAAGAACAGATGAAGAATGAATTTTGATACTATTTATGTTTTCGAAAATATATGTTTTAAGCAAGAATTATGATTCTTGTGATCGATAGAACAAGTGGTTGTATGACATAGGTATAATGTTATTAATGTTTACTTATTGAAGTAGTGTTAAAATAAAAGTGTATGTGTTACATAAAATGTTTCTAATCCTTTGGAGTACGATCGGTTTTGTCTTTGATGGATTCTGGGTGTTACGATCACAAATGGGCCGTGGGGTGGGGGGTATACGATACGCCGAGAAGATCGGTTATTAGGAATCTTGTCCTTCTACTTCAATATGATCATTCTTATTATGTAGGTCCTTTGGGTTGATCTAACAGTACCCATTTCATGATATAGGTTTTAGTAAATAAATGGATTTATTAAGGGTTCAAAACAATAAAATGCTAGAAGGGATTTTGATATCGAGATTCATTGGTTGGTATTGTTTGAATTCATCGCTAGGGTTTTTAAAAGATGATGAGAGATAATAGTCCGGCTGAGGCTTAGAGTTGCGGATCATATGTGGACGTCATTTTATTTCGTTACCTTGGTCGTTTAGCTTCAGTAGTTACCTTAAGCATGTAGCTTCTAGTTTAAGGGTTTTCATGGTTTAGAACGATTAGATGACAATTGCTTACATTGCACCTCAAATAGTTTGATCAGAAAGTTAATTACATACAAGATAGAATCTCTTGGATAAATTGGAGCTTCCAAAGAATGATATTGCACGATTGGAGTGCCAAATAGCAATGAGAGCATCAATTAAAATGCTTCTTAGCAGATACAAATGTGTATCAAGATAAATGAGGTAAGAAGATATTATTCTGAACAGTAATGGATGAGGTATCAATTGTTTATTGTGAATTGTTCTAATTATAATGTGAATCTTTAGCATCATAAAACATATTCAATATTCATATTTATATAAGGGGGGTAAGTCATTAACATTGGTGTCAATGTATAGTAGTGTATTCTTATTAAGTTGTCAAAATAATTCATTAACCTTGTAATTGGGTCATTATGGATCAACTTCAATAGTAGAATGTGTACGGTAGCTTAGATGTGGAGAAATTTGTACATATTTGGGTTTGTATTGTTTCTCATATGTAGTGGTATTGTATGTGTTTACCATCCATAGATGGGTCTCAACGAATGTAATCAGGATAAACTTGATAGTAGTGCGTTAGTTAGGGATAAATTTTCGTTTTTTTTTTGTTCAGATGAATTTGTGTTGAGTTATTATTCACTTTTGTATTTCTTGGTGTAACCCACATGAAGAGTTTTGTCAGGATAATTGTGTACCTGTAAATTCACCATTACGTTGCGCACCCGCAATCGTCAATTTACCTTACACAATCCCCCTAATTTGTCTCCCATCATGTGCTTTAACCTTAAGTCTTATCATGCTTATTGTTTTGTTCTTGTCCATAAGATACGTTATCGTATTTCTTATATAGGATGTATAAAAAGGTATGGAATGCTTACAACTATCATAAGGCAAATCTGCTACATTTTTATGCTTAGTGTGATGCACCTATGGGAAGTCATACGTTAAGTATCCTATGATTTCATGATAATTATCCAGGTAAGTCTGCTAGCAACATGTATTGAGCATATAGTAATCCTAAGTAATGGAAACATCAAGTAAGTGGGTAGCAAGTTTTAACACGTAATGGATCACACCATAAGCAACATGTTATAACAAATAATATTTCTAATCAATAATATGTTATACCAGATGAATATATCATATAATAAGTTCAAATAAGTGTAACTAATGCAGTGTATAGTTATAGTCTAGATGCAATGCAGTGCAACCTAGTTCGCTATAACTAATGGCTCTGATACCAATCTGTCACACCCTCAATTTTCCACAAACGGGGGGTATCCGTTAGGCGTGTGACAAAACCAGGATCCAAGTCATTAGTTACACCAAATGACACTATATGAATTTAAAACATACGTATCTCATTGAATGAGAAAAAAGTTATTACAAGTAATTGTTTAAACATTTGCGGAAGCATAACGACAAATGATTGTCAAAACTCTTTTTCAGTAAAGTAAATGCATTAAAAGTATTTAATACAAATATGTTCAATAACAAATTAAATCTTGAATACATGTAGACCTAATGATGCATGCATGCCCTACTTGTGCTCGTGCTCCTTAATTACCTGAGAAAACATACTAAAAAGTGTCAACACAAAGGTTGGTGAGTTCAATGAGTTTATTAATCGAAAGCATAAAACACAGTTCGAAAACCGATAGAATATTGCCCGAAGGCCCTACCCGAAGGTATAAAATGCAGCCGCCACAAAGGCGCCGTAAATGCAGCCCACCCGAAGGTGCTGTAAAACGCAGTCGCCACAAAGGCGCCGTAAATGCAGCCGCCACAAAGGCGCCGTAAATGCAGCCCACCCGAAGGTGCTGTAAAACGCAGCCGCCACAATGGCGCCGTAAATGCAGCCGCCACAAAGGCGCCGTCAATGAAGCTCACCCGAAGGTGCTGTAAAACGCAGCCGCCACACAAGCGCCGTAAATGCAGCCACCACAAAGGTGCCGTAAACGCAGCCCACCCGAAGGTGCTGTAAAACGCAGCCGCCACAAAGGCGCCGTAAATGCAGCCGCCACAAAGGCGCCGTTAATGCAACCCACCCGAAGGTGCTGTAAAATAGTTGCCCGAAGGCGTTGTACAAACTTTTGTATGTTTTCTCCCCGAAAAGGATTTAAAAGCGGGCAAAGAACTCACCTTTGAAGCGCATAGCAAAACAACCAGCACAATGCAACAAAAGAACTTAAACCGTCTTACGACCTGTTTAGTAGGTTACAGATAATTATTAGTTATTTATATTTATACAAATATATATATACTTATTGATTTCATACTTCACCTTGATTATGTATACATACGCTGTTAAAAACACAAAATCAAATCTGTACTTTCTCATATACATCTATACGTACATACACCTCTACTGCTACTTCTGCCATATTATAGATGCATAATCGCACATACATATTGCGCATATATATACATACTTACATACGCTGCTGATAATGTTCAATCTACGTATCTATATATACACCAACGCATGTTGTTGCTTCACTGTTATATACACATTACACTAATATATTATTTGATTGATCAATTACATAACCAATTAACCACACAATTAAACCATTTACTGCCATCACACATACAACTCGTACACAATAGACATACTCGATCGACATAGATTTACATAGACTACATATTCACGCATAAGGTTTACGGATCACGAAAACTCACCGGAGATCAGAAACGGAGGTGATCGGAGACAGGAAGAGGATCAATGGTGATGCCGGTGGCTCTTGGTTGCTGCTTCTTTGTTTCGGGCGTCACGCGGTCAACAATGGAGGATCGCGAGATGGTTTAGATGGGATTTAGTGTCGTGGGTTATGTTTCGTGTCGATTTCAGCCGATTGGAAAATCAGAACAATCGCCGGTGATGTGTTTTCAATTTAAGAAGTGGGTGGTCGACTAGGGTTGGGTAATTTTATTTGATTTTTACACAAATGGTCCTCAAACTTTGGAACTAATTTAATTGGCAACCAAAATTAGCCATGTTATCTTTTGTTAGTTACAAAACGGACCCCCAAACTTGTATAAAACTTAACAGAATAGATGAAGTATATTTAACGGCATTAACCCGATTTTACAGGTTGTCACAACATCATATTCACTTTCCCCAATTTAAAAACATATAATATCGTATACTACATATATGAAGTATTGAAATTAAAAAAACGTGAAAATTTTATTTTTTTATAACGTTATTTATACTCAAATGAAAGATACTAAAATTCTTGATCTAATGGTGCGAAAAAAATTTTAAAAACTTAACGTATGCAAAAGATAGAAATGTTTAAAGTTTTATATATTTAAAGTTCCAACTTTGCCCATCCACTTTAAAATTCCATCCCTTGTCTTTTGGGAGTTCTCTAGTTCTCAACTTAATATGGAGTTCTCTCTTGATCCCTCCCCTATATATATATATATATATAGGAGGGATCAAGAAAGAACTCCATATTAAGTTGAGAACTAGAGAACTAAAAAAAAGGTATGGATGGAATTTTTAAAGGAGGGGTAAAATTGGAACTTTAAATATGTAAATCTTTAAACATTTCTATCTTTTGCATATGTTAAGTTTTTTAAATTTTTTTTCCACCATTAGATCAAGAATTTCATTATCTTTCATTTGAGTATAAATAACGTTATAAAAAATTAATTTTTGCTCGTTTTTTTTACTTTCAATACTACATATATGTAACTAGTCATTTTACCCGCGCTTCGCTGCGGAGCAGTGTAGTATTTTTTTGTAATGACGGATTAGTTGTTTTACATAGTACATTTATATATTTACAAATCTCTTAACCAAACACCTAACCAAAACAAATAAAAGTAATGTGTTATTAAAAAACAAACCGTTGAAACCCATCAAAATTATCATCAAAACATGTAATGAAAACAAATTGCAACCAAACAAAATCTATGAGATCAATAAAATTTAGGGCTCAGAGCACACAAATTATCTTGGCTGTTAGGTGGGTTGCACTATTTCAAGGTCTAAACCCGTCGTCCACACCGCCCACGCCATCTACATTGTTTCATGTAAAAGGTAGAACTCATCATAGCCCATGTCATAAAACTATTTTTTTGTTTAACCACCCAAACAACATCTATATACACAGCTTCATTAATAGAAACAAAAAGAAGGAAGCACACGAAGTCGGATGCCCAATAACAATTAGTGCCACCACATCTATGAAAAACAGTGAGAAACCAAACGTTTCACCCGATAACGGTCAATTTGTTGTTCAAAATCATTCAACAGTGAACACATCGGAAACCAACCACTAACCATAAACATCAAACAATCTGTTGCAACTACAGGATCTCAAATGAAGAAATATCATCTTCATCGACCCCAAACACAAGAAACCATGTATCACCATCCAGATCTCAACAAAAAAAGGCTAGATCTAAAGAAGAAAAGGATAGATCTTGCCGCCATCGCATCCATCGCCGCCGCTATCCACCGAAAAACAAACAAAACAGGCAAAGACGGAGACAACCCACGCTACCAGAAACCACCCATGAAGGGGAGTCGGCAACGGTGGTGAAGCAACCGCCAAAGTTGGTGGAACAGCCGGCAACGGCGGTTAGGCAACCATTAGTGTAGTTTCTCTTTTAGAGAGAGTAAAATAACGAATACTGTGTTTCTCTCTCTATAAAACCAGAGGCAAAAAGAAGAACAGAGACAAATTTGGATGTGAGTATGGATGACCATATGCAGATATTGTTGTGGTAAAAGATAAACAAAATGGAAAGGCATGCACACTAAAACTAAATAATAAAACGTGGCAGAGGCATAATTAAAGAAAGTGGCAAGAAGAAGAGAGACGTGGCTAGTGATTAGGGAAGGTATGAAACGTGGAATCTCCACACTTTACTTCTAGTACATTACATTAACTCATGTTCATTGGTTATACACTATGCTTTTACAGTTGTAAGTTATGCTTATCATATGCACCTTATGCTTAATAATAAGCACACTATGCAAAGCAATGGGTACCACATGCAATAAAATATGTAAATTACTGTTGACACTAATTTGAAATGTATATATATAAATATACAATACCGTATGTTTTTAAATTGGGGAAATGAATACGGTGTTGTTATGAACCTAAATTACCCGAGAAACCATCAAAACTACATACTTTGATAAAATATCAAAAGTTCAAGGCCATTGATTTCGATGACGTTATAACAAAAAAAACAACATCATCATGCCTCAATTCCAAATTTGGATTTTCTCATATGATCGTATTGACATTGCTAGCAATAACTTGGTTCACGTTATGTGATGCAGTATGAATATGTGCAGCATGCGCATATCATAATATCAATTATATGAGTCATGTTATATTAATTTGTTAGTTGGAATTGAGAAGCCAAATTGAGTTACGATCGATTTTTAAAGGACGGATAATATTTTACTAAAATGAATGACGATTATTGAGTAAATGAGAAAGAGAAAAATTATGATCTAAGAGGTTGACTGAGTCGTCCATTAACATTGAATAAAGATCAATGAGTTAAGTTTTCTAATAAAAAAATTTAAGTTAATTTATCAAAGCTACGTAATTTTAATGGTTTTACGTGTAATTTAGGTGCATAACATCACCATATTCACTATCCCTTTTTAAATTTTATAGTATTACATATATGCAGTATCGTATACTACATATATGTAGTATCAAAGTACTACATATATGCAGTATATGCAATATTCATGCATTGTTATCTTATAGTTTGAATTTTAAGTTTTTTTTACTTTTTTATGATATTTATAATTGGTTTATTGGTTTATTAGTTTATTATTATCTTTATATTTAGACATAGTATAAGTATTGGTTTTGTTTTCATTTGCCATAAGTTTTTTAATATGAAATGTTATGAACTTTGTTATTGGTTATTTGAGATCATATGTACACTTTAAATAATTATTAGACTCTTGAGTCATTTGGCCACTTAATAAATGCATCAAGTACATTGATACTACATATATGTAGTATCAAAAAAAACCAAAATGTGATTTTTAAAATTGTTTAATGTAAATAACGTATGAAAAAGTTAGTAACGTTTAAAGAAAAAAATAATCAAATAAAATATCGCAATACTACATATATGTAGTATGAAATTTAAAAAAACGAGAAAAAAAATATTTTTTATGACGTTATTTATACTCAAATGAAAGATAATGAAATTCTTGATCTAATGGTGCAATTTTTTTAAAATACTATTAACGTATGCAAAAGATAGAAATGTTTAAAGATTTATATATTTAAATTTCCAATTTTACCATTCCTCTTTAAAATTCCATCCCTTGTATTTTTGGTAGTTCTCTAGTTCTCAACTTAAAATGAGTTCTCTCTTGAACCCTACCCTATATATATATATATATATATATATATATATATATATATATATATATATATATATAGATTGGGGATTTTCTAAAAAGGCTTAAAACTCTAAAAAGTGTAGGAAGCATTCACAAACAAACACGTGTCCATGAGGGGAAAAAACACGGAGGGGCGTTATCGTCATTTTACGCGTTGACGCTAAATGAGATCTGTTCTAATGAATCATGGTGTTTTTAACACTGCGTTGTCGTCATCTTATGGTGTTTTTTTACGTTTATTAATTTTGAATCCATAATCATTCATCTATGGCGAATACCGAAAGCGATGATGTTTTTGTTGGTTTTTGACGTTTTCGTTTACTAATTACGAACCTCCAATCAATGTTCTGTTCTTCTGAATTATTGTGTTTTTAACATTCTGAGTCATGGTGTTTTTAGTGATCAGTTCAAATGTTAAAAACGCCATGATCAGAAGACATAGATCTCATTTGATAGTGCTAAGAAACACCATGAGAAAAGTTAGAAACGTCATGAAAAGATGTGTGAAAATAAAACACCAAACATGTCAACTGTTTTTACTGTGATCAGTTCAAGCGTAAAAAACACCATGATTCAGAAGACACGGATCTAAGAAACACCATGGCGTTAGAATTGTGGTGTTAAAAACGCACAA
The DNA here is from genome assembly GCA_030867185.1 of Tagetes erecta. Taxonomy (NCBI): domain Eukaryota; kingdom Viridiplantae; phylum Streptophyta; class Magnoliopsida; order Asterales; family Asteraceae; genus Tagetes; species Tagetes erecta. The sequence goes on from CM061488.1 coordinate 65,168,892, forward strand.
TGACAAATATACCCCAAATCCATCTCGCGCGTAACCAAAACATCATAATATTTACAAAACTACCACCGCGTTCATCTGGACCGTAAACACCATAATCCGACGCCCCAGATTCCTTCTTAGCCTTTTTAGAGTTTTGGCCCTTTGTAGAAAATCCCTCCCCTATATATATAGGGAGGTTCACCTACATAGTATTAGAAATCTAAGAAGACTAAGAAGCAATAAGAGATTGACATGTGGCATCTAGGAAAATTAGGAGAGGGGGTATTTTTGTGACATCTGCCCCAAACCCGAACCCGAATGCCCGACTCGAACCCGAAGTTGTTATCTTTTCAATTGTAATCGTATCTATTTATCTTCAAGTGTAACGTTTATTATTATTATATAAATAAACGCATTGAATTCTACGTTAATTCTCATCTCATTTAAATAATGGTATTCACATCGTAAAATAGCCACGTGTATCAAATAATCATTATTTGTAACAATATATCTCAAAATATATATATATATAAATAAATATATATATATAGCTCGTAAAAGAAGATTATCGAAAACGTTAAACAAAAACGATTCAAAGTGTCGAAATAGTCTCGTAATGGCTTAAACGAGCTAAAACAATAAAAACGTCACTAATATGATTGTTACGTTTCAATTTAGTTAGGTTAGTTAGTTAAAATATATATACAATTAACTTTGTGCCAAAACTGTCAATTTACAAACTGTTATTAAACTTATAATAACTAATTTAAACCAACCCAAAACATAAGGGACCAGTTATGTAACATTTGAATTCACCCAACCCCCCCCTCGTCTGATACCCGTATAACCGGCAACTTTGCCGGCCAACTTCCGGCAAACGCCGGCGATCTCCGGCGAGTCCATTACCACTCGTTTTTACACTTAAAATCAAATTAAAACCACCGAAATCTTCGTATGCGTGATTCGAACCCATTATCGACCTCTAAAAGTTGTTTAATCAATCCAGTTAACACCAAAACCGGATTCAAAAACCGTAATCTAAAACCCATTTACTTGAATCGACCAAAAACGTATCAAACCAATAAATTGGATCAACCGAAACGTTAATCTCAACGTCTATAGTCGATTCACAACAATGAATTGAACTTAAATCATAAAATTAACACCCAAATTAAACCAATTAACTCGCCATTAACTTGAGACCCGTTCGTATGGTGTTAGACCAAAACAATCCAATTCCTTCGACATGTACATTCCTCCATACTCACTTCCACTCTCTGTGAATGCGATTGCAAGCAAAAACATCAAGAAACTCACATTTTAATCTCAAAACCGCCGCCCCTGTTCATTGTTTCATCAACTCGATCCTTCAACAATCAAGTAAGTGTTATATATAGAAATGATCACGATTCAACGTAGATTAAAAGCCCTATGGTTAATTTGGTTGAGATTATCAGGTTTGGATCAATTTGATCGATCTTCATTCTAGGGTTTATTTGGAAATGGGTTTTCTTGATGAACAAATGTTAAAAGAATTAAAAACGAGATTCTGTAACAAAAGGTCTTTCTGGTCTAGTGGTCTGGTATTGTTAATTGGCACCTAAGGGTCATGGGTTCGAAACCCATTGGTCACATTTCTTTAATCTTCATATTTTTACTTTTAAAACATTTAATTATACTTTTCTAATAACCTAATAATATATTTAAGCTGAAACTATTTTTATTAGCTTAAAAACATGAGTTTAATATACAAATACCAATATTTTATAGAAAACTAAAAATGGATTTGTATAAAATGTATATATCACAAAAATAAAATTACGTTTCGTACTAAAATCCAAATTGGTATTTCAAAACCCTAATTCCTAAATTATATTTTGAAACCCTAATTTTCAATTGGCACTTTAAAACCCTAATTCCCAATTTGTACTTTAAAACCCTAATTCCCAATTTGTACTTTAAAACCCTAATTCCCAATTTATAATCTAAAACCCTAAATCCCAAATACGAAACCCTAGATTTCGGACTTTTGATTCTTGTTACTATTGTTTCGTTTCTAAGTTAGGGTTTTTCCCAATAAATTAGGTGGTACTAATGTTTGGGCAACCCTCGGTGCTTTTTATCTGCGTTTCTAACGGTTCGATTGTAATTACTTTTCAAGGAGAGTAAACTCACTCCCCTTTTTACTGTTTACGTTTTTGGGGCTGAAATACGTGTTTCTATAATACAACGGTTTCTTTTGATGTTTCTATTTTCGAAAATGAGATCATTAGATGTGTTAATCGTGTTTGGCCGCATGTAGCAAAATTGTGTGATAGTCAATATTAGTTATATTATCTTGTAATTTCCACCGGACGATGTTAGCGCTAATGGCTTGACAAGCCCACCTACATTAATGGCCTGATAGGTGATTTAACCCGGCGATTCTTTTGTTGATTCTTTAGGTTGGATTCTAGTTACTATTTGTGATGCTTGTTGCTACGATGCTACGTCCCTTTCGATGCTTAAACATTTACTGATAATTTATATATCGAGACGGTTAAATGACGGTTAAAACGATAATTATCGGTATTTGTAACATGAGTGGTTCCTCATGACTTGTTGCTAAAGGTTACCCTGCGGGGTCTATGGTACTTGTTTCTATGTGATTCTATGGTCACGGTTGAGATATATATGATGAAATTGCTATGCACATGAGATTGCGAAACACAATCTATAATGATCTCGGATTTTATACTATGTACTATTAATTGTGTTTTACTCACTAGCTAATTCTTTAGCTAACTTATTTTACACGTTTTTCAGGTGGAGTTTGATTTGGTTTTGTTTCAAGACACGTAGGGTGCTTCGGACCTAGAATAAAAAGGACAATAAATAGTATTTAATTGTCGGTTTCTGTTACGGTTTTTATGACTATTTAATGCTTCTTTATGTCACGACATTATTGCACAATTAATATTAAAATATGAAATTAGTGTGCCATGTGCTTTGTACTTTGATATCCGATTCACTTGACGCGCCCGGTGTTTTCCGCCGCCGGGCGGGGTGTCACAATTTTAGTCATGCCCACTTTTTTACATATTCTCTCTCCACATGCAAGTCACATGTCAAATGCCCCACTTTTTTTAAACGTTTATAACTTTCACATATGACATTATTTTTTTAAATAAATTACACCATAAAAACGAGCATTTTTTCTCTTTAATATGCGTATAATATTGATATATAAAAAACAATCTTTTTTCACATTTTCAGCTCATTGTGTCTTCCGTCAGGTCATTGTGTCTTCCGTCAGGTCATTGTGTCTTTCGTCTGGTCATTGTGTGATTGTGTCATCCGTAGAGTTGTTGTGTCGTTCATCGGGTCATTGTGTAATCTTATTTGACAAGTATTACACAATGATCTAATAATAATTACACAATAACACAAAAGTATTTCAAAGATCTTGCTCCCACAACATCCTCCTTCAAAAATAAATAAATAAAACTTAAAAAACTACTATTTTCTCATTGTGTCTTTTTTCATTGTGTCTAATTTAAAAAATAAAAAAAACGGCAATTTTTTTATTTTTTTTTAATTTTTCGTTTATTTATTTTTTGAAAGAGGAATACATGGGGAACAAGGTCTCCGAACCACTTTTTTAAAATTTGATTTATATTGTGAGTTAGAATTTTTTTTTTAAAGTGTCATTGTGTCTTTGTTTACCATTGTGTCATTCTCACATTTTGTAATAAAAAATGACTTTGTCTTTGATTTCTCAAACACATATTAACAATTTGTGACACGGTGATAATTTCTAAACACATAAGATGACACAACAAATATTTAAAATAAGATGATATTACATAATGACTTAAGAATGAAACAATAAAAGTGATATTTCACTAGTTATAATATAACACAATCACATGATATTACACAAGGACTAGACAAGTGTCGAAAAAAAGTTTATTTTTTTATATATCAATATTATACGCGTTTTAAAGATAACAAAACGCTTGTTTTTTTGGTGTAATTTTTTTTTAAAAATAATATCGTATCCAAAAGTTATGAATGTTTTAAAAAAAGTGAGGGAATTGACATGTGCTTTGCATGTGGAGAGAGAAAGTCAACAAAAGTGGCTATGACTAATGTACCCTTGCACTAAATTATTTTCCTACAAATTGATCTCAACCATTAAAAGAGAGATCTAAATGTCATAAATCCTTCTTAGCCTTTTTAGATTTCCAACCCTATGTAGGATAACTCTTATATATATATATATATATATATATATATATATATATATATATATATATATATATATATATACTAGTAGGTACCCGCGCGATGCAGCGGGGTCGATATTTTTGGCGACAAATTTTTATAGTATGGACTTAGGTGATGGAGCTTAACATGTATATAATGTAATTAACAATTGAAGATGAAAACCGAAGACGATAATATTCAAATAACCATAAGTTAAATACGTAACATTCAAATCTTAACATACGTAACATTCAAATCTTAACATACGAGCTGAAAACAAATGATCCACGTGAGTTCATGAAGATGGAACGAAAATTAATCGTACTTCCTACACAGCTCTTCGATTAGATCCCTATTTTCCCACCACCAAGTATCATCTTCAGAAAAACCAGGGATTTCAGGCTTTTCTTTGGCTTCACCTCTTACATCCTTTTGTTGTTGGACGTTGACAAGTATCTCCTCTTTGACTGTCACCTCATTCGTTGGAGCTGGAGCAACGTTGTTCTCTGAAATTACAATGTTTAGTTGTTGACATAAGTTTTCAAAAAATCATGTGTTTTATATAACCTTAATTTTAAGAATACCTGGCACATCATTCAAGTTAACATTAATCTGCTCCATATTAGATTTTTTAACCCTGAGAAAACAAAATAAAATAAGTTTGTATGCACATCATAATAATAGTTTGAAAAAATGAAAATATATCAAATAAAAAACGACATTGAGGTTATAATAAAAAACACAAACGTTAACATATGAAAGCATATTATTAAGTTATAGCACACATACACTTTGCAGGAAGCCTTACTAATATCTCAGAAGATAGTATGTCTGTAGGAAGATCATCGATTGAAGTAGTACGACGAGCATTGACATTAATCCGTACTATCTTAGTTGATGGATTCATAACTGTTAATTTGGGTTGTAACTGTAAGACAAAACGGTAATAAGTTTAATTAAAATGAATTGCCAGAATAAAATATGACGTAATGGTCGAAATAGTTAGCTAATTTTAATAAATAGTGTTAGTAAATAAGTTTGTAATGTGTGTTTTATAGTTAAAGTATAAACAAACTTATAATTTTGATAAAAAGATAATTAAAAATTATTTTGGGGATTAAATTTGTAGAACAAATAACATAAATGTTATTTTGGGGTCTGGTCTAGTGGACCGGATTTTAGTTAAATGAGACGTAATGATGGAAAAAGTTATCTTATGTTAATAAGTAGTCTCGTGATGTTTTTTTTATATTTAATGTTCTTATGTATTTTAAACCCGAAGTCAAATTGGTCAATATTGTTTACATGGGTTAGGCTTTAAAATGTTAAGAAAACAAAAAAAAACCGAGTTGGGCTTTAAAGAGGTATTGGGTCGGGTTAAGAAATGATAGGAGATGGTTCAAAGTTCAAACCCTATTTTTATGCTATATAACGTGATGTTCAGACAAACCCTAGTTTCTTACACAAATCATCATCAGCCGCTCACTCAAACACACCAAATTCACCACCAGTAGCAGATCGTTCGACTGTGTTAGGGTTATGTTGTAGCAGATCGTTCGTTGCTATGGATCTATTCCGCGTGTTGAATATATTCGATGATATGTAGCAGATCGTTCAACTGTGTTAGGGTTAGGTTGTTTTGGCTTAGGGGTTTCAAAGGTTATAAAGGTGTTGTTGTACGGGTTAAGATCGATTAGGTTTAAGTTCGTTTGATAATGGTTTTGCTGTGTAGGGTTAATGGTTTTGTTGCACGGGTTAAGATCGATTAGGTTTAAGTTCGTTTGATAATGGTTTTGCTGTGTAGGGTTAATGGTTTTGTTGCACGGGTAAAGATCGATTAGGGTTAAGTTCGTTGATAATGGTTTTGCTATTAGGGTTAAGATCGATTAGGGTTTTTTTCTCTAGTTATGGTTATGACGTGGATTCGTTTTTATCGGTTCTGATCTGTCAAAAAGTTATAAGCAAAGGTTCGTTCTTAATTTAACTTTTTTTTTTATATATATCTATCTACTTAGGCGCATTAATGTTCTAGTGTTTTCGTTCTCTTTTAGTAGCACATTAATGTATGTGTGTAGTTATCTTTGACTTCATTGCTATTGTTAATTTGTGGTTGATATAGTGATGATTGTGGCATAATTTTACATGTATTAGCAGCACCTGAGAGTGATTAAGATTAAAGTTGAGAAATTTGATTATGTTAATTAAGTCAATAAAAAACAGAGGATCATAATACATATATGATACTGCTTCATTGGTTATTTTAGTGTTATGTTCAAGCATTTAATCCATAACTTTGGATTTTCATCCATCACTGATTTGTTATATGGATTCCTGAATTGATTTGAACTGTGTATTAATCTACAACACTATGTGTCTGCGTTAAATCAGTTATTATTTAATAAAAGTGTCAAAAATTGTGATGATGATATGGCATCCAACGATTTTGCAGGTATGAATATTGTTTCTTTTATTAACTTGATGCATTGTGATTTATACATTACACTTGATGCATTGTGATTTATTGTTTTATTTGATTTACTTACAGTTGCTGCTGTTGAAAGGAGAATGCATGTAATTAGCATTTTTTATATTTATTCAGAAGCTATGAACTCTTATATTGTGGTTTTAATGATCTTTGTTTAGAAGGTGTAAAGGTGACAGAGGGCAGATGATTTCAAACCTAATCCTTCTAGCATCCTGCATCTGAGTATTATAGGGTTTGCTATATGTGTTACGTACGTGTGTATAGGTTGACCTGTTAGTTTTTGAATTTTGTGATGGGTTTGTTTGAATTCATTTTCGAATCAGAGGGACAGTTATTTGCTGCATTATTGGGTTAGTTTTTTTTTTCAATCTAACAAATGTTTTGAAATATGTGTTTTTAGCCAAGCTTCGAGCTGCAAAGGTGTTGTAAGAGCTGGTTGCGTGTCTTCAAATTTAACGATAAAACTATAGGTATCTAGCCTGGAATTTAACTGAATATCCAATGTACTATCAGTTCAGTTTTGAAGTAAATTAACAGGATTAATTTTGCTGCTAACTTCAAACCCAAATTTGTTGTTTAACAAAGCTGAATTTTATGTTTGAAACCTGTAACAAACTTTCATGTACACTTTACTTTGATATAAAATTTAGATGCAAAATCATTTAGTAAGTACTGTTGGAATCAGATTTTGTATCACTCGGTTTTCAACTTGTGACAAATGAATTGGTTTTGACAATCTTTTAGTAGCACATTAATGTATGTGTGTAGTTATCTTTGACTTCATTGCTATTGTTAATTTGTGGTTGATATAGTGATGATTGTGGCATAATGTTATGCATGCGTTTATAAGTGCAGTTAGATGGTGAGATACAGAGTTTTGTGATAGGTTTTTTTCTATCTGAATTGTGCATATTTGCAGTTATATTCTGTTCTTTATTTCTCGTTTTTGTCTTTTTTTTCTAAGCTAACATTTGATGAATTCTACTGTGGAATGTAACCGTGTCGATTGTTGTGTTTTTAGGGAATTGAATGTAATTTCAGGCACAGTGAGATTGCTAGGCTGAACCCTAGAGATTGCTGGTATTGGTTGGGAGATTGCTGTTACAATCCTGATTGTGCTTTCAGACATCCTGTAAGTTCATGCAAATTTAGTCGATATTATAGTTTTCTCTGTCTTGCTGTTTCAACAAGGTTCATCATAGCATATATAACTGAATCTTTGGATAATGCATGCAATTTTTGTAAATGCACCAGCAAGCATTTACTTTGGATAATGGTGCAAATTGAAGATTATTGTGAGGAACATGGTGTTAGTTGAACTATAAGTGTAAGTGATTAACCATTTACTTAATCATTAACACTCTTAAATTTATTTTTATTCCAAGTAGTTCATATATGTGTTTTAACATATAAAATCTATAGACATATTCTAACGTCATTTAGCTCATTTGTTTACTTTATTACTTTTTAATATTTAATGATGTTGCATATGCAGGATGCTGTTGGCCTTATGAGATTACTTTCCAGCTTTGTACAATGGTTAGGTTTCGTACATGACAATTAAGTTTTACATTTTTATTAAATGAAGATATGTAAATACTAACCATGTGTTTTATGTGTTATGCAACTTTTTGTATGGATTTGATTCAGCATACCAATGATGTTCAGAACATGGTTATGGTTAAACAACTAAGGGTATGTAATTAACCATTTACTAAACTTGTAAGTTTGTTTTATAATTTCACTTATAAACCAACTACTAAGGGTATGTAATTAAAGGTTTGTTTTGTGTTAAATAATTTAGTTGGTCTCTTAACCCGGGGGGCATGAATTGTAAGACCAGAATAAACTGGCATGTGTGCTGCATTATAAAAGACCGGAACAAGCTGCCAAATTGGTGTAAGGCATTAAACCTTTTGAAACAGCACTGTAAGTCATCTATAAACCTCGACCGGTAGCAAGTACCTTCACCATTGAGTTTCCGATTGGAATCGGGAATTAACTGCCCACTGGTGTTAAAACTTGGACTATAGGCGGGGTTCTATTAACTTTTTTTATTGCATTCAAAATTCATTTTTTAGTTTTACATGTAACCATTATATTTGTCTTAAATTTGTGATTTTTTGTGTTAAATGTAACTTGGCTACTTGGTTATATGTTCTAACATTACTGAAATCAATCATACGAAATGTGTAACTCCCTAGATATGCTTGTCCGACCTTCAATAGAGAGGTTTAGGAATCTGGCCTCTATCTAGGCTTTGTTAGCATGGGTTAATGATTGATTTATAATTGTGTGGAATTTTACTTGTTTTAAACTTTCACATTTAGACTATCTTGATTTGCTTTCCAAAATAAACTTTATAGGTTGTTGTCTTCTGGTTTGTTTTTTGTTACAACACAAAACTTGCTTATTTTAAAAATAGTCAACATATTTAAAACTTATTTTGGTTTTTTTTCTTCAGTTATGTAGTATAAGTTTTAAACTTCATCAGATCCTAAACTTATTAGTACAGATTGTTGTCTTACGGTATTGTTTCTGATTTTCGTATGTAACACATTGTATATGATTTTATGCTGATGATATTAACTTTTGTTGAAATAGATTTTTCTAGGTTTTGATATTTGGTAGGTGTTTATATTGTTTTTGGCATTGAAATTGTTAATTAATACAAGTATGTATAATCTGGTATCGTTTAGCTGGTTTTTGGATGTGGTATATCCGATAATTGTTTCATGAAAGTCAGAGTTATTACCAAAATACTCCTGCTAATGTGATTAGGATGATGGATACTTAATTAGTTAATTTACACAGTAGAAGAAACAATCTATACTCTTTCTTGAATCAACTAAATTCTTATGTTATGCATTTAATAAATAAAAAAACCTACAAGTAGCTAAAAGCAATTGTAGTTGCAATATTAAGCATAAAAACAATATAATTATCATATGTAAACTAAATATAACAAAAAACATGTAACAAAATTGTCATTTTTAATCTTAAAAACAATACTTACCTGTTTGAGAAGTTGAAATCTTTGTGAAAGCACTTGAACAATTTACTGGGTAATCAAGCAAACCTGCTATTCAGTATAAAAACAGAGTGAAAAACTGTTTGCAGCCTAAAAATGAAAACATGAACTTCTAATCATACCTGAACCTTATCTTCGTTTAATCAAGCAAAACTCCTGTTCAGTGAAAACGATTAGTGTTAGGAGCTTGTAAAATTAGGTTAAAAATATATATTAGTGTTCACTGAAATTGTAAACGTACCTGTGTTTGTGTGACTTGCTATTATGAAATAAGAAATGCAATGCTAAACTATATATATAAAATTAAAAAACTACTGTCTATCCCTAAAATTCTGCATTACAGTTTTACATATAATTTAGGTATTATCTTGAAAATGTTCTATTTTTATGAATTCTTAAAGTGCAAAACTAAACCATTTAAAAAAACATAGTTGCTGTCTCCCTAAAAAGCTGCAAAACTGGTACCTTACTAACCGATTATTAATAAATATTATTAACAGTTTTTTTCAACTGATTATTAATAGATATATTCTTTGTTTAAATCTTTTTAATAGATTATTAATGTCATATTAATTTTTAATTATTAACATATATCGTTTTTTAAGTCCTAATATGATTTAAACATTGGATTTATGGCTATTTTACTTTTTTTTTATTTTAGTGACTAAAAACCGATTAAAATTATGTTTTTTATTGCTGATGTGTTATTATGAAATATTAAAATTATATGTTTTTTAAAAATACATTTGTTTGTGTCTAATTGGATTCACATTTTTATTTTCGAGAGTAATAAAAATAGTTAAAAGTTTATTATATTTTAAATAAAAACTTTTTATGAAATATGAAAGTACAAAGCTAAACCACTTAAAAAAACACAAGTTGTATATCCCTAAAAAACTGCAAACACTTAGCTCAATAAACGATTATTAATATTTTTTAGTAACAATTTTTTCCGAAGGATTATTAATAGATATATTATTTGTTTAACTCTTATTTTACTTATTAGTTTTATTACTAAACATTGTTTATTCGAATAAGGTATTCAAATTCAATGTATTGCTATTTAAAAAGGTTGTAGAAACTGTTTACATGGTTTTTAAATGTTTTTAGATTTATAATGAATTTGATTCTATTTAAAATGTGTTTTATAATTATAATGAGTTGGTTGACAGTTGGATTCACATTTGCTTTTTCTGTAATGTGTCTTATAACAATATGTGTCTATACATAGATATCTATACTTTATATAAAACTGCTATGTCATATTAATCGTTAATTCATAACACATATATCGTTTTTTAAGTACTATATTAATTGATTAATTTTTTTTTGAAAAAAAACTGTTTAATCTAATATGATTTAAACAATGTTTTTATGGCTATTTCATATTTTTATACTAAAACCTGATTAAAATTGTATAATTTTTTGTTTAAATAATTATGTGTATTTTGTAAGCATACATTTGTTTGTGTTTAATTGGATATAAAACAGTTAACATATATTTTCATATATACTTTTGTTGATATTAATTTTTTGAACCGATTTGTAGAATTAAATAGTTGATAAAAATATTATATTTTTATAAAAAATTAAAAGCTTACTGTTGGAAACCACAAACTCACTTTTTATTTGAAACCAAATCTAACATTTTTTATTAGTTCATAGAAATTGAAAAGCAAATAAAAATTCTAAAGTCACGGAACAAAACTTAGCCTAGAAACAAATCTAGAACGCTTGTTAAGATATATTGCATCAAACTAAATGAGGCCTAGTTCGTTTTTGAATCGAAACTCTCGGGATCTTTAGTGGACTTTTCTTCTTTTTAACTGAATTTGTAGTGTCCTTGAAAAGATTTTTTTCTTCTTCATCTGAACCGTCAAGCTCTATAACTTCACTCCAGTTCCACTCCTCATCAAGCCTTTTGACCCTTTTCATTCTGTTTTCATAGATCTTATCTTGTTGTTTAAAAATCCGATCCTGTAATGTATTAATTTTTATGTTAACTTCTATGTAAACATGTATAGAAATATCTATACATAGTAATAGATAAAATAAAATGTAAATGTTGCTTACCTCTTCACTCCATTCTCGTTCAAGATCGGATTTGTATGGACTGAACATTAATCCATGGTAGATAATTTCAACACTACTATCAGAATCAGCCTGCATAAAGTTTATTTAAGATGTAAAAACTAAATTCAAAATACACGTAATAGTGTAAAGACTTGCATGAACTGGAAATTAAAAAATTGAACAAACATACCTTCGAAGCATCTTTTTTTGGTGAGTTCAATCCACATAAACCAATGTGCTTTTCTGTTTTCATAGCATAAACATCAACTTTCTGCGTAAATTAGAATTAGGTTAAGGGACATTTTATAGCAAACTATAAACATTTTGGTTAAAGAGGAAATGTAAATGACAAAGTTAAACATAGGAACCTTTGAAGCTTTCTTTTTTTCTGATTTCAAATTATCATAAGTGACTTCCTGAATGTAATCATAAGCATAGAATATATATATTGTATAAGACTGTTTATTAGAACATGTAAATATAAACATAGAATATATATGTTGTATAAACCATCCATAGAAGAATCAAACCTGAATTGGTGGCTGTTTCATCTCATTGGAGATATTTTCCATGTTTAACTAATGTATGTTAAGTAAGTAAAATGAATGAAAGTTGGCCTTAGTCTATTTATAGTGTGATTCAGCTAGGGTTTTAGTATACAACTGAATTTTTCGCTGGTTGGTTAATATTTTAAATACCTTATTCCCTGAATTTTCGAAAAAAAAACTGTTATTAAGTTCCAGGTTAGGTGGATTAATTTATAATTAGTTGTTTTAGTCAAAACAAAAAATAAATTGAATTTATAACTAAAAAACTACTTGTTTAGTCAAACTAAATTCTTAATAAATAAACACTTAATATCGACCATGCTGCTAGAAAATGTTTTTAATCAACTTTGTTATTTTTAAATATTTTGTAACATTTTGTTACATGGGTCGACGGATATATGTTTACAACACAATGAACGGGTAAAAAACGAAATGTTAGTAGTTTCAAAACAGTCAACAGGAATTTAGTAGTTTTTTTATCTCATATATTGTTAGTTGTAACTGCATACATATATTTTTAGTGAAGTTGAAACATGCAACCAAATTGCCGGGTCGACGGTGGTATGTAGTTTACCACAGCAGTCACGGGTCAAACACAACTTTAAAGGTAACTTTAAAAATATATGTTGCAATGGATTTTTATATATATTATAATTATTTCTTATCATGGTAGAAAATGTTTTTAATCAACTTGTTATTTTTAAATATTTTGTAACATTTTGTTACATTGCTCGACGGATAAAGGTTTACAACACAATGAGCAGGTAAAAAAACAATTTTTAAAGGTATTTTGGATTACTTTCAAAACAGTCAAAAGGAAACACCATCATGTTTTTTATCTCATGTGTTGTTAGTTTTAAACGCAGACATATTTTTAGTGAAGTTGGAAGATGCAACCAAATTGCCTAGTCGACGGTGGTATGTCTACCATAGCGGTCACTGATCAAGCTGCTAACATTAATGGATTGAGCATCAGCCGAAAGTGCAGGTACAGTTCCAGTCCTTTCAACTATTGATTGTGATCAAAGACTTTTAATTGGAAGGACTGGCTATAAACTGAAGGTCAGCATCATGTTTTTTTGTATAATTTGGTCAGGTATTTACGCACAGCGCTGTTTTATATAGATTATTTTACAACCAACAACTTGCCTTGGATGCTACAATGGAGTGTTGCATTTGGTAATTTATAAATCACTTGTAATTGCAGTGAACTTTACAGTATCAGATTTTTAATGATTGTTTCTGTGAATTTTAAATTTATCTGTAGTAAAGGATGAATCGGATGGATCCGGACAACTTTATATACAAAAGAGACTAAGCAGCTGCATAAACAGATTGAGCAGCAGCTGAAATTGCAGGTAAGTTTCGATCCCTTTCAAAGATATTGTTTGATCAAATGGTGGCTATAAACTGATGGTCACACTCTCTGACAGTCTGTTACGGGTCAAGTTAGCTGCAGATGGTTCTACGTACGTAGCAGCACGGATGGTGCATCGCCTCTATAAAATTAAGGTAAACCGTATGTTTTTTTAATAATTTGGTCGGGTATTTACACTCGGTGTTGTTGTTGTATAAAGTTTATGTTATGTATACAATATAATTCACCTTAATTGGTAATTTATAAATCACTTGTAAATGCAGTGAACTTTACAAAAGAGACTAAGCAGCTGCATAAACAGATTGAGCAGCAGCTGAAATTGCAGGTAAGTTTCGATCCCTTTCAAAGATATTGTTTGATCAAATGGTGGCTATAAACTGATGGTCACACTCTCTGACAGCCTGTTACGGGTCAAGTTAGCTGCAGATGGTTCTACGTACGTAGCAGCACGGATGGTGCATCGCCTCTATAAACTGAAGGTAAACCGTATGTTTTTTTAATAATTTGGTCGGGTATTTACACTCGGTGTTGTTGTTGTATAAAGTTTATGTTTTGTATACAATATAATTCACCTTACTTGGATTGTAGGGCATCGCCTCTATAAACTGAAGTGTACTGTTTGTATTTTGAAGTGTGTTGTTTACAAACTGGTCTGTGTTTATATATTTTGTAAAAACTGGACTGTATAAATTTAATTAAAGTGGTTGTATTATATGCTGTACATATCGAACAGATTCTAGGGGTGTCATTTGAAAATTTAATGCCTAATTTTTCGTTTTTTATGGGGCTATAATGTAACTAATTGTAAGGGTTATTATGAAAGTTTTATCAAAAAGTCTAAAATACCCTTAAAACCCCTTTTACATTCTGCATCAAATAGCAGTACATTGCGCATGAATAGTTGTACGTGGTTGACAAGTTGGGTATCCTTCCAATCTGCATTATAGATAGTATATATATATATATATATATATATATATATATATATATATATATATATATATATATATATATATATATATATATATATATATAGGGAAAGGGGTAAAATGAGAACATGGGGTAGTTTTAAGAACATTGAGGATGATTGATAGCCATTGATCATGGCTCATCTTGTGGCTGGTATTAAAAGCCTAATTTAAGAGTTTTAAAAATGAAGTAAAATGTAAAAATTAATAATATATTTGTAGGAAATGGGTATTGATAAATAATGATGCTGAAGAAAAATTAAAGTGTCAGGGAGTTGTCAAATCCAACTATTCCGCTCAATAAACTAAATAGGTTATATAACCAAGATAAAATAAAACCGACGGTGAACATATTGTTAATACCATGAACTCGATTCTCTCTCTAAAGACGAAGTGTAGAAATTGAAGGCGTCTGAAGCTCAAAGGTGAAGTAAATCGAAGGTACGTCGTGTTTGATGGTTTGATTTGAAGAAGAAAAACATAAATCTAAGGTATTAGTAAACTTTAAAACATGTATGTTGTTTATTGTTGTTCTATTCTAAAGTAGTTCTTATGGTATGTAGATGATTAGGATGATAGTGCGTTTGATTGTGTGATTTTGAAGAAAAATAACATAAATCTAAGATATTAGTAAAGATTAAAACACGTATGTTTGTTACTGTTGTAAGAATGTTTACGAAAAGAGGTTAATGGTTTAATGGGTTTTATAT
This sequence comes from Tagetes erecta, assembly GCA_030867185.1. Taxonomy (NCBI): domain Eukaryota; kingdom Viridiplantae; phylum Streptophyta; class Magnoliopsida; order Asterales; family Asteraceae; genus Tagetes; species Tagetes erecta. The sequence goes on from CM061488.1 coordinate 65,184,312, forward strand.
AGTGTTGTTGGTTGTTGATGTTCTAGGTTCATATTTATGGTAAAAATTGGTAAATAATAGTTTATAACATTACGAATTATGGGATTAATATTATTTAAGAACAAGATAGTGAAAGACAAAATTATTCATGAAACACAGTTGTTTTGTTGTTAAATCATACCTATTGTTTCAGTAGTTGATGTTTGTTTTTTTTGGAGTGTTTAAATTTTGTTCTTTAAAAATACCTATTGTTATTTTCTTACTTTGGATACTTTTTTTTTTGTCGTTAAAACACACTTGTTTTGTTGTTAACACACACTTATGGTTTCAGTAGTAGATGTTTGTTTATTTTTTTAGTGTTTAAACTTTTGTTCTAAAAAATAAACCTGAATGTTTGTTAATTGTATTGTTCATGTTATTTATGGTAAAAGTTGATTAATGATACTTAAGAAGATGACCAAATAGGTGTTTAAGTTTAATTAAAAACCGAATTCTAAAAAAACAGAGTTTATGTTTATTTAACATGAAACACATTGATACTGTTGCTAAAAAACATAGTTTTAGTTGGAAACACAACAATATACTTTTGATAAAAGCTTATATTTGATTATAAAAAGGTATTATGACGTCTACAAGAAGTGGTTCAAAGGTAATAGCTGGACGGAAAAAAAACACGGGTGGATGTGGTTGAAATTGAATCTAGTGTTAAAGGAAAAAGGAAGAATTCAATAAACAATCCAATTATGATTGAGTCAACTAGTAAAGGTAAGTAAGTTTGAATAATACTGTGTTGAAGTTAAATGTTTGTTAAATATACATACCGTAATTACCTTTTAACCATATGTAGGGAAGCAGAAAGTTAAGTTAGAGTGTAAAAGTGTTACAAAAAAAAGGAAAAAACCAGAAGTTAGTACGGATGATGATTATGTAGAAGAAGATGACGAAGAAATACATGGAAGAAAAACCGTGAGGAAAAATAGGTATCCTGGGTTAAAGACAAGGTCCTCACCTAGACAATTAGCTTTAGGTGTGAAGGTTCTTAATGATTATCAGAAAAAAATAATAAAAGAGATGGGGTTTGGGGAATTGTTAGATTTTAAAGTAGATGGAATATCTTCTAAGATTGCTCACTATGTTGTGGACATTTTAGATATTGATTTAATGGTTTTGAAAGTTGGGGAGTTACATATCAAGGTCGATAAAGAAGCAATACATAAGTTACTGGGGATACCTTGTGAGGGAATTAAGTTTGAGGAACTTGTTCAGACTGTTAAATTGCATCCCCAAGTACAAAGTTGGAGAAACCGTTTCCCAAAGGAAGAAAACATCGTGACCACACAAATTGTCCACTATTTAACTGCTGGAGTAGATGATGAAGTTTTTGTTACTCAGATGGATTTCCTGATGTTATTTATTTCAAGCATGGCGGATAGTCATAAAAACAGTCGTGTGAAGGACAGTATATTGCAGTGTTTTAGTGGTGATACGGACTTTAGCAAGATTGACTGGTGTAATTATGTGTTAAGTCATATAAAGACGTCTAAAAAGAAGTGGAAGAACAATATATCGACATCAAATTATGTTGGTCCGCTAACTGTTCTGGTGGTAAGTTGAAGCATATCAAAATATTATTATAAAATTGTTAATAATAAGTTAAAAACGTTTGTTTCTTTTTTGTGGTAGCTTCTATACGTTGACATCTTTGAGTTTAGTTGATTGAACAAAGAAAGCGGTGTTAGGGCTGGACAAAGGATAGACTGAAGTTTAGGGAAGAATATGAGATAAGAAACGGTGGTTTTGGTCTTAGGCAAAGGAAAGAGTTGTCGTCTGGAGATGTATTGATCAGGATAAATGAAGGGGAAATGAAGAGCATTGACGAAGCACTTGGGTTTAAGGTAATATAGGTTGTAAAGTTAGGTCCTATAAAGTATTTAAAAATAATTAAATTGGTTTAAAGGTATTAATTTGTAGACCCATTGTTATGCAGGAAAAAATGCTAATTGTGGAAGAAAGTTTTGTTTAGTTTAAAAAAATGAAAGCTAATTTGGAAAAAAAACATTGGTATAATGTATAAAACGTATCCAGTGAATGAGACTGTGTTGGAACTAAAAAACAAGTATGAAACGATGTTACTGGATAAAAATGAGTGGAGTGAAAGTGGTAATGGAAAAGATGAAGCAAGGGATTCAATAGACCATGTATTGATGAGTTTAAATGGTAAAATATCATTCAAACTATAAGTTTATATTTATGATGATTAATAATTGGCTTTAAAAAATGTATTTAATGAATGTTGTTGTTTTCTAGAAGGTACAAACAATGCATTTATCGATGATAGAGGGAATGCAGTTGAAAGGTATATGGAATATAGTGAAAACGACCAGTCAGTTAACATGTTCACAGGTACGGTTAATGAAAATAGTAAATAAAATGGGTTGTATAGCTTTCAAGATTTTAGGTTTTCTGTTTTATTAATATTAAACATTTATAAATATACATGTAATGTTTGGAAACATTATGAATACAAAGGTGCTGAAGCTACACAAGAAAAGTTGGCCGGTAAGTTACATATTTAAGTGATAAACTATTAAATTTTATGAAAAAGTTGAAAATTTATACACTCACTAATATGGCCATTTAAATAAACAGATAAAAAAGTAGGTGTGAAGGATTTGGTGAAGAAAGATGGGCAAAGTGTGGATGGTGATGGTGATAAAAATGAAGGTAATATTTTTATTAGATGTGAATTAAAAGCTTGGTAAGTCTGGTAATATTAACAACATGGATAGGGATAGTAAAATGATAACCAAACATGCAATAATTGTAGGTTTGGTTGTGGAAAATGAGGGTACAACAATGCCAAAGGATAGCGTTAGGAACAAGGAGGATGGTGCTGCTGCTAAATATGAAGATGATAAAGCCTTGAATATGGGGCAGGCTGGTTACATTGATTCAAAAGGTAAATTGTAATTTGTTAAGTAAATTTGTAGATGTTAATATGTAGTTATAACCCTTTACTAATGAGTAACTTTGAAAAACACAGCTGTAACAACTGGTGGATATGGTGACAAAGTCAAAAAAGGAAGTATTCTAGATGACAGAGCATGTAGCGTGTCAAGTAAGTTGAATATAGAAGTCGTAGGTAATGAAAGGAAAGAGGAGTCAATGATTATGCCTCAAGGTTTGTATTTATTTATTTATTATGAGTTAGTTAAAAAAAACTCGTTTGTTTATCAACTAATAATGTTTTCTGTTTAAAAAACAGAACTAAAGAATGATGTTACTGTGGCAGTTTTTAGAAAAGATTTTGTTAGCATTGATAAAAGTAGCTCTACAAAAAAGGTTGTGTCATATCTAGATGATTCTGAGATTCCGGGGTTTAGCATCGGATTAACCCAAGAAGAAGAAAAAACTGTGGAGGTTCCTAAAGTGAACCGAGTGTTGCCAATAAAGCTAAATTTTGATGATGATGGGGAGATAGAAACCGAAGTAAGCCAAAAAGAGGAAATGGTATGGGAATTTGTACTTAAGCATTGTGAAGAAAAAGATAAACTCAAAACTAATAAACCAAATGAGGATGAAGAAAAATTAGGAAGAGGAATAGCGGGTGATGAAATGGAAGAAGAAAAATATCCGTAAGTAATAAATTAAAAAAATGTTATAAAATTATTCGCTTATAAAAGTATTGTTGAATGTAAACAATTATGATAGGTATGTTTTGTTTCAAAGCAAATTTGGGGAAAGGGGTGAGGCGTATGTGTTTAGAACATTGAAGCCCGATTGCGAGGTTTATGGGTGTATTATAGACATGTGGGATGCGGTAATGAATTTGGAAGGAAAAAAAAGGCCCGATTGGTTAACAAGGCGGTTATTTTGTGGTATAAACACTGTGGTAAGAAAAAATCCATAGTAAATAAAAAGATTATTTGATAATATAATTATTATAAAAACGTTTGTTTGAATGTAGGTGGATTGGATGTTGCATTCAAAAAGTGAAGATCATGCTAGTAGGCCAGTTGCCTTTACCAAAAATATGCTTGGGACATTGAGCGGATCCTTGCACGAAATGGATTTGGAAAGTGTAGATCTTTTATTCATACCAATAGTGGAGCACAAACATTTCTACTTAGTTGTATTTGACTTGAAGGACAAGGTGATAAATGTGATTGACCAACATCAAGGAGAACTTGAGTTTGGTTGGGTACACCGATGATGAAGAATATCACAATAAAAGCACACCCTATAAAGTGGTAAATAACTTTTGGTCTCAAAGCACTAGTTTATATTTATTTGTAAATACTTAGTAAAAAATACCGAATATTTAACGTGAATGTTTATTTGTGTTATTATATAGAAGGAGCTTCTTGTGCACTATTTGGAGTTGTGGCGCCACAAGAGCCTTATTGGATTGAAGGCACAACCAATTGATAGGCTAAACATCACATGGGCTACCACTAAGAACACAACATATTCGGGTGTATTTGTAATGAGGCACATGGAAAAGTTCAATGGTGGAGGCTTACCATTTAGGGCTGGGTTTAACTCAAATGGATTAAGGAAAAAAAATCAGTTAAAAACTTTAAGGAAGAAAATTGCTGCAAAAATTCTGTTATCCTATGGAAATATTTATAAGGAAAAAATCGAAGCAGAATTGGGGATAGGGCAGGAAAGTTGATGTTGTTAAAGTTGTGAAACAATCTTAATTATCTTTTGGTAGTTATCTTTTGCAAGTGGTTTGGGAATGTAGTATATGTAATGTAGGTTAACATGTAGTAATCATGGTGTATGATATGTTTCGTAGACATTATTAATATTTTGGTGAAGCATGTAATGGGAAAGTAGTAGTCTTTATGTTTAGTAGAAATGTTTAATAGGACAATTATGAATTTCCAGTGTGAAAAGTATGTTTGGTAAAAAAACCTTGTGTTAGTTTAATAAAGTTGAGGTTGTGAAAAAAAAATATAGAAACAGCTTACAGCTTATGTGTCAAAAGTAAATCCATAGAAAATAATTTAAACGGACTGTTGAAGCTACTAAAGTAGATATAGGAATAGTTGAATACTAGTTGACTAAATTCAAGTAAGTAGTGTTATTTAATAAAGTTGCGGTTGTGAACTAAACAAATTAAAAAGAAACTAACTTATTTAATATTGTTGGTTAATATTACGAAGCAAATCTAGATAAAATCTTTTAGGTGAACTATAGTCTTGCATAGTTATGGGAAAATGTAAAATGTGTCAGACATGTGTAAAAAAAAATAAAGAATATTATATTGTAGAAACAAAGCAAAATGTCAAATGTGAACTATAGATGACTTTAAACTTGCATTGGGACCATGTATGTATTTAATATTAATGGTTTATGGTAGAGACATATGTACCTTTACCAACTTTCATGCGTTGTTTAATGTGTTGTAGACATGTTTAATAGTACGATTAAGAATATCCTGAGACAAATAGTATGGGCGTTAATAAGAAAAACTAGTGTTATTTTATAAAGCTGAGGTTGTGAAAAAACCAAAATAAAAATAAACTAACTTATTTAATATAGTCGCTTATGGGAGTCAGTTGGTTATTATGAGCAATGAGTGTATGTTGAAAAAGCAAAGCTAGATAAAATCTTTTAGGTGGATTATAGTGTTTGATGGCATTGGGAAAGTATTGTGTCAGACATTTGTAGTATAAAGATATATAATCTTGCATTGGGAAAATATGTGTAATTTTGGTGGTTGATGATAGAGACATGTGTTGTTTTATAAACCTTCTATCAACCAAAAGTTTTGTTCATTATATGATAACAATTAATAAAGTAGGTAGAGCAGTATAGTGTGCATGGTAAAATGGTATGTAATAGTAAATTTTTGGTGATAGAGACATGTGTTTCATAGACAAGCATATAAAATGAAACACCCAGTTTTTTTTTATCATTATATATTTATAAATAACAGTCTCACAATTCATATCAGAGTAGGTCCCATGTATACATCCAAAATTTATCACTCGTGTGACTATTTTCACTATAATATATAGTTTTACAAAATAGTTATTATAACGAATATTACACAACTTTTATTTAAACAAAAGTAACTTCCACTGGTCAATCCGAGTTCGGTCTTTAGTCCCCCTCCACTTTCTTTTCTGAAAGTATACATGAATAGCACATTAGCCATAGCTAAGTAAGTACACACTACATGTCTCCACTTTAATTCTGAGACCACATGCCTCTAATTTATTATTGAGACCATCGTCTCTATTTTTATTCACCGAGACCACTGTCTCTATTTTTTTATTCACCGAGAACACCGTTTCTATTTATTGAGACCACCTTCTCTAATTATTCACCGAGACCACCGTCTCTATTTATGAGACCACCGTCTCTATTTATAAGACCACCGTCTCTATTTATTCACCGATACCACCGTCTCTATTTATGAGACCACCGTCTCTATTTATGAGACCAATGTCTCTATTTATGTCATATATTTCAACAAGTAGTAATATATACTACTTTAATTTTCAACAATAATAATCACATAAATATTTAAGACCCACCGGTCTTAATATATATCAAACACATAATGATATTATTAATCATACCGGAATATAACAAATAATCATATATACTTTTAAGAGTTTGTGTACTTACCTCTTAGATTTAGTGGTAATACCCTAAAACACTCGGAGTTCACCGTTTACGTTTGCCGGTTTCCACTTTCGGTCAGTCGTTGGTCGTTTCTTACTGTCTCAGTATATTTCTTTCAATTGTTTGTTTGTTGGATTTTTGTTTCTTTATTTTCTTCCTTCCTTCTCTTATTAGCTGCCACTCAATATATATATACATACATTTCTTAACCGACTCTCTCTTTTCTTTTATTTTCTTTTATTTTTTTTATTGCAAGGATAAAACTTCATGAATCTTCTTACAAGTTGAATTATTTTATTTATTTTTATAATATATAATATCTATAGATGTAAAATGATTGTTCGTAAACATTCTGATTTCAAGTTATATAACAATTAATATTAATTTATTTTAAACACAATAATCCTTTTCGTATGATTAATTACAAATTTTCATTTTACTCACTTTGTTAAAAAATACCAATATGATCTTAACTTACATTTCAACTCTTAGAACGTAAATTTTAATATATTACTATATTTACTCAAACAACATATTTAACAAACAGTTTATTTGCTATTTATTTGTTTAATAATATTTGAAATACAAGTTTCAAATATTTTATTTTTTTATTTATAAAATAGGATGTTACATAAAAGCAAAAAACTATGGTGTAATTGACAAAAGGGAATTATTAGAGGAAAAGAATTAAGGTAGATTAAAAGTTAAATGAGTTGGTGAATAATTTATAATGTTAGTTGTTGAAAACTTATTAATTATGCTGTGTATATAAAGGGTGGTGGTCGGTCTTGTTATTATAAGTAAAGTAGGAAAGATTTTTTGGTGATGAAATAAGGTATGGAAAAAACATATAGTTTTTTACTTTAAGTTTTTTAAAATAATGAGTTGGTGAAGAGATAAGGTATGAAAAAAACATATGGTTTTTTATTTTTACTGAAAAATATTTTATAAAGCTGAGGTTGTGAAAAAACCAAAATAAAAAGAAACTAACTTGTTTAATATAGTTGGTACTTATTACCAATTGAGTGTATGTTTCAAAAGCAAAGCTAGTTAAAATCTTTTAGGTGTATTATATTGTTTGATGGCATTGGGAAAGTGTATATTGTGTCAGACATTTGTAGTATAAAGATATATATTATTGCTTTGGGAAAATATATGTGTAATTTTGGTGGTTGATGATAGAGACGTGTGTTGTTTTACAAACCTTCTATCAACCAAAAGTTTTGTTCATTGACAATTAATAAAGTAAAATGGTTGAAAAAAATTAAGGTTTTAGGTGAGTAGGTAGAGCAGTATAGTGTGCATGGGAAAATGATATGTAATAGTAAATTTTTTGTGATAGAGACATATGTTTCATAGACAAGCAAGATAAAGTTAAAAAAAGATGCTGTAATTGAGAAAAGTGAATTATTAAATAATTTTTAATGTTAGTTGATGAAAACTCATTAATTATGCTGTGTATATAAAGGGTGGTGATCGGTCGTCTTATTATAAGTAAAGTAGCTGAAGATTTTTTGATGATGAGATAAGGTATGAAAAAAAACATATGATTTTTTATTTTTACTGAAAGATATTTAAAATAATGAGTTGGTATTGTGCATAGATAACAATGCAAAAAGAAGGAAATAAACATTTGGGTGTCCTAGAAGGTGTGTCAAAGAAAAAAAATGGTAATTGAAGATTGGGTCAAAGAAGGAGGAATATTAAAGGGACACCAGGAAACACATATAAGCGAAAAATGTGATTTAGGTAAAGTGGACTCCATAAAGGAGGCTGCAAATTTTAAAGGAAAAATTTGTGAAAGTGGGAGAGGGCACGAGGTAGGATATTTAACAAATGGGGAAGATGTCAAAAAAGAATTAAAGCAGAACAATGAAGAGGAGTATTGCCCGCATGAAGATTGGAACGATTTCAAAGAATTTTTGCTTTCATCTCCAGAACGTAGTCCTGAACCTGTATTTGATCCATTCTCAGATGATGAAACGGAGAAAGATGCAAGATGGAGTCCGTGAAGACTGTAGTTGTATTACAAAAAAAATTATGATTAAGGTGTAATTTTCAAACTGTGTGGTTTATTAATTCTATGATTATGTATTTCTAATGAATCTAGTAATGATTATAGTTAAGGTAATAGTAAAATGGTTAAAGGGTTTGGTTAGCTGTTAACAAATTTGAAGGGAATTGGGAAAATAGTTTGGAAAAAATTAATTTAAATAAATGGTGTAAAAGTGAATCTTTTAAAATAATATAATATTATAAGCCATACAATTGGTTTTAATGTGATTTGAAAGTAGCTATGAAAATTGAAAAAGTATAAAGTAGTTTGGGATGTGAGATGCTTAGATGATGAACAAGCAAAGGTGTAAGATAGTACATTATATATGTTATTTTATAAAGTCTTAGTTAAAGTAGTTGAAAATGGGGGGAAAATTAGAAACCTTGAGGTAAGCAGCTTTTTGTGGTATGAATGAGTTATTAGAATAAGAAGGGAACAAATAATATCAATAGCAGCAACTAAATGTGCACAATACAATACAATAACAAAGGATACAATAACTTCATAGTAGATTACATCAACCAGGAGGGTTACTAAAATACATAATAGTGATAGCAACAAAACAATACGACAACAAAAGCATACTAATCAGACCGAACAATGTTCAAACCCATCCAACAGAACAAACTATGTTCTCAAAATGCCCTGGAATGTTAAAGAGGATACAACTAAATAAACATAAAGGGAACACATGATGTCTAGTAAAGGGTTGTTCACCAATTATTGAATAATTGGGGAAACACCATTTAAAAAACACCCAAAAATCCCGATTATAGTAAGACCATTAGGCGGTAGGTGGGGGGTCAATGTCCGAGCCATCGGACTTGGTGGGACAGTTACGAGAATCATGGCCAACTACATACTTCATGCAAGTCTTACAAAAGCGAGGAGTTTTGACATGGTTCAAAATAGATTTCTCTCCGGGACCAATAAGACGTCGGTTTCTACCTCAACCTTTGTTCCTTATACCTTGCGGATTGGAACAAGTAACTTCAACTTCTTTTGGTGCACCAAGCAATTCAGCAATTACATCTTCAACGGGGTCATCAGAATCAACAGTTTGAGGGATGTTTTCTAATATTTGTCTTTTCACAGTCTTTAAATGGTTGGTCAAAAACAACATGCCCTCCGGATCTGACCTGAGTTGGTCAACTAGTTCATTAAAAAAATCCATAAGTTCATGACGAGCAACGGAATGACTGGATTGATCAACACCATAGCGATGCTCTAAGTTGTAAACAGATTTCGGCAAAACACCACGTCTCCAACGGCTGCTAATATACTTATCTGGGATCTGATTGACTTTGATAAAACGAAATACACAGAAAATATGCCTGCATAAATATCCAATACGTGTCCAACTCATACAGGAACAAGAAACACAATCACCAGCTGGGTCCATCTTTACCTGTTTAAAAGAAGAAACAACCGTTCATAAGGAAAAACAATACGTACTATATAGAAACCTGTTGTAATTTGTTAAAAAACAGCTAAGTTTTTTGTGAAACATAATTGTAGTATACCGTAAAATCATTAACAAAATCTCTGTTTTTGTCAACATGGGTGACAGTATAAGACTTGAGGCCATCAACATCAACAACTGTGGTGATGAAGCAACAAAACATTCCTTTAGAAATCTCTTTACGAACATCATTAAAGATAGATCGAGAGTAGATAGTAGAAGCATGCTTCTCAATTTGTGAACCGGTATCAAATCTGAAGATGTAGAGAAAGTGTTGAATTCAGCCATTCTTTGATGATATCTTTGAGCATCCATGGTTGCATCAAAGCAAAAGAGGAACTGCAGCAGAGTGTTGGCCCATGTAGAATTGACTTTAAAAGAAGCATTCGAACTTTCACACCTAGAAGTAGTTTTCATTAAACAACACATATGAATGTCACGAAAGTAAGCTGGAACCCAAAGCTCTCTAATTGAATACATATCATTTAGCCATTCATGATCAGTCAAATTTTGTTGTTCCAGCATTGAGTGCCAACGGGTTTTGAAAGTAGATGGCTTAATGTACACATTCCAAAACTAGCTTGTGTATATCAGAACGAATTGATGTGTTATTAAGCAAATCACCGGAAATCTACATAGTACGGTAAATGAAAATAGTTAAAGTTTGTCTTTGATGGAGAAAACAAGTGTATTTAAATTTATAGACTGTGGTCTTTTATAGCTCCGGGAGGGTTGCATATTTGTAACATATAAATTTTATAAAATTACATAATAGTATTATGCCTAATGTACGTAATAGTGTACCTTGGAAGGAAGCTTTTTCATAATGTGCCACATGCAAAGCCTATGGCGTGACTGAGTAAAAACAGCAGCAACTGCTTGTTTCATTGCAGGGTCTTGATCAGTTAAGACTAAAAGCGGCTGCTTACAATGGGTTTTTAGAAAAGCATCAAGTAACCAAGTATAGGACTTGATTGTTTCACTAAACAATAGACCAGTTCCATATGTAACGCAACGCTTATGGTTATCGACACCAGTAAAGGGTACAAAAATCATGTTGTACCTAAAAGAAGAAGCACGTTTTTTCAAATTAAAAAAAAAGACTTATAATATATAAAAAACGGAATCGAAAAAAGATGTGATGTAACAGACTTGCTTGTTTGTTTGATATGTGGCATCAAATGCAAGTACATCTCCAAAAGCTTGGTAGTTTAACTTTGAAATATCATCGGCCCAAAACAAAGTTCTCAACTGACCGTCATGCAAAGTAAATTCGAAGGAAAAATTGGGCAAATGTTTCGAACGAGCCTTCAACTTATCAATAATCAACTGTGAATCACGTCTACCAATAAATAACCTAACAGATTTTGCAAAGTTCTTATAGTCATTCGGGGTACCCCTAACATTATGATGACCGCGTTTCAAAGTAACTTGTAGACAATGAGCAACTTTGGGACCAACTTTGTTAATACTCATTTGATGAATAAATTGCTTATCTGAAAACTCTAACCACCGACCCTGTTTTGTTAAGTCCTTGTTATAGCTAGCCACTAGCGCATGGTTGTGATCCTCAACAAAACAATATACCTCATACATAGAGCTAACTTTGCAAAGTTTAATACGAATACAAGCTTTAGAGTCAGTTACTTTAAAAGTAATTTGCCTAATATTAAAGGTACTAGGATCTAATGTATCAAACTTGCATTTTGTTTGTGGTTTACCACCTTTGTTACAGAGAATATATCTAGTAGTAATCACACCTTCAATTTTCCTAAGTGTACTTAATCTCGTGGAGAAACCAGACAAATCTGCATATCGATCATACATCTTGATAATATCATCCATCTTACTGAATTTCATCCCAACAAAAGGTTTAAATTCAACAGGAACATTAGGGATCCAAGATAGAGTACCATTAGGAGTATTGAAGACAGTAGTTGGAGACGAATCTAGAGGTTAAACAAATTAATGTTAATACATAAAATATTACATAAGTGTAATTTTAAAAGACATTATGATTTTTTTAAAGCAAATAACATTATGATTTTTTTAATGTAAAGTGATAAATAAAACTTATTAGACAGTAAACAAACACAAAAGTATACTAGTGTCAAATGGAAAAAAAAATTCAAGATCACACACAAACACACAAAAATAAATAATAAGTAATTGTTAACGTTGAATATCTAACATTCTGAAGTGTAAGTAGACGACAATTAGAGTGAAACAAACAATTAGAATAAGGTGCATTCTTAAAAATTATTAGACAGTAAACAAATAATTAGAGTGAAAAATGTAGAAATATTAGTAAGTAAAGACTAAAATGAAGACACACAACAACAGTAAGCTAAACACACACAGAATTAAATAAAAATAAAACACGTTAACAACAATTTTAAAAAGGTACATTCTTAAAACTTATAAGACATGGAGATAATGATAAAACCTTGATTCATGGAAGAGGAGTCAAAGTTTGGAATGAAATCATCTTGTTGAATGGGAATAGCGAAAATTGGGGGAGCCATCAAACGAACAGGTGAAGAAAACACTAGCGTCATTTCAGTACAACGAACAGGTGAAGAATAACACAGACAAATTTTCAGTACATAAGTTATTGTTGTTGTGGTGGAAGATGGAGTTTGGATCATCATCAGTTGACATTATAACAAAGAGAAAAGTGATAGCAAGTGGAAGATGAAATGTTAAAACACAACTTGAAAGGTTTATATAAGAAATGTGTAAGATGGTGTCAAATGAAGTGAGTGATTTGTGGTACAAAAAAAGTACATAAAAAGATCTTGTCAAAAATGGTGAAAAATTAGACGGTTAAGAGGCAGAGAAAGATATTTGGTAGAGTGGTGTAAATGATAAAAATAACCTTGGATGGCATATTTGAGAAGGTGATGTGGCAAATGGTGATTGGTGGATATGATTGTCAAATTCTTAAAAGTGAGAGGGTTTCTCAATATATCTCAATCCTATATATATATATACACGTTTGATGTATATGTGTATTATGAAGTGTAGATAATAATGTGCAGGTAAGGTGGTAATTATTGTATGATATTTATATGTGCATGTTTTTGTAAATATGTATATGTACATTTATGGGTGTGTTGTAAATATATTATATGTATATATATATGCACACACACGTACATACATATATGCATATATGCATGGTTCGTACGTGTATAAATGTATAGATAGTGTATGTTTATAAGATGATGTATTTTTATTATTTAGTTATTCGCAATTAATTATTGGTGTTCTTTTATTTGTAGTCCTTTGTATTTGGAGTGAACAAAATATTAGTGGTGTTATTCCTAACTAGTCTAAAGTAATAGTCTCAAGGCATAAAATAATTCATACGCGTATCCGTGTATTTATAACGACGGGTTTCGTCACTTGCGTTTAACATAACTACATGGGCCAAGCCCATATATTTTGTTAGGTCAGATCCAATAAGGGGGTTGGGCCAAGCCCAATGGGTTTCTTAATAATAAATAAATAAATAATTCCGGGCCTAAAAACCGGGGTTGTTACACTGGCCTCCATTATTGTAAAACTACAAAACATGTTACGAAAATTATGATTCTCAACTGGAGGATTAATACTATCTAAAGTTGCAAAGCAATACAACTCGTATTGATGTAATATGTCGTATTATTAGGGAATATGGCTCATATCAACAATGATATGAGTCATATTGTTGTGTGGCAGGAATCTTTTCATGTGTTGTCGAGAGCTAACCACACACCTTAAATACAACTCGTATTAATGTCAATACGAGTCGTATCAACAATGAATACGACTCGTTTGATATTGGATACATGTCGTATAACTGACTGTCAGACTATCAAATAGTCTAACATTTAATACGACTCATAAGAACTAATACGAGTCGTATTAAATGTAATATGGTGTGTGAGTTATCCGTACACAATTTTTTTATCTAACAGGCATATTGTTGATTTTGGATCGGCAACAATGCATATTCTTTTTTTGTTTGTGGTTTTCTTCATAACCAAACTTAAAAAAAGGGTTATTGGATTTTAATAATCCAAACTTTAATGTATTCGCCGATATTAATCTCAACTTTAAAAATTTCCTATGACAGTCCCAACTTGTAATTTATTTTCCTCCTCCGAGCCTTTTATAGCGTATACTCAAAAAATCTACCAGACCATTTTTGTATCTTATTAAAACCTTACTCGACCATTTTTGTGTCACACTTATAAAAGACTCGATCAAGATCAAGAAAAGTAATTTACAAGTTAGTATTAATAACGATCAATACACTAAAGTTCAAACTATTAAAATCTAATAAACAAAAATAACTAACCATTCAATTTACTCCTCATGTATCATATTCACAGCATTTAAAGTCGTTATCCACGTCCTAAATAAATAGATGTCTTCCCTCACTTCAAACATATTTGTTATTTATTACTTCCTCCGTCTCATTTTAAATATCATTATATCCATAATAAAACCTTAAGAAAAAAATATATTATTATATACTTTTAATCCATAAAATAACAATAATGAAATTAAGATATTTTATCTTTTAGTTATAAATTAGTTTTTATATTAAATAATTAAAAATAAAATTAAAAATTATATATTTATTTTTAAAACAAACATTTAAATAAAAAAAAGAAAAAAACATTTAAAACGAAACATATAAAGTACTAAACAAATTAAGAACGTATAAATAGGCTTTTCATAGATTCTACAAAGATGTGTGAAAAGTATTCATTTTATAATAACTAATAATAAATAATACGGAGTAGTTAATAAATAAATAGATATATTCGATCACCACTTCGATTTGATTTGCTTTGTTTTGTTTTCCTTGCGTAGCTAAAATTAAATTATTGTTATTGTCGTCTTGTCACTCCTCCTTATCTAATTCATATGCGCATGTCGAATTTCATCATTTTCTCCGGTGCCGGCGTTGATTTTCCGATCATAACAAGGTCTGTCTCATCAAATATCTCCCCCTTTCTTCTTTATATTCCCGGATGAATTTTTTGATGTTAAACCATCACACTCAATATAAAAAACCGTTGCCTCATTCCGGCCAGACCATCTTGTCTTAACTGGGCCCACGCTTGTTTCAGAGTTTGACTTGATCATTTCCCGAGAAATCATACCGCCAAACTACCACTTGACGATCATTATGTCACGACAAGAGCATAACACAAGGTGAGCTCTGCCTAGTTCAAATCCTTTGTTACCTATCTTCCTTCCTGGGTTTTTATTTTCACTTTTTCTTGATAAAAATTGTATTGTTAATTGAAAAAAGAGTATAATATTACCCACTTGTTATAAAATTAGATTTGTGGGTATTATTTACAGCTGGATATCTGTTTTAAGAATCAAATTTACTATTACAACAGTACTTTGAAATGATCTAGCTTTCCAACTAGACTATAAAGAAATGTTGATTGAAAAATGGCCATGATATTCCCATACCCATCATTATTTCACGCACGCTTCAGGCGTCGTGCTATGATTATAGCACGACGCCTATGCTCTCAGTCAACCATTAGTCAATCTTCGTATGCATTAACTACTGGTTAGACTCAATGTGTCGCGCTATGGCCATAGCTTCTCGCTATGCTAATTAGTTATTTTTTTAAACGTCTACTCTTATAATAAAAAAACTTGTTGTTTACGTCTGGGTTGTTTTTGCTAAACATTTTTGTAAAAACACAAAAGATTTTTGGTTGTTTTTGTTAAAAAGTTGTAATTTTTAAATATATAAAATGTTAAGTATATAAAAAGTTGTGGGTCAAGCTGCTTCTTTCAAAGTGGCTAAACACGAGAAAACATGCATTGACAACCAACACGTATTCGTTCCATTTGCGTTTGACACCTTTGGTTTTTTTGCACCTGAGGCTGTGGAGGTACTTAATCGAGTCCAACAGGTTATGCATAACTTTGTTATGACCTCGAGGTCTATGAATGTAGTGTTTAAACGACTTGGTTTTGCTATCCAAAAAGGGTTAGCGGCGCAGCTTGTTGCCCGTTTACCTTCTATTTCCATGTAAATTTAAAACATCATATCCGAATAAAAAAAATTATTAATGTAATTAAGTATTCAATATAAAAAGCGTTAACATTTAACACACGTTTGTTTCAAATGTTTGTTTTGACAACATAGTTAACGTTTCTATATTGAATAGTTAACGTTCGGGTTTTACATGATTAACGTTTTTTAAAATTAAAAACTACAACTTTTTAACAAAAACAACAAAAAAACATGTGTATTCTTATAAAAATGTTTAAAAAACAACCCAAACACAGTTTTCTTAAAATTAACATTTTTACAAAAAAATAAAATTAAATAGGCTTAGCACAGAGCTATGCCATAGCGCGGCGCCTAGAAGGTGTGAGGATAAATACAGTGGGTGTGGGAATATACGGTGCCTTAAAAAACTTCAACTTTTGACAAATTTATCAGTAACCAAACAAAAGAATCTATGTGGATTGTTGGATTTCCATGTCAGCTTATAATATTCTCTGCTTTTTTGTACAGATTCATTGCTTGTAAAACTTAAATATACCATAAAAACCCATAGCTTTATGTATGCATAACCATTAACCCACAACCATTTTGTAATGTGTGGGAGCAGGATATAGAGTTGATTAACATGGGGCGGTTTACATCGATGTTTAATGGGCTAGCAAAGTCGTTTTCACATGTGAAGCGTTTGAAGAGTTGTGGGGATGACAGTGGTAAAGATGCTGCAGAAGCCATGGCAAAAGATGCAAAGAAGAATGATATGATGTTAAGGTGTTCTGGCAGTATAAATGTCCATAATTTGGTTTCGGTTTTTTCAAAACGGGGCGAAAAGGGAGTCAATCAAGATTGCTGCATTGTGTGGGAGGTATGAAATATGATTTTTTTTTAACCGAAACCATATATATTAAACATCAAATAATTTACAACAAAGTGGCAGGTAAACGGGCAACAAGTTGTGTCGCCACCCCCTTTTGAATAGCAAAACCTAACCTACTGAAGACAAAACCTTGGCCCTTAGATGTCGAAACATTGCTATGAATGACTCGCTGAACCCTGGTCAAAAAGTTTACTGCCTCAGTGGCTAGGAAGCCAAATGTATCAGATAAAGACGCTTTTTTAGTTTGATTTGGTTTGGATTGTAGGAATTTGGATGCCAAAAGGACATGATGTTTTGTGGGATTTTTGATGGGCATGGTCCATGGGGACATTATGTTGCAAAGCGCGTGTGTGACTCGATGCCCTCAACTTTGCTATGCAATTGGCAAGAGATGCTGCTTGAAGCTTTAAGTGACCCGAAAAGACTTGAACGATTCAATCTATGGAAAAGTTCTTTCATAAAGACTTGTGCTGATGTTGATCAGGATCTTCAACATTCTCGCAAGTTCGATTCGTTTCATAGTGGAACCACGGCCTTAACGGTCGTTAGACAGGTAGTTTTTTTGCCTCACAAGTTTTTTTTCTAAAAAATGAAAGCGGTTAATGAAAAGTTGAAAACTAACAAGGTAAACATGGCTGTGTTCCAGGGTGAACTTTTGGTGATTGCAAACGTTGGAGATTCGCGTGCAATTCTAGCTACGACTAGTGAGGATGGGTGTTTGGTACCTGTCCAACTTACAGTTGATTTTAAGCCGAATCTACCTCGTAAGCATATATATATGTCAATATGTGTGTGTATGATTATATGACTATGTATGTATCATGGGTGGTGCTGAAGTATCTACACACAGATGAGGCGAAGCGGATACTTGAGTGCAAAGGGCGAGTTTTTTGTATGGAAGACGAGCCAGGCGTGCACCGCATGTGGCTGCCAAACGAGGATTCACCTGGTCTAGCTATGTCAAGAGCCTTTGGTGATTATTGTATTAAAGATTTTGGACTTATATCCGTGCCTGAAGTAACGCGCAGACTTATCACCAACAAAGACCAGTTTCTTGTGCTTGCTTCTGACGGGGTATGTTTTAACACTCGCGTTATGATCGTTAATATGTAGCCAACCTTTGATAACTATTGTGTTAAAGTTTACCATTGGCTATTTAAATTGTGACAACTTACATGATGGAAGTGATTGCATTGTTTTTGTGTGTGATATGTGTAGGTGTGGGATGTTATATCAAACCAAGAAGCAGTGGAGATTGTGTCATCGACGGTTGACAAGCCAAAGTCGGCAAAACGACTGGTAGAGTGTGCCGCACTAGCATGGAAACGCAAGAGGAAAGGAATCGCGGTTGATGATATTTCTGCTGTTTGTGTTTTTCTTCATAGCACATTGTAACTACATCTAATTAAGTAAGTGAATATGCAAGGTTATTCACTCTTTTTGATGGTGCCTCAATGCATTTTATCCAATCTATGTTGTTTATTTGTGTGTTCTTTATTGTGTTTTACATGTATATTGGCCATGGCAGATTAATGGCTCAAAGATCATCCCGAGAGCTCAAAGGTGCTACTTATTAATGAACCTAGGGGTTTATTGTTCGAATATGATTTGAATTACTCGAAATTTGATTCGAATCAAATTCGATTAAGGTCATTCGACGTCAGCTGTCGGTCATTCGAATTTGATTCGAATAATGTTGTCGAATGTGGATTTAATAATACTAATATGATTTTCTCTATTCTTGTTCGATTCGAATAAGGAAACGATATATTTTTAATATATCTTTGTTATATAGAGATGGGCTTAACTGCTTAAGTGTTATAAGTTGGCTTTTGAAATAAAATTTTTTTTTTTTATTTTTTTTAATCAAAAATCAAATTAGTTATCCTTTAATTTATTAGAACACATAAAGGAATTTACAGCAAGGCGGCAGGTAAACGGGCAACAAGTTGTGCCGCCACCCCCTTTTGAATAGAAAAACCTAGCCTACTGAAGACAAAACCTTGACAAGTAAAATAAATCAAATAAGATTTCAGCCAAGCACCCAAAAACGAAATTAGAAAAAGAATAAATAATAACATAAGAGAATCCTTTTTTCCCCTGATTATCCTTATTCGATAAATCAGAATGAAAACTAGTAATAAAAATAAATAAATAAATAAATAATGTGCAGACACTCGAGTGAGGCCCTCTGCCCCTATCTCACCCCAAAAAACAATAGTTAACACTGTAGCGAGAACCTTTTTTAGAGAAACCATAGCTTTTTCTCTTTTTGTTTTTCCCCCGATTTTTGCCCTATCGCTAGTGGTTACTCCCGATCCGAAGCACCCCTTTTCCATGAAACCTCCACGAATAAAGAAACCACTTTTCTCTTTTCTACGATCATTTTTGTTTCGCTGCGGCTGTACGACATGAGTTTCAGTATCCCGTCAACCCCCGCTGAAGCACCCAAATAAGATTGAAATAACCAAAGACCCAATCAAACTACAAAAAACTAAAACTAACCCAAACTTTATAATCAGTCACCACACGTCCACACTCACCACTCCCAGACATTTAGACAATAGCCTCACCGCTCACTGGTTCACCCTAAATCAGTCGTCGATCAACTCAACCGTTTGAGTTCAAGTTCCATTCTTTCACGCCGATCAACTAATAGACTCTGTGCTAACGTTTTGCACTTTTATTATTAATTTTTGGAGACATATGTTGTGCTATTATTATGTCTGAAACTTTGAATATTTTTTGCTTTGAAATTTTAAAGTAAGGATGCTATGGAACTTTGTCGCTAGTTTACTACTAATAATACGCATGTTGCTAATTATATGCTCTTATGATATGTTGATCATTGTTTTTAATTTGAATAAAGTGCAATTTGAGTACCCGAACTATACTTCAACTTGCACTATGAGTACCTAACTTTTATTATAGCCAATTGAGTACCTAACCTTTCTGATTTTTGGAGTTTGAGTACCTAAGACTAACAGATGTTAGTTAAGTGTTAACTCATAAGGTTATTTTGGTCATTCCTTATACAATGTTAGGGTTCAATTAGTAATTTTTGTTTTTATTATCTCACTAACAATAAAAAATAGAACGAAGTTTTCTAAACCCTAAAATATACGTTCTACATGATTCGAAAATCAGATAGAAGTTGATTTTGTTTGTAGCTTCTATCTGATGTTCGAGCATGTGGAACATAGATTTATGGGTTTAAAAAATGTCGCTCTACTAGTTTATTGTTAGTGAGATGTTTAAAAATAAAATTAGTAATTTAACCCAAACATTATATAGAAAATGACCAAAATTGCCCTATGAGTTAACATTTAACTAACATCTGTTAGTCCTAGGTACTTAAATTGTGAAAATCAGAAAGGTTAGGTACTCAATTTGCTAAAATTAAAACTTAGGTACTCATAATGCAAGTTGGGGTATAGCTTAAGTACTCAAATTGCACTTTATTCTTTTAATTTTATCCGTCGGATAACTTAATTAAATTGAATATACAAATATTTTTTGAATGTGAATCGAATTTGAATATAATTTTCAAAACTCCCAATTACAATTATTCAATTAAGTCGACTTTGATTTGAATAACCACCCTTACGTTAAAAAATTTTTTGTTAATCAATAGCATGTAAAAATAACGTAATCGTTCAATAGCTATTTAGAGGCATAAAGAGAATGCATTAACTACTTGATGCATTTCGATAATCAATGTTTATTTTTCACTTTATTTCCCAAATCAAACATGTATCGATTAATCTTTTTTAAATTCAAGAAACTCAGGGTAGGCGTTTAAAATTCTTTGATATCGATGATAGAGACCGTTTTCCTAAGAATAAGATTATGTGTAATGAAACGTTTTACACCTCCTATAGCGCCCCACATAGCCTCACGGTGCCCCCATCCCAATCCCTCGGCGCTTTGAAGCCAAAATTTGGTACGAGCGTTGCCCAAAATACGCCCCAATTTTGCCATGTATTAGCCGTTGAATACAATGGTCACATAAAAAAAAGGGTAACTTTCTTAAAAAATAATTTAAACATTTAATATCTTATTTATTTCGTATAAATACCAAGCCAATATTTTTTTTAAACCATACAACAATCTACAACACTATATTCTTTACACTACAATTTTTTTACAATTCTTCTCAACAACCATGTTTCCTAACGGCTCTAGGTTCAGCAACAACCATTTCCCCAATCAAAACATTATACAAGCGAACCCAAACCAACGCGAGCCATTGTTTAACTACATTGCAAATTTGTCTCCGATTAAAATTCCTTATGGCCTTCAACCCAACCCTTTTCCGTTCATCCAAGCCAATATGGCATTCAACAAAAATTTATTTGACGTTCAACAATCCTCTACACCACAGGAAACCGTTCTAGAGACACTAGCCGAACAACAATCATCAAATGTACCTGAGTCATCGCAACGTAGGAGATGTCCACACAAAAAGAAGACTACCGATATGCCAAAGACTAAAAAAGTCGTGATTCCATGGACGCCAGAAGATTACAAGCATTTGGCGTGATGTTGGCTAGATACGTCCGAGGATCCGGTTCATTATAAATATTTAAAATATAAGTTTTTATGAATGTTATTTTTTTAAACTTCTTATAAACAATTTGTTTTTTGCAGATTAAATATCAGGATAGAAACTATATTTGGAGCCACGTACGTCGAGTCATCGGTTAAGAATCGTATGGCCGACTCAATATCCGGAAAATGGTCGGACAGAAGCGCCAAGTGCAATCATTTCAATGGCCTTTACAAACGTCTTTGTGCTAATTGGTTAGTGGTCGTAACGACGACATACAAAATCAAACGTTAGAAGAATCACACAAACGAGAGGAAACTTCCTATACTTGAATTGTTGGTTGATCCTAAAGGATAGCTCCAAGTGGTTAAGTAGCCTTGCCATGAATGTGAAGACGACACGTTGAACAAAAAAAGTCAAAAATACGTTCATCGACTTGAACATAAATGATGATGAATTTGATGTTGAAGAGGAACATATCTTTGAAGAGCCACCATGTCCGCCCAGTAGGAGAAGAGGGGAAAAAATTAAAAGAGGTTGGAGTCATTGGTGACGGGTTCAAACACCCGGTTTAGCGAGGTGAACACTAGACTAGAAAAAAATTAGTGAACATAGGTAAAACATCTAGAGTTAAAATCACAACTCAAGGAGAAGGCGTAATAGAGGGAAGTGCTTAAACAACGACAATAACAAAAAGAAAAAGAACTACAAGTTCGTCAAGGGGAACTATAATTCCATGAAGCCGAACAAATGCATATAGATCTCAAGCTCTTTAACAAATCTAGCGATGACATGAACGCATTACAACTAGTCTTTCACATAAAATGCCTCGATAAAATCATATAAAAATACAGGTTAACGGATGTTTGATTTCTATTTCTATCAATATATTGTTTTTTTAATCAATAAATGTATTTTTTAGTTTTAATGAAATGTTTGTTTTTAATTGTTTTAATATTTAAAATTTATGTTAAATAAAGTAATGATGAGAAGATGATTGGAATGAACTTTTTGAGGCTTCTTATATTATACATTTTTAGGCAAAAAGCCTCATGAATCATGATGACTAGGCAAACACAAGACACACAAAGCCCTTTAATAAGCTTTGTCCACTACACATGGTCTTATATATTGAGTATACAGTATATCTAGTGTCAAAGCTTTAACTTTTTCAATGGGTGAGCCAAAAATCATTGGACACATATTTTTTTTCCTATCACTATGTTTCGTGTTATATGTTTGGGCCAATGATCCAGTTTGAGTTAGGTCAAACAACAAAAAATAATGATTTGTTTGCAGATTCTTCCCGATCATCCTAAAATGAATAGAAGCTAGCCAAAACTGAAAGCTAGTTAGTAAGCCTCTAAAAAAATCTAGGTAGGCAACTCGATACATTTACATAATTTTTCACCGTGGACAACTCAGTACAAATAAATTTTTTAACTTACCCATCTCAAAATTAACACTACTAACAAAAAACAGGCCTAGACAGCAGCCCACCCCGGCCCCCATTAACCTTCGCCAACGAGTGTGTGAATTTAAACGGTGGCAGCAGACTAACACAACCCTCGTAATATCACGTTTATAAAACGACAAATGTGGACCTACTATGCAACTTTTTATGTTTATAGTAGAGCATTTGTGAAGTGATCAATACCTTAGGGACCATAAGCGTTATATTATCTCTTTATAAACACAACACATCGATCTTCTTCTAGGGTACACATTTTCTTTCTCTCCCCAGCCGCCGACTCATTAGTAACTTTTTTGTTTTGTAATTTTTGTCATTTGAATAAACGCTAGCACATAAGTTCTTCCTGCTGATTGATTTGAAACATCTTCAGGATTTTATTTGTGCTTACATTAATACTCTTTGTGACCATCCCTTCTGCTTAAGTTTTCTCCTTTTTAATGGAGTTGTTCTTCAATGTTAGTGGATGACATTTGCCGTATTTATACCATCTGGTTTTGTTTTGTTTTTTCGCTGATTAGATTTGAACTTTTATTGAAGCAGTTCGTTTAATTGATTTACAGGAGTTTTTAGAGGGGTATGAGATGAGTTTTGAAATGAATTATTAGCTTTTTAGAAAGTTATGTAGGTAATTTTTTTTATCAAAAGCTAATAAATCGATTAGTAGCGTTTTCGATTTTCTTTTATGAATATAAGGGGTTAGTCTACATTTGTTAAAATTAACTTTTCGGTATTTATGATTTTTAAACTTGTTTGTGTAGATTAGTTTGTTACCCGCTGTACAATTGGGTCGATATCCATCCGTAATCAATGTAAACGTGATTTACTTGTTTTGTGTGAATTAGAATTCGTTTTTATTTAGGCAGTGTCTAGCATGTAGGAATAAAAACTGGAATTGAATGAATTTTTGTGACCGAATGAAAAAAGTGTGTTGTTTAGTTAGTCAATCGAATGAATGAATTATTATAAAGGAATGGAAAATATCTTATTTTCATTTTATTTTCATCTTTTAAGTTTTTTTCATTAATTTAAAAAATAAAATATTTTTTTTAATATATGAATAGAACCATGACTTGGTTCATGTTATAAATCTTGACCTTGCCAAAAAACTCATAAATAGACTAATGTCAACTCATAAATAGACTAATGTCTTTTAAATCATGACTCGACTCATGAATTAAATCATGTTTCAAGCCAAGAATTGACTCACACTCTGAGCCATTAATTGGTTCGTGACTTGAGCCATGAACTGAATCATGACTTGAGTCATGAACCAACCTGTGACTTGACCTATTTTTTAAACAATGATTTGGCCCATGACCTCACTTATAAATCGAATTATGATCTGATTTGTGACCCTACTTATGTATTTACCATGTATCTAACCATGGCCTGTCACGTATCCTAAATCAAGACCCGATCTATAACCACGAAGCATGTTTTTTTTAAATTTTAGAGAGCTTGTTTTATTTATCTTGTCTTTTCCTTCTAGCTCATTTGTCTTTTTTTTATTCTTTTTTTTTCTTTGTTTATTTCATTACCTCTTACTAAATAGATATTAAATTTAACGAATGTAATATTTGACATTATTTGAAACGTAAACTTAGAGCCTAATTGGATACCCATGAATCTTTTTAATTTATTAAAGTTATATACCTAATTATATAATTTAATTATTAATTAAGCTGATTCAAATACTTTTATGATTTTATGGATACACTCAACACTACATTCTTACCATCCAAACTTTATTATATATTTATTTGGACAATGTGACTTTTAGATGATTTTCTTATCAAGTTTTATCCATGATTATTTTAAACCATTCAAAGCTATTATATATACTTGTTATACTAAGGAATGGGTAGGTTCAATCGGTGAATCAAACTAAATTGAGCCTAAGTAAAATATGAATTATAAACAAAAGTTTGAGAACATAATCTTTGAACAATACCAAGATTCAAGGTTTAAATCCAATTCTTGAACCCATAAATTTTGGATTACTTAGTAGTCTGAAAATTATGAACATAGGTGAAAACCGCACGGGAAAAAGAGTCAAAATGAAGTAGGAATCATGAAAACAAGTTTGATGTTTCTTGCTGATTTACAAGACGCGGTCCCTACCTTGAAATTGTCTCACATTGTCCCAAAGCCAACATTTTCTTTATTTTCACACATTATAGCTTGCCACTCCTATCTTGAGTCTAAACAATTAGGGGTGTAAACAAGCCGAGCCCGAGCCCGAGCTTGACATTTATCGAGCTTGGCTCGCTAGAATTTCCTGAGCTCGAGCTTGAGTTCGAGCTCGGTTCGAATCTAAATTTAAAGCTCGAGCTCGACTCGTGAAAGTAGAAAAAAGCTCGAGCTCGGCTCGATAAGACTCATTTTGTATTAAACAAACCAATATTTGGCTCGAGCTCGATAAAAAGTTCGACAACCAGCTCGATAATAAAGACCTATTATGTTATTTTTTAATAAATGTGAAATAATTATTAAATATTTTAAATAAAAACTAATTTCCTACTAGGCTTGATAAGGCTCGCGAGCCTAGTCGAGTTTTGTATGCAAAGCTCGAGCTCGAGCTCGAGCTCGATAACAAAATGAACATTATTCTAGGTTCGAACTCGGGCTCGAGCTCGTTAAGGCTCGGCTCGAACGAGCTTTTTACCGAGTCGATCTTGAGTAGCTTGCGAGCTGGCTTGACTCATTTACACCCCAAACAATTATAAAACCAACTTTTGGTGGTTTCACTGCAATACCTTTTTTAGAGTTGTGTGTAGTTTTTTTATTCTTTCGACGAGAAAGCGCTGTCATATGAACTTGTCTTGTTTGTAAAGCTTATTCGAAGTAGCCCTTTTTTTTTTCCTTCATTTTGTTAGTTGTTCATTTATCGATTCTTGGTTTTATTATTTTAGTTTAGTTAGTTAAGGCACATTTCCTTTAGGCTATGTGTAGCCTTTTAAAGGTTCAACGAGCTCAACCTATCATGTCTGGTCATCTGGTTATGCCTCCAAATATTTACCCATCCTTGTTGCCTTCGCTTGACTAGGTTGAGTCGCGCTTGCATTCGGATTGTATACCTGTTCATTTGAACTTCTGTCTGATCACATACGTTCAAATTCCAAGGCATCTAACATGATACAACTGTTGATCTTGATTCTTTTTCATCATACTAGTTTGCTTGAGCACTGGTGGTCCAGATAACAATCAAATGTGCTATTGATTATCTAGATCTGGTCAGATTCACAACTTGTTAATTAATCTAACAACTTGTAAATGAGATTGATTCAAAAGGGATAACAAAGTAGATAAAGTCCGTTAGAATTAGATGAAGAATGATGAAGATCTAATAATGCTCAATAGATGATAACAATATGTTCCAAGCAAGCAATCAGTCATAATCAAAGCAAATTGTATTCAATAAAGTTTCAAGAGTTCCCCACAAATGAACCAAAAACATCATTATACATAGACCATAGTTTCACATTCAAATTCGCATACATGTGAAACTATTTGGTCGTTGAGCCAGATGTTGGCTACGTGTTATACTATAGTTTCACACGTAGTTTTGCATGACTAAACTTACATATAAATCAAAAGACTAAATTAGCTACGCTATTACAATAAATCAAATACGATCGAATCTATTACAATAATAGCAAATACGATAAAAATAACGCCAAGGTGAATACCACCCTACACGTGGTTACTAATACTCCCACAGGGGGTATTCACTTGCCTGGTCTTCAGATTGAGCTCCAGCATCCGTAACTTCAAGTTGACGTGCAAGTTCACACACCTTTTCTTGTACCTCTTCATGATGTCGCACGCTCTTCGCGAGCTGCTTAACCTCCGACCTTTTTCCTCGAACTCTATTAGCTACCCTTTCAAAGAGAGCAACTTCTTTAGCGGTATCAGCTCCGGCTCCACACTTGATATGATTTTCACATAAAATCTTCAGATCATCATCATTGAATGCAAACACCTCCATTTGTCAGTTTTTTTTCACCATACTCAGCTCATTAGCCAATGACGTATTCAGATTACGAATCACGTCCTCATCTAGGTAGCATAGTCCATCTTCTTTTGCTTCTTCGATTTCACTTCAAAATCATGCTCTGGTATCACATGTTGTTTACCTTTCGACCTCATTTCCCTGATAGGGGAGTCAGATTCGGTTCGGGAAGGTGGCCGTTCCGCAATCTTCCTCATCTTTTTATTTTTCTTCTTCATTTCAACCTCGATCTCATCTATTTCCTCCTTCAAAGTCACGTCCTTCTGCTTGACGTACTTTTTCCTCTTTTTAATTTCTTCCTCTCGCTTCTCTCTCTGTTCACTAAACCTTATTTCCTCTTCTTCTTCTTTCAATTTTTGTATGTATACACATCTCTCTCGTTATGCATATTTTCATACATATAGGTAATCTTCCCAGAGAAATCGTGCCGAGTTGCAGTACAGTAAGCAAAAATACGAACATTCATTGGTGTCTGTATCAGTACATCCCCGATCTTGGGCAGATTGGGCTTCAGATAATTGAGAATAATTTGTATGAATCTTGGATATTGTTGGTCCAATAAATCGATAAATAGTGCTATAATGATATAGATCTAATTAGAATACCTTGTTACCACTAGATCTAGTAACAAAGGTTTTTGAAGATTGAACAAAATGTAAATAAAACCATAAAACCCATTAAGTTTGATATATAATAAGATGAAGATTGATTATAAATGATATAATGCTCAAAAGATGTATAGAGTAAACTCCTAGCAACCACAAGATTCGAACTCAATAACAAAGAGATTGTATTCAACAAGTTCCAAGGAGTTGTGTACAAATGAAACCAAAACAACATTATATACAGTTAGTAGTTTCGCAGGTAGTTTCTAAGTACTTGAATGATCACCTGTAACCTGTGTATAATTTGACTTTGAACAGTTTGTCTCAATTGATTTAGATATACAAATAGGAACAAAAGTTGGAATTGGTGCTAAGACAAACTTTTCAATTTTTTTATGAGGTAACAGAGTATCAACTTTAACAGAAGAAACCCAATCAACATTAACATCATTCAAACTAATCGAAACACAATCATTGTTTAATACAGACGATTTAATGTTCAAACTATTAGAGTCATTAGAAATGTTATCACTACTATTAGCATTGTCTAAAACAGACTTCTTGTAATTTAAACTAGAACTAGAAACAGTGCATCCAAGACCAGACGTTGCACCATAGCCATACTCTTCCCGCACTTCCTTATGATCAACAGTAACACCTTCTAAACCTGTAAAAAACTGTTAGTATTTTCTTCAACTAAATCATTAGTTGGATTATGTTTTGGTGTAGGAGAATAACAATAAGCACTAGGTGGAGGATAGACATAAGGAGGCTCTTCATAACCTATTCCAGTTTTAATTCTAGCTCCTCGTTTCTTACAACTTAACTTATTTCTTTTCTTGCCAGAGATGGTCCATCTGTCTAACTTTGTTTGAAGCTTACTACTTTAAAACTCGGTTAGTTTAACCCGTTAGTCCAACATGTTAACCTCAACGTTCCTAAGAGTTTTCTGTTTAAGTGATCTATTTCCTGCATAGCTTCATAAAGTTTCACATAATAATTCATTTTATTCTTTTTAAGGTCAGAATTAATGGTGTTCAGTTCAGCTTGATTAGATAACAATAGTCGGTTAGCTTTATACACACCAAAAAAATGAACACGCCAAGCAGATGAGCACATATCTTGTATTACATCATATGGGAGTCCCTTGACGAATTTTTCTGCAGCCAATGCTTTGTCACAATTTCAAACTCGAGTGTTCCTTTTTAGTTCTTCTTCTTTCTCAGCAGCGGCCTTTTCATCGACTTTCTTAGCATCATCAATTTGTACATCTTCCTTCTTTATGATTCACTGTCTTTCTCGACTTTCTTAGTAACAGATTCCAATTTTATTGATTCACCGTCTTTCTCATTGACTTCTACTTTTAACTCAGATTTGTTTCTTTCATTTGTTTATACTTCAGCCATAAGAGCATGATTGATTTCCACTTCTACCTTAGCAATTTCAGTACCCCAGTCAAAGTTTGTTATTAGTGCGATCTTCTTTGTGTTACTGTTTTCTCCTCTTTCCATGACTGGTGTTCTTGGTATTTTTTGATGGTTGTTCAAAGACTGTAGGAGAAGGACAATCCCTTTTAAAATGTCCAAGTTGCTTGCAGTTAAAACATCGAAGTTTAGACTTGTCAAATCTGACATTTGCGTTTTGATTTCCGAAATTCGTTTTCCCTGTTCACTCCTTGAATCTCCTTGCTCTAACAGTGAGCATGGCCATCTGCCATTGAATGTCTGCGTCTTCTAGATCATCCGGATCAACCTGCAGCATGTCTTCCATCGTTAATCCTTTTCCTTTTATTTCATCAGCAATCAGTGCCTCATAACTGTTAAAAAACATCCCAAAAAGTGCCATCATATCAGTCGGGACTTGTGTTATAGGCTAATCCTTTCCAGTGTTTTGTTCTCTGATGATCCACTTCCAGAACCATACATAAATCCAGAGTTGTTTGTTGGAGCCATTGACTTAGTTGATATCAATGCGGCATTTTGTGAATGAATCTGAGTGGGATACACACCTTTATTATACTCTCTTCGTTTAATGTCTAGTTCAAAGGATTTCAACTTGTTGATCACATCCATCAATTTATATTCAGATAAACTTCCTTTCTTGCTTTAGCATTCTAACTTGAAGACTCCATCCAAGAGGAAGTGACTCTAGAAGCTTGGTAACTTGTTCAGCAGTTGTCAGATCATCATCATACTTCTTCAGATTGCTGGTAACAATCAGAAAACGATTTGTTGAATCTGATATCTTCTCATTTCTGTGACCCATGAATGAGTTGAAATCCTTCTGTGCTTGAACACCCTTGTCCTTTTGTGGATCTGCATTTCCATCATAAAATTCACACAGTGCTTCATACAATTCCTTTGCATTTTTATGCTCACCAAACCGATTGTGAATTTCCGAACTTAAACATAAAATCAATGCTCCAAACGCCTTGTTATCTCGGTCAATCAACTTCTTGTCTCTTTCATTGTATGTCTTAGGAGCTGTGTTTTGAACAATTGCATCTCCAACAGTGGTAACAGGTATATGAGGACCATTCTCAATTGATTCCTATTGTGTATGATCGGTATACTAATAAAAGGCTCTAAGTCTCCTTTTCCAATCCTCAAAATTGTCCCCATTTATCAATTTTGCTCGTCTGTTCGGTGACTCGCTTTCCAAATCAACTAAGGTGAAAGACATAGACATTTTAAATTTGATTCAGAGGCTAGTTTCGAAAATAAGTTCGCAAATAGACTCGCAAACGGTTTCGCAACTAGTTTCGCAAATAGGTTCGCAAGCTAGTGTCGTATGCACCTTCGCAAGCTAGCTTCATAAATGCGATTGAACTTTCGTTCAGGATAGTGTCGGAAAACACAACAACAATTTGACAGCATCTTCGCAAGCACAATAGGCAATCAAAGTGAGCTTTCGTTCTGTAGTGTCGCAAACCAAGATCACACAACTAACAACAGATTGCTTCCATAGTTTCGCAAAATGAATTCTCAGTTTCTCAAGATGAAGATACAGTTTCACAATATGAATCTGAAAACCCCTTTTCCACGAAAAGCCACAGAAAATCCCACAGAATGCACACAACAGATCTAATGATTTCGATGATTTCAACAATCACAATAG